>JAJVHD010000009.1:0-1311287 GCA_022207745.1 Brachionus rubens | reverse complement strand
ATCCTTTCCTCGACATACTCGTCAAAAGAGTCTTCGGATTCACTTTGCTCTTCTTCATTTTCACTTTCAATGGAATTTTTAACAAAGTCTTTTTCGTTTGAACTTATTTCATTCAAATCCAATTTTTCCAAATTTAATTTTGGCTTGAATGATTTCACCTTTTTTTTCTTGTTTAACCATCTACCAAAAAAGAATTTGATTACACTTGAGAAGACTGTTCGAAAAATATCAGCTAAATCTCGGCTCATTTTCGACACACATAACAAGCATAAAGGAATACCAATCATTGAAAAGCAAACACATACAACCATACCTTCCCATGTTATCGGCTAACAGATGAAACTATAAAATTTTGAATCAGAAAATTTGATGATTACAAAAATTACTGTAATATGGCCATAGCCTATAGTGGTGAGTAGGGTTAACGTAAAAAGTAAAGAGCTTTCGAGTATCCATGAAGTATCGTTTATACAATTTTGTCCTCTGTACTTGTACGTACTGTAAATTTCGATTATATTCTTACGGTAGTCTATTAACATGTCATGAACATCTTGGTTATAATTTTTATAAAACTTATTGCGAATTTCGATCGAACGCAGGTCGATTTCACTTTTTGAATTGAAATAGTCTATATAGGTTGTGTTAAGCCAGACGTAATCAAAAATTGTTGTTGACAATTTTTTGACTATAGCACGATGTTTACCTTCACCTTCTTCACATTTTTGTATATAAGCGTGTTTTTCCAATAATTGAAAAATAAAGCCTCCGCTTATTGTAAAAATAACGACCTTAATTGAATAAAAAGTTTAGTTTTTATTAAAATTTTTCTTGGTGCTAAAGGAAGAGACTAATTACAGGGTTTTTAACTCAAAAGATACCCCCTACTGAAATTATTTCTTTCTCTTTGTTGGGGGGGGGGGGAGGGATCAGCTCCTAAAGACCATTAAATATGAACTTTTTTGTTACACATTCTATTCGGGTTAAAACTGATTAGCTCGGAATTAACCACAAGATACGGACTCGAAAAAATTAACAATTCATTATTTTCTTCTAATAAAAAAACAGAAAATCATTCAGTTTGTAATTTTTTTAGCTTCCGCAACAATTTTTTCAACAAAAAGAATAAAATATTGAAGGAAATTAAAGATTTTTATTCGACCAAAATCTTCACCACTAAGACTATCCTATAAATCATTCTCAAATTTTAAAAGATATTTTAATCGGGGTGTCATCGGCTGGTTTATTACGATAGTAGTTTAGAGTATGAATATGAATATATTGTTTTGAAAAAACTTAAAAATTACAGTTGTTACAAATTTATCGTCTAAATCTATTAGATTTTTTTATTGAAATTATATTAGCAAACAACATTCCCAATCTGGGGTTTTTCTCTTTAAGAAGAATTTGGAGTTTTCATCTTTTTTTGAGACCCCCTTGGTTGAGTCCAGAGGTTGAAAATGGTTGAAAAATTTCATTTTCGCATGTTTTTAACAAAGAAAATGAATGATTTCAAGGATTTTCTCTCATAAAATTTTGTATCATCATAAGACAGAGTTTAAAGTTCTTTGATGTGATCAAATCATTTTGTCTTGTTTCCAATCATGAGTTCTTTGTATACTCAATAAACCTTTGTTTATAAGACTTTAAAAAACAAAGGGTTCGCGGAAACTTTGTGTGTTTAATACCTTAAAAAATTGATTCCCTGTTGTTTAGGGATTTTAGATTCCAAGTTTGATGGGAAAAATATCCTTATTAATGTTTAAAAATGAATAAATTTTAGAGTGTATTTGTTTGAGACCAAAATTTATTTTCTAATAGAATTCTAAAAATAAATTAATGAATAAAACAACTATGGGCATGAATGAGTATCCTTAGAGACCGAAGTTGAAAAATTTTAATTTTTTAGCCAAATAACTTGTAAATATGATATCATTTTGTAGCCCCTCGTTTACCCTACCTTCTGAAAATGATTTTTTCCATACCTTCCTTCATGTAAAAGTGAAACCTAGGTTATCCTGATAAAATTTAGTACAGTGCTAAATTGCTTGTTCTTACCTTATTGTCATCTATTTCTCTCCTCGAAAGATTTAATTGATTCAAGGAAAGTTTTAAAGAAGAAAGAAACGAATAAGCTTGGTTTTTACATTATTCCTGTTCTCAAAAGGTAAAAAATGTTTTGGTTAAAGAAGTTCCCAATGAAGGCAAATACACATCACGTTAATTTTTAAATTGAAAAATAACAGGGCAAATATTTTTTTGTATAGTGATTAATTGATTCGATTGTTTTTTATTACAAAGTTACAGTTGTTACAAATTTATCGTCTAAATCTATAAGATTTTATTATTGAAATTATATTAGTTTTTTTGAAAAGGTTCTATAATATCATTACAAATTTCGTACTAGGTGAATATATTAGATAATAAACAAGTTTGACTATAACAAGCACCAACTCGAAATTAACAAATTGAAAATCTATGAGACTCAGAATAAAAAAAGGGATCAATATATTTAAATCAAACACTTTGATAGAAATTTTGATGAAAAAAAAAATTACCAGAAATAGTAAACCAAGATGCGAAAACAAAGCTCTTATGGTGATTTTTAAAAATCTCGTCAAAGTTTTTGGTTCTGTATTCTGCTCCATTTATAGAAAAAAAATTAGTTTTCAGATCAGTCTTGAGTTGAAGAATTTTCAAAAAATAATCCTAATTCGATTAAAGAAATATTTTATCTTCATATATTTAGTAATCGATTCAAATAAATATTTGATTATATAAGCATATTAAAGAAAGCAAAAAAAAAGAAGAAGAAGAAGATATATTTCTTTGGATTGCTCATGTACGTCGTGGGTTTGTTGAGATTGTTCTTTTTATTTTTCGAACATAACAGAAAAAAAAATGTTTCACAAATAATGAACAAATCAAAATCAATGGTAAAAATTAAAATACGAAAAATAAAAAAAAAAAAGTATTTTATTATTTATTTGATTAAATAATTAATAATCCAAGTTTTTAAGTAATACAGAACAAATTAATTTTTATTTTATTAAAAAATTTTGTTGAAATATCATTAAGCATTTATCTTCAGTTTCTTTAAAGGTATCATTAAAATAAATTAAAAATTGAAAAAAAAATTTTTTTTAGTTTTAAAAAAAACATGAATTTAGAGAAAACTAATCGATTGTCTTGGTTTTAACAAGACGTTTCACGTTTTCCTTTTGGATTGGAATCATCGATTTCAAGCTTAGGTCTCACACTTATAATTGTTGCTTCACGAATATTGTTATTTTCTTTCGTTTCGTCCGACTCATTTTTATCTTCTTTCGAATCAGTTTGATTCGGTATTATAAACTCAACTTTTGATTCTTTTTCTTCTTTCTTTCCGCAACCGAGTTTTGCTGTTAAGAGATTTATTTTTTCAGCCACTTCGTCTTGCATCAATTGAAAACACATTCCCAATATTGCTAGACCAATGTATATGTAAATGGTAGCAATTAGTAAATTTCTTCCACCTTCGGCTTCATTGCCTTCTAAAACTTGATTTATACCAGGAACGTAGTCACCAAAACCTAAAAGTTAAAAAAATTTAATATGAAAAAAAATAATATTACGCATCTCTTAGCTCTTAGGGCTCATTGCATGAATGTAAGAGAGTTCTTAGAATAGTAAGCATTATGTTAGACAATATTTAGAAGGCTCTGTAACGTTTAATAGCAAGTTATTTAATCGCAAGTGTGATTTTTTCATTGCAAGTGAAACCTTTCATCGAATAGTTTTCATAGAAAAGTATTTGATAAAAAAGAAAAAGCATTTTCGGGCTCAAATCATACAAATTGCCTTTCGAAATTACATTAATCTGGCGCTATACACAGATTTTATATAAATTTTTCGTATTTTATTCATCTTAAGATAATTGCCGTATTTTGTTTTTATTGGGGAAACCATGTTAATTTCCTTTGATGATAAAGTCAAATAGACATTATTATATCCATAACTTATTCCGCAATATAATATGATTCAAATTTATGTTGAAATTTCTGAGATGCGACGTAGTTTGCTTGCTATGAAAAAAAATGAAAATTTTCGTAATGCGATTACTTGCTATGAAACGAATTTTTTGATTTTAGTAATTTTAGAAGAATTACCTATTGTTGATAAGCTAATGTAAGCGAAGTAAACAGCTTCAATCATGCTCCATGTTGGCTCTAAAAGTGTAAAAATATACGCTCCTAAAACAAGATAACCCACAAAAGCACCCAAAACCAATATAAGCGGAACTGAAACATTATCTTTGTCTTTATCATTTTCATTATCGTTCTCGTATTCATCATTATCATCGACTACATGAACTTTTTTTTGATTTGTGTTATTTTCATCATAAAAATCATATCCTTTATCAGTTTGATTTTCTTCTTCATCATTTTCAGTTTTTTGAGATTTTCGATTTGACTTGTGACAAAAATAACAGAATACATTTCCGTATAAAAATCTAAACATATCACCAAGTATGGTACTAACTTTGACTGTACTCATTACGAACAAGGGTATACCAAGTATTGCGTAACATATGCAAACAATTTGACCTTCCCAAGTAGTTGGCTAAAATTCATTGAATTAATTTAAGAAAATTTTAAATAAATTTTTAAATTTTCTTACAGAAACATGACCATATCCCAATGTTGTCAAAATTGTGATTGTAAAAAGTAATGCACTGAAATAAGTCCAAGAACTTTGTTTCTCACAATCTTGACCGGTGTATTTTTTTTCGTCTCTTATTTTAAGAATTTGTTCTCGAAAATCTATAAACCACTCTCTAAGTTTTGGATTATACTCATTTGGTCCTTCTTTAACTGTGTACAAACCAGCAGCTTTTGTGGCATTATCAACTGGAAGCCACGGGTTTGATGTTGTATTAAAATAAATATAGTTAAAGAGTTTTGATCTAAACGATATGCGTATTTTGTTCCATTCGCCTTCGCCCATTTGACAACCTTGTATTTCATTATGTTGCTCTAATAATTTGAATAGAAATGCACCACCAGCAAGATACAAAATTACTAATACGAGTATGCCGAAATTTTTAAGAAAGAATGAAATGAAAATAAGACAAGCATTCTTTTTTTTTGGCTCATTATTTCCTTTTTCATTTTCGTCCTTATTCGATTCTTTTGAATTATTGGGCGCTTTTTTTCCTTCAAGACGAAATTTTTGAGAGTTTACCGAGTAACTTGAAATGGGTCGACTTAATTCATTTTGATTATCAAAATCTTTTGAACTATTACTTTCTTGATACATAATCTAAAGTAGAACCTAGTGATTAAATGTCGAAAATTTTCAAATACTTGAAAAAAAAAAATCGATTTTTTAAAAAAAAAAATTTTTTAAGTTTTTTATTTCACTTAACAGTTATTTTTTTCACTTTATTTGTCTTATAATCGGATTTTTGTTTATCTAATAAACATTGGTAAGTTAATAAAAAATTTCTTTAAAATTTAATTATTGATTAGTGAAAAAAAACGCCATGTTTTTTTTTCTTTTTCGATTTATTAGCTTTACGGAGACCAAATTTTAAAAAAAATGTTGTTAGGTGTTAATAAATTAAATTGAATTTGATTGAAACTAACTTGGCTTGCTTTTTGATAAATTTTGAATCGCCCAGAAGCTTTTTTAGTTAAATTAACCAATAAAGCTTCCTTAACTTACTTCATTTTGAAAGTTAGATCATAAATGTAAATTTAGAAGCTTTACTTGCAGATACGTGGACTCTTTATTTTGAACTGCCTAATGAAACCATTGATCAACTTAAATCGACGTTTTAAGTCATTATCATCATTTTTCTATTTACAACTATTAAACAGCCTGACCTAGTCATAGGGTTGGTCAACCGGTTTTTATCGTAAAACCGGTTAATTTTAATTTATGGTTTCATGGAACGGTAGAATCCTTATAAAGAACATACAAGTTGTAGGAAATAAAATTTCCTAAATTTTGGTACCCTCAAAGTTGAATTGTTGATTACATAGCAATTTTCCCTTAAAAAAATTCGGTTAAAAAAACCGGTTCTAAAACCGGTCAAATTCAAATATAAGGCTCAATTAGAAGTAGAAATGCATAACCTACATATCAAAAGATAGAGAACTTAATTTCCTATAATCTGGTATGTGATTTATAAGGATTGGACCATCATATGAAACAAAAATCAAATAAAACAATTTTTTGAAGAAAACCGGTCGACCTACCCTACCTAGTCAACCCGACACTTTTTTAAATTTTCCTTTTTAATATTTTTCAGTTGAATTCTACCTCAAGAAATAAAAATTTTCTTTAAACTGGCAGAAAAAGTCTCAACCTAATATTTTAAGTATAAGTCTTTTTTTTAATAAAGAAAACGAGGACTCAAAGAAAGAACAACTTAAATCAGACATAGATAGTCTTACACGGCGGTGTAATGAATGATCAATCGACCTCAATAAGTTTGTGGTAATCCATGTCGGTAGAAACAACTCCGTTAGTGAATATTTTATGTTCAAGAATGATCGACTTCACAGACTTTCCAAAGCAACAGAATAAAGAGACTTGGGTGTGATCCGTTTTGAAGACATTAAATGGAGTAAAGAAATGAGTACGTCGGCTAGGAGGGAAAATAGAATCCTTGGTTGAATTTTCAACGGTTTAAGAACAATGCAGAGATCATCAAAAAAAAGAATACAAGTCTTGTTCGACCAGTTTAGAGTATGCAGTTTAAGTATGGAATCCTTATCTAAAGAAAGATAAAGAGATCCTTGAGAGTGTTCAAAGGAGAGTGCCTCGGATCATACACGGCTTTAGAAACTTTGAATATTGAGATAGGCTCAAAAGACTCAAACTGGCAAGCCATACAAGCAGAAGAGGAAGAGGTGATCTTATTCAACAAGCTCCTAAACAAGCAAGATCATGTAAACTAGTATAAACGAGTGGATAGTGATGAAACAGTCGATCGGGTATAGGAGACAAGAGGCAATCGATATAAACTTAGTGAGAACTTGTGGAAAATCGAGCACCAAGAATTAATTTTTTTACAAACTGTATAGTGAATGACTGGAACGGTCTGCCGAATGAAGTTATTGAATCAAAATC
This sequence comes from Brachionus rubens, assembly GCA_022207745.1. Classification (NCBI taxonomy): domain Eukaryota; kingdom Metazoa; phylum Rotifera; class Eurotatoria; order Ploima; family Brachionidae; genus Brachionus; species Brachionus rubens. The sequence goes on along the minus strand of JAJVHD010000009.1, from coordinate 1,304,171 downwards.
AATTAACATTTTTAAGAAAAACTTTTGAAAGACTAAAACATTGCTTGTGGTCTGGATAGAACCAGACTTAACGCGAGAGCGTAGCAATTATTTTCACTGCTAATACTACTACCAACTGAAAGTTAACTGAAGCTAAAATTTCAGCAAAGCTCATAGTCGAGGCTTACAAACAAACAAGACTCAGAATTAAATATTAAATTTTTAAACCTATAAAATTCACATGCTCAAAATTCAAAAGAGGTTTAGCTTGATAAAGCTTTCAAGAGAAAATCTATTTTCCTAGCAAATGGAACTGCTTAGATCTTAAATAAAACTCATGATTTTCGTTGGCAACCGACTAATGAACCAACTAGGCTAAGATCTTGTTGTTGATTAGAGTTGATTTTAAAAACGATATGCAGTAGAAAATTTGTCCAGTTTCATCCTTTTAAAAACAGGCTTACCATTCATGTTTTAGCCGAATTGGTGTATTAGTCGATTTTAAACACAACCACAAAATAGTAACTCAAAGAAACGATTACAATCTTATAATTGAGCTTATTGCTTTCTAATTGCGAATGTATAAGGGTCTACTTATACCCCAGTCTAGTGAAATTCTCTAAATATCATTATTTAAACATGTCTGATAGATTTAAATTATTTTGACTGGAAAAAATTTAGAGTTAAGATAATTCTCGAAATTAAAACATCAAAGATTTGACAAGCCTTGTATTTAAATTTGGAAAATTTGAGAAGTAGTTTTGTTGTTAAGTATTGCATTAAGTAATAAGCCAAATTAAAAAGCTTATGAATTTCTTGGTCTTATATCGACAACAAAAAAACAGAAGTAATGTTTGAAAAATAAACTAAAAGTGGCAAAATGTATCGTTTTTCAAGTCAATAACAATTTAGTTAAATATTAGTTGAGAAAAGTTTTAAATTTATTTTCAAAAAAAAAAATTCCTTATGGTAACAGTGATAGAAAATCGATTTTTTGTGTTGTTGCTGTTAAACTTAAAGTAAATTTTAATTAATGGTCTTGAGTAATTAATATTTTATAATTTTTTAACTCTTGAATTATTGAAACAAAGAGAGAAAAAAAAACACATTTTTTCTTACTTAATTTATTTTTTTCCAGCCAATGAGAAAGATAAAAGCTTTAGACCGTTTTTGGCTTTGGAAAACTTTTTTTTTCAAAATCATACTTACAGGGTATAATGAATTAACAAAAAATATAATTCTTTTTTAAAAATCAAATTAATCGATTTTAGTTACCTCACAATTAACCCAAAACTTTTCTGTCATTAATGTTTTTTTATTAAACAAAAACTTTGACATTTTTTATTTTAAGAAATATAAAAATTACTTAAGATTTTTTTTCCTTAATTATATCGTTCCAAACAAACATTTTGCTTAAGAAAAAAAATTGAATTAAAATGGAGAATTGAGTTAAATCTGAAAAATGAAAAGTCAATCTAATCTCAAAATCCATCATCTTCAATCCTTAAAATAGAAACTTAATGAAGCCATTTATTTTCAAAAAAAAATTTCATCTACGATTCAAGAAACTCGAAATTCCTTAAAATTACACAGTGAAAAACTATTAATCCTTTTTAAATTAAATTTGGATGAAAATCAGGAACCAACCTTAAAAATAACTTGATCATTAACATGTTACAAGATAATCAACAGGACGTTTGAATCATCTGGTTTAAGATTAAGAGCGTAGCCAGACTTTTTCGAAAAGGGGGCTCAAGTTCAACAAATTAAAATTTACAAAAATTTAAAATCAAAATTTTTAAAATTTTTTAAAGACAAGATACCGAACAAAGAAGTGTAAAAAATTGTCAAACTAATTCTGCTTTCATTGAAGCTTGCTAAAGGACAATTGACTTGGGTTGGACACACATAGAACTTTAAGTCTGTACGAACCGAGTGAGCAAATCGGAAAGCCAAATCAAAGAAAGCAATCTACAAATTATAGTTGTGGTCATTCATTACAGTTGAGATCGAGAGTGCAGTAAAAAATCAGAAAAAGTGATCAAGAGTAGTGATCGGTTGTACTACAAGTTTTGAGTGATTGGCTTTCGTTAAAAAACACCCGAATGTCTTTCAGGATTTGCATTACTTATTGGAAATGTCAGATTAGTTTGAAATAATAATGCAATCATCGGAAACGTCTCCTCTTTAGAAATTCCTCATTTTTTGTACCATTGAGATAAAATTTTTTGCATCTTTGTAACATCTTAGAATTTTAGATGTAGGGTTAATTTTTCTCTTAGATCTAACAAGACTTCACCATGTTGTTTCTTCAAACTTTCTTCAGAGTCGTCGCAACTGTCACGATAACTTCTAAAAAATCAATTTACATTTAATTGACTAAATCGTAAGTAAAAAAGTTATTTTTCTTGGTTTTCTGGCAAGCTTATTTTTAACTCATTAGATGGCGTTAGCAATTCAAGTTTTCACAAGTTATTTTTAAGAATTAAAATACAATAAGATACTGGGCAGTTTTTAATCCAATTGGAAAATGGAAAATTGAAAAAAAAGGCAAAAAGGCGCTCTAGAAACTTCTAAATAAACCGATGACTTTTTAGTTTCTCTATAGCACTGATATTCCCGACCATTAAATCAAGGTATTAAAGAAAATTTTTTGATTAATGCTTTTATTCTAAAATATTAGAGAATTTTTTTCACATATTTAAATTTATATAGAATTCAGTAAAAGTTTATCAAAAATATAAAACAAAAAATAAATGAATTTGAGTTTGATAAGCTTAAAATCTTAAATTCTTTTTTTGAGATTGAAAACGATTTTAAGTGAACATTGGAGATTTGCTAGCAGGCCTAGCTCTCGCTTGTACTGGTGCTCTACTAGCTGCTTGTTGCTGAAGTGTATATGCATTAGCATGAATTTTAAACCCGTACAATCTAAAAATATAGTTTACAATATTTTAAACAAAATTCAAGCAAGTTTAAAACAAACCTTGGCACAAATTGATTTGCCGGTCTTTTAGGTCTGTATTCAGGATGAACCATGAATAACATGTGAGGAAATCCTGTTCCAAAATAAGCTCCATCTGTGTGATGATGTTTCGATGATTTCGGTGTGTAAACATCCATACATTTTGGACAATATAATTTAACCATCGCTTCGCCTGGTACATCTGAGAGACCGATTGGCAGCATCGGTTGATTCTCACAGTAAACTCTTGGACAAAAACCAAAGTCTCCATTTTGATATTTCTCAAGCTTCAATTAACAAATGATGAATCAATCTTAGCAAGAACCTTAACAAAGTTTTGTTTACCATTAATTGAATGCCACTGTTTGTTAAAATGTATCTGGCATGGATCAATCCGTAGAGCATTTCAGCAGCTTGTTCAATCAAATCACTTTGATTTGGATTATCGTCGAGTTCTTCGTCTAGAAACACAAAGTTAGAAACAAAAAGTCGTAAAATTTGAGTGATATTTTTTTGCAAACCTGGTTCTAAATCAAGGATCATATCTAGCGCTTGTCTGTAGTGTGGAACTTGCTCATTAAGGCCGGTTAAATTGAATTTATCTTGTATATAATCTTCATCGACTTCACAGAAAAATTCATTACCACGAAGGCCACAAAACCACGAAATCCATGAAACCTCTTCTGAACTACTCATTTTCCTAAAGATTCAATTTGTAGATGTTAAGTATCTAAACAATTAAACAACACGAACAAAAAAATAAGAAAAAAAATATCAATATAAATGGCAAATTATGTTGGAAAATTCATAATTTAACCCATTTATTTATATTTTTTTTTTGAAAGATTAAATGTGACTCATTGATAATATATCTCTCTAAATCTTTAAGTACTCTTTTAAAAAAAAACCCTATAAAAACTTTCTTAAATAAATCATTAGAAATATACGATTTTAATTTAAAAATGCAGTGGCATTCTTAAAATATACATGTCTTAGATAAATTTGAATCGATCCGAAACCAAAAAAAAAAAAATTATAAAAAATAATTTCTTTTTTTTTTAAAAAAAATTACAATTTTTTAAATTCAATTCGTATTTTCTTTTCTTATCATTCTGCTAGAGTAATTATTTAAATGAATTACTTATGACAAGTATTTTTAATATTTTGTTTTTGTTGCTTCTTTAATAGAAATTTAAGTTTATAATTTTTAAATAACTAATTTAACATTTGTATCTCTTTGCCCAAGCTTTCCTATACAAACATCATTATCATTTATTCAATTCTTTAAGTTTTGTTAATTTAATTGAAATTTTTATCATTTAATGTAGATCACTCCTTAGCGTTATTTAGCCTATGGAGTTGGTAATGTTTATGTGTAAATCACAATTTAAATGATTCTATAAAAAAAAGGAAAGTAAATTTCATGACCTCCTTTAATCCCTAAAGAGGAAAATCGTGAATAAAAAATTTCCAAAAATTTTTTCTCATACCGTAATCACTCGATAGTTGTATCATGGTACAAATCTGCGATTTTTAATTTGTCCCGTGTTATAATTTCATTTTTGTACCCATTTAAGGGAGGTAAATTGGACCGGTCGAATTTAGACCTAGTATACTTTGAAATTGGGACCGGTGCAATAGTGAAAACCCATCATTTTCCAACAAAAAAAGGTCGAGATAATAAACACACTATTTTCTCATGTTGCTTGAAGTTTTCTGTTTGTTACATCATAAAGATGTTAACTAGCTACTATTGATAAGTACTATTGATGAGTCACCTAGTAAAGATCAAACCGGTCTGGTAAGCTTTATGACAATTGAATAACTTAATAATCTAAAACATATACATGAGCATATTTTAGCAAAAAACTCAAAGTTCTGGTTTGTCTCGTTTAGCCACAAGATGTTTAAAGATCTACTTAGAATAAAAAGATAATTAATTGCCTTACCCTTAATCTGTTGATTTATTCCATAGAAATTACAATACAACGTATGTATGAAGTAACGCATGTTAAAATACAGCGACTTTCATTAAAGACTCTTTCTTTCCTCAAAATTATTTTAAAGACATACGATAACTCTTTTAAAAGAAATCGTGTGCTTAAAAGTTTTGATAATTTTAAAAATTAGTATTTTTGGTCAAGTAAAATTCAATTTTTCGTATTAAATGTGATCAAACTTTATTCTTAATTCGAACATGAATTTTTAAATTTGAATGAATTTCGTTCATCAAATTCCTCAGAAACTGGGAAGTTGCTTTCAATGCAATCATTTTAATTCACTTTTTTCTTTAGAAATTTTTAATTGAATGAAGAAAATTAGTAATACAAATTTACAGCCATGGTCATTCAAATTTTCCATTTATAAACGATTATGAACCTTCACATTCAATAATTTTTCACCACTATGAAAGGTGCAGTTCTTGGACACCTCTTATTTATAATCGACCTACCAACAATCAAATCCAAATGAGAGCTTGGTATTATAATTAGAGGAGATTTAAAATAGAATGATCACATCAATATTGCAATATTGAAAGCAATATCTACTTTGTCTAGACTTAAACGAGCGTTTCCTAACTTGAACATCCAAACATTCGAAATTTTGTGCGTCAGTTTTGTTAGGCCACATCTAGAATACGCTGCTGTTATTTGGAACCCATTCAAAAGGCATGAACCTTATCGAAAATTTTCAAAGAAGAGCCACAAGATGGCGGGTTGAATGGCGAAAATTAGTAATACAATATTACAGCCGCGGTCATTCAAATTTTCCATTTATAAACGATTATGAACCTTCACATTCAATAATTTTTACCACTATGATAGGTGCATCTAGGCCGTATCAAGAAAGACTTATGGATTTAGATTTAATGAGCTTGGACAACTTCTTGACGAACAAAGTGGTCTCAAAGTGGAATGTTTTGCCACAGAGTGTTGTCAACGCAAAAACAGTCAATGGTTTCAGAGCGGGTATTGACAGAGAAGTGTTTGGTATGGGACAAAGAAATAGAAGAAAGACTGCCACATCTAAATGCCGAAAGGCGTTAGAATAGATTACTATACTGCAGTCTCACTAATACTCCTACTACTACTAAGATGTTTACCGAATTTATTCAAGAAAAAAACTACAATGATCGCTAGATACACTGGGACTTATTATCATCAAGGAAAGAAGAGAAAGAGGCGATCTAATTCAACCATTTAAGATCGAAAACATATATGACATGGCAATATTTTTTTCTCTAAAAGAAAGGGTAACGCTTAAAAATTATTTTATGCATTCTTTTTTTAAATTATTTTTATTCTTTGTTATAGATTATATCGGTCATACTCGGGTACTTTGAACCCCTGATTTCACAGACTAGTCCCTACAAGAAAATTAGATAGTAATACAGTGGACTCGCTTTAATCCGAACATTTTCGAAGGCAGATAAAAGAGTTCGGATAAGATGATTCGGATTAAACAAGTTAATTTACATGTATCGAGACCTGAATGGGAGACAAATTCCGACTTAATCAATAATAGTGAAAATTTCTTAATTGAAAATCTTCAGCACTCATGGTCTTTATCATCAATTGCTGAAATGCATTGATGTTCATGTAAAACCACTAGTCTCGGCCTTTAGACTATGCTGAAAATTTAAAGTAATCATTTTCTGCTTTCTGATCGTATCTGCCTTCTCCAATTCATTTTATCATTTAATTTTTTGATTGATCTTACTTCTTCTTTATTGAATATCCGACTTTTAATCTGCTTAGGAGAACGAATTTTTATTCTTAATATTTGCTTGATCCTAGTTAAGTTTTTATTTACTCTAATAAAAAAATTTAGTTTTTACAAGGCGCTCAAGTGGCTTATTAAGAACTAAAGGGTATTAATTAAAAACAAATAAGCGATTTTAAGTAGATAATTTTGTTATTTATGATTAAAGGCGCAAGGGATTTACATTTTTGTTTGACTATGTAATTGAAAGCGCCCTTTTTTAATTTAAAAGGAAACTAAATACAATTGTTAATTTAGATTGGGTGAAATAAAAAGAAAATTATGTAAAAGTTAAAACACAAAGACTTTGCTGATTATGAATTTTTAAAGTTTTTATTTATAATTTTTTACACTAGAGATTATTTTAGGATTTAAAAAAAGAAAGCATCCACACTTAGAAAACAAAAAAAAAACGAAAAGAAATTTCAACTAAGATTTTTAACACAACGAAAACTTAAAATAAGTTAAAAAATATTTGTTCAAAAATCGGCTCCGCACAAATAGACTTTGAAAAAAAAGAAAAATTAATCTTTCTCTTTGAAAAAATTTTAATTTATTATTCAAATTTGTTGAGCGTCTGAATCCCGAATTAGTAGGGCACAGAGCATACTCAACACGTCATCTATTAAACGCAAAAGTGTCTGACACCGAACGAACATCAAAACAACCAACACTGCCGAATCAAGCACAGCTTAGTGCACGTTATAAACAATTAGAACAATTTCAAAAGAGTAAAAAATTAAAATCGTCTAAGTCGGATTCTTCGTCCACATCAAAAACGTCTTCGTCAACTAGTTCGAGTTCTTCTTCGTCTCTTGAAAATAATAATAGTGATAACGAAACCACAATGAGTAGTTCGGAAGAAGTTTCTTGGATTTCGTGGTTTTGTGGTCTACGTGGCAACGAATTTTTCTGTGAAGTCGATGAAGATTATATACAAGATAAATTCAACTTGACAGGTCTTAATGAACAAGTTCCTCACTATCAACAAGCGTTAGACATGATTCTTGATTTAGAACCCGACGAAGAACTCGACGATAATCCAAATCAAAGTGATTTGATTGAACAAGCTGCTGAGATGCTCTACGGATTGATCCATGCCAGATACATTTTAACAAACAGTGGCATTCAATTAATGGTAAACAAAACTTTTTTAAGGTTCTTGCTAAGATTGATTCATCATTTGTTAATTGAAGCTTGAGAAATATCAAAATGGAGACTTTGGTTTTTGTCCAAGAGTTTACTGTGAGAATCAACCGATGCTGCCAATCGGTCTCTCAGATGTACCAGGCGAAGCGATGGTTAAATTATATTGTCCAAAATGTATGGATGTTTACACACCGAAATCATCGAAACATCATCACACAGATGGAGCTTATTTTGGAACAGGATTTCCTCACATGTTATTCATGGTTCATCCTGAATACAGACCTAAAAGACCGGCAAATCAATTTGTGCCAAGGTTTGTTTTAAACTTGCTTGAATTTTGTTTAAAATATTGTAAACTATATTTTTAGATTGTACGGGTTTAAAATTCATCCAAATTCTTACACACTACAATATCAAGCTGCCGCAAATCGAGTTCCAAGTCAAGGAAAACCAAATTAGAATGCAAATTAAAACAATCAAAGGTTGATCTAGATTTTTTAATTAAATCTAGAGTTTTTTTTATTTTAATTTTAAAATCCAAGTAAAAAAAGTATAAATAAATTTTGAAAATCTTTTCTTTTTTTCCAAATTTAAACTCATTACTATTGAATTCCAATTAGTATATTAAAAATTTATCATCGTTAAGAAGATACTTTAAACTGTTTTTTTTTGAAAAATTGAATTTTTTGAAGTAATTTTTTTTTCTATTATTTTTTAATTTTCTGAATAAACTTTAAAGAAATTTTTTTTTTATATTTTTATTACCGTACATTTGTATTTTTACATTTGTCAAGTTCAGTTAAAAACAAGGATTCCAATGTTTTCGAAATGAATCTGAACTTAGATTTATTGAATTGATTAACCTTAGACCTTTAAAGTCTCTTATTTAACTGAAAACTATATTATGTGTTTGAGAGAAAAGAATTTCGCCTTGGCTACAAGAATTTGTAATTTTTTTATTTTTTGAATGAGTTTAGGAATGCTAATTTTAGGCAAAAAATAGTCTGAAAGTCGTCAAATGGAAAACAAGAGTTAACCCAAATGCTCGAAATTTAAAGCCTGGTTTTTAAGCTATCAAACGAACCTAAATTGTCCTAAGAGGGGGACATTTTTCGGGGTCTTTGAAAATTTAGAATTTAGGCTTTTGTTAGGTCCTGAATATACTCAATAAGTTAAAATTTGGATGAAATGTTTGTAAAATTTTGCCATTTTCGTGTATAAGGTCCTTTGTAGCAAACCGATTTCTTTTAATTTTGAATTGATTAAATGATTAGTCCATATTTAAATAAGATCATTTTGTAAAGAGAGCTTTATTTGAGGCCATTCAGTAATTAAATGATGCCCAAACCTCGGCCAAATTTTTTTAAAAATTTTATGTTTTGGTGCAGTTTAAAACCTAAGAGATAGCCAGGCAAGTTGACAGCTTGCCTAAGCAATGTTTAAAAAAATTTAATAACCGCTTTTTTCTCACAAAACAATTTAATTAAAAGGTTTTTATTATTTTCTTCCAATTTTGCTCTAGCGCATGTGCAAGAAAATTTATGTGCTTAAGTAATGCTTCGGAGCGTCTTAAGCAAATAACCGAAACATGTCAACTTAGTTCAGAAATGTACTGTCGTTAATCCGAAGTCCGATAATCCGAAAACCTCTTATATCCGAATAAATTTTTTGAATAAAACATGCAAAATCAGTGAATTTTCGTCTCTGTAATACGAATTTTCAGCAATCCGAATTAAATTTTCTGAAATTTTCCTGTTCGGATTAACGAGGGTTGACTGTATTTGATACTAAATTTCTCAAGAAAAGGTCTCTCAAAGAGCAGTTTACTAGCCAAGAAAAATTAAATTAAGTTCTGCGCTTTATTTTTTTAAACTAAATACGATTAACATCAAAATGAATAATTATAAAATTATCGAGAAAAACTAAAGCGAATAATTTATGAGCATGTTTTTGGTCTTAGGTTATCTAAAAAATTGAAAACTACGAAATTTAAAGAAAAAAAATTAAGAATCTTAGCAATTTAAAATTTGAAAATTAAATAAATTCAATTTAGCATAATCACAAAGGACTGTATCAAGTTTCTTTGAAAGGAGAGACTGCTTGAATTAAAACATTTCTAATACAGTCGACTCCTGTTAATTCGATTTTTTTAAATGTTCGGAAGCGAGTCCACTGTATTGAAACATATTTGAGAAATTTTTAAAAAATTATCTTTGATATCTATGTCAATTAATAATTTAGTTTTAAAGATTTAGATTTGTTAGAAATATCTAGAACTAGTTTTTGGTATACTCGTTGAATCCTCATGGCATCTAATACATCGGACAAAGATAACAATCAAACGAACCAATATTTAAATCCATTGGTCGATATAAATTATTTAAGCAAACAAAAAGTTATACATGATGACATGGTCTATTATTGTTTTGATGTATTACATTCTCAATTGCATAAGAATCACGCCAATTTACCAAAACCATCATTTCCAAATAATCCGTTTCCATTGTTTGTCACATGGTACATTGGGCGGGAAAAACATTTAAGAGGTTGTATTGGTACTTTCTCGCCGTTGCATTTACATGATGGTCTCAAAGAGTATGCCCTTACGAGTGCTTTTCAAGACACTCGTTTTAACCCAATAGGAAAAGAAGAGTTACCCAAGTTGAATTGTTCAGTTTCTTTGTTAACTAATTTTGAACCCGCCAAGTCATGGAAAGATTGGGAAATAGGTACACATGGTATTAGAATAGAATTTCACAACGAAAAAGGTCACAAACGCAGTGCTACATATTTGCCTGAAATAGCTTCAGAACAAGAATGGGATCATGTTGAAACAATTGATTCGTTGCTTAGAAAAGGAGGCTATAAATCACCAATTACCAACGAATTTAGAAATTCACTTGATGTTACAAGATATCAAAGTGAAAAATTAACAAAATCATTTAACGATTGGCAAAAAACAAGATTTGCTTAGAAAATTAAACGAACTTTTTATTCTTAAAGTTATGTATATTTTTTTTTTGAAACTTGTATGAAACGATTTTTTTAGAAGTGACCTTTTTATGGTTAAAATTTATTTAAAAAAATAATGACTTAATTCCAATTTTCATTGAATTTCATTATAGTTCTTCAGATTGAGCTAGAACATATTTTAAGTCGGTTTCTAAATATAATTGACAAGTTTAATTAAGAAGTTTTGATTATTTTATCAAATTATAACTTTCATTTGAAATTTGTTGCAGTTACGACCACTCACGTGTTCTTACGGTGAAGGTTCATGAACATTCGCCGACTTTTGGTTTTCACCGAAGTTCTCAACTGTTAATCCTTCTTACCTTACTGTAAACTTTGGTACTTATTACGGTACGCTACTGATGATCTACGGTACGGAGGTTCCTTGCTACGCTTCGGGAAGGGTACGGTACGCTTCGGTACGGCTACGCTTGCTACCAATAGTTCGGTAGAAGTGCAGTATTTGATTTTGTGTTTTCATCCAAGAAAACCTCAAAAAATCATTTTTTTCATTGGAATAAAAAACTAAAAATTCTAACTTATCCGTACATCTTTTTCAGGCTAATTGCAAGGTTGCTTTTTTAATAATACTAACTAATGTCAATCCATAAATTGAGTCAAATATGACTGGAGATAAGCCTTTTTAAGATTCTTGGATTCATTAGTTTCCAAATTCTGACACATTAACTATCATTAAAATTTAAAACATTACCTCTAAATTTGACCCTTACCATTCTGAGATTTAAAAATTTGTTTTTTAACCAATGAAAAACGACTCATAGAATTAAATTGAATCGAGTTTTAATCTCTACAACGTACAAAATATCTATTAAGAGGTCCTACAAGACTTTTATTCAAAACGCCTAAGGTTCGATATCGTGTGAAGCTATTTAGGAAAGAATTCCTGCGCAGTTACATCTGCAGTGTGATGAGGTGTTTCGAGTATACTCACACAACTCCGATAAATTGATAAATTTGTAGCCATAGCTTAGGGATTTTCTCTTAGAAAATAATCTCAAATCAAATCAAGTCGGAGTCATGACATATTCTTAAAGGTAATAAATTGATTGGAGGAATGAATTCAACGGGAACAAATTAAAGGGAATAAAAAAAAGGAAAAAAAATAAAAAAGAAACAAATAGATAAAGACCACAATTTTTAAACAATTGTAAAGCTAATGAAAATTATTGAAACTAATTTTTAATTTTTTTAAAAAATGGCAATCCATTCACAAGGTCGCTTCTTCTTATGCAGGTACTTAACTACAGTTTACTTAATTCTTATTCGTTCGATTTTATGTTCCGCCTGATTCATGTTAACCAAATTGAGGTTGTCGCTAAAACCCGGAACTGGAACTAAAATAAACACCGAACCAGAGACTAAAACTAAATTTTTTATTTCAAAAATAAAAATTATAATAATTTGAAGAATGGGTGTTGCACAAAGAGTAAAAAATTTAAATTTTCTTTCAAGTAATTTTATATGGAACCAAACAAAAAACTTTAAGTTTTTAATAAGCTTTTTACACAAAGTCTCAATTGGAAACATTATCCTTTTATATCAATGATATTTATGTTTTAACAGAAAATCCGATCTAAATCAATGAAACCATGCTTAAAACTATACCTAAAAAATTCCAGATAATGCCAGAAATATTAATTTAGAGAAATATAAGTATTTTTTTGAGGACGAAGCGTTTTTGGGTTTAAAAAGAACTTTTGAAATGTAAATATTGTACAAAAGCTCCTTGAGTAACTAGAAAGTTCCGAGTTTTAGTCTCTGGTTCCGTGTTCCGGTGTTTAATTTGGCTTCGGTTCCGGGTTTTAGGAACAACCCAGATTGACAAAGCCAAAGATAAAAAAATTCAAGTGTAATTAGTCTAATTTCAATCAGAAATTTGACGAGACTTCCTCGCATTATTCAAAGATTCAACGAATAGAACAAAAATTATAAGGATAACTCAGTGCTCAATAAAAACCCGCCAATAAATATATTTATCCACAAGTATTATAAGTCAAAAAAAAGCCAAGAATTAGAGTTCGTTTATTAATGACATGTGACTAAATTCACCCAAAAACGTTTTTTTTCTGCTTGAAATTATTAAACATATCTTTATAAAGTATCTTTCGTCCTAGAATAAAAATGGTAGCAATCTTAACTCTGATCGTACATTCTTTATAATTTGATTTATGGCAATCCACAAACATACTACATACATTTATTCTTAACTTTTCCCATGTATTAATGTATTTCTACTGTTAATTTTGTCCACAATTAGATTAACCCAACATATGCTAAACAGAAATGGTTAACAAAAATTGATTAATTATGCTTAGTCTATTAGATTTGTTTTTGTGTCAGGTTCGGTCAGACCTCCCAAAATCTGAAATTATGTGGGTATATAGATCTTTACCAATGATTATTTTAAAAAACTTTGGCTACGTAGGCAAATTTTTTTTATCCAAAAGACATTTTTGATATGTTTCCCGAATCTTTACATTAAAAACGTTCTATGAAGACCGATAAAAATTTGATTGTCATTAATCGGGGTTATTCAAGGTTAACAGAAAATCCAAATCTTGAAATTGATCGTAGGTTCAAGTAGAAACTTGTTTCTAGGTAGGTTAATTAATGTTAATTGAACCAAGAACTGTTTAAAAACACCTTATCAGAAGGTTTCTTAAACTTAATTATGTGGTGATTTGGAGATTAAAAAATTTTTAATGACAGGACATATTCAAAGAAAAGAAAAGAAAATAATTTTGCGTTTAACAACTTTTATTTTTTAGAAACATTATTGATTTATTGTGTTTCCATGGTTTGTTGAACGGTTTCTTCAGAGTGTTTGCCTTTAGCTTCAACTTGTTTGGAGCGAGCTTTGCGTTCTAAGATAAGTTTACGGTCTTTATCTAATTTCAATTTGGTGATGACAGTCTAGAGAAAAAAAAAATTGGCAATTGATTCGATTTTGTGTTATTTTTAAAGTCATTACTTTTGATGGATGAATGCCAACATGAACAGTAGCACCGTTAGCTTTTTCACGTTGGATTCTTTCAACATGGACTACAAATTTTTTTCTGTAGCATTGTAAAACTTTACCAGTTTGTTGACCTTTGTAGTGACCTCTGGTGATCTAATCATTAAATAATTATTAATCGTATTCGAATTTCAAAATAAATATAGAAGATGCTTACCATGACTTCATCGTCTTTGCGGATTGGGATGCTTCTGACGTTGTATTTTTTACGGAGTTCTTTGCTCAATGGAGCGCTCATAATTTTCCTTCTGATGTGAGAAGGGGCTTTGAAGTGTCTGGCACGATTTTTACGTCTTGATGATGAAACTAATTTATTGAATTTCATTTTTGGTATCTATTAGATCGACCCTAGAAAATAGATAAACAAATGAGATTAATTATAGCAAAAAGCGTCCCGAAAGTATTTAAAAGCGAGGTAAAGAAAGGAATACAGAGTCACATTTGAGCTTAAATTTTTCTAAAAAAGAGAGAGAAAAAATAGTATAATAACGAAGAAAATTTAATATTGAAAAAAAAGTGTGCTCGTCCTCGCTTCTTAACATATTTAAATAAATTCAATGCACTTTTTTTAGTTTGCAATCAGTTTCTTAAAGGCACTGTTTTGAACACCAATTTAGTTTTGCTTGCAATTTTTTTTCTAAAAAGCAATAAAAGTAGCTCGATATAAAACGAAACAAAATCTAAATGTTAAGTTGATTTTGTAAAAATTTGAGAATTAGAAAAATAAAATGAAGATTTTTTAGGCTCAATTTTTTAATCTGTAGATGAAAAAACACAGCACCAATCTACTTACCCTAAGTTTGATCTCTACCTTCTCACTTTGAGACAAATTATGTTTCCATCATCATTTGTCAAAATCAAATCTCGTAAGTAAGACCGGCTGCACTATATTTAGCTCTAATGGTAAGTTTATCTTTAAAATTTTGCCAAAAAGATTAACTAATTTGTGAACTCGACAGACTGGGACCAGTCCGTTCTAAAATTGTCCAAAACGAAGAAGTATTAATTAAAAAACAACCAAATCTTCTGTTTCTAATATAAACCTTACTCCGATTAACGACATGATTTTTAGATGATGTTAAATAAGTTAGCAGAGGGTTCATTAAGTCTCCCTTCATTAGGATATAAAAATAAAGATAAATTTTTACCAGTTTAAGAGTTTAAGTTATTTTTTAAAATGAATAAATTTTGCTCTCGAACAGTCTACGCCCGATTTTATGACTCCTATTTGTTCTTTAAGATAAGCGGGACAAATGTGAACTGTGAAAAATTTGAATTCCATATATGTTATTTAAGGAAATTCATTCCAAAAATTTCTATTACTCGATTTTTGGTGACATGTCACTATCGAATTTTGCTTGAAGAAATGTTAATCTAAAATTAAATTTTTGTCAAATAAATGTTAAAAAATACAGCAATTATTGGTACCAGACTCGAAAGAAAAAACAATTTTGAGTCGAATATTTAACACCCATATTGAATACCATTTAGTATAGTAATATGAAAGCTTCCATTGACATATTTTGGAAATAGTAAGAACTAATAAACTTGGTAGTTTAATTTTTTCAATACAGATATAGCCCAATACTGATATAGGGAAATGTCACAAAAATCGAGTAATTACGTTAGTATAAAATTCCCGTAAATGCTCCCAAATTGTTCCTGGGGTTAATGCCGAAAGACTACTTAAACTCAGGGATAATTAAACATTTGATTTGAAATTTTTGATCATTCTTGTTCTATGGAGAAATTTATAGTTAACTTTGATGTTTCTGAAGGTACAAACCAATTTTTAGTCATGGTGTAATAAACGAGAAATAATGAGACTAATGTAGTCAAGCTTTGATTCTAAATTTAAAGCCAGGGCAATGTGAAGATTCGTATCAAAAAACATTTGTATCAAATGGATCAAAATTGAAAATAATTTTTTAAAGCTAAACGAATAGAAAAAAGCTCTGCACAGATGTTTTTTAGTGATAAACATTTAAAAAGCCACCCTTAGAATAAGCTCTGCAAAACTCTGCAAAAAAATTGCGTATTTAAATATTTTAAAATACATTAAAATGATAGAAAATAACTACGCAATTTATTTTGCAGATTTGCAGAATTTTGCAGAGCTTATTCTAAGGGTGGCTTTTTAAATGTTTATCACTAAAAAACATCTGTGCAGAGCTTTTTTCTATTCGTTTAGCTTTAAAAAATTATTTTCAATTTTGATCCATTTGATACAAATGTTTTTTGATACGAATCTTCACATTGCCAAAGCCAGTCGAATTAAAAAATATCTGAAAAAGAATGTCCTTTAATTCAAATGACCATTAAATGTTCCTGGTCCTTGAACTGATTCTAACTTGAACCAAAAAGACCCCAAAAATTAGGGTCAAAAACATATTAGACCCAGGTCTTAAAAACGGTTTTTCCACTTTTATCCCGGGGTATTTTTGGGCGCGTTTACGGTAATATTTAAATTTTACATTAGAGATATATTGGCGTACCACGCAAAAAATTCATATTTCCGTTTTTGATGAATTTTTAAATTTTTTTCAAAATGATTTGAATCAGAGGATTTACACAGAGTCTCTTCAAGGTTTAGGTATTAAATCATGCGTTTGTACGTAAGGGAATACGGTCCTTTTTCCAAAAATCTCTTTATTTAAGCTTAAAAGATATTTAGATTTCTTTTTTTTAATGAGTCGGTTTGGTGAGAAAGACGTATGTGTGTATTGATATTCGCTCCAGCTTTGAATGTTTTATCACAGCGAAGGCAAATAGCAGTAGTATTGACTTTTTTACATCAGGGATGCTTAACGTTTTTTTTTGGTGGTGCTCGCTCGATTTTTTTTCTCAAGGTTTAGTGAGATTTCATATTAGTTTGACACTCCATTTCTTAGAGTCCTGAGGTACTTCTCGACAAAACTGTTTTCTTAAGCTATGGTCCTTATTTTTTGTGCTGCTTATGCGGCATATTGTTTTGCTCTTGACTGAAAATCAAGCATTAACGATGAGTTGAGCTTGTTGATGTAAGGAGAGCAGAAAATCAAGCTAAAGCAAGTTGAATTTGAAAATTTACCAACCTGGTCGTTCACATGTTCCAAAAATGAACGTTCAAATTCTTTCGTGAACATTCATGAACGCTCATCCGAATTCATTCAAAAGTTTTCAGAACCTTTCATATCCTTTCATAACTTTTCGGGACCTTTTCATGATTTTTCGAAGCCTTTCAAAAATTTTCAATTAATTTTTGATAGTTTCAAATTGTACTGTCGTTTCCTAGTTTACTAAAGGTATAATTAGTCAGAAATATAAGAACTATTTAAGACTTTATGACCGAGACATTATCACAGATTTATTTTTTTAAATTAACAAAAAATCCAAAATTCAAATCAGTTAAATTAATAAACTGATTGCCTTCTACTCGTTGAAAAAAATAAAAATTTAACTTTAACACGTGAGCTACGCAATCAACAACAAAAAAAATAAAAGAGTAAAGAAAAAAATCTACCTTTCTTGATTTTTTATTTTAAGATATTTTTTCATTCAATTCAAAACAATCGTTCAATAAAATCAGCCATTTAAATGGTCTACACACACGTCACATTTCAACCGAGGAACATAAATGAAAAAAAAATTCAAAATTATTGGAAAAAATATAAAATGTACACTAATGCAAATAGAAAAAATTATTTTTTTTTCTATTTAAAAAAATGAAAAATTATAGATGGTGCTTAATGTAAAAGAGATGCTTGAAACTCTAATAGACGAAAAAAAAAGCATCTCACTCGGATTAAAACAAATTTAAAATAATATTTTTTTTGTACAAAAAGCTAGATAGCTAGGACTAGGGTCTTTTTTTTTTGATGAGCACTTGTGTTCGACTTTCATTCATTATCTTTCTCTATTTATAGATTCTCTTTGTAAACAAAAATAAAATTTTACTTGAATTAAGTAACAATGTCCAATAGTCTCGGCGATCCGACTATATCGTCGCCTTTACTTGATAGAGCATCGAATACAATGCTCGGAGCTGGTATGGTACCATCATCTCAGTCTCTTCAAATGGTACCCACTGGTTCAAATCAAATGAACTCAAATCCAGGTGGCATTGGTTCGCCTATGAACTTAAATATGAACATGAATATTGGTCTTAATATGAATATGAACTTAAATGGTAGATTTATTAGTCCTGTTAAATTTTTACATACCCCCTTAAGGCTTCATTTTTTTAGAATTCGCTAAAATGAATCAAGCAAATTTTAATTTATTGGCCAACTTTAACAACGGAGGTCTTAACCAAAATCCGTTGAACAACGCTTTTAATTTTAATAACTCATTAAATTCGATTAATAATTCGAATAATGGAAATGTTTCTAATGGAAATAATAATAGTATGATTTCGAATAGTAATGGAAATAATGTGAATGCTAACAAGACAATGAAACCAAATTATTCTAATTTTGCCACTTTAACTGGTCACACTAAAGCTATATCGTCAGTCAAGTTTAGTCCTGATGGTAATTGGCTTGCTAGTTCATGTAAGTTTTTCAACAAAAAAAAAGAAAAGAATTTTGGCTTAAATTTTGTTTGGGTTTAGCTGCGGATAAAAATATAATTATTTGGGGAGCACGTGATGGAAAACATGAAAAAACTATAAGTGGACATAAACTTGTAAATTTTGTTTTCATTAAAATTAATTAGCATAAATTAGAAATGTTTATTGTAAGGGTATATCTGATGTGGCATGGTCGACTGATAGTCGATATCTAGTTAGTGCTAGTGATGATAAGAGTTTAAAAATATGGGATGTTCAATCAGTACGTTTTATCTAATTATCATCAAAAAACAAAAATCTAAGACTTAAATTTTAAGGGAAAATGTCTCAAGACTCTTAAAGGACATACTAATTATGTATTTTGTTGTAATTTTAATCCACAGTCAAACCTAATCGTATCCGGATCGGTATAATTTAAATGAAATTTGTATTGAAAGTTCTTGTTTAAATTTTTTTTGATTTCAAGTTTGATGAAAATGTAAGAATTTGGGACGTTAGAACTGGTAAATGTATTAGGACACTTCCAGCTCATAGTGATCCTGTAACTGCAGTGCATTTCAATCGAGATGGTTCTCTTATAGTCTCAAGTAGTTATGATGGTCTTTGGTGAGTCTTTGCTTAAATTCTCTGTCATAGAATTTAATTTAAAATTTTTTTTTTTCTTCAAGTCGAATATGGGACACTGCGTCTGGTCAATGTCTTAAAACTCTTATCGAAGATGATAACCCACCAGTCTCTTTTGTAAAATTTTCGCCAAATGGAAAGTACATTTTGGCCGCAACTCTCGACAAGTGAGTTTATATAAAATAAAACTAAAATTTTAAATTGAGTGCAAGTTTTTATCATACTTGGTAAACGGCTTCTACAATCCTGGTGTCACCTTGAACAAACAAAGAATCTTAAAGATGATCAAAACCAGACGTATGTACCCATTTATTTTTAGGTATTGGGTGAGTGGGGGATTACCCGAAAAATTCAGGTTTTGGGTTCGGACAAGGTATGGGTTACCCATAAATTGTGGATTTCAGAAATGGGTCTGGGTTGGTCTAACCCATAAAATTTGGGTTTATTAAACCAAAACCCAATTATTGTAGAAAAAAAAAAATTCAAAAATCCATATTTATGGGTTACCCAATCCAGGTCATACCTGAAATCCACAATTTATAGGTAACCCACAATCACTCAATACCTTAAAATTAATGGCTACTTATGTCTGGTCAAAACATAACACTTTTGTTATCAGAAATGTTTCATTCAAAGCATCTTTTCAATTTATTCATGAAAATGGTCCTTAATGAAATTCAAATTTAAAAAAAAACTTCTGCTTGACTTTGATCACACAGTCAGAAAATTAACTTGAATTATTTTTTTATAAAGTACACTCAAACTATGGGACTACAGCAAAGGAAAATGTTTAAAAACCTATACAGGTCACAAAAATGAAAAATATTGTATATTTGCAAATTTCTCAGTAACTGGTGGAAAGGTTTAAAATTTACAAAAAAACCCGAATTGAGAACCATTTTGACAAAAATTCTCTTTTTTAGTGGATTGTATCCGGTTCAGAAGATAACATGGTTTACATTTGGAATTTACAAACTAAAGAAATCGTCCAACGACTAAGTGGTCATACAGGTACTCGTCTACTTTTTTTGTTTTTAAAAATTTCATTTAGCCCGGCTAATTTTGAATATTTCCAAGATGTTGTCCTATGCAGTGCTTGTCATCCAACAGATAACATTATCGCATCAGCCGCATTAGAAAACGATAAATCAATAAAACTTTGGAGAAGTGATACATAAGAAGTTTTCATTTTTTTAATTTAGCTGCAATTTTTTTAAAAAAAAAACAACAGCGACAACGACTATAAATAAAAGGCTTTTTTTCCTATTTCTAATTTTGGTTTATTTTAAAATTGATTTTTAAGTCAAAGAGATTTGGAAATCAACCAAATCAAACAAATTGTATTTAAGAACAAAACAAAAGGCAAACTAGAACGCTCTTTAATTTATTTGTAAAATATTCTTTTTTTTTTCTATAACAAAAAGTTTTTTTTTTGTTTTTTTTTGTTGGTCTGTAAAAAAAATGTTTCTTTTTTTTTGTCAAAATTTTGATGTTTTGGTGGAAGTTTATACAAAACGAATAGATTATAGACTGTGTGTGTGAGGACTAGGAATTCTCTATGACGGACTTACAAATCAATTTTAATTTTTTAAACTAAATTTAAAAATAGTCGATGTTGTTACCATAATCAAACAACTTAAAAAAAAATACAACTTCTAAATATTTATAACATTTTGTATATCATTTAACAAAGAAAATTTTTGAAACTTAATTGTTCATTTTTTGATTTTTTTTTTAATTTTTTTTCGTCTCTCTTACCTTTTTTTTAACATTTGATCATTTTTGAAATTCTATGAATAAATTTTAAACCATCTAAGGAACAAAAAAACAATCTGATCGTAATTAATCAGATTTTTGATTTAAAAAGTAAACGTCTTAAATTTTCCAAAATATCTAGACATAATTTTGAAAAAATGAGTGATCTGGCACAATCAAAGTCATCATATTTTGTTAGAAAATCACCTCAAACTAGTACTCAAACATTACCACAAGCTGCTAAGCCACTGGGTGTTTTGAATATACCAGGAACTCGAAATTCACTTCACACAAATCAATTGCTAACTCCAGTTGGAATTCCTTCAATTGACTTTTTTATAGGTAGATTATCGCCTCTTTTGTTCAAAATCAATTCCAAATATTTCTACTTGTGAAAATGACCGATTAGTGAAGACACATATGTCTTTTAAAGGTTTTATAAAAGAGTTTCTGAAAAAAAGAAAAACTTACAATAACTTGGTTGCCGCGGTTGTCAAGTCAGACAGAGGCAGGTTATAGAGCTCTGATTGTACTTTGAAGAAAAAATAATGCATAAATTTAGTGTTGGCAGTCGACTAATAAGCCAACTGGTCTAAAATATGAACGGTAAATTTTCATACCAAGTGCATATATATCAATTGAAGATCTTTTAGTCTGCTTCAAAATGGTTCCCTAGGTGTCTTGATAGGGTCATTGCTTAAGGAGAAAAATGGATTTAGTTGCAACTGAAAATCGTTTTAAATTCAACTAAATCTTATTAGTTCGTTTAAGAATCATCTTATTAAGAGGTCTAGGGTACCATTTTGAAGCAGACTAAAAGATCTACAATTGATATATATGCACATGGTATGAAAACTTACCGTTCATATTTTAGACCAGTTGGCTTATTAGTCGACTGCCAACACTACTTAAATTGTTCGCATTTTTGCGAAGCCTTTTACTCGTGACTATCGGTCATGGTCGAACCACAATTTTGTAATTGAAAAATTTTAAATAGCTGAAAAATTAAGGAATATGGTGAACATCTTTATATATATATAAATTACCTGTACACAACAAAATGGGTATTATCATTTCGTCGAAATTACATTCATTGTATACTTTATGTACCCTCTCACACATTGGTGAAATTTATTTTCGATTAAATTATTAGACTCAATCATGGATTTCTCCATGTTCAGAATCTATTAAAAAGTTCTTCAGCTAGTCCCTACGACCTCCATCCCAATTATAAGATCATCCAGTTGTCAATAGGTGAAGGGTGTGAACTTTTGATGTATCAAAGGACACTGTTTAACAGAATTTGCTAGACATACGGTGCAATTAACAATCCAAAAGGCATCCTACTAAACCTATAAAACTTCATCTTACCATTTAGTTTCATCAACTTAATTTTTAAAATTTTTTAAGGTGGTGGCCTTCCAGTTGGAGGACTGTGTCTTATAGGCCAGGATCAAAAAAATTACTACTCTGATATAGTTACAAGATGTTTCATAGCAGAGGGTGTAACACACAAACATTCAATTTACGTTGCCGATTTGGTAGAGGAAAAAGATAAACTATTCCAAGTAGTTAAACCGCAAAATCTTTTATTTCTAAACCATAATTTGAGATTTATGATTTAGAGAATTCCAAGCCAAAACAAGTTAGAAGATCCAGAAACATCGAAAAGTCCAGATCAGCTAAGGATAGCTTGGCGTTATGGACAACAACCTCAACCTCAAAATAAAACGGATTCAAGCGCTAAATCATTCCAATCAAACTATTTTGTAATGAACAAACTAATGACCAGCGAAGAGGTCTACTCTTCTTCCGATGTCAAAACATTTGAAGTAAACGATACTGAATTGAATAACCCAAATCAAGTACGACCATTTTACCAAAAATTAGCCAAAGACATAACTTCACATATTGACTCTTTGAACTTGAATGTAAATAAAACAAAAGAGTACAATAATTTGCTTCGAATAGGTAAAAATAAAAAATTCTAGAACAAAAGTAAAAGATTCAAAATTTTTTTAAATATTCTTAAGTTATAAACTCAGCTGGAGGACTTGTATGGAACGATTTATCAACAATTAATGAAGATTATTCAATTGAATTTTGTAAATTTTTGATTTATCTAAGACAACTATTGAGACATTCGCTTGCAGTTTGTCTAATCACAATTCCAAATGAAGTTGTTCAAAATAGAGATCTTCTTGAAAGGTTTTCACATTTAAGTGATTACACATTTCTATTGGACGATTCAAATCGTACTACATCTCGTTTAACAAACACTGAATACGATGGACTTTTTAGACTGCTTAAACTACCACGTTTAAATTCATTAAATTCATGCTTTACACCAGAGACACTTGATTTAGCTTTTTTTGTTAAACGTAAACGTCTTGTGGTTGAACAAATGCATTTACCACCTGACTTAGGAGAAAATGATGATTCTCAAAAAGGAAGAACAAGCAGTTCCGTTACCATGTCGTGTAGTTCTTCTGGTTCAACTGGTTCTAATAAATTAGATTTTTAAATTGCTCATCATTTTTTAGTTTTTAATAAACATTTTATTTTTTACACTTGAATTTTTTTTTATTAAATTCTTGGCTAAGTAATTCAAGCTGAGATTAATTGATCTTGAATTTGGACTAATGAAAAAAGCTTTTTTTTTAGAAATTTAAAATGTCAGTTATGAACAAACTTGATAAAGCTGAAAATTTTCAAGCATTTTTGGAAGAAAACAAAAAGTAAGTTTTATTCATCTGAATCTGATATGATTTTTTAAAAGAGTTTTCATTTTATTTTAGTTCATTGGTTGTTTTGTTCTTTGCTGCCAACTGGTCAGATGAATCGAAATCAATGAATAATGTGTTACAAGAATTAAGCAAAGAGGAGAAAAACAAAAATTTGCTAAAAATTCTTGAAATAGAAGCCGAGGATTATGAAGATATTTCAATCAAATATGGAGTAGAGGCAGTACCATCATTTATCCTAGTCAAAGTAAATATAAACTATTGAATTTCAGTTATTTGCTTTAATTTTCAATTTATTTTAAGAACAAGCAAGCTGTAAATAAATTAAGCGGAGCCGATCCTGCTGAATTGAGAAAAAGAATCGCTCAATTTTTACAAACAACATCAGCAGCTGCTGCTAGTGCCCCAGAGGTATTTTTAACATATTCATTATCCGGGTCTCCTCGATTATGTGAACAAGTTTTCACCTATTATGCGACCGAATCTTGATCACGGGTTAGGTGAGCAAAATGTTCACATAATTTTTTTTTACAATCCGGTTAACAAAAAATGTTACCTGTGATCATAACCTAAAAATAGGTGAACATGAAGAGCAACACGTTTTTCAGAATTAAAAAAAGGCTCCCGATAATTTTTTATCTCCATTTAGTTCTTGCTGACATCATCTACATTCGTCTTTAGGACCACCCTGGGCATGCCCAAAAACCACAAAAGTTCTCTCTTAAGATCCTTTCCAACCCAATGTTTCGCTCTTACATACATAGCTGAACAACGCCAAGGGCCAAGTTCGATAGTTTTGACATTTTGACTGATGAAGAAGTGAGACAAGGTTTGAAAGAATACTCAAACGCCAGGACAATCAACGAATTTTAGAGGTTTAGTAACTAATTTACAGATTAGGTGAACATGAACCTAAACAGGTGAACAGAAATTAGTTTTGGTGAACATTTAAAGGATTTTTAAAAAAATTAGGTGAACTCTTGTTCATTTAGTCGAGGAGACCATTACCCGACACTCTGATTTGATTTAATTAGTTTTCTTGAACTCTAGCATGACTTAAGGAACTTAGACTTGGACAATTACAATAATTGAAACTTTATAAATTTTAGAAACTGGAAAAAGTAATCTCTGATTATTGGGGAATCTATGCTTGTAAGAAGTTTCTCATACATCCTGTTTAAAGGCAAGTTTCGTCGCTTTACTTCGTAAGAACTAGATAAATGCACCTAGCCACTGATCCATACTCAAGTACTTGCGTCTAAACAGATGAAGAAATTTATTGTAAGGAATTTACGTTTGACCTTGCTCGTTGAAGGTTGATTAAGTGCAAACATTTTGTCGAGATCTTTATCATCTTTTCGTACCGTGTATCCTAATCATCTATGTCATAAGTCATTTTGGCCATTTTGTTTCGCGAAAAAACATGAAAAAAGATCTTTTGATTCTCTACCAAATATTCTTTCCAAAACATTTGATTTTTCCTGTGATAAAATTTTTCCTTTCTACTTAAAAAGGACTTAAATGAACGATTAAAACGTTTGATCAACCAAGCCCCTGTTGTTTTGTTCATGAAAGGAAGCCCACAAGAACCAAGATGTGGTAATTACTTATATTTTTAAATTTATCCTTTTGGAGATTAATTTTGAATATTCCTATTATTAAGGATTCAGTCGCCAAACTATTGAAATACTTAAAAACAATGACGTCACTTTCAGCTATTTCGATATATTGTCTGATAATGATGTCCGTGAAGGTCTAAAAAAATACTCAAATTGGCCAACCTATCCTCAACTTTACGCTAAAGGGTAATTTTATAGGTACTTATAGATTTATCGAAATTTTATTTTTTTAATCCTAGAGAGCTTATTGGAGGCTTAGACATAATCAAAGAACTAGTTGCTTCAGGTGAATTTAAATCAATGATT
Organism: Brachionus rubens; assembly: GCA_022207745.1. NCBI lineage: Eukaryota > Metazoa > Rotifera > Eurotatoria > Ploima > Brachionidae > Brachionus > Brachionus rubens. The sequence continues at coordinate 1,278,670 of JAJVHD010000009.1, read as the reverse complement.
CCATCAAAAGATGATTCGTTAAATGAAAAGTAAAATTCAAAAAATATTTTTTAACATCTTCTTTAGATTCAAAAATATTTATTTTTTTTCCAAACAGATTGAAAAAGCTTACAAATGCATCAAAAGTAATGCTTTTTATGAAAGGCAGAAAAGACGAGCCAAAATGTGGCTTTAGTCGTCAAATAATCGAAATTTTAAATGAAACAGGGTAAGTAATCTTCGTGAATTTTCAAAAACTATATCCGTAGTGATTTTTATTTTATTCAAGGGTCAAGTTCGATAGTTTTGACATTTTGACTGATGAAGAAGTGAGACAAGGTTTGAAAGAATATTCAAACTGGCCTACCTATCCACAACTCTATGTTGACGGTATGACTTTTAATTTGAAGAAAAAAAACAATCGTGTTTGATTTAAAATTTTGTTTTAAAGGTGAATTAGTTGGTGGTTTAGATATAGTCAAGGAGTTAAAACAAAATGGCGAATTGGAACTCACTCTCAAAGGAAACAAATAAAAATACTTAAATTTTAGTAAAACATTTCAAAATCTATTTCCATTTATTTTTAAACTTTAAAATATTAAATTAAAAAATAAAGATTTAATTTCTTTATCTTTTTGTTGGATTCTTTTCAACTTCAACCTCTTCCTTTTTTCTAATTGCTTTTAAGCGCACAATCGAATGAACAATTAGCCGTTTTCAGTTTTTCAATTATCAGAAAAGTTAGTTAGTTAGTTTAAACTGCGGTATAGACAAAATCTATACCAACGCATTGAAGCGTTTAGCCCGTTTAAGGCTTTAGCAGTAATTGCTTCGTGACATTCCAAACACTTCTTTTTCAATTGAACCCTTGAAACTATTCGTCGAAGTTTCTGACACTGAATTATCAGATAAACCAGTCCAAACTGAAGTACTCGATTTGAGAGAAAATTGTGGCGGTTTGACTTTTTTTTATTGATCTCACGTACTAATCGTTTACGTACTTTGTGCTTTCTTCTCCAAGATCTCTTTCTTGACCTGATTCACGCAGAACATGGTTGACTCGCGAGTTAACCATTTCGAATGGGTATTTTCCGTTTCTTTTACATGTAAACATGGTTTTACTGTTAGACAAGTTCAATTTAGTTGACCATAAGTCAGCTCACTCCATTAGAAAGTTTAAATCCTCTTGCAACCTTAATGACTTGTGATCTTGACTTGGAATTCTAATAAGCTTTAGATCATCTACATAACCTTAACCTAAACTTTTAAGCTCTTCCAACAAATAATTGATGTATTTAACGAACGAAATCGTGCCAATTGCTGATCCTTGCTGTATACTACTGCTCGCTTGTTCCCAATTTTAAAAAGCATTACCCATAACTACTTCCTGCCTTGGCAAATCAAGGACGATTCAAACCATTTTAAAGTTTCACCTTTAATACCATACGATTTAAGCTTGGACAAAAGCTTTCTGTGATAAACTTTACCGGATGCTTTTTAAAAATCCGTGTTTATAAAGTCTATAAGGTTTCCATGCTCAATTTCGTATGTGAAAAGAAATCAAAAAAACATCCTTCCATTACCCTCGCTGAAAATTTCGAAAGAGTTCAATTAGAACAGAAAAACAACAAAAATCTCAAGTTTTTAAATTTAAAATATAAGCATAACTTTCATTGGAATTTCAAAGTTTACAAAAATTACTCCAATTAAAAAGTTAATTTGAAAAAGTGCTGTTCCTTCGAGAAGAACGTCGTTAAATGTTCTTAATTATGAAAAAGCTTATAAAAACTTAGATAGATCAGTTGCATTAAAAATTTAATGGGATATAGCGCCACAAGCCATAAACTGTAGTCTAAATTGTAGATTTATATGTCCTCTTTAATTATTGGTGGACAAATTTCAAGTTACGAAAATATTTAACCTAATTGACCATTATGAAATCATCTACTATCAGCTCCGATCATCTGAAATCATGATATCAGATGATGTCATTAAAAGAACTACAAACCTATGAATTGCCAACGGATACTGGTGGAAACTGATATCAGCTAATTTGATATGATGCAATCTTTTATCAGCTGATAACACATGATATCATTTGACAAGATTTTATGTCGAGGATATCATGTGTAGAATAAATAACCAAAAAAAGAAATGGTTTGACAAAGTGTAATTTCTCAAGGATGCTTAAATGGCACTCTTCTCTGGTCTTAAATTCTTGGTAAGAAAAAATATGTAATCAAAAGATTTTCATATCAGCTTGTGCTGATTAGGTTATTTGCATTTAATATTTTATTTGCATTTGACATCACTAAAAAAATGGTTTATGACTTGGAGCAGTATAAAAAAATCAAAACGTGTCCCCTTAACCTCCAGCACAATCAACTGATCGTTCAGTATTTTTATTCATATTCAAATGTCAGTTTTGTAACACTTGAAGGACAGAAGCGATTTAAAGATTCGATTAGAGACTTGTAGCCAAATCAAGCAACTGTTTATTTGAGACACGATGGAGTGTCCTCAGTTGACATAACCTTTTTTGGTATGTGTCTTTCTAAATTAGACATCAGGTAACTGAAAAAAGACCAGATTTTTTTATTTAAAAAATTTATTGATAATTTTTCAAAATATTCCAATTATGAATTAAGTTTTTTTTTTAATTGTTTAAGTATAAAAAAGTTACAAAATTTATGCAATTGATCATATTGATTATAAAATTTTGAATTTACTTGATAAAAAAATAAAAATTTACATTGCGAATAAAAATTAATTCGTTTAGTAAAGTAAAAGAAGAGTTAATTTCTTCTTCTTTTTGTCGGTTTCTCTTCAATTTCGACCTCTTCTTTTTTGCCATTTGTGCCATTAACATGATCACCATTTTTACCGTTAGCCATTTTACCGTTTTTACCGTTGGCGTGTCCATTTTTACCATTAGCAGTTCCATTTTTCTTACCTTTACCTTTGCCTTTCTCTTCTTCCTCTTCTTCGTCTTCCATTTCTTCTTCCTCTTCTTCAAGACTTTCTTCCAAATCACCATCTGAAGCAGTCATAATAGTTTGTTGTTCTTCTGGAGCTGGCATTTCAATTACATGATTACAAGTAATAAAAACTGGACCAGTGCCTTCGACCAATTTGAATTCAATTTCTGAATTGTGATCGCTAGCCAAAGTCAAGTCCATACCAGAGACCATATCATTTTTACCCATGGTGAGTGAAAAAATAGGTTGTTCAAATTCAGCATCTTGGTAACCTTTGGCTTTAATGGCAACTAAGTTACGTTCGTTTTCAACTGCTTTTCCCAAAACGGCTGTTTTAAGGACCAAAGAGTTGATAACAAAGTCAGTATCTTCTTCATCTTCTAATTCCATAACATCAGCGGCTTTCCATACTTTTGATGGTTGGTCTTTGTTCAATTCGCAAACTTAAAAAATACAACAAGTTAATAATCAATTTCAAATTAGTTTCGGTTTTGTAATTAATTACCCCATAATAATTTTTGTGATGCCATTATTTAAGATTATTTTTAAGTGAAGAGTCTAAAAGAACAAATTTAAAATTTAATGTTGAGCTTAAAAAAAAAATTAAATGAAAAATTTGAAATTAAGTTTGAAAGTTTTTTTTCTTGTTTTTGAAACTTTCGATCATTATACAACAAAATCAAAAAAATCTGCAGCAAGCAAACATTTTAAGGGCTTGTTAAAATTAAATAAAAGATTCTAAGATGAAAAATTAATTTTTAAAAAAAATTTTATTTTGGTTTTAGAAACTTAAAATTAAAAACTGCATGTTTTTCTTATTTCAAAAAAAAAATGAAAAAACAATTCAAAACGATCAAACTGAACCAAAAATTGTCTCATTCAAGCTTCAGAAACAGCTTCTTCATTTTCGTCATGAATTTCTTTGATAATAGTTGGTCGTCTAATTTGTAGTACAGGTCTTTGATTGACATCTTTTATCTTCAATTCTTCTAAATCCAAATAATGTTCCCATAGGTTATTTAATAAATCTCTAAACGCAAGAGAATTCGAGTTCAACGAAATTAACTTTATTGCAAATACAACGTCTATACTGCATACATCGTTAAAAAATAGTTCAAAATTTTCCATTAATGATAAACCGGTTTTGTCTTTTAAAAAACTATCGGCCAAATCATGTGTTGCTTCTTCGCCAAAATAAAATGCAGCTGTATAGGATCCATTAATATTTTGATTTGGACTTAATTGTAATGCATTCAAAACCAAGTGTCTTCTATATGGTCTTATTACCAATAAAATCCAACAAAAAATACTACACAATGTAAGCAAAGCTAGCGTGACTAGCCAAAACCAATAGCCAACGAAAAAAAACTCATTGAATAGGTTGATTGGTAATGAACAAACACTCGTGTATTCATTTTGAATATGAAGAACAAAAAATTGTGTTATACAAATAGCTCGTTTTGGGAAATATTGATTCAAAAAGTTGTAACCATCTCGACTATAAAGTGAAAACACATCAAATCCGAATTTAAAATAATTGAAATTGAGAAGTTCGGTGAGAATGAAAAAATTGAATACAATATTTGCTAGATATAAACATTTGATAAAAATGTAGGGTACCAAGAGAGGAAATGTGGACTTTTTTTTTAAATTTGGAAAAGCTTTTCTGTAACCGGCAATTGTTTTGGTTCCATCGTCGAGTTTTTTGTAAAAATTAAGTTTTGGTGATAGTTTGAATCGTTTTGAAAAGTATGTTTTTTGTTTTAAAAATGTCATTTTCAAGTGATCGTTTATGCTGTCGACTTTGGTTTGAGTCTTCAGCCAATTTGATTTTTCTTCATATTCATCTAAATAGACTTTTTTCATAATTGATTTTGAGATATAAGATAAATCAAATCCATTCAAATAAATCATAAAGTTCCAAATTAGAGGCGGAATTCTAAACAGAGCAATTAAAAATATGATAATAAAAGTAATCCATTGATAGTAGATTATTCGCTTCTGATTCTTAAAGTCTAGGAGGGTATCCCCATCTTGGATGACTGAAAAAGTTCCATTAATCCAACACCTTTGTAAAAAAAAAATTTAAAAATTTTTAAAATAAACCAAATATTAGTGCTTTTAATCGACTAATTTACCAAACGGACTGAAATATAAACAGTAAATTTTCATACCAAGTGTAAACAGGCAAATTGTAGATATTTTAGTCTGCTTCAAAATGATACCCAGTGTGTCTTAATAGGATCATTATCCCAAATGAAAAACGATTTTCAGCTGTAACTAAATCCCTTAATGAAGTTCCTTTCAAGGCACCCTGGGTACCATTTAGAAGCTTTTTTAGATTTAGTATGATAATTTACTGTTCATGTTTTAGTCCAGTTAGTTCATTAGTCGATTGCCATCACTAGAAAAAAATAAATTAGATGTAAAAAGGTCTTTGATGAACTAATAGTTTGGAAAAGCCATCATTGATTAATGGGTATCAAGTGAAAGCTAATTTTACAAGTTTTAACAAGAGTTTTTTAGCTGTCACTTGAAATCCATTAATCAATGATGTCTTTTCCAAATAATTATTCCATGAAAGTTTGCAAGAGGAACACTTGAATGACGAAAACAGTAGGTAATTTATTAAAAACCCAGACAATGGTAGCAAATAAATGAAAATAAAAAAAAAAAAAGCTGTACCATATCTTCGTTTTTGAATTGTTAAATTCAGAATTTTACTTGTAACTCAGTTTCTATTTTAACGCTGATCCAAGTTTTAAGGCTTTTCCAAGTCTCCTTCTAATTTTCATGGGATTGGGCAACAGGCTATATTTTCTGACTTAAACGGATTTACTAGCATCTGAGATGAAGGTGAACGGCAGTTCGTTACCAAACGGACCTTAGCTCGAAAAAATTTTGTAGAGAGCGAGGATCTTTTTGAATGAAATATACCAAATTTTTTTCCTAAAGAAAAGAACAAGAGTTTTTATAAATTTGAAAGGAGATTTCCTAAATTAAATGCCAAAAAAAGAATTACTGCAAAATTCGTATCGCTTCCCAAGTTATGAGACTTTGAATTAATAAAATACAAAAATTTATTCTTGTTGCATTATTTTTCACAATACTGTGAAAAATAAAAACCCGCGAGTCAGAAATAATGCTCCAGACACACCACAAAAGAGCTATTCTTGCAAGAAATTTCACTTTATTTTTACGACCTTTGGTAAAGTCAGAATCAAATTTAATTTCGACAAATTAAATTGGAGATACAAATCAATCTCCAAGCTAAATACAAATTGCTTTGTCAAGACTTAAAAAAAAAACTTACATAGAATGAATGTATTTTGAAAGATCTCCATCCACCGAGCTTCCAATTGTGCATTGAATTGGTTCTCCATAAAACTGTTTACTAGTCAATAGAACTAAATAAATAGCCAGACCAACAACAGAAAAACGATTGTGAAATCTATCAATAGGATCATCATTATAAGTACGCAAAAAGCTTTTAATTTGTTTTATTGCCTCGTCCAAAATCATGTTTATAAAATTTTATTTTTTTTTATTTTTCAAAAAAAGGTCTTCAGCAATAATTCTATTCTGTTTATCAGTTAAGGTCTCTTCAGAATTTTAATCATTTTAGATAAGAATATCATTTCAGTTTTTTTTTTTAAATTTTTTATTTCATTAAAATGCCGATTGTTCATCAAAAATTTCAATGATTTATCTTATTTTAATTGATTCAAGAAAACGTGTGTGTGTGTGTAATGAATTTAAAATTTTAAAATTTTTTATTTTTACTTGGTCGATCAATCCAAACTAAAAAAACAAAGATAAGATAAAGACTTTTTCAAAAAAACGAAAAATCTTTTTTTCTTCACAATGAAAGATTTTAATGTACCAACATCGTGAGATTTGAACCCCTTTACATCGTAATTGCATATAAACTTGAAAAGTAATTAACGAAAAAGAAAAAAAAAACTTTGAAAATGATATTTCAAATTAAAAGAAAAAAAAATTAATTTTATCAATTAAATTTATCACAAAATAGGCATCTTCTTTTCTTTCTTTTTTTTTAGCTTTATGACCATGCAACTTAAGTAACAAATCGGATAAAATTGACAACTTATGAAATAATAAATAATTCTAAATCTAAATTTGATTTTAAATAATTTGCAAATTGTTTCTTCTTACTAATTGTTTGCCATTCTAAAATTTTTTTTTTCTTTTTTTTGAGAGTTAAAAAAAAAAGCTTAATTTTTTATTTTGCCTCCTCCATTATTTGACAACAAAAATTAAATCAATTCATAATTGCTTTTAAGTTAACACAAACAAACAAAAAAGCCTTGTTTAGCTGGAAAAAAAATTTATGAATGAAACATTGAAATTTTTTTTCCTCAAAATTATTAATTTTTGATTTAAATGTGTCAATCGTTTTTGAATTCTTGAATTCTGAATTTAAGGGGTTATTTTGATCGAACTCATACACCCAGTTACATTGATAAGGGGCTAATACAATATTTTGACTTGATTCTCTGGGCGTCTTAGACAAACTTTGGGCCAAAAGTGCGTTGAGATAAATGCAAAATGTGTTAAAAATTTTAACTTATCGAATAACTCTGTAAATTTTGCTTAAACTAGGGTTAACTCGGGTCAAAAGAGTTACTTTTTATCAGTTTTTGCTTTGTTTTTTCATAAGCAGTTTGTTAACTTTCATCAGTATGGTGCCGTATAAAAAGTCTGATCTTAAATGACTGAAATATAATAGGAAATCAAAGGTTGATTTTAAAGAACACATTAATTGAAGTTTCTATAAAACCCGCTCTCAATCTACATTTAGATGCTTTCAGTCATTCAGCTGAATTTTTTTCCTCTTTTCACTTCAATTAAGAAAAGTAATTTACCGTGAAACAATTTATTTGAAGTTTTTTCAATGATGATTTAACATTTTTAATTAGAATTATCCAGATTGGAGTTCATTTTCTAGTGATGTTTTGCATTTTTTTTGGTTCACCCAGTCTAAAATATACTATTTTCAAGAAAGATCAACTTTTAATATAATGTAAACTTGATTTTTCAAGAATTAAGCATCATATCAAGTTCATAAAAATCTTTGAAAAGTGTCCCTGGCCGAAATTCAAAATTAAATCCCATATTCATTGAATTAAAATTTTCGTCTAATTAGACATTTTTGGGTTGGTTTGAGTAATCCGAAAAAATTAGGTTTTAGGGTTCGGGTAGTGTATAGGTTACCCTTAAATTTTGGGTTTTTGGGTATAGGTTGGCTTGGGTAACCCATTAAAATAGGGTATCTGGGTTAAAAATTGGGCTTTTAATTGGAGTTTTGAGGTACGCCCAATATTTATGGGTTACCCAACCTATACCAAAAATTTAACGGTAACAAATACCCTACCCGAGCCCTAAAACCCATTTTTTTCGGGTTACTTAAACCGAACCAATACCCGGGAATAAATGGGTACACATGTACCGTATTTCCTTGCTTACAAGTGCCCCCCTAATACCCCCTTTTTATAGACCAATGGAGATCAGATCAATTCTAATCTTGTGATTACGAAGTAGATTGGACTGAGTTGTAAATAAAACGTCTCAAAAGGATCTCAAATTCAATTCGCTTTGGCGTTATTTTGTCCTTTAAAGATGCGATTTTTAGTCGCTTATAAGCAAGGAAATACGGTATGCGTCAAATTAACCTCAAAAATGTAAATTTTATCAAGATTTTACGGGGCCAGAATCAAATATTGTTTATGATAAAATGTTTTAAAGACATTTTAAAGATTATTTCAGTATTTTCAAAAAGTTGTTTTTTTACATCCCACAAACGTCGAAGATACAAATGTATTTTAGCTGAGGAAAAACTCATTTAATATTAATTCAAGGATCCAAAAATATTCGATAAGATAAAAATCATTATTTATGTTTAAAGGAAAATGTGATAATTTTTTTAAAATTTCGTAATAATTTAGAATAAATCTTGTGTTAGTCTCAAATTTCGATTTATTTGAATTTTTAAATCAAGTCATTTTCTCGTAAATATGTTTTTTCTCCTCTTCACAATTAAACTACATGAAATAGAAAGAATAAAAAAAAATTAGCTTATTAAATTTGGTAACAATAATGAGAAGTCGTCTCTCTTTTTTTTTCTTCTCTTCAACGTCCCAATACTCGTATACTAAGAATTTCTTCTTTTTTTTTAATAAACTACCAATTTACATGTTTGTGTATACGCCTTTAATTTGTAATCAAATTCATTAATTTTTTTACAAATTTTAATTGCGAAACGAGTTTAAGGAAAAGATTTTGTTTTTATTTTCAATTCTACCTATTTGGCTCTTCTTTTTTTTGGTTAAATTAGAAAGTTTTTTTTTGTTCTCCTCTCGTCGTATGTTCAACATTTAAAGTTATAAATATATTTGTAAGTTGATGGAAAAAGAAAAATTATTCGAGTCTCTAAAAAAAAATATGATTAAATTTTTACACTTGTTTAAATCATTTAGTTTTTTTTTTTATAACATTTTCAACTAATGTTGAAACAGTTGTCAAATATTTCGTTACAAAATAAAATTTTTAATATTTATCAAAAAGATTACGGCTTTCCAAGAACACAAACTAACATCGTACATCAAGTAATCTTTAAAATAAAGCTTACCGAAAGTTTTTTTTTTGATGTAATTTATTTTTGGAATTTGGATGAGTTTTAATAGATGCAAAAAGAGCCAAAAACAGAAATTAGAAAAAGCTTAATAAATTCAAGATTAAGATTAATCTAAATTCTAGAAAATATTACGAATAATCATTTGTGCCATTTATCTTTTTTAAATTTATTTAGAAGACATTTTCCAAATAAATACGTACTTATCTTTTAAATTATAAAAAAAAACTCTTAAAGGTGTTTAAGATTCGTATATTTTTTGTTTGGCTCACCTTGTATTGAATGAATATCTAGACCTTTATGTTCTCATTCTTGAAGAAATATCCTCAATTTTCGAATTGTTTAAAGGTTCTATCTATGAATATAAACAATTTATTTTTAATGACTTAAAGTACTTTTATTTTTTTTTGTTTTGCTGAGGCGTAAATTTAATGAATTCAACAAGTTTGAACCAAAAATAAAAACAAATGATTCCATTTTTCTAACAAGTTTATATTTTGTTTCCGAAATATTTCTTTTGTATTCAGCAGCAATCGATATTTTTTGAACATGGACTTGATATATTTTTGAAAAAAAAATTCTTCAAATGATTATTAGAAGAATATTTTCTGCTTTTTTTTTTAAATAATTATTCCGATAAATGTTCTGAATTTTTCATTAGATATTTTTAAAAAATTATTTATAAAAATTTTTTGTGTTTATTTCTAATTTTTTTGTATTAAATTTTTAAAAGAGTTAAAAGCGGAAATGTTCTTTTAGTTTAAAAAATTTTATTAATTTTTCCATTATTATCAAAATTTTCAATTGTTTTTGAGACGCATCCGTTTTAAAGAAAAACAACGAACTTAGTTAACGTAAGTTCCTAGATCGACCTTTTAGGAACAAAGACTTGAGCCTCGATCGAATTAACTTTCGGTTTTAAGAAAATATTGAAGAAAATGTCTAGAAAAAAAATCTGATTTTTATCTCGTTAAAATTACCTTTTAAAATTTAGAATCTACTCTTAATCGAGTCTTTAGGGTCTGACTTACCAGAAACTTTCACAGCATACTTCACTGATTAACAGACCTGATTGCTGAATAACATATTTAATCTTTTTAATAAAGCAAAAAGCTAATGCACGGTATTTCTTTTCTTATAAAAATCGATTCGGGACACAAATGGCAACCTAAAGAATATTACATGAGTTAAAGATTTCTGAAGTTATTTATCGTTTACCATTATTGTAATGATAATGGTTATGCAACACTGTTTCAAAATGTCCATTTCTGAACGTTCATAAACGTTTTTTAGCTTTACAAATCGAGTCACTTTAATATTCCGAAGATAACTTTTTTACGGCTAAGCTTTTTGAGTTGTTTTTTGAAAAGAAATAAATCTAAAATTTTTAAATTTTAAGATTCACACTATGTTAGACTTTCACGTTACAGTATTTACAAAATCTGAACATATATGCAGGTTGCTCATATATGAAATCTATCTCGAAATTTTTGAAAAAAAAAATTTAATGTTTTCTCAGAAAGGCACAAATTTAAGAGACCCATCATATAAGATTAAATTACAAAAAAATGTTCATAATCTTTACTTTAATCATTAAATTTTATGGTAACACTACTTTATGACAAAAATAATGATTTTTATCTTCTTTTCAGTAGGAAAAAACTTTGATTCCAAAAAAAGACAATCAAACCTTAAGACCTCAAAAATTGGGAAATTCTCACTTTGACCAAAAACTACAGTGCTGGCCATTCACGAATTAAATGGTAGATTGTTCGCAAAAATAGTGAAAGCTTATTTTCGAGTCTTCATTCTTGAAAATAAATTCTCTTTTCGATTCTGCGAACTAACATGAACTTTCATGAAGGTTCACGAATGAGCTTTTACCCACTAAAAATGTTTCTGCAGACATTCTACAATTAAATTCGTGAATGACCAGCACTGTATGTTAAAACAACAATAACATCACCGTATTATCACTTTACTGATTACGTTACAGCTTGTACAACACAAAGGGTACCTTACGAATACGAATTTGAAACCAAAAGGCTATTTCTAAGTTTATCAATTATTATTCTTTTGTTGTTGGTTATTGTTAATTTTTCTTTGATACTTTTCTTGGAAAAAAAATCAGAAAAAGTTAATACAGAATTTAAAAATTTTCAAATAAGTAATTGGGGTATCAAAAAAAAGTGTCCATTCCCTCCAAGATGGGTTAAATATTTTTCGGTAATGTGAAGATTTGCATCAAAAAATATTTTAAAAAAGATCAAAATTTAAAACCGGAGTTAACGAAATGGAAAATACTTTTTAAAGATGTTTTACAGTCATAAGCATAAAGAGATGTTTTTTTGAAAAAAATCATCACATTTCCCGATTAGCATCTTCTTTTATTGTTTTCAATTTACCGAAATTTTTGTAAAAACTCAAGCTGTCCCATACCGTAGCTAAACTTTTGAAAAAAAATTAGATCGCTGTCAATGAAATCAAATAAAAATAAAAAATATTGTTTTAAGATGCACAAAAGTGAGTGTTTTGACGTTCTAGGAAAAATTATTGAGTAATCGGATATGTCAATTTAATAGCCTAAAAAAAAACCTATTAAGCTTTTAAAATAAATAATAAACTAATAATCAAATTCAATAATTATAATTTACCGCGTGACAAATCGGTATATAATATTAACTTATACGATTAACATTGAGTTTTTTTTGCCTGATTTGAAAAGTCGTAGTGCTACAAACAACTTAAACAAAAAATCCAAAAAATTTTATTTTACAATTTAAATCAATAAAGATAAATTAAATTTAATATTGAGATATTTTCATGTTAAATTAAAGCCTAAGGGTTAATATCATTCAAGTAAGATTGATTTTTTTCAAAATTTGAATCAAAAAATCTATTTTTTTTTAAATACGTAAATTATTTTAAAAATTCTTGTTTTTTATTTCTCCAAAAATTAGAAGACTAATTTTGTTCGTTAATTTTTTTTTTGTTTTCCTGATAAAAAATAACTCAAATCTTTGAATTTAAATTTGTATTACTAAAATGTGAGATATCTTTTCTAATTATAAAGAACATTTTTTATGTGATAACATTTTGAGAACAACATTTAGATGGAAACATAAAAAAAAATAAAAACTCGATTATAAATATCCTTTTCAATTTTAAATTTAGTTGATTTTGAACAAGATTTTGTAGCTTGTGATGTTTGTGTGTGTGTGTGTGTGTTGAGAAAGTATAAAGCGCCTTTAATGAAATTTTTTTAATTTATTTTTTTTTTTTGGCAAATTCAGACACTTTATACATTAGTTGCAAAATCTGTTAAGAATTTTTTTTTTATTTCAAAATAAGATTTGTTTATTTTATTATGTAATCGGGTTTGTAAGCAAACATATTCACACACAAATAAACGTTAAAAATTAACGATGTTTGAATTTGATTCCTTCATTTAATTTAAAATTTATTAAAAAATATTCAAATTAATTTTTTTCTATTCCAATAATTGACTCTGGGCAAATCTAATTTATTTAGTTTTCTATTACATCAGCTTTAATTTAAGCTCTTACTGTCAAGTTTCCGTTCAAAAATCAAATTAAAATTTCATTCAAAAGTCCCAATTCCGGTTTTTTTTGTGAACAAAAAAATTTATCATTTCTACTATTGACTCAAGCTGGTTTGTTTTGTGACATTAATTTACACTAGGATTTACAATTTTTTTTGCTGTACCTGATGTTTCGAAAAGAGATTATGTAACCATCTCACTACGAAAAAAAAATAAAAGTCGTTTCTTAATTAAAGTTTTAGACTTTTTGAGCAAGTAATTGAGAAAAATTAATATTTAATACTTTTTTTTGTTTGATGGTTAAACATTAAAATAATACCAATAAAAAAAAAGAAAAGAATTCGATTAATTTTAGAATCAAATCTTGGCTTTATTTATGTACAAACATTATTTTCTTTCCTAGATGAAATGAGGGCTTAATCAATGTTGATACATTAAGGTACATATCTTGTTTTCTAATATTTAAGCAATCGAAAATAAATTTTTTAAGTTAAAAAAAAGTTTTTCTAACAAAAATTTAACTTGTTTTTAGATTGAATTTTTTTGCTGTAGTTTTTTTACAAAATTTTTCAGAATAAATTTTTGAATAAAGAAAAGAAAGAGTCTCAAAATGTATTTTTTATGTTTTGAAGTTTACGCATCGACTGTTTTGTTACGAACTAGACTTTTATTCTCACAATTTAAACGAAATCTGTATTCTAAACATCCTCGTGTAGATTCGGAAAACCAAAAACAGTTAATAAGATTCACAAAGCCATAAATCCGATTCCAGATGGCCCTGATATATTTATTCGTAGGGTCTTGGTATTCTAAGTGTACATTTAGGAATGAGCATCGCCAAAAGCTGAACTCCGTTCTTTTTTATTGAGTTTTGAAGAAGTTAGTGAGTTAAAACCAACTGACTCAAGCGTGGCTTTGACAGAATTTACTTTTTAACGGTTATCGTTTTTTACCGGGAAACTCAATATAATCAAGGGCTTAAGGATTTATCAGTGGAAAAGAATAAAAAATCAAATCTTATTGGACAGGCACTTGCGGCTTTTATTTTTTTCAAAGCAAATATCCAATATTTTAAAAAGTTATCAAATGTAACAAAGCATAGTTTTCTTAGGAATATTTTCTTTATCTTCATTTATGCTTTCTTTTGACTTTGGTTTGGTGATTTTAGTTTTTAATTACTAGTATGGTTAACCAAGTCATAAAGCCGATTTAAGATAAACTTTATTTTAAAACCATTTCAACTCCAGAAAACCATTTTGAAAAAAATTAAAATAAATAAGGCAGATAGATTTTCTACATTTATTGGTAGGATTTTTGAATAATGTAAAATTAGCAACGAGAAAGTTTGAAGAAAACTCTTTCTTTTCTCGAGAATTTGCTTTTTAGCGGCATATCATTTTCAAAATATACTGCACTTCCACCAAATTAATGGCGTACCCGTACCCATACCGTACTCGTACCCGAACCGTACTCAAAGCGTACCCTTACCCAGACCCGTATTTTCGAAAAATAGAAAAAAAATTTTACTTTTGAAATTTTTTTTTATTTAAATGATATATTAGGGGTACGGGTACGGCAAGCATTTAATTCGGTGGAAGTGCAGTATGTAGAAATATGAAATACTACTGACTTTAATTTCAAATCTATCAATTATGTAATGACATTAATGAAGAATTTTCGAAATAATTACCTTGTCTTGATGTTTTTTTTAGCATTTCAGTTTTATGGTTTGGTGAACCTTATAAGTCTCTAAGTTTTCAATGCGTGGTATTTATTTACTAAGTTTAACTTTGTTCCGCGGAATATTTAAATGATCATTTATCAGAGTTTTATGTAGTTACAGTCTACTCGCTTTAATCTGTAACACTTAGGACCGGGAAAAAAACATTAAGGATTAAGACAGTAAAAATATTTTAGTTAGGGAATAGGGACCGAATTTTACGGATAAAAGCGTACCGACTTAAAGCGAGTCGACTCTTTTATAAACTAAATGTTTAATCCAATTTTTTCTCATAGGTTTTAATTCACCTTTTGTGAGCCATGATAAGTTTTTTTAAGCCTCCAAAATACAGGAATTATCCTATTGGGCCATAAGATAAAATAGTTGTACAATTGCGTACTATATTCAAGAAAGTAGGGAAGTTGTGACATTGGAAGGGGTGAATAAATAGGGACAAAATTTGGAAAAACCGTGACAAAATTAAAAATCTGTGAAAATATCCGGTCAAATAAAATTTTAAGAAATGCGTCGGTTACTATCAGCCAGTCCAGATGATATTTTTTTATTTAGTTTAATCGATTTAATAATTTAAATTAATCTGAATTTTAGGCAGCATTGAGTATTACGCAATCAGAATAAGAAATTTAGGAACGATTTATTTATTTTAAATTATCCAGTAAATTTTATAAAAAAGTCATTTCTATCCAGGGATGTTAAAGTTATTTTTCCGTTATTTTCAACATGCCTTATGCTTAAAATTACAAGCTCACGATAAAAAGTGCATAACAAATCAAATCCAATGCAATTACAAATAAATTATAAAGTAAAACCAATGTTTCTGTTTTATTTCACATTATTCAATTAATTAAATTAGTTTAAAAAGTTTTAGCTTGAGGCGTCATGATCTAGAATTGACTCTGAGTTCAAAATTCACTCAAGGGTTAATTTTAATTCCATTTTACAAAAAAAGACAAGATTATTAATTTTCTGAATAGTCTTCAATCAAAATCTCATTTAAGAGTTTTAGAAGAAACAATAAAATTCAATAATCAAGTGGCCGGCTTGTTTAAGTCTTCTAATTTTTAAAAAACCAGATTTACATTTAAATTTAAAAGTGTAAGCTTTGAATTTTCTTCTTAAAAAAAATTTTTTTACTAAAAATAAAATGTATATTCCCTGTGGTTGTATGATTTCGACCATTTAATGGTTTTTTTTTTCTCTCTTTCTAATTGACACAAAAGGACTTTAATTTAACCTTTTATTTTATGTTGTGTTCTTATTAAAATGTTTATGGTAAATTTAATTTTTTTTGTTTTGTTTAATTTTAAGCTAAGTAAAGTTTATATAACTTGATGCTTGAACTTCAATTAGATTTTTGGAAACAACTAATACGTTTAATTCTTGTATTTTATTTGAAAATAAAAACAATAATCAAAAACAAAGTGAAAGAAAAAAACAAGAATTTGGTAAAGTACTTCATTGATCATAACAACCGTAGCCTCGAATAATTGTGAAACTTTTTAAACATATCACTTTAAGTTTAAAAATAATTCATTAATTCTTTTGAAAAAAAAAGTAAATATTAGAAACCCGAGTAAAAAAAAAACTCAATTTTAAATCCTTTAAAATTTTTCTACTTTTTATTTTTAATCCTGAAAATGTTATGTAACAATTATCATAGAGCACTTTATATTACATTAATTTAACATTTTTTGAAAACTTAAACTCCCTTTCGTTACTTTCATGGGTGGGAATGATAAAAATATTTTTTATACGTTTTTTTTTCTGATTGACAAAATTTGTAAGGCTTTATTTTTCTGGATTAAAAATGAAACTAACAAAATGCTTTAGATATTTCTGTAGCTGTTTTGAGCAGCTGTGAGGGATTTTGTTTCTAAACAAAATAAAAGTAAACAAATAAATTTATTATTTTTTTTTCCTCAAATCGGAAGGGTGACAATTTTCAAAGTTATAATTTAAAAAACAAATGTAAACAAAAAACAAAAAAAAATTTATAATTAGCAAAAAAAAAATTCCATTGGAATATTTGTCATAAATAAAGTACGAACAAGTTCCAAAACTAAAGTAAGTCTATTTGTTTTTTTAATTATTTGTTGATTTTTTTGTACAACATTTTTCTTAGGACAAAAGTAAATTCAACTCTTTGGCTTAATATTAAGAACTTGTTCCAACAAACAATCATTGAAAAATTACTTCAAAGTTTATTAATGTCAACACTCAAATCAGGTAATTTTTACTTTAGTAAGAAATTAGGCAAATAGGGTTCTAATCCTCTCACAAAAAAGGAAAATTGAGGAGTCATTGTAAAACAGCTGTTTTACTCTATAAACTTAAAGGTTCAGGTAGTGTTTCAAAAAGTGATCGCAATCGATTGAACACGTGACAAAAAAATGGGAGCAGAATTTTTTAGTTTATCATTTTTTTGGACATTTCCTCATCAAAGGCTTTAACCAATTAAGTTGATTTTCAAGACTTTGGGGTGATTTATTGATTCTATCAACAGATAAAGTATCTTTTCGGTAAATTAAGAGGAACATGGCTTTACTTGTTTCAGCTTGCTCGACTAAGTTAAAAAAATTACAAATGTGTCAATGAAAGTGATTCTTGCAAAAATGTAGCTAGGTTTTGTTTTTATTTAAGTTTACGACTTAAGCCTCCAAAATTTTGTTTACGCTTTAAGTCTTGAGTAAAACTAAAGTACTTTTTTTCACGAAAGACGCCAAAAGTATTATATATCGATTACCTTTAATAGTCAGCCTTCGTTCACTTTGTGATTTTTCATTTATATTTTTCATAAAAACAGACCCTAAATGTAAAGTTCCGTTCAGAACGCACCCAGAAAGGTTTTTAAAAACGGTCCTATACAAGGTTTTGAGACTCTAAGGTTGAGTATTCGTTTTAAGGCTGAACTCCTTCTAAGGATGATTCTACGAAAAGAACGAAGCGTTTTTGAAAAAGTTAACACTTCGCTTCTCCATTGCTTAATCAGTTTGTACGCAAAAAAAACAGTAATCTATGACGAAGCTCATTCAACTGATTATTTTTTTCTTTATGTCCGAAGCCGCTTGGAAAGTTGTGCTGTTTGTTCAAGAAAGTCCACTTTTCTTGCATTAAATACCGTATTTCCTTGCTTATAAGTGACTAAAAATCGCATCTTCTAGGCGTAAAACCATGCCTAAGCGAATTGAATTTCAAGTTCAAAATCACAAAAGCGCAAAAGATCTGATCTCCACTAGTCTACAAAAAGGGGCTATTTGGGGAGACATTGTAAGCAAGGAAATACGGTAAATAAACCATAAAATCGATTCAACGATATTCAAAATTTTTCAATTAAAAATCATGAGATTTCAGTAATACTTGACCAAAATCAGTCAAGGAATTTCTATAGATAGTTTGCGTGATAAACGAAGACCTGCTGATAGCCTATACTTTAAAATTTTCAAAATTAGATAGGTCAAAACTTGTAAAAAGCGTTAATGAAAACTTGACATTTACGTCCGAAGAAAATAAATAATCGGATCTTTAAAGTTAAACATGATTTGTTTCGTGTTTTCTTTAATAAATTTTTAATTAAATGAGCTCGCAAATCTTTAATAACTTAAGTATTTAAAAAGAATTCTTTTTAAAGATAGATATTCATCATATTTTTAGTGTCAAAAGGTTCAAATCATCTGTTCATTTATTATTTGGTAAAACATTAACAGTTTTTTTGTTGTTGAAATAATCAAAAAAAAATGATGTCTACTAAAGACATTCTAAGCCATTTTTAATCCCAAGCAAACACGTTCGTGTTAAGTTTTTATTGTTGTCTCCACGCAATTAAAATAACGTAAATATTTGTAAAATATTTTCTTTTTCTTTTCTTAAGTATTCAATTCATTATTGAATCAAATTATTAAGAAAAAAAAAACATTTTTAAGAATAACAACTTTTTTTTTAAAAAGATGTTAAAAGTATAATTGCTTTCCTTTGAATGTAGGTAACTCGGAAAACACAAATGAGATGAAAAATTTTTTGGAAAAATTTTATAAAAGGGGTCTCTAAGAGAACAAACTTTAATGTACATGCTTAATGGAAAATATTTTAATTCGCTTCTAATTAAACAGGGTAATTTCTATAAGACGGCAAATTTTTATATCTTTTGGTAATTTTAATTAAGTTTTTAGTAAATATTTACCAAAGTTGTTAGTTAAATGATCAAATTTATAGGGCGTTTAAACATTACAAGGTATTTTCGTGAAGTAATTTATAGGTAAAGATAATTTTCTTTTATTTTATTGAAAAAAATAAGAAGCGATATTCGAATTTTATTTTGTGTTTTTTGAGAACCAGGAAAATAATGTTTATTCCGTTGTTTGATCGTTTTTTGTTTTTATTTAAACAAGCGTCCATTGAACGCGCGACTCATCATTATTTGTTATCTTATCAATGTTTTTGTTACAAAATTTTTTTGTTTTTTTCGAAAAAATAAAAATTTAATTAAACAAATCATTCAAGTGTTTTCATTTTTTTACTTTGATTTTTGTTGCTTAATTTTTGTTTCTTGCTTTTGAAAAAAAAAACTAATTAGCAGAAAGACAAAATTTTTTTTTTTAAATTTTTTTTTTCTTCTAGTAATACCTTGAGTAGTCGAAAATATTCTCTTTATTTGCTAAACTGATCATTTGGTTTTTAATTAAACTTTTTTTCTTTTTTCTTTTTTTTGAAGGAAAATGTTTTCAGTTTAAAATTTTTGTTATTGCAAATTAGTCTTCTTTAGAGATAGTTGATTTTTTGTTTAGAGAGTTGACCATCATTCCAATCTCGACGTTATCTACTAGATAATATAGGATTCTGGCTCGTCAAAATTTAATTAATGAAAGGTTAACTAGTTGAAAAAAAAAAATTTGAAGAAACGTGGACATTTTAATTGGGCTTCTCTTTTAATTATTTCACTCCAAATTTTTTAAATTTCATTTTGCTTCAAAAGAAATAGATGTTTTTGTGTTGTCATTTTAATTAGCTTGGCAATTTATTCGCTCAATGAGTCTGGAATTAAAATCTGATTTTGATTCCTAACTTTTTTATGTGCTGGTTTAAAATTTTTGAAGAAATCTTGACTTGACGGTCATCCTTCTGGCTTTTTGCATTGTTTCAAAAGACAGTCAAATAGAATTTGATTCAGCTAAGCACATTTAGATATAATGATTATGAAAAGGAACAAAAGACCTTAACCTCGACTCTAATTATCGAACTTTGCATCAAAATCCTTCAAAATAGACATTAATTCGTTATCTACAACCTCGATAATACTCCCTCTATTTGTACCCAGAAAATTTGGTCTTTAACATTCGACTAATGTTTAAATTTCCTTTTATCAATGGCTCGAAAATACCTTATTCTAAACCCTTCAACCTAGTCTATAAACTAAAGGTATGAGATTTTGAAACAGTACTTTACATATCGAAATATTTAAAAAAAACTACTGGATACAAATAGAGGGGGTTTACGGTAATCTACTCAAAATAGAAATGGAATGTTACAGTTTTTGGGTTCGGATAGGGAATGGGTTACCCAGAAATTGTGGATTTCAGGTATGGGTCTGGGTTGGGTACCTCATAAAATTTGGGTATTTTATAGGTTTTTTAGTTTATTTTTTACAATAATTGGGTTTTGGATATATATACCCAAATCTACCTAACCCAGACCCATACCTGAAATCCACAATTTATGGGTTACCCTTACCCTATCCGAACCCAAAAACTTGACCGAAATTTCAAGACAGATTAACAACCCATTGTAAGAGCTGTGGCATTCCTTGAAATCTAACCAGTTCCATTAGATTTCCGATTTCCTACCTCAGAAAAAAGCTTCTTGACCATTTAAGTATCTCTTTATAATTTTGGTAAGAAGTACATTTTTTTTAACTGAAAAAATAGAGTTTTCATAAAAATTTTTTACCATTGAAGGTAGCTTTGGCTAAAACCTGTAAGGAGGCGGTTTATTCATAGATCTCGGTGTGAAGCCTGTCATTTTTTGAAAACAAAAAAATTCATATGCTATATTTTCTAGGTGTAAAATCATGCCAAAGCGAATTGATTTTCAGGTACTTTAGAGATTATATACAGTTCTGGCCGTTCACGAATTGAATCTGCGAACGTTCATGAATGTTCTTTCGAATGAAAAAAAAAAAAATTTTCCATTCGTGGCCATTCGTAGCCATTCGCGTTCTTTAAAAAAAATATTTTCACGAACGTTCGCAGAGTTAATTCGTGAACGACCTGAACTGTAGATACAACTCAGTCCGGTCTACTTCAAAATCACAAAAGCGCAAAAGATCTGATCTCCATTAGTCTACAAAAAGGGGCTATTAGGGGAGACATTGTAAGCAAGGAAATACGGTAATTCTTTTTCCAAATTAAAAGTATTTAAACGTTAATCATTTATTTTAAAATAGAGTGGTGCTATGATCAGTGGTATTTACGTAATTCTATTAAGATGAAAAAGGGTAAATTACCTAATTTTATGTGAAATACGGAAAATTTACGTAAAATATTGTAAAAACCAAATCGGCCAATTTTCATTTTGACATTTTCAATAGATCAAAAGAAATGTTTTATAATTATTCATAAACCCTTATAATATTAAATCCGATTTTGTGTCTTTTTTGTTGTGAAACTTTTTAAAATACAAATTAAGAGATAATTTTTTTGACAGTTTACAATATTTTACGTAAAAATAGTAAAATTACCGAATAGTAAAAGAACTGTTTGTAATTTCATTTTAAAGTGACGATAGTTTCCCGATTTTATTAGACCATGCCTTCCCAAATTTAAAGGGCCATGCCTTTTAACAGTTTTCAGCCGTTGTGGCTTAAGTGTCCAAATGGAGGTGTATTTTCCAATTAAATAACAGCGTTATCGGTACCCAATGAAATTTCCTTAAAATTGTTGCGCCCTGTCCTTTTGGTTCAGGTCTTGTTTAAAGCTTCATCTGATTAAGTTTATACATATATACAGGATCAATTCGAAACACAAAAATATCAAGACTAACGTTTCGTTACTCGCATATCAAAAGCTTTGCTTCGAGTATCTTATTCTCTAAATTCCAGTGACATAGCACTTATGTAAATTTACTTTTTCGTTCGATTCAGGGTCAATATTTTGAAAAATTTTTCTCCTTCAAAGTCTTTTATTTATTTTCAAAATTTGATCCAATTGGTCACTTCAAAAAAAAAAATAACTAATTTTAGTATTGTCTAAATTTTAACTTTATTGCGTAAAATGAATATAATATCAATCAAAATAAATTGAGCATTCGAGTATTCTAAATGCTAAATATAGTCTTACAAATTAATCCAAGAACAACAATAATTTTACATAACTTCTTGTTATTGTTGTTTTTGTTGTTTTTTTTTAATAAAAAATTTAATTTGACTCTTTTTAATTTGATTTTATCTCAGGACAATTTTATTTTGTTTTACTTAAAAATCTTGACTTTCAATGTAATACTTTCTTTCATTTTTTAGTTTAAGAATTCGTTTGGCCAAAAACAATATCAACAACAACTAAATTACAATATTTCTTTGGTGAAATCATACCCTCTTTAGTTTGTTTCAATTAGTCTTGAACAGTGTTTAAAGAAATCAATTTTTTTGTTGATTTTTTTTGTTTGAAAATGACAAAGTTTAATCTTTGCCTCTACCTAATTGCAATTAACTATTTATTCTACATACTCGATTAAATCTCTTCTTTTTTTTTAATGTTTCTAGTTTATTACAACTTGGAAAATATAGAAATCAAATTAAAAGACGTTAAGATAAATAGATATTTTTATCAACTAAAGGATTGAAATAGTAGTAACAAGAACGTTGTAGAATAATGTCAAGCTAAATTACAATTTGTTTAGTTTTACATTAATTGAAAACTAGATACAAACAACAAGAGAGAGAGAGAGACTCTATTTAAGCTGTGTGTAGCTACACGGCTTTTCGTAAGATTTGAAACAAAATTTCTTGTTTGTTCGTATTAGTTAAAATCAACTCGTTAAAAAAACGAAATAGATACTTAGTAGGGATAAGATTTGATTAATCAAGAAAAGTATTAATACAAATTATATCCTTTTTGGTTTTGATATTTAAACAATTTTTTTTGATACTTTATTGCCAAATAATAAAAAAAAAATTTTTTTTTTACTATTTAGATAGCTAAATAAACAACGTACATACAGGTATTACGATCGAGTACTTTCGTTAAAAAAAAAGAAAAACTTATTTTTTGAAGATTTTTCTGTTAAAAACAAAAGAATGTCGTTTTACAGTTCGAGCAGTTATTTGAGCTCAAATAATTCATCTTACAGTTCAAATAGTGTAAACAGTCTGTCGTTTAAGAATTCATTCTACAATGATATTTACAGAAGTTATTCAAATATTTCCAAATATCCGACAGTCGGTTATTCAACATTGAGAAGACCATCTTACTTTGAGTTGAAAAAAGCTCAAGAAACCAACAAAACACCCACTAGCAGTGCGGTTATTTTAAATCCAAAACCGTTCTATAATTCGGAATCGAATTTGAATTCAGATGATGGACGAAGATCTCATACTAGTTTTGATGATATGACTAAATCGGTTATTAGTATTGATGGTTCATCTAAAGAAGATTCGATAATGACAAAATCAAGTCAAAATGATTCGAAAGAATTTGTCGCTAGTGCTGTTTCGAATGTCCAGTTATCGATGACTGATGATTTAACAACACAAGTTGATTATTATCTAAACGAAGTAAGTAATTATTTTTTTTCAAAATTTGCATTTCTGAAATTTCATGAGTTAAGAGTGGAGGGACAACGGAAAATTTTTTTATTATTTACCATTAGAAAAACATGGTAGGCTTCGATTTTCGCGGCCCTAGATTATAGTAATAGAGTCAACAGGTGAAAAAGTTTTGATCTTCATTTGAAAATTGACTGGATTTGTACGAATGGAGATCAGATCAATTCTAACCTTGCGATTTTTAAGTAGACGGGATGCATATAAAGCATTCCTATAGAACCTGAAATCAAATTCGCTTTGGCATGATTTTATCCCTAGAAGATGCCAATTTTAAGTCGTTTATAAACTAGGAAATACGGTACAGTTCTGAAAAATATTCAAATAAATCGATCTAATTTAAACAATATTCTTACAGTTCCTAAAAAATACCAAAAAATATTTTTTTTGTCTTAATTCTTTACATCATACGGTACGCTTGAGGGTGCACATTTTTTATCGATTATGAACTGATTTAAATGAAAATGTAAATCTTTAACTTAAAATTTAGTTCTGAGAAAAAATCCAAGAATTTAAGTTTGAACTTAAGAAAAATTGATTTTCATTTGGAGGGACAAGGCTAAATGTAGATATTATTGCTTTAATTTTCTTCATCGAATTTTGCGCTCAAAACAATAAGTATCTTTTGATGTTTTTGTTTTTTGTAAATGAAGAGGTCATATAATTACAATTATTTGGAGAATTTTCAAAATATGATTCGTTACCTTAAGATACAGAAGCAAAGCTTTATATGCGAGTAACGAGACGTTAACCTGAATCAATTACAGAAAGCATAACCAGAACAGTTAGAGAAGACATCGCCCTATCAAAATTTGATCTGTTTAGCTTTTTAAGAGCGGTTTCAATCTTTAAATGTATCTGCATCCTATCTTGGGTATATTTACCCAAAACCCAATTTTTTTCAAAAAAAAACATCTTCAATTATATAAAATACCCAAATTTTTGGGTTACCCAACCCAGGTCCATACCTGAAACCCGAAATTTCTGGGTAACCCACACCATGCCCGAACCCAATACCTGATTTTTTGGGGTAAACCATACCCACCCAATACCTTAAAATTTAAAGGTACATATGTCTGCAGTTAAGTAATTTTTTATACACTATCTTAAATCTTCTTTGTAAATTTTTTAATCTTGTATAAAAATACCATTCACTTGTTTAAAAAAAAGGGTTGAACAAATGATTTGGAATTTAAAAAATTTATCTAAAATTCGCCTTGTAATAATCCATGTCTGATTTTTAAAATTTCGAGATTAAATTGATTAAATTAGAAATAAAAAATATATTTTTTAAGTTTCAAATCATTGGTATAGATATTGGTAATATTAAATTTTCTATATATGAATTCTTTTTAATATGAACAATGGCTCTTCATAATCAAATCTGAATTTTCCCTATTTTTTATTCAAAATTTTGAAAACATGCCATATAATTCGTTATATATGACCACTAGATAATTATTCCCGTCAAATCGTGCTCTCTTATTTATCCAATTAAGCTTTAGAACTAATTTCTCAACAAAAGTATAATGAAAGTATTTATGTACTGGAAAGTGATTGGTATAGGCGAAGCACCTACTGTTGTGGTCATTCAAGTGTTCCTCTTGTGAACTTCCATGAACTAATGATTCGGAAAGGCCATCATTATTTTATGGGTATCAATAAAACTAGAGCTTTTTAGCCTTCAATTGATACCCATAATTCAATGATAGCTTTTCAAAATCATTAGTTAATGGTAGGTAAATCTAACTTAAAAGTTAATATAAATAGCGGTTATAGCAAAAATTTATTAATCAAAATTCATTTCCGAAAAAAAAAATTCCTTTTTGTGATTTCAAAAAAGAGATAAAACTAAATATCCAGGATTTTATCGATCAAATAGGCGTATACTTATCAGCAAGGAAATGAGATAGTTTAACAGCCATGATGGTGCAAAAGGATTAAGATTGTATATAGATATATCAAAATTTCCACAAGACTGGCTATTAAGCTTATAGAAATATTTATTGATCATGAAAACACGCAATACAAAAAAGAAAAATCATTGACTTTTATACGCATTGCCTACTAGCAAAATTTAAAAAAAAAATTTTTAATTTGTTTTATAAAATCAAATAAAGTCTTATTTTTTTAGAGAGTTTTAGACTCATGCTTCATTATTGAAAATAAATATTATTCCGTTCAAGAAAATAAAATTTAAGAAATTTGTTCGATTGACCGAAAAAAAAACCTCTAAGCTCTTCAGGTCTTTAACAATCAATACCTTTTTTTTCTAAAATTGATAGTTCATTAGAGTTATATAGTCATTTTTGAGATAAATGAATCTCAAAAATGGAAGATTATGTAATTCCAATCATACGTAGCACAGTATAAAAAATATATCAATACATAATGTTTATGACTAGATTTTCGTAAGGACACACATTGCCTAAACCATTTGTTTTACTAGTTATCACACGATCTCTGAAAATTATTTTGAATTTTAAGACCGAAAATGATAGTTAATTTTAAAGTTTTGTTGGTACAAGATCTTTTTGCCAAAAAAAATAGCTTAAAGATAAAAATGTTAAAGCGGCTAAAATCGAATAATTACGCTAATTCAATAGTCAAAAAATTTTTAATCGAAAAAACTTTATTAGAAACAAAAGTTGTATTATGTTAATATTTTTAGACAGTCTTTCGCTTAATATTGCACAATACATTCTAGTTATACATTTTATCAGGCAAACTTTTCTGATTGAGAAAATTACATATTCTCTTGAAATTGTGTGTCAAATTCCATAAAAAATTTACTCCATGATCTATAGAGAATTTACGAATTCATTATTGAGCGACAAGAGTTCTGAAACATTAGATGTATGAGAAAAGAATTTCTTAAATTCTTTGTCTGGCCTATTCTACCAACGAGTCGCTATTCAATAGAGCAAGCGGGTACTGCCAGCGGAATCCCCAGGTACCAGGTTAAAACTACAGACTAATCACCAGTTTTGTAAAAAAAATAGTGATAGCATGTACTACGAGAGTGATCGGACTTCCTTAAAACTTCAGAATGATGATGATGATTATGAAATTATTTGTCATCTCCGTTTGTACACGAAGAAATATATTTATTTTATATTCCTGGGAAATTTTTTATTCACTTTTATTTTAAATTGAAGAATCCGAAAAAACTTTAAATTTTTGTTGTCAAATTTACCCAAATCACTAGTTTTAATTATACTAGACACAATTTTATGGGGTTTTGTATAAACAAAAAGATTGGAACAAAAAAATAAGATTTTTTGAATAAGAAAATTATCAGGTTTTTTAAATGGATTCAAGAAAAAAGGCTTCTTAACACACAAAAAAATCACTGAAACATCGAAATTAAGATTATAACTAAAAATATTTTGGTCATTTGAACAAATTTTTCTGAAACTACAAACCGACGTAATTTTATTCAGATAAAAAAAATGGTCATTTGGTTCAATAATTGCCCATTTAAGATTTTCGCTTTGATGGTATGTCAATAATATTTTATATCAAATCTATCTATTTAAAATTTCAGCGATTTTTTACTACAATACTTTAACATTGTGTCAAAAAGATAGGAAGTAAATGAAGATAATTTCGAGACATTAAACAAAAAAAAATTCCCACGCTCTCTAAATGTGTGACTTTTCGGTTTTCGTAAGATAATTTACAGGTAAAATAAAAATACTAAATTTCACTTATTCGAGGTTTAATTGTTAATTGTCACAAATAATTTTAGTATCTTATTTATCATTTTTCTCCTAATTTTGTTACACCATTGAGCAACCTCTGCTAAATTTATGCAAAGTTTCAGCAAAACGGACACTATTAAAAAGTATTGAAGCTAAATGCGCAATTAGACTGTAGAGTTTTTGCTCAATGGTGTAACAAAGTTTGTTACACTTTGTTACATGCGCAGATCCGTTATAAGACCAACAGAAAACTTATTCGAATTTATTTTAGCTTTTACAAAATTCGTCTAATTTAAAAAAAATAAATCGTTCCTTTTTTGTGATGATTGATCAATTCTAAAGTAAATTAAAAAATAAAAGAGAGCAAACAGTATTTCAGAAACTAGATGATATTTGATTTCGAAATATAAAATTTTCAGAGTGGTGACGGCTATGTGAAGTTTTGTCTCAAAATCTCAAATGGATCAAAAATATCAAAAATTTATGCAACTTGTGCAAATCTAATTGCGCATTTAATTCAAATCACTTATATTTTAAAATTTTTATTTGAGTGCGCAATTAGATTTGCACAAGTTGCATAAACTTTTGATATTTTTGATCCATTTGAGATTTTGAGACTAAACTTCACATAGCCGTGGTGACCGATAGTTGAAAAATTACAACTAAAACAAATAATTTTAGTTGAATTTGCTCTTTGACCATCCAATACATTTGCTTTAATTTTTTGTTCTTTAAGCTCAATTTCTCAACCTGCTTAATTGTTCATTTCGGAACATTTTTTAAGTCACCACCATTCCCATTTGGTGGCAAATGATCTCCCCATTTAGAGTTACAATGAACGGTATATAGCGCGTTCCCAGGGTTTTGTGTTTTTGAATTTTACATCATCCGATGACCGAAATTTTTCTACCCTCGAGGGAATGCTACATCTCGGTCCATTGACTCGCGACTCAGCCAAGCGCTCACTGATTCATAAAATGAGCTCGCAGGCTTTCGAGTGGTGATGACTTAAAATAAAGGTTCCGAAAGGGGCAATTTAGAAGGTGTAGCGATAGGCTCTAATGAGTTATGGCACCAGCCTTTTGATCGTGATAGGAAAAAGGGTGTCAGTCAAATTAAGGCAAAAGAAAAGGAATTCGAAGGACTGGAATTCGATTAATTTGGAGAAGCCTGAGGTTCTTCTCAAATTTATTTCGTTTTTTTAATAATCGTTAATGTTTTTTTTTAAATTAATTGTAAACTTTTTCACAACAAAAAATAAAATCTTAGTTTATTTCTGAGTTTGATCTCAAAAAAAACTACAGAAATCACGGACTCATATTATGGACTCATATCATACCTACTAATCCGGATTTCTTACATCTAAAACACGGTAAAAAAAGATACAAAAAATCATTTGAAATGATGCCAATAAAGATGGAAGATTATGCTTCTGTATTCCTGTGCGAGACTGAAGTAAATTTACAAAAAAATAATTTGTTCCTATTCGATGTTTTTTCGGATACACTTTCAGAATTAAAAAAGAATTCTTTAGTCTTAAGTAGCTTAAATGAATTCTCAGTCCATTAATTTAGATCTTTCTAGGTGTTCGATAGCATCGAAGAAATAAGTGTCGTCTCTAAAAGTCTCGTTTACCATTGAGTGGGTTTCTAGTATTTTTTTAATTTTCTTTGTTTTTTTATTTTAATCGAAATCAATTAAGGAACATGTTGAGGAAAATGTTTTTTTTTTTTATTTCAAACAATTATTTTTATCGAGTTGATTAAGTTTATTTATTAGACACGTTCATCATTAATCTTCGTTTTTTTATTCGAAATCTTATTTCAAAGTCTATACCATTTGTTTGTTCAACTTAAAATGTCCGGATTAAGTATCCCGATGAAAATCAATTTCCTTTGAAACAATTTTAATTGTTTAGGTAAATCAATTTGCCAATATTTTTATCAAAAAATTTTCAACCCTTCAAGCAAAGGAGATCTGAAAGTTTCGGGCTCATTTTAGAATTAATGAACTTCTCTTATAATCCTCCAGGGTTTTCAAATATTTGCGCTAAACAAGCCAAGTTTATAAAACAAGCTTTGTTGCTATGTGTTTATTAATTTACTCATTTGCGTCTTATCCTAAAATTGAACGAACTTAAGATGTTAAAAGTAATAATTAAAAAGTCGATGTATTCAAATTTTAATTTTGAAACTTATTTTTAAGGCTTTCTAAAAATAACATTTAGGTTCTTGCTGTTTGAGGCTTGAAAAGAATATTTATTTATTAGTTGTAAGCTACTGTATTGATTAAAAATGACGTCGTTTAGATCAAAACCGCTTTACTTGTGTCCTTCTTTTTTTTGGACAAATTTGTAATCGATCAAATTTAATTTTGCTATTTTTAGAAAGACCATTCTGAGTTTATTTCGACGCATTAAAAATGAATTCTAAAATCGATTTGCTTATTCAACAAAGGGAACTTCTCAAGGCGAAATTATGAAATTTTTAAAATTAATTTAATCTTATTTTTGGTTACAGTTCAAATTTTAGACTAAAATATTTAATTAAGTTCGATTCTTCTTTGTTTCAAAAGTCATCATTTTTTGTCCATCGTATATCATAATGTTTCAAAAATATTGTTTTGATGGCTTAGAGATTAAATTATTTTTTTGACCTTGGTAAGTTATGATGTATTGGGATACTTTCGGTCTCTTAAAAGACTTCTAATATTTATTGTTATTATTAATCTGCAACGAGTGAACACGCGGCGCTAATTTCCAACGTAATTAGCAATGGCAGATGTACTTTGGCATTGACTCCATTTATGTGATCATCATAATTGTTTTTGGAGCGTTTAAGGGTTAATTGATTTTGCATATTTTATTTCATCTGGTAAAATCATTTTTCCATAGACAGTGGTGGAAATTAATTTTTCACATGATATCATCTGATATCATTTGGATATGATGTCAGATGATGTCATTTTTAGTCAGGTAGAGTCTGAAACTAAATTTGAATGTAATAATTAAGAAGGAAAAGAGCTGTTTTCAATGTTTTTTTACCAAATTATCGGAAAAACACATAGTTTAATGAAAAAAATAACGACTTCGCTGTTTTCCATTACTACTTTACATTTGAGCATTATTCTTTGAGAGAAAATGTCTGTTTTGGAATGAAGATAATGATTTTCCTTCAAATGAAAATGACATACTTTTATTTCCCTTTTTAACTAACGGTCTTATTATGACCGTTATGGTCTTACTATGATCAATTTACGTAAATAATTTTCAAATAGACACAATGCGTTTTGGTCATTTGAGTTCAATTATTTAAAATTTTCAAAAATTTGAAGGCTTATAATCACTTTTTGTCTGGTGGGAGCAGTGTTTTAAATTGGCTTTACGATACCTCCAAATATTGCAACTTATAATCCTTATCCGAATAAATCGAGTCTGTAACGTTTCATAGCATTTATTTTTTCATAGCGTCATTTTTTTCGTAGCAAACGAAAAATATTTCATAGCATAACAATAAAATTTCATAGCATATTTTTTTTCATAGCATAATAAAGAAAAAGACAATAAATCACTTTTTCAGCGCTAAAATCGAAGCCTTCAGTAAGATTTCCTTTTTTCTAAACGTCTTTTAGTTTATTTAAGTTAACTCCAGGACTTTTTATTAACATACAGATCTTTCAGATGCATTTTTTTCTTAGATTTAATCAAAATAGTAATCATATCGTAATTTGAATAGCTTGGTCAAAAAATAACTTAAAATAAAAGATCAGCTATGAAATAAAAAATACAAATCCGGTCTTTCACAATGCTCATTTCTGAAAGTTCATGAATTTGAAGTGGAGAGGTTAGGGTAAAATTTCTGATTTTTTAAACCGACAAAAACTTGGTAATCTTGTATTTTCCAGGCCGCGGTTTACATTAATTGAATCGACAGTTGACAAAATTTTGATCTTCATTGTAAAATGAAAGTTCATGAGCTTTCAGAAATGAGCATTGTGAAAGACCGGATTTGTATGCTATGAAACATTACATGCTATGAAACAACCGTTTCCCAATAAATCAGTTTAAAGTTAATTTCCTGATAATTACACAATTTTTTCAGGCAATAAAGATACTGATCTGAACGGATAACATACTCTCCAAATTTTTTCAAATTGTAATTGATTATCTTCAAAAGTCTGGAATAAGAAAGTTCTAATTCAAAAAAAATTGAGGACATAAAACCCTATTCTATTGAGCTGAAAATTTAAAAAAGCCCGTATTTTTTAGGTTTATTGAACCCTCATTAAACAATTGAGAGGAATTTTTTTCTTTAACTTTTACAAGACAATTAAGGAACCGTGAATGCTTAAAATAAATCAGAGTTTATATCCAAAAATCGGCTTTGCTACACCTTTTAAATATTCACAAATTAGCCCAATGTTTTTTTAGGCTACTACCACGTGGGAAAAAAAATATAAAAAATTGTCTTATCATTGATCCCATCTGTTAACAGTTGATAACATATGATATCATGTGAGAAGTTAATTTCCGGGACTGTAAGCCTACTCTGAGATTATTTTTATTATTTTATAAGCTCATGAACAATGTTTTCCACGCCCATTTCCTTACCGTAAAATCTTGGATAAAACTTCAAAATAAAACTAATCTAAAACTTAAAATCCTCCAATTTCGGCTGAGAGGACTCAAACCCTCTGATATTTGTCATAAATAATAAAGAACAAATAGACAGACTAAATAAAGCTTATTTCTCGTTTTAGAGGAGGACCGCAAAATTTCAACATTTGAAATATGGGTGTGGTTGTATGCAAGGTTTACGGTACTCACTTAATGTAAATTAAATTTTTCAATATATTTTCCATGAAGTGTTAATAAATTCTTTTATATTTTCCTCTAGAAACTTAGATAAGCCCAAATCTCACTTAAATTTATTTTTTTTATGGACCAGGGGTAATAGGAAAATTTAAGCATTTCTAAAAAAAAAAGAAGTAACCTTTAGCACATTCAATTTCCGTTTTTAATCCAGTTGTAAGTTGCCAAGTTTTTACGGTACAAATAATTAAATTTTTAATTTTTTTATTTTTGAGAATGAAAG
Organism: Brachionus rubens; assembly: GCA_022207745.1. Classification (NCBI taxonomy): domain Eukaryota; kingdom Metazoa; phylum Rotifera; class Eurotatoria; order Ploima; family Brachionidae; genus Brachionus; species Brachionus rubens. The sequence goes on along the minus strand of JAJVHD010000009.1, from coordinate 1,246,152 downwards.
AATTTTTCAGAAAATATTAAGCTTTGGGTATGAGTCTCTTGATTGCAAATTTCTATCTTTATTTCCATGTTTTTTAAATAAAGAAAGACAAGTATGATCATAAAAAAATTCCAAAAATGGAGGGGAGAGGTCTAGTCAAGCTGTCATAAAAATTAATTCTACTCGTTCCCATGAAGAACAGAAATACGTTAGGTTTAAAGTTTGCCAAGAGAGAATTCTAAAATTTTATTAAAAAACCAGACAAACTAATTTTTATTCCCATATTGAGATCTCTTTTTCTTATTAGTGCTTTAACAGTCTTATAATAGTTCGCTCAATCATTGCCATACGTGAGTACCTTTTAACCAAATCTAAATCAGATCTCTGGTTATTACTTTTATGGAGAAGATTCATAAAAAACCCATCAATCAAAAGTCAGAAAGAATATGAATAACAGTGGTGTCGTTTTAGTTGATTTATTTTTTTATTTAAAGTTTAAGGTTTATAAACTTTAAACCTTTAAGAATTTTATAAAATTTCTATAAGAACTAAAAATATATAGACCGGATATGATAAGGATATGTTTTATCTGTAGGCATGGAAGTTTTAAAAGAATTGATCAAAGATTAAATAAGCATTGGTCAGTGGAGTTGGAGTATTGCCATTTAATGAGTTGAAAGATCTTTTGTTTTCATCAATTAGTCGAACAACAACTGAAACAGATCTTCCCAAGCCGGTTTTAAATATGTTCATCTAATCGCTGACGAAGTGTAGTTTTTCAGACAGGGTGCGATATGGAAGCTTAATTAGCGGCTATTCAAATTTAAAATAAAAAAGAGAATGAGATAGGTCAGCGCCATTTGTAAAAATTATTTTCTGAAAATTAATTATTCACTTCTAGGTATCAACCGAAAAAGGATTTATTTCTATGGTTCAATTTTTTTTAAGAATTAGAAATTCTTTCAGCTTTTTTTAAAAAATTAAATCATAAAAATAAATGGTAATAAAATTACCATATATAAAAGCTGCGCCATTTTTATTTGTTGGAAAAATAATGCTAATTGATGTAAGATGCCTTTGGTAACATTAATATTTATGTTATCTTCGTCTGACACAATCTTTTCAAAAAACAAAGTTTAAATAAAAGAAATTCAAAACCATAAAGTACAAATAAAATTGGAGCAATTTTCTTTTAAAATCAAATTTTTAAAATCGAATTTTTATTGTTTATAAATTATTCGTTTAAGATAGAAAAAAAAATAAGCTTGAATGAACGAATAAAGTAGAATTAGTAATTTAAGATCCTCGAAAATATTTGGTTACTCTAAAAAAAAAAAAGGTATTGAGTTTTTTTTTGTTCAATGATTAAAAACAGGTTCAAAAATTTTCAAGTCAAATTTTTTTTTGTGAAAGAAAAATAATTTTCAAATAAATTCAATCAATAGTTTTCATTAAAAAAAAAAGTTTCGTATTTAGAATCTTTATTTTTTTATTAAAAAATGTGAATATAGGGGGATTGACACTGATTTTTTGTTTCGACTCTATTAGATTTTTTGTTTTACAAAAAAACAATAACAAAAACACAAGAAAAAAAAAGGGTTACCAACCATTGATTAACTATTTTTGGTCTTTTTAAAAAAAATTTGTATGTTTATTATTGATCACAACCAAAAATCGGTTTCAATGTCTTTAATTAAAGTTAAATTAAAAATGAAAATAAGATTGGCTTAGTCAAGTTTTAACTTAAAAATAAAAGAAAATCAATTTCGAAAGCAAATAGAAAATTGTATATCTGCTTTAAACGACGTTCATAACGAGATCATAAAAATACCCAAAGTAAGCTTTTGTTTCGAAAATAAACTATTTCTGTCAGGATTAAAATAAGAATTAAAATCTTGAATAATGAAAAAATAATAAAATAAAACAAATATCTGGTAGTTATAAGAAGTTTCCAAGCATTGACAAAGGTGAATTTTTTTTCTATTAACAGCAAAAAAATGTTTCCAATACTTGTTTTATTGAAGGTAGGTAGCTAGGTAAAAGCATATAAATGTTTACTGAATGTATAATTACCTAATAATTTTCTTTGTTTGTTATTCGAAACTTTATTAATTTTTGGCTTCGTAACAAAATGGAGAATATTAATTCAGAAAATTTCTTTTTTTTCTAATATACAGCTATTAAAAAACAAATAAAGAGAATTCAACTGCGAGGTTATAAATAGCTTAAAACTAACAAAAAAATTTTTTTCTCTTTTTTTTAAATTTTACTATTTCAAAGTCTCGGGAAAAAAAAATCTCAAAATCAGGAAAACAAAAAATGGTAATTTAGAGATATTACACTTTAAAAATTTTTTTATTTTTATTTCTCAATGTTGAACATTTAAGATAAGAAATTTGTTTATTCGCAAAGATATATACACAAATCGTTTTAATCACTTGAATTGTGATACAACAACAAAATAGTTCTCTCTCTCTCTCTCTCTTTTTTTGTTGTTGTTGGTTCTAATTAATTGTAACAACTAGTTAAATTTTTTGAAAAAATTTTAAACACTTCTTTCTAAAACGAAGTTTAAAAGTAGATTAGAAGAGCTTATAAACAAATTTTTTTGTTCTAAATTGTAGTAGAAACCCTCGTTTAATTTTATGGCACTCGAGATCTCTTTTCTGATTGAGTTTATTTTTCTTTCGGATCAAAAAAAAAAAAAATTTTTCTCTAAAATTTTGAATGAATTAAATTTTTCAATCTTTTTTTCAACAAAAAAAACCTCTAATTAATGTTTGATTAACATTAATCCGTACACTCTAGAAAAAAAAGTTCTAAACATTAATTTATTGAATGTTGAATTATTAAGCCAAGTAAGATATTACCTTTGTATTTACCTGTTTGTATTGTTTCTTATAAGACATGTTACAGGAATTTATCAGTTGGAAACTAATTTTTTTTTCTGATTCAAACCTTTTTCAGAAAAAAAATCTGTAACTAATCACAATACATAGTATATATATATTTTTATAAATACCTTTTATATAATTAAAATTTTAAAAAAAAAAAAGCGAAAAATATTGGATTCGTTACGTAATTCTTATTTGTTGAGTTTGATAAAAAAAAGAAATTTATTTGTGGAAAGAAAACTTTTTTTTTTAAATCAAACATTCTGAAAAAAAAAAGTTTCTGAAAATAAAATTTTCAGGGTATTTTTTAAGATTCTGACAACTCAAAATATTGTTAAAAGTTATTCTCTATCTCAATCAGTACAAGCGACTTTAAATAAATTAATTTTTTTTTTTATTAATAAATTTTTTTATGTTAAGATTGATAACAGAATGATATGTAGTGGACGACAAGTTGAAGTCGAAAGCTTTGAGTTATCAACTAAATCTGGTTTAATATCAAAATGTGTGTATTTGAATAGTTTGTTGTCACAGGCAAGTATGAACGAGTCTTTGTTGGATTCGGACCCGGTTTTCACTAAAAATGGAAAAGGAATTTTGGTGTTTATAAACAAAAAAGGTAATTATTCTAAAAAATTTCTTTACCCAAGAAATTACTTAATAATTCTCTCTAGATGCTGAAGATTTTACTAATCATCATAGACGTAAATTTTCAGTTACTTTTTCGAATAATTCTGACCAAGATAAATACAAAAATCAAAAGAAAAATGTTCATTTTAATGAAGACTCAAAAAGACCGTTGTACAATAGCTCGTCCACAAGTAACCCGTTAAATTCAAATAGCACATCAAGTGTACTTGATAGTAATCAAACAAATAATGATATTTTAATATCGACTAATAGCCCGAAAAAAAATAAAATTGAAGGATACGAAATTTTAGTAAGCTTTTTTTGTTTTATTTTAATAACTCAATGGAAAAAAAAGTGATTTTTTAAGGCTTTTTGAATACTCAATAGCAAAACTCATTTGTATTCAGTAGAAGAACCTCAACTGATTGACCCATTGAGTTGTTCTTGAAAAATTGAAATCTAATTTTAATGACCGTTGTCGTAACTTCGTTAAATTAAATTAATTTTTATATGCATGTATCTGTTACTTGTATTTAACCATAACAAAATTTTACAAATTAATTCGCCTTTGATGGAAGGATCAAAACAAACTTTCCTGAAACATCGAATACTGAAGCGTTCATAACTTAAGTCTTCCTAAATTCTTTTATAAATGGTTTGATCTTCAATTTTACAGTTAAATCTGTCCATTTTTGTGCTTAATTTTTGTCCTTATTTTAGTCAGTGTAGATTCAAAAGTCTTTTTGCGCTGAAAGGATTTGACTGTGAAGGGAGCACTTTTAAGTGATTCTTCTCTAAGGCATCAAGTTTTATCAAGTTAATAATCAATATTTATTTTCAAATGTTTTAAAGAATCAAATTCAAGTATTAAAATTATTATTATTTTTTAAGACAATTAGAGCAAAGCTAAAACAAAGAGTAGGTCAAAACAGAACAAAGCACGTGACATTAAGTGACATTGATTCAATAATGAGAAACGTTGTAACAATAATTCAAGACGAATTTATGAAAAGATTTCCGTCAGGTCCATCACCAGCAATAACAGATGGAAGCAATTAATCAAAAAAATATATCAAATTACTTCCAATTTATATAAATATACATACAAGTTTATAATTTATTTAGAAAAAAAAAACAAAAAAAGCAAAAAAATAATATTCCACCTTTATTTTTGTGTTAGACTAGTCCTGATGTTTATGTTTTTTTAGAATAATTTTAAAAATGGAGCAAAAAAAAAATAGTTAGTTAGTGGAAAAATTTGTGAAAATATTTATTTTTGTTCTTGGAAAAAGAGAATATTTTTTTTATTTTTTTTTTTACATCGAAACAAAAAACAAAAACAGTAGCCTGAAAAAGAGTGACTCTTTTTCTTTTAATAATGCATTTACAAAGCTATGAACATGTTGTTTGAATTGGTGAAAAAAAAATGTGTAGTATCTTGGAATATTTACAATTTCAAATTACATACTCACATTCGTAATTTTTTTTTTATTGTTTTTTAAATGAAGAAACAAAAAATCTTAATCAAAAAATGGAATTTTAATTGCTTTTTTTTTATTTATTTTTTTTTTTTGAAATGGAAGAAATTTTTTTTTGTAAAAGTCCTTTAAACTTAAATTATTTAATTATCTTTTTTTTTTGTTTTATGCTTTAATGTAATGCTTTGAAAAAAACAAAAATAATTTTTTATACTTATTTATTTTTATACGATTTTTTATTAACTTATATTTTTTTTAAAAATTGTCAAAATATGACATTACAAACGCATATTCATCAAAACTTTTATTTTTTTTTGTTACCTTTGACATGCAACATTTGCTTGTAGTGGTTATTTTATAAACAAGCGTTTTTTTATTCAATGATTGCCGAATATTTATGACATTTTTATACAAAAAAAAAATTCATATAACTTTTAGAATCGTCTGGTTTTACAGAAATTCTTTTAAATTTGTAAATAAATTAATTAAATAACAACAATTTAAATTTTTCAAATAACTTGTTCTCAAGAGTTGACCTAATTTTTTGCTTCAAGAGTGCAAATCAGTCATTTTATGATATTGATCGCCAGCGGAAACAAGAGATTAATGAGTTCATTATAAACTAGATGTTAAAAAAATAAAAATAAACTTAATTTCATTCGCAGCGTTATTTTCTCTTTACGGTTTGCGTGACATAAAAGTTTATTTTTAAAAAGTCTTCATTCATTACAGTACGATCTTGAACAAAATTAACGAAAATCTGATCCATTTTCACTACAGATAATTAACTGATCCCGAACAAAACCAAACCAGAACACAAAAAACTAAAACTATTCTTATAAAACGTCCAAAACAACACAACTCAAACAGCAACAACATTGTTAACATTATTTTTGACTGAAACTGAGTCATTAGGTAAATAGACATGAATGGAACGGAACGAGTAGTCTGCGACATACCATGTGAACGGACCCACTTAAAGCGTTCCCGAAACGTGACGAAAAAGAAATTCGATGAAAACAGAACCTGGCTGAATGAATGAATTCATTTTTAATATCGAGGCATTTGATACAAATAGCCATCTGATAGTGAAATCCTTTAATAATTTGGATTTTAAAAAGTTCTTAAAAAATCCGAATTCTTACAAATAAGCCCGGTTTGGTTCGGGTACGACTCAGATCCGACCAAAGCGTTCAAAAGAAGATGAACATAGGCTCAGAGTCTTTTTTCTTAAAACGTATCCAAGCCCTAAACGGAACTGGTCAGGTGGACTTGGATATGTACCAGCTTAACGAATGCGAAGACCGAGACCGAGCTCAAACACAAGTTTAAATTTTCAGAGACCGAATATGTTGAAGTTTAATCCTATAGCGTCGAATCATATTTTACTACTAATAAAAACATAATTTTCTTGATTTTATTAAGTGTCGTGGTAAATACGGTTTCACAAAATCGAGGTTATATTGTACAGTTCAGGTGGTTCACGAATTGAATCTGCGAACGTTCCTCCATTTAATTCTTGAACGACTAGCACAGTATGCTTGATCTGCTTATGTAACAAAGTGTGACAAACTTGAGACAAACCCTAACCGCTGAGCAACCTCGGCAAAAAACTCTGCAAAATAATTGCGCATTTATTTGAATACTCTTTAATGGTGTGCATTTTGCAGAGGTCGCTCAATGGTTCAGACTTAATCAAGGAGATTTTCAATGAAAGAAAAATAGAAAAAATTCTTGAAAATTGTCGCTAGTATTTTAGATTTTTAATTTTGTTTAAAAATTCTTCACGACTAAAATTTAAAAAATATTACAACTTTCAAAATTAATTCCTTAAAAAATTCAGGATTAAGGATAGATCATGAAATAATTCTAAAAATAAAAACATATTTCAATTCCAAAAAATTAAATTTTTTTGCTATTTATAAGCTTGGAGATTTTTCATTTTGAAACATTTTTTTTTGTTAACTGTAACTTTAAAATTAAATTAAAATGGAACCTTCAAAACCAAACGAAGAAAATCCTATTTTTAACATTAAACCATTTTCAGAATTAACAAAGAAACATGATTTAGTTAAAATTCAACAACACACAGAGCCAATTATAAAGGATATAGCTCATCATGCTCATGATGAACAAGATAGAAAGTCAGCTGAAAATCTGGTTCACGAAAAGAAGACTTATTCGGATGTAGTCAAATCAGGTATTGAATCAGACGAGGAATCTAACGAACCAATTCAAGAAGTTGAATCGTCGTCTCAATACCCAGAAAGACTCTCAAAACCAGAAGAGGTCCATCAACAAATTCCGAAACAGACTCAAGTAACAAGACCTCTACCACGCAACGAAGAAGTAAAACCAGAAGAGGTCCATCCACAAATTCCGAAACAGACTCAAGTAACAAGACCTCTACCACGCAACGAAGAAGTAAAACCAGAAGAGGTCCATCCACAAATTCCGAAACAGACTCAAGTAACAAGACCTCTACCACGCAACGAAGAAGTAAAACCAACAGAGCACACTCCATCAATTAATCAAAATCTTTTGGAACAAATTGGAAAACAAACCGATATTGTTGCTGAACAAGAGTTGCCAAGTATAACTGAACGAAGAGGAACTTATCTAGATTACGAAAAAGAAGAAAAAAACGAGGAAAAAGTTCCTGATTTGCCTACATTTGATACTGAAAGAGAATCTAACGTTGAAGAAGAACTAAGATGGGAAAAAGAACATGGAATGCTCCCAGAGCCATCAATCTCAAAAGCAGAGCTATTCGATTTACAAGAGCTTCTAAATTACATCGATCAGCATATAAGTGTACTCGAAGAAGGTCTCAGTGAAGTAGATAAAAACAGACTTAGATTGTTAGGCGAGGCAACCAAAGATTTTAAGAAGATTTATGAGGAAACAATTCATCATTTTCGAGATGATTTAATCGAATTTTATAACAAAACAAAGAACAAATTTGCTCACGCTTTATCAGATACTAGAGGAATCCAAGAAAGAACGAAGGAATAAGTTTTTTATTAAATTCAAAAATAATTATTATTATTGTTTTTTCTTAAATAAATATAATTATCTGAGACTTATTTTTTAACTCCAAACAAAGTGAAAATTTTAAATTTCCCGACAAAGACCAAGCTATTGATGGAAAACCATTAAAATAGGTTAAAAAACAATGGAAGTTATGAACCAGGATTAACTTGAAGACCGACCTAGTAGTAGTATTTGAACTGCAGACGAACGTCTACACTAATGCTTGGCTGCGTTTAGCACTAATAGAGCCATGGTAGCCGTTTTTTTGAACGATTCCAAAAACTTTTTGTCTGTACCTAAAATCCGGATTCGGACTGCTAGACACGGAATTTTGGCTTCCTAAAATAAGTTCCTGCAGTCAACTCTTACTAAACTAACGACAAGGACAATTTTAAAAAATTGATCGTTTTTGTATTCAACGCACTTGAAGCGTTTACGTTTCAACACTCATGTTTGTCTTAGCCTCCTTTCTTCAAGACTCAATAGTTCGAATCATTGAACCTTTCCTCAAACGAATTAATGCTCTCCACTGAAACCTTTCAAGAACACTAAAGTCTTTTTTAAATGAAGAGCACTATGTACTTACCACGCATTCCAGGTGTAGCTAGCCAAGTCGAATACAACATGAAAATTGTATCTCTTTCAAGATTCGAAAACAAATCCTTAACTTGGCGAAGAACACTGTTCGCATTTGCCGAACATTGCTTTTCTATTGTAAATCATTGAAATTAAAAAACCAAAGTATTTCTCTTGACTCGTTTAATTTAGCCCGTTTGAAGTTCAAAAAACTAAATTCAATCCATGAAATGATGAATCCAGCTGGTTCAAAGTTAGAACCTGATTGGAATTCTAACTTTCCTAAGTTTTCATATGTGTAGATTACGAATTTGAGGTCGAAAGTCACTTTCTTAGACAGTCTGGACGTTTTGCATTGCCGTAACCTTAGAAACTTAAGTCTATTTCCACCAAAAAAAAATAAGCTCCATCGACCACATATCACTCAATTCACCTAGTACACGCAAGTCTTGCTAAAGTTGAAATTGCTGATTCTCTTTCGAAAATTCCCATAATTTTCAAGTAATCTAAACACGATAGACTAGGACCTTGAAGAATTTTTTAAAGATTGTTGATGTAAATGGCAAAAAGAATACACCTAGAAGCGATCCTTGAGGTACTCTACTCTTAAATACCCAAGTACAACACGTTGCTTTCTTTCAACTAGAAAACTTATATTGCAAAATATTTTATTTAACAAAATCGAGATATCATAAAATATGGTTATACTGTATTGAATTTCATAAACCATTTTTTTCAGTCCCAAGATTTTTTTATTCATTACTTTTATTATTTTGAAAAAGAAACGCTTAAGATTTTATGATTACTTTGCCGGACTCGAAAAGGAAAGTAAGAAAATTTTTTTTTCGTATAAACTCATATTTTCCTTACAATTTAAAGTTAATCAAAATAAAATCAAGAAATTGATTATCCGTAGTTACAAAAGAAAAATGTAACAATTATATTAAACTTTAAAATTGAAGTATCAATTAAGTATGCAACGTATCTTTAAATGCAAATCTCGGTTAAGAATTGAAATTTTTTTTTAAATTGGTATGTTATTAAATTTTAAAAATTTTAAATTGTAACTTGTTTTTGGACTTAAAAATTAAGTATTGAATGTCATTAAAATAAAATTTCAACCGTGACTCCAAGCCATATAAATTATTATTGGCATAAAATTTCAGGCATTGTTTAGATAAAAAAATATTAATTCAGCTTTATAATAAGCTTGTATTAAAGTTAGATTTGTATTCAAACTGGTGCTGGTGGTCACAAAAAATGAATGGTCGATCCAAATTCTAAACAGTGTGAATGAATAAAAAATAATTGTTAAACCCTTAATGGTTATCTAAAGTTCGATTTATTGATACTAAAACTTGGGGCCCTATTTTCGGTTCACGAGTAAGGATCATTTTAATAGAAAAAATAATTTGATTAATTTCTAATTTTCCGATTTTAGTGCTGTAATAGCTAAATTCATTCTGTAAAATGTTACAGTAAGTAATAATTTAGCTACACCCGTCTGATAAAGCTCTGCGAAATAATTGCTCGTCAAGTTATAACCCTTTGGAGACAAAATGCATTAAAAAATCTTTTTATTAAAATTTTTACCTTTTCTGGTAAAAATTTTGAGTTTCTTAAATTGATCGGACGGATAAGGAAGGGTTGGAGCATAAAAAATTAAGAAATAAACTACTAAGATGCTAAACGTCATTAATACCGGAACAAATAATACAAATTCTCAAAAAAATTACAAAATACAAAGTACAGTGTTGGTAATCAATTTGTAACTAACGGTTTTCAACGTTATATGACTTGAGAAAAAATAACGTTATTCCATCATCATCATCATTCAGATGTTTTTACGAAAGTCAATCACTCAAAATTCGTAGTACACTCGACCAACGTTATATAACACTTGCTAACATCAAGAATTTTATTTCGCCATCTTCACAAGAGAAAAATTATGATTTTAAATAACTTCTGCTGACGTCAACTTACGTTAGTTACATATGTTTTTCTAAATAGAACTTGATACCAAATGTTAGATATGATGGATAAGGGCAAGCAATTAAAATAATGTAATTAGTGAGTATATACCCGAGAAAATATTAACGCGTTTAGGAACGCGTTTAAACACATACATTTCATGCGTTTTAACGCAGCTTTAAATGCGTTTTTAAGGGTTTTTTGACGATAAAAAAACGTTACCAAAAAACGCACTTAAACGAGTAAACACTGGTTTTCGGAAACGCGTTTAAACATTTAAAAATTGGATCAGTTTGAGGCTTAATTTATACTCAAAAACGGCAATTCTTTTCATAATTATTTTAACACGTTAGAACTAAATAAAATGTTTAAAAAGAAAATCGAGATATTTTGTAATGTAACCAAAGCATATTAAGGTCCTTCTCATAGCAATCAATTTCAAAATCTATTAAGCTCCAAGGAGGTATTTTAATCAAAATTTCTCAAGAAAGTGTGTGTAGAATTCATCATTAAGCAATCCGAATTATAAGATTTTTAGAAAGAAATAACATTAATTTTATAAGGCTTTTAAAATAATTAAGCAAGAATTTGTTTCGTCTTTGTTTAAGTGAAAAGAGGTATACTTTTCTGCTGTTTAAAAGATTTGGAAAAAAGTATCGAATAATTTAAGGGAATAATTTTACAGTCTAGCATCGATTATCGTTTTATTTTTTTTTAAAAACTAAATTTAAACTCAGCTTGATGAGAGTTAGAAGATTTTTGGTCATAAAATCGAAGTCTGTATTGACTTTTTCCGGATATACAGTGACTTGACTGTAGTAAAATTTAACTCAACCTTTTAAACACAACGATAGAAAAAAAATAACATTTGCTTTAAAAGTTAAAATTATAAGTAAAAGTTGTACTAAATCTTACCATAGAGAAAATTGTTTTTGATAGTTTAAATTTTGTAAATCTTTAAAAAAAAAAGGAATTATCTGAAAAAAAATGTAAATTTTGTATATTTTTGTAAATTTTTAAAAAATAGAAAAGTAATATTTTTTAATATTTTAAAATGAAATTGAAATTCAAAAATTTTCAACTATTTTTATAGATAAAATAAAAGGCGGAGTTTAAAAATATTTTTATTCTTTTCCTGTTGAATCAAAATATGTAAACTCAATTTTTTATAAGAGGGATGGAAAGATTCGGTAAAATTGAAAGGGTTATACCCCCCCTCCCCATGTAAGAAAATGACATAGAAGCCGAAATTTTGGAATTTTCTAACGCAGATTGACTAACGCAAATCCGATTTTCAAAAATAATGGGTTTTTCCTGATGATTCATCATTTTAGCTTTAGATGAAATGTGATTTGACTGAAAAATACTCTTTTTTATTGGCCACTTTCACTTGATTTTGAGATTAGAACAAATATTTTATCTGCGATTATTAAATAAACTTTTTGGGTTTTTGGGTATGGGTTGGGTTGGCTAACTCATTAATATAAGGTATTTGAGTTAAAAATAGGGTTTTTAATTGGAGTTTTGGGGTATACCTACCCGATATTTATGGGTTACCCTACCCAACCTTTACTCAAAAAACCCAAAATTTAAGAGTAACCTATAGCCTACCCGAACCCCCAAACCCAATTTTTACGGGTTACTCAAACCGACCCAATACCGGAAAATAAATTGGTACACATGTCTTGTAAATCGAGCTTTTTAGTTTTAAGACCATTTCTTCAAATCAAAAATATCTTTCCAACCACGTAAATTTTTTTGGAATAGCAGTCAACGTGCTGAGGTAGATATAAAATTTTCTTCGGTTTTCTGAGTCGTAGATTACGATAAAAATATCAGGAATGACAAATTCAGATAGAATGAAAGTTTTGAATTTTCCTGCATCTCTATTCAGACTTGGCTAGAAATGGAATATTAATACGTTAAGTGTCGAAAGTTTACTATTTTTATTGGAAAAGTAAAAGAAAATAAACCTTTTTTTTTGATCAAATATTCATTTGAACTTTTAGAACAAAAAAAAGCGGTGTCAATAGCTAAAGCTTTTAAATATTAATGTTTTTTCAAATTTAGTTTACTTTCGTAATTTTTAGATTGAAATTTAAGATTTGTATTTTTGGTGAGTAAAAATATCAGAATTTTTTATTTACTTAATTTAAAAAAGTGCATTTTTTATGAAGGATTTCTTATTTAACAAAAAAAAATATTTTTTAATTTCAAATTTTTTTTTAAATCAAAAAACTTAATTTTTACATAATATTTACTGAATTTCAAGATTATTTTTTAAAACAAATAAGGTTTTTTTTTAAAAGTGATACCAACAATTTTTTTTTTAAAAGCCAAGTACAAGTTAGCATATTTCTAATCTCCCTTTAATGACGGGTTTCTGCAATCCTTATTAACGATTTTAAGCTTGCACGCTAATTCTTTCCACACTTTTAGAGTTAAGCATTTTTGTGTGAAGACATTGTTTTTCTAAATATTATTCAGCTAATCAACAACAAGTTTTGAATTTTTATTCTCACGATAAATTTTTATGAAGATTTTCGTCAAACATTCAGTTTCAAATTTAATATTCAGTTAAGACTTATTCAAATAACCTTGAGTAAATCTTGTTAATAAACTTTTATTCTATAGAATCTCATGAAGTACCCCATTGAGTTACATTTTGATAGATTTAAACTTATTACAGAATTTATTTTAAAGTTTAAGCCAAAACTTTTTTTTATTTATGCTAGACTCATTCTTTCTATTCTAGTGTACTTAAGGTTTTTCCCGGTTTTAATATAATTTTATCTAATTATTGCAAATTTACTATTTTTTACGTAAAATCAGGTAAATTTACGTAATTTGATAAAAGTAAAAAGTGGTTAATTTATTAAATTTGACATAAAAAATGATAATTTTACGGAAATTGCTGTGAAAATCAAAATGTCCAAAAAAAAATCCTCACTAATTTTACAATAATCGGAATAAAATTGAAAATAAAACAAAATAAATTCTTTTAAAGTTTTTATTTAAAATTGTGATAGCTATTTCGACTAAAAAGTCTTCTTCAGACAATGGAGAATATAAATTTTTTTAGATGCTTAAATAGGAAAAAAAAAATTTTTATAAATTTCCGTAATTACAAAACGTGTAAAACAAACAACAAACACGTTGTGCAATTTTTTACTATATGTAACTAGAAAATGTAATCGTGTTAATTGAAGGAATAACTTCATTAAGCAATGGAATTGCTAATTTTAGGAACATTTGTATTAAGAACGTCTCATTCTTAAGTCTTTCATTTAAATCTAAATTTGTCTTATTAATGAAAAACCGTAATTTTATAAAAGAAAAAGTGGTAAATTTATTAAATTTGACATAAAAAATGATAATTTTACTGAAATTGCTGTAAAAATCAAAATGTACAAAAAAATCCTCACTAATTTTACAATTATTGTCGATAAAAACTCAGGCATGTTAAAGTTTTTTATCAATTTCTCTATTTCTCTATTTTTTGCTTCTCCGCATATGGGATAAAATATTCGTGGATTGAAATTTTCAAAAAATGTAAATGCAGCTTAATGGAGAAAAAATTGCTGCATCCACTGGTAAAATCTGCAAAAAATTCTGCGAAAGATCTGCAGCTTTAATTGCGCAGTTAATTAAGACATTTTTCAATTGTATGAAATTCTGCAAAAATTGCAAAATATTGCACAATCACATTTCATTGAAAAATGTCTTAATTAACTGCGCAATTAAAGTTGCAGATCTTTCGCAGAATTTTTCGCAGATTTTACCAGTGGATGCAGCAATTTTTTCTCCATAAAGCTGCATTTACATTTTTTGAAAATTTCAATCCACGAATATTTTATCCCATATGCGGAGAAGCAAAAAATAGAGAAATAGAGAAATTGATAAAAAACTTTAACATGCCAAAAACTCAACATTAAAGGCAAAAGTGAAGTTTAGAGCAATGGAGCAGGAGCAATTTTGCAGAAGCATTATAAAAATTTATCCCTAGCCTCTGTGACGAAAATTAAAGTTGTGTTAATCGAAACAAAATTTGTTCAACCTATATTCAGCGTCTGCAAAAACTCTGCAAATGAATCGCGCATTTCAATTATAATACCTTTTAATGTCGTGCAATTTTCAGAGAAAATGCAGAGTTTTTGCAGACGCTGAATATAGGTTGAACAAATTTTGTTTCGATTAACACAACTTTAATTTTCGTCACAGAGGCTTGGGATAAATTTTTATAATGCTTCTGCAAAATTGCTCCTGCTCCATTGCTCTAAACTTCACTTTTGACATTAAAGTCTCTTGAAAAAAAATCGATATTTACTGATACATCAACCTTTTTTATTACCTTTTTATATTGTTTCAATTTTTTTGGCAATCTGTAGATTCGTTTCAAAAAATATTTGTACTGCACTTCTAGCGAACTTTCTCCTTTTGCGTAGTGTACCGTATCGTAGGCGTAGCGTAGCGTACCGTATCCTTTGCGTAGCGTACCCACCGTACCACCGTACCCAATGCCTACCGTACCGTACCCAAAGCGTACCCACCGTACCGACAATACAAAAGACCTGTTTTTGATTAAAGAAATCCTTAAAATCAATTTTTTCTTTTATTTCCTAATAATTAATGTCAATTAAAAAAATATAAATTTCTGATTATTTCTTATTTTCGCTTGAACTTTCGTTTGTAACCTTTAGTTTTTTCTTAAAGACAAAAGATTAAGAACTTAATATAAAAATATGTTTTGGATTATCTTACATTTAACTTATTTACTAAAATCCATTTTTTTAAATTGTCTTTAATTTTGAAAAGAGAAAAAAAAAATTCATTCAAAAATTTATTAAAAACTCTTGGGTAGGGTGTGTACGGTACGGTACGCTTGGGTACGGTGGGTACGGTAGGTACGGTACGGTGGGTACGGTACGCTTAGGGTACGCTAAGGGTACGCTACGGTACGCTACGGTACGCTTAGGGTACGCTAAGGGTACGCTACGGTACGCTTAGGGTACGCTGACTACGGATTATCGGGTACGGTACGGTACGCAAAGGGTACGGTACGGTACGCTACGCTACGCCTACGGTACGCTACGGTACGGCTACGCAAAAGGAGAAAGTTCGCTAGAAGTGCAGTATCAAAAGGATAAAAATTTAAAATACTTTTTTAGGAGCGAACAAATTGTAAAAATTTTTGCAGAGGAACTGTACAATGAAAAGAATCGAAAAAGCCACTCTTAGAAAATGCTCTGCATAACTCTGCAAAAAATTGTGCATTTAGAAAATTCAAATTCAATTCGACTTCGCAATATATTTTGCAGAATCGCAGAGCACTGCAAAGGTCATTCTAAAAGTGGCTCTGGATCCTTATGATTGTACAGTTCCTCTGCAAAGTTTATTACAATTTTTTCGCCCCTAAAAAAGTATTTTAAATATTGATTGACATTTTTTTTTCAATTTTGTTTTTAAATTTTGTTGTAAATTGTGGTAAAAATCAATCATGAATTGACTTTTTAGTTCATAAACTCTTTTTAAAAACGGCAGAGTTGTGATACTGTCAGTATTTTACTGATCAGTATCAGTAAATTTCAGTATTCAGTATTACTGATACTGTTACTGATACTGATTTTAAAAATACTGATACTGAATAGAGTGCAAAATCAGTATTTCAGTAATACTGTTTAATACTGAAAATTTTATTTGTGATACTTTTTTTTATTAATTTCAGCCGAATAAGTAAGATTTTATAGAAAAAAAACTTGGAATATTAAAAAAAATTAATTTGGAGAAACTATTGCTACTATCCCTTGTTTTTTATTCAATTGAAAATTTTTTGTTGGCGGGCGTAATGGTAGGAATTACAATAAATAAAAGATGTTATTTGTTCGACAAAACTCTTTATTATTAACAATATAATTCTTATTATTAGTACTTCTCATAACTCTTAGATATAAAAGATAGAATGAACTAAATGCATTCTAAATATTTAAGCTCAGAAATAACCAAGTTAAGTTTATGAAACTATGCAACTGACTAGTAACATAATATTACTAGTATGAAAGGACCCTTAACCAAGTAAGTGGTTCGGTTGCATAAGCACCCGCTAACACACTCCTCCTGGTTAAGCAGCAATGTCCTCATTGCTGGAGTACCGAGTCTCTTCCGAAATACGTGGCCACGCTTTCTAATATCACCTCACTGTGATATTCTTCGGTACTCGAACCTACGGGTATGTCTACCTACGGTGGCCTGCCGGTTTCTTTACCGGGTGTAACACACCGTCCAAGGCCTATATGTGGAAGGCCTTTCCTCAAAGAGGTAGCTTGTTCCTATCCACTGCCCAGGGCATCCCGTGGTCCTTATCCAATTATACCAATAATTGGATCTGCCGTTCCCCGTGCCCTGACTGTGTTGCAAACACTAACTTATAATTATTTCTTAGCTTTGTTTAAATAAATAAATTTAACAATCATTTTTGAGCAAAACTTTGATCATGAATATTACAAAAATCTCCGATTCATATTTCTTTGATCTTGAATTCTTAGCTCTATTTTTCCAGCTTTGACGAAACACAATAATAAGTTTAACTTTTATTCATCTCAATCACAAACGTAAACAGCGATAAATCATTAAAAAATAGAGTAAATTACTTTAACAATTTATGTAACGACTATACGTTTACAATCTCTTTCATTCGACAACCTATCAACCGTAAACTTGTCTAGTTAAAACAACAAGTTAAACAATATTACGTATTGATCTACGAAACGATATAACTTAGACTGTTAGCCTCTCAAAAAAAAAAGAAGCTATCTTATATCATAAACATGAACATTCTTTTAATGTGTCGATCACTAAATTCGGCGTTTATTTTTCTTTGTTAATCAAACCTTTCGACTATTCTGAAAAACTTTAGAACAATTTACAAATATTTAATCCGGTAAAATATTCTTAGAAGAAAAAAACATTTTCTACTTCATCATCATCTATAGTAACAGTTTGTATTATTTTTTTTTTTATCATTAATTTCACAAATTTTATGATCCATAATTTACCATTGCAATTCGAATACTAATCGAAATAGCTAAGTTAACTATAAACCAGATCATTTCAGTTTCTCCATCAGGAATCGACTAAATCTTGAATGTTATACAAGGATTAAAGATTACTCAAGATCTTTATCGACAATTTAAAAAAATAAAAATCTTAATCAGTTTTATTTATTTTTTTTTCATCTCTAAGTTGTAACGAACAGCCTGCATCTCAATTTTTCAAAAATAACTTTCATCATTCCTTGTGATTAAAACCATTTTGACTTCCCACTTTTTTTTCCGTTTTTTCCAAATTGAAGCTTAACTATGTTTTGACTAACTCATCATGGTGTCTGGGAATAATCGAAATTATCACGACATCCACTCAAATAACACGACAAACATTTGCTTGAGAACCTTTATATAGAACCTTTATATAAGGCTAGCATTCTTAGCGTATTTTTTTTTATAAACCGAAAAGGCTCAGTACTACATATCGCTTCTTCTTTATCAGTAGTCGTTTGTAAGTTCGTTTACAAGTTCTACTTGCGTTACGATTTTGTATTAATTAAATAAAGTTCTGCTCTCTTTCTTATCTTATTCGTAAATAATGGAATATCATTATTCAACAATTCATCACGAACGAGATGAGGAATCTTACAATCAACTTTTTAGTTTTATTATTCCGGAGACAATGACCATTAAATTTTAATAATCGTATTCGTATGACTTCGGTAAGACGATCCATACTCACAAACATGTTAAAGTTTTCAATCGATCCAACATATTTAAAACGAGGTTTAATTTTTATGTTTTTTTAATTTCGGCTTATGTTAATATATCGATAGGCACCAAATTTAGAATCAGAAATAATTTCGAATCTAATATCAAATAATCTCGACTTAGCAGTCAAATTTTGAAGTTTACGATTCTGTTTACATTTTGCACTTTGCACAGGACAAATGTGAGTCTATTTTTCAAAACATTATTAATCTAAAATCTAATACACGGAATGTCGAACACTTGTCTCTAGTATTATAAGAACATCAAATCAAAGCGTTAATATCACTTGAAAGTGAAAAATAAATTCATTCCGTTTTGAAGAACAAGGCTAATCAAATCTCATTAGGCATTACGACTTAGGAATTTAATTCTCTTTGTGCTCAATAAACTTAAATCATTCAATCTTAAGAACGATTAACTTGAAACACTGGATGATGAATCATTTAGTTGTGAATCCTTTTTAATAGGGACACAATTATTGATTATAATTTAGATCCAATTATTTAAGAGCTATTTCTTGTAATTACAATCATAATACATTCTTGTAATTACATTCAAGGTACATTTTTTCTTTATTCTAACGAAAATCATTCGAAAGAACACAACTCAGACTTAAACCAAACTTTTTCTACTTGAGCTCAGAATCTTAAATTTGTTTTATCGCATTATAATTCCTTTCTTAATCAAATCATATTTTCATAAATTTTAAAATTATCAATCAGAATCAATTTAAACATCACAATCACTGTCAATATCACGGTATCACTATCTAAATCACCCGATATCATTGATTGAATAGTTTCCGACGATTACAGTTAGGTATGAACCCTTTCGAGGTACTTAACCCGAAGAACCTACTCTTAAGATAATGAGGACAGTATCACTTCTAACTTAGTCTTAACTTAAAACTTTGGACTTTTAACTTAAACAATTTGAAAACTAGTTAAAACACTTTTAGATTAACTCATATCATAACTTGGTTTTGACAACTTAAATTTTCGAACCAATTGGGAACCAAGAGATGAGAGATACATTTTTTTAAGGAACGTAGACGTCTACGGGAAGGTTGGATAAATAATTCTCCCAAAAAACTGCAGTAATGATCCCAAGTATTAGTATTAAAAATTTTACTTCCCTGTAACTGATTCAATTGTTGTAACTCTTTTGCTCGTTGTGTAAAAGGATCGAATTTAAATCAAATGAAGAAACTCCTAGAACGATTACAAATATTTTATTTATTTACAAATATATTATCATTTACATTCAGCACTTAGTATCTATATATCTGAACATCACTTAATATTTGGATTTATTCACTGTATACTTAACTCCGCC
Source organism: Brachionus rubens (assembly GCA_022207745.1). NCBI lineage: Eukaryota > Metazoa > Rotifera > Eurotatoria > Ploima > Brachionidae > Brachionus > Brachionus rubens. The sequence continues at coordinate 1,226,445 of JAJVHD010000009.1, read as the reverse complement.
ATTAATCGATTTTATTTTATACTGGTCACGGCACCACTTGTTGGCGGGCGTAATGGTAGGAATTACAATAAATAAAAGATGTTATTTGTTCGACAAAACTCTTTATTATTAACAATATAATTCTTATTATTAGTACTTCTCATAACTCTTAGATATAAAAGATAGAATGAACTAAATGCATTCTAAATATTTAAGCTCAGAAATAACCAAGTTAAGTTTATGAAACTATGCAACTGACTAGTAACATAATATTACTAGTATGAAAGGACCCTTAACCAAGTAAGTGGTTCGGTTGCATAAGCACCCGCTAACACTGATACTGATTTTAAAAATACTGATACTGAATAGAGTGCAAAATCAGTATTTCAGTAATACTGTTTAATACTGAAAATTTTATTTGTGATACTTTTTTTTATTAATTTCAGCCGAATAAGTAAGATTTTATAGAAAAAAAACTTGGAATATTAAAAAAAATTAATTTGGAGAAACTATTGCTACTATCCCTTGTTTTTTATTCAATTGAAAATTTTTTACCGCTTGTGTTTGAGAAAATAATTTTTTTGAGGGGTGAGTCTTTTTTTATTTATCGATCTTCCTTTTAATATTTTCCTTTAATAATCCCTTAATAGAACGAAATGATATATTTTATGTAAATAAATTAACTTAGAATATTATAAAAACAACGTTAAACAAGTTGTGATTAAATTCCTTTCTTATATCAAATCAAGTTTCTGCTTATTTGTTTCCATTTCCTTAAGGGGTTCATTTGAGAGATCTCTGTATACAGTGAAGGTAACATTATATCATGTGTAAAATGTTTTTTAACTTAAGAAAATACTGATTGGCTAAATACTGATACTGATTTTCTCGATACTAATTCGGTAAATTAATACTGAATACTGACTGATACTGATGGTCCTAGTACTGATACTGACTGTTACTGATTCCCCTAAATACTGATACTGACTGATACTGATTTTTTCAATACTGATCACAAGTCTGAAAAACGGCTACGCAAATGGTGAAAATCAAGGAGAAGAGCAATTTATCTTTTTATTAAAAACATCATCCAAACCGTTTTAAAATTCTAGACGTTCAAGTAAAGCGAGGTCGCCTTTTTTACGCAATGAAATAACACTTATAAAACTTTGAAAAGTAAGTAGTCTGTTTGAGATCTGTTATCTTTTTTAATTGACCAGTTTTTTTCATTTTTTTTACATTCAATTTGAGAAAGAATCTCAAATTAAATCCAAAACTATTCGGATGCCTTTCATTAAACACCTCATTTCTCAAGATGGTTTCAATCGCAGCTTACGGGATTGATTTACAATAAAGCTTATGAATAAATTTGTATCAAACCTTAGCGGCACAAGCTCTGGCTTATGGTATAAATAAACTCGTCTTAATGAAATTTCTTGTAAAATTTAGACCCTCAAACTAGTCAACACAATCTCAAATTTCAACAAAAAATAAAAAAATTTGGTCAATTAAAAAAAGAAAACAGATCTCAAACAGAACGTTTTAATTTTTACTTTTCAAAGTATTACTCATCAAGTTTTATAAGTATTATTTCATTACTTTCAAGATGTTATTTATCCTTTCATTAATTGCTTTTTTCAAATCATATTTATTCAATACATATTGAATCTATTTAAAAATCTTAAAATTTAACTCTACAGTTTATTTATGGTAACTTGTATCATTTATCATTAACGGAAAGATTAACTCAACAAAAATCTAGAGTATATTAAGACATAAATTGCTTATCTGTTAAATATTTTTTTTACATCTTGCTAACAAAAGCATCAATAAAAACTCATTTAATGCTTGTTTATTTACCTTTTAACCATTAACACTAGTGTTACTTTTTTTATTTTACTGCAAACTCAAGAAACCTATCTTCGTTAATGACTAATATCGGAAAAATATTTTTTATTTTTTTACTCTCATAGTTAAAATAACAAAAATTTTTCAAGATCGAAAATTTATTTTTATTACAAAATCGATTATAACTTGGTGTGTTATGTAACGTTTTAAGAGATATGCAATATCATAAGTAAACTTATTAAATTTAATTTAAATGTTACTTTATTAAAAGCTATGTATTATTGTTCGCATTTATTAATAAGTGAAAATTTCAACAGAGAACGTAATGGAAAAATAAACAAACTCAAAATAGTTGTACAATTACTGGAATAATTCTTTTTTTTTGTGTATAAAAATTACGTTTCGGTTCCTAAAAAATAAAAGTTTCGTTTTTACACAATCAAAAAAATTACCAAGTGTATTTCTGGTATAAGTTTCACTACTTGTCATTCAACAAAAAAAAAGAAAATTTTAATTTGATTTATTTTAATTGCAATGTTTATTGTAATTAGAATTGTTTATCGATTAAAAAATATTCACAAACTTTTAATGATAACATAACCAAGTATAATTACAGTCTTATCATTCATTATAAAAATAAAAATTCTTGCATGCTTGATTAAGAAAACAATAAGTGCATTTGTTGGCTAGGTAAACAGATTCGAACAGAATTCTTTTCATCAGATAAACTAGTTCTACTTGATGATAAGATCGAATAAAAAGAAAATAGAATACAGACTTGGGCTATTAAGAACCGTTAGAAAAAAATACAAAACAAATAGGAGATATCAACACACTAACAAATATTCTTTTCACCTAATTATAAGCGAGATTTGATTTTCTTTAACTTTACTGACCGCATTTAATTCATTCAAAGTTAGTTTTATGTTTAATTAGAATAATAATAAGAAATCTGAGATGAAGTTTGTTTTACTTTTCCAATATGTTTGAATGATAGTTTTAGAAAAATAGAATTTATCATTTTTTTTAAAAAAAGAAATTTAATCGACTCAAGCGTACCTAATAATGAGACTCAAATTTTTTTTCCAAAATTTTAATCAATTTTTTTTTATTTTATAAACAATTCATTTTGGAATTTTTTGTCATTTTTTAAATTAATTAATCAGGTTTTATTTTTATAACACTAAATTCCTGATCAGTAATACTCTGATTCGTTTAATAAAAAAACCAAAGAAGAAAGAGAAATGATTCATTTTTTTTTTAAAAAATAAATTTTGTTTCAATAAATTTTAAATGAAATATCTTATTCGAAACGAATAAAGTGCATCAAACTGGTTCTCATTTCTCGTTTTCTTCAAAGTTAAATTAAGTGTAAAAATTTATTTTTATATTTTGTTTAATGTTTGCAATTCAGGTTGATATGATACGATACTTAAATATAACAAACATTAAAATTTATTTTTAAAATATTTTAGCGTCTAAAATTTAAAATTTGAGAATCGAATTTCTACATCTAAAATTTATGATACCGAAAATCCGAGAATCGGCTGTCCCTAAAACCCGGACATGGACCGCTGGGCCGGGAATTTCAGGTTTTTAAATTACGGATCCGGACAAAGTCAAAATCGTCTAAAATACGGACACGGATTTTAAAGTCCGAAAATTTGAAACTGCTGCGTTAATTTTCTTTAGCAGCAATAATGAGTAGTGGAAATTTTTCACCTGTTTAGCTCATATAAATGACATGATGACATGGAAGGGAAAGTCTGCACTTTAACAATAGAAAATAAATCACTAAAGTGAGCCAATTTAAGACGTCCAGATTGAAGATTCAAAATATACATCGATTTTTTTTCAAGAGGCTAAATCATTGTAAATTTTGTCAGCAGAAAGGGTTTTAGTGGTAAAAGCTCATTCTTGGACCTTCATGAATGTTCATGTAAGTTTACCGAATCGAAAATTAAAGTTCAAAAATGAAGATCCACGAATGAGCTTTCACCACTAAAACCCTTTCTGCGAACGTTCATCCATTTAATGAATGAACAACACTGTAAATTTAACTGATTTTCCGAAAAATTTTGTAAAATGCAATCATTATATCACCACTGTATTATTAAATTTAATAAAAAAATTATTTAGGAAGTTACTGTAACATTTTTAATTTTTTGATTTTTTTCAATCTCTAGTAAAAATGAAATATTACTCGAAAATATTCCTGTTAAATCTTTCATCGATTCGATCACGTTTGGAGTGTTTTTTTTGATATGAATAAAAATCTTTCAGCGTACAAGAAAATTCTTCTAATAGGGTACATTAAAACCCATCGAAATCTCCATTGGGTAAAATTGAATTTAGACTTCGGTATCAATTCTCTAAAAAGTTATACCGTTATGGGACGAAACGATCTTCAACTTACCTAAACAAAAATGTTAAGCATATTAAACTTTTTCGCAGTCTTAAATATATTTTTTATATTTCTACTCCATTTCGCGATATCTTGGAGATCCCATTGTTGTTGTTTTTTTTTGTTATAAAATCTTCTCAAAAATAGCGTTGATAAGTTTGTTATTTCTAAAAATTATTTGAGTGGCAGTAATTGGAAAAACTCACTTTGAATTTAATGACAAATTCGAAAAGTCATGAAATTTTCCTTAACCTATTTTTTTCTTTTTTTTAAAGAAAAATAATCAAAAAATTTCGAAGCCGTAAAATTTTAATTTTCATAATTAAAAAAAAATTCTTATAAAAAAAAAGAAAAAATTTCAAGGGTTAGTTAAGTTTATCACAAGAGTTAAATAATAAAAACGATAATTGAATTTTTTTCAAAAATTAATTTTTTTTTTAAAAACAAAAAAAAAATATCTACAAATAAATAAGCGGAATTTTGTTAAAAAAAATTATTTTGAGTCCGAGTAGGTTTTTTCAATCACCAAGAGTAAAAAAAGGGCTATAAATTTAAAAATCTAGATTTATTTGCCTTTTACTCACTTTATAGTTTTATAGTTTATTTAATTTATATAAAATGGCACAATAATTGATACACACCTAGAGTGTTGAATCTGTGAATTACTTTATAATAGGTTACAACTGTTAAATTTTTAAATTAAGAATAAATTAAAATAAAATAAGTGCATGGGCTAACATTTTAGAAATTCACGAGACACACGAGGCCAGGTGGGGTTGGTATGTTTTACTGTCAAAAAATCATATCTGATAACTTTTAAAACTGAAAAACAAAGTTGAAAAAGATTAAACTTACATGATTTGTTTTTGTTATAAATCCTTCAGACTTGCTTATTAGGACACTGAATTTAAAAATTTAGAGAGATAAACTGCAAGTTTTGGTGGTCGAAAGGTAATGTCAAATATTCAAATAAATGGGCAGTTTAGTCTTCACTTTCGTTGAGATGATGGAGGAAGATCAGGGAACAAGTTGATAGATTTTTTTTCTGACCAAATAAAAAGGACTTTTTTAGTTCAAAAGTTCAGTTTCTTATTAAAAGGTGAAAAAAACGCCCAAAAATTGAATGTGAAATTTTAGAAGAGGGGGGGGGGTCGTATTCCTAAATGGAAAAAAGATTTTTTGACAAGGGTTTTAGGCATAAAAAAATTCTAAAAAGGCCTTCAGAATTTATTTTCAAGTACCCCATGATAAAATTTTTGTAACATGGCTTTTTTGTAATGATCTCATATGTGTTTTTATCTTTTTATCCCGATCTTTGCTTCAAAATATTTACCACAACTGGTGCACTCTGTTTTAGGCTTAATCCAGACATATATACTCATAAATTTTAAGGTATTGGGTGGGTTTGGGTTACCCGAAAAAATCAGGTATTGGGTTCGGGTTTGATGTGGGTAACCCAGAAATTTCTGGTTTCAGGTATGGGTCTGGCTTGAGTAACCCGAAAATTGGGGTATATTTGCTCAAAACCCCTATTTTTTCCACAAATCTATAAAATACCCAAATTTTTGGGTTACTCAACCCAGACCCATACCTGAAACCCGAAATTTCTGGATAACCCACACCATACCTGAACCCAATAACTGATTTTTTCGGGTTAACCTTACCCACCCAATACCTTAATATCCTAGTATATATATCTTTTGTTTATTGGGAAATTTTTGCTAAATGATTTATTAGTTTTCTTTATTTGGAAGTTGAGCTTCTAAATCTATCAAATAATATTTTTTTTTGTTTCGTTTTTACTAATTAAAAGCAAAAAAGATTAATTTAAAATTATAATATTAATTTAAATTAAGAAAAGATAATTTAAAAAATTGTTCAATTTAAATTTTTCAATGATTACATGATTTAACAAAATTTGAAAATTAAACTCATAGAAGCTTTGGGTTTATTTTTCTTATTATTAAATAACGATTAAAACTTAGGATATAATTAGTTAGTTTGTAACTTGATTCTATGTTTTTTTTTTAAGCAATCTATTAATAATGAGATTTTTTATGTGTGTTCGTTAACCCTTTGGTTAGTTAAGAATTTGTTGGAAGTTTTCAATCTTGTTTTTGTTGTATTTTGATTCATCGCAAATAAAGAATGATGTACTAATAAATCCTTAATCACTCTTTTTGAGCTTAAATTCATTTTTTTTTTGTTCATCTATGTGTTTTAAATACCAGATTTTTCTTTTTTTTTCAAACTTGTTAAGGTTCTTATATAATTAATGAACTTGAAATTGAGGTCTTAATGATAATATAAAAAAGATTGAATTGAATTTTTTTTCTTGTTTATCAAAAATGACATGATTATATTTTTGTTGGAAGGTTTCGTAATATTTGATGAGAAAATTTTTTATCTTTTTAGAAATTGAAATATATATCAATTTTCTGAAACCTGATTTTTATTATTTGTTTAATCTTGTTGTTCAAATTTTAGCCTACTCGAACTTATTTTTTTTAACTTCTTTAGAATAAAATAATATTGTAAAATAAATTCTACAATATTCACAAAAAGCCATTTGATATCAGTGTAGTAAATTCATTTTAACTTACCAAAGTTTCGTTCGGAAAAAAACATGGCTCAGATTGAAAAATAAACATTTGGCGAAAAATACGACGTTAGGTAATTTTACGTCATTTAGGATAGTTAAAAAAACATGAAAAATAAAAATTAGAAAAAATCCGAAGTTCTTAACTAAGGCATCTTGATTTCTTCAAATTTATTTGTTCGAAACATTCATTTGAGATACCTAACGCATTGGTAACGTTTTTATGGCGTTTTTAAATTCCTAAGGCCAAAATTTTCCAAAAATATTATTCATATCACTGTAGCACTTATCATAACTATCGCCGAACTAGTAAGCCTGTTAAGCTAAAATGTTTTTTTTAATTTACATGAAAGCAGAAACAAAAACAACTGGTTGCAACCATCAAAGAACAAGGTTTTGCATTTGAGATCATTTAAAGAACAATAGAAAATTTACCATTTAAGTAAGAATTTCTCTGACGACTATCAAAATTCAAGATTCAAGATGGTTAAATTACAGTACCAGACTGAGAGTGGAGGGTAGTTACGGATTCTAAGAATGAAATTTGTAAAAAAAAGAGTCAATTCTGTGCGATAAAAAATTTATTTTGTTGACAAAATTTGTTAAAGTGTAATGGCTTTGCTAATATAGGCTGATATAAGCTCATATCACTTCGTATTAACCAACAAATATTAATAATGTAATAATATTACATTGATATTACATAAGTGTAATCTTACTGCTTGTTGGTCGAGTTCCAATTACAATTGTTTTACAGAAAATTGAAATTGACTGGGATCATTAATTATCAAATTTTTTTCGATAATGGTAGAGGACAAAAATTCCAAAAAGAAATACATTATCATGTGGTTTTTTTTTAGAAACGATTCGTAAGAAGAACTTGCTAGTTATAGTTTACACGAATGGAGCGAAAAGCAGACATGTTTGACCATTTATTCTCGGGTATTGGGTCGGTTTGAGTATAAGTTATCCTTAAATTTTGGGCTTTTGGGTTTGGTAGCCCATTAAGATAGGGTATTTGGGTTAAAAATTGGGTTTTTAATTGGAGTTTTGGGGTATACCTACCCGATTTTTATGGGTTACCCAATCTAACCTACACTGACAATTTTTAATGCTGGGCAAATGTATTTTTTTTCAAATACTTTTACAAATGTTGTCTGCTCTCAAAAATACATACCACAACATAAAAAATTACCAGTATATACCCAAAAACCCAAAATTTAAGGGTAAACTGAACCCTAAAACACATTTTTTTCGGTTTACTCAAACCGACCCAATACCCGAAAATAAATGGTCAAACATTTTCACTTTTGAATTTTAATGGATTTTCATTTTACAGATTTAGATTTGATATTATTTTTATAAGTCGTTGAGTGAAAGGCCTTAATCAGTTCTATTCGAATGAAGCGACTTTCCCGAGAGCGGAATTTCAATATTTTTTTTCCAGGATCTTGTTATGAATACAATTATCAAAAAAAATTGTGATTTATTTGGTATTGTTTTTTTTAAAAACAGTTCAAAATTGAGACTTTTAATGTATCGCTTAATCTTATATCAGGTGATGTGGAAAAAACATTTCCGGGATCATTAAATTGTTTATTTAAATTGTTTAGAAACAAACTTTTGCTGGAAATTTGCACAAGCTCTTTGCGTCATAATTGTCAGTGCAAAATAATGTGAAAAAATGTTATTCACTCACTTCTAATGGAATACCAAGAATAACCCAAAGTACAAGAGTATCAACTGATTATGAAATTTAAAAACTCTAAATAAAATGTTTCTTTAAATAAATATTTTATTATCCATAAAAAAAATGTTGGTTTAATTTTTTGGAAAAAAAAAGTAGATAGATATCATTAAAAAGTTTATACATTTTAAGGATTTAAATGTAAAGATGAAAGCTAAGGTGTATTTTATAGACTGGAAAGCTTTTATTTTTTATTATTCTAAAATGATCTGATCTAAAATATAAATTTCAATTTTTTTTTTAGCGTTTTCCAAAAAATGTTCAAATATTTAATTTTCGAATTTTTTTGTTTTCGTAATCTTGAGTAAACTTTGAAACGATTTTAAAGTTTCTTTGCATTTTAACAACATTTAAATCCTAAAAAATCACTTTGCTTTTTTTTTTATTTCCAAAATTTACATTGCATGATATGAAATTTGTATTTTTCTTTTTAAATCTTCAACTTTTAATTTAAGATTGCCTTTGTCTGTGCCTGTACCCTAGTAAGCACAAGTATCTGCCAGTAAAACTTTAGTAAATTCAAATGTTCGAACTGTTTAAAAAACTCAAAAGCTTAAGTAGGAACCCTTTTTTTCAAACATTTCAATTGTTAGAACATCCAAAAAGCATTTCTATGAATTGCAACGCGGTTATTAAAGATTGGTAAATAAAGAAGACTTTAACACTAGAAAACCAGGCGGGTTTTTCTGACCCGTTTTCATGTGTTTCCAAGCTATTTCTCAGAGAATATACTTATTTTCAAAAGTTTTTAAATTAGACCTACTATTCAAGACTAAAAATATAAAATTTTTCCGAGTAAAAAAAAATTTACCTAAAACGTCTGGCGAGTCTTTCTAACTTGATTTTTATTTATTTGAAGAAAAAAGTGATCTGAGTGAACTTCTAGAATATCAATCTATAGATCTAATTGAAAGCTACCTTAAGATGTATATTTCTACCCTTTTAGAGGATTTTATTCCGGTAAAATCCGCAAGAAACCGCGGAAATCAGATTATATGCTAAAATGGATTAAATCACATGCAATAGTGGAAAACATCTTTTATTTTGCAAAATTCGATTTATTTCTTTATTCTGACGAAAAAACAGTTGATTCATCGATAAAAGAGATTTTTCACTTCCTGGAATTGTCTCGGTTTACTGCAAATTTCTTGAGACCAGAAGCCAAAAATTATTCAATTAATCGATATTTAAACAGCTTGTGTCTAAAGCTACCGATTGATACTCTAAAAGATGACTTGGCAGATATTAATATCCATTTTTAATGAATCGGGCGTTATAGGTATATATCAATAGTGGGCCTTCTAGTGTTAATGATTCACTATCTAATAATTTTTTTTTGGCTAAAAATATCTTAAGGCTACATAAAGTAGAAACATGGTAATTGACATTGAAAGAAATTAAATATTTACACAAAGTCACTTAGAGAACCTGTTATATTTGTATTCATTAAAACAAAAAAACGTAAAACTAGGTCTCAAAACTTCCTATTAACTTATTTTTTTGTTAATAGTTTTTTTTCTAGTAACCATTATCGAATTTATATCGCTAATTTTTTTTTTAAATTGGGAGAAATAAAATTTTCAATAATGTCTTTAAAAGTCAATTTATGTTAAATTTATTGTTTTTATTTATTCATCATTAGGACTTAAAAATTAAGGTTTAATATCCTTCGTTTGACATTAAGGATCTTTTTATCCTAATTAGAAATGGTTTAAAATTTGGTTTGTGCTTCATATTTTTTATTGTAAATCAAAATAATTCTTACTAAAGAAATTGGTGATTATCTTAGGTATTTGACTATGCACCTGAGACTTAAGTAGTCGCGTCTTGTGTTTATTTTTGGGATAATTCTTTTTTCTTTAACTCTATTTCCCTCTTTAGAAAACGTGAGATTTCAAAATGAATAAATGCGATCTAAATATTTTGGAATTTGTCGAACTCAATAAACCAGGTCAGACGCGTTGCGTTAAAGTAACATCTTCTAGGTCGTATTTACTTTAATTTGTCTCTCGTTCATACAAAAGTCCTTGTTAGTTTAGTAAAGTTCTTGTTCATTCTTTTAAAAGTAAAAATAAATTATAGTATTTTCAGGGTCTCGTTTGAGATCTATGAGCATTCTCGAAGCTTTCATCGATGCAAACAATTTTTCGACTTGATGAATTTTTTTTTGGTTCTAATGAGAAGTTATTCGAATTTATATTTCCTCTTAAATCAAAAAACTAATTTATTTTTTTTGGCCTAATACTAATCGAATACATCTTAGCCCTCGGAAGAGCTGATCAGAATCAACTTTCTAAAATTAGATCGCAGAATTATCAAAATTTAATAAAAAAACATCGGAGTTCTATTAGATTTTTCGTTTTTGGTCATTTTAGGCAAACTATTTTTCGACATCATGCCCATTTGAAGTCCATTCAATGTCACTTGATGAGACGTAACGTTGAATGGATATTGCGTCTAAAACTTGGGATGGACATGATGTTGTCTTGGCATAGTTTAAAATATTATTGTGTTTCTTCAAATAGACTTGATGTACCATTGGTTAGATATATCAAATAATGAAGCGACCTTTCTATTTTTCTTTCATCTATTGAATAACAATTAAAAATTTTAAAAATTCATTTTAAAACAATAAATTTCAAAAGATAATTTATCGAATCTGCCTATCAAGTTCGTTTTTCAAAAAAACTCTCCCCCTCCCCCATTCGAAAATGTCCTGTAAGCAAGTGTATGTCCACAAAGTTTTGGACACTGATAATAGCTCAAAACTTATCTTGTTTTCGAAAATTTAAATGATTTTGCCAAATTAAGCGAAAAATGTAAATTTTTCTTACCGATGTCTTAGTCCGTATTTTAGTCTTGTAAAAATAATCGATAGACTTTTTCTGTGTCCCTGTTTTAGGTTTTTCAAATATTTCAGTCCGTCACCCTTTTTTAGGACCCAAAAATATCGGACCCAGCTGCCCACGTGTTTTAGGGATGACCGAAAGATTATTTAAAAAAAAACTATTCAATAGAGGAACAAAGTTCAAGATTTAATTGAATGGACAAGATTAAAGACTATTTATGTCCTTCTGTCGATGCAGTAGTTAAGTTTATGTTCATTAATTTTATATTTTAACTATTTTATAGAAGTGATTCAATCTATGATCTCATTCTTTCAATTTAATTGAACCAAGTGTACAAAAGATTTTCTTTTATAAGAATATTGAATTAGAAAGGCATCAAATAGAGAGGTGTCTAAATGAGATAAATTTAATATTGTTTAAACTTATTCTAATTTCTTTGCACGAAAAAGAAATTGTTATAATCTCGAAATTTTTAACAATAACTTAATTTTTTGAGTCAGATGTCGATGTTTTTTCTTGTTCCTTTCAAAAAAAAACAAATAACGAATGATTATTTGCTCAAAGTTTTACGATCAAAACGACATCAATAAATTTTTTGAGATGTCATTTTAAAAAATAAAGAAATAAAAACAACAAATAGGCCTCGCAAAATATTTTTATTTAATTATTTAAATATATCAAAACAAAAAACACACATCAAAGTTGTTAAAACATTTATTCAGTTATGCTCTGTAAACTGAAAAAAAAAAACGTTGTTTGTTTTATGTTAGGCCTAAGACCTGTTTCAAAAACACGAACTTGCCGTAAGAAAATCAATAGGGATCTAAAAACTCATTTTGTGTTTTTTTTTGTTTCTTTTTTTTTCATTATCTAACTATATGAGAAAAATTAGTTGAAATTAGTCGAAATGAAAAAAATTAATCAATAAATCCAACAATGAATCATAACTGTAGTTTCTCAGATTCTAAACTAATTTTTCTTTCTTCTTTCTTGAAAGTTTATTTATTGATTGCAATCTGAATTATATTACAAGTCTAATTTTTCATTCTTTTTTTTTCTAGAGACATGAATTTCAATAAGAAAACTAATTAAAAATAACTTTCAAAATTTTTTTTTTTCTTTTGTATTCATCGGTTCAATCCTCTGGAAAGGCTTTCTTTCGATTCTCTCTGAAACACTAATCCTCATATCGTTTTATGAGTTCAATCAAAAAAGGTTTAACATGTTTCAGATTTTTTTTTGTTGTTGTTTGTTCGCGTTACGCATTCACGTTCACTCTGGATTTGTGTTGGAAATATTAATTAAAACAGTTTTTTTTAAACGAGAAATTTTTTGTTTCAACAATGAGCTAAGGTTTGTAAAATATTTGTAAAATAAATTTTTTGGAAAAAAAAAATATTATTTTACTTTCGTTTTTAGATTCCATAGGTTGTAACATGAGAAAGAAAATATCTTAAGTACTAGAGCTTTTTTTTTAAAAAAAAAATTCTTTTTCTCCTTTTAAAAAAATTTATTAATTGAAAACTTGATTTGTCCTATTTTTATTAATTCATTTTGAAATCACTCTATAGCCACTTTTTTTTTTCTCTTTTCTAACTCACTTGTTTTTGTTTTTTTTAGTCTTGATTACAAGCTCTCAAACGGTACCCCCTAAAACACTGACCCTTCCAAAATTCATAATTCACTGACCCCTCATTTTCCGAGGAAGGATAAGTCAAAAATTAATGAAAATAGTATCAATGAATAGCTCTTGAGTTGCTCTATATAGATCACTAGCTTTTTTTAAGGTTGCAATTATGGTTATTTAGGAAAAGTCTGAAAACATGTTCCAGACCCAGAGTTTTTTTTTACTGACCCCTTTTTTTTTTCACTGACCCTAGTTTTTTTCTTTCATTTCGATATATTACATCAAAGCAGTCATACCATTTGAAAGCGCTCTGTCGAAGGAGCTTGAAAATCATATTAGTTTTTTATTTTATTAATATAAAAATTCCAAAAAATTACTCAATATAATTATAATATTATACTGAAAACCCCGTTTAAAATCGTGTTAAGAATTTTGAAAGTTTATTTCACGGACTCCTTAATATATTTTACCCAAACGACGAGAATGCTTATTAAAGAAAACCACGAAAACGATTAAAAACTCAAAACAAATATCGAAATCAAACTTCAAAACGACAAAACTTATTTTTATTTTTATTTTTTAATTATTTTATTTTTATTTTTCTATCTGTTTAACTCAAATTAATCTAAAAAACTGTTTGCTTTATTTTACAGCATACTACGTGGTCGGAAAGCGGCTTAAGCTCAAAATTTAAATAAATATAAAATATAAATAATCACTGTATTTATTAACAATTTAAGTAATAATTTAGAAAATTTTTTGAATTAGAATCTTTTTTAGCATTATTCTTAATTATTTTTTGGGGTAAAGATTTCAAAGTGTTGTAGACTGACTCTACTTGAATTTGAAAGTTCATAATTTTTTATTCTAACTTTGTCATAAAGGACAATATTCGCTTAATTACTTATTTTTCCTATTATTTTTTTCCTTAATTACGTATTTAATACTAAGTCACCAATTAGAGTTTGTTTTAGCAGTGGTAATAGTAGTAGTATTAGTGAGACTGCAGTATAGTAATCTAAACTTACGCCTTTCGGCAGTTATCTCTATAGGAGCTGTGGCAGTCTTTCTTCTATTTCTTTGTCCCATACCAAACATTTCTCTGTCAATGCCAGCTTTGAAACCACTGACTTTTTGCGTTGACAACACTCTGTGGCAAAACATTCCACTTAGAGACCACTCTGTATGTCAAGAAGTTTTATCTGAATGAACCACGCTTGCTAATTTCTCTCACTAGTTTCATGTCGTGTTTTCTTCTTAGGTTTAGCTTCAAACTTTTGGATAGGTTCACTCCATTCATTAGGCTGGACTTCTCATGACCGTTGACTATTTTGAACATTCAGATAAGGTCATCTCTTATTCTACGGTCTTCCAAGCTCATTAAATCAAAATCCATAATCTTGATTCTTGATACGGCTTCTCTTTCAGACATTTGACTGGCTTCGTCGCTCTTCAATGGACTCTTTAAATAATATTTCTGTTAGCTTTCTTTAAAGGGTTCCAGATTTTTACGGCATATTCAAGATGCGGTCTCACAAGTCCTGTGTACAGGGGTCTGAATGTTTCTTTATCTAAACATTCGAACGAGTTCTTAATTTCACCCAGAAACTGTTTTGGAACAAAAAAAATAAAATTTATAACTAAGGCTCAAGTTTTTTTTTCACGATTGAAAGGCTAATGCCATAACTCATTGAGCCGATCGCAACACCTGCTTCATTATCCCTTTCGATATACTTATTTTAAGTCACAACTACTCCCTAGCCTGATCATTTTACAAATCAGTCCCATTTATTAACGAATGGTGGTGTCTATCGAGAGTTATAACTCGTCGAATATTACACATCCACTTGGCTTCTGAAGTGAAGTGATAGCAACAAACAAAATTTATTTTACAAAATAAAAGCAAAGGCTAATCAGCCCTTTACAAAGTCTCTCCAATTAGGTCTTATTCAAAGGTCAATTAAAAAGGACACTCTTGTTCTCGTATAAATTCTTTTCTTTTTTAAAACCCAAAGCATTCTCTCATATTCATTTAATATTTCCCTATCAACCTTACTCCAGCCAGTTTCAATTAAAGAGTATACAAGAACTTTATTAAATATATAAATTGATTCCTCAGTTCGTCTTAGATAAATGGAGGATATTAAAGGAATTCTACTACAATATTACGGACATCAAATAGTAAGTTCAATGGCACAGGGATGAAGACGTCTAATGAGGGACAAAAATCAGGAGCTGATTTAAAAAAAAAAATTCTTAAACTTAAACTAAAACAATTAAAAAAACTTCCCTGTATTGAATTATATCTTCGATTGGGATTGGTCACCATGGACTGATTATCAAAACATCTTTCTAGAAATAATCATCAAACGCCGAAAATGACTAAATTAACTTTGCGAACGTTCGTGAACGTTTAAATTGTTATTAAATACATTAATTATACTGAGTAATTTTTTGGAATTTTTATATTAATAAAATAAAAAACTAATATGATTTTCAAGCTCCTTCGACAGAGCGCTTTCAAATGGTATGACTGCTTTGATGTAATATATCGAAATGAAAGAAAAAAACTAGGGTCAGTGAAAAAAAAAAGGGGTCAGTAAAAAAAAACTCTGGGTCTGGAACATGTTTTCAGACTTTTCCTAAATAACCATAATTGCAACCTTAAAAAAAGCTAGTGATCTATATAGAGCAACTCAAGAGCTATTCATTGATACTATTTTCATTAATTTTTGACTTATCCTTCCTCGGAAAATGAGGGGTCAGTGAATTATGAATTTTGGAAGGGTCAGTGTTTTAGGGGGTACCCTCTCAAACGATGATAAGCTTTAATAATTAGATTTAATTAGAATTATAAGATTACTCGATTCGATTTTCTCAAAATTAAAAAAAAATATTTTTAATTTACCAAAAACCAATTTTATAATAAATGGGTTTTAATCATTTTAAACATATAATTAGATTAGTCTCTCTATGAATACGTGCCTAATCAATTTAATTGTTCGGGTCCTTTAATAGGATTTTTAATTAATATGTTTTGTTCTAGATATTTTCCAATGGAACATGGTGATGACAGAACCCGAAGTTTCTTTAACCTTTTTTTTGCAGATCTCTTTAGGTTGCCATCATTTGAAGCCAAATGGGTCTAAAAACTTAAACTAACTTTTACATCTATATCCAACATGGGACAAACAAATAGGCCGATCAAAAAAGTCGTTAACGAAACAAACATTACAACAGAATCAAACGGACGGGATCTGAAGTGAATCTTGCGTAAGATTTTACCCTGGCACCCGTTCTTTTGATACTTTTGCAATGTTTTTAGATGTATTTTAGTTATCTTTTAAAATATTTAGGTTTTAATTTGCCGAAATAAGAAGATTTTTTTCTATATATCGAAAGGATTCGTAAATGATACGACGAGGCATCCTAAATACAGTTGTTGTCATTCACGTGTTCCTCTGGTAAACTTTCATGAACTATTGATTTTGAAAAGCTACCATTGATTTATGGGCATCAAATGAAAGCTAAAAAGCTCTAGTTGAAGCTTGTAAAGCTAGCTTTCATTTGATACCTCTAAACAATGGTAGCTTTTCGAAATCAATAGTTCATGAAAGTTCACAAGAGGAACACGTGAATGAACACAACTGTACATGTAAAACAATTACAAAAGTATCACAAGGAGAGAATCCAGAGTAGAGCCCTTGATTTAGGTTTGACTGTTTTCGATTGTGTTAAGGCGAAGACTTATGTTCAACAGGAAAGTCTTTTGAGAACGTTCCATAATTCTTTGTCCATTTTTCACATCTTTCTCAGGTCTTTTAAAAAATTATCAAAAAGATTTTTGGATCCTAATTGACTATAGATCAATTTTAATAACCTTATTTTGTTTAAATCATAGGCTAGGAAAAAAAGTTATTTTTTTACACAAGGCTTGGAAGTCAATGGCCACTCATTCCGTCCTGTATCCTCTAGAATCGATTATTAATTAATAATGCCATTTTTGTATTTTCTAAATTTTTGCTAAGTCAGGATTCCCTTTTGACTGGAGCAGGTGATCTCTGATTCTTCCCAGCTTCGTGTGGGGATCATTTTTCTTCTCTATCCCTTGCTTAAATTTTTTTTCTGTGCGCCTGGAACTTTTTGAAAACAACGCGCCCAAGCTAATCTCTTTTATGCTAACTTATAGACGGTTTTTTGATTTTTTTAGTTTGGAAAATAGAACCCTTTTGACTCCTTAACTTTTTGCGAACTAACAAAAAACTTTTAAATCAGACACTCAAAATTTTGCAAAAATTTTTTTTGTATGGATTTCTTCTACGGAATTTTTGAGATCAGATATTCAAGAACAAGCCATGGTTGAGGAATGTCATTCAGTTTTAAGAAAATTGTTTTTCATTAAGACGTGCTGATTATGTTGCTTAGTCATATATAAGAGATACATGTCTCAAATTATTGTAAACTTTAATAAAAGAATGTTTTTTAAAATATCTGTTACTTTCTAGAAAGATAGACAACTCATAATAATGCGTCGGTTAAAAAAAAAACTCCATATGTTTGATTAGTAAGAAAAAATAATTCTTATATAAAAATTTTCGTTTTTTTTTCAATAAATATTCCGATCAATGGAAAAAAAATCTTTGAACAAGAATCGTTTCCCAGTGTTCTTGAAATTTAATAGATTGAATTTCTTTAAAAAAAAGTCTTGTAGTTACTAGAAAGTAATAATCATGTAAGTCAAAGCAACTTAAAAATTTAAAACAATATTTTTTAAAAATGAGTGATTTATGAGTTTTAATTTGAGGCTAATCATTCTCGCTTAAATCAGGAGCCACGAGCAACAACAAGTTTAACGATTTATGAGGCTAAACTCGAAGCGCTTTGTCATTCTAAATTCTTAAAAGCGCAAGTATACTCTTAGCCTTGCAATTTATGATTGCACCTTCGGTATCGAGCTTTTGACGCTAAAAAATGAGAGTCAAATTACGCAAGCTAATTTACTATTAGGATTATAAGCAAGCTATTACAAAGGCTTTCTTTTAGAATTTTTTTTTACATTCAAAGCAAATAATAAAATGAATTTAAAAGTTTAAGACATTATTTATTTTACAAAAAAAAAACACCAAAAGAAGAATAGATTGAGATAAATTATGGTTTTAAGCAATCGATTTATTTTAGCAAGTGTTATTATCTTTAGAAAGATCGAGTCGATTAAAAAAGAAAGTTTTTGAAAATATTTTTTCAGGTGCTCAATTTTGTTGTTGTTGTTGATTCACATTTTAAAAGTAATTTCAATTTAATCTGTAAGTAAAAAATTTAATTTCGAACGCCTTTGGTTAGTTCAATTTTTGTCTATAAGTTCTTTAAGTTTAATCTTTATACAAATCAATAAAACTCTATTTGCGTATTTTTTTTTATTGGAATTTTATTTTAATAAAGAACGAAAGTTATCTCTTTTGGCATTTATTATTATTTTTTTCCGCGCATAAACCACTAAGTGATAAACTTTTTGATAACAAATTGATTGATTGATAGATTAGAATGCCAACAACAACAAAATAATGTTTAAACAGAAGAAATTCGAGGGGAACTAATAAAACTTAAAATATTTGAACAGAAGACACTGTCAAAATGATGTCCATTTTTATCACTTGATAAATCTATTAATTTTTTTCGAAGCTCATTTCATTTTTCCGAAGGAATTTAAGGGTTTTTTGGTTTAAAAATTTTCGATTTTTGTATTTTTAGAAACAAAAGAAAAACAATTTGATTGAAAATTAATGGATTAGTTTTTTTTTTGTTAAAACAAACAATATCGAGTTATAAATAATAAGCGAAACGAAATTAAGCGAACGAGAAGAGAAAAAAAAACGAAGAGCAGTATTATTTAACTTTATGTTTTTTCAAATAAACCTTTCAAAGATACAACAACAAAAATGAAAATGAAAACTCAAATAGCTAGTCATAATCAAATTAATCTAAATACAAACAAAAAATTAGACGAATTAAATAGTTTATTAATGTCACATATTGAAAGTGACTCGAAATGTACTCATAATTTGACCAATCTTCGCGACGTCTTAAAGACTGCACACAAAACAACACAATCTAAAATTAATCCAGAAGATAGTTTAAATATTCTTATTGAATTTCTTAAACTAGATCAAATAGATTCAACTAGTAATAACAATTCAATTGATGCACAAAAACAACATAAACAAATACAACCCGAAGCAATCATAAATCGTATTGAAAATGATTTACAAGAGTCTCTCAAATTACTAAAACAATACAATGATAACTTGGATCAAGTAAAATCAGATGAAACATCAATGGAGGATTTTTTTTATAAAAAAACAAATAGTAAATACACCAAAATAAGGAGCGATTCGAACGAGAACATTGAGCTTATGAATGAGGATGACAATGAGACACATGTGTACAATTTTAATCGTAATGATATCATAAGAAAGAATTTTTTTAATAAAAATGAAAATTTTACTGACAAACTTAAAAAGTATAGTCAGTTGAACAAAAAAAATTCGATATCCGAAACGAGTAAAATGATCGATAACTCAACACAGCCGGTCCATAGAGAGTCACAGTCTTTCAAGAGAGTTAACTTGAATAGTCAAAGACGAAAAAGTTTCGATCAAACATCGTTCACAAATTATCATCAACGACCACAAACACTAACAAAATCATCAACTGCTCAATTTAATTATGAAAAAATAAACCAATTGGACGATGAACAACGAATTGATAATGTCAAACATACCGAGTCGGGATTTTGGAATTATGATGAACTTAATGAACTCAAACAAAAGTTTATCTCTTTACTAGGAGAATCGAATAGCACAAGTGAACAAATTTCAAACCAAGTAAATATTTTTTTCAATGTATATTTAATAAACATCTAGGATTAAAAGAATATTTGAAAGTGTTTTGTTTAACTAAATTAGGTTTTTTTTCAAATCTAATGGAAAAAAAAATTTTTCAATTTATTTAATTGAATTTTTTTTTTGCTTTTTTTTAATTGTTAGAAAATAAACTTGGGAAATCAATGGAGTTTTTAATCTTTATTTAGAAAAAATTCAATTTTTAAGTTTTATACTTTTAAGTATATTAAGCTTGGTGATAGACATAATTTTGGAGAAATTCTTATGTTCTTGACAACTCAAATTAAAGAGTTTAATTTTTTAATTGCTCTTTTTGAACCATTTTCGACTCAACCTTGAACAAAACAAATAAGTTTTCGTTTTTTTTAAGTTGATCGTTCGTTTGGGTATCCTTAAAATAACTTTTTGTTAAGTTTTCCGAAATTTTTCAAAAAGGAATTTCCGCTTTTTAGGGATAATCGTACGTTTCTTTACCGTTTAATATTTGTTTGCCATAATTCTGTAAATGGTCCTCGCAAAAACCTTATTTTCAAAAAGTCAGGCATAAATTACAATAGCTAAGTGTTTACTACCAAAAGCTTACAGTCGGTAAAGCTTACCAAAACTAAACGTTTTCCTTCTTCGTCTCTTACTCAACCTATTATTGTACTCTTTCCTTCTCCAAGAAAGATTTTATTTTCTTTAAGAATAAATTATCTAAATCATTCATGCAATAAAACCCATTTTTCAAATTTCTAATTTTGTACATGAATAAGAAAACAAGAAATTAAATGGACATTTTTAAACTTTAATGAACTTTTTAACGAATTTTTTTGAAATTTTTTCCTTCATGGAAAAGGAAGGCAAAGTTTAGAAAGAAGAAAAGAATAAAAAGTGTAAAAGATAGTACTGTATAATTTATTTTTTTTTCGATCACAATGCACCAAATAGGCGACTTGATTTAATAAAGACAAAGTAAAAAAAAAGTATTTAAAAAAACAAAGAATTTACAAAAAAAGAAAAAATTAAGTTACTGAGCCATTTAAAACGCTTATTAAGACATTTATGTATAGGTTACGATTTGTTTGATCTTTGCAGGTCATATCACATACACGTACAACCCTGGTCATTCAGAACTTCCAAAAATGAACGCTCTAAAATTTTCATATTTTCAAATTTGAAAAAAAACGAAAATTTTAGAAAAATAATGAAAAAACATGAAGAAATATGAAGCTTCATGGACCCTTGAACCTTCAAACCTTGAAGGTTCATTTTTGGAAGTTTTGAATGACCAAGTTGTAAATTAATAATTTTCCTGAACAATTCATCTTTATTTTGGCGAGTAATTTGAAGTAACGACTTCATTAAAACTGAGTTTTCGAATTATTGAGAGTTTCCTTTAAAGTTAAAAATTTTTTGTTAATTTTAATACTCCAAAGAATTTTTTTGAAAAAGGCTTTTTTTTTAATTAAAGCAATAGAATTTCACTTTTGAGACTTCAAGCGAGCGATGATCATGATATTAGGTCTAAAATCCTGAAAGGAGATTATGTAACGAAAAATGGTCAAAATGCCTTAATAGCATGAAGCTTTTATTACTCTATATGTTTAAGATAATTAAAAAAATTACTTATATCATCGATATGTCACTAGAAAGGCAACAGTTTAAGAAAATAAAAAAAAATTTGTAAATGAGCTTACGTCTATTTAAAAGTCTTCAACTTAAGTTTACACAATATGAAAATACAAACACCAGTTTAATTTATTGTCAATCAACGTCTTGTTATAAAATTTACCCAAAATTGTAAGAACTCAACAAAATTTTTAACACAATATTTACTCATTCCATAATCCCTTACTTTTATAATCTGAATTTTTCACAATCTAGGTTTATTTCATTCAAAATAAGACTTTGTGAGCACAAAAAATTTAAACAAAAGACAACTTGAGTTGAAAAAAAAAATTTGGTTGCCTCAGATTTGTAGAAACAGCTCACTTATCTAATCCTAAACATAAACTTTATGCTAATCAATTTTTTTTAAGAATAAAGATAACTTAGACGTTTGCTGTATGGTCCAAAATCCGCCAAACAGGCTATCCTCAATGTCATTCGTAGCACTTGATTTTAAACCGATATCGAGTTTAGAACAATTAAAAATCGAGTCATTTTATCGAAGCTTTGGAACAAGTCTTTTCATTTCTCAATCATGTGCAAGTTTATACACTATTTGTTCCAAAAAACTTCCAAGTGACAACACAAATCGAGCATCAATCGTTACCACACATTCGATAAAATTTAGTCCAGAAACGAATCAAATCCCAGTTCATGACGAAATAAGTCATGAAATATTGAAAGACTTAATGAACAATAGACATCAGAATTATGTTCCTGTTTACCACAGGGGAGTTCCTTTATGGCTATTTAACTCTGGTAAAAATCCACACAGACCTGTACGTCAATTGAAATTTACACTAGCCGAAAAAGGTACTGGTTTTATTCTATGGCAAGATCGAATTGATTCAAATTCAGATTTCAATCTATATTTGACCAAAAAAAATGATCTTTCAGTTCACAACGTTTCATCTTATTTTGATAACCTTAGTCTTATCAATGAAATTAAACAAGAGCAAATTGAGTCAATGTTAGTCACTTTTAGAGCATCTGATAAAAAGACTACTGTATTCATGAAATTTGATATAAACACGGAGACTATCAAGTTTTATGAGTTTTATAAACGGTTGATTAAAAATGTAATGATTGACACTAAACACCGAACCAAGTCTTTACCAGTCGGAATCGGAAACACTGGTCCAGCTAACAAGATAAAACGAAATTCAAATGGTAGAACAAATGTGAGTTTCTATAACTATGACTATAATTTATTGGACAGTCCTTATAAGACAAAGTACAAGCGTCAGTCATGCCAAATAGTGCCCGAATCTCAAGAGAAAATTAAATTTAAACGTATTTCCAAGAATGATATTTCGAATCCATGCAATTATAAGCACATAATAAGTCTTAAATCAACAGACAAAAATATGTATTATACTCTGTCTAAGCTATTGCCAGATTCAGTAAGTTGTCAAAATTCAAGTGTTTCATCGCCTTATTCAATTGGAAACAAATCAATTATATCACCAAGTTATTCAATTGCATCATCAGTGTCATCACCGTTATCATCGCCAATCACTCCATCAAGTAATGTTATATCAAGTGATTTTTTAATTCAAGAAAGTTCAAGATCATCATTCAATCAAGATAGTTCAAATGATCATTCAACGTCTAGTTTATCGGATTCATCGTTATCTTCTATACTTCCTTCACTGCTAGGTGCCACAACAACCAACAAATTTTTGGAATCAAGTTCTTATAATCACAAGATAGCAAAGCAACGAACTGTAAAATAGAATTTTGTTTGATTTGAATTTTGAAGTTTTTTTATTGTAAATTTTTCTTTTTAATTTAAACCCATTTTAGAGTTTTCATTTTATGTTATTTTATTTTTTTTAATATTTGTTATGTGTTATTATAATATTATATAAATGTGTTAAATTGTTTAAATAAAGAGTTTAAATATTTATAAAACAACAATAGATGTAGTTACTGCACTTCTAGCGAACTTTCTCCTTTTGCGTAGCGTACCGTAGGCGTAGCGTAGCGTAAAGTATCCTTTGCGTAGCGTACCCACCGTACTACCGTACCCATAGCGTACCGTACCGTACCCAAGGCGTACCCACCGTACCGACAATACAAAAGACCTGTTTTTGATTAAAAAAATCCTTAAAATCAATTTTTTCTTTTATTTCCTAATAATTAGTGTCAATTAAAAAAATATAAATTTCTGATTATTTCTTATTTTCGCTTGAACTTTCGTTTGTAACCTTTAGTTTTTTCTTAAAGACAAAAGATTAAGAACTTAATATAAAAAATATGTTTTGGATTATCTTACATTTAACTTATTTACTAAAATCCATTTTTTTAAATTGTCTTTAATTTTGAAAAGAGAAAAAAAAAATTCATTCAAAAATTTATTAAAAACTCTTGGGTAGGGTGGGTACGGTACGGTACGCTTGGGTACGGTGGGTACGGTACGGTAGGTACGGTACGCTTGGGGTACGCTTAGGGTACGCTACGGTACGCTTAGGGTACGCTACGGTACGTTGGTACGCTGACTACGGATTATCGGGTACGGTACGGTACGCTACGGTACGGCTACACAAAAGGAGAAAGTTCGGTAGAAGTGCAGTAACAAATTAGAAAAAAGAGAGTGTTCTCTTATTCTCTAAAACAAAATATGGCGATTTATCTGAAACTAGTTTTTTTCCTAACATTATAAACTACAGTTCAGGCCGTTCACGAATTAACTCTGCGAACATTTGTGAACGACCAGAACTGTATTAACAAGTCAATACGGCCCAGCATAACCCTAAATGCGAATAATTAGTAAAGAGATCTAATAAAAATTTATTTAGAATCCTTGCTTTACTCTTATACTGAATGCATTCATATACTTGAAATTGAAAATGTATTTTGAAAATATTAATCTGATCAACTTGACTCAGTAGTCTCAGTTGTTTTTATAGAAAAAACTATAAAGTTCTCGGGTCTACTCGATTAAGTGAACAAGTGTTCACCTATTACCGTATTTCCTTGCTTATAAGCGACAATCAATCTTAAAATAAGCTAAAAATCGCATCTTCTAGTGGTAAAATCATGTCAAAGCGAATTGAATTTCACATTCTTTAGTGATTATACATATTCAACTCAGTCCGGTCTAATTCAAAATCACAAGGTTAGAACAGATCTGATCTCCACCAGTCTTCAAAAAAGGGGTATTAGGGGAGCACTTGTAAGCAAGGAAATACGGTATGTGATAAAATCATGTTCACCGGTTAGGTGAACAAAATCGACTTATTTTTTTTTGCTGAACAAAAAAATCCTTAAGATGAATTGCCGCTAAGTTAAAGAAAAAAAATGGATTTTAACGATCGCATAATTTTTTTTCAGAAAAAAAATCAAAAATTTTCTCATTGGGGTCTTGAGGGGTGGGTCTAAGAGATTAAAATATTTATTAACCAGTAAAAAATAACATATGCAATATGCAAAATAGTCGTTCTTGCATACAAAATAAAACCCTGCCGATAGATCATCTTTTAAAAAAATAGCATTGATAATTAAGTAATTTTAAAAAAGAGGTGGTTCTAGAAGGAGTCCCCAAGGCTTCTGGTTGATCCCTGACTACCTAGCCTCATTCAGAAAAGCATTTTTTTCATAGCTCATGTTCTGAGTAAAGTTTTCTGATGGCTGCCGCAATTACCGAAATGTCGTTAATTTCGACACTAATTTTTGGAAAAAACAGCTTTTTTTGACCATATACGACAATTAAGTCATTTTGAAAACGACTGTCCACCAATTAACGACATGTCGTTAAGTCATTTTGAAAACGACTGTCCACCAATTACAACATGTCGTTAAAGTCGAGCATATACGCTAAATGAAAAAACATATCCAAGATTTTTGACTTTTTAAAATTTGATGTTAGAAAATAAAGAAAATTGTTCATCGTTTTGGCGTCTATGTGTGTAAAAGTTAAATATTGGATTAGAAAAGATCTTAAGAAAACTCTTGTAGGTGTTTGGGTTGGTCGACGTTGGTCCTATATAAGAATATGTAGAGGAAAATAACTAATAATACATGGAGGTGGCAGATGATTGAGAGGCTGTTCCAGTCTTCAAAAACTGGGTTCGTGAAAAAATTGAAAAGGGTTCCACAATTCTTTACCAGTTCTCTTTTTATCCCATTTGAATGACCTCTTAAGATGTATGTTTATTTGTTTACTTATAGTGCAATATCATTCACAAAGTCGACCTTTTCAATGTTATTTATAATTTTAAAAATTGAATTAAATCACCTCTTCACCTTCTTGTGTCCATATCTGTCATTTTGAATCGGCCAAGCCTCTCTTCATACTCTAAGTTTGAAAAACCTGGAACAAGTCTTGTAGCTCTGCGCTGTACCTTCTCAATTTATTTTTTATCTCTTTCGAGAAATGGACTCCACAAGCTAACAGCGTAGTCCAAATCTAATCAGTGAGCAATAAAGGAGTCTTACCTAGCTTAGGTTAAGATATTTGAAATTATTACGAATTACCTTCTTTGTTGAAAATTCTATAATCAAACACTGGTTGTGCATAACTTTACATTTTTGAATGTTTAAATCACATGACCAAGTCATCGACCAACTGGATATAGGACCTATGTTTTATTGTAAGATTAAGTTGTCAGCATTATCTTGTATCACAGTTAAAACCTTTGTGCCATCAGCGAACTTCTTTGATTGATTGATCAAACAGTCTATTATGTCGTTGACAAGAATTATAAAAAGAATCGGACCGATGACCGATCCTTGAAGGACTCTGCTTGTCACATCAAGCCACTCTGAAACAACACAACCCGATTGAACCCTTTGCTTCCTGTTTGAAAGAAAATTTTTGATCCGACAAAACCATAGTTGGGTAAACTAGAAGTCTATGAGTCTGTCAAAAGCCTTTGAAAAGTCTTTGTAAACTATATATGGGATCTCCATTTGCAAAAGCATTTGTGATATTGACCTCTTTGAAACAAAACGATGTTGGGCACTTAATAATAGACTGTTGTCTTTGAGATGTTTCAGAATTTTTTCTTTTATGACACTTTCTAGAATCTTACAGATAATACACGTTAATGACACAGGTCGATAGTTTCCAGGATCCAATCTGAAACCTTTTTTTTAGATAGCTGTAACATTAGCCTGATTCCAGATCGAGGGAAGCTGACCTGTTGTAAGTGATTCTCTGAAGATTATGAAGACTGGGATACATGTTGTTTCTTTAAAAACTGGAAAAAACTAAATGTCGACCCTATTGAACGGCTGATAATGGTGATAGAATCATTTTCTCTTAGTGAATTCAAAATTGACCCTTATGCCTATTTGGACATAGAGATTTTTAAAACTAAGCGTCTCAATATAGGTCATTTAAGGTTTCAGTATAAACGTTTATTTGTTTCAAATAAGTTTGAGATTTTGTAACAAAGATATAAGGAATATTTTTTAAGTTTTTATTTGAAATATTTACAAAATTAACTTATAAAAGAACACCGTATATTAATAATTATTCAAAAAATATAACATTTAAAATTTCTTTCTATTCCAAAAAAAAACCTTATTGCTTAGTTTTAAGTTAGTTAGAATGATAGAGCATAAAATTTAAATATGACTGAATCTAATCAAATTGAGAGAAAAACTTGTGTTTCTAAAAAAAATTTAAATATCTACAACTTTAAATTAAAATATAAAAGAAAGTTTGTGTTTTTTTTTGTTTAAATTCAAGTCTAAAAGTTATTCGATCACAAAAAAAAATCATTTTAAAAAAATGGATTCGAACTTATTCAAATTTAACAATATGTAATCTTGTAACGTTGTTGGCAATACTTTTTCCAGCTTGAATACACTATTCAAAATTGACTTGCTTTGATTGACTTTGTTCAAATGAAGTCTTAAAGATTTTCGCGCTAATTCTTTAAGAGTCAATGGATTCTTGAGTCTATACTCAATCAAATCGATTACTTTTGGATATTTTTCAACTACTTTTTGAGGGTAATCTCTTTTTTTGACCCATTCTTCATTATTAAATGAAATTCCTGCCTCAAGTAACAAGGCTATAATACTAGCTGGTGCATTACTATTCATCAAAGCTTTGAATAAAGAGTTTCCCAACCGGTCTATGTTTTCTAAACCACATCCGTTTTTAAGCATTTCGATGCACATCTCGTAATTAGCATTCAAAATATAAGTAAACAATGGCATTTTACCAGTTACTTCACAAATATTCATAGACGCACCATTGTCTAATAAAAGTCTACCAACTGGAATATTACGGCACATGTGTAATGGAGTTTCTCCTAGTTTATTGACTATGTTTATGTTCACCTTATCGTTCGATATTATATTTTCGATTATTTTTAGTTTTGAAACAGGAATTAGCTGATTTTTGGAACCAAGATCAACTCGATCCCGATTACGTTCGTTTTCTAAATTACTTAGAATTACTGCGTAGTGTAAAAGTGAACCTACTCTATCATCAATTGAGTTCATATCAAATTTCATATTCTTTGTTTCTATGTGTGTCAACAACAATCTTGGAAACAAAAAAAATAAAATTTGAGTTATTTGAAACGAATGGTCTTAAACTCACTTAAATATATCATAGTTTGACTTCTTAATGGCTTCGAGTAGATACTCACGAAGTTTTGATTGCAACGAAAACCTCTCTGTAAACAAATAGACAATGTTAGAGTTTCCGTTTATTATGGCTTTGTCCAATGCCGTTTGATTTTTGAGGTCCAATAAATTTTCATTTACATCGTGTTTGAGCAATAATTTTACTATTTCGACCAAGTTCAAACTACAAGCCCAATGCAATGCTGACATACTAAACGAATCTGTTTTGTTTACTTTGGCATTGTTTAAAAGCAAAACCTCGCATAGACTTAGGTTTCCTAAAACGAAAAAAAGGTTGAAAATAAATTTTTTGAAAAAGGTTTGAACACATTTACCGTGTCTTGTGGCTGTTATTAATGCAGTTTCAAAACTATTGAAATGTTGATCTAAAGGCCATTGATAGTTTAAATAGCTCAATCGATTCACATCGGCACCATTTTCTATCAATTTTTCCAAAATACCTTGATCATCTTTAACGAATCATGTTTTAGATTAAAATAACAAAATGAATCTACGTGTATGAAATTACTGTTTAAGACGGCCAAAGTGACGTAGGTAATTTGATTTTCGAAGAACTCGTTTCTTGAAATATTAAATGTCTCCAATATTTGAGACACTTTGGCCAAGTTTTTGTATCGAATAGCCAAGTAAAGATCTTTCGAAGAGTATGCCATCTTTTTAAAACACAAACAAAATTAAACAAAAATTGTTATGATACTCATCAAAATTTAAAAAATAAAGTTTTTATTTATTTGAAAATTTTATGATAATTTTGAGTATGAATGAAAATTTTACAAATGAAATAAAAACGAAAACCCTAGGTGACCCATTTTTATTTTATTCAATTTGGTTTTGGTTTAATAACCACACAAGATGTTTCACTATTTTTTTTTCTTTTTGTTCAAAATTTTTGTTGAGATCGTTTGATAATTTAGAACATTAAAGCATTAAATTTTAAGTGCGCATAAAAAAAGCGAATGTTTTAAAAGTTGAATTTTCGTAAATAATTCACATATTTAATTCGTGATTATTTCAAATTATGCATAGGGAAGATGTTGCAAATTTTTATTATAATTTTTTTAATAGCTCTCCTTCCTAAATTTTAAAAATTTTGATAAATCATTGTGATATTACAATTTTGTGTCTTCGGTCACTCGGCGCGTAAAGATTCGCACAAAAATTATTTTAGACCTGGATCTTTGTTTTTAGAATAAATAAAAAAACTTCGAATATTTCAAAAATAAAAAATGAAAAATTTAATTTTTTTTAAAACTTTACGACGCAATTTTAGTTTATGTTCTCGAGTCGATAGACTTGTGAGTACTTATAACCAAGAATACAAGCGAAGTTTAGAACAATCTGAAGCTTATTGGGACGAAAAGAAAAATATAATTGAATGGATAAAGCCTCCAAAAGTCATACTAGACAAATCGAACTCACCATTTGAAAAGTGGTATGTCGATGGCACGCTTAATGCTACTTATAACTGTTTGGATGTCCATGTTAAAAATGGTTTTGGTGATCAAGTTGCTCTAATACACGATTCACCTTTGACTGGAGTTATTGAAAAATTCACTTACAAACAACTCCTAGATGAAGTCAGCATCTCTCCTTGACTAAAAATTTTTGAATTTAAATTTTTGTTTCGAAAGGTTTCTCTTTTTGCTGGAGTCTTAAGCAATCATGGTGTAAAAAAAGGAGATCGAATTTTAATTTATATGCCCATGATACCACAAGCCGTTGTTGTTATGTTAGCTTCAGGTTTTTTAAAATATCTATGTTTTTTTTTAAAAGTAAAAGATTTTAATCAAAGTTTTTAAAGCAAGAATCGGTGCTATTCACTCTCTTGTTTTTGGTGGATTTGCGTCAAAAGAGTTGTCTGTTCGCATAAATCATGCTAAAGTAATTCAGACCAAAAATACCAACTTTTGGTTTAATCTATATAATTATTTATTTGTTCAGCCTAAAATAATTCTGTCTGCCAACACTGGTGTCGAACCAGGTCGTTTAATAAATTATAAAGAGTTATTAGATGCAGCTGTTGAAATGTCTGAGCACAAACCTCATAAATGCATATTTTTTAATCGTAAAATGGTAAAACTTTAACCTAATCAAAAATCTTGGAATACTCTAAAAATATTTTAAGTTTCCGGAAGTCGATTTCAAAAATAACCGAGATTTATACTTGAATTATGATAAAGAAATATCCAATACAAAGCCTCATGATTGTGTACCAGTCGATTCAAATTTTCCACTTTATTTGCTATACACTAGCGGGACAACTGGTTTACCAAAAGGTATTGCACTTTGTTTCAATAATGATTGGTATTTGATTTTTATTATTAAAAAAGGAGTTGTTCGGATGACTGCTGGTTATTTAATTGCATTAAAAAATTCAATGTCAAATATTTACGGTGTTGAACCAGGCGAAACATTTTGTGCTTTCTCTGATTTAGGGTGGACAGTTGGTCACTCTTATATATGCTATGGCCCTTTAGCTGCTAGGAATACAAGTGTTTTGTATGAGGGTAAACCAGTAGGCACGCCTGATGCGGGTGCCTGGTTCAGAGTTTTGTCTGAACATAAAGTTGTTAGCATGTTCGGAGGTATTTTATTTGTAGAACGAATCAGAACTTTGATTGTTATTGACATAAATATTTTAAGCCCCAACTGCTATAAGAGCCATTAAGCAAAATGATCCAGAAGCTAAACTTGCCAAGAAATATCCGCTTGAACAGTAAATATTTTAAAAAGAAAGCACCCAGCTTTTGTATTTAAAAAATATTTAAAGTTTAAAGTACATGTTCTTTGCAGGAGAACACTTCGATCATGAAACGTTACATTGGATTCGAAGAGTTATAAAAAAGCCTGTTTTTGATCACTGGTGGCAAACTGGTAAAAATCATTTTTAAGGCATTTGATTCATATTTTGTTGCAATTTTTTCTCAAAGAAACTGGTCATCCAATAACAGCCACGTGTGCTGGATACATGACCAAGCAAGAGATGGAAAGTGTTCCTGATGGCGTTGCCGGCAAAGCCGTCCCAGGATACGATAGTAATAAAATAATAAAAGAAAATGATTACAGCTTGAAAACTTCTTGTTTAAGTTCGAATTTTACGAGATGATAACACCGAAGCTAATCCAAGAGAACTTGGTAGAATTGTAATCAAATTACCACTACCACCAGGTACAATGTCAACTTTATGGGAGAATGATGAACTTTTCAAGAGTACATATTTCACGAAATACCCAGGGTATTACGACACTTCCGATGTTGGTTATAAATGTGAGAATGGTTTTGTTGCTGTTATGTCAAGAGCTGATGATGTTATAAATGTGGCAGGACATCGAATTTCAAGTTCAGCTATTGAAGAGGCAATTTTAGAGCATGACGAATTATCCGAGTGTGCTGTAGTCGAATTAAGTGATAGACTAAAAGGAGCTGTCCCGTTTGGATTTTTAGTCAGGAATAGTAGTAAGGAATAATGAGCTTAGTAAAAAAAGCTTTGTGACAAAAAATTCTAAGACATTTAGGCACACTAAAATAAATTGACGTCAGGATGTCACGAAACTTTAAAATGAGCCTTTTTGACACGTGTTCAACATTTTTTTTGTTTAGATTCAAAATCAAGTGAAAACGAATTGGTCGAAAAAACAGTAGCCAAAGTAAGAGAATTGATTGGACCAGTTGCATGTTTTAAACAAGCAATAATTGTTGATAAACTTCCAAAAACTCGTTCAGGAAAAATAGCCCGAAATACACTCAAGTCTATGATTAATAACAAGCCTTTCAAGGTACTCATAATCCAAAATAACAATTTTCACACTCAACTTATTTTTTAATAAATTTTAGATTCCGGTTACAATTGAAGACGCTGACGTCTATCCAAAAATAAAGCAGACTCTTTTAAATCATAATTACAAAAATATTAGTGATCCAACGGCTTAATTTAAAAAAAAAAAATAATTTTTTAATCTTTTTAGAACTAGGTGCTTTTTAATAAAAATAATTTTTTAACTCATTAAACTTATTTTATTGTATTTAATTAAAGTAGCATAAATTGGTTATAAAAACAAAGGAATATTTAAAGCAACGGTCTAAAATGCTTGAGGATAATCGGATAGTTTTTCTTAAAGTCACACACACATAAAATAAAGACATTTTACCTGTTACCTAGGTGACTTATTTTCAAAAATAAGTGAAGGTTTTTTTTATTTTGAAATATTTAGTTTAAACAAAAATAGAATTTAATAATTTTTTTTTTAAGAATATTGACGAAGACTGATTACTTCAGTAGTAATAAATTTTCTCAACAAAAAAAAAAAAGAAAAATTTTTTTTTTTCTTAATACTATTTTGGTGTGTCTTGTTTAAAATTTACAAAATTGGATAAACTACGAGATTTGATTAATACTAAAAATTCAAACATGGTTCATTCGTCTGGTAAGATTTTACTTCTTTTTTTTTGTTCAATACGGATCAAGGTTTTCACATGGATTAGAAAAAAAAAGCTTTTTTTCAATTCATGGATTCATGTTATATCAAGCAAATTTTTTAAAGTCTTCTTTTAATTAACTTAGAAGAACATCAAATTTAAGATTTTATTTTTAATTGAGAACGTAAGGATTTTATTCTTTTATTAAACACACAATCACTATTTTTATTTTTGTTTGGTTGACGACATGTTTTATTAAATATACACTAATTTTTCGATCGATTTATTTTTTTAAAGTCTATGCTTGATTACAGCTATTTATTTTTTTTTTAAATATGGCACAAAGGAAAACTTCTGGCATAAACTTTTTTATGTTTGCTTTTCAGGAAAAAAATCCTAATTGCTGTCTTTTGCAAAACATTAAATCTTCTTTGTCCTTTTTTCATTACCAAGGAAGTACTCTAAAAAAATGAAATCTGTGTAAACAAAAAAAAAAAAGAAAAACCTCTTTTTTAAATTTAGCAGGAAATAAAAAATTAAATTTGAGAAAATAAAATAAATTTTTTTTTGTTGAGGATGATGATGATGAAATAATTGCGTGTTGTTAAACAGAATCTTTAGTTTAATGTTTAGAAAATAAAAAAAAAATTGTTTTTATTTATTTATTCAAGCACCTTAGAAGACTATAAAAATCATCTAGTTTTGATCAAAATTTTTTTGGAAAAAAAAAAAAAAAATTTTTTTTTTCAAAGTTTTTAAAAAAAATATTGGAGCGTATATTTTTCAGATATAAGATTACACTTGAATTTTATTTTCGATTTTCTCCTCTACTCGATTGAAAAATAAAAGAAGTAACCTTACTAATGAGATTTATTTTTTAATTTTTTATCAAATTCTGTTTTTTTTTATTTAATTTTTTTTAATTTTTTAGTGACGATAGACAAGCCAGATCCTCCAGTTGTTGGTAAAGTTACTCACCACAGTATTGAGCTAATTTGGATGCACTTGAAAGAAAAACTCCCAACAACTCAACGTTTTAAATTCATTCTACAAGAAGCAGATAAAACTAAGAAAGAATGGGGAAACGTTTATGCGTAATTTTTTCTTTAATACAATTTTTTTTGAC
This sequence comes from Brachionus rubens, assembly GCA_022207745.1. Taxonomy (NCBI): domain Eukaryota; kingdom Metazoa; phylum Rotifera; class Eurotatoria; order Ploima; family Brachionidae; genus Brachionus; species Brachionus rubens. The sequence goes on along the minus strand of JAJVHD010000009.1, from coordinate 1,192,692 downwards.
TTGATTCGTTTAACACAGTCTAAACCACTGTCTAAATTTACAAATACTCCTAAGAGATCTTGAAAAAAATTGCACTAATTTGAATCCCATTCATAGTGTATAACGAATTCTTAAAAAAGTCTTGTTTATTACCTTGGAAAATATTTACATTTTTTTGTTCTTAAATTTTACACAATCATAAAATTTGGAATGATTTCTAAATCAGGTCGACTGTTCCTTAGAAAATTTAGATCCGTAGGCTAGTCGTTTTGAATAAAAATGAATTGAAATGATTGAATAGAATTTTAAGACTTAAAACGAGAGTTGAGCTGCTTTTAAATATTCCCTTAGGAATATAAAAATTATTTATGAATTTAATATTCATATCTCAAGTCAAAGAGTTTAATTAATCATTGAAATTTGCGAATGAATTTTTAATAAAAAAAAAGTGGTTATGGTTTTACAAAAATAGTCGAATCATTGGAACCATTTACAGAGTATAGTTACAGACTATGTGTAGTTGGTTCAAACAATGAAAGAAGTGAATACAGTCCAGTTTGTATTGTAAAAACGACAAGTTAGTATTTTAACTTAATGTTAACTTTTACATGATGTTTGATTAGATTAAACTTTAGAGGAACCGTTGAATGGAGACGCTTTGCATAAGGCAATTATTTTGGACCGAAAAAGTGATGCGGAAAAAATTTTGGAATCGGTCGATGGTCCAAGGGTTATCGAAATTCCAGACAAATTTGGCAATTTACCACTTCAAATCGCTGTAAATAGAAACAATCTAGAGTAAATTTATTTTATAATTTTTTTTCAACGGGTTTCAAAAAAAAGTTGATTCACAGTCGTTTCTTTCAGGACGACCATAAAATTTTTCATCACATTTTTAAGCCATTTAGCTACCATTTTAAATTATTTATATCTAATTTAAGAAGTCATAAAAGCTTTGAATTTAAGATAAAAATGTAAAAACTTTTTTTAAAATTTAGAATGGTTGAGCTGTTGATTTACAAAGGAGCTTCGGTAAATGCTCAAAATGAAAGCGGTAAAACTGCGATAATGCTTGCTGCATTTTCAGGAAAATTAAATGTATTAAAAGAATTGAGAAACAGTGGCGCATCATATGACATTAGAGACAAATCTGGCTGTACTGTTTTACATTATGCTGTAGACGGTGGTAATCTAGACTGTATTCAATATTTATTAATGGACGGATTAGATGTGAATGTAACAGATACAGTTAGCGGTTGGACACCGTTGATAAGAGCAGCAAGCATAGGCGGTAGTAAAGATGTAGCCGAAGTATTGATCAAGTACAAAGCTGATATAAATATACTTGATAGAGAAAACAAGAATGCATTAATGATAGCTGTAGTAAATGGTAATCAACCTTTTGTTCAGTGTCTTGTTGAAAATGGTGCTGATTTGAGTATAACAAACGAATTTGGTAAGACTGCTTATGAAATGGCTGTGGCTATGGACAGAAGGGTAAAAATCTTTTTATAAGTTCAAATATAATTTTATAACTTAATTTTGTTTCAATTAGAGAGTTGTTAAATATTTTGATGAATATTTTGAAAAACAAAAAGGATAAAAATGATTTAAAATAGAGATTATAAATTTTAGCTTTTTTATTTCTTAATAAAAATCTTTTGCCATTTTTTTCCAAAATTTTTTGTTAACAATCGTTTGATAGACCTCTCAGTTTTTTTCGTAAATAAAATTTTTTTTTTAAAAATTATAAAATCTCTATTTTTATTTTATGAATCCCAATGTATTGCCCATTCGAATAATGTTTACTATTGAACCAGTGATTCATAATAGGCTGAGACTAACATTTGAAACGACTTTCTCTTTTTTGATTCTTCGACTGATAAATTTTTAAGATCGTTCAATATTTTAAAAAAACCGGGTCTTGAAATAAACTCTTCTAAGCTTGAATACATAAAAACGCTATAAGATTCTGTAGGGTTCAAAGTATCTTCTGATGTTTTTAAATCATCTAAATAAAACGTAACTATTTTCATTTTTTGTTCACGAGCTGTCGAATATTCGGCTCTACATTTTAAAGAATGTTGATAGGATTTACTTAAAAAGCATACGAATAAAAACGAATGAGTTAAGGCTGCAAGTGAATCATCAAAAAGACTTGTTTGATTTTCTTTGTGTATTTGATCGAGCCATACCCTAAGACCAAATTCTTTGAATCGTTTATAAAATCGTTCAGCTTGATTCAATTCATTAGGATGATAGGATAAATAGATGTCATAATAATTAAATTTTATAAGTTGCTGATTGTGGGCCATTTTGAAAAATAGAATAAGACAATTTTTAAAATTTTTATAAAATTTAAAGAACTTTTAAGTATTTATCTTATCGTCGTCATTATCTTCGTTGAAGATAATATTGAAAAAAAAGTCATTATATCCTAGGAAATATTTTATTATTATTTTAAAAAAAAACTTATTTCACTATTCAAATATTTACAATTCATATCTAGTCTTGTTTAAAAAAAAATTATCTTAAAAAGGCTTGTACCTAAAAAGAAGTACACAATTTCAATTTTCTAGAGGCGAAAAAACTTGAAACAAAATCACAACCAGAATTGGCACTGGCTAGTGTTCTTTTTTGGGGTTTTTGAAAAAAATTCAATAACGATTTGTTGTTTTTATCACCCGCTACTGCTGTAGCTAATTTTGATTTTGATTTTGGTTGTCGTTTCTTTGGCGCTTGTTCATTTTCTTCTGTTACATCTACAACTTCATCATCACCATCATCGTTTTCTTCGAAAGCATCCGGCCATCTGATAGCTACACACGATTTTTTGACCTTAAGTGCGGACGTGGACCAACTAAATCTAACTAATTTAACAAAACCAAACACATTGTTCAAATTTGCATCCAAAAATTTTTTTGTCATTGGATCTTAAATTTGTAGAGTTTGAATCAAGTTCACAAAATAGACTTTTTCCAACTTACCTCCTGGGTATCCCGAGCCGTATTCTTTAATTTTACAATTTTCTCTAAACACCCAATTCTTCAGCAAATTATCCCTTGTTACTTTAGCACAAATACTAGCTGCTGATACACATGGATAAATTGAGTCAGCCTTTTTGGAGACTTTAATTTTGAGTTTAGGAAATCGTTTTGATATTTTAAGTTCATATTTTCCAGGATCACCGACTGTATCCAAGTAAACGTGAGTTATGTTTAGGCCTTCTTGATTGTACAAGGTGTCTATTAATGACATTGCTGTATCATGTGACAACTCATTCAGGTTATATTTAACCCTTAAAAAAAAAGTTTCAAATTTATTTTTCATTTTTATTATCAGTCGCTTACCTTCCTAACATTCCAGTTGATATGGTATTTGGAGACAAGGATTTTACAGCGAATCCACAAAATTTGTTTTCTTGATTTATTTTTTCAAAAATGTTCTCTCTATCTTTTTCGCTTAATGATTTTGAATCTAAGATTAAAAGGCTTAAGAAAACTTAAGGACCATTTGTAGGAAATTTAGATACTTACCAGCGCACTTCATTACTTTGAGCTGTTGTTCTTTATCTATTGGGCAAAATAGAGCCCCATAGACCATAGGTCCTAAGACAGGACCACGCCCAGCTTCATCTATTCCAAGACATAATTCAATTCCTTTAAACGATTCTTTATCATAATCAGACACGAATAAATGATTATGGAGATTATCTTCAATAGCTTTTGTGAAATCCATTTCTAAGAAAGGATAAAAAATTATTCACGAGTTAAATTTTTTTTAACCATTTGGATTTTTATGCCCAATGGGTCCAATAATTATCAAATTAAAAGTACAAATTTTAATTTTTTTTTATTGAATCATCATATTTTCATTAGAAGTTTTTTGTTTTAGTGTTTCTTCAGCCATTTTTTTGAGTTTTTTCTTTAAATTTTTTCGAGCATTCTTTGTTATCTTCTTTGGAGAATTATTTACAACACAATCAACGTTTGTTTGTTCAATCGTTTCTTTCACTTCACTGTTAGGTTCTCTCTTTATTTTGAACAAGTCCGTAAAATAGTCGAATAACTCATAATACAATTCTTTAAAAAGACTTTGTCTTCCAAAAAGTTCTTCAATATAAAGATCAGGATTGACACGATGATCTAGTTCTTCTTTAAAATTATGAAGAAATGTTCCATTGAAAAAATAATTTAAACTTAAAATTTCAAAATCGTTCGGATGTAAATCATTTAGAACTGTTTGAGCATAAAATGTTGATAAATAAATAGCTTGAAATTCGCTCAAACAATGAACTACTTTGAGATCTAAGAGTCGATCAATCTTGGACCAGTTGGACTTTTTGTTAATGTTTAAATTTTGATTGAAAACTGAACTAAATTGAATCAGCCTTATTCTTAAGTCTTTAATGTAACCGTAGTTATTGGGGTTTGAAACAATGAAGGTTTTAAATTTTTTCAAAAAATCTTGACTTTGATCTTCGTCTAATGAAAGATATTCATTAATTAAAAAAGAATTATTGCTTTCGAATCGTTTAATATTGTTTGTTACTTCGGTTAAAATTGGATGGTTCTTAATTTCTGAGTAGCAAGGGTCAATTACACATGATTTTATAATTGAAACCATAAAAGCTCTTATGAAGTTAAGGTCCTTAGAGTCGTTGAGGACTTGAAGCTCTCCATCTTGACGTCCTGAATTAAACCAAAAGTAAATCATTGCGAACAAATTTTTTAATTTTTTACACAAAAATTTTTCGTTAAATCTATCAACGATTATGTTCGAACTAGTTTCATTGTCGAGATGAAACAAATTTTTAAGAAAAAATTCAGTGTTTATTGAAGATTGGTCAATTGATAAGAAGAGATCATTTTCTTCGCTTAAATTAACATCGTAAATTTTTAGATTTCGTTGGTGTCTTGAATATTCGTGAATAATAATTGGTTCATTTGAACTCAACGATTTGGTATCGAATAATTTAAACAACATTGTATAGTAAAATTTTCTAATTTCAACTGAACTCGAAAAACTACTTGGCCAATCGGCTACTTCTATTTGACAACTAAAAACTGTTTTACGATGAATTAAAACATCCAAACAATAACGGGTCGTTTTGAAATGAATAAAATTTTTGAGAAATTTTCTATCTATCAAGTCACCATTAAACGTGGTAATTTCAGAATTTATAATTTCTTCATCACCAAGACTCAAATTTTCAAGTTGAGATTCCAATTGTAAATCAACTAGTCGCTTAAAATAATTTGCAAAAGATGGTTTTTTACACATGTATTCTGTTATCGATTCATCGATAACTTGTCTTATGACATCATGATTGTCAATCTTAATAGTTTGTAAAAGTATATCAACACATTCTGAAACACTATCAAATTGAGCCAACCATTTGATTATTTTTAGATAAAAGTTATCCTTTTTCTTGACATAATTGGCAGGATTTTTTCCGGCTTTAAAGTATCGTAAGTTGTTATTACTTGAGTCGAAAGATTTTAATAAAGATGCGAATGTTGTTTTTTCAACGTAGTCATTACCAAGTATGATGGCGAAAATCGGTAACATTTCTTTTCTGAAAAAATCTCCTTTTTCAACTTTATTCTTGTTCAAGTGCTCCAGGAATTTATCGATTTTGTAAACATACGCTGGGATATAATGTTCCGAAGATTCTTCATTAACAGTTACACCTGATGCATAAAAATAATCGATTGGAATGTATCCATTTTTCAAGTCATAGACATAAAAATCGCTATCACTGCTTAGTAAAGGACATCCGAGTTCGTTTGCTAAACAAGCAAGATCATAATCAGCTTCAAATGTACACTGAAAATGTTTGATTTCAAATTTATCCATAAGCTCTTGATAAATTTTAAAGGCTAATATTGGTAATAAATTTGAAAATGTTTGATAATTGCTGTTTATGATGGAGTCGAGATTGATTTTGGATATTTTTCCTTTTTTTGGATTCGCATAATTTGTTAACGAACATGCTTGTCTGATTCGTTGATTGGCTCTTTTTAATTGAGTACGTAATTTTCTGTCCGATTTTTCTCTACCACCGTCTAATAAAAAAATTGCATCGATGTTACATTTTTTGAATGAATAGAATATTTCGCTTAAAGAATTTACGAGCTCGTCATAATTTCCACCATGAGCTGATTGAAGACTTTGATTTGAATGAACTCGATACAAGAGACCATAACCATCAACTAATAGTTTACAATTTTTGAGTTTTATCTCCTCTAGTATTTCATCTAAATACTCTCGGTCCATAAAACTTGTTAGACCTGAAATACCCATTTTCAAAATTTATTTATCAAATTCTAAAGACCATTTTGTTAAATCAATTTTTTTTAAAGATTTTTTAAAGGTGAAGTTTTTAGAAAGCATACTCTATTTTCAATCAAATTTAAAAAAATTTGCATGGATTTTTTTTCTATTTTTGAAATCACAGTCTGCATTTTTTTCTGTTCAAAAGAAAGGTTAGTTTTATCTTTATTTATTTCTTTTGGTTTTTATCAAGTTTTAACTATCAACTTTCGGTATTTAATTACACAGGTATATTGAAATTTTTTATCAGAAGATTATACTTGCTTTAATAAATTAATGCTCAGGTCAAATTTTTAAATTTTCAATCATTCTAGTCGAAACGATTTAAAATTAAGTTGGAATTAATTAATTGAATAAAAGAAAAGGTTTAAATGCGAATACCGAGAGGTTAGACATTTTTTATAAATTCCATCCAATAAAAAAAATGTATCTAGATGTCATGAAGTACCTGATTCCACGAAATCTCAGTAATTTCTTACTACCCTTAAAAAAGCAAGGCTCTTGAAACGTCTTAGACCCTTGAAAATTACTCCCCTCTCCCTAAAGAAAAAAATTATGAGTCATCTTAATTGAAAGCATGGTCACCCGAATATGCCTTAAAAATGGTGCTGTTGTGGCCACTCACGTGTTCCATTGGCGAAAGTTCATGAACATCATTCATGATCATCTCGAAAACAATCGAATAACTGACATATAGGGAGCTTAACAAAGAACCCTTTATGCTTCTTTTTATAAGATACTAGTTGTTTCTTATAAAAAACAACAACTTTTAAAAACAACGTTGTAAAAACAACTTTTTCAAGGGTCATACCCCTCTACACCTGTTATTCGTTATTTTTCGAGATGATAATTATTGATGTAATAGGGGGTTTTCATACACGGATAACACAAAAATAAAGTCAGAATTTATAAATTTAAGTAACCAGAATACCGTTACTTTAGTGTTCGGTTTTTGGAAATTCAGTAAAAAATAAGAAATATCAAAAAGGAACTTGCAAACCCTTTCGAACTTTTTGAACTCTTGTGAACTATGATGAAACAAAAAGTCTATGAACTTTCCTGAACGTTGCCCAATGGAACATGTGAGTAGCCTTTACTGTATGACTGTGTCCTGTTAACCTCTTTCTGGACATCTGTACGAGTAAACATAAATATATATGCGAATACAAAATATCTATGCAAAAAAAGATATTATCTATACTTTTCCCGCAAAGAATAGACATTTTTTAAAATTATTTACAGTTGTGGTCATTCACGTGTTCCTCTTGTGAACTTTCATGAACTAATGATTTGGAAAAGCTAATATTGATTTAAAGGTATCAAATGAAAGCTAAAAAGCTCTAGTTAAAGCTTGTAAAACTAGCTTTCACTTGATACCCATAAAACAATGTTAGCTTTTCGAAATCATTTTTTCACGAAAGTTCACAAGAGGAACACGTGAATGATCACGACTGTATACGAGTATACATAAGTATGCATAATTTTTTGTGTTTTGCTGACTCTGACCCCCTATTTGGGTAAAAAAAAGTCATTTTAAAGACCTCTGATTTTTTAGGTTATTTAGCATGTAGAACAAACTCTGTATTGATAGTGTTGGAGATTAATTTATAAAACGAAGCTGATAGATGAATACTTTCGTTCACTCCATTAACCAAAATAAATCAACAAATCTGGTCCAGCCATGTGACCATTACAAAAAATTTCCTCCATTTTTTGTAAAATTTTATACTATCCTCGCCTATAAATTTGTCTATTTTCCGAAAGTTCATTGAATATTAGCCCTTAAAAATAATGGTTATCTTGTTCAAATTGATGAGCTTTAAGAAAGGGACATTTTGAAAGACCGCAGTTATAAATCAATGTATAGGAGATGAGCTACTTGTTAAAATAGATAAAAGATTTTCCAAAGTACATAGACAATAAGAGAACATTTATTAAAAGTACATAAAGAATAAAGTTATTAAGACCAAGAATTGGTTTAAGTACATATGATAAATGTAGTTTCTTCTAACCTTTTTAATAATTTCAAAAATAGCTTCAAAGGAGATTTTAATAAATCCGTTTTGTCAATTGTTTTTTTACTAATCAATAAATTCATGTCATTTAGTATTTAAGTTGATGATTCACTAAATTAATTTTGTTTCAAGTTCAAAATCAAGATGGATATTATTTTTTTTTCAAAGTTTAAATCTAAGTCTTATGATCCGAACAGAGAACAACTAATCAAAAAACAAATAACCCAAAAACAAACAGGTTAATATTTTATTCGAAGCTAAACGTCTTTTTTTATAAAAATAATTTTCCAACACCTCAATTGAAATATATTTTTTTTTAAATTTGCTAAAAAAATAAATCGTTTACCAAAAAAAAAAGAGGACAAAAACAATAAAAATTTACCTTTTTCTAGTTTATTTAAATAAAGAATATCTTAAGAATAATAATAATTTGGTTAAAACGTCATTTTAATTAGTTTGACATTAAATCACGTTCATTTATTCAAAATTTTAATTCTTTTTTTTTAGAAAAGCTTAAAACCAAAGAGACACAGAAAATATTTTGAATTAACTACAATAAAAAAAAATAGAAGTTTGTTGGCTAAGAATTTTTTTCTTCTTAATAGAAAAAATAATATTTTTTTTACCATTCAATTTGATAGCCAAATTTTTTTCTTTTAGTTCTGAAAGTTTTGAAAAAATTGTATTGTTCTATTTCTATTAATTTAAACAACCATGAAAAAACAAACCTATTCGTTTTCAATCATTTGATATAAATTGAACTTTTCATTATCTATTTTTTTTCTATTCTTTTGCTCTATAGCACACAATTTTTTTTGAAAATATCAAATTCAAGTCGAGTTTTTCTCTCACTGTTATAAATAAAAACGAGTTAGGACATTAGTAAGGTTTAGACACTTTTTAATTTTTTTGTTAATAGGGATCATTTCAAATCAAATCATGCTTTTATTAAAAAAAAAACAAAATCATAAAATTTTAAATTTTTTGAAAGGTCTTTAAAAAAAAAAAACATTTTTTAACTGATTCAAGTTTTGTTTTTTTGTTTTCTTCTCGTTTCAATAGAACAAAAAAAGTAATTTTAACTAAATTTTGTTATTATTTTTTGGCCTGAACAAATTTTATTTTTGAAAGATTCAAGTAATGAATAATAAAGCTTACCTAATAATTATGTAATAGAACATGTTCTTTTAGTTTCACTGGTAGCAAACGATCCGCATTGCTTTTCAAAAATTGACATTGATAAGCTTTTTTTTTAATTTTATATAATTTTTTTTTAATCAATCATATTGAATAATTTTAACAAAAAAATTCCCCATGGGATTTTACAAATTTTTTATTATTTTTTTGAAATTAATCGTCATTTTTTTGTTGTGAGGTTTTATGACATCTTATTTTACACAATCCGAGTTTTGTCTTTCCATTAGATTATCTATCTTAAAGTGTATCATAAAACCAAGATAAATAAACAGTTATGTAATTTTAAGTTTGTTTTCAGGTTAGATTTTGTATAATTTTTTAGCTTGTGTTTATATACACACACACAAAAGATATAGTAGAAGTGTTCTTACTCAAATATAGAGAGATTTAAAATTTTTTTTATTTTGAACGGATAAAATTTGTTTAACTAAATTATGAATAACAAATAATTTTATTGTATTTTATTAATTTTACCCTACCTCTTTCCTTTAATAAACATTGTTTTTTTTTTATTTTTAAATCGCGATCCAAGCGCCTCATAGAATAAACTTGCTTATTTTTTAGCTTCTAATCGTATTTGTTTTAAATTTTGACATTTTTGACATGGTTTTTGTATTATTGTTGTTCGCGTCCATTTACATGACGCTCTGAATCATTAGAAAAATAAATATTTCATATGAAAAAAGGTTATGCATTCTAAGGTCTCTTAAAAAAATTATTCGCTTGAATAAGGCTTTATTCTAATTTTCAAGTCAATAAGGTGTTCATAAGATTCTTTGTTTAAATAGTTTGTTTTTTTTTGTTAAATTTAAATAAAGATTTATTCTATTGTTTTTTAAATTTTCTTAAAAATAGGAAATGTGATCTCGACTAAAATTAAATTTTTTTGCCAACATTTTTTTGTTTCTACTTATTTTCATGAACAGCAAAAAAATTTAATTTTTTTTTCGGTGCACGTCATTGATGTTTTTTCAAAAAAGTTGCGCAAATAGTTTTTCTGGATTAAATTTTGTTAAATGGTATCCAGGAAAGGATAACAAATGTTACAAAGCAAATTCGTTTCTAATGTATTTGATACAACTTTATTATTTTCATTCAAATTAAATAGACCAAGATATTCGAGTAATTTTATTTAATGGAACACTGATTTATTTTTAGACTCAATTTATTTTTGAAATTGATTTTTAGGTTTATGGTTCTCATTTTCTTGAAAAAATGTGTTTTAGCTTATTTAAAGAAATCGTAACTATTGTCGTGAAATCTTTTTTTTTAATCTTTGTAAACCCCAACATAAATGCAGAGGAGAAAAAATGTATCTATTTGATCGCAACATCTTTACATGAATGGAAAAAGTATTTAATATAAAATGTTGTTTACTTTGAAAGTACAACCCTGGTCATTCAGAACTTCCAAAAATGAACGTTCATGAACCTTCATGAACCTTCCTGAACGTTAATGAAGGTTCAAATATCCTCAAATATTTTCATTATTTTTCTAAAATTTTCATTTTTTTTCAGATTTTTTCTAAGATTTTCATATTTTCAAATTTGAAAAAAAATGAAGAAATATGAAGCTTCATGGACTCTTGAACCTTCAAAACCTTGAACGTTCATGAAGGTTCATGAATGTTTTTGAAGGTTCAGGAAGGTTCATGAACGTTCATTTTTGGAAGTTCTGAATGACCAAGGTTGTACATATTCCCATCATTTAAATTTACCAGTGTAAAAGCAAATCAACCTTAAAGATTTCAATTTTTTCACAAGAATATTTTCAATATAGAACACGAACGATCATGTAATCAATTTTTCAGCATGAATTCTGAATAGAATAGTGCTCGGGTGTGGCATTATATTCTACTCTAGATCTCTAATTTTAAATTAAATTTCCTTTTAAAGTGTTGAAAGTTATTCTAAATGCTTCTGGGATATCCCAGAGATATATTACGGAAAAAATAATTACATATTTAATCAACTATTAATTTTGTTGATTTTTTTAGTTGGAAATAATTTAAATTTTTTTTTTGCTTTTTAGAAATTTTTTGTTCAATTTTTTTTTTTTTTTTTAACAAGAATAAAATTGCTCATTTAGCTTGACTGTTAGCAAAAAAATTAGATATTTAGGTAATTATACATTTGAATAAATTTCAAAAAAAAATTCAAATTTAATAATTTAGTGATTTTTGAGTTTCGAAAATATTTTCGCCATGACACTTTGCACCATTTTAAAAACGATATTCATTAAAATTTCATACTTATTTCATATTTTATGAATCATTACATGAATCTTAAAATTCATCCAAAAAGAAACACCGTTAAGACGATGGGTCGATTATTTAATATCAAAAGCCATCAAAGATGATGTGACATTTTATAGAAAAAAATTTTAATAGAAATCTTTTTAAAGAATCTTTTAAAGATTTAAAATGACTTATACCGTATTTCCTTGCTAAAAGAAGCATGCATTAATAACCGAAGTTACAAATAAAGTGCATCCAGAGACATAGACCTCTTGGGAAACGGTTGTATGATAGCATATTTTTTATTTCATAGCTGATCCACAATGGGAATAAAAAAAATTAAAAGTTTTTATTTTTCCACCAAGCTATTCAAATTATCATTTTGATTATGACAATAATGCATATGAAAGATCAGTAATTTTAGAAAAGTCCTGGCGATAACTTTAGAAACGTTTGGAAAGAAGGAAATCTTTTTGATGGCTTCGTTAGAATTGCTGATATAGTGAGTATTTGTCTTTTTCTTTAAAACACATGCAATGAAATTTTATTGGTGTGCCATGAAATATTTTCCGTTTGCTACGAAAAAAAAATACGCTATGAACAAATAAATGCTATGAAACGTTACTTCCATGTTAAATAATTTTTTCTTGTTTGGTCCAATATTTTGTGGAATTTTTTACGATTAAAAAAATATTTTCAATGTTTTTCGAATAATAACAGAGCGTTATTGTTTGAGAACTTGGTCAATGTCTATGAGCTAAAAGTCAAAGTTACGTATCAAGTGCATTGCACATTTAATGATATTATTTTAACATGGAAGAGGTCTATATCTCTACATGCACTTCATTTGTAACTTCGGTTATTAATGCACGCTTCAAGCAAGGAAATACGGTAAGTCATTTTAAATCGTTAAGAATCATAATCAAAGTCAAAAGATTGATTCCAGGATTCTGAAACAAGCGTTCTGTGTTTATTTAACTTTAAGTTTGCATTTTTTGGCTCACGTTAAATGAAAACAAAAATAAATTGAGACGTTCTAGGTAAGGTCAAAACGTCTATTAGAAAAAAAAATAAAAAGTGAGCCCTAGTATCAAAAGATTAACAAAAAAAAAGTATTAACTAAAACAAACCAAAAAACTAACATAAACACAAATCAGTTTTAATAGAAAATTAAATGTTAGTTTTTTTTTATATAGTTTTCATTTGAGAGAAAAGATAATTTTGTATTTGGACCCATTAGAGCGTTCAATTAAAGTAATTTAAAATATGAAAAAAACTTGGTTATTACGTATATATTATCAAGAATTGGGTCATTATTATTATTTTGAAAAAATTACTAATTATATATTTAATTATATTTTATTTTCTTTTGATTTCAGAAATCCTTAAGAAGAAGAAGAAGAAGCATAACTTAGAAACATAAAATTTTCAAAAAAAAATAAAATTCAAGATTTTTTAATTTTAATTCACATGTTATGATACTGTTGGATTAATATTACATAAGAGAATTTCAACAATATTCAAATTTTAAATACAAAATTCACAAAAAAAAATCAATTTTTAAAATCAAATTCCAATTGAAAAAAATAAAAATCAGGTAAATTTTGTCAATTGTGGTATAAATTATTAAAATTTCTACATTTTTTTGAACAAGGTCTTAAGTTATTTTTTTTTCTATTTTCAAATAGTCATAATTTTGTTTATCGTCTAAGGTAAAGAGAGAAACAAAAAATCATTAAAAATGTGATTTTTTTTTTAAATGAAGGATAAAATTTTCGTTTTTTTATTTTTCTATTAAAAAAAGTTTCGTTTGAAATTTTTAGCATTAGAATAACCAAAAAATTAGAATAAATTATTTTGTTGTTGTTGTCGATTCATTTTTTTTCTCTTCTATTTTTTTTATTTTTTGAAATTATAATTCACGTAGATGTAGTTACCTTTATGTCACTTGATACAAAAATTCTCTTTTTCTATCGATGAATGAGAATCGGTAACTGATCCGAATCACAATCCTTTTTTTTTTCTCACCTACAAATTTTTTAAGAATTGTAAAAATTATGTATTTGTATATAAATCTCGGTTACAAATATGAATTAATTTTTCTTAATCTTTTTCATTTACCTAAAAAATTCATGAATATGTAATTTTTTAAGATGTTTATTTAGATGAAAGAGGTTAGATTCGAATACGAATAGATTAAGGAAATTACAAACGAAAATTTGTACTTAAGAAATAAAGAATTAGTCAAATGACACCCATAGACACGTCATCGCTATCAACGTCGTCGACATCATCGTCAAGTTCGAATATAAGTGAACAAAATATGGGTCAACAAAATTTAAAATCACCAACACTTAGTGAATCAAAGGAAACATTTCAAGACTTATCGAGTCCTGATTTGATCGCACCCTTGCCAAATGATGAATTGGATTTGTTGATAAAATTAGAACGTGCCAACAAGTTAGTAATTTTTTTGTTTAAGAATAAGAAACAAAAAATAAACCAATATTTAAATATTAGTTTTAAATGGTTTTGTTTTTCATTTGAGTTTATTGCTTAACAAAAAAATTTTCATAATTTTTTTATTTTTCGGAATTATTCACCTTTTTTTTTTATTATTTTTAAACTTTTTAAAAACTTTTTTTTAGAGAAATGGAAAACAATACGCGTTCAGCTCAATCTATTCTACTATCTAACAATAGTATTGGAAGTGGAGTAGCGAATAATAATTCATCGCCGACATCACATTCCTTGTCAAGACGAGCTTCTTTTACGAGCTGTGAAGTTCAGTCTTTAAACAATGACGATACAAGTAATTAAATCATTTGACTAAAAAAAAAAATTAAATTCATAAAATAATAATAAATTTCAAAAAAAAAGTTTCTAAAATGGATGAAATAAGTTGGGAGTTGTGGAATCAAATAATATCTGATTGGACCTATTGGTCTAAAAAGAAACCAAATCAATTAAAAGAGTACATACGTAAAGGTGTACCCGTGTTTTTACGTCCAATTGCATGGCAATATTTATGCGGTGCAAATGAAACTGATTATAAAGAAAAATTTCGAGAATATATTAAAAAACAGTCAGCATGCGAAAAAATTATACGTCGTGATATAGATCGTACATATCCTGATCATGATTTTTTTCGTAGTACATCCGGTCAAGAAAGTCTTTTTAATGTTATGAAAGCGTATTCGATTCACGATCCTGAAGTTGGATATTGTCAAGGGAGTGCGTTTATTTGCGGACTCTTACTCATACAGGTAATTAGAACAAAATATATTTCGGTTTTCGAAACTTTAAGGATTACTCATTTATCTATTTGCTTTACCTGTCATTTTTGTCAAAGTATTATTCATTCATGGATAATTATATTCCCAATTAGACTATGTTAGCATACTGGGAATTCAAAAAATTTACATAATGCTTCTTTTAAGTGCTAAGTTTTCCAATAATTTTCATACAAATTAAACTAAATAAATAAAAAGTACATTTTACGGAAGAAAATTTGGTTAGTTTTTAAAATATTTCAAAAACTTTATTAGTTAAAAAATTTGATCAATTAATTAAACTCGTAAGGAAAGACATTTCAATTTCAATTATTTGACAATCATTTTAATCAACAGCCTTTTTTTAAAATAAAATTCAAGTTCTGAAAATTTTTTCTCGACTATATGGTCAGTGTTATCAAACTTGTGATAATACTGTTGCAATCATCAATCTTTCTATTTTCAAAGTTACACAATTTTTGCTTGAAAAATCAAAATTCTGCTTAGACATGACTTTTTTTTGATACGTGATTATTGTTTAAGTTTTGCTTTTTTTAAAGAGACTCTCTTTATTATTTGAAAATTTTGATTTTTTGGTCTCTTTTTCAGGGTTTGATACACTAAAATTTTTGGTGTATGCGCATGGTGTAGAAGTATCGTACACCTACACCATACACGGATACCTAAAGCACCTCTTTTTTTTAAATGATGTATTTAGTGTAGGTGTATGGTGTAGGTGTACGATACTTCTACACCATACGCATACACCAAAAATTTTAGTGTATCAAACCCTGCTCTTTACGGTACTATTTTTTTCAAGCTTTAACTAAAGCTTTTTAACTTTTATTTAAGCTATTCATCTTATAGAACAGACATAAAATTTCTTTAATTCGTAAAATCTAATCCGTAATGGTTTTTTTTTCCCGGTCTCGACTGTTACGGATTAAAGCGAGTAGACTGTAGTAACTTTTTGTTGTCTCTGATGATGAATGATCATGCATTAAGCATTTTTTCTATGTTGTGCTAGAGAGCATTATTTTTAAAAAAAAAACTGTCTAGATAAATATCTTACTCAAAGATAAATCATTTTAATTCAGCATTATATATTTAGTACGATGATAAACTATCTGGTCAATTACAAATCAATATTTTTTTAAATAAAAAACAAAATCTTGATCCAAGTACAATATCGGACTTGTTTAAACCATTCAAATTTTCTTTTAAATTGGGCTTTTCTATTGATTTTTTGCAATTTTTGCGGCGTCAACTTTTTTAAAATTTATCCACGACCCTTGTAATTTATTTTCATTTTAAACGATCGGATATCTGTGTCTAAGTTTAAAAACCTTAGAGTATTTTTAAGAAGTTTTTTTCGGATCGAGCACAGAAGTAACATGTGAAGCTTGATTTAAATTCTATTACAAATCATTTTTATATCAGGAATCCGAATGAGATTTTCTGAAATTTTGATGATCGGATTAACGAGTGTCTCTAACCTTTTTAAAGTCCAGTGGTATGCTACGTAGCCAAAAATTGCTTAAAAATTAAAAGTTTTTTATTTTAAAATTTTATTTTTTATTTTAGAATATACCAGAAGAAGAAGCATTTTCAATTTTCGTACAAATAATGCAAAAATACAATTTAAGAGAAATATACAAACCGAACATGTATAATTTAGGTTTGTGTATGTATCAATTAGACGTAATACTTCAAGTAAAGTTTAAATTCAATTACAATTAAACTTTAAAACCTTCTAACATTTTTATCCATTATAGGAATCGATTCCCGATTTGCATCGACATTTTATATCACACGCATTTCATCCATCGATGTATTGTAGTAGCTGGTTTTTAACATTATATACAACATCTTTACCGTTACCGTTAGTCTGTCGTATATTCGAAATATTTCTAAGCGAAGTACGATACAAATATTTATCATAAAAATTAAAAAACACATTATGCAGAGTTTATTTTTTGTTTTGTAAATAGGGTATTGAAATCGTATTCCGAATCGGTCTAGCACTTTTAGAATATCATAAGGACAATCTAATACTTTTAGATATGGAGGGAATGTTAAAGGTAAGTCAATATTTAAATATTTTTTTTTTGTTAATTCATTCCATTCATTCACTTTAAAGCAGGTTTTGTTTATTTCGAAAAAAATTTGTTTTTTATTTTTCTGTTGTCAAAAAAGACCTCACCTGATTCCAATATCAGTTTCAAAACTTTGTAAGAGAGAGAACGCCAGATATTTTGCATTACAAAAAAATAAAAAACTTCTGATTTTAATTTAGAACGTTTCAAAAAAAATAAAAAATTTTAAGTGTAAAATTTCTGTTGAATAAACTCGTAATAATTTCAAGCGAATTTGGTTGAAAGAAAAAAAAAAAAATTTTTTAGGCTTTGTAAAAAAATTTGAGTTGAATTTTTTGTAAAATCAAATAGCCGACCCAGCAAAAAAATTAAAATAAACTTTCTAAAAGTTTAACTTTTTTAAAAAAATAATTAACTCGATGATACAATACAACGATAGAGAGAAGTTTATTAAATTCAAGTTCAACTTGAGAGAAAATAATAAACTTAAGAAGAACTAATAGAATGATGATTTATTTATTTATTATTTTAAAAATACCTTTGTTCTTTTACTCATAAGCTAACTCAAGAATCTTCTCGTTTTTTTTTTTTATAAATTAGATATAAATATCATAAAATTGTCATTAACTTAGCTTTTTAAGTCTATTATTTTTTTTTTAAATTTATGTAATTTTATACGAATTTTTTCACGAATCGAATTAAAGAATAACTTAGACTGTTGTTTTGATCCAGGCTATGATTTAATATCAAGTTTCAAGTAAAATCAACACAAACGCTCGAGAAAATATTTTATTTTTTGTTTTTGAGGGCGAGTATATTCAGTTATCTCATTACGAATCGAAAAGATTCGAAAAATAAATATATTCCGAATCAAGGTTAAAGACTTTTGTATTTCTATACAAAAAATAAATTTTTTTTCTTCGAATTTTTGAAATGGGCCGTAAGTAAATATACCTAGACAGAAAAATAAAAAGTCAATTAAAAAACAATTTATATTGGACCTTACAAAATTTAATGTTTCTGATAATTAATTTTTAAGTCTCAACTATATTCAGTCTTTTTATTTATCAGTAAAAATAAGTTTTGAGAGGCGTTCCTCGGAATACTAGTTTACATATTTCTTTGACTTGGAACAAAAAGGAAAAGAAGGATACACCCATTCAGTTTTTTATTAGTCTTCTAAAAATCTTTCAATTAACTTCTAAATTGCGGATAAGATTTGAAATTGAATTTTTGCTAAGTAATCAGAAGGATTTGAGAAAACAGTTGGTTTAAATCCTTGGTTCAAGGAGCCAGGCAATTAATATTTAATCTTTTGATTACAGTCTAACCTCGTTAATCCGACCCTCTCTAGTTCAGAATCGTCTCTTTATCGGCATTTCTTAAATTTCCCACTGTAACATTTTCCTATTGGTTCCATCTCAATAATCCGACATTTACGTTAAACCGACAGAAAAAATCTCAACCAGAATGGTCGGATTTTCAAGAGAAGACTATAGTAATGTTTCAAAAAACTTAAAAAGCTTGGCTGTCAACAGCTTTGAGACCACTTAGACAATATTTCTAGCTGAAAGTCTAACCAAACTGGAAAATTAAGACGAATAATATAAGTTCGTTAAAAATAGTTACAAATCCGATCTTTCACAATGCTCATTTCTGAAAGCTCAAGAACTTTCATTTTTCTTAAATTTAGTCAATTCTCGACTCAATTAATGTAATTGACCTTCAGGAAAACATAAGATTACTATGTTTTTGTTCGTTTAAAAACATTAAAATTTTACCTTTACCATTACACTCGAGCTTTCAGAAATGAGCATTGTGAAAGACCCGCAAATGGAAATGAAATTTTATTTTCTCGAACGTGCGGCCGTTTAGTTACCCTAAAGCAAGCTTATAAAGCTTTAATAAGCCTATTTTACTGTAAATTCCGAAAAAAGTTTTATCTCAAACTTTACACCTCCAAACGGCCAATAGTTCATATCATAGCAAGGTATTTTTCATAACTAGACAAATATCAAAAGCATCTCTCAACTTTTCATAGCAAGTTTGTTTAATAGCAAATCATTTTAATAGAAAAGAATTTTGAGTAATCAGCCAAGGTCAACAAATTCAGTGGAAGCATGGCATAATGCTTTAACAAACGTTGAGAAGTGCCACTAAAAGTTAAACGAATTAATATAAATACTAAAACTTGTATAGTTCAACACAGAAGATAAGACAAGTTTATAGCAAGTCACATGAACAACAAAAAAATGATGCTTGTCATTTTAATCTTTGTAAAACTTGCAGTGAGTCAGCTTGCTACGAGTTGAACATGTTATTAAGCGTTAATTTTTGCTACGAAACACCTTGCTATGAAATGATACAGAGCCCTCAAAACGGACCATTAAATTAATATGGAGTCGGAAAAAAAATAGTGATGAGGTAGATGTGGTTTTTTGAAATAAGAAATGGTTTTCTTTACTGTAAACCCTCTCTGTTTGTACCCAGAAAATTTGACCTTTAACATAGGGTTTAAAAAAAATATTTTTTCCAATTCAAGTCGGAAAATATCACATTTTAACCAACTCAGTTTTCTCTTTTACTTCACCAATCAAAATATTCATTGAAAGAAATCACTGGATACAAAGAGGGAGTTTACGGTACTTTGACTTTACGAATTTTAGAGCAGCAATTGTCGTTCCTTTAATTTTCTTTATCATGATTCAGACAAACTTAATGATTTTAGAGCTTCAGAAAGTACAGTGGTGCTATGATATTTGTATTTCACTAAATTTTACGTAAACTATTGTAAATTTACGTAATTTTGACGTAAAAAATGATAATTTTATGTCAAAATTAGTCAATTTACCAATTTTTACTTTGGTAAAATTTCGTAAATTTACCTGATTTTACGTAGATAAATGTAAATTTACAATAATTTACGTAAAATTTAGTAAAATACAAATATCATAGCACCACTGTAAATGATAGTGATTTCGGGATTAACTTGCGCGATCACCGTATTTTTTAGCATTTATGAAAATTTTGTTCAGCTATTCGATAAATAAATTTGATCCTTCAGCAAATATTCAGACATTAAAATTATGCAAAAACATTTTTTTTTTAAATTCAATTTACGGCGTTTAAATTATTTTAAGGTCATAAATTAAGTAATCGTTTTTATTTTTTTGAGTAAATTTCAAAATTTCCTTTATCTTTCAACATTTACAATTGAAACCACTGAAAGTCTAAACTTGATAAAATATCATAGCTTAATGACATTTAAAATATATTTAATTAAGTTATTTTTACAAAAAAAATACGATTTGGACGCTACACAACAAAAAAATTGAATTTTTTATTTACAAGTAAATGTGTGATTTAAAGCCATTTAAATATTTAAAAGAATTTTTTTAAAAGAAAAATTAATCATTGTCTGTAAAGTTCTACTTTTTATTTTTTGTTTCAAAATGACCATTTTGTATGTGAAATGAGCAATAAGCCTGTTTGTCTAGATTTGGGTATTTAGAAAAAAAATATATTAAGTTTTATTACAACTTGAATTTAGGTCATTTTAACGCTATAAAGAACGAGAGATGGAGAGAGAGAGAAAACGAAAAGCTCTTTTATAATAGATTGGATTTTTATTTTCTCTTAATTAAATTTTTTTTTGGAGATTAATTCAAAATAGTTATAAATTATTGTTTTCTTATTAGACTTTTTTTTATTCTAGTTATAAAATTTTAGCTAACCAAAACAATAAAAAAGAAAACAATCAACGTCTCGCATCGAATGCCTTAGATTCTTTAAAATATTTAAATTCAAATTTACTTTTTGGTTGTTGTGTTCTAATGATAAAACAACAAGCCATATAAGTGCCTCAAAATGCACAAAAATTAAGATTTAGTTGTAATTAAGAAATAATTGATATTTTGGCTCCAAATTACTTTAAAATTATTTCATCTATTTTGTTGTTTTTTTTTGTGTTTGATGTTAAGATGATTTGAAAATTGTTATAAAACCCGACGAATATTAAAATAAAAAAATCTTAAAAAGATGAATGCGATGGACAGAATTAAAGACTTTTACCATGTAAAGCCAAAACCTGCTTTTAATTTATTGTTTTTAAAACCATTTTTTTCTAATTTATTTCTATTTTTTTAAAAGTATTTTCAAAAAGAGTTACCTTCTAAACACGAGACGGATCACGATGGAATTTTGAACAAAGCTTTTGCAATCAAATACAATCAGAAAAAAATGAAAAAGTAATTTTTTAGTCATGTTTAAACTCAAATGGGTTTGGTAAATTAAAAACAGACAATTAAGAAGAATTATGTAAATTTAAGTTTTTCAATTAATAAGCAACTTATCGCATGGTTATTCGCATTCGCCTTTCATGAGTGTTCTTGAACGATCCTTAACCTGCAAATTTACAACCAATACCTCAGTCAATCAAGTTTAACTCTTTGAATAGGTAAAAAAATCCAAATAAAGACAGATTTTTAGATTGTATTGAGAAAATGGCTGAATTCTTGACATAATATCACCCTTTAAGCGCTTTGGTACTTAAGTAATCTTAAACCAATAGTTGAGAGAGGTACAAAAACACATAAATTTTTGTTTCCTTACAGTCTCTTTTAAATTTTATTAAAAACAAGCTTCTTCAAATAATGGAAAATTCTCTCTTCAGATAAATAATGTTTTTCAGCATTCGACGACACGTTTTTTCCAGAGCCTGCGGTCACTTGCGAGATTCTAAATTTAAGTTTTTGTTCACCTCACACGTTTCTGAAATAGTATTTATGTTATGTATTTAGTAGTAGTACTTTTTCTGTACAGATCTAATATCTAGTAGAACAATCCTAGACTTAATTAGCTGCAGAAGCTGATTAAGCTTCTTAGCCAGGTAGGCCGTAACAGAATTATTTTTATACTCGCTACGTTTACATCTTTTAACGTCCTTATTTTAAGTCACAGCGACTCGCCTATTCCGATACGATGATTTTCAACGTTGTTCTAGTATCAGACCATCTAGAGAATGACTAGTCGATGAATCTAGTCGGATCGCTTTCAAGCAGCACAACACTAATGACACTCATCCATTTCCATTATTTTTTTCTTAACGTTACATTTTTTTGTTGACTCAACCAGGATTCGAACTCGTGCCACTAGCTGCTAAAGCTGTTGTTTTACCCACTCGATCACGACCAACCATTTGAAGTATCTTTTTGGTTTACGGCCTCGTATATTTTAAAATCCACTAAAGGGTTCATTGAATAAATTTTGACTGGTTCTTAATCTGGTCTTCTCAGACTCACCCAGATAAGCTATTTTTTACTGTAACACATCGGTTTTCGGTTCACCAATTTTTAGACTTCTGCATATAAGCCAAAATATTGTTTCTTTTAATCAATCAATTAAATAGGTTTACCAAGAAAGTCTCGGTACATCTCATGTCCATAATCAAGATCAAAATTTTGTTATTTGTCGACTCAGTAACCAGACCCAGAAATCCCAAGATTAAAAATCAAACATTTTTCAGATACCTTTCTACTCCAAATCCATCAACTTTCAGAAATGGATTTTAAGAAAGACCTGTTTTGTATCTAAATTTAAGATCCTTTACCAAACTCAACTTATTAACCTGCAAAAAAATTAAAATTTTTTATTACTTTAAGACTTGAAAAAGATTTCTCTGTCCTAAAAAAAGAAGAACAAGAAGAACAAGTTGAAATGAGAGTAAGTCAAAAGAAAATTTAATTTTTTGTCTAAAATGATCTAAAATTTTTTTAAAAAGCGCCTACGAGCCGAAAACAAATTGTTAAAACAACGAATCGATAACTTGGAAAAGGTATGTTTAAAATTTTTTCTATTTATTTATTTAACCGAATGTAGAAGTGCTTTATGATTGCGCGTTATCTCACAATAAAAAAAAACACCTCAAAATGCACCAATATGGAATCTTGTTTTGGTTTGACCTATTTTTTCGAAATCAATTTTTGTAAAACCATTGATTTCGATTTTGTAGTTGGAAATTTTTGTTTCTTTGACTTATTTTGTTTTTTTTTTCAAATATTAAGGCTTTTTTTAGCTTGACAGATGTAAGTTTTTTTTTTTTCAAAATTAATATTAACCAACTTTACGATTTTATTTTCTTAGAGCCTCAGTCTCTTTATTTTGTTTTAAAAATGCTATTTATTTATTTATTTTTGGTCACGGTTTCGGTTCTTCTTTTGTTTATTTTTATTTTTTTTTAACAGCATGTTTTATGTTTAACACTTTAAGATAAACTGAATAATTAATTTTAAAATTTTTGGTATTTTTTAAGGAAAGTGCTCATTTAGCCGATCGATTAATAAAAGGTCAAGTTATAAACGCTCAACAAGAAGAAAGTCTTTACATACTTAAAAATGAGAATCAAAAACTTAAAGACAAAATAAATCAAATGGAAATTGAGTATGAGACTTCAAATGAATTAAGAAGAAAACAGTTGAGTGAACAGAGTTTAAATAATAATGAAAAGGAGATGTTACATGAAAAAGTCAACATGCTTCTTGAAGTAAGTCTTTACTTTAGTGTAAGGACTTTAATTTTAAAATTTTGTATTAAGGAAAACAGTAAATTAAGAGATACACCAGACGTTCAACGTTTGGAAGAAGAACTAGTCCAAGTCAAAATGAGAGATGCCGAAGCTCAACTCGCGATTAAAGAACTTCAAAAAACGATTCATGTCCTTAATTTGGAGTATCAAGAATTTTTGAATAATCGAAGCGCTGTTATAATGACTCTTAATAACGGTTCGCCGATATCGAACGATAATCGAAGTAATCCGGACATTCAAGCTTTGGAGGAAGAATTACTCAAAGTCAAAATGCGTGAAGCCGAAACTCTTTCCGAAATGAAATCGTTAAATCTTAAACTAATGCAATTGGACACTGAGAAACAAGTTGCTTACAATCAAATTAAGCGTCAAGATGAAGAAATTCGATTGCTCAATTCTCAAATAAGTCAAATGGCCGAAAAAGAAAATCAAACTAAGAATCAGCTAATTGAGTACCGTCGACAACTAGACGACAAAGAAGCCCTCTTAAAAGAATCAAATATGACTCATAAAATACAAGAAATTGAAGATGCTAGTGTCATTGCTGAATTGAGACAACGAGTTGCATCACTTGAAGTTCAAATTCAAGAGCTCTTAACAACCGGTCAACTTAATGACACTGAAAAAAATTTCAATTTTTACAATGGCATATCTTCATCAACTGATAAATTAATCGACGATGACTTTAAATATTTAATGTCCTCTCAAACGTCTTTGTATTCCGAAAAAATAAATTTATATCGAACAAATAGCCTTAAACCAGTCACAACTCCGTCGACACCTGTTAACCCAGTGAATAACTCAAATATAAATGGTACAATAACAAACGGCACTTGTGGGTCACTTAATTCATTGAACGAGAAAAAAAACTCACCTAGAAAAGTAGTTACCCGAAGTCGTAGTGAAGAGTACAGCAAAAAAAAGTTAACCGAATCCGATTTAAAAGTCAATTTAAACAATTTACAAGACTCGACACCAAATTATGTTATTACCGAATATTTAGACAGTGACAACGACAACGATTTGGATAAATCATCTCAATCGTCAACTAATGAAAAATCAAATACATCAACTGAAACAAGTAATGATAGTGTAGATACGTCAAATTCGTCCAATGAACTTAAATTTAAAACAGCTGATATTGATTTAGCCCTTAGGCCGCCCATTGTTGAAAATTTAGGTTCTTTTCATAATACAGATTTTGTTAAAACAAGTATTGATGATGAAGGTGATTGTTAAATCGAACCCCCATAAAAAAAAAATCATAATTTCATTAAACCGTTCCTCTTTTTTTTACTATTTTATTTTTTGTTTAAAAACAACTTTTAAAAGGCGCTATTTATTTATTTAAAGATTGCATTTTCATTTAAACATAAATCATGAAAGTCTGTTTTCCCTTTTTTGAGCAGGACCTTTTCGAAAAGGTCTTTTTCGGTAAAGAGATGACAAATTGAATTTTTACTATGTTTCTAAAACTCATAAAGAAGAAAGCAAAATTTGAAATATTTCTTTTTTTTTTTCGACGAAGATTTTGCTTTGTAATCTATTGTTAAATTTATATATTATTGATTATTGTATTTTAAAAAAAAAAAAACTTGCAAAAAATATTTTGAAACAAGTTATGAATTGTTAGATTTTTAATTTGTTTTTTTTTTTTTTGATGTAAAAATTTAAAGATAAAACTATCTTATTTTACAATAAAATGATTTCAAATACTCAGTTTGGCTTTAAGTTTTTTGTTTTAAACCCCAGGCATCAATTGGAAGCTGAATGATAGATTTACGTGAATTAATCGATTTTGAGAAAAGCTTTCATGCTTTAATCAAGCAGGTTTCGCCAAGTAGAGCAGAAAAAACAATATTTATTCCTGACCCTCTTTTTTATATTCAAATCAAATAACGGTTGTCTACTTCAGGTAATTATTTTTGGACTTTTGTCTGGAAAAAAAACCTATTGACAACGCCTCAGTCATCAGGCATGCCTTAAAAAACGGACACAGAAAGACATCATACAGACTAAATAAAACTTGAGATTTATAAGTTCTTTATTTAATTAAATAATGTTTGCACAGTTAGTGGTACATACATAGTGTTGTACCTGTGAATTGAAATTATTTAAGAGCTAAGGCTTCGGTGTTTTACTCGATTTTGCACCAATGGCATTTAATAATTCTGCTAGTTTCTTTGCTTCTTTGAAACCCGATCGAGCTGACACTCTCATGACGCATTGACCATTTCCATCAAACATACGTAATACAGAAACAGTTAGAAATGTTTTCCCCTAGCGGGGATTGAACTTCCGACCCTATGCTTGCAAGACTAGCTCGCAAACCACTCGGCTATACTGGCTTTTAGTCTTAATTAAAAAACTTGATTCCAAATTAAAAAATGAAATAAGTAGATTTGACTTTTTTTATTGTTCTTATTCTAAGATGCATACAATATCCACTCCTGAAAGCTGATAACGAAAATACATTAGTTTTTAATGCATTGCCAAAATATCAAAGAAATGCACACTTTATTCGAGTTGTCAACTACGGCCTTTTCCACTACATTTTCATTCTCTTTAATTAAACCTTGGCTTGACAAAAAAAAATCCAGTTTGACTAGATTTTTCTTGCATCACCCACCCACTTTCTTTCGTATTTCTCATATCATCGAAAATCTGCGTTCATTGATCATCGTCCACTTTGTCTGTGTATTGATTTGCTAAAGTTTCAAGTATCGCATCGGAAAAAAAACTTCAAACAAACTAAAACAAATAAATGCACAAAAAAATTTTTAAGCCAAGTTTTTCACAAAACAAACATATTTTTTGATTGGCCGTAGGTAGATAAAAATCGATAGGCTAGGCCATTTGGCCGACAAAACCCAATTTTAATCATTAAACTCGCACTTGTTGAAAAGGAAAATTCATAAGCTCTCAGAAATATTAGGTAAGTTTAACAAAAAGTTGAATGTATAAATACTAAAATTCAAGGAATCTAAAATCTCGGCTTGCTACCAACATGCAGTCAAAACAGGACATGAGCAGTCTTAGTGACTCGATGATTTCGTGGTGACTTGAGTCTGAGTCAGAGTCGCTTGGTTTCATGTGACTCGACTTGAGTCCGAGTCAGGCAGTTTTTAATTAATGACTCATGAGTCTGACTTGAGTCAATTCAATAAATTCGACCGAAAAAATGAAATGCATTTTTCATTTTTATCAAAATTTCCAATAATTATCGTAAATTTACCTGAAAAACCGTTAAATATTATAAATTCCGAATTTTTTACTTTTTTGATTTTGCGGTATTTTACGTAATTTTAGTAAAATCCTCCTATCAAATCACCACTGTATGCAGCAGTTGTATTAGATTGGATGAGTGTGGTTCGAGATATTTACATTAAAGTGATTCAGTGTAAATAAGGTTTTTATTGTTGAAGACTAATAATTTAATAGACTGATAAATTTGATTTTGAGCACCATTATATTTACTAGAAATTTGTCGGCAAAGGTGTTTCACCACTTTTTGTTTTGGATTTAGGTACCATAAAATCATTCTTGTTTATTATGTCATACTCAATTTTACGCGATTCATTTGTGACTAATTGTTCTTTAAACTGAATCGGAGAGTTCTCAAACTTATGATTTTGAATGAAAAAGACAACATTCTTTCTAAAGCTCGATTTTGAAAAGCGAAAAGCTCGATTTTTCTAAAGCTCGATTTTGAAAGCCATCCTTTTCTAGTTAATTATTTGATTCATTAAAGTCACAAGGATTTTCTTTTATTTTTAATAACTTAAATATACACAAATATAAACGTTTAGCTAGCCTTTGGAAAGCTTCATGCGATAAATAACAAATCAATGTCAAAACATAATCAAAATAAGGCAAAATATAAGTTTTAAAAAATTGAATTTTCACAGAAGTACAAAGATTGAAAAGTCTTCTTATTAAAAAAAGTCTCTTGTTTATCGATAAACATTTTTCAGAAACTAATCTCATAAAATTTAATCTATTATCAATGATAAAGCCCAATAATCTAAAATTATCGACAACTTTGATTTTAATCGCCTTAACCTGAATAAAGTCTGGTATTTCAATTTTTTTCATGAAAAAAGTCTTTTCCCATTTTATATCAACTTTATTAAAATAAGGCCATGTGTTCAGTTAATCAATAACCCCTCCTATTTCACTCACAATTGTGTCCAATTTAGAGGTATCGTCAATGAGGGACTGATTTCTTAGCTGAGATTCAAAAAGATCTGCTAGATATAAAATCATCCCTAAACGAAGGGAGAGGGTCCCTCCACTTTTGGTGTTTTAGAACTTTTTGCAATCCAAATCGATTCATTTAAAAATCCGTTTGAAGTCGACTAGAGACTTTTAGCCTAGGTGAGTCCCCTTCTTGATGGATGGGTGAGTCCCCCTCTTTTTGAACTTTTTGCAATCCAAATCCATGCATTTTAGAATTCTTTAGAGATCCGCTAGAGAATTTTTGAAATTTAGTGATAGAGAAGTGAAAAGAAAACGACAAATCAGCTCGGTTATAAAGATGATTAGTACTAAATTAATTGATCGTCAAAAAAAAGTTTTAAAATCAATTTGACTTAGAATTAAACCACCAGGTTACAGAGCCCCTTCAGACCAGACCTTAACTTTTTCTTCAAATCAAAAACTTAATCATTAAAATGGTAAACCCGTAGGACTAAATCAATGATTGTTTTTGACCGAGAATCAGCTTGAAGCATTCGTTACAATTACTCTTAGAAGCGTGGGTATTTTAACCGACGTCGACGGCCAATCCAAATAACGGCCGTCGACGTCGACGTTAGCCGATTTTAACTACCCTGATAGATCAAATTGCAGCAGACTTTTTTCTAAGCTAGGCACAGTTACTTCTCTTTAGCTCTAAAAACCCGAGGTTACAGAGCCCCTTCAGACCAGACCTTAACTTTTTCTTGACTCTACCCCTTTCAAATTCTAATAATCTTTGTCAACGAGTTTTTCTCTTCACTGCTAACTCACTAAATTACAAAAAGTCTCTAGCGGATCTCAAACGGATTCTAAAATGCATGGATTTGGATTGCAAAAAGTTCAAAAAGAGGGGGTCCTATCCCACTATCCAACACAATTTTTTACATAAAAATAAAATTTTCTCTAACAGATCTCAGTTGAGATTTTTAGCTCTGCTTGGCGTTAGGTGCATTTTTTTAGATCTATCATCGAAGTAGTAAAAAGAAAAGCTAGCGAATTATTATTATGAACTGTGAAAAAGAAGAGCCGCCGAAAGTTACAAAATGAAGTTTAATCAAAGTTCAAGAAAACAACTGCCATCATAGGGCGTAATCTTAATCTAAATATTAATTGTTCAATTATAAATATGCAAGTCTCTTTGTAATATAATCAGGATACTACATCTCTTGTTTATTTTCAATTGTCTAAAAATGCTGTTTAGAAAAGGTAACTTTTATTTAAAAATATTCAATTTAAAAAACAAGTATAAAAAATGTCAGATCTTAAGCTCTTGATTAAAAATTATAAAAAATTCAAATATTTAACTTTAAATTTGATCAGATTCACTGATTTCTTTGCCTGAGGTTTCATTTAAAGGTATTAAACGTTTAAAAAAAATTAAAAAAAAAACAAAAATAATCGAAATCACAACCAATGTTAATGACATTAACAAAATAGGTTTATAAATGAATGGGCCAGCACATAAAGGTCCTACAATTGTTCCTATACCAAGCACACCCCGTTGTATTCCTTGACCAACTCCTTGAACTTTGTTATCGATTAATTTTGTGAATAAAGACGCACTGGAAATTGCTATGGCTGGCAAACCGATCACATCGAATACTACAAAAAATATAAATGCACCAAAAAATAAGCCATCTGATTGACTCTTTTCGGTTTCGAATGTTTGATTAGTGGAATTGGAATAACCCATTGAATGATTTGTATGCAATTGTTTTGACGAAGCCGAATTGAACTTATCGACAAACGGTAAAAATGTACAAGCAATTACTAGACCTATTAAAATACTACACAGACCTAGTAATATTAAAACTCGATCTTTAAACTTTTTTGAAAATATTCGAATAAAAATAAAGCTAATTATTATCATAATACCGCCACAACAAAATAAAAGTGAATTTTCAAGTTCACTCCATCCGAACATGATTTCAGTGAATGGTATAACCATTGTCTCAAGACTTGTTTGATTAAAATATGTAAAAAATGTAACTGATAATAGTAAAAATATTTCCACACGAATAAATTGTTTCAAAGTATTTTTTTTAGTTTCTTTCAATTGAACTTTTTCAGTTACAGAATTTTCTATTAAAACATCATCTGCACTCTGATTCTTTATTAACTCGAATTTAGATTCTTTGAAAAGAAATATGAAAATAAAAAAATAAATTGACCATAAGATGGACATGAAAAGACCGGGCGCTGTTTTTCGATCTACAATAAACGTCTCGAATAGTTGAAATTTAAGTTTTCTTAACAGAATATTGAAAGCAGGTCCGAACATTAGTCCAAATTGACGCGATGCCATTATTATTGACATTATAGCTGTTCGCTTTTCGACGCTTGTTGTCCGAGCTATAAAAGCTAGAGCTACAGTTGAAGCGCCTATGCATAGACCAGTTAGAGCCCTAGCTGATAAAATTACATATTTGTTTATGCCTAGAAAATAAATTATGTGCCCGATAATTGCAAATATGACAGAGATTAACACAAAGACTTTGTTTTTTCTTGTCTTGTCCGATAACTTTCCCATTAAAAGGCCTGAAACGACGCCAGTAAATGCATACGAGCTGATAACAAGACCCATAAATGTACCACTTGCATTAAAATCATCATGTAGTCGATCCCATAGTGTTGGAATGATTACGGCAAAATCTGTCCCGGTTAAAAATGCATATAAACAGATACAAAAATAATTGAGTTTTAAACGTTTTGTTGATGATTGATATTTTGATTCACTTGATTTTGTTTCGTCTTGTTCTCGATCATTTTGAGCAATTTCCAATGTCATAATCTTAAAAAAGAAATGATTTCATGATTTTAAATTATGAAAATTTTTTTAGAAAAAACTGCTAAACTGTTAAACTTTTTTCTTATTATTCTAAGTCAAGGCTTCATTCGTTTATCAAGTAACGAGATGCCTAATGACCAGCTTGACAAGCTCTACCGTCTTTATCTACTATCCCACATTTATAAAATTAACCAATTCTTATGCTTTTTAGTTTCAGCACACGAACAATTAAATATC
Organism: Brachionus rubens; assembly: GCA_022207745.1. Taxonomy (NCBI): domain Eukaryota; kingdom Metazoa; phylum Rotifera; class Eurotatoria; order Ploima; family Brachionidae; genus Brachionus; species Brachionus rubens. The sequence continues at coordinate 1,161,714 of JAJVHD010000009.1, read as the reverse complement.
AGCCTTATTTGGATTGACACTCCACCGAAGTAAAGACACTTAAATTATTCAACCCTGACATGACAATAATAATCTGATTTTCAAAAGCACATGTATATTTTAAATTACTACTCCTAGAAGTATTTCCAATCTTTGTTCAATAGCTTTTCTGAAAAAAAACTACTGAAACCATCGAAAACAACCAAAAAGTCCAAGTTGAAAACGATTTTCACAATCTACTACCTTAATGATATTTTTCAAGAAGATTAAAGACCATCTTTCTAGAAGTATTTGTTGCAATTTCAGCACTTTTACATTTGAAACGGAGCAGTGGTAAGAAGGTTTTTTTCAAGTGCTTCAATCAACTTTATAAAGGTAGATGAAAAAATTTCCCTCAGAATAAGAGGTGTTTTCGAAATTACTAGCATTCTGAAGTATAGAACAAAAAAAGAGAACAATTTTTAACAATCGATATATTTTTTTTCGTTTGGTCTCATAGTGATTCTTCATGTGTATCAAACTGTAACAAAAACTGTTACACCATTCAACAATGTCTGTTAAAAGTTTGCAAATTCTCTGCAAAATACACGCCATTATAACATATGGATACGCAATTAGCTTGCAGAATTTTTGCTGAATGGTGTAAGAGTAAAAAAAAAATTCGATTGTTAAAAATTGTGCTGTCTTGTTCTAAACTTTTTAATGACTGAATTACAGTATACACTCTATATTATCACCCCATACGTTCTTTAGAATAAGCGGGACAAATATGAATACCGAAAATGCTTTTGGAAGGAAATTCTTACCAAAAATATATAAATCGCAAAAATGACAAATCTGTGACGAGATAAATTCGAGCGAATACTGTACTATGAAAATCCAAAATTTTAAAAATATAAAAATACATATATTGCATGCAATTTATTGTGATAATAGACACTCCTAAATTCCCTCTGTAAAGCTCGTCAAAGTTGATAGAGCTGGTAGATCTAATAAAAGTGGTAGAAGTAGGATTGTAAGGGCTCAATAAGAACCGGCTTGTTTTTTTTTTCTATCGGTGTTTTATTACCAATTTAAAAAAAAAAATAAATAAAAAACTTTTATTCCAGAGAATATATTTTATTTTAATTTAGATTTTTTGATATTTTTAACGAATTCAAATTTAAACAAAAAACAATTTTTTTTTATTCGTCATCGGAAAAATTTTAAAATGGTTTAACCTTTAAACGGATATTTAGAACGCTTCATTCTCTAAAGCGTACTTTAACTGAGTTGATTCTAATAAGTTGGATCATATGTTAGCCATGACTTTTTTTGTTTCGGTGCAACATAAATTACTCTTGATTTAAAATAAATTCTAACTACACCTAAATACGCTGTTCGAGGTACGCCACTCTAAAAATAAACAAAAAAATTAAATTAACTTCTAATGCTTAAATTGAGTGAATTACTTTAAAATCAGTCATTGCACCAAAGTACTTGGCATATTTAACAAAATCTTCTTTAGAATTGTAAATTATTAAGAGTGATTTTTTTGGATCATACTTTTCAAGATTTTGTAAATATTCAACAAAAGAAACTTCAATTGAATCATCATAAACTTGTTTGAGAAAAATATTATCATAATTTTCTTTGATTAAAAATGAAGTATCTATTTTGAACCAATCGACTGGTTCTTTATTTTTGATTATAAGTTTCAAATAGTTGTCAAAAAATTGACCCCTTTGAATTATAAATTTTGTTTAATTTATTTTGGATTACTAACTCGGATTAAAATTACATGCTGACACCATTTTTAGCGAATTGAATCGCCATATCTGTCCTTGAAATCTCTGGTCTCAAACATGAACGTTCTTTTCGTTGATTAGTTTCTCTGAGCCAATCGTCCCAGAACGCTTGAGGCCATTTTTCGCGCAACTCATCAACCCATAAATTTCTCATCATCATCCATCCCAAGCCTGGAAAAAAGTCCGACCTATGAACCAACTCTGTTTTACAAAAAAATAAGCCCTAAAACTCCGGAAAAAATAAAATTGAAAAATACCTGGTTTGGATGTGTCAATTAAATCTTGTTTTCCGTTATCATTCCATGCCGATACACAAAATAAACTTTTATCTTTTTCTAGAACATTGAACATTGATTTAAAATAATCGAAAAAATCGACAGCTATGTTCAGATCGTCTTCAGTTATAATGACACTCGAAAAATTATATTTTATAAAAACTTGGTCTAAAGCCCATTTGTAATGTCTTGATATTTTAAAGTACCCTCTCATGTGTGAGGCTATAAGTCCATTTTTTGAATGTGTAATATCTGATTGATCTGGTTGTTTTAAAAATGCGTATAAATGTGTCGAATATTTTTCTATTGACTTGGCAGTATCGGCATGATTGCAATCTTGACTTACGATTAAAGGAAAACGTTCGATATTCGAATTGGAGAGTGATCGTTTTTCAATCAATTGATTTAAATGATTTTCGACTGATTGAGCTCTATTGCACGCCATTACAAGAACAGCTATTTTTTCGTGATTCGAACTTTTTTTCGTTGTAGATTTTTCAGTTTCTTCAGATTTTCGTATGTTAACCTCTTGATTAAGGAATTGATTATGGCTCCTGAGAACATCTTTTAGACTTAAAGCGTTTTTATTAAGATTATCCAAAGAGTCTTCCAATTTTTCAATTCGATTTCTTACATCATTCTAAAAAGGAAAAATTTTTTATTAAATTAACTTTTAATTCTGGATCCTAGTAATTGGCGAAAAAGGCCTTTGAAACTTTCCAGTCAAAATCGAAGAGCTTTGAAGTTGAAGGTTAGACTGGGGGTAGTACGCAAGTTTGAACGTTATGTTCAGAGAATTTTGAAAATAAAGCATCAACATTTAGGAATATCAAAACGGGTCATTTTGGACTCTATTCAAATGTAAACATGATTTTCCATATTTCCGAAGACTGGTTTTGATTTAAGAAACGGTTTAAACACTGTTCCAATGCACACTCGGTTTTGAAAACTGGCTTCAAATCAGAACCAGTTAAAAAAGTCGATTTCAAAATGGGAGAATTTTCGAGTGTATGGTGATCGGTTAACTCGTGAATCGAGTGATAATAAACTTCTAGTCTCTCTTCGGGATAATCAAGTTGAGTCTATTAGTTCTCAAGAAGTTAAAACTGAGGTCAAAAGTGTCCTTACAAAATATCCAAATGATACGTCATTTATGCGATGAATTTATGAAAAATGAACGAGGTTCAAACTGGTTAAGCTCCTTTACAAGTCATTAGTGAGACCGCTAATAGAATACGGTATTAGCGTCTGAAGTCCATGTTATGACGGTGAAAAGAAGCAATTGGAAAAAGTTCAACGTAGAGCGACGAGAATGATTCCGGGTTTCAAAAAAAATTGAATACGAAGAACGGTTAGCAAGGATGGATCTTATGTTACTTGAAACAAGAAGAAGAAGGGGAGATTTGATTCAATTTTACAAGATCGTTAATGTCATCTTAATGAATGGTATCAGGTATAGTTCAGCAAAGAATAATTATAATTTAAGGGGTCACTTCAAAATAGTTTCAAGAGAACTTGATGACTGGCTTAGAACAAATGAACGGTGCTAAAGCATCAAATTGCCATAGACTTACGGCTTAAATCGATTAATTGATTAATAGAAACATTGATTGGCTATATATTAAAAAAATTTCTTTTTTGCACCATAAAGTGTAGCTTAAAGGTACCTATTGATCATAAAAAGTGCTTAACATTGTACAAAAATGTGTTCTCTTTCAGAATATGTATAAATATATGGACTTTTAGTGAAAAAGCTTAAAAACTGGAACAACGTTTTTGAAGGAACCCTAAATTCAAGACCCCCCAGTCCAAAATTTTTTTTTTTTGTTGAACTGGAAAATCTTGAACTTCGATAGAGATATATTAAAAATTTTAAAATTTCACTCATTTTTTTCATCAAATTTTTTTTCCTAAAAAAAATTCCACCTAACATTCTATTGGCAACCTGAAGTTTTGTACGATTGTTCTGTACGATTCGCGTACTATTCGTGGTAGAATATTTTTTCCTAAAAATGAACCTTTTAAGCATATTCAGATTTAATTTGTACAACTATTCCATTATGTATCAACTTTATACCTCTTAAAAGATATGAATAGTACAGCAATAAACATCCCAAAATTATAAAACTTTTACAAGCAACTTCAGATTAACAAATATTAAAGGTACGATTTTATAGGGATGTGTACAACATTTTTGTACATCTTGTACAATTCTTGGGTTTACTTTTTTTCTCAATCTAGACCAAGATTATATTCAATTTTGAATAGTACAAAATTATACGTTTTAATCAATCGAACAAGTTTCAAAAATTTTAAGGATTAAAAGCTTTTACCAGTTTTTCGATAGGTGAAACTAATAAAATACTCAAATTTTATGAAGAAAATATGAAGTCTCGCATATGAAATGATTAGCTGAAAAAATTAATTTTTTTAGAGTATATAAAAAAATTTGAATTATTTTTTTTCAACGATTTACTTGATTGATTCTGACTTCTCATCCCGAGAGCTGCATTTTGATACCCATATCAACCTACTAAATAATTGTTTTATTTTTCTTGTTTTTAATGTCCTTTTAGACAATATTTATACAGACCAAGTTTACTTTAAAGGAAAAAAACTTAGGATTCTAGAATTGAGTGTACAAGGTGTACATTTTAGCGGAGAATTAGAAAATAATATCAAAATTGCATTTTTTTAAATACTTTTTGACTCCTTGAGGGTTTTAAGAAAAAGAGTTGGGTAGGGTTGTACAATGATTTTTCTTAAGAGTTGGTGTCCAAAATTATCTTGTACACTGTGTACATTGATTTGTACACAAGATGTGAAAAAAAAATTTCAGAAAAGTATTCTTTAAAGCAATAAGACAATCGTACAATAATACAATCGTACAAAACTTCAGGTTGCCTATTCTATTCTAAAAAGCGATTTATATAATTTAACTTTTTCTTTATTCAAAGGTTATAATTTAGTTTATTTCAGAGTTTGATCTAAAAAAAATTCGAGAAAACACGGATGCGGATCTACGGATTTTCATTACAAATTTTACACATAAAAGCTTCTTATGTTGGATTCTGAGGTATCAGATGGATCCAAATTCTTCTTATACTTCTTCATAAATTTCTTATGATTATGTTTCATTATTTTTCAAAAAAAAAAATTTTTTCCTTGAAGCGATTTTGATCTAAGCAGAGTAGCTAAGCTAAAAAAAGCTAAATTTCGAATGCATATTATACGCAAGCGAAGCGGCAATCTCCTTTTTGAATCCTTTCATGGCCTGATAATCAGCACGCGGTTGACCTTTAGTATGTGGTCAAGAAATTAAGTGCCATATATTTATGTTTAACCACAATAAAAAGGAAAATGTTGAATGTATTGAGAAAAATTAAATTTTTTTCGATCCGTTTTTTAGGAAACAGTTGAAAAATCCGGACCCGTGTTTTAGGTCCCAAAAATCCGTAAATAAAATCCGTGTTTTAGGGATAGCCTAAATAATTCTTTATCCCTACAAAAACACCTAACCTGTCCGGCATCATGTTCCAAAAATGTCAAAAAATTACCCTCTGACTAAAATAAAAAAACTTTTTTTATTTTAGTCATTTGTAACTTTTTTTAAAAAAGTTACAAAGCATCATTTGAAATGATGCCAATAAAAAATGGAAGATTAGGTTTCTGTATTCCTGATCGAGACTGAAGTAAATTTACAAAAAAAATTGAATAGGTTGTTCCTATTCAATGTGTTTTCGGATACACTTTCAGAATTAAAAAAGAATTATTCACCCTTGAAGAGCTATAATGTTTAGCTATAACGTGGTCAAGAGAAGCATTATAGAAGTGTTGTGGCCTTAAATAGACGCGTTTGTCTCCAACACTTCTCTAACGCTTTCTTTTAAACTTCCAACACAATTTATTTTTATAACGTAACATTTTTTTTTAACTCTGTCTAACACTTATGGTAAAGAAATCATAAAAAGCACTGTATTCTGAAAAATGAGACTAAAAACGTTTTTAACCCGGATCAAAAACGAGATTTTACCGTAAGATTTTCAGGCTGAAAATTACATCGTAGTGGATAGCGTGTTCGACTCTTATTCAAAGCGTCTAAAGTTCGATCTTTTATGAAGCTATATAAGATATCTCTTAACATGTCATGCACGACTAGGGTCGAGTATAAACTTGCGCAGTTGCATCTTCAGTGTGACGATGCGTTTCGAGTATAGTCACACACTTCAAATAAGTCCTCGGATAGCTCTATGCTTTCAACTTAAGCGAGAATGTTCTCAATCAATACATCGTCAACAAAATTTCAAAAATTTTTAAGAAAAGTCTTTCAAGTTTAATTTCTGAATGATTTTTGATTAATAAAATTAATTAAAATGTCACTGATTTACACCATAACCGTAACAAAACTTTGACGAGATTCGTAGACTTAAAATATGATGAATCTTTGGTTACTTTCAAAACCTTTTCTTTAGTTAAGTGACGTTACATTTTCATTAATTATACTGTAACTACAGTAATTTTTATTTTTTTTGGAAAAACGTTAGGCTGTATGATGCAGAAAAATATAAGGTGATAGAACAGCGTAAAATTTGAAGACTATACATGCCTAAGTATTCTCGAATACATGGTCAAAAACTACGTTTGTGGGATACATGAATGCTGCTATTTTGAGTCAATTAATGTTTCAAATAAAAATAAACAATTCTCGAAGATCAAGTATTTATTTTTTATTTGAATTTCAAATGTTTAAGTTTTAATGTTTAATTTATGAAAAACGCTAAAGTTTTAAAGCCAGGTATATGGCATCAGTTTTTTCAAAACTAATCTGAAGTTTCCTTATGCTAAGCACTGACTTGGTAGTTATAAAATATTAAAAGTATATCCCACCAATTAAATTTAAGTAATTCCAAACAAGCATTAAGAAATTAATTAAATAATCGAACTTACTAAATCACCATCAGATAGTCTATTTAGATTTGGGTTAATATTATGCTGACCATCAAGTTCATTTTCAACATTTTCAAATGAAGGCACCGAGTTAACATAAAAAAATAAAACTATTAAAACGATTATCCATAAAAATAAAAGTTTAGACCGAAATATTCGTTTGAATAAATTTAAAAATATATTTTTAAACGATTGATTTTTAGCATTATTACTCGATTGTTCATCGAGTCTAACGTAATGCATTGTTTTTTTTTTAGAAAAAATATTTCACAAATTCATACAAGCATTGGTTTGATATTCGAAAAAAAAATTAAACTCTCTCTCTCTCGTACGATTATTATTCAATTAAATAGAACGAAAGGTAGACCATTTTAACATCATCTTAAAAACAACAACAAAAAAAGACATTAAAATTTAAGAATTGCAAAAATTCAGTTTTTTATAAGAGTATAACACGTTCAAAATTTTTATGCTGATTTGTCAATCAATAAACGTTGAAGTAACATCAAAATTTATTTTATGAATTCTTCTGTAGAAAAAAAAAAACAATAAAATTCATAATTTTGATATATTTGAAAAAAAAATGAAAAAAGTTTTAAATTTAGTAAAATTTAAAAAAAAATTATTTTTTCATACTCAAACCCAATGAGAGCACTCACACACAAACACAAATACATAATATGAATTTTTTACAAGCAATGAATGAATGCAAAATTAGAAATACAGTTGTACCTATAAAGTTATTTTGTCTGGAAAATTTTAAATAAGATAAATTTTCACTTTTAAGACACTTTAGGATAAAATTTTAGTCCTAGTACAGTCGACTCAGTTTAAACCGAGATACGTTAATCCAAATTTTTTACTAATAAAATTTGTCTCCGATACATGTAAATTTACGGGTCTAATTATTTTATCCGAACCGAGTTTTCTGCCTCCGAAAATATTCGGATCAAAGCGAGTCCACTGTTTAGTTTTTATTTGTTTCAATTGAAGTCTTCAACAAGATAATCTAACATACACATGACTTTTAGGGTGAGGATTAAAAAAACATAAAAAAAGATTAACAAGACCAAGTCACGGAAAAACAAAACCAGGTAGACAGCCAATGGCATACCCTGAATATATTGGCAAATTGATAAATAATGACACACCATCATCAGTCGACGAGATAAGAAAAGCCGCAAGTTCAAGAACAGATTGGAGACAGAAAATTGTGAACGCTTGTAAACCGGTCATGTTTACAACCGACTGGTGATGATGATGATGATGTTTTTTTAATCCTCACTTTTGACTTTTGATCCCTCATGATTAGGGCTGATAGACCGGTTCTCTTAAACCGGCTTCAAAACAAAACCAGTTCTCGAATTTTAAACCGGTTTTACTAATTTGAAAGGAATTTTAAAATTAAATATATTCAATTCCTGAATGAAGGTTATAAATTTTATTTTATAAATTAGTCGGGTCTAGTCGGTTATGTGAACACATAATCACCTAATACGTGAACAATCGGTGTTCAAGGTTTAAGTGAACATTGTGTTCACCTAATATTTTGTTGACGTTTATGTGAATCTAAATAATAAAAAATGTTCACCAGAAAACAAGAGTGTTCACGTAAAATAAAATGTTCACCTAATCCTCGGAGTGTTAACTTAAAACATGGAATTTTCCCTTAATTTTCAAGATTAACAATTGTAAAATTATTTTATTGTATTAGTTTTATTTTAGTCTTAATTTTATTCAACGATGATCAAGCAAGATTGAAATTCTTTATACTGTTGTTGTCATTCACGTGTTCCTCTTGTGAAATTCCATGAACTAATGATTTTGAAAAGCCTTCATTATTTAATGGGTATCAAGTGAAAGTTAGTTTTACATGCTTTAACTAAAGCTTTTTAGTCTTCAGGTGATACCCATAAATCAATGATAGCCTTTCAAAATCATTCATGGAAGTTCACAAGAAAAACACAAATCTGGACCCAAGTGTTCACCTATTTTTAATAATGTTCACCTAATTTTGGAATTTTCACCTAAATTAAGTGTTCTTTAAAGACATTTTTTTGGGTTCACTTAAACCGTAAACACCGATTGCAAAATTTTTTTGATTGTCTAAAATTTTAAGCTCTTAGTGTTAACTATTCTAATTTTAATTTATCTCATTGAAATCTTATAGTGTTGTAACACTTTCATTTGATATTTTAGATTTACACCTTTTAAATTATTCTTCTTCATCTTAATGTTTATATCTTTCACAAAATGTCATGCATATCTTGGCCATTTTTTTCACCATAACATACCGAAAATCGTTCATTTTGTCTTATATGAGCAGTAAACTAATTTTTAATGAAAAATCGAGTATGATTTTATCGTTCTTTGATTAAAAAATTGAAAAATTCCAACTTATTAATTTTTTTTTTCCAGTAGAGTCCAATTAATATTTTAGATGCATAAATTGAAAGTTTAGCTTTTATTTTTTAAACTAAATAGTCAAGCAAGTATAATTTTTTTTAAGTAAATCTCCTTACAGTACTATCATGATTTTGTGTTTCTAATAAAATTCACGTCAAATTCTGTAATTTCAAATATACGAAACGCATCGATGATTATCGAAGAAATGAAATTTAGATTCCTCGATAATCATCGATGCGTTTCGTATAGCAATTATCAATGCACTAATTTTTTGGGATTTAAAATTATTTTTTTCACAATGGGTTTGATTGAGTCAATTATTCAATTAAAATTATAAAAATACAAAGGATTGTAGAAAAAAAATATTTTTTAAAATTTTTTAGCATTTTTCTTTGTTTGATACTGCACTTTCACCGAATTAATGGCGTACCCGTACTAAAGCGTCCCCGAACCGTACCGTACCCGTACTAATATTTCTCTAAAATTTTTAATGCATAATTTTTCCTGAAAAACGGGTTAAGCACGCAAGCTGAGAGTCTATAAATTTGATAGATAATACTTCTAAACATAACAAATTCCTAAACAAAACTCTTTCGAAAATAATCATTGTTTTTTTATTTAAAAAACTATTAAGGGAAGTTCCGCACGGTTTACACTTTCTCTTCATTCCTTAGTGTGAGTGGCTGCGAGATATTGTTCAAAACATTTATCACTTATCTAAAAAATTATTTTACAGTAACGTTACTGTTACGTCACGGTTACGGTAACGCTTTGGTTTGTTACATTACTGTCACGATAACTCTTTATCTTGTTACATCACGGTTACGTTACGGTCACGAACGCGTTAATTACGCTGCGAGAGCTGTATTGAACTTAATTCTCTAGAGAAAAAATCAATTCTATAAAATTTATTTTAATTATCTTCAAGTCGCTTGATTTTGTTAAAGATAAATTACCTGTTAATTATTTACCTATTTAAAAAATGAGCACAATTTACGAAATTGCAACTTTATCTCACTAGACACTTTTTTTGCCATAGTTAGGGTCATTCACGAATTCCAAAAATGAACATTCATGGACCTAATGAATCTTCATTAAAAAGAAATAGCCTCTAATTGATGTTCAAAGCTTTTCATAAACGTTCATGAATTCTCATCAGAACAATTTTTGCTTAAATTTTCAATAAAAACCTTAAGCTTTTAAAATAAAATATTTGTCTTCAAAATAAAATTTAAACCGCTGTTGGTTTTCCATGTAATATGAAAATTCTTTTGATCACTTTTTGTACAACCCTGGTCATTCAAAACTTCCAAAAATGAACATTCATGAAAGTTCAAGAACCTTCCTAAACTTTCTTGAATGTTCAAGGCTTGAAGCGGAAAACAGAATTTCAGTAACCATTTTCCGCAACTTTTTTTCATAATAATTCCGCAAAATAGGACCCTAAAAAGCGGAAAATTTTTAACGGAAATTGTGTTACCGTTGAAAAACAAAAAAAAAGTCGTTTCATGTGTTTATATTAAGTGTGAATCAACTCTTTTTGTATGCGAGTAACGAGCTTTCAATTGAAATTTAACTTAATGATACCAAATTAGAGCCTTAACCAGAAAAAGTTTTTCATTTATTGTATTTAGTTTGAGTTTTGGAAAAGTGAAATTAGATGAAAATGATGAATAACATTTGGATTTTTCTAATCCAAATGAAATTTTCAAAAAAAACGAAAGAACAATACCGGTCTAACATGGGAGTTTTGCCCGTTTTTATAAATTGAACGGTATGAAGTTAAAACTCGATCAATATTTCTTTTTAAAGGTTTTTCGATGATCTGGTCGCGAATTTTTTTTTTTAAATTCTTCCCACCATGGTAAAAATGGTAAAATTTGCTTTAAAGTTTGCTTTTTTTGAAAAATAATATTAACATTTATTAAACGCAAATAAGTTGCAATAAAAAAAGATGTATGAGAAAAAATAATGATTTAAAAAATTTTCCTTAAAAAGAAATATCAAAGCAAAATGAAGTTTGGTATCTGATTCTCGTGAATTAGAAATTCATCAGTTCATTATAATAGTAGTAGTAGTAGTAAATAGAACTGCAGAATAGACGATTAAGTCAATTCTAACGCATTAAAGCGTTTGACTCAGATGTAGGGGTGTTAACTTTTCTTTTCCTAAATCCAAGAAACAAAGGAAAAGTAACAAGTTTTATTTCTTTTTACAAAAGAAAAAAAAAATTATTTCTTCTTTCATAGAAAAAGAAAATTAAAAAGTCATTTTTCAATTTTTTTTTATTTCTCAAACCAGAAATATAAGGAAAAATAGCTTTGAATAGTTAGCCTTTCCTTGGGTAAAAGAGAGATGACCAAAAGAAATAGAAAAAAACTTAAATTTTACAAAATAAGCTTATTTTAATTTGGTTTCTTTTTCTAAGAAACAAGAAACGAAACTTTTTTCTTTTCTTTGGAAAAGAAAAAATTGTGTTTTCTTGTTTCTAGAAAAGAAATAGAAAAGTAACACCCCTACTCAGATGAGTCTTGGCAGCCATTGATATCGACCATTCCAAATACTTCTCTATCGATTCTTTCCTTGAACGAATTTACTGGTTTAGCATTAACCGCTTCTCTTGAAAGATTGTTCCATGCGTTTACGACTCGATTTGTCAAAAAGTTGTACCGATGTGTACCTTTTTTATTCATCTCTCTTACCAGCCTACGGTCATGTGGCCTTCTTAGTGAGCCCAATCTTTCATTTGCCGAGTTAATGCCGTTAATTAAGCTTACTTCTTCTAATTGGTTTATTAATTTGAAAGTTTGAATTAGGTCCTCTCTGACTCTTCTATCTTCTATGCTCAACATGTCAAGTTTTTTCAGTCTAACCTCGTATGGGAGATTCTTGACCGATTTGATCAATTTTGTTGCTCTTTTTTGTACGTTCTCTGATTTTAAAGAAGGGCACCAAACGCTCACTGCATATTCGAGATGTAGTCTAACTAACGCATTAAATAGTAACTTTAGTGTTTCTGGAGTGAGGAATCTGAACGAGTTTTTAATTTGTCCTAAAGCTCTATTAGCTTTTGCCGCTGCCGTACAGCACTGTTTTTTCCACTTCAAATCGTTCCAGATCTTTTTCTTCAGTTGTGTCTTGAAGTATATGGTTAAAGTTGGCATCAGCCATTGAATAGTTATAATTGTCAATTTAATCACGTTTACCGATTTTCATTGTTTTGCATTTCAGGAGATTTAAGTCCGTTGACGAAATTTTTGACCACTCGAATAGCACGTCAAGGTCCTCTTGCAATTCCTTCGATTTCTTATCCGGAAGGTCTTTTTGAGTCCATGAGCCTATTAATTTGAGATCGTCCGCGTATGATAGAATGCTTCAATCTATCATACGCAGACGATCTCAAATTAATAGGCTCATGGACTCAAAAAGACTCTCCGGATATAATTTGTCAATCTCATTTTTTGATCATTTCTGTAAAGTAACAAAAATAATTGGAACGTTGGTCAAAGTTATATTTTATGAATCGAAAAAAAAGCTATAGCTAAGGTTTCATCATCTATGATGTAATAAGCGATCTGATTTGAGTCGTCTGTGACGACTCGTCTAAAATCGTTTCTCAAGAAAACTGTATAAGACAATTGTTCACCTAAAATAATTGTTACGGTAAATTAAAATAAAGTCATTTAAATGGTTGTCTAAATTAGCTTTTCAAGTCGCCTTTAAATTATTGTACCGATAGGTGTTCGCTGCAGGTAAAAAGAGATCTGTTATATTTCCAACAGGTCGAAGGAGCTTCGTCTCCTGCTAGCAAACTACATTCTTTAGTTGGTTTTCGCAAAATGTACTTAAGCATCTCCTACTTAACTTATTATCAGGTTATAAATTGTTAATCGTTTAAAAAGCTAGTATAAAAAGATCTAATAAGAATAAAAAAAAAATTTTTTTGATATTTTTACTCATTTTGTAAAAAAACGAGTAAAAAAAGATCTAAAATGAGTAAATATATTTATTTTTCATCCTTTTACCTTTCGAAAAATGTGCTATTTAATGACTTAGTAACACGCCTTTGCATTTAGATTTGGTATCTTTTTCTAGACAAACCTCCTTTTGAAACAAATATATTTAAGCCAAATCTGGCCACATTTTAAGGTTTCTTAGGGTCCAAAACCTAAAAATTATCCTTCATTTTACATTGTTTTACAGTGTTTCCCTTTGAAACGCGTTCTGAAAGGTCTTTTGAAACAGTTTCGTTCTCGTTCTAGACGTTTCACATAGGGGTCTTGTTTCAGTTTCAAGACTCTTTTCTTTCTAAGGATAAACTAAAAACAAGGCGGAACTACAAGCTTAACTTAAATTTTTTCAATTAACAAAGGTTGTATCATTTTGCTGTTTTATCGATTTATTAAGGGTTTAACAACGCCGGTGTTGTTTTTATTCATTGTCGATATGTGTTGTTTTTCAAGGAAACCCAAGGATGGTGATTTTAAATGTTTAATTTTTTCAAGTTTAGTAATTTTTCTTCTCGCAAGTTCTCCTACTTAATGCCATAAGCTCAGAAAAAGAGACAACGAGAGAAAAATAGGATGTTAACCTTTTAAGGGTAACTTTTTATCAGGTTATAAATTGTTAATCGTTTAAAAAGCTAGTATAAAAAGATCTAATAAGAATAAAAAAAAATTTTTTTTGATATTTTTACTCATTTTGTAAAAAAATGAGTAAAAAAAGATCTAAAATGAGTAAATATATTTTTTTTCAATATTCATTTTTTACGAGAAAATTAAATTTTTTAGTTCTTTTTTTTTTAAATTTTTTGACAAGGATGGGGTATCCTATAAAAACAACACCCATCGACAATGCATAAAAACAACACTAGGTCTTAATAACAAAAATTACGTTTAGAAAATTCTATTGGAGTAACACTAATGAAAGCTGACATTAATAAGATACTTAAACAGTGAATTCCTCTATTTTTCTAAAATTCACTGTGAAAAAATTTTCTAAAAGTATCAAAAAATATCCCAGCATTAACTAGAGATTGTTCCAGTCTGTAACGATGACAATCTAAACTCGTTAATCCGATCCTCGATTTTAATTAGACATTAGAAGCCAGTTTTTCATTTTCGTCAAAAATTAATAGGAAGTTATCCCATCGCCAAGACAAGTTACAAACTGACCTAGACCATTTATTGAAATTGAGTCAAACTTGAATGAAAGCAAAAAATAAAAAAAAAACAATCTTTTACTCGTGAAAGAGTAAAAAAACACTCATTTAAGATTTTTTACTCATTTTTTTTCAATAAATAGTTACACTGATAAAAAAAAAGATATGATTTGTTTATTTCTTTCACACTCCAAACAATAGACGAATTTTTTTTCACCCCACGAAAACTTGGTGGACAGTACATTTTTTGATGCTCTTTCAGCTATCGCCAAGCAGAGCTAAAAATCTCAACTGAGATCTGTTAGACAAAATTTTATTTTTATTTAAAAAATTATGTTGGAAAGTGGGATAGGACCCCCATCTTTTTGAACTTTTTGTAATCCAAATCCATGCATTTAAGAATCCGTTTGAAGTCGACCAGAGACTTTTAGACATTTAGTCAGATGGGTGGATGGGACCCCCCTCTTTTTGAACTTTTTGCAATCCAAATCCATGCATTTTAGAATCCGTTGGAGATCCGTTAGAGACTTTTTGTAGTTTAGTGAGTAAGCAGTGAAGAGAAAAAACTCGATGACAAAGATTATTAGATTTTGAAAGGGTTAGAATCAAGTAAAAGTTAAGGTCTGGTCTGAATGGGCTCTGTTACCTGGGGGTTTGAGAGTCAAAGAGGGGTTACTGTGTCAAGCTTAGAAAAAAGTCTGCTACAATTCGATATATCAGGGTAGTTAAAACCGGCGTCGGACTGACTTAATTACAAAAAGTCTCTAACGGATCTCAAACGGATTCTAAAATGCATGGATTTGGATTGCAAAAAGTTCAAAAAGACCAAAAGTGGAGGGACCCTCTCCCCACGTTTAGGGATGAGTTAATATCCAGCAGATCTTTTTGAATCTCAGCTGAGAAATCAGTCCCTCATTGACGATACCTCTGCTCTTTCAGGAAATATAGTTGTTTTTGCAAAAAAAATTAATCTTGAACATTTTTTTTTGGAGCGAAAATTACCATTAAATATTCACAAGCTCTTTTTGGAATAGGACGGGTCTCTCCGCGTCGAACTCGTATGCCAACACTTAATTAGAAAAAAACAGTCAAAAGATTTTTCTCTTTTGATATGAAAAAAAAGTTCAAAAATAAGGGAGGGGAAGGGGGTAACAAAGTTGACAACAATGAAACTTAGATGTTTTCTTTTTCTTATTAAACTTCAGACTGACTTATTAAGACATTGAATAAACAAACTTAGAAAGGGAAACTGAAAGCAATGGATCTCGAATGGTATGTCAAATATTCAAATAAATGGATTTCGTTTCTTAGGCCTCAACTGTTTTTTAAAAAATAAATCATAAGAGCTTAATTTTCTAAGGTTTAAAAGTTAAATACCAGTTTTTGGTAAAGGTTCGACGGAAAATAGGGCAGTTTTGTTTCCACTTTCGTTGAGATGACGGATGTGGATCAGAGAACAAGTTGATAGGTTATTTATTTCGACCAAATTAAAACAGCTTAATTCTATATTTTAACAAAGACGAGGTGAACTCTTGAATTGTAAAATTAAAAACTTTTTTAGTTCAAAGGTTGTGTTTTGCCTTTTTGCGTCAAGAAATACCTAACCGACTCTTTTTTCGAATTATTTGAATAGATAAAAAAATTTTATTTTTTTTCGAATAAGAATTTTTTTTATTGAAACTATTTTGCGTTTATAAAATGTTAATATTATATTTGCAAAAAATGCAAACTTTATAGACAATTTTTCGACTTTTGCCTTTGTGAAAAAAATTTGAAACAAAATTTCGCGGTCAGAACATTGTAAGACCTTTTATACGACATCTTGAACGACTTTTAACTCCTTACCGTTCATATTTTATAAACGGGCAAAATTCCTATGTTAGACCGGTATTGTTCTTTCCACTTTTTAGGGATAACCGTTACAAACACTCTGAAAATTCTCCGTCCATGGTACAAAAATGAGGGATTACGGTATTTCAAACTATTGATAAAAATTTATAATTTTGATGTAAATTTGAAGCTCACTTATTTTTTTTGTTTATTTTCGTATAAATGTTGCTTAACCTTCGTTTTTTGCAAGGTTAAACGAGTGATCATGTAGTCTTTGTTCTAACAAGGTGAAAAATTTAAGTAGATTTTAGATGTGGGGTTAAATTTAAAGATCACGTGGTCGTTGAATTGACCAACCCCATTTTATAAGTTTATGGTTTACTCAGCGTTCTTACAATAGAGGGTTTTTTCTTCAGAATTACTTTAAATAAAAAATTGAAACTTTATAAGAGGAAAACTGTTTCAAGCATCCTTAAGAAAAAGAACATTTTAATCACATTAGAACACTTTGGAACTTTAGAAAAACCCTCAAAATGTATCTAAAAAAAGAGCTAAAAATTAGAATTCCTGCTCTTAATATTGAATATGTCGATCAAAATCTTCCTAACTTAAAAGATAAATCTCATTCATTATAATCGCATCATCCAAAATTATTTTTCTTTTATAAAAGAGAAAATTTTTTATATGATTATAATTTTGCAGGAATAAATTATCACATAAATTTAAAGAAACTAAAAGAAAAATATGAATAAATAATCATTTGAAATACCGAATAAAATAAAGAAGAAATTCTCTCTTCTATCAAGATTATTATACAAATTTTATTATTATTATTATTTATCTATTCGCTTGCTTCTACTTTTCAATACGAACAAAAAAAATTGAAAACTTGAGTATGTCTGGTAGCGATCAACTTCCTAAACTGAATACCAATTCACCTAATAATTCGACTTGTCAAAATGTAACTGCAAATTCATCGAATAAACAAAATAGCATTTTGAATCCGTCTTATTCCATTACAATACCAACAACAACTATTTCGTCTCAATCAATAATGAATAACAATCATCGGTATGTCAAGCTAAATGTTGGTGGTCGCTTGTTTACGACTAGTTTGGACACGTTACTAAAGCAAGACAACATGTTTAGAGCCATGTTTTCGGGTCGAATGGATGTTTGCACTGATCTTGATGGTTATATTTTAATCGATCGAAGTGGAAAACATTTTGAATTTTTATTGAATTATTTAAGAGATGAAGATACACATCAATATTTGAATCAATTGCTTGATGATCAAATTAATTATCAGTTTAGTATACTTTTATCGTCGTCTAATTCATCCAACTCAAAAATGGGTCAAAATAATTCGATATTGTCTCAATGTCAAAATCGACAATTTTTTAGTGATTTTGATTTGTATGAATTACTGAAAGAAGCTAAATTTTATTGTATTCAACCATTGGCTGGTCTTTTGGAGCAAAAATTGAAGCTTATTCAACAATTGACTTTAATGTTGACACAGTCGAATTCAAATGAGCCTTATTTCGGGTCTTCGATTGTTAGCATGATCACTTCGAAAAATGATTTACATCGCATACTTAATTCGACCGAAAAGGTACTTTTAGGATACTTTTAGATAACTAAACTCTCCATAAAATTGCTTAAAATATTTTTCTAGTCAAGCTCTTATGTTAATAACAGTTCTCAAACACACCCCTATATGCGTAGCAAAACGTCCTAACTACTTTAATTCGTGATTTTTAAATCGTATTGTAACCTACCACTTAGAAAACAGATTTTTCCATGGGGGTAAAAATCAAATATTTTATAGTCCTAAAACTCCTCTATTTGCACTTGAAAAATTGGAAAAAGTTAAAATTTATTTGAAGGTTTGGCCTGAAAGCTAAAAAGCTACCATTGACGCATGACCAAAAAATTTCCCTAGATCCAGACTCGAGTGAAAACGGTAAAAAAGCTCTATCAAATCCTGTCTAGTCCGAGTGGGTACTCTATACTCATATTTTTTTATGCCTCTGTTTAAGCACCTATGTGAAGTTTATTTTTAACCAAAATTTTTTAATTTTTCTGTCGCTTGAAGCTTGAACATTCATTTTGGTTTGTTTAAAATTAGGCTTTATAGACGACTATAAGGCTGGAGCTACCTAAATTTTTAAACAGTTTGTGAAAATGAGGAGAAAATTCGGTTTGTCAGCATGGTTAGCTCTTAATTGAATCATATTGTCGAAAACAATAGAGAACAAGGTGATCTTTTATAAGTAAAACCTCATGGATTATCTTTTCCCGATTCACCTTTCTCTAATAGTGTCAGTATTCTTTTTAACTTACACCAGAACCGTAGCGTCCCGTTGGGGATGTTTGTGAATTTTTGTAAAACTAAATTACTGGGCTTTTGAGAAGTATCAAAGTTCCAACACCATAACATTTTTGGGTAAAAGTCTCTCGGTTTAAATCACATTAACCTTACGATTCTTCCTCCGATTTTACGATTCAGCAATGAGACGTCGACTTTTTTTCAATGTAAATTATTTCAATTAATGAAATAGATTATTTATTTTTGGCAATTGCTGAGACTACATTATTAATATTTTTAAAAAAGTTAAGAGAAATTTAAAAGCTGCAAGAAAAAAGCTTAGCTCACCGATTGAGGATTGACAAGAGTAAATTTTGAAGCACGTTAAATGCTTTAAATAATCTCTCTATCGGAGAAGTTTACGGGGTTTTACGGTAATTATATTTTAACAAATTTTGGAGAAGCTCGTTCAAAAAATCTATTAGGAAAAATCATCATTAAAATTACATTTTGTTTTATTTTTAAGCCATGCATTCGTTTATTGATAAACCGACATAATAACAAATATTCATACACAAATACATCAGATGATAATTTACTGAAAAACATTGAACTTTTCGAAAGAATGGCTATCAAGTTTAAAAATCGCATAATGTTTATCAAAGATACAACAAGTAATGAAGAAATTTGTTGTTGGTATTTTCATGGAAACGGTAAAAAATTAGCCGAAGTTTGTTGCACAAGTATTGTGTATACTACTGAAAAAAAACAGACTAAAGTTGAGTTTCCAGACTCAAAAATATTGGAAGAAATATTCGTTAATGCTGTTTTATTTGAATCAAAAGAGGCTTCCAATTCAAACAATTTGAACATTAATCTAAGTTGCCCGGATACACCAAATCAAATTTATAACGATGGCGATTCAGCTGAAAGTTCAGCGACTACACCAAACGCACTTGAAGAACAAATGCCAAGATTAAGCATAGGATCGATTCAACAACAACAACAACAACAACAAACTTCCTCTAATGGCAGTCAAATAGTTAATAGTGCTCTAAATGCAGTGTCTTCGGTTATAAGCAACATTAATCTTTCATCGTCAGGCTCAAATTCATCAAATAATTTTACAGCCTCAGCTAATAATCTAGCTAATAATCAAAATTATCCGAATCAATCATCATCTATTCAGTATAATAATTTAAATTCTCAATCGTCATCATCATTAAATCAACAAAGCTTTCATAATCAACATCACAATCATCAATCAAATATGTACAATTCAAGTAGTCATGGAAACAGTCAGCAACAATTTTCAAATAATCTAATTAATAATGGAAGCAATTTGATATCTTCTACGTCTTCAAATATTATATCGATAGCGAACAGCTTAGCTAATTCAGCTAGACGATCTGGTGCCAGTAATACTCTAAGATGATGATCAATTTTATTCTCAGTAGATCATCTTCAATTTAAGAAAAAAATTAAATTTTCAATTTTTTTGTATGAGTTTATAAATTTATAGTTTGGTTATGCAGATAAGATTGGTCTAAAATTAATTCTTCTAAAGACTTAAAATTAAAAAAAAAACAATTTAAATTTATCAGTCTCTTTTTTTTTTATTTAAATATTTTCTTATTGAATAAAATCTATTTTAAAAATTGTAAATTTATTTTTAAAGTTGGTCGAAACAATTTTTTTTCAACGAAGACCTGCTATTCTGCTTTTAAAAAGGACGCTCATCTTTTCGATTCGATATTAAGGCTAAGTTTTTACTCGAGTTATGTCCATATATATAGATTAAAGAGTCAGCCAAGTGCTATGATTAACGTTTTTTGTGGTAAACCAACCGTCAATTTTTAACAAAATAACATAATTCTACAAAACGATCACCTAAAACCAAAATTCGCCATCTAAACTTAGAATTAGTCTTAAATCATTGTTTTACATTTTGGTGGCATAATGGTGGCCCAAATTCAGGATTGTAGCCAAACGAAAATGTTTGGTGGTGCTCTCAACCACCCCTCCGTCGCTCCTAAACGCCTTTTTGAGGAATGGACCATTTTTTTTAAAGAAAGCTAATAAGCAAGCAAGGAAATTTTGTTTCAGATTTTCACAAAACAATCGTAGCGTAAATTTTCAGCTAATCGATTTATAGGATGAGAATCAAAAAATCAAGCATTAAAGAAAAAATACCTCCTTGAAAATACTAATTAAAAAATTTTTTTGATTATTTTTCAAAAGAACAAGGAGAAGCTAAAAATCATAATTGTGTAAAGATGGTAGGGGAGATTTTTTTTTAGCTGTAAGTAGTGTTGATAAGCAACTTTGACCCAACTAAGCTAAAATCATAAATGTAACATTTTACACAGAAAACATATATAGGTATTGTAGATATCATAGCCTGCTTCAAAATGATACCCTAGTTGTCTTTGTAGAACGGTTCCTTGAGGAGTAAATAAGGTTTAGTTGACAAAGAAAATGCTTTTGAATTCAACTAAAACATACTTACTCCCCAAGGAATCGTTCTATAAAGACAACAAGGGTATTATTTTGAAGCAGGCAATCAAATCTACAATATCCATTTTCCCCTTTTTTTGATAAATAACCGTTACCGTTTTAGTCCAGTTGGGTCAAAAGTCGGTTATCAACACTAGCTGTAAGATTACTAGTTTTTACTTGTTCTACTTTTGTCTCAAGTTCATCGATTGCATATTTTTAAATTTGTTCTACTAGTTCATTCATCAAATTCTTAAACTCTAGTGGTGTCGTAATTTCAATGATCACTCGAGTATACTTGTTCTTTAGTAAATTGACAAGGAAATCGTGACTTGTTATATATCGAAAGGTTAGGGTACCATTTTGAAGCAAACTAAAAGATCTACAATTTACAAGTATACACTTAAAGTTCACGTCATGCAAAACTTCCACGTTATCTGAATTCGAAAAATCTGACCACATGTGCAGTATATGAAAACCTAAGATTTTCATATTTTAATTTTTGCTATGAGGGCTCCTAACTGCCTGACCTAAGAAAAGGGGTGTTTTAGTATATCATTAGTATCTATGTTAAATGACAACATGTATGGTATTTATGATACATATTCTGAAAGAGCATAAAATTTTACAAATGCCAATTTGATTATTATGGTAAAAAAAATGCTCATTTATCCAATTTTTTCACATCTAGTCCCTTGATTTTCCTCAAACATGTAATTTTTTACTGCTTAGCTTGTAGTGCGGAAAATTCAGAACAAAATATAGGCTTCAGATTTTTGATTTATTTACCTGCAGAATAGAAACAATGTGCCTAAAAAGGTTCAATTTTTTAAAAAAATTGTTTTACATGACGTTAACCCTAATTTGAGAATTTACCGTTCAGTTGATTCATGAGTTGAACGAAATTTTTTTCTTTAAAAAATTAAATTAGAAAACAAAAAAGAAAAAAAAAAGATTCACATTTGATTAATTAAGACGATTTTTTTGAATATTTTATTTATTTTTAATTAAATTTTATTTTAAAGAAATTAAATATTTTTTAAAAAATATACATAAATATACTCGATGATAATTCTTTTTTGTGTGTTTGTGTGTGTGTTTTTGTTTTTGTTTTTTTTTTAAGTTAAAGTTTTGTTTTTAAATAAAATTATATAAATATAAAAAGAATTTAAAAAATAATATGAAATATAAGAAGATTTTATTTATTTAAATTCCAGCAAAAAAAATAAAAAAAAAAAAAGAGAAAATTTTCGTAATAATTCATTTATGAATGTTGTAAGTTCAAGTGTGGCAGAGGAGTGTGTTATACTTGGAGTTGTTGTTTGTCTATTTTATTTCGTTCAACCGAATACTTTTTTTTTTTTTTCTTTGCTCAAATTTTAGCTTCAGAGCTATATGTGCGTATGTGTCTGTAAATGTTTAAAATTCTTCTAATAATAAAAGTGTAAAAAAAAAGGTACAAATTCAGATTCAATGAATTTTTAAAATTCTGTTTTTTTTTTGGTTTTTTTTTTAAAAACTTATTGCAATCGAAAAAAAATTCGAAAAAAAAAATCTCTTCCTTTAACTCAATATTAAAAAAAAAACTAAATAAAAGTATAAAATCACATAGAGATTACATTTTTTGTGTGTTTTTGTGTGTGCTTAAGGATGCTTTCATTTAAAATAAAGATAGAATGTAGACAATACAAAAATAAGTTGAGCACTTCGAAAAAAAAAAACAATATTTTTTCCATTTTTTAAAAAAAATAATAATCACCGTTTGGATTTTTAGTGTTCGAGAAATGCTTTAAATAAATATAAAACGAACAAAAAAGACAAAAAAAAACGATAATTTTAAGGACCCTCCGAAAAAATAAAAATACAAAAAAATGCTTCAAATAATTTGTTTGAGTTTTTTTTTTTTACTAATCATGCGAACATCGATTTCTTCGATTTTATTTTCAGCTTTAAAATTATTTAAAAAATAACATAAAAAAGGCTCATATTTTGTTTCTTTTTGTTTATTTTGTGTAGTACTGTGTTGTTTTTTTTTCTATTTAAGATTTTTTTGGCGTTTTTTTTGATTTTTTTGAGTTAAAAAATTTAAAAAAAAAGTTAAATGGTTTTTTTCTCTTTCTCGATAAAATTGTATGACCCGAGTCCATTGTTGATCGTTACAAGGACATTGTGGTTGTTGTGCTCGATGCAGTAGTCTGTGGCGGTGCTTGTACTGTCACTTGATTATTGTAAGCACTCGACGGCGCCGTGTAAAAGGAAGTGTTCAATTGAATTTGATTATTAAGTTGATTTTGAGAGTTTTGTAATTGTGTTGAATTTTGAGAGTTTATTTGTGTTGTGTTTGTATTCGTAAACGTATTATTCGTAATCGAATTAAAACAATTCATTTGAGTTGACGTTTGATTAGTGTTACACGAGGCTATGTACGAGCCCGCTGCAGACGACGAATTTGAATTTTCTTTATTATAGAATAAGTATAAATTATTCGTTGCAGCAATGGCGATTATATTGTCTTTTGGGTGCCATGATGTGTGCAAGATTTTTTTAGTAAAATCGAGATTATCTACATTAACTTCGTCTTTATACGCGGTCGTTTTACCATTGAGTAAATTATTTCGTTTCGAGTTGAGAAGTGGCGACGAATTTCCGTTAGATTGACCATTCGATAAATTCGAGTTTGTCACTCGTTTAGGTCTTAATTGTTGTCTTGGTTTTGTTTGTTCTCTCGAACACTCAAACATTTGTTCTTGTTTGGTGCTTCGGTTGAACGATTTGAAAAAGTTGTTGTACGAACCAGTCAATATGTGGCTAAAAAAAAAATTTTAGAAAAATTAAAAATTGTTATTCAAAATTTCTCAAAGTACTCGTCATTTGAGCTCCAACTGCACTCGAATTTATCAAAAATGCAATCGTTTTCGTATAAAACACAGAGTTTATTTCGTAAATAATCGTGAACACTGTAGGTTTCAACCGGACGATTTTCCATATTTAAATCCCATATTTTAACATGTAAATAATCTCTTGTACATAAATATCTACCCGAATGACTAAATTTAACATCTGAAATAGAGCTTATAATTTCAGAGAAAAAATTCTTTGTTGTTGGATCTTCTCTCTCTTCAAAAACTTTTAAAAAAATAAAATTACTGACAGTTTGACGACTACTGGTCGTTCACATGTTCCAAAAATGAAAGTTCAAAAACTTTTTTCGGAAATTTTCAAGGACGTTCGGGACCTGAAAATTTATGAATTTGAACTTTTTTGAACATGTGAACGACCAAGCTACTAGCTTTAATTTTAATTGTAAATTACTTTTTGCTTGGCTATCACATAATGCTGATTGACGCATATCACATAATCGAATAATACCTTTACTACTACTGTAAACAAATAAGTTGCATTCTTTCGGATGGAATTCAGCTGCAGTGATAACTTCAGTTAATTCTTCCATATTCGCTGGTTTTATGTCAACAATATCTTTAATAGAATAAAATATTTTAATTGGACTCAAAAAAGGAAAAAATCAAGACATGGTATGGGGAGAGTTTTTTTATGGGTGTGTAAAACTTGGTGAAGACCAATGGGTGATAAATTAAAATTGAAAAAATTGAAAAGAAACACTCACTGAAAGATTGATTTGTGATTTCGATATGCCATAGATTAATACGTAAATCATCAGCTGACATAAACGTTTCTTGATCACTATTTAACGATATCGAATTAATATGATATGTATGTGCATTGGCAAATACACGTTTTGGTATTGCTTCGACTTCAATACGATCCATATATTTAACAACTGGAATACTAACTGTTCGTATGAAACCGTTTATATCGTCACGTACTGTTACATTACCATTTAAAAGACTAGTTTGATTGTGATAATGGCTATATTCAGATGTACTTGCTGATGGTATACGTTTATTACGCTCTCTTATTTTCCACAATTTAACTGTTTTATCATTTGTCGAGAGTAAAAAATGTGCCATGTTTTTCCTTTTAAGCCATTTTATTTTGTTTATTTTTTCTTCAATTTCTAAACTTTTTAAATAGTCGAATTCGGCTTCGTGACTTTGAAATGTACTATATACATTATATTCGGTTCTTAGTGGATTACTGTTATCTGATTGTTGAATTTGTGACTTTGACGGTTGTTCACGTTGAAATATGACGATTCGTCCTCCTTTGTCTCCGGTCGCCAGTAACTCACCATCTTCATTGAATTCGACTGTGCTTATAATGTCCGCTTAATTAACAAAAAATAAATTATTTTTTCAAAAAAGAGCGGCGCCAAAATGGTTACAAACCTTCGTTGACTTCATCCTCCATGGTGCCTTTTACTTGTGAAAAGTACCACTGAGCCTCACCACCGGAGTCTATTTTAGGATTAGAAACTATTTTTCAAAAAAATTCACTAAATTCAAAAAGTTAAATTAAAAAAATGTGCAAACCAGTCATTTCGGTATCGTATGATTCCCAATCCAGTTTTGACACTGATTAATTTATATTCTATTGAAAATATTCTTTTGATCAATCGGGTGATTTTGATCCGTTTTGGTTAAGTTTAGAATAAATGGAAGTATGCAATTTTTTGTTTTTTCCTGGATAAAATGGAAGTGAAAAAAAAGTTTGGTACAAAAAATTTAATGATTCTTTTTTTTTGGACACCAAAAAAAAAACTTTCAAAATAAAAAAAAAACAAAACTAACAATTAAATAAACAAAAAAAAACTCTCGTGATATTGAGTTTCTTGTCTTGGGCTGATGAATTACAAATAATTTCTAAAAAAGTTTGTCGAAAATTAATTAGAAATAAAAAGCCGAAATTGGAAAAAAAAATCTTTTTTTTTTTTTTTTCAAAAATTGAAAAGAAAAACTTTGTTGATTTTTTTGCTAAAAGAGAGTGAGTGAGAGGGTAACTTAGAGGGGAGTTGAAACAACAAAAAAAAAGACATCAAACTCAGCGTTTCTGTTTTTTTCCTTTATTTTTTTTTGTTAACTTTCAAATAATCCCAGTACATTAATTGAGAATAAAAGAGCGTGAGATTTTTCTAATAAAAAAAAAATATTATTCATTTCAAAATCATAATTTTGAAACATTAATAAAATAGACTACACACGCATTTTAGAAGACACTTAAGCACACATACGTACAGCATTTATATTAAAACATTACACACTACTTTCAAAAATTTTCATAATACAACAAAAATATGAAATATTGAGGATAGATAATTTTTAAGAAGATTTTCAAGAAACAAAAAATGTCACTCAAGGAACACACATTCGAAATAGAAATGTTTTTTTTTTTAATTATCGATCATTCGTGTTTAAAGAATTAACAAAGAAAAACGAATAAAGAACAAGGATTTATCATAATTTTATATTCTCTCTCACTCTCTCTCTTATTTTTTCTAATTGATATTACGTTAAAGATTACTTTGATGGAAAATAAAAGTGCGCAAAAAAATTAATTGAGATAGATAATTTGCTTCTTTGAAAAACGTCATAAAAAAAAAGCATTTTACTTTATGCAGAAGAAGAAACAATTAAAAAAAACAACAACAACAACTAAAGTTTTAAGTCTAATAAATCTTAATTCAAACTATCTGTGATGGTTAAAACGCAAAATTTTGATGCATTCAATGAATACAAAAAACAAAACTGTTAAAATTTAAAAAAAAAAAAATGTTTTTTTTCTAAAATGCACATGCAAACACATAAAAAATGACTTGAACAATTTTTTTCTTTTGAACAACGCCAAATAAAAATTGATGTTCTCTTAATTTGAAACAATAAAAAAAAAAAATTTGTTCACTTTACACCAAGATATCAAAATTTTAAAATAATTAAAGTTTTTTTTGTTATCGTTTTCTTGTTAATTTGGATTTTGTTAAGTTGAGGAACTTTTTGTTATAGACAATTCAATTTAATATTGTTATTACTTAATCATTTTTAATTTTTAATTTTTTCTTGTTAATATTATTTTTTTTATTTAAATTTAATTAACTTTAAAAAATAAAATGAAAAACAAAAAGATTATAATAAATTATTATATTAAAAAAACCAACATTTTAATTTATTTTTTTCGTGTTTTATTTTTTTTTTCTTCTTCTAACTAACATAATATTAGGTTGTAATTGCAATTCTTCAATTCCTAGTTAAAATGACTTGTCTATTTTTTCATGTCTCGTGCTATTAAAACATTTAAATTTAACCATTTTCAATTTATAAGCTGAACTTTCATAATTACCATAATGCCATGTATAGCAACGCATTGCTCGAAACTCGGGTTTAAATGCCGTATGTTAGACGTAAAATGATTTTTTAAAAAATACAGTAAATTCTCGTTCGATGTAACATGTAACTAAACATGAAAACGGGTTTTAGCGCACTTTTTGATTGGCTAATTGTTTTTTCGGTATAGATGACTCATGCGAACCTACCTTTTGGCATGTATTCTCGAATACATAATTATGTATTATGTATTATGTATTTTTTATTTTTTAAAATCAAAAGAATACATAAATATGTATTCGAGAATACATCTAAAAATACACCTAAGAAGACATACAGGTCTTGTTTAAATTAATGTCTAATGAATCTATTGCCAAATGTATCTATCTCGCGGGTTGCCTACATATAAAACCTTTGATTGAAACTTGATCAATCATCGTAAAGTAAAATCTTGAGTTTTAGGACATGTCGCAAATAGCAAACTCAGAAAAAAGTTCCTATCTTTTTTAAAGGAAAAAACATGTTTTAGATAAGGGATATCCCTTATTTGCGACATGTCTTATAACTAGAGCTTTCACATTATTTGAATAACCGAAATGAACACCTTAAGAGTTATCAGCAGTCAAAATCAAATGTAAAACTCTTTAGTTTTCGTTAAAAAAAAATTTTCTTCTAAAAAATCATAAAAACATACTCTGATCCCATACTCCGATGTTTTCCAGTATGTATTCTCGTATGTATTCTTCTATGTATTCTCGTATTCTTAGATGTATTCTCCTATGTATTCTTCTTAAAAGAATACATGTTTGAATTCTAGAATACATCTTTGTATTCGTTTAAAAAATAATGTATTCTCAAATACATATTTATTTATTCTTTTGATTTTAAAAAATAAAAAATACATAATTATGTATTCGAGAATACATGCCAAAAAGTAGGTTCGCATGAGTCATCTATACCGTTTTTTCAACCAATCAGAAATTCCGCTAAACCCGAGTATTCATGTTTAATTACATGTAAAATTAGTAGTAGTAGTAGTAGTAAAATAACTGCGACTCGACAAGTCGAGCTAAGCCGTAAGGCTGTGGCAGTTCTTTGCAATCAAACCAATTCACGCGTTTTAAACCATTCATTAAGCTTTGCTTTGAAGGAATTTAGTGAAACTGCTTCCACAACATTCTTTGGTAAACTGTTCAAGTCGTTAACAACTCTATTTGTTATGTAATTAAAAAGGGACGGACAATTCTTGATGAGTTCTCTTGAAACCATTTTTGAATGACCCCTTAAATTATAGTTATTTTCTGCAGACCTGATGTCATTCGTCAATTTGACAGCCTCTAAATCATTTACTTTCTTGAAGAATTGAATTAAATCACCCCTTCTTCTTCTTGTTCAACATTTCCCAGGACAATTCTCTGTTTTCTTCCTTGCAGAATATTTTTGATCCAATTTAAAATTTTACCGTGAACGAGAATTTAGTGTAATAAAAATTTAAATTACTGAAATCTTAAAAAACCTTTCAATACATTTTTGGGCTTTAAAACTTGTGGAAACAAAATTTATATCATACTGAAAAGTATCGGGACAATGTTTTGGGTTCATCGTTAATCAATAAAAAAATCAAGAAAAAAATCAACTGTTGAATGATCCTTTTTTCCAGACTTGTGATCAGTATCGAGAAAATCAGTATCAGTATTTAGCCAATCAGTATTTCCTTAAGTTAAAAAACATTTTACACATGATATAATGTTACCTTCACTGTATACAGAGATCTCTCAAAAGAACCCCTTAAGGAAATGGAAACAAATAAGCAGAAACTTGATTTGATATAAGAAAGGAATTTAATCACAACTTGTTTAACGTTGTTTTTATACTATTCTAAGTTAATTTATTTACATAAAATATATCATTTCGTTCTATTAAGGGATTATTAAAGGAAAATAATAAAGGGAAGACCGATAAATAAAAAAAGACTCACCCCTCAAAAAAATTATTTTCTCAAACACAAGCGGTAAAAAAAATTTCAATTGAATAAAAAACAAGGGATAGTAGCAATAGTTTCTCCAAATTAATTTTTTTTAATATTCCAAGTTTTTTTTCTATAAAATCTTACTTATTCGGCTCAAATTAATAAAAAAAAGTATCATAAATAAAATTTTCAGTATTAAAAAGTATTACTGAAATACTGATTTTGCACTCTATTCAGTATCAGTATTTTTAAAATCAGTATCAGTAACAGTATCAGTAATACTGAATACTGAAATTTATTGATACTGATCAGTAAAATACTGACAGTATCACAACTCTGCTTTTTTCAGTTTTCATTTTGAAAAGCAATGCTTTTAGCAAAAGTTAAGACCCTTGTTCAGTTAAGTTGAATCATGTATGGTTGAATGCAAAAAATAGAAATTGAAAAAAAAAATTTAAAATCAATTAATGTTTATTGACAAAATATTTTATTTTCATGTTTGAAATTCAAATAAAAATTGAACAGAAAAGATAATAAATAATTTTTTTTCTTTTTGGTGTACGAAAATTTAAATTTAAATTTAAAAAAAAGAAAGAAAAACGTTTGGTTTTTTACTCTAAAACTAATTTAATAATAATCAATTGAAAGCTTTTAAAAACAATTTTTTGATTTTTATTCATCGTCTTGTTTGCCTCTTTTGATAATACGAGTGAAATTGGCATAATCCATATTGCCTTTGTTGTCTACTGGAGCACCATCAAGGACTTGGTTGAACTTAAAAAAAAAATACAAATTACAATTAATTTTTAAACAAATTAAAAGGATACAAATACAAAAATCAAACTCTAAAACATGCATTAAGGATATCAAAGTATTTTAGTTCATTTTCGGACTAGTTAACTTGTTAGTAGTTGGTAACCAATTTCTTTGTTAGTTATTTTTGAATATTTTATTCATCTTACTTCTTGGTCTGTTAAACGTTCTTCTGGTTTGCCTTGATGAACTAAAACTTCACGTAATCTATTCAGGGTTTAAGGAAAAAAAGATAAGGTTAGACATTGTGGTATTGACTCATTTAAGCATGATGTTTTGCAATCAAGTTCAATTTTAAGGATAAAAAAAAGAAGATTCGAATGAGATAACGAGATCTAAGCCTTTTTTTAATTAAAAAAAGCTAGTTGATTCATTATTTGATTAGCTTACTTCTTGGTCTGTTAATCTTTCAGATGGATTTCCTTGTGCAGTTAATATTTCTCTTAAACTTTGTTAAATATTTTTTTATATTTTTCTTTAAAAAGCATTTTGGTGTTTTGTAATTGTAAATTTAGTTTTTGCTTTTTTAAATAGAGAGGCTTGTTTTGAAACAAAAATAGCACTTACAGATCACGGTGGATTGTACCTTTAGCATCACTGTCGTATAATTTGAATGCATTCATAATTACTGATTCTTCATCAGTACCTTTAATTTTTTTCAAAAAAAATAAGTTTCAAATTGAGTTTTTTATTTTAATTTAAATTTAACCATTTAAACGATCTCCAAATAAAGTCAACAACATTGTGAAATTGATTGGTCCTTGGGCTTCTTCAATCATGGCTTTTAATTCTGGTTCTTTTGGTACTTTGCCTATTTGAATAAAATAATTAATTATTAAAAATTGCTTTTCTTTCAAAACTAAATCGAATTCCAAAATTCAAATTCAAACCATGCTTCAAACAAATCATTCAAACGTGGGAATAAAGAAGATAGGACTAGAAAAAGCTAAAGTAAATCAAACAAAGATTGAAAGTTAAAGATATTTAGTTCTAGTCTAGGAAAAGGTATTAAAAAATAAATCTAGAGCAAACTGGGGTTTAAGTTAAGGGATTTCTAAGAACAGTTGAAATAGTTTATCAAATTACCCAATGAGTTGTAGACTTCTTTTAAATCATCAACGCTGATGACACCATCTCTGTCTTGGTCCATAAGACCGAAAGCCTTAATTAATCAATTATTTATTAAATGGTTCGAGGATTTTTTTTGATAAAAACTTTAATTGAATCGTTAATCTTTAACATGGGCATATTTTAGATCTTTTTGAGAGAATATAAAACGAACTTTGACAACTCATGTTAAACTGGAAGTGAATGAAACAAATAAAAAACAAAATCATCCAAAATGATGTGTAAAATCAACAACTTATTTCCTGACTAACCTAAAGAATTGTAGATTTCTTTTAAATCATCCATGCCAATAATACCATCTCTATCTTGATCAAACATGTTAAATGCCTAAATGAAGATATAGTTTTGATTAGTTATCAATGGTTGTTTGCGCTTGTTCCAACGATTCGATTACGATTTTGGTCTTTTTAAAATTTAAAATAAAAAAAAAACTCACTTCTTTGAATTCTTGAACTTGTGATTGTTCAAACATAGCAAAGACATTGCTGGTGGCTCTTTGAGCTCTCTTCTTACCTTTTTTCTATTTGAAATAATAAAGCATCAGAAATTTCCTCAACTTAATTTATCCGACACTGTTGAAACCTTTTGGTTAAGCTTCACAAGTGTCGTTTATTAAATGGTATTCAAAAAATCAACTTACGTCTGCCATTTTGGATTTTAAAGATTGATTTTAAAAAATCTACAAAAATTATTTAGATTTTTAAATCAGAATTTTATTTTAACCTAAATAACATACAAAAAAAAAGCAGAGAGGGAAAAAAACGCTTTGTATTTTGAAAACTGATTTTCTAATGAGATTATTTTTTATTATTTTTCAAAGGTTTATATACAATAAATCTTCGAATAGAAAATAGTTTTTAAATTCGGATTTATCTATTCAAAGAAAAAATTATAGATAATTTATGTGTTAAAAAATTATCCATTCGAGTTCCTATTTAGGCAGTTCCTAAGTTCATTGAATACCTAAAAACCATTCGTTTTTTTTGAAAACATAATTCCAATAAATTATGATAATCTCTGATGCAGACTTTTGGTTCTAATTTTACGGATTAAACTGATTTGCTAGCTTAAGTAAGTATTAAAAAGATAATTATTTTTCTTTTCAAAAAAAAATCCTTAGAATAGCATTAAAATAGTTTAGGAAAAAAACTAAAGAAGAGAACTAATGAATTAGAGATAAGATCAGCAAAATTCATTAAAAAAAATCAAATCCATGCATATAAACATAATTAAACAACCTTTCATTGAGATTAACCATATCTTTTAAAGTGAAAATTAAAAATAAATCGAACACTAAAATTTCGTATTGATCTTTATGGACTGAACAAATTTGAATAGAAGTAGATTCATTGTTAATTTATCCTCAAGAATAATTTTCTAAGCAAAATGTTATTTTTCTAAAGAAATCAGTTTTCGATCGAGTAAATAACATTAATCAAGTATGTTTATGTTTTGTGTTAAAATAAGTAGAGCACTGGTGCACTTTAATTTATGTTTAGTCTAAATAGTTCCAAGTTACTTAAAATTTATGCTCAATTTACTGATTCGGACCTATTTAAAAACTAGAAAATTTGTTTAATCTTATCAAAAATAATTCTCAAATAAATTTACCATATCTCCTTGCTGGAAGACGTGTGCATGCAGAAGCATAAACCTCTTCCATGCTAAAATGATATCATTAAAAGTGCGACACATTTGATATGCAACTTTGACTTTTAGCTCATAGGAACTTACCAAGTTCTCTAACAATAACGCTCTGTTATTAAGCGAGAAATCTTTTAAAGTGCAGGGTTATTATTATCGATTTTTTAATATTAAAAAAATTTTTCTAGTTTGGTCCAATATTTTGTTAAGTAT
Source organism: Brachionus rubens (assembly GCA_022207745.1). NCBI lineage: Eukaryota > Metazoa > Rotifera > Eurotatoria > Ploima > Brachionidae > Brachionus > Brachionus rubens. The sequence goes on along the minus strand of JAJVHD010000009.1, from coordinate 1,128,519 downwards.
TTTTAATTTTAAAAAATATTTTCAATCCATGTGGCTTCATCGTATGCCTTTTCTTTAAAGGACGTCAGTAAACTCAACCAATAATTAAATAAAAATCGTAGCTAAATAAGTAAAAATTACTCTATACAGTCGTATTGTACACAAATCACATTAATATTAAATAACTATTTGTTTATATCATTAAAAAATTTAAAAATTTAATTTAATGATTTCCTTCAATACATTTACATTGAAAAAAAATTAAGTTAAATCACCATTTATATCGCTATTCTGAGTTGTATCACTAGAAATGTAAATCTTTTTTGTATATAATTCGTTTAATAGCTCTTCTTCTTCCCTTTCTTAAGTCAAATACTGTTTTGCAGCATTCGGCGACACGTTTTTTTCAAGAGCTTTCGGCCACTTACGAGATTCTCAACTTCAGCTCTTGTTATCTCTACACGTATCGGAAAAAGTGGTTCTGTTATGTATTTAAAGGAGCTTTTTGGTTTACGGCCTCGTTTGTTTTTAAAAAGCTATCGGATTCATAGAATACAAATTTATTGACTAGTTCGTTATCTGGTCTTCTCAGTGCGTGACATACCCAGCTGAGCTTGTCTGTAACTTCTCAGTATTCGGTTTTTGGTTCACCATCTTGTAGACTTCTGTATTCGGTACTTTGTCCAGAGGTTTTATTCCTAGCCACATTCTGTAGTACGTTGTTGCAAAGCTGTTCAGCTTGTCTTAAATTTCTCTAGTTACAATCCACGTCTCACTGTCACAAAAACAGTATTCATAATATCATTAGTAAACAAAAAAAAAGAAATGTACAAATATCGAAAAAAGGACCAAATTAACTTTTGATTATTCGATAGAAATTCTATTAAAATTAAGTATCAGTGAATTATCGGATGGGCAAAAAATTAAGTTATTTGAGAAATAAAAAGTATATCACGCTCAATGAATCAACCACACAGTTAGAAAACGTAAAAAAAAATCTAATTGCTAATCGTTTAGTTTTTTGGGAGTCGTTTGTTTTTTAAACTGTTGGCTTAAAAGATAATTTAGCATAAAATCTTGTAAAGTCACTTTTTAATAATATAACTAAACTAGGTATACAAAAACTGGTTATATAAGTGCAATACGATTTTATCAATTAAACAATAACTAATTCGTAAATACGGCATTAAATTTTTTAATTTACCAATAAATAGATAACTGAACTTTTTTATTGGAATAATTATAATATACTTAAAAAATTCCAAAAAAATATAAATAGTTTCGAAACAAATAAATTAGTGGATAAATATTGTGGTAATTTTTACTTTTTTTGTGTTTTGTGGTTAGAAAATATTAACGCTATTCTTTAAAATCCGAAATGGCCGACGTAAGTTGATTTTTTGAATACCATTTAATAAACGACACTTGTGAAGCTTAACCAAAAGGTTTCAACAGTGTCGGATAAATTAAGTTGAGGAAATTTCTGATGCTTTATTATTTCAAATAGAAAAAAGGTAAGAAGAGAGCTCAAAGAGCCACCAGCAATGTCTTTGCTATGTTTGAACAATCACAAGTTCAAGAATTCAAAGAAGTGAGTTTTTTTTTTATTTTAAATTTTAAAAAGACCAAAATCGTAATCGAATCGTTGGAACAAGCGCAAACAACCATTGATAACTAATCAAAACTATATCTTCATTTAGGCATTTAACATGTTTGATCAAGATAGAGATGGTATTATTGGCATGGATGATTTAAAAGAAATCTACAATTCTTTAGGTTAGTCAGGAAATAAGTTGTTGATTTTACACATCATTTTGGATGATTTTGTTTTTTATTTGTTTCATTCACTTCCAGTTTAACATGAGTTGTCAAAGTTCGTTTTATATTCTCTCAAAAAGATCTAAAATATGCCCATGTTAAAGATTAACGATTCAATTAAAGTTTTTATCAAAAAAAATCCTCGAACCATTTAATAAATAATTGATTAATTAAGGCTTTCGGTCTTATGGACCAAGACAGAGATGGTGTCATCAGCGTTGATGATTTAAAAGAAGTCTACAACTCATTGGGTAATTTGATAAACTATTTCAACTGTTCTTAGAAATCCCTTAACTTAAACCCCAGTTTGCTCTAGATTTATTTTTTAATACCTTTTCCTAGACTAGAACTAAATATCTTTAACTTTCAATCTTTGTTTGATTTACTTTAGCTTTTTCTAGTCCTATCTTCTTTATTCCCACGTTTGAATGATTTGTTTGAAGCATGGTTTGAATTTGAATTTTGGAATTCGATTTAGTTTTGAAAGAAAAGCAATTTTTAATAATTAATTATTTTATTCAAATAGGCAAAGTACCAAAAGAACCAGAATTAAAAGCCATGATTGAAGAAGCCCAAGGACCAATCAATTTCACAATGTTGTTGACTTTATTTGGAGATCGTTTAAATGGTTAAATTTAAATTAAAATAAAAAACTCAATTTGAAACTTATTTTTTTTGAAAAAAATTAAAGGTACTGATGAAGAATCAGTAATTATGAATGCATTCAAATTATACGACAGTGATGCTAAAGGTACAATCCACCGTGATCTGTAAGTGCTATTTTTGTTTCAAAACAAGCCTCTCTATTTAAAAAAGCAAAAACTAAATTTACAATTACAAAACACCAAAATGCTTTTTAAAGAAAAATATAAAAAAATATTTAACAAAGTTTAAGAGAAATATTAACTGCACAAGGAAATCCATCTGAAAGATTAACAGACCAAGAAGTAAGCTAATCAAATAATGAATCAACTAGCTTTTTTTTAATTAAAAAAAGGCTTAGATCCCGTTATCTCATTCGAATCTTCTTTTTTTTTATCCTTAAAATTGAACTTGATTGCAAGACATCATGCTTAAATGAATCAATACCACAATGTCTAACCTTATCTTTTTTCCTTAAACCCTGAATAGATTGCGTGAAGTTTTAGTTCATCAAGGCAAACCAGAAGAACGTTTAACAGACCAAGAAGTAAGATGAATAAAATATTCAAAAATAACTAACAAAGAAATTGGTTACCAACTACTAACAAATTAACTAGTCCGAAAATGAACTAAAATACTTTGATATCCTTAATGCATGTTTTAGAGTTTGATTTTTGTATTTGTATCTTTTTAATTTGTTTAAAAATTAATTGTAATTTGTATTTTTTTTTAAGTTCAACCAAGTCCTTGATGGTGCTCCAGTAGACAACAAAGGCAATATGGATTATGCCAATTTCACTCGTATTATCAAAAGAGGCAAACAAGACGATGAATAAAAATCAAAAAATTGTTTTTAAAAGCTTTCAATTGATTATTATTAAATTAGTTTTAGAGTAAAAAACCAAACGTTTTTCTTTCTTTTTTTTAAATTTAAATTTAAATTTTCGTACACCAAAAAGAAAAAAAATTATTTATTATCTTTTCTGTTCAATTTTTATTTGAATTTCAAACATGAAAATAAAATATTTTGTCAATAAACATTAATTGATTTTAAATTTTTGTTTTCAGTTTATATTTTTTGCATTCAACCATACATGATTCAACTTAACTGAACAAGTCTTTTCGGTTGCTCATTATTTATTTACTGGTATAGTACATCACTGGTCGACAAATGAAATTATTAAAAAAAGTAAATTTAAAATTTATTAGAAGTAACAAAGAAAAATACTTAATACCGGACCGGTTATGTTTTATTCGTGGACATGGAAAGTATAAAAGAATTGTTTAAAAATTAGATTAGCATAGGAAAGAGGAGTTGGAGCATTACCATTTAATGCGTTGAAAGCTCTTTTGTATTCGCTAACTAATCGAACAACAACCGAAAAAGATATTTTCATCGAATCGCTGATCAATACGAGAAAAGTTGAGGTGTTGCTGACCCAATAAGTGTAGTGGAGTTTTGGGATCGCCATTATTGCTGTATTCTGTATTTTCCATTTTTTCCTTATTTGGTCCACTAAGGGATCAAAAGAAAGAAAGTCGTGAAATTTTAACCCAAGGAAAGTAACTTCATTTTGTTTTGGAATTGGTTCATTGAAAATAAAGGGGTTTAATATATCCGAGTTTTTCCCTTGAGCAAAGATTAGCAAACTTTGAAATGCTGTAAATTAAATTTGTCTATTTAGAGTGTAATTTAGCCATGTCGTAAACGTAATTAACAAATTTAAATGAATTTAATTTTATTTTAATTTGCTTTTTTTTCTCTGCATACTCAGTTAACTATAATTGTGATATTAAATCAATCAAATTTACATCAAATTTTTTAATGAATTCTTAAAAGTTTTCCCTTTTTTTTTATTTAATCGAATTGAACTAAATGACCTTTATTTTTAATTGGGACTAATATGGTCCAAAATTATTAGACTTAAAAACGATTCATTCGTAAAAAATAAACAAAAAAATATTATTTAAATTCTAAGGTAAAAGTGTTTTCATTTATAAAAAGAAGAAAAGCTTTTCTTAAAATTTAATGGGTACTCGAATTCTTTTAAAAGTTGTAGTAGTAGTAGCAGTTTATACTGTAAGTTGGGAAATACCCAAGCATAACTCTAATGAACTGTAGCAGTCGTTTCACATTGTTTCGACATCCAAACATCAAGATTTGCTTTGAAACTATTTATGTTCTTTGCGTTCACCACGTCCTCTGGGAGTCTGTTCCGGTCATTCCTAACTCTATTTTTAAAAAAGTAATATATACGATGAAAATTATTTTTTTTACTATCTAATTGAAAAGGTACAACGCAGATTTTCCGATTTTAGATCCTTTTGTATACAGATGCCAAGATCTCTTTCGCGGGTAGACTTTTTAAGGAGTTGCGAATTATTGTGTAATCGAACTCTGTGTTGTTATTACCAATATGAACGACTTTACACTTATTAACATTAAGATAAGAAGACCAGTCTCTAGACCATTTACAAACATTGTCTATTATTATTATTTTATTCGGTTGAGACTTATAGGCAGTAAAAAATGTCTTGCAATTTAATAAGCGAATAAAATTTTTTGATACTGATACAATTTTTGTGTTCTTGATCAGTTCCAACATATCTTTTACCTTTAACCCTGTTGATCAGATCATCGCTAAATTAGAAAATTACATTGAAAATGATGGGAAGTTTTTTTCGCATACTGTTTTTTAAGCTCATCATTGACATTAGGTCCGTTTTTTGGAAAAAAAAAATAATTTTCAATCTATTTATAAAGAAATGTTGTGTTTTTTTGACATATCGGGTTAGGTTCGCGAGGTGCGAAACGTTCACACTATCTGAATTTGTAATTTCTGAAATCATATATGTAATATACGACCCTGAAAACTCCAGAAAACCGATTTTTTGATGGGGTTTTTTCAAAAATTTTACCCTCATCCCTCAGTCAAATGTCAATGTGCTTTATTTTAACATTTTAGTGCACGTTGTTGGAAGAAGCTATAATTGATTTTGAGATATGGTCTGCCATTGGCGCTGGGACCATTTTCGATGGGAAAAAAAATTTTGGGAAAAAAAAGTTTTCTAGGGTTTTTCTATACGAAGATTAGATATATGATGTAAGTTTTAGAAAAACTCTTTGCTTTAAAGGTGTTGTAAGTTGCTTTTAACTGCAGCGTCTTATCGTAAGAATTTCGTCTTAGATAAAATCAAGGCCAGTATCAAAATAGAAGCAACATGATGAACAAAAAGTTTGAAAATTTAAGAACCTTAACTTCAAGTTAACATCTCATTTCATTTTGTATGTGAGTTTGGAAGTCCAATAAATCTAAATCTTCTTTCAACTTTTTCTGAATGATACTACAGTACTGCTACGATTTTGTGTTTTTAGTAATTTTTACGTGAATTTACGTGATTTTACCAAAATTCACGTAAAAACAGGTAATTTTACGTAAAATTACGTTTGTAAAAAAACGTAAATTTACCTTTATTTACCGGATTTTACGCAAATTTACTTGAAATTACGTAAATTCTCGTAAAAAGTAAAAATTCCATTTCTATTTTTGATGCTTTGAACAAAAATGCTCTGAATAATCCTAAATTTTAATTTTTTTGTGATACCAAAACTATTGGAGAATACTTCGTAATCTTATAGACGTACTTAGGATGGGTTACAGTTTTTTTGAATTTTTTTTGATGAGTTATTCGATGTCGAAGTATAACAATCAAGAAAACAACGTGATTTCAGTTAAATTTGCGTAAAATCCGGTAAATAAAGGTAAATTTACCGTTTTTTACAAACGTAATTTTACGTAAAATTACCTGTCTTTACGTGAATTTTGGTAAAATCACGTAAATTCACGTAAAAATTACTAAAAACACAAAATCGTAGCAGTACTGTAAATTAGAGATAACTTACTTCAAAACTAAATTAAAATGGAATATTATTGAGGAGTCTATCAGAAAAGAGGAAATGTTCAAAATACATCAAATTCAAGGTTGAATCAAAATAAATTCATAAAATGACGCAATTAATCAAATTATTATGAAGAAACAAATGTAAAAAGTTTATTTATTACATTTTTAATTTTTGTTTATCTGATGTTTTGAAAAAAATTTTAATTTTTTTTTCAAACTTAATATTATTCAAATTTCAAACATAATTTAACACACATTTTTTTAAATAGAGAACAGTTTTTTTTGTTTTTTTTTATTCACCATCACAGCCACCACCAACACCACCGAGAAAAAAAGAAAAAGAGAGAGAGAGAAAAAAAAGAGTGAGTGAAAGAAAAGCAAAGTAAATTGAAATGTATATCATTGTAAATTTTTGAAACAAGAAACGAAATAGAAAAATTTCTATAATTACATTTAGTTTAAAAATAAATTTTTTTTCCAATTTTTATTCGCTTTTATAATGAAGTTTGAGTGATTTTAAAAAATAGAGTGCAAAGGATCCTAGTTTTATCTATCTAACGTTTAACTTATTTCATTTTTTTTTGATCTTTTAAACTTTTGATTGAAAATTTTTTGAATTCTTTTCTCTTTATGTTTAAACTTGCATTTTTCAAAACTATTGCGCCATTTTTTAATTATTTCTTCATTTTTCTTTCAAACAAAACAAAAAAATTTATTTCAAAAAAAAAAAGACTTACTTGCTTACATGCACCCAAATCAACCAAATAATTTATTTAAGAATAAAAAAACCAACAAAGTTGAATTTAAATCAAAGAAAAATTATTAAATTCTCTTTTTCGACTAATTATTTCATGAACCCGTGCAAATTCGAACCATCATTAGAAAAATTTTTACATTTCTGGGGGGATGTGCTCGAAAATTTTTTATAATAAATTTTTTTTACTTAAAAAAAAAATCTTTTTTTTTTTTATAATTTATAATTTTTTATAAATTCTTTAAAAAAAAATGATTGCAATAATCATTAATCATTTTTCCATATTTTTCTTTTCTTTTACTTCTAATTTTAAATGCACATTATTGCAAGAGAAATAATTTTTTTTTTAAAACAACAACAACAACACCAAACTTTAAAGAGAGAAGAAAAAAAAAAGAACCAGCATTATTACATTATTTTCATTTTTTGTTTTTTTTTTTCGAAAAAAAAAACTTTATTGTTTAGCTATGTTCTCGCTGTCTCTTAAATACGTTTTTAAGTCAAAATCGTGTAAATTCATAACGGGTTGTTTTCTAACATTTTAATTTTTTTTTTAGACGAAGAAAAAGAAAAAAAAAAAAAACAATTAAAAAAGAAAAGTTAAACACAAAAATTTTTCGAATATTATTTCAAGTTTATTGATGTAGATAGAGAATGGCCGCAGCGTTAGCTTCCTCACACACCACTTCTTCTCATAATGTATCCAAAAGTAAAACTAACATTAAAACAAATGATTTAGATAGAAAAAATTCTATTGCGCCAAACTCAAATTATCGTTCCACAAGTCAGATTCCTAGTATGTCAAAATCAAATTTTGACCAAAATGAACAAAGAGTAAATAGAAATATAAATAATGATGAATCTCATAGAAAGCGGTGCACATACAATTTGAACGATCTTGTTTGGGCAAAATTGAATAATCATCCTTGGTGGCCGTGTAAAATTGTAAATGATAGCTACCATATTTTTCAAAGAAAAATAGGTACCCTATTATTTGTGTTTATCCCCTCTTTTTTTTTATAACATTATTAATTTTTTAAGGGGAAAAACAAATGTATTTTGTTGAATTGATTGGTTCGAACATTGAAAAAGCATGGGTTTTTGACACAAACATTTTTAAATACGAAGGATTTGATTTGTTTAAAACGTATGCTCAAGATCAAGTCGACAAGGCAACAAGCAAGACAGCAAAAGAGGAACTAGCCAAACGATTTGAATTAAAATTTGCGCCTAATAAAAAAGAAGAGTGGGATGGAGCCATTGATTTTGCTGACAAAACATTACTAGCTCAAAATCAGAACAAATTGGAACTAAAGAGAAAGGTTTTTATTTTCAAGCTTTTTTTTTTTTGAGTATCTGATTATCCTGAAAAACTAAACAAAATTTATAACTCAAGAGAGAAAATTTTAATTCCAAAGACTCTGGTACGAACTGTACATTAAATCGAATGAATTTTAAGAATGAAAATCATGTTAAAACAAACTTAATTTCATCGAATTTAATGTTACCAAATCAGGTACAAACTCTATTTTAATTTTGATTATTGTTTTTTTGTTTTGACATTTTTGAGTTAAGGACTTGAAAAATTGCGTGAAAAAACTCAAACAACCTGAAAAAATTATAAAACATGAGAATTTAGTCGATTTTAATAACAATAAACGTAATTTTGAAGATTTGAGTGAAGACGAAAATGAGAATGAAAATATATGCGAAGAATACTCGATTGATGATCAAACAACTGATAATTGTGAACACACCACTCTATCGAGTATAATCAACGAACAAAAAGAACGAATGAAAAAGAAACGCGGTCGTAAACCCAAATCACCCAATCGTAATTTTAACATTGTAAATTTGTATCCTGATAATGAGTTAAAATTAAAAATTAAACTGAATAATATTCCAAAAATAAAAGAAGAAAATTTATCTGATAACGAGTTTATGATAAAACCTAATCGAAGTAGATCGAATAGTAGCTCGTCGGAAAGTAGCCGATCTAGTAGTAGTAGTAGTTCAAGTAGTGGTAGTAGTTGTAGTTCGGCGTCAAGTGACTCTACCAGTTGTAGCTCGGATACGAATGAATTTGATAATGTTACAGATTTTAAAAAAAATTACTCACCAACATCATCAAATTGGTCAAACTCAACCGATTATGAATTGTCATCGTTAAATGGTCATCAATATGGAATGACTAGAAATCCGTCTGATAATTCAATAGTTGAACGAATAAATGTGAAAAAGCAAAATGCTCGTAAATCAAGCACGTCATTTTGTGTATCATCACCGACACCCTCTTTGCCTACACCTAATAAACGAAAACAAAGTATTAAAACATCTGGACGCAAACGAAATTCAAAATCACTCAGCGAGCCAGCTAACATAGATAATTCGCTTTTTGATGAAAACAATCTTTTATCATCTGCACAAAATTTTAATGAAAGTATAATCAGTGGCAGCGGTGGAAATACAACACCTGAAACTTATTTAATCGATCGTTATAAATACGCTGTAAGACACATCAAACAAGGTCTCAGTGTCGAAGAAGCGTGTAATAAATACCGGATAAGTAAAGGTGCGTTGTTAAAATGTCTTTCGGGTGGAACAGCGCCAAGAGGTAAAAAGACACGATTGACCGAATCTGAAGAGAATGAAATTGTCGAATGGCTGATAAATTATAAAGAATTAAAATATAACGAAGCTATACACTTGGTTTTTGAACAAGTTGCACAAAAATTTGAGCACGCGCAACGACCCAATCCTTTCAATAACGGTAAACCAAGCATGGATTGGTGGTATGACTTTTTGTCTAGACACCCGCAAATAATGGCGTCTAAACCAGACTGGCTAAAGAGAGGCAAAGTAAACGATCAATATATCAAAGACGTTCAATCAGGTCATTTAAAGTGTACAAAATTTAGACGTGCTTTACTTTCCGCCATTCAGTACATTAAAAGTCAAAACGACCCGGCATCTGCATCAATTTTAGAATCAGTTACTGTTAGTGAAACGAGTCCATTGTCTACTCCTTGTTCATCTTTAAACGATAACAAGTCAAAACAAAATCAAAAAATTAATCCACAAAAGTTGCCTAAAATAAAATCAAATAAAATTAAACAATTACCTCGTAATCTGAAAAATTCTGATTTGTTCGTAAACTCTGATAAACGATCATACCCGAGTAGCTTAGCATCGACTCCCATACAACAAAATATCTATCCAAACTTGACTTCTAACAATTCAAGTTTACTTAACGATAGTTTTCAAGCTGTAATACACAATCGTAATAACAGTAATTGCTCATCAACAACAGTGACCACTAATAGCATTGATTTTAACGATGAAGATCTATCATCAGTCTCACCAATATCTTTAATAAACTCTAAATTGACTCATAATCATGTGGTGACAAAAAGCGAAGATTTATTTATATCAAGCGAGTTTAATAAACCTCATGAGTTTGTTAATCAGTTTGTTAATAGTGAAAATTTAAGTGATGATGGCGACGAAGAGGAGAATAATGAAAATAATTTTGAAGATGATGCAAACGGTAATGTTACCTATAACACGGAAATATTCAATTCAGAATTAGACGATAACGATTTTGAGGGCTTAATCGATCCGAACGAACTTATCGAAAAAGATCATCATCGAAATCATCAAGAAAATTTTGTAAATCAACAATTTTTTACAGAAACAAAATACTCGAATGATATGTTGTTCAACAGTCATTTAAAATATCAAGATTACAATCAAAATATTGACCCGGATAATTTTATTTCTGTTAAACAACAACCCATGGTGTATAACAATCATATTTTGAACATGTCTCATATTTTACCTGAAATGATCGAACGACCCACTTATGAACAGCATCATCATCACCACCACAACCACCATCACCATCAAATCTATAACAATCATTTAATGTATCATGAGCATAATACAAATAGTCTACTTGGTAGAGACGATGACGATTCACAAAACAATCATAAATTAATACACGATCACGATGATGAAGGTCTCATCTGTGATCCCATATATCCGTCCGCTTATTTGCATTAAAAATAACACAATTGGTGCAATTTCTTGATTATTGGTTTATTTTTAGTATTGATAATTTTAGTGTTTGAAAAAAAAAATGTTTTCATTTATAAAATGATAAAAAAAAAAGCAAAAAAAAAACAGAGATTGAAAATTTCAATTGACATAGTGCCCGACAAACCATGACCATACAGTATTTGGTCATAATTTTATTATTATAAATAATTTTTTTTATTTAGGTGGTGAAATATCCCGCAAAATCTTTAACTTGTTTTCTTTTTTTTTTACGGACTTCTATCTTTATTTATTACTTTATGTAGAGTTGATATTTTTTAATCGTGTTTTGAAACTTCCAAACATTTTTTTTTGTTTTATGACTTTTTGAAAAAAGGTGAAAAAAAAAACAACAACAACAACTGAGAAATGATTGTAAAAAATAATTCCAAAAACTACTTTTTTTTTTGTAAATTTTTTTTTTCCATACTTCTTTGGTGCTTCAAAAAATTGAAATTTTCAAGCGTTATTTTCAAAACAACAAAACCTTGTGAACTGACTTTTTGGTCGATTGATTATTTTTTCCTTCTTCTTATGATTTAATTCATAATTAAAACCCTAAACCCTTAACAAACAAAAAAAAAACTTGGTTTTATTTAATTAGAGTATTATTGTTTTCTATTTGTTAGATACTTTGTTATTACTTCTTTTTTTTATTGTTTCTTGTGTTGTGTCTTCGAATGACCAAAAAGTCAGTTAATCGAGTGAGTCCTTTAAATTGATAAACTTAACTTACAATTTGTCAATATGAATAAATATTTCAACTCAAGAATTGATCTAGATAAGTTATCAATTTAGAACTCTCTAAATTTAAAAAAAGGGCATTTACATGATAATTTTTTCTTCTTTTTTTGAATAAACCATGTCCATGTATTATTTTTTTTTGTTTTTTTTTTACCAACTTTTTATTTTGTAACTAAATAAATTGTGAAAGAAGAAAAAATTTTTTTTTTTTTTGTTTTTGTTTTTTTTTTCCGACGATTTTATAAACTCTTGTATTTTAGCATAAAACAAAAAAAAGATAAAACAAAATATTTAGTAAATGAAAAAATTTATTTGTAGTATTTTTTTTTTTTAAATTAATTTTTTTTTCAACATTTTTTTTTGCTAGTCGCTTTATATTTTCATTTTCTTCCTTGTATTTATAACATTATTTAAAAAACTAAAAACTGATTTTAACTATAAAAAAAACAACTCATTTTTGGCAAATTATTTTTAAAAATAAAGAAAGCTTACAATCATTCATTTATTTTGCTTAGCTGTGTTAAGTCTTTTTAAAGCTAAGAAAATGATAAACTGAGTTTATAGCCTTTGTAAATGATTGGCTGAGTATTGAAGATTTGACCGGAGATTTGTCATATCTGGCGACTTCACAAATACAAGAAAATTATATTTTTATTTCCGATAAAATCTAGAGTTTATCCCTATTTTACCAATTCCGCTTTATGCAACGAAATGCTGAGATGCTTTTTTTAATATTTAATAACTGGAAATTATTTAAATGAAGAGTCTAAAAAATATTAAGCTCTTATTGGCTGTGGTAAGGAGCTTCAAGTCATAAATCTTACTTCCTTAAAATTCGGGACAGGTCAAAGATGAGCCTCCGTAAACTTCATATTTACCTAAAATTTTTAATTTGTAAAAAATGAAAATAGGTGATCATGAAATTTACACAAATAATTAATTTTGTAAAAAATGAGTTCAGTTTGAGTAGAAGCCTCAAAAAATTGCCGATGATCATCAAACACTCTTTCCTCTTCTATTTGGATCTCTTGTTTCTTACGTCTAATAGAATAATTAAAGGCCGAAGCATCGGTTTAGGTCGATCTTGAGGTCAGTGAGACTGGATCATTTAAAAGTTGTTGACGGTTGCGAATCCTTGTATGTTTAAATCATCGGATGTAAATTTTGATCTTAGGCTAACTTTCTTCTTCTTTTCGCTTATTTTTATGGTATCAATCTCTAATTGTTTTGATTCGACATCGATGTTTTTTGCATGAAGGAGCAAGTCTTGTATATTTCAATTGTTTTTTTTGGCTCGTTGTGTTTTAACATATTTCCCTCATAATTCTCTCTTGAGATAGGTAAGAATTTGTGATTATACAAATTATTTCCCTAGATACAAACGATTTTTTTAAATGTGAACCATTTATCTTCAAAATCTAGTACAACCGACATCTCGGGCATCTTGTAATTACGAAGGTTATTAATTATCTTAAAAACGCTCATTTTGTAAAAAAAAATGCCTTAAAAAGCTATTAGATTAGCGCCTTATTTGGTAATAGAATTGACTAGAAATAAGGTATAAGTAACCAAGAAAAACAAAGTAAGATTTATGATTTTGGGCTACTTACCTAAACAAAAAAATTAAACTTCTTAATTCTTTTACTGTGTAAAATTGAAAGTTTTACTATGACCGAACCTTATCAAACATTTTTTAGGTCAAAAATTCGCTTAAATATCCCATAATGAATATTTTAATATCCCAAAATGCTTAATCCAACACAGTAAAATACTTTATTGACAACACTTTATTGCAATTGCAAATTTGTTTTTTATAAAATTTATTTTAAATTGTAATTCGCTCATGTGAAACAAAAGATTATTTTAAAATTTTAGCATTGAAAATAAAAGAAAATTGATTCTTCGGACATAATGTGGTATCAAAACGTGCTTATTATTTGAAAAACCCTAACCTTTTCTTGTAGAGAAAGACTAAATCTACAAAAGTGATGGGTTTATGTCTCATATAATTTATAGGAAATTATATCTCAAAAACAACGAAAAAATGAACTAAGATTTATGATTAGGTGCATCTCACTTTTTAATGAAATTGGAAATTTGATCTCATAAAAAATAATGTTTGAGAAATGATGTTGAGTAAATTTTTCAAAAAAATTTGTGAGTCATATTTTTGGAATTTTTCGCAACACCTAAAAATATTTTACAATTTCTCGCAATCTTGTTAATTTCACATAATTTTGCGGTTTTAAGGAGCTAAGAGTCCGGTCTTTCACATTGATTTTTTTACTGCATCTTCGTTTTCTATAAAAATTATTTAAAAATTATTCTATTTTTAAATTTTGTACTGAACTTTTTGAACGAAACTTCACAATGCTAAAAAAGATTTGATTTATTCAACTTCTGTAACTCTAAACTTCACTTTTTAGATACCTAAAAGTCTCGGCTTTAAAGGATTTTGGGATCTTTGATTTCTTTGAATTCGCTAATCATAACTAGGTACGACAAAAAGTTGCTTTAGCAGCTTGAGTAACTTTAGCAACTGTTGAGCGATTTTAGAAAATTTTTAAAAATTTTTTCTAAAATTCGACATTTATTATTTAAAATTCATTTTTTTTAACTTCATCCCAATTATGAATTAAGGATTTTTAAATATTTTAATGAAAAAATCTTAACTCCTATTAAGCGCCTATGATAAATTTAATGGACCAACTGTGAAAACGACGTTTGAAATAGTTACGGTACACGAAAATATCCTGCAAGAAGCTAATGAGCTTGTTGTTAGGACGTCCTTCAGCTTTCTTTAGCGTTCTGAGGCCAAGGTTATTACCGTAATGCCCTGCAAACGAATGCATGCATTAGAAATCAAAATTTTAAGATAAATGCTTCAAAAAAAGCTATTTTTAAAGATTTTGCCAAACCGTAAAAATAATCAACAAATAGTTTTATACTGTTGATTAGGTTCTCTATTAAAATATGAGGTAAAAAAATTAAAAAATTTTTTATTTTGGGACGCATTAATAGTTAAAATTTTAGGTTTTAATACTATGCGTTCTTAAACAAGGCATTACGCTAAGAACAAAAATTCCAAAAACGTACAGTTTTAATCATGTTAGACAAGGTTTTAATCTTAACTCCTCGCGTATCTTAAATCTTCAAGAACAATTATGATTATAAATTTGGCGAAGATTTGTATAGGTAACGATTCTGGAAAAACAATAGAAGGTTGAAAAAAACAGTTTTGTGTTACTCAAAAATATAATTTTATTAAATAAGGTGTATTGTTTTAAATTTTTGTAAATTTAAAAAAATTTTGTATGTAAAAACCTTAAAATAATTACAGTTGTGGTCATTCACATGTTCCTTTTGTGAACTTTCATGCACTTATGATTTTAAAAAGCTACCATTCATTTATAGAAATCAAATGAAAGTTATAAAGCTCTAGTTGAAGCTTGTAAAACTAGCTTTCATTTGATACCCATAGATCAATCGTATCTTTTCGATATCATTAGTTCATGAAAGTTCACAAAAGGAACACGTGAATGACCCAAACTGTAGCAATCTCTCTAACTTATGAGCACTTTTTGAGCAATTTTTAATGAAAAAAAGCACCTTTTAGTCACTCCTAATCATAACTTATTATTTCATTTATTTATTTTGCGTCGATTATTTTTATTCTTCCCAAGCAAGTAAAAATGGTTAAAAAATTTTCTGTTCTTGAAGTATTCCTCAATTCACTTTTTAACATTGTGTCTGCGTAAGAAAAAATTGTCTTTTTTCATTAAAAATTTTAAAAAAAAACGAATTTGCTTTTTTGATTGCTTTAAAATTAAATACACATAATTCTTTAAATTTTTGAATTTCGAGTGGAAACTTTCATAATTTACATTTAATTACCTCATTTTTAGCTTCCCTGTTGAACGCTCGAATACCAGACATAGTTAAAAATAAAATCACCAAACGAACCTTTCTTGATCGAGTCAAATTTTGACCGGTGTAATATTTAGTGAAGCATTAAAAAAAATCTAACAAGCCAAAATATCTTTTATTCTAGATTAAGATTTCTTTGACTTTTTGGTGTTAAGCTTTTTCAAAGTTTTCAAATATTTATTCACATTAAACAAATTATATTAAAGAAAGTAACTTTTTTACACCATTAAACACTTTTAATTTTCTTTTACCTTAAAGCATTTACAAATAATTATCCAGATGAAATGAAAATTTTTTATTAGTAATTTAATATGATTAAATAAAGCTTTATTATATTTACCTATACTATAGACAACGTATCACTAGCCTCAAACAACACCTGAGCTTGAAAAGCATAAACTTAAAAAATTAAACCTAGTTACTACGGAAGACTTTAAGAGCACGTTAAATTGGTCAATCTATATTGTCTATTTTGTCCCATAAAGTAGTTCTACTCTATGAAAATGAAAATAATTTTTTATCGGTAGCTCTTAGATAATTAGAATGTTGAGCTTAAAAGTACTATTATTAAAATAGAAAACGTTTTTACTCATTTTCTTTAAGACAATATTTTCTTTTTTTTTTCAAATAAAATAAAAAAAAAACTTATTCATTTAAGTCTACATTCACATCGAAATCACTATTTAAATATTTATTAAACCAAATTTCCATGACAACGAAAAACTAAATTTGAACAAAAAAATAAAAAAAGAGAAAAATCATTTGTTTAAATTTTAGTTTTCAATTAGCAATCTGATATAGTTTATGAACTTGAATAAGTTTTTAATTCTAATGAAATAAATAATGTCATTCGATCTTGTTACAGTTTGTTTAAATCTATTGGATAGATGTGACACAAATTTTTCACCAGAGGCTTATCTACAAACAGTTGAAAATTTTGAGGTACTTTATGACAAAAAAATAACTTAAACTTTCGATTTATGTAATCTTAAGCTTAATATTTAAGTCGTTTGGAGACTCGGAAAAAAAGTTCATACTAGAAGTTTTCTATGGGTGTTTTGACCGAAAAAATATTATTGACATCGTTGTCAATGGATACTATTTGAAAGACGGAAAAAATTGTCTACAAAGTGACCGTAGTCTTTACACTTGTAAGTTCTATCCTTAATTTAGACTTTTTTTACAATCAACTTGACCATTTTTTTTTCAAGTTATCTCTTATATGGTGATTTATCACATAAAATATTACGGAATCGAGTACTTGTACGTGTTGTCAAGTTATTCTAATCAAGAAAAAATATTCAAATATTTAAAATATTTTTTGAATGAAAAAAATTTAATGACATGGATCAGAGACGCTTGGTCTACTCTTCTAGACAACACGTTCGTTGAAGACACATTGCTCAATCCACTTTTAAAACTGCTTCCCGAATTGAATTTATTTTTGAAAGAATTGGAGGAAAGTATTTACCAGACTAAAGCTCGACCAAAACCCGAATCAACTAGGCCAAAACCTTTTAACATAACTCAACCACAGCCGAGAAAAGTTCTACTCCCCGAACCCCTACCCGAAAGAGAAGTCTTTAAACCGTTGAGGAATATCTCTAAATCGGCTAATACAATACCAAGTTTGGAAAAAAATCCGAATGTTAGTTACGAAAAAAAGTCTCGAATAGTTAAACGTACAGTACCAAAATCAGCTAATGATGGATTCGAAAAAATGAGTAATCAGTCTGAGAGATCATTTAAAGCAAGACCTTTTGTTAATCGTCAAAATAGTCAAGAACCAGTGAAATTAAATACGGCTGCTGTTCTTAAAGATGAGCATTTAATCAAAAAACAAGTTGATGAAATGTTTAAAAAATTTTCCTATTTGGAAATGGGTCAAGGAAGTCCGAATGAATTTTTAAAATGGCAAACTGAAATGCGTTTGAATGATTTAAAAGCAGAACAAGAAAAAATTGAGTTAAAAAAATTGCAAAGTAAATTGACATATGAAGAGGCTATTTTGGCAAAAGCAAATATGGTAGAAAATAAACGTGCTCAAGTCAAACAAATTCAAAAAGAAAATTCAAATTTAATGAAAGTAAAAGCCGAAAAGGGAAGAATTGAAAGTGAAAAAGTTAAAAATATTGTCAATAACGTTTTACAAGATGAGAAAAAAGTTAAATTTATAAAAGATCAAGTGATCGAAAATAAAAAACAAATTGCTCAACAAGTTATTAAAGAATCTGAACGTTTAGAGGCTGAAGCATACAAAAAAGTTTGTTTTTTGAGATTTCATCAGGCGAGTCTTTAAATTTAATTTTTTAAGGTTGAAGAGGAGATGAGAAAAAAAATAGAACTTATTCAACAAATTAAAGCGGCTGAATCGATTCCAATTAACAGAACGAAACAAGTCGATCTAACAAGCACTCAAGGACACGGATTTTTAAATGAAATGTCAATTGCCGAATTGACTGAACGCCTTCAATTAGCCAAACAAGAAAATGAAGAGTATTACCGAAAGAAGCATGACGAAATCATAAAGACTAAAATCGAGAAAGAAGAAAGTTTAGTCGAGAAACTTAATTTTGTCAACAAGTATCGAAACGAATTGTTAAATAATGAAAAAAAGTAATCAAAAAAAAAGAGAATTTATTTTGTCATTTGGTAAAATTTTAATTTTTTTTTTAAGAGAGACTTTTGATGATTTGAAAAAAAAAGTCAAAGAAGAGATTAAAAACTCTGATGCATTGTCAAAAATGAAAAAAAAATTGGAAGAAACAAAAGAAGTAAGAAGTAAAGTTACAGTATTTAGTGTTAGTAAACAAGAAGCCAAGAATCAAATGAATACTTACGCAAATCAAAGGGTGAGTCTTACAAAGACCATTCGAATTTATTTTTAAAATTTTTAATTTAGAAAGCACTTGAGAGAGATCGTTTCAAAGAATTAGAGCAAACACATGAGAGATATAGATTTTTGAATCTTGAATCAGCCAGAGTTTCAAATATTGTATAAATTTATTGATTTCGTTTCTATTTAGTTCTATTTGAATAAAAAAAAAATATTTTGATTTTATTTTATTAAGCCGTGTCAAGGATTCTCAATTCAAAGCAACCTTTTATAATGTTAAATGGACACAAAAACAGACTTTTATTGTTTTCATTTGTTTTATGAAAGTCTTGAATCTCTCAAGATTTCAAATAAAAAAATTTTGTCAGCAGACGCTCTCGAGAAAATCTAATAAAATTTATTTAAAATAATTCACCGTTTTGATTTGCAACATACAAACCCGGTCTTTTACAATGCTCATTTCTGAAAGTTCGTGAATTCGGAATGATGAGGCAAGGGTTGAATTTTCAATTTTTTAGAACAACAAAAACTTCGTAATCTTGTGTTTTCTTAGATTACATTAATGAGTCGACAGTTGACAAAATTTTGATCTGAAAATGAGCTTTCAGAAATGAGCATTCTGAAAGACCAGATTTGTAAGGTGAAATTTTGAGTTTCTGAGGTATATCAGTAAGTGTTTGAATCTTGATTAATAATTCATAAAATACCAAAAAAATATTGGCTTTTGAGCACCGTCAAAACTTTCTTCTAGAAGTGCGTAAATCGTTAAATTTCTTTTATGGGCATCTTTGAGACTTTCTTAAATGTTTTACGAATCCATAATATCTTTCGTATTTCTTCATTACATAATCTAGCACAATTATAAAGAGTGATGGTGCTAAAACGTTTCCTTGAAGGGCAAGTTAAAATTTTTTCTCAATTTTCTTTTTTCTATTTTTTGACTCTTGTGCAATCGTTATAAAAAGTGTGCTTATAAATATTTCAAGGAAAGGAAGGTGCAGCCACATGCAGCAAAATTTGCTGCATCTACTGGAGAGGTCTGCAAAAATTCTGCAAATAAAATTGCGCATTTAAATATAAATCTTTTTCAATGGCGTGCAATTTTGCAGAGAATTACAAAAAATGCAAAGTTATGCAAAATTGCACGCCATTGAAAAAGATTTATTTTTAAATGCGCAATTTTATTTGCAGAATTTTTGCAGACCTCTCCAGTAGATGCAGCAAATTTTGCTGCATGTGGCTGCACCTTCCTTTCCTTGAAATATTTATAAGCACACTTTTTATAACGATTGCACAAGAGTCAAAAAATAGAAAAAAGAAAATTGAGAAAAAATTTTAACTTGCCTCCTTGAAGAACTCCTGTTGTAATTTTAAATTCCTCTGACAGTGCTCCATTTAGAAAGAATCGGCTTTTAGAGTAATTATAGAGTACTTAAATGATTTTGTCGATCTTCTCTGGAATGCCATAGTGTCTTAAAATTGCCAACACCATCCGTCTAGAAATATAGTCGAATGTTTTCTTAAGGTCGATGAACATTACATCAGGTATGTATACGCGTATAGATATATGTATTACGAATACATAATATGTATACGACCAAGGTATTCGTATACATATTTATATGAATATGTATACGAGAATACTTAAATATGTATACGCGTATACTTTCGTATACAAATTTTTTTTTTCAGTTTTTCAAGAATACTTTGTATGTATATTCGTATACATATGGTATGTACGGATAATCAAATACATGTAATAGTATCGGAAAGGGCTCCGAGCCCGGGTATTTCTGTTCGGATGTCAAATTATTCGGATTAAACTGTATACGGATTATCGCGAGTCGACTGTATATTCGTATACATATGGTATGTATTCGAGTATACATCTGGAAAAAAATTAAGGGAATACTAGGATTGTTAAATGAAATTTGATACTTGGAAACTTTTCATAAGTTTTTTAATTCAAAAGGAATTATAATAAATGAAACTTTTAATGAAATGAAATTTTAGATTTTGATCATAGGAACGCACGAATGTGCGTTCCCTATAATATGTTTCGCGAAGCGTTAGTGCGTTAATTCAAACGCTTTTTTGCGAATTTGAAAATTCCCTGAGTAAGATAGGACCATAAAAAAATATACTAGCTTGCAGGAAATTTTAAGAGGAACAAGATGGTGAATTCACTTTTTCAGTTTTACCTATTCATTTACTTGTACATAGCCCTCAAAGATAAGCAAAAAGTTAAATTTTTAATTAAATTTTTGATTTTTGCGAATTTGAAAATTCCCTGATTTAGGAAGTCCTATCAAAATTTACATCAGCTTGTAGCAAATAAAAAAAGGAACAAAATTTTGTATTTTTTCTTCAAAAAATTCAAATTTTAACTCGAAAATGTATCTATATTACTATTGTGTAACGGAACGAACGTTCACTAACATTTCCCGTCTTTTTAATTTTCCCATAGTTCACCGAATTTCATCGTAATTCTTCAGAGTTCACCGAAGTTTCCTTTAGTTCATTAGAAAATTATTTTTTATTATTTATCGGGGTCATAGATATCAAGAAATTTTCAAATAACACTACATACTTTAAAAAACGAATATAGCTTTTTTTTAAATTATGCTATTGATAGACTTGGTTTAATTTTAAATTCTAGTTTCGGATTTCGATATTTTAAAAGGAAATTGATATTTAGAGTGCGGAACTATGGGAAACTACGGTGAATTTCGGTTAGCTATAGGGTACTTCGGTGAGATTAAAAAGGTTCATGAAAATTCATTACAGTAACACGTGAATGGACACAACAGTACATACTAACGTGTAGAGATAGAAACGGGAAAAAAATTGTTTCTTTAATTTTTTATTTGAAGAGTTATGATTTATCTTATATTTAATAGAAGGCGTAGATCCTTCGAAAAAATATAGGTAAATCACGTATACTTTCGGAAGCATAAATTTAGAGCTTTAGTGTTACTCAAAAACTAAGTGCAATTAAATTGCTTTTTTTTTAATCTGAAAAATTTCTTTTTTTTTATTTTCAACTTATTGGCTTATTTTCTTAATTAATTACAGGACATTGGTAAAATAAATAAATTAATTAATTAATTAATCTTTTTTTAAAAAAAGATTCAATTGGAGAGAGACAAGTACAATGCTGCCTTTAAAATATCAAAGACAATGCGGCTATAATATGCTGATCATGCAAAGGTAAAGAGACAAGCCAACAAGGGAACATATTATAACCCTTGCAATTGTAATTCATTAATTTTAATTTCTTAATTAAATAACGTCAGGCTCGATAAATATGACATGCCACTAAAATTGAGTGCTTGAGTTTAGTGATTAGTCATATATTAACGGACACTGAGTTTTCAAAATCTGTGAATTCGCTATTAATGGCATCTCATTAAAAGCGAAAATTTTAATTGAGCATTTAAGTCCGGTTCTTCTTGGAAATTGAACTTTTCGAATTCATTTTGAAAATTTCAGAGAAATCCAGTTAGTGAGATTTTACGTTATTTCATTCAATTTAATTTTATCAATTGGAAGGGTTATAATATGTTCCCTTGTTGGCTTGTCTCTTTACCTTTGCATGATCAGCATATTATAGCCGCATTGTCTTTAATATTTTAAAGGCAGCATTGAACTTGTTTTAATTTTGTTTTATTCGATTTAAATACTGAAAAAGTATTAGCTTCTTTAAATTTTATTAGAATTATAAGGAATCGTTACATTTTTCACAACACCAAACCCTTTTAAACTTAACATTACCAGAGAAATTTCGAACTATGATATTTTTCTCAAGAAGGAATCAAGAGATAAATGCAAAAGAATAAATACCGTAAACGCTTAACGACTCCTCATAGAACAAAGTCGAAAAATCAACCTTTATTCTGATTGAAAATTGGGTTTAACTCTAATAGAAAAGTATGGGATATAACATTGAAAATAAAAAATTACATTGCTTTTCCATTAGAGACCCGAGGTCGATTTTCCGACTTTGTTCTAAGAGTAAAGGGCAAGAGTTTAGGTTAGTTATTTTATCATTTTGTTGGCCAGAAATTAGGACAATACTGGAAAGGATTTCCTTTAATTAACAGTTAAAATCTTTAGACACAAGAAACGGTTGTTTTAGGAGATTCTTATTTTTGGTCGAACATTCAGTCAAAGAAACTAATTTTTTTTCAAATCACCTAAAAAAAGACTGGTTAACACAAAAAAATATAAAAAAAAAACATGCGAAATGAAGCAATTTTGTGTTAAACGTTGTCATTTTTATTTAGGCGCCCCCCTATTTTAAAAGTCAGAGGGGCTCAGCCCCCCCCCCCCCCCAAATGAAAAAAAAAATTATCTTGTTTATATAAAAATCTCTATCAAAGTTGCATCTCAAGTAAAGGTTTATTAATCTTAAAATAGAACATCACTATAATTGATATTCTAAGCACTAAAATATCCATTTTCAGTCAATTTTTAAGTAATCTTTCTGTAAAAAGTTGAGCCTGCCTTAAAAATCAAAGAATCGACTTGACTTAAAACAATACAAAATCGAAAAAAGAGTATTCCTCTAGGAATTCTTAAAGGACTAAAATAGTCCGCTTGGAGTATAGTCAATTCAGTGAACTTAGACTTTTCCGATGTCAAATTTTCCTAAACGAAGAGATTTAAAAAAAAGCACTCCAACATTCTCGCGATCATTTTTATTTCAGAAAAAGACAATTTTGGTTAATAATCGCTTACAAAAACGATTCCTTATGGGCTTCTACAACATGAAAGTTAAAGTTTGACAGCTCCTCTTTAATCCTCTAAAATACTGACTTGGAGACTTAGAACGTATACAACAGATCACTGAGATACCGATATTACGGATTTAAGAACCGTTAATTACTTAACGCTCAAGCTATTTTAGAATGAGTGTACCAAAACTTTGAGAATGAAAAAAATCAATTCTATACACAGTAAATTTTTGCGACCCTTTTTGATCAGAGCCCCCCCATGTAAAAAATCCTGGCTACGCCGCTGTATACGCGTATACTTTCCAAAAAATAGATTCAGAAAATATACCTATGCCAGTTTATTAAAAGTTGAGTCTTTGAAGAGCTAATTGTCAGTTGAGAATGTGATATTTGATAAGCAAAATCATGAATAATCTCTAGGTGTAGAATTTGTCAATCATGTTGGTTTTCAAATTTTACGTAAAACGTGACTGTATAATTTTAAACGTTTTTTGTACGCTTGGTATCTCAAACGAATGCACAATGATCTTTTTTTGAAAGTCATGTTTTTGCATTTTTTTGGTCTGTCAAATATTCAAACAGAATTTGAATTCACTTTAACGATTACAGTAATACACCGAGCACATTTTTTAATTTAACAAAAACATAAAGGATGACATGTTAGAAAAAACAAAACCATCCTAGATTGTCTTCAACTATTTTATCGATATGCAATTTTGTTATTTAATATTGCAATTTAAAAAAAAAAAAAAGTCATTTTTTTGTATACGCTTGTTTTCAATAAGAATTTATTTTTTCAAAAAAAAAAAAAACTTAAATTGTTTAAACTTAGGTGAAAAAAAAACAACAAAATAAACTTATTTTGTAATTTTTTAACTACCTCAACTATTTCGTTTAATTATTTTTCGTATCGTGTCTACGTCTTTTTTTTTGTTGCTTCCATCATAAATTTACCAAAAATGGTAAAACAAAAACAATTAAATGTTGTAAATGACGATATACCACGCATAAATAATCGACGTAAGTCAACATCATCGACTATAAGTTCAGCTAGTTCCAATATATCTGTACAAAAACTTGTTGAAAACACACAAGATCTAGTCACTAAAGTAACAAAACCAAATGTCAAGCGGGGCAGAGGTAGAAAATCTCTACCAAACTTGAACACAAAAAATCGTAAAAACTCGATTACTGAAGAAAGTAATTTGGAATCGAGTGACGATGAACCATGCGATAAAAATGATTCGATAAACACTAAAGAAAAAAAGGATATTTTAGATGAAATCGATTTGGAATATTCAAAATTAGAATCATCTAATCAATCGGTTAAAAAAGAAAGCATTTGTGGAGTTTGTGAAATGCCAAATTTTTTAATTGAATGTCAAGGTACATGTCAACAATCGTTTCATTTAGACTGTGTTGGACTTTTAAAAGAGCCTAGAACAAGTTTTAAATGTGAAGAATGTCAAACTGATTCGCATACGTGTTTTTGGTGCAAGAAACCACCTTTTAAAGAAAATAATATTTTGACTTTTAAATGCTCGAGCGGACTCTGTGGTAAATACTATCATGCCGATTGTGTCAAAAAAAATAAACTTTTTAAAACAGACGAATCGAATCCCAACAAGTTTACATTCACTTGCCCATCTCATAATTGTGGAACATGTTATTTAGAAGTCGATCCGGAAAATATTTCTCAAGCGAGTAAAGGACGAATGGTAAAATGCCTCCGTTGTCCATTGTCATACCATTTTGGTGACCATTGTACACCAGCAGGAACAGTAACACTTAACAATTCCTACATTATTTGTCCAGCTCATTTTAAGCCAATAAAAAACAATCGTGGACATAGCCGAGTTAATGTTACATGGTGTTTTACTTGTTGTGATAAAGGCGATTTGATAGGATGCAATCGGTGTCCAGCTGCGTATCATCAAAAGTGTTTAGAACATTCAGAGATTGAAGACTCGAAAGAGCCCGGATCACCGGCTAAAAGTAATGTCGAAATCGAACAACTATCTCCAGCTTCAAATAACTCTGCAAGTACATCGAATACAATAAATAGTCGAAAAAGCAATCAGATAGCAAGTAATTGGACTTGTGAAGATTGTTTGCTAGGAAAACGTCCTTTGAATGGTCAAATAGTTTGGGCCAAAGTTGGTAAATATCAATCTCTTTGTCACAACTTTACATTGTCGGTTCTTTATTTTTTGTTTGTAAAGGTAATTATAGATGGTGGCCAGCTCAAATATGTGTTCCCAAGTGTCTTCCGGACAACTTAAAAAACCGTCCATTTCAAGTCGGAGAATTTCCGGTTAAATTTTTTGGAACAAATGATTTCTATTGGTTGACAATTGGACGTTGTTTTAGTTTTGCTGAAGATGATGAATCTCAAAAACCGTCTAATTCTTCATTAAAATCTTTAGCCAATGCTTATAAAATAGGAGTACGTCATGCAAAGGTAGCATTTAGCGAAGTCGAGAGGATACGATCTGCTCGTTTCTCTAAAGTTAGTAATAAATATAATTTTCATTTGATAAAAACAAATCGACCAGTAGGAAATGTGTTTGTAAATAAATGTCGATTGGATGAAATATCTCGATGTGAATGTGATCCAAATTCAGCGGCACCGTGTAGTAGTGATCAAACGTGTCTTAATCGTATGTTAAATCATGAATGTCATCCGTCTGTTTGTACAGCTGGTGATCGTTGTATGAATCAACGGTTTGTTAAGCGACTTTATCCAAAACAGGAGCCTTTTTTTACTGGCTCACGTGGATGGGGTCTTAGATCTTTGGTCGATATTAAAAAAGGAGATTTTGTAAACGAGTACGTGGGTGAACTTATAACTAAAGAAGAGTGCAAACGTAGACTAGAATCAGCAAATAAGAGTGGAGTTAAAAATTTTTATTATTTAACAATTGATAAAGACAGGTAAATTTTTTGAAGTAATAGGAAAATAATTTTTTTCTAAGACATCGTTTCCTACAACAAAAAAAAAAGGATTATTGATGCAGGTCCGAAAGGAAATCATGCTAGATTTGCCAATCACAGTTGTGAGCCGAATATGGAAACCCAAAAATGGGTTGTGAATGGTGACATGAGAATCGGCTTATTCGCCTTAAGTGACATTCCTGCCAGTAAGTTACTTATAGTAAGACGGCTTAATGAGGGTGAATGAAATATTCGAAAAGATTGCTAAGGCATCAAATTACGTTTTTTCGTAAACTATGACCTCTCAGCTTAAAAATAATTACTCTATCAGTCGATTTATTATGTCACATAGGGTGGCGATAAATGAAACAAAATAGGAAAAATATACCGATATATGGAATCAAGGACGCTGATTACAAATCTGAAAGAATTTTTGTATTATCTTTTGCTTTTTTCTCTTTATGAGAAAGTATTAATGATGGTTCGACCTCAGGTTATAAAAATTTTGCAAATCTGATTTCAGATTCAGAATCAGCGTATAAGAAAACCTCCTAATATCAAGTATTTTTTTCATTCTTAGAAAATAAAGATTTATGGTCAAAGAAGGGTCAAATTTTAGCATCCTAAAGAGGGTATACCTTGATAAACCGCTGTTTTCTATGATTTTTTGTTCTACTCATGATACTTTCGACATAAAATTTGAAAGCTAATAAAATTCTGAGAATGATAAAATTGTTTTTGATTCAAAAAATTAATTTCGTTCGAGTGAATATATCAAATAAATCTGTAATTTCTCAGTCTTTTTGTAACAAATCATGAATGGTGATGGCGAAAATGCCAAAATATTCTCTAGATTCAAGATCTCGATGTTTTCTATAATTCTTGACATCCTTTTCTAAATGGATCAAACCTAGGACATGTAAATTTCGGAAT
Source organism: Brachionus rubens (assembly GCA_022207745.1). Classification (NCBI taxonomy): domain Eukaryota; kingdom Metazoa; phylum Rotifera; class Eurotatoria; order Ploima; family Brachionidae; genus Brachionus; species Brachionus rubens. Next base: position 1,101,218 of record JAJVHD010000009.1, on the reverse strand, counting down.
TGTTGTGCTGTTTATTTTTGATATTTTGGAATCAAAAGTATAACGAAAAGTGGATGAGAAAAATTCTTCAAAATAGCTTTTTTAAATTCAGAAAATATCATAATTAGGTTTTCATATTCGTAGAATAGGTATAAAATGTTAATTAAAGTATGAAAACCTACCAGAAACATGTACACATGTCTTTCATCGTTCTTCAATTTTTACTAAAAACCGTTGTCAAAGGATAATCTTTAATTTTCTTTCCGAAATAATCAAAAAATATTTCTTCGAATCTTGAAATTCTTAGTATCGTGTAATAAAGGATGGGAATTGAGGGGCATGGGATTCGATATTTTTGATCTTTAGACAAATTCTAGAAGTCTAGATCATTACCTTCAAGAACGCTCAAAATATTCAAAAACTAATTAAGATTTCAGTCAAATCATAGTTGTGTCATTCTATTTGTCCCTATCAGACTAAAATACTTATTACCTCGGTTTAACTATGTTTTGTCTTAATCAACACCCGTTTTTTTATGAATGACGCCTTATCAAATCTTTCTTCGATTTTTTCGTCTAACGCTCATCAATTCTCTCTAGAATTTGCTATAACGCTAACCCAGTGTACCGCGTTTTTTGGTCCTTCTAATGCCTTGTTGGCGGTAATGTGGTGTAGGTAGTGGATAGCGTGTTCGACTCTTATTAAAAACGTCGATCCCGTGTCAAGCCCAATAAGAGAGAGTGCAATCATCTCTTAGCATGCCATACATAACTCCGGTCGAGTATAAACTTGCGCAGTTACACCTCCACTGTGAAGCAAAAAACGTTTAAGCACTGCCACAGCTCTAAAGAGTTAAACCCTAATGGGTCGCAGTAAATTGACTACCACAACTACTTTTTCTGATTTCCCTGTCGCTCCTCTAACATCTCATTTTAGCATCCTAAAAACTGGTTACTTACCCCTTCTAACGTTTTTCTACACTCCTATTTATCGCTCTAACACATTGACCCCAGATAATGTTTCTCTAAAACTTGATTTTTTCACTTCTAACACTTTACTAACCCTTTAAACGTTACTTAAAAAACAGTAAAATTACGGTATTACATATTTGATTCACTCTAAGCCGCTTTTGCTCGACTTAAACTTTAAATTTTCTTTTTCATATTCAGACACGGAGCTAACGTTTAATTACAACTTGGATTGCTTAAGCAACGAGAAAGCGATTTGTAGATGTGGTGCTAAAAATTGTAGCGGCTTCATTGGTGAGAGACCAAAAAACGGTTCGAATGAAACAAAATCATCAAAGTCAAATACAAGTGTTAAAAGCGAATCGTCAAGTTCAATATCAACAGGTGATGAAACAAAAAACTCAAGAAAAAGAAAATTAACAGAACCACGTAAAGAAAGAATGTCCATAGGTGCTCCAAAATCAAATACAAACTCAAATGTTTGAGCAGGTCCCAATGGCTTGCTCAAATAGGAATTAGAAAACTAACTATCAAATTATCCAGATAATTTGATAGATAGACAGTTGTCTTATTTAGTTTTTGTTTAATAATAAATAAATAAATAAATAAATAAATGTTCCAAAAAAACGTGCAATGTCACTGGCACCGAGTCAAATCAAACAACTTAAACAAGATATATCAATTGATAGTTTAATAAATGAAAATGTTTTAGTAAAAAAAGGTCCAGGTCGTAAAAAGAAAATTTTGAGTCCATAAGTTGTATGTAGGGAGAAATTCTTTTTTTTTTTTTGTTTTTTCAAATTTGAATGTTCGATGCAAAAAATTTCCAATTTTTTTTACGATGTAGAAATATTTTTTTGAATTTGTTTAGAAAATTTATTGTATCATCTTTTGTCGATTAAGAAGCTTTTTTTTTGAAAAATTTTCTTTTTTCTCTTTTTTTTTTAAATACTTAGGAAAAAAAAAATGTATAATTTGTTGAAAGATTCGATCTAAATTTTTTTCGTGTTTTGTGTTAAAATGGTATTGAAAATAAAAAATGTGTTTAAAATCTTTTATATTTGATTGAATAAAAGCTTATAAACATGTTGGTTTAACAAAAAATTTTAAAAATAATTCAATAAAATTTTTATTTTTTTATAAATTAGCTCTTTTATTTGATCGTCTATTCGGGATTTTTTGTATAAGCAAACATACAATTAAAATATTATTACCTTAAACTAGGACTCGACAGGCTTTCCTAGTTAGTCCGACGGTTTAGCGAAAATGTTATTTGCAAAAAATTTGCAATGAAGAAAATGTGGTCTGCTATAAAAAAAAAATAATGCTATTAAACAATCGCCTCTCAGCTCATTGCAATGATATGATGGAGTCGCATTAACCTCAACTAAGTTAATCTGAACAGTTTTGGTTATACGATCTGCTAAATACTGGGAATATTTAAATCTCTTTCGTAAGGTGAACAAACCCGAATGAGGAACTCCGTTAAACTTTTTCCCTATAAAACTTTTTCCTTCTCGGTTTTTATATTGAAAATATTTTCCCTTTTATTTCTTTCCATGTTAAAGATTTTCCCTCCGAAATTTTTTCCCTTTATAAAGGTGTTAAGATATTAGCTATGTAAAAATCATTTTGAACTTAAAGAAATAGAAAGATTTGGGTCTACTAGCTACTATATCTTATGTGAGACCAATATGATGTAAGTATTTGGAACCTTTCAACGAAAGCTAACAAAGAAGAGCGACGAATCTAGTCAAATGCTTGAAGGAGAAACCGTATCAAGAAAGGCTTTTGGCCTTAGAAGATCGTAGAACCTTATCCAAATGTTCAAAATAGTCAACCGACATGAGAAGATTAATCTAGTGAAAGGAGTAAAGGTTGAAGCTGAACCTAAGAAGAAAACATGACATGAAACTAGAGAGAGAAATTTGCAAACAAGCAACATCAAGATACAACTTTTTGACGAACAGAGTGGTTTCAAAGTGGAATGTTTTACCGCAAAGTGTTGTCAACGCAGAAACAGTTAATGGCTTTAAGGCGGGTATCTACAGAGAAGTGTTTGGTATGGAACGAAGAATGAAAAGAAAGACTGACACAGCTCTTATAGAGCAAAATGCCGAAAGCCGTTAGCATAGATTTCTATACTGTAGTGTCAACACTACTACTACTACTACTACTACTAATATATATCAGCCGAAATAGGTGAACAGCCTGGTGACCTAATTTTGAGGTCAATTAAAACCGATAGTATAGAAATATTCCTCTCATCAAGCGTTAGGTCAAAAAAGGGCTTCTTCCAGTTGAATAGAATCGGTTTTAGGAGAATTCTACTAGAATATTCCTAGGAGAACCTCGACAATAAAATCGTGGCATTACTCAGGAGGTATGAAAAAAAAAATCTCACACACAGGTAGGGGAGGCGGTTTTTTCTTAGAAAATTGAAAAAAAAATACATGAAATGGTCAAAAATGTTTTTTGAACTTTGATGAAATTTTAGACACACCCCACAAAACAACTATGAGAATTTTTTTTTTGAAAAAAAAATAAATCGATCGTTTAAACCCAGATTTTTCTCTAACGAAGCGGCGATTCAACTTTTAAATCTTAGTCAACAAAAAACGTTAAAATTTTAATATTTTGTTGAAATTTCGTCTCTGTTGTATTTTCTTACATAGAGAGGGGGATATCACCATGAAATTTTTTTAAAATTGACCTTGTGTTGAAAAATTTTCCTACTGTATGAATATTTGAAAAATATTTTCAGCTTTGAAATTTTTTTTAAACGAAAATTTGTCTCCTTAATGGTCTGGTTACTTAATTCTAATAAGGGAAACATAATAACCTTTTATCTAACCATTTCCCATGCTTAATTATTTACCCAAAATAAGCGTAAATGGCGCTTAAGGGGGTAAAAAGAATCTTATAAATGAATTTTAAAATGAAAATTTTATTTTTTTTTCGTCAAGTCTAAAATAATTAACAATAAAAAAATCTAAGATTAAAAAATACACAAAGAAATCTTTATAAAACAAAAAAAATCCTTCCTTTTTGTTAAGGCTAAAACAAATCTTAAATATAGGCTGTTTTTTTATATAATTTAAATACAATTTTTTTGTGTTAAATAAATACTTTTCGATTTGAAATAAAAAGTACTAAAAAAAGGCAAGAAAAAAACAACTAAAATACTATTCATCTTCATCGTCATCAGGTACCAACAAATGCTGATAATGTGTGTGTTGATTATTGTCTTTTAGATTAAGTCTGAACGAATCTTTAAATTCATTTGTATTTATGAAATCATTTGTTTGTTGATTTGAATCTGTACTTTCTATTCTAAAATTATTGTTTAGCATATAATCTAATGAGTTCATGTCATAAATTGAGCTATCATAATCTTCATCTTTAAACTGATTGTCTATCAAAAAATTTCGATCGATCAAGTCATCAAAGTTATTACTCTCCAACTCTAACTCTAACTCTGAATTGAATATTTCAGTGATAAAAGTAGCGTTGTCAATATTTGTCTCATTATCATCGTGGCTTTCGATGTTGACTTTTTCTGCTCGATCGTCATCCTCAACTTTTTTGCATAAGAAACCCTTTGAGTGTCTCGATTTATTTTGGGAAATCCGTGGTCGTTTTAATCTTGAATCGTTTGTAAACGGTTCATTTTTAAGACTTGACAAGGTCACTTGAGAATTTTCTTGGGTTTTCATTATTGAATTTTCTTTATTTACAAAATTATCCGCTTCTGTATGATTAAAAAAAAACTCATCACTTGAATTTAAAGTCTCTTTAAGACTTCTTATATACTGAATAGCAGATAGAAGTGCTCGTCTAAATTTTGTACACTTTAAATGACCCGATTGTACGTCTTTGATATATTGATCATTTACTTTGCCTCTCATTATCCAATCTGGTTTAGACGCCATTATTTGCGGGTGCCGAGACAAAAAGTCATACCACCAATCCATGCTTGGTTTACCGTTATTGAAAGGATTAGGTCGTTGGGCAAGCTCGAATTTTTGCGCAACTTGTTCAAATACTAAATGAATAGCATCGTTATACTTCAAGTCTTTGTAATTAATTAACCAGTCGACAATCTCGTTTTCCTCGGATTCGGTCAATCGTGTCTTTTTACCTCTTGGCGCTGTCCCACCCGAAAGACATTTTAACAACGCACCTTTACTAATCCGGTATTTATTACACGCTTCTTCGACACTTAGACCTTGTTTGATGTGTAAAACCGCGTATTTATAACGATCGATTAAATAAGTCTCTGGTGAATGACCTCCTTGATTCGGAAGTTTAAACACTGACGATGTAGTCTTGGTTACAGTCGAAGATAAAGAACTATCGGGGGTTTCGGTTTCACTGTCCTCATAGTCATAATTAATAGGCTCTTTTTTGATGATAGTTTTACTTGAATTTTTAGTCGTATTTTTATTAAATTTTGAACGATTTTGAATTTGTGTTTTTTGGCATTCGTAATCAAAAGTTGGACTGTTTAAAATTGAATAATAAGACGTTACTGTTGGTTTACGTCTAAGACCAATTCTTGGTGTATGCGGTTCTTCGTTCATTTTGTTTTTATGATTTACCATTTCGTTTACAAAATGACCTGATTTTCGTCTAAAATATTTAAAAATAATTTTTTTAGAAATTTTAAAATTGAAAGGAATCATGGATTTAAAAATCTAGAAAAAAGTTAAAAAATATTTGTATTTTTTGTTCATGTTTAACCAACGATCTCTCTATCCCTTTATTTTAAAATAATTGTACTTGTCCTAAACGTCGTGTTTCTAATTTAGGATTACTATTTAAGGAATTTAAGTGTTTTATTTTATGTATGCCTACATGTTTTTTTGTTTAACGCATTGTCATGTCCATGTGAGTAACATTTTTGACAGTTTTTTTGAGACCATTCTTTAAACGAGACTTTTGAAGCGCTTTTGAAAAGAAAAACTGCTAATGCAAAATTTCAGAGTTAGTTTTTTTTTTTGCAGCTTAACAAGTATTCTTATGCTCTTCTTTTGAAAATACACTTCATTTTTTGAATTAGAAAAAACAAGATGAAAACTGTTTCACCGAAAAAGAATTCTAAAGTAGACAAGTTAAGTTCTGATGAAAATAGTAGTCCTGTACGTAAACCGAACACAATGATGATGAATTGGTTGAGTAAAAGTGCCACTAAGAAATCAGATCAAGATGATTCAAAGTCGAAAATGAAAAGTATTGATTCAAACGCTCAAAAAGAGACCAAAGTCGAGCTCAAAAAACATGAAAAAATAAGTCCTAAAGCAGAATTTAAAAAGAAGAGTGTACGTGTTTCAGATAGTTCAGATGATGAAAGTCCTAGTCCGGTCAAACTGAAGGCGAAAAAAGAAAAACAAGTTGAAAAAAAATCAAAAGTCGCAAAAAATGACTCGATTGAAGAAAAAGAAGAGAAAAAAGAGACGAAAAAACGCGCTACTAAGACTGAGAAAGCCGAGAGTCCAAAAGAAAAAGATAAAGCTACACCTGCTAAACGAGGTGCAAATAAATTCTACGCTGCTTACATGAGACGTGAAGGTCCTAAGAATCCTGGGTCAAAGCCCATTCCGATTGGTAAACCAGATTGTTTTGCTGGTCTCAAATTTTTGGTCACTGGTGTACTTGATTCATTAGATAGAGATGAAACTAAACGTATTATTGAAAAATATGGTGGTAGTATTATATCGGGTGTGACTAAAAAACTTGATTATTTAATTGTTGGCGAAGATGCTGGTGAATCAAAGTTGTCAAAAGCAAGAGAGTTAAATGTTAAACAAGTAAATGAGGATGAGTTTTTACAGTTAATTTGTAAAAAATCTGGTATTACAAATCCAAAATATGAAAGCCAGGATGTAGAGGTATTTCATTATTTTTTTTAAGTATACCTTTACCCTTTAATTATTCTCTTAGTAAAATTTGTGTAACATGATCAGGTTATGAATGATTGATAAATGAGAACAAGAGAGCAATCCATAGCTAATTTCTCATTGTAAGCGCCCGCCTCCATTATTCCATTCGAGCTGTCGATCAGCTTGTCGATGTTGCAATGACTCAGTTATGATTCGAATATGAGCTGTGACAAGATCAGAGATTTTTGAACTTTTTTGGTTTTTTCCTAAATTACGAAACCGGAATTTCAGATACCTAAAACACGAAATCAGTCCTTTGGAACAGGTCCCTATCTAACTTATAGAATAAAAATAGACAGATGATAAAGGGTCAAATTTAGGATAAACTGCCAAAAATATTAATTAAATTCCGATTCTATGGGACTTGTTTCTAAAGAACGGAATTCAAGAGAAGCAATTCCGTTCTTTAGATACCTGAAATTCCGATTCCGTAATATAGGGACAACAACTTTTTTGCTTGTTACCGATTTTTCGAGTCGTTAAGAAAAAATATTGAATTTGTTGTAGACCAGCTGAGACCTTAGTGGTGGTGAGGGGTAGTAAACAGCGTATTTGACTCATATTCAAAACTTCTGAAGTTCGATCTCGTGAGAAGCAATGCACGACCCGGATCGAGTATAAACTTGCGCATTTGCATCTGCAATGTGACGATGCGTTTCGTGTATAGTCACACACTTCGGTTAAAACGCTACATTTTGAGAGGATAGCTCATAGTTTTTTACTTAGTGACGAGAATAAATTATCTCAATCAATCAATCAGTCAATTAAAATAAGATACTAAATCATAAACCGCTACTTTACTTACTAAAAGAGAAAAAAACATAGTCAGCAATACCCTTCGCATTTCACAACATTTGTTCGCTTCTGGTAATGAGTCAGCATCCACAGGCAGAACTTTAGATGCGGGAACGATGATATTTTCTTGATTGTATTTCATTTAAATAAATTTTTTTGTATCTTCTCGCTATTCACGTCAGAAGTATGACATTAAACTTTTAAAAGGTCTCCTAAACTCCCATTTCACTTGACTAAAGAGTCTTCTACAAACTCTACCTATTCGAGCTTCGAAACGGAATTTTGTAAACATTTTTAGTCATTGGAATGGCTAACCCTACCGAAGCCCCTTCGATGTAGCGGACCCATATCACGTCCTTAGAACTGATGGTCTCTTTAAACAAGAGAGGTACATAACTTTTTAGCGCGTCTCTTTTAAAAGTTTAAACTCTGTTTCTAAGTGTCTTATTGATTCGGCAATTATAAATTTTTCTGATTTTTAGATGACTATGGACGATGAAGAAATTAAAACAGAAGAACCAGAAACCAAACCAGAAGTCAAAACAGAAAAAATGCCAACACCAAAAAAAGAAAAAACAACTCCAGTCAAAGACCAAAAACAACCAATCAAACAAAGTCCAAAAGTAAAATCAGAATTAAAACTCGAAAACGTAAAAGAAGAACCCAAAGTTAAAAAAGAAGATTCAAAAATATCTAACGAATTGTGGGTTGAAAAATATAAACCCCAATCGATGAGTAAAATCATTGGCCAAAGTACTGAAAAAAGTAATGCAAATAAATTATTCAATTGGTTGAAAAACTGGCACAAGTGGCATGCTTCAAGCGATCCAAAAGCCAAGAAATCATGGAACGATCAAGAAACTGGTTCAACATTTAAAGCAGCACTTTTATCAGGTCCACCAGGTATTGGTAAAACTACAACTGCTCAAATTGTTTGTAAAGAAGCAGGCTACACTTTTATTGAACTAAACGCATCCGATTCAAGATCAAAAAAATTATTAGACAAAGTTTTAGGTGAAAGTACAGAGACTGCATCGATTGATTCATACTTCAAAAGTAAACACAAAGTTACGGATTTGAGTAAGGATAAACATTGTGTCATTATGGATGAGGTCGACGGTATGGCTGGTAATGAAGACCGTGGTGGTGTTCAAGAACTTATTCAAATTATAAAACAATCTAAAATTCCGTTAATTTGTATTTGTAATGATCGACAACACACTAAAATACGTTCGTTGGCAAATCATTGTTTTGATCTAAGATTTTACAAGCCAAGGTTAGAACAAGTCAGAGCTGCTCTCATGTCTGTATGCTTTAAAGAGGGTATTAAAATAACTTCTGAATTGTTGGATCAAATTATAGTCGGTTGTAATTATGATATTCGACAGTGTTTACATAATTTAAGCATGTGGTCATCGAATAATAAAAACTTGGCCGCAACTCAAGGTAGCAAGACCGATATTGAAAAAGCTATGAAAGATATTCGTATGAGTCCATTCGAAGCATGTAAATTGGTTTTCACTCAAGAAGCGGGTAAAGGACCTAAAAATTTATACGAAAAAATGGAACTTTTTTTTGCCGATTACAGTTTAATGCCATTGTTAGTTCAAGAAAATTATTTGAGCGTCGTTCCGAACAATCTTAAGGGCTCCACCAAAAAAGAGAAGGACAGACACCATTTGGATTTATTGACCAATGCGATTGAAAGTATGTGTCATGGAGACAGAGTATCTCGCTTAATTCGTAGTAACAATAATTGGTCTCTTTTGCCGACACAGGCTATTTTTTCAGCTTGTATCCCTGGTGAGAACATACACGGACATATGGGTCTAGCCGCTTTTCCTTCATGGTTTGGTAAATACTCAAAACAAGGTCGAACTGATAGAATTTTACAAGAACTCCAAAAACACATGCGTGTTCACATTTCAGCTAATAAACTAGGTGTTGGAATGGATTATTTGTCTGTGTTGAAAACAATGTTAACAAAGCCTTTGATTAAAAAAGGGGCTGAAGGTATACCAAGTGTGATCAATGTTATGAATGAGTACTCTTTGACTAGAGATGATTTTGATACAATTGTAGAATTAGGAACATGGCCAGGTCAAAAAGACCCAATGACTTTGATTGATTCAAAAGTAAAGGCCAGTTTTACACGTGCGTACAATAAAGAATCGCACAAAAATCCATTTTGTATAATCAATGTTAAGAAGCTTAAAGCATCGAAAGTGAGTGAAGAGGGTTATGGTGAAGAGGATGAAGTCGAAGAAGAAGAAGATGAAAACGATGATGATATCACTGCTGATGCAATGATTAAAGTTAACACTAAATCAAAGGCAAAAGCAACTACTTCGAAAGCAGCAACTAAATCGACGGCAGTTAAACGTGGTGCCAAGTCAACAGATGATTCAGATGCTAAACCAAGTGCAAGCAAAAAAAAGAAGACATAAAATCGAATTTTAATTTTTTTTAAACTTTTAGATTTTGTCTCAAAATTTTAATAATTTTGAATGAAAAAAAAACCCAAAATGGCGAATTTTATTTTTTTTCTGTAAATTTTTGCTCGAATTATAAATGTAAACCCATTGGAACAATCTAAAGAATTATTTTTTTTTCTCAAATTTTATTGAAACACAAAATTTTGAATATTTTTTTGTAAAAATTCAAAAAAAGCTTAAATAAAAATATTTTGTAATCTGTATTCAGCTAAAACAAAAAAAGTTTTTTTTTGGACGGAGTCAAAAACACTTTAGAAGTGTTTCTTGAATTTCATTCATAATTTGGATCATCGAGATAGTACGAACTATCCACACCGTATCGGTTACCTGTTTTAGGTCTCGGTGGATAACGATTACGAGTGTCATACGAATCATTTTCGTAATAATCATGTCCTGCACGAGGATCTTTTCTGCCTCGTTCATCATACCCTGCTCTTGGGTCATAATTATTTTGGGTATTCCTCATTTCGACGTGTTCTAGTAAGCGATCATCATCTTCGTCATAAAATTCCAAGTCTTCATCGTTACGAGCATAGGTTCCCATGTTATCTGGACTTAGACGACCGTCATACGGAACAGTTTCAGTGTGATAATAATCGACTGGACCATAATTTTTATCAAGTGTAACAGCATCGGCGTCTTGTACAGCAAAGTAATTATCCAAAGGCTCGTCTTCTTGATTTTGATAATAATCGCCATAGCCATACTGATACATTCCCATTGATTGATTAGCCATGCCGTAACCTGGTATTTGACTTGGGTTTCTAACATCTTCATGTGAATTATCGATCATTTCTAACCATTGTGAATTGTGATAACGAAATTTTTCTATTTGAATTTTTTTAGCCCATTCTTCGTCATAATCCTATTTTATAAAAAAAGTAGACTTGTGTCTTAATGGTTGATGTTACATAAAATTTACGCTGATTATGTCTAAAGTAAGACCGCAAACACGTCTTACTTCAGCATTTTTGTCATTCATCAAATCAATCAAATAAGCAGGAGCCTCTGTTTTTGTTTTTTTAAAAAAATTAGACTTTTTAGTTTCAACAAAATGTAAAAGAGATCAAGTTACGTGTTTTTTTGATAATGATTTCTCTGGTACTTTGATGAAAAATCATTTGATAGAAAACGTAAACAATTTGTAACACGATTTCGTCGTCTTCTTGCTTAGCTAAAATTTAAAAAAATTAGGACTTAAGTCTCCTCAATTGAAATTTTTTTGAAAGAAATCTACGAAAACCTAAAAAAGAATGGCACTTTATTTTCTAACTTCAGTCAGGCTTTTAAAGCTCAGTCGCTTTTACTTTATTACCCCTAAAAATTCCCCGCCAAAACCACTAAATGTAAGATTTGAAAGAGTAATAACATGTCCTCTGAAACCGGCAAACCCCTTCCTTGCAGAAACATCAATTAACTGATTTAAGGAAGTTTATTTTCATTTAAAATAAAAACTACAAAAAAATTCCGTCTATCCGATGTTCTCGTTAGACGTCTTATAGCATGCTTTTATGCTCAAACTAACTCAACTTTCTGAAGTTAAGTTAATTAACTAAACCAGTGATATCATCGATATGTCGCTATATCCCAATGACATGTCACAAAACCCAAAAATACCCACAAACTCACTTTTTTTCAAAAATTTATACCCGCTATACTGACATGTAACAAAACTAGAAATTTTGGAAAATTTATTATAAATTTTTTTTTTTATCGTAATGACAATAGATGGTTAAGATGGTTAAGAGATAATATCAAAATCTAATTAATTAGGATTCTCAAACTCACCATTTAATAAGTCAATCAAAATTTCAATAATTCCACTTTTAGAAAGTAAATTTGCACAATCATCATCATTACAAACAGCACCAACTAACACAATAACATCCAAAACTAAATCATCTTCAGCATTTCCTGGTTGAAGCATACTCTTAATCCAATCAACAAGCTTAAATTCTTTTAAAAGTTCTTGATAATCAATATCTGTTATGTTCAAATTTCCTAAAGTTCCAACAACTTCAATCAAAAATTCTTCATTTTGTTCTTTTCGAATAGTTTCGCCTAATAAACCAATATAATCCTTTTAAACAAAAAAGTTTAACCGATGCCTCATTTTTTTAAAACTAAATCAAATACTTACAACAAAATATTTTTTCGTATCATCATGTTGACTTATATTGCGAACCATTTTCATAACCAAAGGATCTTTAAACTTAAATGCACGTTTAATTAAAAGTTTAAGACCTTTCTTTTTTGAATGTTCAATCATTTGCATCGCACATTTGCTATTAAACGCTAGATTTACACCAAGAGCAACTAATTCTAGATCAACGTGTTCGCCTGGAGATTCAATTATCATTTTCATCAACTTTTAGAAATTTAAATTTAGTTAAGTTAAGACCAAGACCAATCGGTCAAGAATTGTTTTTTTAGGAAATAAACTGCTCCACGTTTTTCAGCATGATTTTTTCTCCTTGAATAAAAAAATTGCATGACAATTATTCCGATCATGAAATATCACAAAAAATAGATTATTGAAAGGTGCTTACAAATTCGGCTAATGATTTCCCACAAGACATTTTTTTGGATATAAGAAATGGGTATTAAAATGTAGGAAATTGAATTTAAAAATTTATTATCGAGGCACTTTTCACTTCTTAATTAAAATACAAAAGCAAAAAATGTAATTTTCCGGTCCTTGTATACTGAGCCAGGATTAGGTCCAGGACATTTTAGACTAAAATTTTTCGGGTCTACCCTGTTTTGCGAACATAAGATCAAAAAATTAGTCATTATGTCCTCGTAACTGGTTTGGTGAACAGTCATGATCCTCCACCTCAAGTTGACAAAATTTGTGGTAAGAAATAAAAAAATATGATCACGAACAGAAAAATAATTACATAATTTTTCTTCAAAATATCATCGTTCCTTCTCTTTTTTTAATCCTTGGCTTACATTTATAAACTGGTCTTGAGAGTGGTATAGCCTGAAGGTATACAACCATGTTCAAGTAATGAAAGCTCGACAAAGTTAGGAGTAGGTATACAACTATGTCTCTAAATACTGCCAAAAAAAATGCATTGAATTATGAATTGTTATTCTTTCATCTTATGGTCACTAATTTTGTGAACTGAAGGTTGGTGATCATGACTGTTCACTAAACCAGTTACGAGGACATGATCACTAATTTTTTGATCTTATCTTCGCAAGAGAAAAACCATGCTGAAAAACGTGGGGTAGTTTATTTCCTAGAAAAAAAACAATTTTTGACCGATTCGGGTTCTTGCTCGATTGGCCTTTAAAAATTTTGGTTTTGCAAAATCTCTTACTATTTCGACACAATTTGTAAATCTAAACATTTCTTTAGAAGTATCATCAATACTTAAGTGATACAAAAGACACATTGAAACGATTCTTTGATTATCGTTACCTAAACATTAAAATTAAAAATTACAATATTAAGGTTTAATGGAGGAGAGGTTTAAATACTTAGGAGTTGAACGAGTTTTGGCAAGATTCCGACTTTAATCATTTCGGAACGAATAATTGAATCAAATGAGAGATTCAACAGCAATCGTAAAGTAATATTTAACAAATCTTCTTGTTCATGTGGAATCAATTTTGCAAGTTTGAGCACAACTTTTTCTTCACGCTTGAAAAAAAAATTGAAAAATTGAAAAAAAAAAAAAGAGTTGAATCCAAAAATTTACCATTTGATTTTTATTTTCGATAAAAATACTCAATTTTTTTAAAAATGAAACAACCAATATCAACAAGTCCGGATTGTCTCTACTCAAAGCATCAATTAATAAAGTTATAATTTTTTTGTTAACCATTTTCATTTCAACTTTAATGTCTTCGGCAAGATTGAGTAGCAAATAGAAAGCAACTCTTAAAAGTTGTTCTTGTTTGAATATTAACCGTTGTAGTTCGGCAATTATTTTTTCATCTTCAGGAGTCAAATGAGGTGTAGCTTTTTCATTACTTTTTTTATTTCCTGTTTTTGGACGTTTACTTCGACCACCTGAGTCACCTTTTTTTCTGTTATCCAGTTGCAATTGCCATGTTTCACAACGTTTTAATGCAGTCTCAATAATCTTTGAACAAGAAAATATTAGAAAACGATTCAAAAGAGTAAACAATTTTTATTACCTTGACAGTTAAGTTTCCAATTTTGTAATGAGCTATTAAAGGATGAAATTGACTGAAACTTGAAAAACAAAAAAAAGAGTAAACAATATTTGTTGTTATTTCAGTATTTGTGTTGAATTCATCTCGTAGCACTCTTGACAACATGTTTAAAATGCTTTCATTTTGAAAAAGCTCTTCTAAATTATCTGGATTACGAGCTAATTGAAGTATAAGCGCCGATCCACGTATTCGATGCTTTAAATCTTCTTCGTATAACATATCAGCATAATCGTCCAAGTCGTTTATATTAGCTGTTTCGTTAATATCGTCAATGTTCGGATTTTCAAGTTTGTCAGAAAGTTTTTTTTTCTTGGCCACATAATTCTCTGGTAAAGTTATTTCTTTACGATTTTGTAAATAGTATAATAATTGTTCGACTTCGGGTAGTTTAGATGGATGAATTAAAGAACATTTATTGACTACTTCTTTAGCTAATGCCTTAATGTTTGTATCAGGCGTTAACGTTTTAAGCTTTATACTTTATTGAGAAAAGTTAAGAATTTTTTAAAATTATGAACTTTACAAAAAAGTGTTTACATTCTCTTTGACTCTTTTCTTTCGCCGACCATCGGATTGCCGAATTCACCGAGAATAGTTGCTTCAACTTCATAATTGACTATTAAAGCTTTTTCGGTCGGATGAACATCTATTGCACCTCCTTTTGTACGTCTAAATAAAAAGTTTAATTTCAAAAATTACAAGTAAAGATTCCTAAAATTGACATGAGATTTTTTTAGAGTAAATATGTTTTAACAGTTCATTCGGCGCAGACTCCTGCTCCAATACGGCAAATGAGAACGCGACTTAAACCCAAACTCAAACCATTTTAGCATTTTCATTGGAACTGACAACACTGGTCTTTCAGAATGTCCATTTCTGAACCTTCATTTGAGCTTTCATAAACGTTCAGGTAAAGAAAAACTAAAAAATCGTTCATGAACGTTTATGAAAGCTCATGAAAGTTCAGAAGTGGACATTCTGAAAGACCAGTATTGTGAAAACGAATATCTGCAATATTTTTAGCCTTCAATGACGTTATTTAATATCTTTGTCTATCTCGCGATATTCAGTCGAAACTAATATAGATCGAAAAAAGCAAAAACTATTCACGTGTACACTGTATAGAAAATGTTTTCTTGAAAAAGAGAAAAATAAACAGACAAGGGTCTTCACGACAGAAAAAAAAACATTTATGTACAAAAAAAGATGAGAAATCAAAAAAACTTTCAGTTGTTACTTTACTTCCACCGAATTAATGGCTTGTCGTACCCGTACTCGTACTAAAAAATCGAAAATTCATGCAATAAAAAATTTTCAGTACGGGTACGGTACCGTTTTGATTTGAGTAGTATACGGGTTCGCCTCAAGAACGGTACGAGTACGTATTTTACGCTATTAATTCGGTGGAAGTGCAGTATATCTTTTCAACCAATACTAATATCTTCATATTTATATAATCACCTTCGCAAATAACTGTAAGAAAATCCTTAAATAAATGGTATAGGTTACCTAAATGAGCTGTCATACTTGTCAAAATGCACGACCGGATGTTTATTTTTTTTCGGCAGGAGACTCATCGACAAAATTTAATCCCACAAATCTTTATTTCTCGCTCAAAAGAACCCTCGGGCAAATATTTCCTTTCCCAATTAGACCGGATTAGCGAAGTTCGACTATATTAAGTCTCCAAGAAATTAAATCTAAGAATAACTAACAATTTCCATTTTTGGAACTGTGGATAATCAAAATATTTACTTATTAGGCTGTTAAGGGCTTTTGGGACAAGCATTTTCAATCCAACTTGTAAAAATTATTCTAATAGAGCACATTTTTAACTGTAAACTTAGACCAAAAACAAGTTAAAGTTTAACTAGCGAATAATTAGATATCGTATGGAGTTTTTTTTATAAACGCTTCCCTTCAGAGTCTCTTCTTTAAGAGACAATACGAGTTCTACACAGAACAGCGTGCGGAATAACCGATTTCAAAGTTGTGACAACAATTTCTGAAATAAACTATTCACTACTGCGTTTGGAACAAGAATGAAGGCCAATTTTCATAAGAGTTGATTTCTAAAGAATTCAAAAAAAGCCAAAAAATCATTTACTTTTTTAAATATTTTGCTTCGTCGGCGTGAATTTCTTCTTCCATTGTTTAAAATTATCAAAAAAGTTTCTAGTCTAAAAATTGTATTAAAAATAAGATTTAAATATTGAGCGAAACGATCAAGGAATTTTACTTCCTTGAAACAATCCGATGAAAAAAAAAGGCAAAATTTTGACCATAAAAAGATTTTATTTAACGAATTGATAGAACCATTAATGAGGAATGCGATTAAAAAACAATTGAAATCATTATGAAAAAAATTATCTGATTAAATGTAGCCTAAAAAAAACAATTTGAAAAGCTTAACATTTTGCAAACGATTAAGTTATGAGTAATCTATTTTTTTGGTAAATATTTTTTCTCTGCTTCACTCAATTCTTTGTCATTTTGTAAACGGAAAAGCTCATTGACGCTAACAATCTGATCAAAATAAAGATTTAAAAAGTTTAAAAAATTAATTTTGACTTGAAAAAAAAATACTTTTTTCTCGACATTTAACAATGACTGATCATCAAATATTTGTTTACTTGTCTGCTGCATTGCTTGAACAGACGCTCTAACGTTATGATTAGCCCAAATGATCATTGATACTCCTAGATCTTGAAATACTTTAGTCGGTGTTTTGTAATATTTAGTTGGTACAATTATAACAGGGCCTTGATTTTTCCATGCTTTCATAAACGCTTCAATGTCAGATGGATCGCTTTTTTTACTGTGCATTAAAATAGCATCAGCTCCGGCGTTTCTGTATGCCTCAGCTCTTTTCAAAGCCTCATCGAGACCCCAACCAGCGATAAAAGCCTCAACTCTAGCGACTACACAAAAATCAGGATCTTGTTGAGAATCTTTCATAGCCTTTATTTTCAATGCAAATTCATCAATTTCGGCCAATGGTTGAACACGATTGTCCAATAATGAATTTGTTTTTGGAAAAAGTTTATCTTCAATACAAGCACCTGCCACGTTTATTTGCTCTAATTTTCTGACTAAACGTCTCGCATTATTAAAATTTCCGTAACCTGTGTCAGCGTCTAATAAAATTGGAACTGTTGTATTATCACTCATGAATTCCATTACATCTAAAACTTGTGTCCATGAAGCCTCGTTTGAATCGCGTACACCAAGTTGAGCTGATATACTCAAACCACTTCCCCATATACCTTTGAAGCCAGTTTCTTCGACTATTTTAGCGCTTAGACCGTTATGTGCTTCCATTATGAATTCTAAATTTTTTGAAAGCAACATCTCTTTGAGTTGAGTCGACTTTTTTTTGCTTTTAGTCGAATTATTTTGAGTTGAATAATTCGAAGATTGTAGGCTAAGTTTAGAGCCAATTATGGGCATGATTGGTTTTGTTAAATTGCGGATCATGGTTAGCTTTTTTTTTCGAACTAGAAATCTAAAATTTAAAAATATATATTTTTATAAATTCCATTCGATTTCAAAAATATTTTCGGATTATTTTCATAAATTAATTCAAAATATTAATATGGTGACTAAACCGAAATATAATAAAATATATATAAATGTAAATTTCAAGTCGTTCATCATTTGCATTTTATAGTGAAAAATACAGTTTTATATATATTTTTTTTTAAATATAAAAATTCGTTCAATTAACATTTTCGTGAAATAATTAATAATGAGACCTCTTAATAGAACATAAAAACTTTTTTTGTTCGTTGTCATCTCAACCTTATCTAAATATTAAAATTTTTTTTTTTTTTCAAGGGGTTTATTAAAACTGAAGTTGAATGAATTTTTTGATGACCAGCAACAAGAATTCAAGCTACTTTCTTAAAAAAGATACTTGATTCATTTCTTTGTTAAAAAATTAATCTCTCTTAAATTTAAATAACAGGTTTTCTGTTGTATATTGACAAAACACACAATTGCTTGTACTTTTAGTAGAGATTTTTTTGTGTATGCCTGTTCCTAATGAGCTACTATTTTTTAAAAAATTTTTTACAACTGGATTCTCTATTAAAAAAAGAAAAAGATAAAAGCATATGATATTTGAAATTGAAAGAAAATTTTGTTTTTTTCTAATCCTTAAACTGAATAATTTATTTCGAAAGATTTATGAGAACATTTGAGCTATGTAAATTAAAAAAAAAACAACTTGAAACATCTCAAGTCTGACCAACTAGGTCACATATTATGACAAAAACCCTCTGTACTTTGATTGTCTCTTAAATCTTTTCAATCTTTGTCAAATATTTGTTCAAACTAAAATTTATTTGTAGAAAATTCAAATTCCTCGTTAGAAATATGCGCTCAATATGAAATTTTAGCTTTAGAATGAAATAAACTAAGGTGCGTGTATAAATCATTAAGTACCGTAAATTCTCGTCCTATTTTATCACGAAAAGATTTTCCTGAAAAAAATTATTCTGCATGTAAATTCCTTCATTTTAAGGTTTTTGGATGCTGAAAAAGTGTCGTTGTTTTCCAGCATCTTATGTTCTTACCAAAGAGGTCAATTTGAATTTCTATAATTTTTCTTTAACGCAGCACTACAATCTCGAAAAACTAGGTTTTATTTTTAGAATTTTTCCACCAAAAAAAAATTTTTTAGTTTTAAATTTTCTCTTTTCGGAACCTTCTATAACCAAAAAGGACCATATTGTCTTGCAAACAATGGTCCCCAAAATCGTATCTTCTTTGAATAAAATAACTAAAAATCCGAGCGATTTAAGGGCTTACTTGGCGTGCTTTTGATGCATCCCGATGTATTCTAATAAAAAAAGGCACAATAGGAATTGATGATGCCTCGTTTAATTATACAAACATCCTCGAAAATTTATGAAAACTCTTGAAAATTCGGTTTAAAAAAATTTTCATAGACCGATACAGTCTGACCTTGATTTTGTTAACATCCACGATTAGAGTAAAATTGCTAACAACACTGAGCTGAAATAGTGTTAAATACGACTGTAATTTCTATCTCGTTAAAAAATAGCACTTAAAATAGGGTCAAAAATTTTAATTTTCAATAATTTGATTATTCAGATAGTTTGGAGTTTTGCAACCCTAACCCTTCTTTTTGAATTTTGAACCAAATGCAAACTTTATAACTCGTAAAATACTCATTGATATCTGTTAACCAAACTTTTGTCGATTTCAATCGCAGAAATATGTTATTTTTGCTTGACTAATCATAATTCTAGCTAATAAACAGTTGAAAAAGTTATCAAGTGAATAAAAACTAGACTTAAACCTGAAACATATTATAAGCCTTGACGTCATATCGCCTGAGTTATCGTGGCGTATAACAAACTTGCTGGTTAGCAGCTTATGAAAATTCCAAAATTAACCTGAATCTTTAAAGTAGAGAATTACTTTTCAGTCTAAATAACGGTGGATTAAGCTGTAGCTTCAACTCGTAAATCATATCAATATTTTAGAGTGTTTGAAACCTATTTTTGGCCATCATCAAACTTGAGAAAATCTGGACTTCAAAAATAACATCAATAGAACTGAAGGTGAGGATTTTCCAAGCCTCCTGTTTATTTGTTCTACTTCATGGAACCGAGGCATGGGTTTTGGATCAGAAACATCGCTGTGAACTTTAGTTAGTTTTACAAACAGCTGTTACAGACACATGCTCGGAATAAAGAGATTAGACAAAATACCGAACGAAAAAGTGTACATAATGGTAGATCAAATTCCAATTTCATTGATGCTTGCTTGACTTGAGTTGGACATATGCTTGAACAAGAGCATATAGTCTGTATGAACCGAGTCAACCAAGACATGGAAGACAAGCAACGAATTATGCCAGACACATAGCAAATCTAATAAGTAAAAAAATTCCCCCGTCTGTTGATGAGATCGAGAGGGCAGCACAAAATCGGAAAGAGTGAAGAAAACTTGTGGTCGCGACGAAGGTTGAGTGGTAGGCTCTCTTAAAAACGCGATAATGAACCATCATCAGAAATTTTCTTAATTTTTTTTTTCAGTTCAAACTGAAACAAATAAATAAACAGCTAAACAAAAAATAAATCTTAACTGAACTTTCATTCAAAATTTCATTAGCCTAAATACGATCTGAGCGAGAAAATATGTGTTGACATGAGGCAAACTAACTCGATTGCCGTCGGATAGATTTTTTCATTTATCATTTGAGTCAAAATCAGCATCATAATTTTAACTTAGAAAAAAAAAGAACGGCGAATATTTAACAAGCCAATTAAGAAAAAGATGGAAATTGATAAATTTTTGGTGAGTCCTTGCGCACAGAAGATAAGTTATCTACGTGAGTTCTGAATGATGAAGAATGCCCTAAATCGACAATTTTTAAAATTTATCTTAAATCGAATTCTAAAAAGTTTGATTATTATTTTTTTTTTAAATTGAGTGATTCATAGTTCGATTATCTTGACTGTGTAAAAAATTAGATAAAGATTCAAAAGGGTGATATTTATATTATAAGTGATTTTCAAAATATATCAATTTAAATTATTTATTTTTAAGATTTTCGAATTGATGTTAAAGAAAAAAAAACAAAATTTAGATTTTGAGGGCTTTGATTGATAATTATTATTGACAAAAAATATTATTTTATTTTTCAAAATTAAAAGATAAAAATTTAACAGATAAATAAAATTTGATTTTTATTGTGAATATTTGTTTTAAAAATGATAAATTAATCTAGAAACTAGTTTGTGTGTGTTTGCTGAAAGTTGTAGAAAAAAAGAGTCATTGTTTTGATTGACATTTATTCATCGTCTTGTTTGCCTCTTTTGATAATACGAGTGAAGTTGGCATAATCCATATTGCCTTTGTTGTCTACTGGAGCACCATCAAGGACTTGGTTGAACTTAAAAAAAATACAAATTACAATTGATTTTTAATCAAATTAAAAAGATACAAATACGAAAATCAAACTCTAAAACATGCATTAAGGATATCAAAGTATTTTAGTTCATTTTCGGACTAGTTAACTTGTTAGTAGTTGGTAACCAATTTCTTTGTTAGTTATTTTTGAATATTTTATTCATCTTACTTCTTGGTCTGTTAAACGTTCTTCTGGTTTGCCTTGATGAACTAAAACTTCACGCAATCTATTCAGGGTTTAAGGAAAAAAGATAAGGTTAGACATTGTGGTATTGATTCATTTAAGCATGATGTTTTTCAATCAAGTTCAATTTTAAGGATAAAAAAAAAGAAGATTCGAATGAGATAACGGGATCTAAGCCTTTTTTTAATTAAAAAAAAGCTAGTTGATTAATTATTTGATTAGCTTACTTCTTGGTCTGTTAATCTTTCAGATGGATTTCCTTGTGCAGTTAATATTTCTCTTAAACTTTGTTAAATATTTTTTTATATTTTTCTTTAAAAAGCATTTTGGTGTTTTGTAATTTTAAATTTAGTTTTTGCTTTTTTAAAATAGAGAGGCTTGTTTTGAAACAAAAATAGCACTTACAGATCACGGTGGATTGTACCTTTAGCATCACTGTCGTATAATTTGAATGCATTCATAATTACTGATTCTTCATCAGTACCTTTAATTTTTTTCAAAAAAAATAAGTTTCAAATTGAGTTTTTTATTTTAATTTAAATTTTACCATTTAAACGATCTCCAAATAAAGTCAACAACATTGTGAAATTGATTGGTCCTTGGGCTTCTTCAATCATGGCTTTTAATTCTGGTTCTTTTGGTACTTTGCCTATTTGAATAAAATAATTAATTATTAAAAATTGCTTTTCTTTCAAAACTAAATCGAATTCCAAAATTCAAATTCAAACCATGCTTCAAACAAATCATTCAAACGTGGGAATAAAGAAGTTAGGACTAGAAAAAGCTAAAGTAATTCAAACAAGGATTGAAAGTTAAAGATATTTAGTTCTAGTCTAGGAAAAGGTATTAAAAAATAAATCTAGAGCAAACTGGGGTTTAAGTTAAGGGATTTCTAAGAACAGTTGAAATAGTTTATCAAATTACCCAATGAGTTGTAGACTTCTTTTAAATCATCAACGCTGATGACACCATCTCTGTCTTGGTCCATAAGACCGAAAGCCTTAATTAATCAATTATTTATTAAATGGTTCGAGGATTTTTTTTGATAAAAACTTTAATTGAATCGTTAATCTTTAACATGGGCTTAATTTTAGATCTTTTTGAGAGAATATAAAACGAACTTTGACAACTCATGTTAAACTGGAAGTGAATGAAACAAATAAAAAACAAAATCATCCAAAATGATGTGTAAAATCAACAACTTATTTCCTGACTAACCTAAAGAATTGTAGATTTCTTTTAAATCATCCATGCCAATAATACCATCTCTATCTTGATCAAACATGTTAAATGCCTAAATGAAGATATAGTTTTGATTAGTTATCAATGGTTGTTTGCGCTTGTTCCAACGATTCGATTACGATTTTGGTCTTTTTAAAATAAAAAAAAACTCACTTCTTTGAATTCTTGAACTTGTGATTGTTCAAACATAGCAAAGACATTGCTGGTGGCTCTTTGAGCTTTCTTCTTTCCTTTTTTCTGTTAGATTACAAAATTATTTTAGTATTTTTAAATAAATTGACAAAAGCCATGTCTTTCGGGAATCGATATTTTTTGGATAATTTTTTAATTGAACCGAAAAACGTTACATTATTATTTAAAAAAATAAAAGCTTACGTCGGCCATTTTGATTTTTCTAGTTTTTATTTAAACGATGATGCTAAAGCAATTTGGATCTAAAACGAAGAATAAATAGAAAATTTATTGTAAGTTTATCAGTTTTATATGGTATTTGTTCATTAGAAAAATCTATACTTATAAACTTAAATCTATACAACAACAACAAAAACAACTCCTAAACGAAAACTAACTAATAAAAAATTTCAAATAACAAACAGATAAAAAAGAATATATATTTTAACCTGATAAATGAAAAATCACAGAGAATAACAACGCTTTCTAGTACTAAAAAACGAAATTATGCTTTGAGCATCAGGCTTTTATAGAATAACTTTATTTTATTTTTTTTTACTTATTTTGTTTAGATGATTTGTTCTTGTTTTTGTATTTATGTTGATTCTAGCTCGATCTATTTAAATAGATTAATAATAAAGATAATTTATGATTTCTTCTTTAGAATCCATTAAAATTTATAAAGTACAGCTCCAATTTAGGGTTTAAAAGTAGCTCGATTTAAGCTTAAACTTTCTTGAAAAAAAGTTTGATTATCATAATTTACAAATATGTATACTTTAATAAAATATGATTCGTTACATAAAATAAAAAAAAATATTTTGATATTAGTACTAGTATTTATTAATTAATGATCAGAACCTTTATGGAGTTTAAAATTTGATTTATTAATAGATAATCTAGAAAAAGAAATAATTATCTTACGTATTCTATTTTTGGTTGTTTGAAAGCTTTTAAAGATTTGAATACAAACAAAAAGTTCAATGTAATTATGCAAAAAATGCTTGGATTGGCTTATCCAATCATCATGTTAAGACTTAATGCTGAGATTAGAATTTTAGTTGTTAAAAAATGAGCTTATGTTCTTTTGAGTTAATATCAATTTTCGGTTTGTTTCATTTACGTTTCAAGTATCGGATTCGAGATCGAAGCTTCATAAACTTGAACTAGCTGAAAATTCCTACCACAAGCTCCATTAAATATATTTGTAAATGCTAATCGTAATATGGTGTTATTTACATGAGATTTATGATATGTAATTTAAACAACTTGAATTTATTGTTTATCTTATGTTTTAATGCTTTAAAAAAAAAAACAAAAGCAACACATGAACAACAAAAAAATTCCTGAAAATTAATTTTTTGACTAAATTATTGGTTAATTAAAAACGATTTTTAAATCGTTTGGAATGCTTTTGAAAAACAACTTATTTAACAAGATTGTTAATTTGAATTTTTTAATTTATTTTTGCGGTAAATAGGAATTAGTCCCCGTTTTTTTTATCCCCAAAAATTAATAAAACTTGAAATTATCCCCGAATTTTTTATACCCAAATAAAATACCCTGAAAGAAATTATCCCCGTTTTTTTGACACCGTTTTTAAGGAAAAAATAAAGTTAATTGGTGGAATATTAAAATATTGTTAATCCAATAGAAAAAAAAGTATACATTTGCTTTAGCTGTTTGTGAGAGCACTTTAAAGTACCACCCATGAGCTAGCTAGTTGTTTCATGGATAGCAAACGTAAAGACTAGTCATCATCGAATATCATCATTTTCTTGTTTTTTGATTTATGGTGTAGTGGTCTAATCTTGCTTAGTGTACTCGATATTGGATAGCATTATCCGTGGCCAGCTTTGTATCGTTGATTAAAGTCATCATCACCATCATCATCATCGATCGGGCTTTTTAGCACGTCTGCTATGTCTCTCCAACTGTTCTTGTCTCTGATAAACTTTTTCCTAGCCTAGACTCGAGATTAATATAGACAGAACACCTCGGCCAGTTCCTCTCCTCTCCTGAACAGAGCTGGGTAAACCACGTTTTAAAGGTCTTAGTTGTTCATGAGAGTTTCAGATTGGGAAACTCCTAGCAATATTCTTAATGTTTCTGGTGAAAACATCCAATCTGAACAAATCTAAGTCTTAATTGGTCAGATATCGTTTTTTAATTAAATTTTTTCTATTGAATAATATTTTATTTATTTTGGGGACTATTTCTTAATTTTATTTTTGTGTTTAAATTATTTTGGGTTTAATTTATTTCGGGGATAAATTCCAAAATTAAGATCTGGTTCTAATTCTACAGGCATAAATTATTTCGGGGACAAATTCCATATTATCATTTTTGCAATTCAAGAAATATTTTTTATTGAAATTTAAAGATGATTTTTAGAGGGCGATTGAAGAGTGGAAAACTTTAGTGGACCATAATATCAATTACCGATTAGACATATAGAGATTAACAGCTTTAGAATACCGTAAAAATAGAGGTGAAAAATGATTGGTGATCGCAATCTTGTCCGTCAGATTATCACGACAAACAGACAATCGATGGTAGCTTTTTGACAAAAAAATATACAAAAAGCTTTGCTGCAAACAAATAGCCAAGAATTTAACAGACTTGACAAAAATCATCTTCTGTTGAGTTGCTCTATAATTACCGTTTGTAGGCTTAGCCCTCGTAGATAAATAAATATAAAATTATAATGTTACAAAAAATTATAATGTTACAAAAAATTATAATGTTACAAAAAATTATAATGTTACAAAAAATTATAATGTTACAAAAAATTATAATGTTACAAAAAACAAAGAGTCGCCGTTAGATAAACTGTGAAAGACTCTGCAAAAAAAAATAAAACATTTAAAATGAAAGAAAATAACTACGCAATTAATTTTGTAGATTTGCAGAGCTTTGCAAGATACATAAAAAGTGTGGCTTTTTTAATGTTTATCACTGTAAAACATCTCTACAAAGTTTTTTTCATGTGGTTCACTCCTAAAAAATGATAATGATAAATTTGATTCTAACAAAACCTCATATTGTCTGTATTCTTTTCGATTTTTGTGACATGTCACTATCGAAGGGTATTAGATAATAGTGACAGAGGTCGGATTTTAAAAGAGGAATTTCTTCGGCATAGTATTAGATTAATAAATGGTCTTGGATTTCGATCGGTTCACAACCTGAATCGATAGTTACATGTCACTATTTTTTGCGAAATATCACAAAAATCGAGTTATTACGTTATTTTAAACTTTTAAGATAGTGTGTACTATATTTTTCTATAATGCTATTTTATACATACAAGACAAGAAACATTTAGAATGCTTTTCATTACTAAAATCGATAAAGATTTGTAAAAGGAAAACCATATGCTTCTAAATTTTTAAGTGTAAATCGTTGTAAAAAAGTTTAAGTAAACAAGTCGGCTGCAATTAATCACGATTGCGTCTTCTTTTACATGATTAATTTAACCCTAGAAAATAAATCGATCAACATAAAGCTATTATTTGAGTAAAATTTAAGCTTTCAGTTTTAAGAAATACAACTAAAAATTATGATTCAAAATTTAAGAATGTTCAAAAAAAATTTACCGAATGAATCAAAAAATGTAAAGGAATTGGAAAATCGTGGAACCTTCAACTTTGAAAATTTATTCGATAAAATGGAACAGATATTCAGTGCTTGTTTTAATGGATGATAAAACAAATCTTATTGACGGATCGATCGTAAAAATTGTCTCTCTATTCCGCTTCAAAGATAAAAGGTCCTGATTAACCATTTGTGATTGAATCTTTTGAGGGTTGATAAACATTGGCTAAATTCATAAAAGAACGACTCATCAAAAAAGAACGATTTGAAAGATTCCGTTTTCGTCCCCTTAAGCATCCGTTCTAATACAATTCCCGTTCCACTAGAGTTCCGGTATTTTTTTGTAGTGTTTATTACAAGAGATTACCGAAATAAAAATGTTGAAAGACCTTTTGTTTCTCAGTCTTATTCTTGGTAAAATATAAATGCTTTATAAATTTAAATGAAAGCTGTAGCTTTCATTTGATACCCATAAATGAATGGTAGCTTTTCGAAATCATTAGTTCATGAAAGTTCACAAGAGGAACACGTGAATGACCAAAACTGTATAACATAAAAGCTAAATCTAATGTTTGTTTTTTTCTTATTCGCTCATTGAAATCAGCTTGATTGCGCAATGAAACTGGTAGTGATGGGAGTTTTTTTGGTTTCCCAAAATTAGCATTCTAAAAAAAAGTTTCTCTAATTTAATATAGGCCTGCCAAAATTTTAACAACCTTAGTTAATAAAATATCCATATTTGACATTATTAACCAAAAATAACAATATTTTACGTAAATTTTTGTCAAAAAATGAAAAATCGATTTTTGAGACTTTCAATGAAAAAAATTTATTTTTAACTAGATTTTCGTGTTTTTTCAAAAATTTTTGATATTTTGTGATCTGCCAAATTTAACAAAAAAAACGTAACATTAATTTTCGATATTTTGCGTTAAATGATGTTTTCTAGAATCATGTATTTAGTAGTAGTAGTAGTACTCAGTAGACAATTGTCTACACTAACGCTTGGTTACGTTTAGCCCTAAAAGAGCCATAGCAGTCGTTTCTTTCAACCATAACACTGCCAAAAACTTGTCTGTCAATAATCGATTTAAAAACATTGATCGTATTTGCATTCACCGCACTTGCAGATAATTTATTCCACGCTTCAACCACTCTGTTTGTTAAGAAATTGTAACGATATAACCCTTTACGATTTATATCTTCCAATATTTCACCTAATTTATCATCGAATTTGGTGATTTAACGTAATTATACTTAAAATGTGATGAATTCATGGAAACGTAGCAGCACTGTGAGTGAATATGATTTTTTCGAAGTAAGAAATGGAAAATCTGTTTATTCGATTCCATAATTGATAACCGGCATGAGTATAAACCTTTCACTTGAAACACTGTCAGCGGGTGCTACCAAGATGCATGGCTTAATTCAGAAAAATTGGAAAATCATGCTTTTTGTTTTTAAAATATTCTAAAACATCTTCATTCACCTTTTTTAAAAAAACTAAAATTCTGAGAAAAAAAGATCAATCAAATAAGCAAGAGCTTTTAAAATTTACGATTGAAACAGAGAAATGTATGTGTTTGTTTTAATTTTTTGCTTTCGCTGGAATCTGGTTTGTCAGAAAAGCTAATTGAGCATACTTACTTTTGTAACCAATTTGGGTTGCTAAAATATTTGGGAAACCAAGTTAGGTGTACTTAAATAAGCCGATCAGACCAACCAGGTATGGTTTTGGCACATTTTTTATAGAATTAAAATTTTTACTGTTCTTTTTCGCAGTTACTTGTAAAAATTTAATAATCTTCTCAACTGAATTTGCTTCAAAATGGAAATTTAAGTTCTTAATAAAGATTTAAAGCGCCATAAAAGTAATTTCACAACCCTTAAAAAATGTTTTCGTTATTTCCTTTGGATGATTTTCCGGACGATTTGGATATTTTTTAAGTAATGGAATGAGCGTGTGTTAACAAAATTTTTTGGGAGTGTATTATATATTTTTGCGGGTTTGGAAATAGTATTCCCGAATAAAATTAAGCTCATTTTTAGTATTAAAATTAACATCTTGGAATTTAGATTTAGACCAGGTCTAGACAGGTTTAAATTCTTTATTTAAGTTCTTGTAAGATCTTGCTCTTAAAATATTCTTAATATTTTCTTGGTTCTTATAAAATTTTTAGGAAACCATTTTAGATCTTGATTGAACTTGACTTTTTCTTGTCAAGAACTGATAAATTTGGTTGTTTCTAAATTACGGAACCGGAATTTCAGGTACCTAAATTACGGAATCAGTCCTCCGGAACAAGTCCCTAAAATACGGAACCGGAACTAACTAAATTACAGAACAAGCTATACGGTAATAACCACTCAACCCTATATTACTTTTTTTGATATAACTTATGCAGTGTTCATCTCACACCTAAGATACATACAAATTCTGAAACTAGACAAAATCCTGAACAATTTTTGGTTTTATTTTTTTGAACCTTTTTTTGCCTTTTGTATACTAAGAGGCGAAAAAAGTCCAAAAAATCAGTAAGATGAGGGATTTTGACAATTTTTACTTTATAAATAAGTATTTTAAAAATACGTTTTTACAATTTAAAAATAAGTATTTTGCATTACCGAAACTTTAGCTTAAACTAGTTATTTTCTTCTAACGTCTGTCTAATTTTTTGGTATAAGGCAGATATTGAGTATTGAAACTCCTGAAAAAAAAAAAGAACATGATCAACTATTTTAGAAATTTTAGCTGAAAATTTCAAAAATTATGATATTAAGTTTTTTTTTGAAGAATGCACTTTTAGAAAATTTTTGTTTAGCTTTGATCTAAGTAAGTTTGAAGGAGAAAATGTTAAACTTCCAGTTTTACACTAAGGTTTCATTTTGATTCCGTATACCTTGTTCCGTAATTTAGTTAGTTCCGGTTCCGTATTTTAGGGACTTGTTCCGGAGGACTGATTCCGTAATTTAGGTACCTGAAATTCCGGTTCCGTAATTTAGGAACAACCTATAAATTTCTTAACAAGATCTCAAGCAAGATCTGGTCAAGATTTTCTATAAGATCTTAAATAAGATCCTGGACGGAATTAAAACCTGGGATATGAATCAAAGATCAATTTGACTAGTTCGAGGGTTACCTTATGTTGTAAGCATTGAAACCAGATCCATTTGGTTCTAGATATTTAAAAATTTTTTGATTTTTTTTATCTTTTATCTCATGAGAGACAAAATGCTTCAGACAATTTACTCGATCTTTATTCTCTCGTGTCTAGATACTCATTTAAAATGAAATTTTAAACCAAAAACAGGATATTGATTTGTCAAATTTGCGTTTAAATTTTGAAATCATAACAAAAAAATATTTACTTTATTTTTATTGTGAGATTTAATACAAAAAAAATTATTAAATTAATTTACACTTTTGTAAAAAAAAAGATTTAAACAATTAGAAAAAAAAATCATTTCGTTTGAAAAAAAAAATTATTTGAATTATCTGAGTAAAATACTTCAAATTATTACAAATCAAATCTACCATTGGAATTTAATTACATGAGCTACATTTGTACATTCTCTTGGCGCAAGTATACCTCCTTAAAAAAGTTTACAAAATTTAGTTCAATTGAAAAAAAACATTATTTGCTTGATAATGAAAACTGACCTGCTGTGTAAAGTCCGGACAACGTGCAACCTTGACATCGAAGACTAAATTTACAAATTACTCTTGTTACACTTACCCTAAAACCATCATGAGACAATTCATCAACTACAAAACCAATTAGCTTGTCTATATCAATATCTGTTGTCTTTAAAGATATTGTTATATCACTTGGTAGACCTTCGAAAGCACATGTGTGATTAACTGAAACAAATTCTCTTGTACAATTGTAACATGGTATTTGACCTTTGAGTTTAGGATGATCTGTTTGGGTTATGACTACTTTAGATTCTTCAAAGCAAGTCTTTTTTTCAGTTGCTTTTTGTATAATGTCATTTTTAATTTGTTCATAATCAGGAATAAGTTGTCTAAAATATTCACGTCGACGTAAAGAAATTACTTTTGGCGCTACGGCTTCGAGTTTTTCGATCAAATTAGTCATACAAAAAAATTCGGCTTCTTTTAAAACGTCTAAGGCTACGTCTTCAGGAGGCAAATCGTTACTTCTTGAAAAGTTAAGAATATACCTAAAAAAATGTTCATTATTTTTTTGTTGTTGTTGAAGTAACAAGAACTTGAAAACTGTACCTAAAATATTTTCCATCTCTGTCTATAAAATATCTTCCATTTTCGTCTTTGACAATTTCATGTCTACCACTAAACATAACTGCCAACATTGAATCTTCATATTTTTTTAGCGTTGATAAACTTGTTGTAAATAAGTAACCACCAACATTTAAATTAACTACGTTCGGAAACTAAAATAAAATATTAAAATTAAATCAGTTAATAGAGTATGTTTCATTTAACTGTGTCTCTCTGTGGGATGGCTCAGAAATCTTTATAGCTTTAAACGGGACATCTTTTCAAAATTAATGCTTACATTGCACTGAGTAACACTTTCAAAAAGGTTTATGGTTGAATGAAGTCTTGAAGTTCGAACCATTTTAATAAAATTCATTAGACCAAAAAATTTCAATCCCAAAATTGAACACACAAAGAACAGAAAGATTGTTAAAGGTAATTTACATTATAATTCAATTAGTGCAAATGACATTCAAAATTGAATCAACCAATGACTTGAAAAAAGGAACTATCTTCATGTTCAAGCTATCTGTGGGATGCTAAAACTAAATGATTACTTACTTGTGTTGATTTTTCACCATCTGAAGTGTTTATACATAATTTTTTCAGTCGCTCTTCGAATTGATCATTTTTGGACATTTTTAATTAATCTAAATTATTCAAAATTATTGAAAAATTTGATGAAAAATTGCAACAAGAAAACACACAAATGTGTCTTTATTGAAAAAAAATGCTTTTGAAGGATAAGCGAATTAACAATTTCATTAAACTAACAAAAAAACTTATCATAAAATTGTGTTTTTACTTACGTGTCCTTATGTTCAAATCTAACAACAACAACAAAAAATAAATTTTAACAAATCTTTGACGGGATCAAGTATTTGATTTTTTTAAGTTCTATGAAATCTGATTAAGATACAAGAAATAAAAAAAAAGTGAAGAGAAAACTTCTCGGATGACGTGCATAAAATATTTATTTTTTCAAAATTTTCGTATTCTTTTTACTCCAAGTTGCAAATAAATTATTATTATTTTTTTTTAATATTTTATAATATTTTTAATTTTAATCAAGTAATTGAATTATGGAAGAGAGAGAGAGAGAGAGAGAAAAAAGAGAGGAATACTATTAATCAATTTTTTGTTTAAAAAAAAAACAAAATGGTAAATAAAAAGCAGATTTGTGTTAATTAAATGCTTAAAATTTTCATTTAAAACACAAAAATGTTAAAATTATTATCTTTGAAACGTCTTTATAAAGTCAAAAATCGAAATGAATCAAAAAAAAAAAATAAAAATTTAGAGAGAGAACATCAAAAATTATGATCCGAACAAAAATTTTGTTTCAGTATTCTCTTTTACTAAACTGTTGTTGTTGTTATTTTTTTTTTATTAATTTTTTTAGCAATCGATTTTGGAATAATTTAAACGAGAATTTTTTGTTTTGAATTTCTTTTAATCTAAATATTCGCTAAAATATTTATATTAATCTTTCTCATAAACAACAACAACAACAAAATGAAAAAAAGAAAATTCAGGATTCCCTTTGAAATTCATGAAATTTATATTAACATTGATAGTTGAGTTGAAGATATTTTTAAACATTAAATAACTTTTTTGAATAAACGAATTTTATTCGGGTGATTCATAAAATTTTTTATTTATTTAAATAAAAAAAACGATAAACATCAAATCTTACACTATTATGCTCTATCGTCTTTAGCAGCTCAAGGCACCCAGCTATAACTTGGTCTTGGTTAGTAATATTCCGCTCTGTAAGGAAATGAGCAATAGAGCGGAAAAGATGATAATCAGAAGAGTCTGGATTATATACCGGATGATGGAGAAGTTCAATCCCTTCCAGCTCTTTAATTTTTTCGTCCTCTTTTGACGACTGGTAGGGCTGGTTGAGATGGGTCTAACCACTGGTTTCTGTCATCAGTAATTCGAAAATAGATAAGTTTCTCATCACAAACAATTACTCTTCTGAAAAATAGTTCATCAAAAGGATTTTTGATCAGTTTTCTACAGATTTCGATACGACGTTGAATATCAAAAGGTGACAAATCGTGTGGAATAACTCGGCAGCGTCTTTTAACTTTATGGATCAACTTGACGAAATATGGTGGACTTAGGTAACTTGATAATTCGCGAGTCCTAACCTGGTGGTTGTTCTCTACCGTCGCACGCAAGGCGTCCTGATCGAAACTCACTGTTCTTCTAGACCCCTTTTTCCTTTGAAGGCTATTATCAGCACTGTTAAACTTATTAAACCAAGCTTGTGCCTTTCCTGCTCTAAGGACATTCTCACCTTCTACTTGACATATTTCGTTGGTTGCTGCTGTTGCTGTGAGGCCTTTTTTCCAATAATGACGTAACAGCAATCTAATGAAAATTTTTGTCAGCTTGACCTAAATTTTATCCTCTACCGTCTGCCTATTTTGGTTCCTAAAGCATGGAGTACTTGGAAAAAATCTAAACACTAGGCCTATTTAGAAATTTTCACATGCTCAAACCCCCTTCTCCCTGTCAAAACATCTTTTTCAATTTCAGAATACCACCCCCTCTAAAAACTTCACACTCAATTTTTTAAGCGTTTTTTTTTCCTGTTATTAAATAATTGAACCTTTAAACTTAGAAAGCCTTTAATTTTCCAACTCAAGAGTTCACCTCGTCTTTTTTAAAAATTAGAAAAGGTTCTTTTAATCTGATCAGAAAAAAAAATCTGTAAACTTGTTCACTGATCTCCCTTCACTATCTCAACGAAAGTTTAGACTAAACTGAAAAATTTGCCGTCGAACCTTTGCAAAACACTGGAGTTTAACTTTTAAATCTTAGACAAAAGTGCTCTAGCAAAAGAAATCTTTTGAAAAACAAGTTTTATCATCTATATATTTTTTTCATAAAATCTCAGAACTCTAATACCGCAAACCCAGAAAATTTGGTCTTTAACATTTGATTTCTTTATATCAATAGCTCGAAAATGCCTCATTCTAACCCCCTCAACCTAGTCTATAAACTAAATGTATCAGGAGATTTAGAAAAAATACTTTACCTATCGAAATATTTAAAAAAAACTACTGGATACAAATTGAGGAGATTTACGGTATTCAGAAAAACATATTTTGGGCATCTCTGTTTATCGTCCATCAAATTGAAGGTTGACACAAAGTCTGAAGGAAGGAAGTAAAACAAAATGCATAATAGTTAAGATAATTCTTGTTTTATTTATTAACTTTAAAGACATATTTATGTTCATTCGTGAAAAAAATATTCGTGTATAAATACGACTTGAAGAATTGCAAATGTTAAAATTAAAATTATTCTGAAAAAAGTCCAAAGAAATGGATTTACTTAAAAACGAAATTGCCAAAAAACGTAAAGAACTCGAAGAAGCCAATTTAGTTAAATCAAAAAAATATTTCAAACGAGGCGAGCTAGATCAAATTCAAACTCAAAAATTTATTGAACAAAATCTATTGAAAAAAAATCAAACCGATTTAGAAGAGACCACTCGCGATTCACATGATTCACAAGCTCTCTTGGACAAAATTCAAAAAGAAAAGGACGATTTTAAAATCTTGCCACGTCATGAAGTCATAAGACGCTTGAGAGAACGTGGCGAACCGATTCGGCTTTTTGCCGAAAGCGACCTCGACTCGTTTAAACGTTTAAACATGATTGAAACAAGTGAACCAAAAGAGAATGGTATGAGAAACGATTTTAGAGCAGCTATGGAAAAATCTGAACAAGAAAATCTAAACGAATTGATAAACTCAGTGGACGGTGGAATAAAAGTCGATGTCGAAGTTAAAGACGATGGTGTTGATTTTAACGAAATTTTAGAGTTGAGTCGTAAAACCCGCGAGAAAAACTCAGACTCGCAATTAATCCTCAAATACATCAAGTTCATAGTAAAACATTGGGGAAAGAATTTAAACAACCGTACAATGGACGAAAAGTTAACTGTCAAAGGTAAAATTGAAACAGCGTTACACTCACAAACAAGTCTTTACTTAAAACCTCTATGTCGAAAGTTAAAGACAAAGACTCTACCCGATGATATATTGGATAGTTTAGTTAAAATATTTTTACAATTAATCGAAAGAAATTACATAAAAGCGAATGAGTATTTTTTGGAAATGGCTATTGGTAATTCACCATGGCCCATTGGTGCTACTATGGTTGGTATCCATGCTAGACCTGGTCGTGAACGTATTGCTTCTAAACATGTAGCACATGTACTCAATGATGAAACTCAAAGAAAATATATTCAAGCAGTTAAGAGATTGATTAGCAAGTGTCAAGAGTACTATCCAACTGATCCGTCTAGATGTGTCGAATATGGTATTCGAAATGACAATATTACAATTATGCCTAAATAAATTCTAAATTTTTGTTTGTTATTGGTCTATTTTTTTTATTAAAATAAATTCTGTAAATTCTTATGAATTCGACTTATATCTGTATTCTTCTGCCTCGAAAACTCCAGAAAATTATTTTTAAAATGGCGGTAGAAAAACCGAAAATCCCTCCCGCTTCGCTTTTTACCGAGGTGGTTTATTTAAACATTTAATATCTCGTTATTAGAAAATATGATTTGAAGGCCTATTTTTAAGCTAATAAAGCTCTCGTTGAAGCTGGAATCCGAAGTCGTGAAAGGTCAAAATTTCAGCCTGAAGCTATTATCATCTTTAAGCTTCCATAACAGAATATTTTTCAGTAAAATAGTATCAAACCCCAATGGACGAATTAGCTGCTTAAACGAGTGACGTTTCTAAGGACTCTCTTCTGGCGTTTTGTTAAATTCCGTAATTTTTTTTAGCGGAATTCAGGCAAATAAGTTGTAA
The DNA here is from genome assembly GCA_022207745.1 of Brachionus rubens. NCBI lineage: Eukaryota > Metazoa > Rotifera > Eurotatoria > Ploima > Brachionidae > Brachionus > Brachionus rubens. The sequence goes on along the minus strand of JAJVHD010000009.1, from coordinate 1,065,619 downwards.
GAAAATGGTTACGGAAATTCAGTTTTCCGCTTTCCGTTTCCAGCTTTTTTGGGATAACCGTCCTGTTTAACCAATTTTCTTGAATATTAAAGACTTATAACTTCAAGTTTGTTCAATGCATTGTATCAGCTAATTTTTTTGAGCTTTTTAAAATCCATAATTAGGCGAACGTCTCTTTTCAGACTTGGGTCTTTTTTGGGTTAGTCACAAGCTTACTTTAGAAAAGACAAATTTTGTCTTTGACAACTTTTCTTTTTTCAACAGGATGTTTAAAACAATTCTAATTGCTATAGCTATAAGTTAGAAATTCACATCGCCTTGTTTGGTTGCAAAAAATGGTGGTAAGCGGTGATTCTCATGAGTTTTCGAGTTCGTTAAATTAAAATAAATGGGATTTTTATTCGGTAATGTTCATGAAAGTTTCAAAAATTAGCATTGTAAAAGACCGGATTTGTAAAGTTTTGGAAAATTTTTAATAATCATCAAATTGCAAAAAGGGTTTCCTTAACTTTTAGGTGTGAAGGTTGTGATTATTTATGCACATCGAAAAGGGGAAAGCGGTAAACAATTCTTTCTATGAAGCAATATTAAACTAAGCTTTCATTAGAGATAACTAAAAAGAAGCGAAAAAAAAAATTTTTTGATAATTATGAAATAACAAAATTTATTTTTTTAAATTTGTTTTTACAATTTATGAAAATGAAAATAATAAAAAATATTCGAAGATCTTATTTATATTAAATAAAGTTAATTAAAAAAATTGATTAATTAATCTAATCTTAAAAAATTTTAACTCATTTTTAAAAATTACGCATCTCCATTTTTCTTAATTGCACTTAGTTTAAATTAAGAGCATTGAATCTATTTTCCTCTCGAAAAAAAAAAGCACTGGATCTTTGAAATGTTATTGTTTAAATTTGACTCAAAAACTTTAAAAAAAAACAAATAAAGATAGTCTTCTAAATAATTTCCTTTGAGTTTGCCAATCTTTCGGGTAGTGATCGAAAAATCGTAAAAACAAAGGTCGCCACAGTGGTCTTAAATTTTATCTGAAGTCGTTGACTATAATAAGGATACTCTATGGGTCTAGGATCATGACAACCAAAAATCTGGTTATCACAACCAAAAAAAAGGTTTTGACACACAAGTTCCAAAAAAACAATTTTTTGGTTGTAAAACTCCATTTTTTTGTGTGTGATTGGAAAATTATGCTTTTTTCTATTTTTTCATGTTTTTTCGGCTGTTGCTAAAACACGGACCACCTTTTTTTTGAAAAAAACGGACCTATGCTTTTTTTGTGAAGGGAAGGTCCAACCTAAGATTTTCATATAGTATTGGATAGATAAAAGTCAAGAAATTCCCAAAAAACTTCCACGGACCTCAGACTATTTTCACGGACCTATGGTTTTCTCAAAACCTAAAAATAAACTTTAGACCTACCCATCAGAATTTGATAAAAAATCGTCTAAGCTTTCATTTGAAAAAAAAATCAGCCAGGTAGGATGTTTGGTTCTCTGTAAAAATCGATTTTAATACGTGAACTCATATAAGCTGAACGGACAAAGATCACAAAATTCAATTTTTTTATTTGACGTTAAATATAGCACTTTCATATGTCAAATTGTAGCTTAGATCGAGGGCAATATTTTTATGCTGGTTCTCGATCTAAGCTACAATTTGATCCAGACACGTCAAACAATTCTTTTAGGGTGGAAGAGGTAGAGGCTGAGGTGAAAGACGTGACTGAAAAACGGAAAAGAGGTAGGCCGCCAAAAGTACCGCGTGCCTTAGACTACGAAGACCAGGTGTCTAAACGAACGTCTAGTAAGAAGACAAAAGCTAAATGGTTAAGCTTCTAAGCGAGGTCGTAAAAACTAAAAACTGACGATTTTGAATTTAATTTTTTTGTGTGTATTAATCAGTTTCTAATGACTTTTTTTTAAAAAAATTCATAAAAAAGAATTTAGTAGTTTTGATCAGGAATTTTGTGTTGTGTGTGAAAATCTTTTTTTTGGTTGTGATAACCAGATTTTTGGTTGTCAAAAGGTTTTCCCCATACTCTATTAATGTTTAATCTAGAACATTTAGATAAAAATCCTAAATATAAATTTTATTCCTCTTGATAAATAAATTTAAAAAAAAAACCGTGAAAATTTTTTGATCTAGCACTTAACTGTTAATTCTCATTGTAACCTTCATCTTGATTTTAAATGTTTCAATCAGTTATTGGAATTTACTCAGCATACCTTTTTCTAAAAAAAATTATATCTTTTTATTATTTTTTTGGTTTAAATAAAATCACTTAAATCGTAAAATTTAATTCTCTTTTAGATTGAAAACTAAATTTTACGATTATAAAACAAAATACTCAACGACACTTACTCTGCATTATCTTTAATTTTTTCATTGATCTTTATGAAAAATGACTGAAAATAATGTCATGTTCATCACAAGCAATTTCGGGATAGAAAAAAAAAGAATTCTCACCTCGTAGCAATCTACGATAATTATATTTGATGGTGGAAAACAGACAACAAAGATGGTACAACAAAATATTACTGCTCAAGACGCAGCAAAAAATGGTGCACGGCGACCAGAAAAGACTGGATAGCATTTTCACGTACGCTTATCTGAGCATAATCGTTGAACAAAATTTAAAAAAAAATGTCACTGAAAATCACATGAAGACCTTACGACAGTGTTACAATGACGCTCAAACAACATTATTTTTAATTAACTTTTATTTTTAATATTGTGTTAGACCCATAACTTATTCGGGGCTTTAGTATTAATACCACTCGAAAATGTTAGAGATGCTTTTGTAAGTATAAATATTACCAATTATACGAATATTTTGAGCGTCAATGGCTTACAAGTAAATTTTATTTTTATACAATTTCACTTAACCAATACTTAATTGTTCTCTTTTAAGGAAATGATCCTTGTCTGTGGAATCACCATGATTCAGACATAAAAAAAAACAATAACGTCGAGGGTTTCCATTCTGTTTTAAATAAGAACATCAATCGAATCCATCCGAACATTTAATTTTTTTATCGATTTTCTCAAGGAGTTACAAGCGACTGCCTCCCTCGATTATTAACGTGTCAAACAAGGTCAGATTATTCGAAAAGTAACGAAAGAAGAAGAAGACAAACAACTGGCGTTAGAATTAATCCAATTTCAAGATTCGTCTAATACTACAGAGTATTTAGCAACTCTCGGTGAGTACATCGCATATCCACACGAATTTTGGCATGATTTTCAAAATAAACAAGATTATTTTCATGATGATTCTGTGGATAACGAGGACGAAACTTTACTGACAAACTTAACTTTAGAATCAGTCGGACATACACCAGACCCCGGTATCTAGCAGTATTGGACCACAGTCGAACTGGACACTGCTACTCTAATTACACAAGCTAATGAGCTATTAAATGGTGATCCAAATCAACCGGAAAATGTGTTTCAAAGCAATGTCACAGTTGATCGAGTAGAGTTGACTCCAGGTCTATACCCAAACGATGAGTCAACAGATGGTGAAAACTCGTTTAATTTAATCAAATCGCTTACAAATCACAAAGCTTTACGAGAGATTTCTGATCGCAACAAAAACGAAAGAGTTAAACTAGAAGCCGCAATCGAAGCTTGTAAAAAATTATTGACATCGGAAAATTTAAGAACCGAAGTTGAAAGAATTTGGGCTTCTAAAGGTCTGAAAAGACAACGAATTAGTCACAAGGAACGAGAACAAGCCGAGACAAACATTTCGAAAAGAATACGGAGCGATTGGCCTTGGAGTTCCGTGAAAATAATATTCAATTTTTATCGATTTATAATGTCTAATAAGTTAATAAATACCGTAATTTATAATGTAATAAAACTTTTTTTTAAAATACTTGTTTTTATATGATATTTAACCTTTTATTTTTATTCTTTCAATCAATAAATATTTTAAAACTAAAAATATTTCATGTCATTTAATTCCGTGGTGTTAAATTCCTTTTTATTAATTCTTCAAACTTTGGACTCTTGAAAAACATAGACCCGGGTGTATTTTTGAAAACATACACCCAGGTGTAACTTTTACACGAAGTGAGGTATGCACAAAATTATTTTCATATAAGGTAGAGTAAATGAAGGGCTACTAAATTATACCATATTTAGACCCCCCTGTGAAGTTATTTGGGGAAGAAAACTGAGTTTTCACTTTTCAGTCTTAAAGGATCCTCATAAACCCCCATAGTTGTTGCTATTGTATTAAATTCCGTAGTATTAAATTCTTTTGGTATTAGATTGTATTTTACCCTCTTTTAAACATGTTTTTGTGTCATCATTTATTTAAATGATAATGCATTTATCTTATTTTTATTTTTGTTTACTAAAAGCTTCAATTTTTAAATGAAATTTTCATTACATTTGATCTTAGATTAATTGTCATAAGAGCTGAAAAGGATTCATTTGCAAACTTAATTTAAATGAAGAAAGGGAAACTTAATGAAAATTGAAAACTACTCAATTTCTCCTTGAGTTTTAAAAATTTATGCATAAATTAAGTTATCAAGGGAATATTTTTAAAAAGGTTCAGTCTGATGATAACTTCCGCAATATGCGAATTTGTCATTTTTTGACATTATAGATTTATAATGAATATCCCAAAAATGCAAGGATAAAAAAGGAACATATTTTTTCGAAAATCAAAAGATTTCTAACGACGACATGATTTGCAAGCAACCACATTGAGCTTATTAGGTTTATGTTGTTATATAGATAGCCCTTAATTTGCAGCGCGACGTAATATAACACATTCTGTGACAGTCATGTCTAAGCAGGGCCGGCGCCAGGCCAAAATTATAGGGGGTGCTAGAATCCAAGTGTTTATATTATTTTTTACCTTCTTTGTTAGCAAAGGTTTTGTAACAGGGCGTCTTCTGACGTTAGATGAAGTCATTTTTATATTACCAGTGCGGACTTAGCTGACTAATGAACAAATTTTTTTGTGCATCATCTGACGTCAGCACTGGTATGTCTAGACATGCGTTGTACCTATTTCTTCAGTTTTTAGTGCACGCTTTCTTAAGAACGGAAACACGCTAAGATAATTTTAATTGAAAAAAGATTAGAAAGCTTGGAATTTTTTTTCCAATGTCGATTTGATGAGTTTTCAAGGCTTTTTAAAAAAAAATACGAATTCTAGGCTCGTACGACATTGAACTCATTAGTTGGTGAATCATATTCAATTAAAATAACCAATATTTGGTGATTAATCAAGATGGGAAGTGAGTGATAATGTGAAGCTAGCTCATTAAAGCAAAATTACAGGGTTAGATGAAAAATTAGGTATTTAAAAAATGAATTCTCCTGAATAGAAAAAGCTGAAATTTTGGATTTTATTTTAAAAATTTTATTATCATTTATTTAACTTTTATTTGATTTAACAAATATTCCAATTTTAGTATTGGGTTACGATACAATTACATAAAATTCAAATCAACATAACAAAAATAATTACAATAAAAAAAATATAAAAAAACACATTTCATATAATTTTAAATTGTATTAATCATAAATTTCAACAAATAAAAGATATAACAAAGTCACCAGAATAAGAAATTTGAGCACCAAGAGATTTTTGATTTTGTATAAATTAATTTTTAAATAATTAAATTAAATTTTGTTTTCAATCGATTCAAATACAATACCTAAAAGAAATAACTTGAATCCGAGATGAATAATTGACCTGTAAATTTTAAACACGATAAATTTCATTAAAACGCAAAAAATACACAACAAAAAAAATACAAATAACAAATTCACCTTTAATATTTTTTTTTGATTTTTGTGACTCAATTAACGATTTAATTGAATTTAAGTTATTTACAAACAAAAAATTTTTAAATATATACAAAAAAAAATAGATTTTAATAAAAAATTAAACTAAAAATGTGAGTGTGTTTGTGTGTTTGGAAGAAGTGAGTTGGAATTACGAGAGTGTAATTTTAAGTTCAAAGACTGTCTTTTTTTTAAATCACCTAGATTCATAGTTACATAAAAAAATTCAAAAAAATTTACAAAAAAAGAAAAAATTGAAAAACCCGCGTTAAAAAATTTATAAAAGAAGTAGAAGTGTTTTTTTTGATTTTGTATCAGACATTGACTCTTTTTAGGACATGTTGTGATTATTTATCAACATTCGTCCGTGCATGGCATTTATTGATTCAGCTATACTTGCTAAAGTACCGGCTGCTCCCATTTGTTCATGATCACGTTCAAAATACAAGTTTCGATTTTCGTTGTTCATTTGATGATGCATTTGATCATTTGTTCCAACATCTGGATCCTCTTCATCATCTTCTTCATCGTCTTCGTCTTCATGCTTGCGTCCATTTTCTTTCATTTCATCAGAGCTATCATTTTGATTGTTTTGATTTTCATCTCCATCATCATATTTATGTTCACCATTATCTTCTGAACTAGGGTGGGAACCTGGTTCAGTGATATTATGATGACTCCTTAAATGTTGTCTAAATGACGCTTCCCATTTGTAACTCTTGTTGCAAGTATCACAAACATATTTGGGAATGTCTGAATGACAAGCGTCCATGTGACGTTTATAATAACAATAGTATTTGAATTTTTTATCACAAGCTGAACATTCAAATTCTAGATTTGAACCATTTGGACCTTGTGGAGGTTGAGTGTTTGTGTTGCTTTGGGTTAATGGTCCAGCCAATGATTTGATGCTCAAAGGTCCATTCATGTGTCCATTTTGACCCTCTCTCATTTCACTTTCATCAGATGGTTCTTCTTCATTGGCATCTTCATATTTAATGGAGACCTTGTGGTGATTTTCTGTTTCTTCTGAATATGCTCCACCATTATTCAAATGATAATTTTTAGAATTTTGATTTTGAGATGGTGTCACATTTTTGTTCAAATTATTGTTCAAATATTGATGATATTGCAAAGCTGCTGCAGCTGCAACTGCTGCTGCTTGAACTGGATTTTGAACTTGTTGACTTGCAGCAATAGAGATTGAATTTGGAGATGGAACACTGTTAACAAGACCATTTGGAATCAAATTATGCACTCCAACATTTCCTAATCCATTTTGAGCTGGATTTACTTGTTCAGTCAATTTTGACTTTTTTGTCTTTTCTTTTTTCGGAGCAGCAACAGGACTTGGCTTTATGTTTAATTGATGATTTTGAACAGAAGCTGATAGAAGATGTTGTTTTTTTAGATGTTTCATTGAATTTGGTTTAGGACTATTGACTGAGATCTTTGACTTTTCAGTCACTTCATTTATGGTTTGATCAATGTTACTTGTGTCTTTTAGTCCGTATTGACTTGCAAGTGCAGCTAGATTCTTTTGAGCATCCACATTCTGATTCGAAGGTGCCAATGGATTGACAGAAAGATTAACTCCAGGTGGATGAGTTGATGAAGCCGCTGCTGCTGCAGCTGCAGCAGCAAGAACAGCAATTGTTTGACGACTTTTTTTGTTGTTTTGCTTGATTGAACAAGTAGACGAAGAAGAACTAGAAGAGTCTGTTGACTTGTTTGAATTAGGACCATTTGATGGAATGAGATTAGCTGATGATGGAGACATTAAATTTGAGCTTGTTCCAGAGTTTTTGTTCGATTTCTTTTTACTCGACTTTTCACCCTTTGATTTTAAGAAAAATAAAAATTTGTTTAAAAAAAAGAGTTTTATTTTTTACATTTGGCTTTAAAAGAAAAAAAGATTTCAATTTAATAAAAAGTTTCTAAATTGTTGTTGTTAACATCAGTCTTTGGTGAAAGTATTATCAAAGAATCCTCATCATAATCAATCTCAGTTACATTTTCACCTAAATTATCACAAGGTAGATCAGTATTTAACTCAGACTCAATTTCATCAACATAATCTTCATATTCTATTTCAGTGTCATTGTTTATTGTGTCATCTAAAGCAACAACTTCACTTTCATCTAAATTTTCATGATTATCACTCTCAACAGCCCTACTAAAACTATCTAGTTCTTGTCTATTTTCATTTTCAAATAAAATTTTCTGTTGAATCTGATTTTGTTGTTCAATTTGTTTAAGTGTTGGAAGTGGCTGCTGATTTTCATGTTTGTGTAATTTCATGTGTTTATGTAAAGAATCAATCCATTTATAATCCCTTCCACAAATGTTACACTTAAACATTCTCTTGTCAGCGTGATACTGTTTCAAGTGACGTATCACATTATATTTTGAATTGAATGTTCGCTGACATTTATGACAAGAAAATGGTTTTGTAGCACCAGTGATAGGTGTAGGGCTATTTACACTACTAACTTTTCTATGAGTATTCATGATTACATTTTGATTTTGATTTTGAGTTAAATTTCTCAATGAACTATTGAATAGCAAATGTTGAAGCAAATTAGAAGTATTTAAATCATTTAAATTTGAACTTTGAAAATTTAATAGTTTGGCTAAATTTGAAAAATCATTCAACTTTAATTAGAATAAAATGATTTTTTAGAAAAAAAGACAAAGAAGAAGATTGATGGAAAAGACGTTAAAAGAGTTAAGCTTTTATCAGAAAGTCAAAGCTAAAACAGTAGCTCAAATAAAAATAAATTTCGACTTACATTTTGAATTTGAATATTTTGTTGTTGTTGTTGTTGTTGTTGTTGAGGTTGTTGTTTGACTGCAGCCAAATTTAAAGCCAAACCATGCGGCATAAAAAGTTTTAAATTCGAATTATCAGTTACACAATTTATTGGTTGTTTAACTCCACCATTGTTCATCATAGCAGCTGCAGCTGCAGCCATCATCAAATGTTGCTGTTGTTGCATCTGAAGTGTTGAAGATTGATTATCCTGATAATGTCCATTTATTTGAGGCTTTTGTTCTTCATTTTCTTTGTCATTTTTATTCATGTTATCCTCGTCCATGTACAATTGACTTTCTTCTAAACTTGAATCGTGATCTTCATTCTTGATTCCGTCTGTTCTATTGAATTCTGATTCAATTTGATGTTCACTTTTGACTGGTGTTGGTTGATGCATTTGTTGATCACTGAAATTGTGCTGATTTTCTATTGACTGTTGAAATATTTGTTGTTTCAATTGCTGTTCATAATCATTCATTAAATATCGTGTCTTTGGCTTTAAGGGTTTTTGTGAAATATTTTGAGCTGAATTCGAAATGGTTACAACACTGCTTGAACTAGCTACTGAACTCGTACCGGGTTGTTCATTTTCATTATTCACATTTGTGTTGTACACTTGATAAGGGTTTAAATTAGCAGCAATACTGTGAAAATTGTGATGAGGAGGATTTGGTTGAATATTTTGTTGATTGTACAATTTAGATGCAACTGCAGCTGCTGATATAAGTGACAATGCACTTGCAGCTGCCGCCGCTGCTTCGTCGTGTGTTTCAGCTTCATCTCGTTTAGTTCGTTTAACCGGGGTTTCATTTGCTGAACTTGTGTTCAACTTGTCTTCATTTTCATTTTCGTTATTTTCATTCAAATTGTGATCACTTGAATTCACATCGTCTTCCTCTTCTTCTTCGTCATCTGTGTTAATTGGCTCCTTGCGTGAATTACAAGAAGCAGAAGAAGATCCATCATCGCTATTTTGAGCATTCGAACGTTTTCGTTTGTGTTGTTTCGAATCACCGGAGTAAAAAGACGAAGCGGACGAAGTTGAAGATTTTGAACAAGACGACGAAGAAGAAGATAACGATTGAGTATTTACATTTGGAGGTATCAAGTGACTTGGATTGACTAGTTTGAGATTTTGCTGTTGTTGTTGATGTTGCTGCAATTGATTGAGAGTTGTGACCAAATTTAAAGCTGCATTATTTTCACTCAAAGGTTTAACAACATTCATCGAATTGAATAGATTTTGATTTGTTGTAATCAAAGAACGCGATTGAGACGACTTGAAAAACTTTTCATCAAAAAAACATGTTAACACTTCATTGTTGTCTACTTGAACATGTATCGATCCAAGTATTTTTAAATTCAATGTAAACTTGAAATTTTGATCGCAAAATTGTTTGATTATATTTTTGAGCAGTTTTTCGTTGTCAATACAGTTTACCATTTTTTTTGTTAGTCTATTTCAAATAACCAATGTCTTTGTATTTGCAAGTGTTGTTGCTTAAAACTTTTAAAAATATTCTCGAAGTGGTAAATTCTTTTTGTGTATCATTCAAGTTACTGTTGGCAAAATTATCTTTAAACAAAAAATAAAAGAAATTGTCTAACCAACAAGAAAATCTAAAAACAAAAAAAATTGCTTTGATTGATTGTAGAGAGGCAACTAAAGAAGTTGTTTTAAAAGGATGAAAAGATAATTTTTTTTTGTTTAGTTGTTCATTATGGTAAAAAGAACCATCGCAACTTGAACAAAAAAAAATGAAATTAGTCGAAACAAACTACAAAATTCAAAATTAGATTTTACTAAAAAAAGACCAAGATTATGCGAATGGAAAACATAAAAGAGATAATTCAAATCGAATTTTCTATTCTTGGTTTACTTGTAGGAGTCAACAATGAATTCCCTAAGATTTACTCTAAATATAAAAAAATTCAGATACAATTTTTCTTAAGATGCATGCAATTGATGCAAATTTAAATTCATTCAAATTCTTGATACATAAATTTGAAAATAAAACACTAAATTTTTGAATATTTCAAATTTGCTCTTAGTTCAAATATCTCTTAATCTTAAACTATATTTTTGAAAATTATGTAACTTGCTATGCTTGCTAGCCTTTGCAGTGTTTAACTCTTATTGATGATGGCTCATAATTGGTTAACACCGAGTTGCTTTGTGAAAAGTAATTACAAGACCTGTGGTGTTTAGAATGGGTCATGAAATTATTCAATCGTTGAAATCTTACGAAAGAATTATTCCATAGATCTGTGTTTAGGCCTACTATCAATCTATGAAATCTGTCTTTCAATTATCGAAAACTTTAACAAAAAACTTGCAAAATCAAAATAATTTCTTTTTGTTTTTTATGTAATAGTTCAATAATTTGACATTTTGAATGTAATAAAAATCGAATGGACATGTAATTTGTATTTTTAATACAAGAATAACTTGAATTTATTGGCTAACAAGTTATTAACTACTTGAATCTTGAATAAATTCAAATGAAAATAAAAGATAGGTGGATCCAAATAGAAAAAAAAAATAATTTTCTACTTGTCAAAATTTACATTCAAATTTAATGGATGTTAGAGTTCATAGAATTCAAAATCGGATAAAGTGATCAAAAAAATGTTTGAAATAAAATCTGAAATTCAAATTTTCAAAATAAGGGTTTAATGGGTCGCGTCGAACCTTCGAACAACTAACACATTTTTTTTGGTTGAACTCTTAACCTTAACGATAGAACCATAAACTTGTATCCAAATGCTTATTGTTGAATTTGTATTTACTTACAAAATAAATATTTATTAAATTTGAATTAAATCAACAACAACAAAAAAAACAAGCGATTATTTTTTGATAATCTGATTTAATTAAACTATTTTAAAGACACAATCATTTGAAAGTGAATGTTTGAAAAAACTCTTTAAAATAAGAAAATTTTTTAAAAAACAAATCTTTATAAACAATTAACTTAAAAAGACGAAAGTGTCATTGATAAAACAAGCTCATAATTGAACCTTCAGAAAAATTTATGAAATTCAATAAAGCTAGTAATTGAATGTTATTACTTACTTTCAAACAAGAAATAACAAAAAAAAAAATTTTTTTCTTTTTTTGTTTAAAAAAGCTGTAAAACTTACTAACCTTGATACAAGTGTCTTTTAATTATTTCAACACTTTCAATCTTGATAAAGATAATTTATTAACAAATAGTTTTTGCTGGTCCATTTAGTTATCTAGATTCCTGTAAGGGATTTGAGACGTTAATATGTCTTGAATCACACGCTGAGAGATGTTGTTTTTTTTATTAACCAAAAAAAAGGTAGATTTCTTACATATTAACATTTGTAGTAGCAGATTGTACTTGAAGAGGTTTTTAATAGGCACTTTTAACCAAAAAAAAAATAAAAACGGTCTAAAATATTCTTTTGAAATTTAATATAAAATTTGTTATAATCAAATATTTTACTATTAATTTTCGCTTTTTTCTTAAAAGTAAGTGCTACAATTAATTAGCATACACGGTTATTTATTTTTAATATTCAAGTAAATAAAAGGACATCATACATCACTTTATGAAAATGAGAAATATTTTTTAAAAGAAAACTTGGCTTTAGGGTCATTATCGGATTATCTAGCAGAATACTTTTCAAACGTGTTTACTTATTCGATTTGCAATTTCTTAATTAAACATTAAGATTTCATCTTCTTTTTTTGTTGTTACTGCGACTTTTATTGATGCGGTCAGATTTCTCATGAAACGCCAATATTTGTTTAAATATTTTTGCGGATAGTTTTGATTAGATTTTGTGTTCTAGTTATTGTATGGTTTCTCTAAAATGTTCACAATGTTTATTTTTAGTTTTAAAATTCCAATATTCATTTATGTTTTCTTGTTGTTGTTGTTGGTATTTGATGTTGCACTTCATGTAATTATATTATTTTAAAGGATTTAAGGTTAAAGTCGTATTAAAATAACTTGCACTTTATAGTTTCTTTAATCTTTTGATTCAAGAAATTCTCAAAAATGAACTTTGACTAAAAAAAACGTTCAGACAATATTTGAAACTTTAAATTAAAACAAAAATTGTTTCCATAGAAATTTGACTCATGTCAAGAATATTTTTAAAAAATTTAAATTTTCCAACTTCTCTATGAATAAATTATTTAGTTTCTTATTAAAATGTATTTTGATGACACTTCCGAGGAACAAAAGTTATTCGAGGACATTCAATTTAAACGCAGAGTACAGTTCGTTGATGATGATAATATTATCAGCATAGCGGTTATTCCAACTACCAAAACCTCTGAAAGGTAACAAAAAAAAATTTAAATTTCGTTGTATTTTAACTCAAATTTTGTCAAGATCAGAGTTGATAAATCAAAGTTGTCAAGTTAATATTCAAAATGAGCTTGTTTCTTCGGCTGCACAGACAAGATCCAAAAAACATAAAGAGGTTTTTTAAAAATAAAAAAAAAATCCTTTTTTTTTTGGAAATTTTAAATTTTTGTTTTAAAAGATTCAAACTGAAAACTTTGAAAATGAAATTGATTCTCAGAGTGGTGATTCAAAGAGAGTTAGAAAAATATTTGAAAAAAGATCCCAGTTGGTTGAAGATGCAATAATTGAAAACATTAATACAAAAGCTTTTGACAGTAAAATTCTCTATTGAAAGTATTTTTAGAGATCTCTAAACATTTTTTTTTTAAAAGACTACGACGTTGATTGGTACGGTGATAATGCAGCGATTACAAATCCGTTCACTTTAATAAACAAACAATTTTTGAAAGACGAAGAAGTAAAGTCTACTATCTAAGTCTTTATAATTATATTTTTAAACAAAATAATTTAATAGTCCCAAGTTGTGGCTGTTGAATGGAATAGTAGTGGTACGACTATTTGTTGTGGTTATGGTCGATTTGATCACGAATCGCTTTGCACACACAAAGGTGCTCTAGCAACTTGGAATGTTGATAGACTTAAAATGGATCCTAATAAACCTGATAACATGATCGAAATTCCATGTTGTGTCAGCTCAATATCTACTCATCCAGAGCATCCAGCCGTAATTGCTGTCGGACTCTTTAACGGTATTTAATCTGAAATTTTTATCACTAGTTAAAGTTTACATTAATTCGTTTAAGGTGGAATACATGTTTATGATGTTCGTCAGCCAGATCCTTTGGTGGCGACTGTAACTGATAAAAAAGAAATTCATACTGATGAAATTACAAATTTAAAGTGGATTAAAGACCCAAAATCTGCAAAAAAAAAATTTTTGGTAATTTAATTGAAGACTACTGTTATGGTCATTACTGATAAATCAATGATGACTTTTCAAAACGATTAGTTCATCAAAGATCACAAGAGAAACACGTGAATGGCCACAACAGTATCTTTGAAATATAAAGTACTTAATTTTTTGATTCAGTTGTTAAGTTCATCAAAAGACGGTAAAATATTAATTTGGAACGCATTGCCTACTAAAAATCAATTGAAACTGGTTGATGGATTTTTAATGTTAAACAACTTTTTACCTAAGAAAAATTTAAGATCTATGGGAGTTGAAATGGCAGGTTAATAACTTTTTGAATGATTTGAAAAAATTTTTTAAATTTAACAAAAAAATTATTCAAGTGTCTTCAATTTCAATTAATAAAATTGATAGAGAAACTTTTATTACTGGATGCGATTCTGGTGGTCTTTTCAAATGTTCTTTTAATGCGAAAGAAATGATCAAGTCAAGTAAGTCTTTAGTCTATGAAAAAAAAATAGAGTATTCAAAAAAAATATTTATAGAATGGGAAGAAGATTTTCCAATTGAATTAAAATCACCGGTAGAATTTACATTCGATAGTCAACATGGTCCGATTTATTCGATCAATTATTCTCCATTTCACCGAAATTTAATTTTAACTTGCGGAACAGATTCGGAAATAAAATTGTATTCGATTTTACAAACAAGCTGTTTAATGAGTTTTTGTCCTGACAATGGATATTTGTATAGTATTGAATGGTCACCTACTAGACCTTGTGTATTTGTATGTGGATCGCATAATGGAAATATACTTATCTATGACTTACAAGAGGGTGGAAAAGATCTGTGTCAAGTAACAAAGGCTTCAGATAGCCCAATTTTTGCACTAAGCTTTAACCAACAAAGACCGGATTATTTAGCAAGTGGAGATCGGTCAGGTGTAGTTAAAATTTGGAAGTTATCCTCGAATTTGACTCGTAGTGATCCGTCGGAGATTAAAAAATTGAATGATATTTATGATAAACCATTCGAGAAATCTTAAAATTGTGCTTTGATTTTTGAAATCTTATTTTGAATTTTTTGACAAATTTTTTTTAAAATAAATTTTTTTCCATACCATTTTGTTAAGTTTATTTTTGTACCATCCTAAAAATAATGAAATTTATTTTGTTTCAAAATGTTACTTTAAAAAACCTAAAAATTAAAGAGATAAAAAATTATTAAGTCGTTATGCAAAATTTTCAATCGAACCAATTTTCAAAATGGGGTAACGTGCGACTCGAAAAGTTACCTCAAGAGATTGACGTCAAACGTCTTAAACAACCTAAACCAGTGTTAGCCGAAGTGCCAATTTTACCAACAATCATTAGCCCGGATCTGAATATTTTTAATCAAATACAATCTGTACAAACACCAAAATATCAAAAGTGTTGTTAATTTATTGGCTAACCCTTAGTTATGTAATCCTTACTATATATTTTTCTATTCAAGTGACGAGAGTAAACAGTCAAAAGAAATTGAGAATAAAAAAATTTATAAATTTAGACCTTCCATTGACTCGTACATTATTCACACGATTAAATTAAATCAAGTTTTAAAAGACAAAGTTCCGTTTGAAGAAGTTGATTTTTTTATGAAATCAAAGCGAAAAAATAATAAAAAATTGAAAAGTTTTAAAAATATACCGCCTAAAATAAATTCGGACGAAGATGCCAGGTTAAATCTTAAACAATTTATAAAAATAATGTCTATTCATTGTGGCTTTACACGTAGGTTATTTTACAATATTTGTTGAAAAAAAGCTTATACCTATTTTTCTTGTTGATAGAAATCTCTTCGATGGCAATGGATACTTTGGTCGATGTTTTAGATCATTTTTTAGAGTCATTTTTCCGGCTATTCAAAAACATAAGTCTCATTAAACCAGTCGATCTGAATAAAAACGAGACTGAAAATTTCACTAATCATTATTCGAGTGAAGTAAGAAAATACCAATTTATATAAAAATGCGAATTGTAATTAAATTTTTTTCGTTGCCAAGCTGTACATTGAAAAAGCACTGGTCGAGTCAGGCTTTGGAACGATAAAAGAAATAAAAGAATTTTACATAAACGATGTCATACTTTATTATAAAGATACGTACAAAAAAGTTTCAAAATTGTATGATGAATACAAATTTAGAAAAAATGCCGAGCATTTTAAAGATGTTCAGAATGATTGTGTCAATGATCATGAAAACAAATTGGAGCATGACATTCATTTGGAAGAGTTTATGAAAGATAATGATTTGTAAGTCTCTTCTCAAAATTAGCCTTGCTTCTCAAACTTTAAAATTATTATTTAGTCTGAACGATGAAAGCAATTCGATTCTAGGTGAACTTTTAACTGATCTTAATGTACCTCATTTAGATGAAGAATTGAACAAGCTTTTACAAATGATAGGTAAAAAACTGATCATTAATTTCCTTTTAAAACTTTTACGAAATAGTTTTATTTTTAGGCCACGATCCATTTTCTCTCATTACCGAAGACTTTCAATCAGAAAATGAAATTAAAGACAATGTATGAACCAAACAAAAAAATTCTCAATCATTAACTCAAGTTTTGTAAATAAATTTTTTTTGCAATTCTGTTCTCAAAGTTTTTTAATGTAAATTGGCAAGTAAAATTGTCAGTTAATCTAATGTTTATACTTTTAAAAATAATTTCTTAGAAATGATTGGGTTCGAAGACGTGTTGGAGACTTCGTCCGATGAGGAACATGATGAAAATGAACAAAAATCAAACAGAATCTTCATTGACCATATAAGGAAATGTTTTGTAGCTATTGATGATAATAATTTTTGTGAGCATAGTGTTTTACCGGATCTTAAAATATTTAATGGAAAAGTCAAAAAGTATTTAAGTTTTATTTGAATTCTAAAATTAAAAATGTTTTAATCTTTTTGATCTAAAGAAATGATAATTTGTCTATTCTATCCAAAAGAATCAATGAAAATGCTTATGAATATGTTCGCACAAATAGTAACGGATTTTAAATTATACTATTACTTATTATTTCGTTACATCAAGACTACCGTAGTCCCCGCTTATCCCCCTCTTCAATCAAGTACTGAAACTGAAGGTCTAAAATTATTTTTCTCCATGGAGATCTAAGCGGGTAATTACGGGACAATACCGGTAAAATTTTAAGATTTTTTATTCGAAGAGAAATAGGATTATCTCGTGAGTCGACAAGTGGCAAAATTTTAATCGCCATTCAATGAGCTTTCAGAAATAAACATTGTGAAAGACCGGAGTTGTAACATTTAAGGATATTTTTTTTAAGCTTCAGTTACACTGAAGACTACTTCGTGTACTGTATTTTTGTATTGTATTGTTGTTACAGTGCGACCTCGATTTTGTGAAGTGTCTGTATAGATGCGAAAAATCTCACAAAAGTAAAATTTCACAAATTCAAACCATAAATACATTAAAAGTATTAGGAGAGTCTTTCCTTTTTATTTCACAAAATCACGGTTTCACAAAATAGAGGGAAACAAAATCGAGGTTACACTGTATTTAATACAGTTAGTGCAACAATTTTCTAAACAAAAATGAGCGTCATCTTCTGGTTTCAATGAGGATGACTGAGTGAGGAGGTGCGAAAGAAGGATGAGCGTCAGGTTGAGTGTGCTGATGATGGGGTTGAGGATGAGTACGAGGATGATGCTCATTTTTGGTAACATTTTAGGAATATCTCTATATGAATGATGGTAAAAAGGTGAACTATAGTTCGCGTATTTTTGAAAAAAAAAATAACGTTAACTTTCAAGTAAATTAGTCAAATCATTGGTGACCTATTTTTTTCACTTAAAAAAAAGGTTAACTTCAAAAATAAAAAACTCAATCTATTCTTAAAAAATTAATCTATCCATTATTGGTGATTAATTTCTAGTGTAAAACCACTCCAATATCCAAAAAATGCGTAAAACTTTGAAGCGGGACTACCTTACAACTAGTTGCACTAAGTGTATTTGAATGCTTCACATCATTTTTACTGAATTTATGCTCAACACCGTAACTTTAACGTACTGAAACTATTGAAAACCTGCTTTTTGCTTTAAGTTTGCATTAATAATGACATCTTCGTCTTATTATGGTTGATTGGCTAGTGTATATTTTTCCTTCCTCAAGTCTTTGCTAAATTCTTTCACGACTCGGCTACAGTGTCGGACAAAAGTCTTGTATTTTTAAAGTATTATAATTTCTAAAATCAAACATTTTTTTATTTATAAAAGAAATCGATGAGACAGGAAGTAGTTTTGCGGCCAGAGGATCCAAACAATTTTATCGTCAGAGCCTATTACCATTTGACCCTGTTGAAACAAATAAATTAAAGGAAACTCGAAGTAATTCATTTGATCGAAATCACAACAAAAACCTCAATTTCAAGTTGATAAAAATAATTAGATTTTCTATCAAATCCAATGAAAGATTTTGAAATTGAAGTTGAAACTTTGAAGCCGAATTTTGTAGTTTCACCTTTGACAAAAATGTTGGAACAAACAACTGAAAATCCGTTTCTATGCTATGCAAAACATGAAGCATTCGTAAATTTAATTCCTACAAAATTCTAGCTTTGTCTAAACTCTCTAACTACTAATAATTTTATTAAGGTTCAAGATCGAAATGAAGTCGGAACATTTAACATCTATTTACCAACAAATCACTCCAACAGCGAAATCAACTTTTTCATGACGATCAATATTTATAAAAAAGCCTTGTTTTCTGATTTGATTGGTCTTATTTGTTTCAAATATGTTACTGATAATAGACAGCCACGACTTAGGTAATAGACTTTATTTTAAGAAAATAAATTTTAAAAGTTGATGTTTAATTTAAAAAAGATACGATTCAGTTGAATTTTATGAGTTTAAAATAGTTGATAATGGAATCATTGAAGACGATTTAGGAATTGAATCAAATCAACGAATAGCCAAATATTCAATAAAAGATTTAGTTTTGATTGAGAATAAAAAAATGACAGGCTCGCCAAGTTCTGAGCGACGGTCGCTTCAAAAACAAGTTTCGGTCAAAATGTAATTTCATTCAAAAAATGTAAATTTTTTAAAAAATAATTTTTAATATCTCTTTAAGACATTTTAATGACGGTATGCAACCGATGAAACTTGAATTTGATACAGACCAAATTTTGATGGAAGAAGTTTATAAGCAAGTTCATAAATTCAAAATGGAGGATGTTGATTTATTTTGTCCGAGTATTTCAATAATTTAATCACAATATATTTTAAAATAATATTTTTTGTTTAATAGAAATCGACTACAGACTTGAGCATATTGATAAGATTGGCACAGAAATAGATTTGGAAAAATGCTATCTGCATGATTTTCGGAAGAAATATGAATTTATATTTTATCGATTAAATAGTAAGCAGTTTTTTCTAAAAGGAATCTTAAGTCGAGATCTCAAGTTTTTTTGAAAAACCGATTTTATATCACTGATAACAAGTTTTTCAGGTTTTTTTTTTCAATGCAAGTTCAGCACTTTGGAAAATTATTTCTCTTTGGTAGGACAAGATACAAAATTTACTCTGTAAATTCGGTTAGGGTATGGGTGACCCAGGAATTGTGGATTTCAGGTATGGGTCTGGGTTGTGTAACCTATTAGATTAGGGTATTTTATAGGTTTTTTGCAAACATTGATTTTGAGCACTAAAATATTGTGTTTAAATATTTATTTATTCCAACTAAAAACAAGCTTTACAAATAATATAAGTTAAGATGTATAAATAATAGAAGTTTTGGCACACCCATTACGTGACCAAAATTCCTAAAACATCTATTAAGAAATTATAAATTATAAAAAAATATTAAAACCATGAAATATTAAAATCATGTCTGTGATTCTTTGTTGATCATTTATTGTCTATGTGGATAAATGAGTGATCATTCTTTATAATGACATCCCACTCTCAATTCTTGTCAACGTCTCAATGACCCAGAGACTTCAAACGAAGTTCTATCGAATCACTATCATCATTGACTGCACCTTTTGTCTTCACTGATACTGGAGGCATTTGAAATTCAACCAAACTATTTTCGTTTCTTATTTAACATCTATGATTGATGACCCTCTTTGGCAAACCTTTGACATTCCGCAAACCTTACAACTCGTTGTTTCGGATAGATTATTGCATCACTCAGTTCAAGATAATCCATGCCAAATTATCGATTATTATCTAAAACCAACATCTTTACAAAGTTAATTCTATCTCCAATGTTTATCTCGATTTGCTCCTTTGTTCTATCTCTTACATTCGCAAATGTATCGTCAGCTAGTCTTGCATAAACTTCATCGCACTCTACCTCGATACGGTTGTTCACAGCAAAATCAGACGAAATAATTGAAACTGTTGACCTTGTGTCTAAAAAGTATCAAACTTGACTCTTTTCCTTTAATCCTTCCTCCAATCATCAGTAATATATTTGAGTCTGTGAATGATATGATTGCATTTATTCTATCTTCATCACCGGTTTCATCGTCTCTAAAGAATCTCGTAAAATTAGTATTTTTTTTCATTCTCACAATCTTTCGAAGTCTGTAACATCTAACCTTCTCGTTACGACTAGCTTTTTCCTTAGTATCGTTTTCATCATATCTTTCTACGTTCTCGCTATTACTCTCCTTACTCTTCATCATGAAGTCTAATTCCTTGAATTTTCTAATCAAATTCGTATGAAAATCATTTCCTTCAGAAGATTCTATTTTATTCATATTTATCTCATACTTTAAAGCTATCTTATAAGCTCCTTCTTACTTCTTTGGTTCTCTTATCTGATTTTCTAGCGCGCACTTTAGCTTTAAGGCATTTATAAAATAAAATAATAAGATCTTCCTCTGCCAAGCCACGCTCGTTGGCAAGTTCTTGAAATATTGAAAAAAAATCGTCAAAACCACCCGTTTGCTTATAAATAAAAAGCTTAATCCTACTCTTCCTTCACTCGGAGTTTTCTTAAATATGGCGTAATAACCGCTAATTTTCTAGTCTCTGTAACCATATATCCCCGAATCTAATGGGTTATCCAACCCAGACCGATGATGATGCTAATTTTTTTGGACAATACTGAGTCGAAAGTATTTTACAATTATAATACAACGTTTTTATAGAAAAGAATCTCTGGAATCGCTATCAGGGTCGATTTTTATAAATATAAATCTTTCCACTCTTTAGCTATGAAATTAAAAAGATATCCAACCTTTGATCGATAGTCAACTTTCAGACGAGAGTATTCAGAGAAGGTGAAATTTTACAAGCCAACTCCTCAGTATTCTATAAAAATTTTATTTTTTAGTGTAGAATATACCGATCAAGTCGGTTTTTCAAAAAAACCTAAAATGAAATCTCGATTTTGTGGTACTATGTATCCTTTAGCAAATTTAATTGTTCTTGTTTTTTTTTAGGCATCAGAAAACAATCGTCTCCAAGAAATTCATTAAGTTCACTTTCATTTGAAATGACAACTAAAGGCGATGTGACCCGGACTATTTCAGAAAATGTTAAATACAACCTTTTGTATTTAGGTCAATGGAAGAAAGACCCATTCAATATCGGTAAGACAGTTTGTTTATTGTAAGACGAATAATAGCTAACCAAAGTTTCGTCAGGTTTATTTTTATCCTCTAAAAAAGATCTCAATGAGATGAATTAAAAAAGGGTTAGTTTTCTTTAATTCTTCACACTCTATGAGTCTGTCGAAGTTTTGGTAAAAAACGTTAAAAACATTCTTTGATTAAGGAATGAAATGTCTAGGACATACCAATTCCATTAAATTCCAATAAGCCATTCAACAAAATTATATCAAAGAGTTTTTTAAATTTTCTCAAGTCAATCTTTGCTAATAATTATTTTAATTTTCAGAACTTGAAAAAGATGAATTGATTTTGGAGGAAATTAAAAACAATAAGAAGTCAAACTTTTACACAATACCAATAAAGTTTGTTGTAGACTGTACCCAAATAAAAGAAAAAAGTAAAAATTTTTGGTAAACACTTTATAATTTTGAATCAACCTGATAAAATTTAGATTCAGATAATACAGTTCGAATAATAATTGCCGAAGAAGAGTCTTCAAATTCGATATGCTACAAACATTTAGATTTTGAAAGTTGTCCAAAAGTAATAGACGACTTGAAAACAGGCATTTCACATCTAGTCGAATATTGTAATAGTCCTTATTGGAATCAATATCAAGCGACAAAAGACAATATCAAAAAGACAAAATGGAGCCGAAAAGCCTACAGGGAACGCAATCGACTCAAATAATTCTATTTTTGAAATTTTTAATCAATTCGATGTTTTTTTTAAAAAAAATTTTTAATAAATTTTTTTAGTCTCTTATCATGCTTTTCAAATCTTGTGACTATCATTTATTTTTTTTTTGAACTTTATTCAAATTAAAAAAAAATGAAAAAAAGTTGAATTTCAGCACTAAAATGTTAAAAGAAGACAATAACAGAGACCTGATCCTTTACACTGCTGGTTCAATTTTAGGACTTTTTATACTTATTTTAATCATCTTTATAATATACAGGTTATGCTTGAGAAGACGTTTAAGAGATGATGAAATTCCAATTATCGATAATAGACACGATGATCGGTATGATATGCGATTGGGAAGTCTACGTATTTCGAATGATGTTTACCTCGTACAAAAAGTCAACGAAGAAAAACGTAAACAAATAGTTGATGCAAGAGAATCAGCTTATGTATACTTAAGATTTTTTATGCGATCAAATCCCGAAAAAGTATATCTATCAATCGAACATTTAAACAACATCGGAAGTCAACTTGAGACGGAAAGAAATTGGTTTTTAGTCAAACAAAACATCAAAATAGAGACTTCAGAAGCTAATAAATACCGATTAATATTCATAAACGCTTTTGATTCCAAGTCGAATACGAAAATTAGAAAATTAATCGATATCGCTGATTCAATGTCACTCAGTCTAAAAGAAATGGAAATTTTAGTTGACAAATTTTTCAAGTCAATTAAAAATCCGTTCTTTCTTCCATTCGATACAGTCGATTTAAATTTTGATAAAAATCGAGTTCTTTTCATCCAGGACTATAGTAAAGACGGGTCCCTTCGTGACCATTTGAGAAACACTAGTCCAAATGATGTTTGGGATACTAAATCACAACGTCAAACAAAAAAGTCACTTAGTATAAAAACTATCAAAGAATATGGTAAACAAATATTAAATTGCTTGATTTATTTGAAACAAAATTCACTCATTCCGTTTGATACCCTTCATTCTGGAAATATAATTTTGGCTAATAGAAAAAAAGTTTGTTTATTAACAGGTTATGAGAACGGTTTATTTTTTCAAACGACTCGAAGTGACAAAATGAATGAAAAGTTTATTGAAAAACTTTGCAAGACTTACTTGGTCCGAGTCAAAGATTCTGAAACAGATGAAATTGTAATACGCAAAGCTAAAATCGAAATTGAACAAAAAAGACTCGTTGAAATTATACGCTTCGGTTTTTTGTTGGTCGAAATGTCCACTGGATTTGAACCAGAAGAACTTTTACCAAACAAAAATTTACTCACTCGAATCAAATCTTATTACACACCAAAAGATTTTTCTGAGCTTGAAAACATTATAAATTTTATTTTTTTTAACCGAGATGGACTTCATGATAAAAATGATAAGCACAAAAATAAATATCTACTTCCAGTTTTGGAACAAATTGATGCTCATAGTTTTTTCTCGAGTGTTAAATTAAAGGATCAATCAAAGACCGAAAGTGCACAAGATCCTCAACAAATAGAATTTTTACAGTATTTAACCGGAAAATTAGAAATTAAAATAAAAAAATTAAGACGTAAATCGAGTTTGGCTTTCAATAATTTTGCGAATAAAAAACGACTTACAAGTCTCAAAGAACCTGAATTTGAGATTAAAGAAGAAACTCAAGATAGAAAAGCTTCATTTTCACAAGCAAAGATACCCGAAAAAACGATGACATTTTCATCACCGCCTCCTCCACCTCCGCCACCAGCTCCCCCACTTTTGGCTCCACCACCTCCACCACCCCCAAGTCTTGTGTCATTACCTAGTCAATCAGCTGAACCAAGCGATCGTTCGGCTCTTTTGGGAGGTATCAGACAAGGCGTAAAACTCAAAAAGACAGTGACTGTTGACAAGAGCAAACCGATTTTAAAATGATAATTTGTTATTTTTTTTTATTTTAATAATAAATATATTTTTGATTATTTTCGATAAAAAATTAGTTTAATTTACATATCGATTTTTGTTGAAAATTTAAAAAAATTAAAAAAAAAGTGTAAAAATAAAAAAGTTTTTAGTAATAATATTCGTTAAAGTTGAATCTAAAACTAAGGAATCTTAAACTTTCATTTGGATGATTTTTGAGAGCGTCCAAAAGCTTTTTGACGATTTCCTTCAAAAAAAAAAGTTGACCAAATTAATCCTTTTAGTCTTGTAAGGTTCATTAAATTCAAAATGTCATAACTATCTGAATTTGTTATTTTTGATATTGTAACCATGTTCTACGACCTCGAAAACTCCAGAAAATCAATTTTTTCATGGGAGTAAAAAATCAAAAATTTTACCCCCTTCCCCTTAGCATTTTGTAGCCAAATGCCAATGTGCTTTTTGAAAACATTTTAGTAAACATAATTGGAAGAAGCTATAATTGATGTAAAGATATGTTCTGAAAGCTAAAAAGCTACTATTACCGATGAGGAAACAAATTCCCTAAAGCAATACACGGGTGAAAACGGTAAAAATAAGGGAATTTTTTGGTCAAACCGCATCTCCTCCTAGGGGAGCCGCAAAACCATATTTTTTTTTGCATCTAATTAAACAACAGGCGATTCTTTACAAATCTCAAGAATTACTTTTTTTATCTTATTTTTCATTTTTGTATACTAGTAGACGAAAAAAGGCATAAAAATCTCATAAAAACGAAAAACCAAAAATGAAGTGGGGTTTACCACTTCCTAACTTCAAATTCTGAATTCCCGTATAGAAAAACCATAGAATTTTTGATTTTTTACCCCCATGAAAAAATTGATTTTCTGGAGTTTTCGAGGTTACAACATCAGAAATAACAATTTCAGATGTTTGGACATTTTGAATTTATTGAACCTTAAAAAGTTGAAAAACTTACAGTAAACGAGTTTTTGAGAATGTTCAATTGATTCTTAGTATTCTTGACTTTAGGTTTTACTTCACCGTGGTATCGTTTACGTTCCGAATTGTCGAGAACATCTTTTTCACTCTTAAATTTTTAAAATTTTATAAAACGAGACTCCAAAGCCTAAATTAATTTACTTCGTCCATATTTTGGGTCAATCGTTCTTTAAATTCTTTTCTAGCAATGTACTCGTTTAATGCGATTTTATGGAATTGCTCGCTTAACTCAGACATTTTAACAATTAAATCAAAAATTGTTCTCAATTCTTTGGCAATTTCTTTCGAATTATCGTCAAGAAGCAATTGTGAAATAATCGTGTCTAAAAATTGCTCATTTGCTGATATGACATCATCCATATCTTTGCTATTATCTAACTTTTCGCATAAATTCTTCCATGAAACCTCTAATACCTTTAAAAATAATTTAGACCTAAAATCAACTAATAGTTAATGATAAAATCATACCTCGAACATGATATAAAAATTCAAATTTTGTACTAGACGTATCATTTCGGATCTAATTATATTACTTTGATGAATAATCTCGTATATTTCCGGCATTGTACGCAATTTTTCATTATCGTTTTTGTGAGAACTCCAAAGACTACATGTAATGTATTCCTTTAAAAGATTTTCAAAGATTTTTAAGGGTTTAAATTTAAATTCAAATTTAGAATTACCATCCGTTTAACTCTCCACAAAAAGTTAAAAATTCTCAAGTATCGTTGAATTATTGTGCTGTTAAAGACCTGTAATTTGAAAATTTTTTTTCAAAATGCAGACATTAAACATGTCTAAAGACTTACAGTTTTTAATGGACCATCCATTGTGTAATCCAAAGAAAATACATCCCACCCCATATCGTTTGGTGAAGGCTAAGAAAAAAAGTAAAGTTTTCGAACAAATAATTTTGAGTTAGATTAAAGTACCGGTAAGAGCCGCACGTCGAGCCTTGATATAATGTAAGACGGTTCAAACTGAGCATTAGTTTCAGTAATAGCTTTGTCCAATAGACGTTGCAAATTGGGAAACATTAAATCTTGTGCTGGCTTGTTTAATTCACATCTTTAGATAAAATCCTGCAGAAGATATTAATATAAATTTTGAGATTCTAAAATTTACTCCATTAGATCCATTAAATGGCGAATAAAATCACCCTGACCCAAAAGTAAATATCTACGCAACGAATTAAAATGATCGAGTAACTTGTATTTTTTCAATAAAATTTCAATTAAATAACTGCTTGTGTCAATATAAGCTTGATCAATCATATTTTGAAATTCTTCAGCTGTATTTTGATCCAACATACTTTCAACTTTGTTGATAAAATTAGTGAAAATCGTTTTTTTTTAATGAAAGAGTTCTTGATTACTTGATGGAATATTCGATACAGCTTTTATTTGCTTTTGTTCGTTACAAATTACTCTTAAAAAATTGATTGATTTTCCAATAATCAAAATCTAAGAAACAAGTTTTGGTAATAAAAAATAAATTTTATTTATAATAATTAAATCTACTTTTTTAGCCTGCTCTTCGCTTATAAACGATGGTATTTGAGATGCCCGAAGATTGTACTTGTCATGCCAAAGTCTGTCATTTGGGATTGAATTGTTAAATGCAACAAAAAACTTAATCGAATTGGCTCAATTATTTATGATTAAAAATATTGTTAAAAAATTAACAAACCTCTTCATGAATATCTCGAATTTGTCCATCACAAATCCATTCTATTATCATGTCTCTTATTGGAATTGCACACTTTTGAATTCAAAAAATTATTATTCTTGTTCAAAGATAAAGTTTCACTTACTTTTGCCAAACCACTCGTTGCCATTGAGGCTTTATTATTATCACCATATTGAGAATATGTAAACAAAGTTGACAAAAGGATACCTCCTTTTTTGTCTAAAAGAAAAAAATTGTAAAACTTATCATTTATAATGTGTGATTAATGAAATACCTTTTACTGCATCACAAATTACATTCAAGTATTCTAAACGTTGTAACGGCTGGTCAAGCCAAACAAGCAATCTTCTGAGTGAGATATTAGAACATTCTGCTCCTTCATCTTTATCACCGAGCTTATTTTTTTTTGTTAATTAAATGACTTGGGAAATTTTAAAGCATTAAAAATCCTACTTGGGATTCAAGAACAGCAAGTAATCGATGATATTCTTTTAGTTCTGCTGATATATAAGCACAAAATGCCTTGAAAAAAAAATTATAATAAAAATTTACTAGTCTGTTGGCGGGTTATAATTACTTGTAAGACAAGTCCGGCGGATGGATTATTGTTGTATGTGGATAAAAATCGTCTTAATCTTGCATAAAACCAACCACATTCTAAAAATCTTAGAGTCATTATTTTCACATTTTTTTCCATGTCTACTTTTAAAACCATTGTTTGCATATCTTTTGGGTCTTTTTGAAAAAGTTTGCCGTCTACACCTTGCAAAGCGTAGATCAACTCTCTTAAAATGAAAGTTTCATTCACTTTAAATAAATCATAAATTTTATGTTAAGATTTTGGTTATCCACAAAACAAAAATCTTACAGACTAAAGTTGGTTTAAGTCGTTGATTGTCTCTGACCAAGTCTGAGCTTGTCTCATTTTTAAAAAGATTGTAAATTTTTTGCGACGAGGAACCCTCGACAACATTATTTTGAACGTGATCGTTCACTCTAGGAGCTTCAAAAGGTCTTGAATTAAAATTGAGACTCTTAAAAAAACATATTGAATTAAATTTTTAAAAAATTTTCTTTTTTTTTTGAGGAATCGGAGATGAATACATTTTTATTTGAAACAGATTCATATTTGTTTTGTTCTGAATAATAGGCAAAGAAAAACTCAAGGATAGCCGAATGATTCTTTAGGATTTTCTGAAATAAAAAGACGATTTAGTTTGTATATCAATTTTAAATTATAAATTGATCATTACTAGTTTATTAAATTTGGATTCGAGTTCTTGAAAAGTCAATGCCAAATTTGTTTTCTTTTGACTGACCACTTGAACAAAATCAAAAAGATATTCAAAAGAGTTTTTTTTGTAGGATTTAAAATTTACATTTTTTTTTAATTCGTTCAGAAACTTCAAGAGTGTCTTCTGTGCTTGAAAAAGCGTCCGATATGAATAATTTAGCAACATAGTTGTATTGATCTTTGAAAAATTGTTGTTTTAATGTTTCGTTTAAGTTGTATGTTGAGGCTATTTTTGAAAGTAATCGAAATATTAATTGTTCAACATTGTTGGTGTTGGTATTGGGTTGTTGTCTAGTGTTAATAAGAGGTATTTTGTTCATTCTATAAACAATTAAAATGAAATAGTTTATCTTTGCTTTTTTTGTTTTTTAATAAAAAAAATTAAGCAAGAAACTTAAATTTTGAAAAGAGCTTTTTGTTTTTTTTTCAAATATTTTTTATATTGAAAATTTCAGCTAATGAAGAACTAACTTGGCAAAATATCATTCTCAAAAAGACACCGAACGAAAATTTTCCATTTATTTTAACAAGGAAGATCATGTCATCATTTATCTAATTTTTTTAACAGATTTATCGTGGGATGCTTCTTGAAAAAACTCTAATTTTAATCGAAATTTAATGGAGGAATATCGAAGAAAGTGTAAGATGATGCATTTTAGAAGCATAATAGAGTTATTTTAGATTTTTTTTTGGAATTTGAGATGAACAAGTTGGAAAGTCCGTTTTGTTTTGAAGCATTTTCTAATCAATACTGTAATATGCATTGCCCAAAAGGTTCCTAATGAGTTTTTTTGGGATCCCTGAAAAAATAACATCCCCCTTTTTCGCTAAAAGCGTACACCTGGGTGTTTTTCTTTATTTTGAAGGCTATCTAAAATCAAAAAATGGTACCCTTTACAACTATCTGCTCAATTTATTTTCATGTTTTCAAACGAGCTTTAATTTTCAAGAAACAAACACCCCCCTGTACACCCCCCTCCTTTTATACTGATACACCCCCTATTTTTTATGCACAAAAATGCATATTTTTTGGTCCTCTTTTAGAATCTGTAGTTCTTTTTTCCATATCTATAGCTATTTTTATTCTCGAATTTGACACTTAAAATCAGCTTTTTTCGGCCAAGCAAGAGTTTCCTTTTTTAAACACTTAAGAACTCATGATTCGAAAAAGTTTCGTTTCATATAGATAGCCTTTTTAAAAACCATATTTTAAATAAGGTTACATCATGACTAAAAACTGCCCGATACGATACAATTACATTACAAACAGAGTGGTCAATGATTGGAACAGCTTACCGATGAATGTTGTGAACACAACTTCATTAAATTCATTCAAAGCGAAACTTGATGATTGGTTTAGAACAAATGAACGGTCGAATGGTGCTAATGCAAAGAACTGCCACAGCCTCACGGCTTAACTCGACTTAGTCGGGTCGCAGTTATTTTTTACTACTACTCCTACTAAAAACTAAACAGCGTTTTTATGATTTTCAAATTTTTCTGTAAGAGGGGTTCAGGGTTGACGACTCTTGGTAGAGTAGAGACCAGGGGTAATATTCAATACTTGAATATAAGACCATGAGCTTGTCTGAGGTATAAGACCAGTTTTGGCAAAAATACAAGACCATGGTCTAAAAACGAAAAGTTAATTTTGCATCTGCTATTAATTTGAATAGTAAATTTGCTCTTATATTTTTGCCAAAACTGGTCTTATACCTCAGACAAGCTCATGGGCCGTCGGTACGAGTTCAGTAGCTAGTTCAAGCATTTGTTACCATTTCGAGTTCAGCTCAAAATATTTCACTTTTTTCCTTAAAAACGTTTTAGCATCGATTTAATGAACATCATTTTCATAACTTGTAAATATTTAACATCAAATTACAGTAAATCAAAAAGATTAAGCTGTAGGAGTGCATTTGCTTACAATGGTTCATTAAAATAGGTACTAGTCTAGTGACATGTTTTTGGAATTGACTATCAGAAAAAGCGATTTTTTCAAATAAGCGAATTAAAAGTTACAATTTTATTTGTTCAAAAAAATTTTTATTCGATTATTAAGTTGCAATTGCATATAGACAATGTGTGCAAATAGTCTAGAGACTGGTCTACTTAACGTTGACAAGTGTAAAGTCGTTCATATTGGTAATAACAAAACAGAATTCGATTACACGATTAACACGCAACCCCTTAGCAAGTCTACCCGCGAGAGGGATCTTAGAAACTTTATACAAAATGATCCAAAATGGGACACTCAAGTAAAGAATGCGACGGCTAAAGCAAATCGTGTGTTGGGTTTATTTAGGAAAGCTTTCAAGCATCCTTGTCGTGAGACAATCAAGCTGTTGTATTTTTCACTGATGAGACCTCATTTAGAGTACGCAGTTAGTTTATGGTGTCCATATTGGAAAAATTGGAAAAAGATATAAATGAGATAGAGTAGGTACAACGCAGAACCACAAAGATAATCCCTGAATTGCATAATTGGAGTATTCATAGCGATTATCAAGCTTGGGATTAACTGATCTGAGAACGAGAAGAAAACGTGGACATCTTAATTTTAGTAACGGCATCAATTACAGTCTAAACACAAAGCCTGCGTCTAGAAGATACAGACAATGTTTAACACGTGAACAAGTAAAAAATTGTCTTCCAAGATATAACTTTTTTAAAAATAGAGTTGTGAATGATTGGAACAAACTTCCGGAGGACGCGGTGAGCGCAAAGAACATGAATAGTTTCAAAGCAAAGCTTGATATTTGGATGTCAAAACAATGTGAAGCGACTGCTACAGGCTCAATTGAGTTAAGCTTGGATATTTTCCAAGTTGCAGTATAAACTACTACTACTACTCCTACTTTAGAATTACATTAGTTAACTCATTTTTGTATCTGTTTATTTTTTTTGAAATAATTCGTAAATCAGTTATTAGGTTAAGAGTTCAAAGTAATATTATTTATAAAATCTTATGCAGAATTTTCGACACCACCTATTAAACTTTAGTAATAAAACATAATTTGAATTACAAATTTCGTTTCAAACTCTCTTTCTCTTGACCACTTTATCCGATTTCTAATTCTTATGAACTCTAACATCCATTAACTTTGAATGTAAATTTTGACAAGTAGAAAATTATTTTTTGTTGTTAGATCCACCTATCTTTTATTTTCATTTGAATTTATTCAAGATTCAAGTAGTTAATAACTTGTTAGCCAATAAATTCAAGTTATTCTTGTTTTTGTATTAAAAATACAAATTACATGTCCATTCGAATTTTATAATAACAAAAAAACATATATTTTTATTACATTCAATGTCAAACTATTGAACTATTACATAAAAAACAATAAGAAATTATTTTGATTTTTCTAGAATTCCATTTTGCAATCAAGAATTAATGGCGTTAATAATTCATTCAAACAGAATAAAAAACAACAACAAAAATTACAAGTTTAATGTTATTTTTTTTGGAAAAAATCAGTTCAATAATTTTAGGTTTTGATATAACACGTCGATTTTTTGAAATGGTAATACAAAGAATTATCTTAAGGAAACCTTGAAATAAGCTTTAAATAGGTCATATATTTTCTAAAAGTTAAATCCAGGATAGTCTTTACAACATCATTTGGTCTTGTCTGACAGATGAAAAAGGACGAGAGTTGAAGCTTTATTTATAAGTTCTTCGAACCTCATAGTTGCCTCTCTACAATCAATCAAAGCAATTTTTTTTTGTTTTTAGATTTTCTTGTTGGTTAGACAATTTCTTTTATTTTTTGTTTAAAGATAATTTTGCCAACAGTAACTTGAATGATACACAAAAAGAATTTACCACTTCGAGAATATTTTTAAAAGTTTTAAGCAACAACACTTGCAAATACAAAGACATTGGTTATTTGAAATAGACTAACAAAAAAAAATGGTAAACTGTATTGACAACGAAAAACTGCTCAAAAATATAATCAAACAATTTTGCGATCAAAATTTCAAGTTTACATTGAATTTAAAAATACTTGGATCGATACATGTTCAAGTAGACAACAATGAAGTGTTAACATGTTTTTTTGATGAAAAGTTTTTCAAGTCGTCTCAATCGCGTTCTTTGATTACAACAAATCAAAATCTATTCAATTCGATGAATGTTGTTAAACCTTTGAGTGAAAATAATGCAGCTTTAAATTTGGTCACAACTCTCAATCAATTGCAGCAACATCAACAACAACAGCAAAATCTCAAACTAGTCAATCCAAGTCACTTGATACCTCCAAATGTAAATACTCAATCGTTATCTTCTTCTTCGTCGTCTTGTTCAAAATCTTCAACTTCGTCCGCTTCGTCTTTTTACTCCGGTGATTCGAAACAACACAAACGAAAACGTTCGAATGCTCAAAATAGCGATGATGGATCTTCTTCTGCTTCTTGTAATTCACGCAAGGAGCCAATTAACACAGATGACGAAGAAGAAGAGGAAGACGATGTGAATTCAAGTGATCACAATTTGAATGAAAATAACGAAAATGAAAATGAAGACAAGTTGAACACAAGTTCAGCAAATGAAACCCCAGTTAAACGAACTAAACGAGATGAACCTGAAACACACGACGAAGCAGCGGCGGCAGCTGCAAGTGCATTGTCACTTATATCAGCAGCTGCAGTTGCATCTAAATTGTACAATCAACAAAATATTCAACCAAATCCTCCTCATCACAATTTCCACAGTATTGCTGCTAATTTAAATCCCTATCAAGTGTACAACACAAATAATGAAAATGAACAACCCGGTACGAGTTCAGTAGCTAGTTCAAGCAGTGTTGTAACCATTTCGAATTCAGCTCAAAATATTTCACAAAAACCCTTAAAGCCAAAGACACGATATTTAATGAATGATTATGAACAGCAATTGAAACAACAAATATTTCAACAGTCAATAGAAAATCAGCACAATTTCAGTGATCAACAAATGCATCAACCAACACCAGTCAAAAGTGAACATCAAATTGAATCAGAATTCAATAGAACAGACGGAATCAAGAATGAAGATCACGATTCAAGTTTAGAAGAAAGTCAATTGTACATGGACGAGGATAACATGAATAAAAATGACAAAGAAAATGAAGAACAAAAGCCTCAAATAAATGGACATTATCAGGATAATCAATCGTCAACGCTTCAAATGCAACAACAGCAACATTTGATGATGGCTGCAGCTGCAGCTGCTATGATGAACAATGGTGGAGTAAAAAAACCAATTAATTGTGTAACTGATAATTCGAATTTAAAACTTTTTATGCCGCATGGTTTGGCTTTAAATTTGGCTGCAGTCAAACAACAACCTCAACAACAACAACAACAACAAAACATTCAAATTCAAAATGTAAGTCGAAATTTATTCTTATTTGAGCTACTGTTTTAGCTTTGACTTTCTGATAAAAGCTTAACTCTTTTAACGTCTTGTAAATTATGATCTTTTCCATCAATCTTCTTCTTTGTCTTTTTTTCTAAATAATCATTTTATTCTAATTAAAGTTGAATGATTTTTCAAATTTAGCCAAACTATTAAATTTTCAAAGTTCAAATTTAAATGATTTAAATACTTCTAATTTGCTTCAACATTTGCTGTTCAATAATTCTCTGAGGAATTTAACTCAAAATCAAAATCAAAATGTAATCATGAATACTCATAGAAAAGTTAGTAGTGTAAATAGCCCTACACCTATCACTGGTGCTACAAAACCATTTTCTTGTCATAAATGTCAGCGAACATTCAATTCAAAATATAATGTGATACGTCACTTGAAACAGTATCACGCTGACAAGAGAATGTTTAAATGTAACATTTGTGGAAGGGATTATAAATGGATTGATTCTTTACATAAACACATGAAATTACACAAACATGAAAATCAGCAGCCACTTCCAACACTTAAACAAATTGAACAACAAAATCAGATTCAACAGAAAATTTTATTTGAAAATGAAAATAGACAAGAACTAGATAGTTTTAGTAGGGCTGTTGAGAGTGATAATCATGAAAATTTAGATGAAAGTGAAGTTGTTGCTTTAGATGACACAATAAACAATGACACTGAAATAGAATATGAAGATTATGTTGATGAAATTGAGTCTGAGTTAAATACTGATCTACCTTGTGATAATTTAGGTGAAAATGTAACTGAGATTGATTATGATGAGGATTCTTTGATAATACTTTCACCAAAGACTGATGTTAACAACAACAATTTAGAGACTTTTTATTAAATTGAAATCTTTTTTTCTTTTGAAGCCAAATGTAAAAAATAAAACTCTTTTTTTTTTAAACAAATTTTTATTTTTCTTAAAATCAAAGGCTGAAAAGTCGAGTAAAAAGAAATCGAACAAAAACTCTGGAACAAGCTCAAATTTAATGTCTCCATCATCAGCTAATCTTATTCCATCAAATGGTCCTAATTCAAACAAGTCAACAGACTCTTCTAGTTCTTCTTCGTCAACTTGTTCAATCAAGCAAAACAACAAAAAAAGTCGTCAAACAATTGCTGTTCTTGCTGCTGCAGCTGCAGCAGCAGCGGCTTCATCAACTCATCCACCTGGAGTTAATCTTTCTGTCAATCCATTGGCACCTTCGAATCAGAATGTGGATGCTCAAAAGAATCTAGCTGCACTTGCAAGTCAATACGGACTAAAAGACACAAGTAACATTGATCAAACCATAAATGAAGTTACTGAAAAGTCAAAGATCTCAGTCAATAGTCCTAAACCAAATTCAATGAAACATCTAAAAAAACAACATCTTCTATCAGCTTCTGTTCAAAATCATCAATCAAACATAAAACCAAGTCCTGTTGCTGCTCCGAAAAAAGAAAAGACAAAAAAGTCAAAATTGACTGAACAAGTAAACCCATCTCAAAATGGATTAGGTAATGTTGGAGTGCATAATTTGATTCCAAATGGTCTTGTTAACAGTGTTCCATCTCCAAATTCAATCTCTATTGCTGCAAGTCAACAAGTTCAAAATCCAGTTCAAGCAGCAGCAGTTGCAGCTGCAGCAGCTTTGCAATATCATCAATATTTGAACAATAATTTGAACAAAAATGTGACACCATCTCAAAATCAAAATTCTAAAAATTATCATTTGAATAATGGTGGAGCATATTCAGAAGAAACAGAAAATCACCACAAGGTCTCCATTAAATATGAAGATGCCAATGAAGAAGAACCATCTGATGAAAGTGAAATGAGAGAGGGTCAAAATGGACACATGAATGGACCTTTGAGCATCAAATCATTGGCTGGACCATTAACCCAAAGCAACACGAACACTCAACCTCCACAAGGTCCAAATGGTTCAAATCTAGAATTTGAATGTTCAGCTTGTGATAAAAAATTCAAATACTATTGTTATTATAAACGTCACATGGACGCTTGTCATTCAGACATTCCCAAATATGTTTGTGATACTTGCAACAAGAGTTACAAATGGGAAGCGTCATTTAAACAACATTTAAGGAGTCATCATAATATCACTGAACCAGGTTCACACCCAAGTTCAGAAGATAATGGTGAACATAAATATGATGATGGAGATGAAAATCAAAACAATCAAAATGATAGCTCTGATGAAATGAAAGAAAATGGACGCAAGCATGAAGACGAAGACGATGAAGAAGATGATGAAGACGATCCAGATGTTGGAACAAATGATCAAATGCATCATCAAATGAACAACGAAAATCGAAACTTGTATTTTGAACGTGATCATGAACAAATGGGAGCAGCCGGTACTTTAGCAAGTATAGCTGAATCAATAAATGCCATGCACGGACGAATGTTGATAAATAATCACAACATGTCCTAAAAAGAGTCAATGTCTGATACAAAATAAAAAAAAAACACTTCTACTTCTTTTATAAATTTTTTAACGCGGGTTTTTCAATTTTTTCTTTTTTTGTAAATTTTTTTGAATTTTTTTATGTAACTATGAATCTAGGTGATTTAAAAAAAAAAGACAGTCTTTGAACTTAAAATTACACTCTCGTAATTCCAACTCACTTCTTCCAAACATACAAACACACTCACATTTTTAGTTTAATTTTTTATTCAAATCTATTTTTTTTTGTATATATTTAAAAATTTTTTGTTTGTAAATAACTTAAATTTAATCGTTTCATTTCTATTCAGCATTTTTAAAATTTAAAAATTATATATTCGTTTATTAAAATATTTAAAAAAAAGCGTTTAAAAATTTAAATTTTTTTAAGGAAAAGCTTTCGTTTCGAAATTAGGTGACTGTTTTATCTCCTTTTTTATTTTTAATTTTCAATGAAAATAATCTTATTTTTTCGGCTTTTTATCAAAAACCTTCTTTTTAAAACGATTTAATTTATAAATAAAATTTTAATTGATTTAACCCTTATTTTTAATTTTTGGCTTATCCTTATATGGCATAGGATTAATGCTACTATAATCTTTATATCACCATGCAATAATTCATTTTAGATCAAATATCTTAAATTGCTTAAAAGCGGAAAGATCAAGTGGTCCTGTTTGATTATTTTAAGTTGTAATATTACGGGGTATCGTAAAACACTGCTACACCCAGGCAAAAAGTTCTTAAGAGCTTTCACATTCTTGATAATTCAAGAAGATTAAACTCATATGATCAAAAAACATTGTATCTATTTAAATTGTTTACCTAAACAGTTCATAATAAGATTTTTAATAAATAGGAAAATACATACTGAGAGTTCAGTGGTTAGATTATCAGATATTGGAGAAGAGGATTCGGGTTCATACCCCACTTTATAAAAAAATAAAAGTGTTTTTATATTAAGAATGACTTAGCCATAGCCACGGTGGATGTGTCACATACAGAGCATCGTAACCGCAGATGGACGTTTACCATTTGTCTTGCATTATGTATTATGTGACCATATGGGAACGTATTAGGTGATCACACATTTTTAAGATTGGTCACGTATCTTTTCCCTCGATCACCTAGCACAATTGTTGGTGACGTAATTTTTGAAAGTTAGATTGTTTATTTATCAAGGTCACCTAATTTTTTTGTCACGCTTTATGTGACCAACGTTAGTCACCTATCATTAATTTTCTATTGGTCACCTAAAACGTGTCCAGTTGGTCACATAATAGAGCAGACCTCATTCGTTACCAAATGATATTAAAATCGTGTTTAAATAGGAAAAAGTTTAAAATATAAAAATATAAATTGTGTAGATTAATTAAAAGTGTAATGTATGCGTTTTGGAAGTCCACGATAGACGCTCCGGTCTCCCTATTACGCTTTAGTTGAGACCAAAATCAAACAACAAAAAAAAAAGGAAAATAAAAGTTCGTCAAATGTGTGTTTAAAATCAAGACAAACCATTATATTCATTTCAAACAGACATTTTCGAGTCTAGTCGGTTTGGTGAACAACTGAATCTTTTTCTCAGGTTTGGTTAATAATTTGTTCACGTAAAGGTGAACAACATTGTTCACATAATTTTAAGAAAAAAAATAAAGTCAACTTTTTGTTCACCTATACGTAACTCGGAAAAAAAATTCACAAAAAACTCTTTTCTTTGCTAATTACTACTTTAAGCTTTAATTTCAGAAAATGATATTACTTGACTCAAAAAGTCCTGTTACCAGGTCAGCTGATATCATCTGTTTGTATGTACAAGCAATTTTTAGTGATATTTTCGATATATCCATGTCGTGATACATCTAGTCAATGGCGATCAAAAAAGACCGTCCGGTGTCGCTAGAACTTGTCCTTTTAATTCTCTTGGTTATTTTATTAAAGGATAATTTCTAACGATCTTGAAAGAATATCTTTAAAAAATAGGACTGTAGACACTTAAGTGATTACCTATCCTAAAACTAAAAGAAAAAAAATTCAAGAACGCCTATAGTCACATTTTGCATTCTTTCAAAATCAAATATTTAAAATTTGTCCGCTTTCCGTCCATTTAAATTTAGATTTTATCTTTGACTATTTTTAACACTTTTTATTTTCAAGACAAAATAAAATGTTTTATTTATCAAAATTTTTATTTCAAATCATATGATCATTACATTCATACGTAATCTAATGTAATTATGAACTGTTAAACTAAATCAAATTTTTAATTTTTTTTTCTAAAATGCAACAAGTTTAACATTTAAAAAAAGTGCCAAACTTTATGATCGCTTTCAAAAAATATTCTTATTATTAAAACAACAAAAAAGCTCTCAGTCTATTTTTGAATTTTTTTAAAAATATAACATCCCACACCTTATTTTTAGTTTAAACTTATTTTTTAATTTTAGAATAAAATTCAACTTTTTTTGTTCAATAAAAAATGGGTGACCTAACAGCTGATTCGTCGAATTCAGTTACATTCGAAATATTTCCGAATATTTACGAAGAAGATTTTGATTTGTTGATACTTTATCTCGAAAGTCGTAAACAATCAGGCGGAGGAGATATCATAAACATTGAATCTCTTAATTTTAACTCTTTACAAGACACAAAAAAGTTAAAAATTTCATATGAAGACGCTGAAGTGGCACAACGAATGTTATCAAAAAAGTTTTTTAAATTCAAAAACTATCATCTTAGATCGTTTCGAGCGTCCAGCTATAAAGAAGACTCTTATGAAAAACAAAACTCAAAATTGATAATTAGAAACATTCCTATTGACTCACAAGAAGATAATTCTATTATTCAAATGTACGCTGAATATTTAGCACCGGATAACGATATAATCGACATTCAAAAATCTCTTATTTTAAAAGACTCATTTTGTGTTACTTACGACCATGATCTTAACAAGGAACAATTAATCGTTCGGTACAACAAAAAACCAAAACTCAGAAACAAACAAATCACTCTATCCGATTCATTCAACACAAATTCTTTTATAATTTTTTCAAAAGATAAAACTACTCAGGATTTTTCTCAAATAATAACCAAATTAAGCTCAGAATTAAACCAAGTTAACTATTTTATGGAATACACAGACAAGTACGTTCTATACCAATTCGAAAACGAAAAACTCCTCAACGAATTGTATGATTCAACAAGACTATTGATTGATTCAAACAATTTTGGGATAGAAATAATTTTAAATTTTGAAATTTTGACCGAGGCTTTTAGCCAAACATCCGCTCCAGTTGTAAATAAGAAAGATTATTCAAATAAGATGGTCGATATTGGGGTACAAACTGATTTAATTGTACCAGAAAATTTAATCGATTTTATCCCACCTCAAAATGGTAACAGACCAATCGTAAAAGATAAAAATCATGTCAAAAACTCTCGACCGTCTAGTATACGCTCAAGTATCTCTGAATCATCTTCGTGTATTTCGTCAAATTACTCGAACAACACTTATGATCCAGTCATACAATTGGATACCAATGAGTTCTATTCTATTGCCCTGATGAATACCAAACAGTTGTTTATTAATTTTCAGGATGAGCTTAAAAAAAGTAATAAAAGTTTGGAATTGGTTCATTCGTTAAATCGGTTATTAATTCGTAATAATGGCCCCATAGCTAACAATGACTGGAAGGTTAAAGTTATGGTGACTATAAACGATTTTTTTGAAAAACGAGCGTTGTACAAGCTTGTAGAAATTCCTACTGAAATTTTTCAATGTTCAATCAAAATTCAAAATTTAAAGGAAAAATTAGCCGAGTTTAATAAACACAGTTCGGCTTATTTTTTTAGAATTTTAAATCAAAATGTTGAATGTTTTGGGTGTAAACGAGCTTTACAAGATAAATTAAACGATTTACATGATTATTTAAAATCGTTACCCACCTTATCAGTCATACCCAAAAATGAACCTGTTAAAGTTGTTAAAAATCAATGTGATGATAAATACGAAATCGCGTCCGATTCGTTGAGCTTTTTTGTTATTTGGAATATCAAACAGTTAATGCACGATTTTAAAAATAATATTAAAAATTTGAACGCTGATTTACAAATATTAAGTGATGAGAAAAAAATATTTTTAACTCGTATTCAATCGCCAGATCCAGATTGGAGGACTCGAATAAGAAATTTTTTGATTGATTATGAAAAAAATCAAATTCAAAGAACTAATTTGACGATTCCTCAAAAATTAAGAAACGAAAAAGACATCGAGTCTTTAAATAATTTTTTAAAAAAAAACGAAAAATCAATGAACACTATCAAAATGGCGATTGTAAATAATACATTACAAATAACTGGGTACATAAGAGCAGTTGATAAACTTGCCAAAATGGTGCAAGATCAATTTTTTAAGAATATGAACGGTAATGTTAAACAACGAGTCGAATCTAAATTGGAGATTGTCATTACAAGAGAAACAAAACTAATCGAATATGAAGTTTTGAAAGAATTTAATGGAAAATATTTCCAAGAGTTATCGAATAGATTAAAATCAGTAAGAGCTTCGTTAGCTGCTTATCACGTTAATAGTAAAGATAAAGGATTTAAGATATTTGCTAATTTGAACGAGAGTGAGTTGAATGATGAAGCTGAAGTCAATAAGTGGATAGAAACCGTAAAGCAGTGTAAAAAAGAGTTTTTTGGAAAATTTTCGAAAAAAACATTCCCATCTTCGTCTCTAAAATTAACTAAAATTGAGTACGATCGAAGTTTAGCTTGTATAAAATATTTTGGTCCAATGGTCGTTCAAGTACTTGGTATAAGTTCAGAAGTAGAAAAAATATGCGAACAATTTGGTAATAAACCAAAAGAAATTACAAAAGAGAACAAGTCTGTGGTCGAAGAAAAAGAAACATTTTTGATAAACGATTTACATTGGTTTCAAACAAAAATTTTGTTCGAAAAACAATACTTCAAATCATTGGCGGATAATTTTAAGGACTTGAATGTTTTATTGGACACACAATTGACAAGAATTTGTTTTACCGGGTCAAAGTCTGATATTGAACAAGCCAAAAACTTAGCGTTTGATATACTCGGAAAAATTCTCGGTGCTGAAGT
This sequence comes from Brachionus rubens, assembly GCA_022207745.1. Lineage (NCBI taxonomy): Eukaryota > Metazoa > Rotifera > Eurotatoria > Ploima > Brachionidae > Brachionus > Brachionus rubens. Next base: position 1,024,522 of record JAJVHD010000009.1, on the reverse strand, counting down.
TGAATGTGATGCATTAACATTGAAAAAAATGACACAAAATGAAAATTTGTACTCAAATTTGATAAGAGAAAAAAAATTGTGTTGTGTTATTGATACAAAATCACACGACGATAGGTTCACTATCTATACTACGGATATGACTGATTTGGAAAAATGTAAAACAGTTCTTTCAAAGTTTAAATTTTAAAGACTTGGTCATTTATTTCTTAAGGTTAATTTATTAAAATAAAGTCATTTTTATCGATAAAATTAAGTTAAAAATGACAAGGTTTAAGTTTTTTTCAAGCATTTTTTTTGTATTTTCTGTCTTTTTTTTTTGATACTCTTCAAAAACCTTAAAGCCTATAAAAATTTAATACCGTTGATTGAAAAATTTTTTTCAAATAAATTTTTTCACCGAGCTTTATTTTTGTTTTTTTTATAATCCCCAAGTTGTTAAACTCGACCCAACAAGCTACAGAATTGTAAATTGGGGAGTGATCCGTTCCATCTAAATTTTTTTCACCCAAATTTTCATCTCCTAAAAAATTTTGTATGATTTTGAAATGAAAAAGTCTGAACTTTCATTAGTTATCCCTAAAATACGTATGCGGATCGACGAATCCGGATTTCGGGTGCCTAAAAGACGGATTTCTGAGACCTGAGAAGTTTACAGTGAAGTATAAGTGTCTATTTTCGGGCCTAAGAAGCTTTTATGTGTAATATTTGTAATTAAAATTTGATCCCCCGTAATCCGGATCCGTGTCTTAGAGGCAACCGATTCATGCAATAATGTACCGTGGTACATCTATCAAGTAAAAAACAATTGGGAAAAATCTCTAAATATGGCAAAAAAAAGACCAATTAATATCGCCGTAACCATCCCTAGGTCGACCCCAAGTCCGAATGGGATAATGAGAGGGCGGCGATGTTGCTTTCATTATAACACCGTTCTAAATGAGCTGTATTATGGGTACATGGGTCTACGAATCGCGTTAGAAATATGCATAATGTGCCGTATGTGATAAAGTTAAGTATTATCCTTCGGGTTATTACGCTTGGTTTGTCTTTCCAAGATAAGTCTAAATAGTCGAGTTCGCAGCTTCGGTACAGATGAGTTGCGCTGTTGATGATGAACGTTCTACAGTCACTAGGTTGGTTGGCAGTAGCATAATCGTAGTTATACCAAGTCCGAATGGGAAAATGGGAAGGGGACGATCTTGCTGTATTACGGGTACTTTGGTCTACGAATACGTCATTTGAAAATAGAATAAAACAAAAATTGAATATTTTAAATATTATTTCAAATTCTAGTATTTTTTTAAATCTTCTTCTACAATTTTAAGTTTTTTTTCAAGTTCTTGTTTTACTATAAACAAATCTCTTCTTTTTTGTATCTCTTGTTTCAATGAATCTTTTTTCTCATCGAGAACATTTTTGATATTTTTCTTTTAATTTAAGTAAGATAATAAAAATCGAAAATTTATAAACTTTTTAAAATCAATACCTTTTCATTTAACTCAACCTTCAGTTTTTTTATCATATCCCTCTTTTTGACAATCTGTTTTATATTAAATTGATTAGCATTCAAATCTATCAAATTGAATTAAACAAACCTGTGTTTCGTACTCGTCAATAGGACACATCAAAATTGTAATTTTTTCTTTTGATGCTCTTATTTCTTCATTGTACTTCTCTCGATTGAAAAATTCGTCTACCATACCGTAAGCTTTCTCAATATCATTGTCTTTCCATTCAATAAAACGTAAATCATAATTATAATCAAAATTACTTGGCTAAAGAATACTTTTTGAAATTAAGATTTTCGTAATCTGCTCGATTTCTAAGATCTCTTTGTCCTTTTCGAGATATTTTATGATTGAATTTTCAAATTTTTCATAATTTTCTCTTGATTTTTTGTCCAATAAATCGATTTCTCTTAAAATTAAAAAAATTTCAATTCGTAAGACTTTGATTTTGCTTGATGTTAGTTAAGGTCTTATAAACAAAATAATGACTGGTAACTCATCAAGCAACAAGAATTTAAAATTAAAAAATAGATTACTTAGACCTGTGTTCTAGTATCAGTTGTTTGTCATCAATTTTAGCTTGCAATCTAGCTTTTTCAGTCTGGATTTTTAAGATTTCTTAAACGTGAGCGAATTTTAAAACTTAAAATTTCAAATTCTTAAAGACATACTTTCGAAGAGCTCCTGGTTTCTGACTTTAGAAATATTAATATTCGAGTTTAATGAATCAATTAAACACTTGGTCGAGTTTAGATTCTTCAAGATTTGGTTTAATTCCTGACATTCTTAATTAATTTATAGACTGTCATAGTTTTTACAAAAAATCATATTCAACCCTGGTCAAATTTCCTCAAAAATTTTCGAAAATTTTAGAAAAATAATGAAAATACATGAAGAAATATGAAACTTCATGGACCCTTAAATTTTCAAAACCTTGAACTTTCATGAAGGTACATGAATGCTTTTGAAGGTTCAGTAGGGTTAGTGAACGTTCCTGAAGGTTCATTTTTAGAAGTTTGAATTACCAGGGTTGTATTTTTAAGTTACTTTGTTCAAATTCGATTGATATTTCTTCAAGTTCATTTTCTTTATTTTTCAATTGTCCACACAACGAATCCTTGGTTCTCAACAGATTTTCATAAAATTTTGGAATATTTTGCAAGTTTTCTAAATTAAATTCCATTAAACTTGATGAAAGCTCATCTTAAAAAAGACAAATAAACTCAATTCAATATTTCCAATTTAAAAGTTCTTACAGTTTTTTTGAGCACTCATTTTGGATTCAATTTTCCTTAGTTAAAAAAAATCATTTTTTAGTAAAGATAATTTTTTGATGTAACATATTCTTAAGAAAGGTCTTGGATTTTTGCTTTTATAAATCATCTAAATCTCTTACGAATAGAATACTGGGCCTTAATGAAGTAAGTTTTGTGACCGATGACGACGAGCTTAATTATTATTTAATGCTAGAACATTAAGGTTTCCGTTCCCGTTGATATCTTTCTATAAGCTTTTGGTTATACAGTGGTGCTACGATACCATGAATTCACCACATTTTACGTAAAATAATGTTAATTTTCGATATTTTACGTTAAATGACGTTTTCTAGAATCAGTCATTTCACTGAAATGACATTATTTTACGTAAAATGTGGTGAATTCATGGTATCGTAGCACTACTGTAAGTTCCCAGGTTTTGATTCCTGGACAGGATCCCGACAGGCAAAATCTGTCTGTTGTATATTTTGAACTCAATCCGATCGAAGATATTCTTAAATGATTCTGACAAGAAAAATAATCCTTTCCGACAATTTTTGGAAATACTATGATCTGTGCAGATCCTGGTCAGGATTTATGACATGAGAATTTATGTAACGTGTGACAAGCTTTCTATGCCTGATTAGTCTCGAAAGCCTATCGATTTGCATATGAACAGGCATCGAATTCAAAAAAGTTGCTAATTTACTCGAGCTATTGGTCAAAATTTATATGATACCAAAATTTCAGTTTTCGCTCGATCACCTCATCCGTTCCAAAAAATTAATTTGATTAAATATTCTTAACATCCATATAAATTGAAGGAAATCCGTCCTAAAAAATATACGACTTAAACATGGCAAAAGTAACTGAAAATGTTAAAAGTTAACCAAAATGCATCTAAAATCATTAAAAAAGTAACAAACCGGACAAAAGATCGGGATCTGGTGAGGTTCTCTGGGTTATAGTTTAGGGAAAGGAATAGGTAACGGGAAAGCTTATAATTGGCATAATAACGCCAAGTACATCTAAAACCATTAAAAAAGTAACAAAATGATCAAAAGGACGAGGTCCGAGGTGGAGCTCTGGTAAGGAGAATAAGTTTGTTCAAAAGTTTAAAATTAAAATCTTTTTGGACCGATCCAAAAAAATACAGTGGGGAGTATTTTTAAAAAAATCAAAACGATTTTAGAATTCTCACTGACGATAGGTTGATTTGCTGTAGCAAGTCGTTATAAACTAGTTCCTAAAAGCTTTTGAATAAGTAAAAAACTCAGGGATGTTCCTTTGTGAGTTAAGAAGTTCATCAAGTATGTTTTAGTGATTATATTTTATTTCATTAATTAGTTTTTAAAAATTTATTCTGCTAGGTTCCATCTTTTCTAGAGGTTCAGATTGATTCATTTCAGGGACTTAAAGTTTTATCGACTGTCCTCAGGGTGTAATTATGTACCTGAGTTCCATTCCCAATAACAAATTCAAAATAATTAATTATAATTTTGATTGATAGAAACAATCAGTTTTTTTTTCATAAATTTCGAAATTTGAATTTCAAATTTTAAAAATCAATCAAAAAAATAATAATTTGTATTTGTTTTAAACACATTTTTTATTGAATCTAATTTAACCATAACGGATTGAAACTAAAAAAAATTAATCTTCAAAATATTTAATTTAAGTAAATAATTAAAATATTTTTGTTCCGGTTAAGTTATAATTGAAAATTGAACATGAGAACAACATCAAAATGATTAATCGAACAACTAAATTTATGTGAATAATTTAACACACAAATTTTTTATTTATTAAAAAAAAATTCCAAAAAATTTTGTTTAGAAAATTTTTAAACTGATAAGAAAAAAATGTTTCTTTCCGTTTCATTTAATCATTTTCATTAAAGATAATATTGTTGAGATTTCAAAATCCGGTCGTAGAAAAAAATAAAATTTTTTTCTTAATCTACCCTGAGATTTCGACTCGACTCTTTGTAATTTTTTTTATTTCAATCTGATACGTTTTAATTTAAAAAATAATAAATCTCATATTTCAATTTCTTTCAACTAAAGCCGGAATCGAAAAATAATAAAAATGATTAAAAACATTCCAAACATTAAATTACCCATTAAATAAAGTTAACCTGTAATTACTTCTAGTTGTATTTTTTAATTGTGAAAATGTTTTTTAAATTAAAACTCTTACTATTTGATATTTTCCGTTTGAAATTTCAACTTTGAAAGCCTCTCTCACTCTAAGTGAATCATAAGATGAATAACCGATCCGAAAAAATAACAATTAAAATTTTACTTAGCTTAGCTTGAAATTTATTTTCTTTCGATAGAGTCATATTTCAATATCCTGCTAGTTAAAATAATAATTAAAGCTTTGCAAAACTTCCTAAGAGTATCTTAGCTCAAATTTCCCAGCTTGAATACAACAGTTCAAAAATGTTATCAATTATAAGAAAAAGTCTTCATTTTGATTTTGATTTTGATTGATTTCGAGTTGGCTAAAAATGATGATTTAAACTTTCCAACTTGGCCAGTCATTCGATTTATAAAAACTAAATTCCTTTTTGCTATAACCGTGTAAAAAGATCGCTTAATGCCTTAAGACTACACGATAAAAGACACTTTTTCCCATGTTAAAGAGCAATAGACAGTGAAATCAATATTTTGTAAAAGATTCTTTTCTGTCTTTTGTTTATTTTACTTACTCATCGATTGTCCTTTTCTTAAAAAAAAACTCCCAGACCCTTTCTGAGAAATGGTTTGAACGTGTATCAAGATGTCTTAGTCTTATATAAAAAAAGGTCACAAAAGGTAGAAAAGAATCGATCCTTGCAAATAAAGAGGCATGCAACAAAAGTGCATAAAAGGTTTAATCTAATTATTTTGACTTTATTATCAATCCATGATGTTAAATCTAATTTAATACAATAATCTATAGTTGGCTTTGATAATTTATAATGAAAATTCTGCAGACTTGTAGATCTATGACTCAAGACTACAATAGTTTTCTTGGAATAAAAAATTAATTCTCCAGTTGAATTGGTGAGCTTTCAGAAATGAATTTTCTTTTGATTGAAATCATTTGATTTGGTTTAAGGTAGTCCACTGTGGATCGGTAGTTTTAAGTCTAAAATCTTGGATTATGATAAAAACCATTTTATTAGGAACAAGAACCCTTAGCTTCAGCATAAAAATTTAACCCTTAAACACTCGCTTCTTCAATAATCATTAACCCAGGTTTTGATTCCTAAACAGGATCCCGATAGGCAAAATCTGCCTGTTCTGTACAAGAATCCTAATGATTCATATTTTCTTTGGCTTTCCAAGATTTTCTTGAATAAAATATTTTGAACTCAATCCGATCGAAGATATTCTTAAATGATTCTGACAAGAAAATTAATCCTGCCGACAATTTTTGGAAATATTTTCTGGATCAGGTCAGGATTTAGGACATGGGAAATTAAATAACGGACTCGAAAATGTTTAGAAAAGGCAGATGAATAATTTATAAAAACACGAACGAGGAGTGATCCAACGGGCAGCTAACCCAGGAATTAAATCTTATGTTAAGATCTTAATAAGTTCTTGACACGATTTTTTCAAGTTCAGTAACCGATCTTATAAGATTCCAATAAGATTTAAGAATCCTTAAAAAATCTTACTCAAGAAAATACCAAGAATTGATAAGATTCGGATAAGATTCTTCAAAAATCTTTGAAGCCAATTATAATTAGTCTGGAATCTTAAAGAAGCTTATCTAAATCTTATTCTTATCAATTCTTGGTATTTTCTTGAGTAAGATTTTTTAAGGATTCTTAAATTTTATTGAATCTTATAAGATCGGTTACTGAACTTGAAAAAATCGTGTCAAGAACTTATTAAGATCTTAACATAAGATTTAGTTCTTGGGAATACCCGGAATGAGAGTTTTATTAATTTTTTCTTAGTTTTGATGCTAAAAGAGATCTAGTATGTTTTCGGAAATAAATTTCTTTCGATCACTAATCTGCTTTACATATTAAAAGACCCTAGTCTTGGAAGTCCCGTCATTTATAAGTTAAATACAGAAGAACAGTATTACACATTTTCTATTACAAATGCTGACACCTGCTGATCAACGAATACGAAATTTTGTTATGCGTCAGTTGACTTCAGCACTCGTAATAGAAAAATTACGCAAAATGACGCACTGTTACAAAAACTTTGCCAGAATTGTATCTTACGTACGAAGCACCGTTCGAAGGGTAATGTAAAATATGTTAGATTATAACAAAATGTAAGTGCTTCGAGCATGTTCTTGGATACTTGCTAGATTAATCGTGTAAAACAGCTGCAAAAAGGAGGTCAACGAATTTTGTACGTTTTTTAGTAATTTAATCTATATAGTTATTTTTGTTGATGTGTAATTATAAGATTAAACCTTTACAATTTGGTCTCTTAATAAAAATTCAGGGACATTTTAACGATTTAAAATATTTGGTTTAAGGCATTTATTTATTAAATTACGTTTATAAAGAAATACAAAAAAAATAATTAAATTAAATGAAAGTTGGTTAAGAGATTTCAGTTTTTGATACAAAAAAAAAAGGAAGAGAAAAAGAGATTAAAAAGAAGAGATAATAATATTATCTAAGAGCAATTTTTGCACATGACATAAATTTTAAGTTGAGTGTTAAAATAGCCAAGAGAATAAATAAGAAATTGGTGAAAATTGAGGGTGAATTACAATGAGATTATGTGTAGTGTTGTGTATGTTTTATTTTTTACAATTTTGAGCATATCTTTACAAATTCAAAATTTCTTTAAAAAAATAAAAATTGATAGAAAAAAAATTAGTATCAAAAAGAAAAAAATTGTTTACAAAAAAAAGAGACCCCATATACTTTGGTTTACCACATAGACGTTTTAAAAAAAAAAAGAAAAGAGTAAGAATGAAAGCAGTTCAAAAAATGAGAGGAGTCAAGTCTTGAATGGAAATCAATCCCAAATAAATGTTCGACCCAGTACTCTCTCATTTTCTAAACTTTTTACATAAAACACAGAAAACAAATTTGATTTTTTTTTTAAATGTTCAAAGACTTTACAAAAAATTGAATAAAAAAAATATATGCTAAAAAAATTTTTAAAAAAAAAAGAAAATCGAAAAAAAAATTTTTCAGTTTGGACATGGTTAAAACAAATTGCTTTGAAATCGTTGAAATTTTGACGTCATACTAACTCGACTACGAGTTGTTTTAAATGTTGACGAACAAATTGAATTTTTGTTTTGATTATCCCATGTTTTGGCTTTAGCTCTAAAGTGTTTAAGATCTTGTACGTGGTCTTGATGTAACATTGGTTTGTATTCTCTTGGCTCACAGTATTCAGAAGTAAATGTCTCATAAAAAGCTTTATAACCACCCTCGAGGAGATACAATTCTGGATAGAATAATTTTGGATATGAACTTTTGTTTACAGCACGATCTTGATTTCTCAAAAATCTTAACATACTTGGACCTCTTTCGGACGAAAATTCACAATGAAATACAATTATTAATCTTTTACCAGGCTCAACATCGCTGTATACATTGTCTTTATTAGTAAAAAAAGTCTCTAACAATTTATCTTTGGTGAATATATTTTCAGCATTTTTAATATGACCGCCTTCGTATTCGTATGGGTAACGAGCATCTATAACAATAAGCTTTCCGATTTCATTATTATAGTCGCCGTCTAGAACTTTTTTGAAAGTAGTTTGGGTAATTACAGATAAATCGTTGTGTTTAATAGTAGTAGTAGTTGGTAACAAATGAGTGTTTGATCTATCTCCAATAAGACGAGCATTTTGTTGTGTTGTTTGACATTCATAGTCAAGACTTTGCATGATCATTTTGTGTATGTCTTTTAAATTTGAGTTATCATCTTCTTCTTCGTTACTTTTCGGTTTGTCCGAGCTATCAAACGAAAAATCAAGAAATGAATTTTGTAAAATTGATGTACTACGATACGAAGAAATCGGAGTTATATGTTTGGTATCGTTTTTTTCCTCCAAAAAGCTCGCATCTTGTTTTAGAATAACTTTATTCGGTGTTGATAAATTCAATTTTTTTGAAATCGATTGAGGTGTTGGTGATTGTTTAAACAAACATCGACGTGCTTGAAACGGACTCGGTGTACCCAATGAACAATTCGAAATATCAAGTAATTTATTTTTGAATATTTTTGGATGATTTGATTCTTCTTCAATATCAGAATCCATATTTTCAAGTTGATCAAACTCATAGTCTAAATGTTGAGTCTCAGCGCCGAGTCCACTATCCGATGTATCTTCATTTATATTTGATTTAAAACGATTCAACATTGAGTCACATAATTGTTTTGTGTTATCAGAAAAAATGTTCGAGAACGATAAGTCTGTACTATCGTTTAATTTAAGTCGTTTGACTTGTTGGTTTATGCTTAAGAGAGAGAGAGATTTTAGTTGTCATGAAAGTGATTTAGAGTCTTGTTCAAAAACTTACTTTTCTTGCTCGTTAAAGAGAGAAAACGAACTGGTAAGTGACTTTTTACGTTTCAAGTCATCGGATAAATTTGACATTTTTGTAGAATTAGTTAAGTCTTTGAATGCAATTCGATTCCTTTAATTTAAAATTAAAAAAAATTAAAATTTTGTATTCTTCAAGACGAGTTTAAATTTTTTGTTTTTATATACTTACATTTTTTGATAAGTAAATTTTGAATTTTTTTAAAAACAAGCGCGCGCGTGTGTGTGTGTTCAAAGCAGAAAAAAAAGAGTGTTTCTTTCTTTGATTTTTTTTTGATGTCGAAAAAAAAGCGGTAAAATTGAAAAAAAAATAAAAGTTGATCTAAAATTGAATAAATTTTTTTTAAATTTAGGATTTTCTATAAAAACAAGTCGGTTTATAAATCAGAAAAAATATAAAAATTTCAAGGGTGGAGCAACTAGGAGAGAGAGTGAGGTTTGTTTATTTTTGAAAAAGCATGTCAAATAGATTTAAAATTCACCTGTTGAATAACTTTTTGTTACGAACAAGTCCAGATGAATTTATAATCAACGACAAAACACACACACACAAACTCGTTCAAGCATGTAAATTTACGTTGACACAAATAGGAAAAGAATTAATAGATAATTTATCTCTTTCTTTTTGTATTTATCTTATTAAATCTCTTGTTAAATTTCCTTCGTAACAAACATTTATGTACGTTTTTTTTTTAAATCCTTAAAAATTATATAACTAACATTAAATATTTGTACTAAAGTTTACTGACCGTTACACAATATCTCTTAAGAATTGTTGTCTCGTTTTTTTTTCTCACCTTAACTTTTCAAGTATCCACTCGTTTACAACACACTTGAATTATTATGCAAAGGGTTATCTGTATTGATAAGTAACGAAACAAAAAAAAACAACGAGGATTTCAATAAGGAAAATAAAAACGAAAATGAAACCAACGAAGAAAAAACGAACAATTTGTATGTTCATTGAACCGTTGAAACGAATATTTAGGCTGGATTAAAATATTTGACCGTTTTTTTGTTTTAATATTCTAAAATCAATAATAAAATATCGATTTATTGAAATATTTTTTTATTAGCTTCCAACAACAAAAATAAAAAAAAATAATACAACTTTAGGCTATTTAATATCACTTTATAAAGGTATGAATTGAATCCAAAATTGAATTAAAATTTTTTTTTCTCATTCGTTGTTTTGTTTGACCTTAATTGCGAATTTATTTAAAAATTATATTTTTCCAATTATAAACAAATTCTTGAAAACCGTTAATTTTAACACGATGAATTTCGATTCGTTGATTCCATTATTATCTTAACATCTAAACCCGGCCTTCCTGATACAATTTCTGGAATTTATTAAACAATTTTTTGACTTCAAAAATCTCAGACTGTAGTCAATTATACAACAATAGAACAACAAAAAAAGAATAGATAATTAAATTAGCTTTAAGCGGTCATTCAAATGTTTGAATAAATTGGATTAGGCTATTTTTTATATGGTCGGTAACATGAAACTTAAAAAGGAACTAATAGTATATGCTTAGCCAATTCAAAAATATTTTTTACAATTAACAATTTCTTTTAATCCGATGTCGTTAATGTAAACAAATTAGTCGGTTTTTAATCAAACAAAATCCTAACAAGTTATATAATGGTGATAGAATAAACACATAAATATAAAACTTATTTGTTTGATGTTTTTTACGGTTTTATGAATTTTAAAAAATCTTTTTGAATATTATTGCAATTTGTGTTCATTTCGTTTCATTTTGTTCATGTTGCCGATTTTATTTGTCTTATCTTTATAGTTACGTAACAAAAAAATGTATCAATAACTAGATAAATATCTTGGAATCTTGATCTCCCCCATTGCTTTAAGGATAGTTTATAATTTTTAAAATGTCCTTTTAAGATAAGAGTTTTTAGAAAAAATGTCATTACTAGAAGGTTAAATTTTTAATCCTTTCCAATATACTCTTCAATTCAAACTCAAAATTCTCGACTGAATTGATCTTAACTATGGTCTCAATTCAGCAAAACATAAGCTTTAACTTGTGCTACCCAGTGATACTTTGCCTATGAAAAATCATGAGGGACAAGTTCATTAAGACTAACAGGTTTTAATAAGACTGAAAAAATATCAAAGTCTATTACTTTAAAAAATGGAACTTTTCAGACTTTTAGTGGTTTAGTTGGCAGCTCGTCAACTCTTATTAAAAACGTTTAGGGTTCGATCCCGTGTAAAGCTATATGAGAGAGTGCAATCATCTCTTAACATGCTATGCACGAGTCGAATACAAACTTGGGTAGTTGCACCTATAGTGCCTGACAATGCGTTTCGAGTAAAGTCTTACACCTCAATTAAGTCGCTACATTTGTAGAGGATTTAGGTAAGAATAAATTAACTCACTTACTTTCGGATAGGTTCTCCTTCTAGTAAGTGAGTCGACATAAGCCTTTAAAAAAACATTTCAGCCTTTAGGGGAATGCACATGATTTAGCCTTCTTCTGTTTCCCAGCCTGTAAGTGAAATACAAATGGGGCAAAGAAATATTCATTATCTACAAAATCGAGATCTAAATAGAGACTGAAAATGGCACGGACAACTAATTTATCAAGCAGAAACAAAGTAATTAATAACTAAAAAAAAATTAAAAATTTAAAAAAAAAACACTAACAACAAGATCTACTTAATATTTATACGATTTCCTTTCCCGAATTTTGATCCATGAAAAATTACTGATAAAACTTAATTATTGTTTACAACGGGTAGTTTATTAAAAACTTATTTGTTTATAGAGTCGGGTTTTTATGACATGTAATTAAAACGTTTTACTACTAGATCGAAATTAGATAATTAAAAAAAAAGCAATTAAATTTTTTTATGATGAAAATCGAGAACGAAACGAGAATAAAAAAAACGTTATTTGCTTATTTCAAACAAAGATCTTAAACAACCTACCTGTTTAGTTTACTACCGTGTCTATCATAAAAATCTTATCTTTCATCAAAAATCACTGAGTGGGTTAAACATCTAGAAAGTCATAAAAAAAATGTTTTCTTAAAATTTTGTTTCTCGAACCGTCTCTTATCAATAAGTCTAAGAGCAAAAACAAACATGTGCGGTTTTCTTTTTGTTGTTCGTTTTATTTACCTTTCTCTCTCTTTCTCAAATGCCTTCTCGAACTCATTAGAATGTCTCAAAAGAATAACGAATTCGACAGAAGCATTCTTACAACGTTTTCTTTAATATTCGATAGTATCAATGATTTTAATCAATCGTTTATAAACATGCCCAACTGTTTATAAACACTAAAAAAGTAACCAACAGTTGGATGCTTCTTAATGATTCAAGATTAAAGAGTTGTTAAAAATGATTGTATCAAATTATCTTTTTTTATTGCAAAATCTCCATCGAAAAAAAATCTCGCTTGGCATGTAGAGATAAAAAGATAAATAGTTAATATAACGAACAAAATTTGATATCATTTTATATAAGATCGAAATATTTTTTTTCTTTCAATTTCTAAGTCGATTATGTATAAAATTTCATTAACGAATTTTTAACTACCTGTTGCTTTTTCATAAAGAGAAACATGTTTATCTAGTGTGAAACAAAAAAATATTCGAATTACGAAAAAAAAAACGTATAGTTTGTGTTATCGCGTAATATCACGAATGTCACAACATTTTGTAAGAAAATTTTTTATCTTAACAATTTCGAGTTGAAGTTTTGTAACTAATCAATATTCATTATCACGTATTGAGAAAGAATACGTTAAGACATTGGAGACTCTGCCTTAAAAAAAAAACCTTATAATTAAATTCAAATTTAAATTAGAAAAACACTTGTTTTAATAAATTTAGAGCTTGACATGTGAATGTTTTCATTTGACTGTGACGAAATGAGAAAAACAAATTTTAAAGTAATTAAAATTGTTATAGAATACTTGATTGCTGTTTTTTGTTTTTCTTTAAAATCCCTAGCTTAATTAAAAATCAAAACAAAACTTCTCAATGACTTTTTAGCCACTTATGTTTAAAAGAAAAGCAGATGATGATTGCCTATAACTAATTATAATTGACCATGAAAATTTAATAATTTTTTTTTTGTTCAACGATTTGACCTAGTTACAACAACAACAAAAAAAAGGCTTATGTAATTTTTTAACGGATTTTAAACCTCTAGAAAATTCTTCGTCTCTTTCTTCAAATGGATTAAGAAAAAAGTGGTAATAATCGACTTTGAGCCCGTCGGGAATTGATTCTTAAAAAATGTCTTTTCGAGTTATCGGTACGATTTTTTTTGAATCGATTTTTAAAATACATATTTTAAGAACTAATCTTTGGGCCAACTGAGCTCAACTTATTATACAGAAAACATATATAAGCGTTGATCTACAAAATTCTTATCTTTTTTTTTGTGTTCAAAAAATTATCATCCGAATCACTTTAAAATTTTAGAAAAATCAGAAAAAAGGTCAGACTGCTGCCAATTCTGACAAGAAAAATATAATGCTTGAAGACAAACTTAAAATAAATAACAATATACTTAAACTGATTCTAAAAACTAAATACACTTATTTACGATTTCCGTAAAAATTTTCCCGCGGTTTATGTCATTTTCCGTAGATTTTTCGTAGATTTTCGTTCCTACAAAAAACGGAATTTCCGCTTTTTAGTGTCCTTTTTTGGTGGAATTTTTATGAAAAAAAGTCGTGGAAATTTGGATACGGAAATTCAATTTTCCGCTTTTTAGAGAGTACTTAAGATAGACTTTCGGACTATATTTTATTTTTAGCAACAAACTAATGAAACTTATGATTTTTGAGCTACAGTTGTGGTCATTCACGTGTTCCTCTTGTGAACTTTCATGAACTAATGATTTCAAAAAGCTACCATTGATTTATGGGTATCAAATGAAAGCTAGTTTTACAAGCTTCAACTAGAGCCTCTTAGCTTTCATTTGATAACTCTAAATCAATGGTAGCCTTTCGAAATCAATAATTCATGAAAGTTCACAAGAGGAACACGTAAATGACCACAAATGTATGAACATTTTTCTCAGCTTGTACAACCCTGGTCATTCAAAGCTTCCAAAAATGAACGCTCATGAACGTTTATGAACACTCATGTACATTCGTGAACATTCATGAAAGTTCAAGGCTTGAACGTTCAAGGGACCCTGAATGTTCAAAAGTCTTCAATTTTTTTCAAATTTCTTCTAAAATTTTCATTTTTTTTAATTTGAAATTATGTAAATTTTAGAAAAAAAAATAGAAAATAATTGAAAACTTTTGAAAATATTTGAAGACTTTTGAACATTCATGGTCCCTTGAACGTTCATGTACGTTCATTTTTGGAAGCTTTGAATGACCAGGGTTGTAAGTCTAACAAGTTTTCCGAAAAAAATTCTATCTTAAAAAAGAAAGAATTTGGGAAACGCTTACCATATTCCCTTGCTTACAAGCGTCCCCAAATACCGCCAATTTTGTAGACAAATCGAGGTCAGGTGATTTTAATCTTACGAATCTTTAAATGATTTTGAAATAGAACGGACTGAGATGGATAAAAGGCATCCATAAAGAACCTCACATTCAATTCGCTATGACATGATTTTATCCCTAGAATATGTGATTTTGAGTCGCTTATAAGCAAGAAAATACTGTAAAAGAACAGACCAAATCAACTAACCAGATTAATAATTTAATGAGAGCTTAAAAACAGTGAATAATTCAGAACTTTAAAAGCACCAATTCTCGATTAGAAAAATTTATTCTACTAAATGTTATAACGATGTAGTTTCGAGATGAAAGTCAACTAGTAAACGGTCCAAAATTTTGTTTCTATCAAAAATCCTTTTTATAAGAAACAAATTTTTCATAGAAATTTTGAGAGTATTTTTGGAAGTGAATTTTGCTAGCTGATTTTTATCGAAAATTTAGATAATTTTTTTTAAAAATTCAGTGTAAGAAAATTCACATGGAGTCCCATTAAATTTGGTCACACTATCAACAAAAATTGTGTAGAATTTGGCACAAATATAAACAGTAGACAACAAAATGGTCAAATATTCAACTAGCTTAAAACGATGTGTGATTTCATATTTGATATCTTATTTTTATTTAAACAAATTCTAGAGTCACTTTTGACATTTACGCAAATATTTAACTTATCAACTTTTCTACTAAAACTTGACTACAAGTTGTAAATAAAAATTTAACAGTTTAAAATGCTTGAGCAGTTTGTCATAACGAAACAAAAAAAAATCAAAACACAAGAGACATGATAAATGACAGACTCCACTTGAATACATCTCTATAGAATTGACTTTTTCGACAGCAAAAAAACCTCTTATCAAAATGAAGAAAAAATAACGAAATATACCTAATCAAGTGGATTCTTTGAGTCGAAAAGAATAAAAAATTCTCTTTTAATAAAACTAAAGAAAAACTTAAAACAAACACGACAAGTTGTTTTAATACGATTATACAAATTCTTATGTCTGACAGTTAAAGTTAATTAAAAGTTATTTTCTTAAGAACTAAACAAAGAAACAAACGAACGAATTGAATTAACAGTTTTTTCTTTACAAATATTTAAAAACATGTAGTAAACGAAACTAAAATGAAACAACTAATCCACTTAAACATTTTTAGTATCCTTGTTTTTTATTAATGCTTTGAGAAATTTTACTAGAAAATATGAAATATTTAAATGTAAAACAAATATTAAGTCTTCCTCTCTCTTTCTCTTTTTCAATCTAATCTAATTACAAGACATTTTCATTAACAGTTTTTTTTTTCTTTTCAAAATGAAGTCTCCATTGTTAAATTCTTAAAATTGCATCTTATAATTAACGCTTTTAGTGACACAATAGAAAACAAAAACCTGGTCAAAACCAAATTTGAGATCGTCTTTTATTAAATTATAAACTTATAATTTAATTTTAATGATTTTGAAGAAATCAGGTTCAAACTCTGTTCGCACTGGTTAAATTTAAGTTATAAAAAAAGTAAATTCTCTCAAGACGAGTTATAAATTTTAAATTAATCATTGTTTTACAATACATTCGGTTTGTATAAAACAACTTTTTTTAAAATACCTCTGTGTTTATTCCTGATACACACATTTTATGATCCACCTGAACGCGTTTAAAAAAATCTTTTTTATCTCTAATGTTTGACTTAAGGGACTGATGATTTTAAAATTCAATATTTGACTTTTCAAAAGAAAAAACGGATTTTGTGTTTTTTTTTGTTTCAAATAATTTATTTATGAGTAATTTAACAATAATTAAATTTAACACCTTACAATCGAAATTCTTGATCAAATAAAGAATACTCCAAGTAGTTATTAACACTCTTTGATCGGTCTAATGTGACCCAAATTGAACTCTTGATAAATAAAATCTTCCAGATCGTTTACATTTTTTTCCAATTCAGATGCAAATTTTCTTATTTGACCTGAAAAGTCACATTTAATACCATTTTTGAGATCTATAGACGTTTCTATAAGTCTAACTAATTCCAAACTAGTAAAAAATAACGATAATCCAACGCCCATAAAATGGAGTGATATGTTTGGATTAAGCAAAAAACTGGCACTTGTCGAATTCTGTGCTGAGACTACATTATTGAGTAAATTTGCCAAATTTAAACCTTCTTGTCCACATTTGCCCACAAGACCACCAAGTCCATTTTCCATTTGACGTCTAAAATGAGTGTTGGAAAATATTTCAATAAACTCTTTGGTATGCTTTTTTTCTTCGTTTATCAACTTTTCAGCTTCTTTACAAATCATTCTAGTTACAAGATCTTTTTTGACAGTGCTAAAAATGTTTGCCATAGACCCAATGGCCCCAACAACGGTACCACAAAGAGTCAAACCAACTGAGAGACCGAATGTGGTCGGGGCTAAAAGTACTCCAGTCAAAGACGCAGCGCTACCAGCAACTGTCATAGACATACCGGTCGTACGAGTAATCATCATTTTTAGTTGTAAATCATCTAATTTATTGGCAAATTCAATGAGTTTTGATATCGTCCGAAGTCTACATTTTTTCCATTTTTCTAATTTTTCTTTCATTTCCATTACTTTTTAGAGCATTTATTTGACAAGTCGATTTATGAAATTTAATTTTAGGCTAGAGAAAAAAAAATCATCCAGCTTAAGGCTAAATTTGGCTGTTAAAATAAGTTTAAAAATTTTCTATTAAAATTAAAAAAAAAACTATAAGATATATTTGCTCCGGAGAGTTGAAAATCTTCGAATTTATGCTGGATTTTAGGTTCAGGGATTGGCCTAATTAGAATTTTTGCTTTTTGTTACAAAGCAAAATTAAAATTATTTTTTGTTATTTGAATCTTAGACCGAATCTGCAACTTTGAACAAACGTGTTCTAAACAAACGGTTATCCGAGAGTAAAAATTTTTGAAAATAAAATTTTGTTAACTTTTAAACGCAATTGAATTCAAACAAAATTCAAATCTTAGAAAAAAATACTTTTGATTGCATAATTTACACAATATTTTAAGGACTCTAAATTTGGCAAATTTTAATTTACTATTTTTATCTCTTTTTTTTTGTTGAAAAATTGAATAACTCTCCAAAATGGAAGATCTCAACAAGACGACTGTAATAATTCAGAGCAGTGTTGACATCAACCAAAATGATGTCGATTTGATTGTAATGTTTTTTGAGAGTAAAAAGCAATCAGGTGGTGGTGATACTATAAGTTCAGAGTTATTTGACAAAAAGTTGTTGAAGCTTGTTTACGAAAAATCCGAATCTAAACAAAGAATATTGGAAAAAAAGTATTTTAGCTTTAAAAAATACTTTTTCAAATCTTTTGAATTTAATGTAAATGGTTACAAATTTGATTCGTATGATCTACGTCCTAAACAGTTGATTATTAAAGGCATACTCGATTCAGAATTTGATCCCAGTAATATAGACGATTCAGTAACTAAAATGTACGCTGAGCATTTATCTCCAGACAATGATGTTTTAACGATTCATAAATCAGATTTATTTGTAAACACATTTTTTGTTACATATAAAAATGACTTGGACAGGGATCAAATTAAAGCTCGGTATAATAAGAAACCAAAGCTTAGAAATCAAGAGCTTACAATATTGGATTCGTACGATCTTAAATCCTTGGTAATTGCTGCTTCTAGGTCGAATGTTCAAACGAATTGTCTTCATGATTTGGCTATTGAAATAAGAGATGAAATTGAAAAGAAAGGTGCTTTCGAAGAAAATAAATTTTTTTTGGATTTAGATCAAAATTACATTATTTTTCAATGTGAAGATCCAACAATCCTTAATAAAACGCACGAATTTATAAAATTTCAATTAAAGAATGATTGTTTAACCGTTGAAGAATGTTTAAATTTCAAGCTTTTAGAGTTTGTTCAACCAATCAAAAACGAATCTGCAAAGACTAATGAAAAAGTTGCTCAACCTCAAGTTAATCAATACATTCAAACCGAAGTAATCGAATTGAAAATGGAAACAAAAATAGTCTCAACACTTGTAACTGAAGAGGATAAAACAACCAAAAAAGAACTACCAAAAACTTCGAAAGAAAAACCAGCGAAAAATGTTAAAAAAGCCAAAACTCCTATCCAAGAATCAAATGAAGACAAGTTGAATATTGAAAAAGTAAAAATGGACGATTTTTATTTAGACAATTTATTTAAATCTCAAACTGATAACGAAATTGTACTAAACGAAGAAGCGCCTTTATCAATCGGTCTTATTAACTGTGCTCAGCTAAGAGCTGATCTGGATCAACAGTTAAAAAGTTTTAGTACCGAACTTTATTTCAATAAGAAAAATAAATACAAGACATTGTCGATAAAATTTGATAAAGAGTCCAAGATTAAAGTTGTTAACGTGGTGAAAAATTTTGCAAAAATTCACTTTTTGTATAAAATTGTACATCTTCCAGCCTCAATTACTAATGATACTGTTTTAATGGATGCTTTGGTAAATTATATTCCAAACATGAATAAACAATATCCCGGAATATATTTAAAGTTGGTTCAAAATTCTATTAATTGTTATGGTTATCCGAAATCGTTGGGCAAAGTATTGGATACTAATTGTGGCTTATTGAAAGATTTAATCGAAAAAAGAAGCTCAGGAAATCTTGAACAACCGAAAACAGTTGAAAAACCAAAAAATGTTACGCCTCAAAAGACTCCAGAAACATCTAAGAACAAGGTAATTAAAGATAAAAATATAAAATAAATTGTTTTGAACTTAATAATAACTTTTGATCAGTTATTAAAATATGACTTTTCAATTTATTCCGTATTTTATCTTGAAGGCATGAATTATTAGCTAGACAAAAAAGCGGGTTCTGTTGTAGTTGTGTCGGGTCATATTGAAGATACTTCGAACTACCAGTCAAGTCTTGCATGGTATGTTAAGTTAAGAAGGAATCTTTGGGATTACTCAAAAATATTTTCTTATTTAACAATTTAAAATTACAGCTTGTCGAAACCGCAAAACAAATTAGAACAACATGCGCAAGATGCGGTTATTTTAAACTTTTTTGTTTTCATTACTTGAAATAAATGGTGTTTTAGCCTTGTGACCAGATCCAGATCGATATGTACACTAAACAAATGAACCTTCGTGAACCTTCATGAACGTTCATGAAGCTTCAAGGGGTTTCTGAAGGTTCAAATCTCCTCAAATATTTTCATTATTTTTCTAAAATTTTCATATTTTCAAATTTAAAAAATAATGAAAAAACATGAAGAAATTTGAAATATCATGGACCCTTGAACCTTCATGAAGCTTCATTTTTGGAAGTTTTGAATGACCTGGGTTGTAGATCACGAATTTAAGTCTAAAATTCTGATTGCTTATATGTATTAACTATATAAATTTTTTCGATATCATTTTAGTTTAAAAAAGATACTGTTGTGGCTATGCACGTGTTCCTGTTGTGAACGTTCATGAACATGCCCGGCCTTTTTTAATTTCACCGAAGTTCACCGTAATTCTCCACTCTTAATCTCAATTTTCTTATAAAATGGTTTTACCAAAAAAGTCAGAAAAAAAAAAAATCAGAAAAAAAATAGTCAGGTCTGACAATTTTTTTAAAAGAGACGATATTAGATTGATTTACAGTTGGAATTTGAATGAAGACTGAAGTTTATCTCTCTATATTTATAGAATAAGGTTTTTTTAACTCAATATGAAGATCGATCCAGGCAAGGGGAGAACACTCGTTTATACAGATAGCGTGGAAGTTTTGCATGGCGCGAACCTTAATTGAATTCATCTCTAATATTATTTTGATCGAAAATCAATTTACCAGGACCCATATCTTTAGCTAAAGCTAAAGTGTAACCAAGGGCAAATAATCCACAATCCTTATTCCCTTTTGTTCTGAAACATAAACATGTTTGATATTTACGATACGTGAGCCACCACATTTTTAAAGCAGATTTAATGACATCAAGATATACATTAGGTTGGTTTAAACTGTCATAAAAAAACATGTACCTAACCCATCATCATCATCATAATTTGAGTTATAGTTTGAAACAGTTACCCAATGATTACCAAAATTTATCTGATTGGTTAACGTTTTTGGCTCTTTTTTTTTCTGATAATTTTACGTCTGATTTTTTTTTCTGACTTTTTTGGGGTTAACCTATAAAATATCGAAATCCGAAATTAAACTTTAAAATAAGATTATGATTGCATAATTTAAAAAATAAAAATAAAAAATCCATTTTCGTTTTTTAAAGTTAGTGTTATTTGAAAATTTATTTGCATCTAAGTTTTTAATTTTTTACATCATTTATGTAATCTATGACCCCGAAAAAAGCAGAAAATAATTTTTCTAATGGGGATAAGAAATTATAATTTTACAAATTTATTTTTTCCTAGAGATATTATACGATTAGGACGCCGTTTTAGCTACCCTGATTGTCAAATTAAAGCAGGCTTTTTTCTAAACTTGCAACCATTCCACCCATAGACTCCAAGATCGTCTTTAGGAAAGCCTTTAAATGAATTTTTAAATGTCATTTAATCGATTAGAAGGTTCTGAAAATTTTTTTTTTTGAATAATCGTTTATTAAAATTACCCATGACTGTTTTGGTCAGGCAAAGTATAATGCACACGCCCTATTCTATATGTTACTGCGTCGAAATAGATAATATTGCAAATTTTTGACCCTGTATCAAAAGAGTTACCCCTAATATTGTGTATCATAAATGGTCGGTATGGTAAGGTCAATTGGGTTTCGGGGTTACGACGGAAGTCAAAAATAAAACTTCCTCATCTTTTAATTAATAATAAATTCTATAATTAAGACTGCAAGTAAACAAACAACCCCCAGCAAACGAGAAGATACTCA
This sequence comes from Brachionus rubens, assembly GCA_022207745.1. NCBI lineage: Eukaryota > Metazoa > Rotifera > Eurotatoria > Ploima > Brachionidae > Brachionus > Brachionus rubens. The sequence goes on along the minus strand of JAJVHD010000009.1, from coordinate 1,002,838 downwards.
ACCAAAGCTTCAAGAATCTTCTCAAAGTTTTTCGCAACTTATAGATGACAAAGAATGGAAAAAAGTAGCTCCAAAACCGAAAAAAGAAGAACCGACGTATAAAGATGTAAACAAGATAATATTATACAGTTCGTATGAACCCGTCCAAAACATAACTACTGAGGATCCTCAAAAACTGACTCAACCGAATTATGTTTTTATTGACCCACAGGTATTTCATGTTTTATCGATTTGTCTTTTAAAATGTCACCAAGTGGTAGTTGATTTTATGAATGATCTCAAAACCATTTCACCTATTTGCCACTTAGTCTACGTTAACGATAAAGAAAATAATCCAGAGTTGAGTTATGTTAAAATTGATTCATTAGACCCAAAGTATATTGAAACATACAAGGCTCAATTGGATAAACTAATGAATTATTACGAAAAGAATCGTCTCAAACATGTTTACAATCTAATCGATGAAAAGTTACAACGAGACGATATATTTCCAACACTGATCCAAAATTTTAGTTCCAAAAATGAGTTGAACGATTTAAAAATTATTTTAGATATGATTTACAACAATGATAAGGTCTTGCATGCTCAGTTGGTTGACAAAAAAATTATCGAAATTTACGGATACACAAACGCTGTTCAAAATTATGATACTTATGCCTTAGAAATTTTGAGCAAAACCATAAATTATTTTAACAACAGCTTAAATAATTTGCTAGCTTTCAAACTTTTTATGCCAAACGATAATCCAAAGCTAAGCGTATTCTTTAAATTTAACGGATTTTATTTCACTGATTTTGCCAATCAAATATCAATTTGTGACGCACATGTTGTTAAATTGGATGAACAAAGAGCTTTACACTTTGCTTGTTATAACAAAAAGTTAAGAAATAATCCGAAGAAACTTGATTTAATCGAAAAAGTTTATGAATGGAGAAAAAATGTTGAAGATTTTATAAACCAATATTTGGAATTATTTTCAATTGAACAATTAAGAATGCCGTTTAGTCGAGACAGTGAAGAGTGTAAAAATATTCTTTATGACAAGAATATTTTGGATTTGGTTTGGTTGGATGACCGTAATCTTGAAATAGTTGGTCTAACTGAAGAAATAAAAAAATTCAAGATGAGAATCTTTTAAAAATTTTTTTTGCCAGTTTTATGAAGGAAATTTTTTTGATATTAATTCCGACTTTTTGTTATTAATAATTTATTAATAAAATACATACTTTTTTTGAAAAAAAAACGAATCTCTCAGACCAAGGATTTTTCAAAACGGTCGAAATTTATTTAGAATGCTCATTGATTGGATCCGGTGGCGAATTCCTCCAAGCAGGAGTGCTACATGAAGTGAACTGTGGAAAAGTATTGATACACCTTGGACAAGTTAAAATTTTTTCTCAATTTTCTCTTTTCTATTTTTTGACTGTGTTGTAATCGTTCTAAAAAGTGTGCTTTTGAATATTTTAAGAAAAGAAGGATGCAGCCTGCATCTACTGGAGAGGTCTGCAAAAATTCTGCAGATGAAATTGCGCATTAAATCTTTTTAAATGGCCTGCAATTTTGCAAAGTATTACAAAGAATGCAAAGTTATGCAGAATTGAATTTATTTTTAAATGCGCAATTTCATTTTCAGAACTTTTGCATACCTCTCCAGTAGATGCAGGCTGCATCCTTCTTTTCTTAAAATATTCAAAAGCACACTTTTTAGAACGATTACAACACAGTCAAAAAATAGAAAAGAGAAAATTGAGAAAAAATTTTAACTTGCCGACACCTTGCGAACCGTAAGCCAATATGGGTAAAACTCCGATCCGTTGTCTAATTATGAAAATTCATCAAACCCAATATTGCCATTTTTTTCTTCGGGTATAAAATCGGAAATATCAGAGAGTTGGTAAACGACACAAATGATGATTTCTGAGCATCCACTCAAGTCCAAATTTTTTATTTCAAGATGATCATGAATTTATTCTTTGGTCATAAATTTTACGATCAGGGTTAAATAAAATTATCATGAGCGCAACAATGAAGCCCGGTAGATAATTGAAAACCAACTGAACCAAATTTTGAAAAATTTCATCTAAAATATTTTTCTGAGATAATACACAGTTTAGCTAGTTGTTTAAAAGGAATTCGATATAAGTTTATCGAAAGGAAAGCAATTAAAGTTGTTTTATTTTAATTTAATTAAATACCGTTTTTTCTAGTGGTGAAGTGCAGTTTATTCATAACCTTTCATTACTTTTCGGAAAATTTCAAAACTTTTCATAATTTTTCGGGATCGGAACGTCCTCGAAAAATTACGAAAGGCCCGGAAAAATTTTGAAAGATTTCGGATGAACGCGAACATTCATGAATATTCATGAAAGGATCAGAATGTTCGTTTTTGGAACTAGTGAACCAACAGGTAAGTACGTGAACTAACAGGTCATGAATGTTCATGAACGTTCATTTTTAAAAGCTTTGAATGACCAGGGTTATAACCCATATTAAAAAAATATTCCTTTAAATTAGATTATTGGATTAAATGAGAATCAAAATCATATATCCAACTTCTAGTTGCATAGTGTGGACCTCCAGAACAAAAAATTAGTATTCAAAAAAAAAATAATATATTTTATTGGGTAATTTCATTCATATAAAAATATAAATTAAAAAAATGGTGCATCGTTAACTGAAACTTTTCTTTAAAGCATTACTTAAGAATAAAAACGCACTTATTCGAATTAAATGTGTGGCCTTAAATTCAAAATTTCGAAAATTAATGCCGCTCCCCTTCTCAAAGAAATACGGTGACTTTGCTTGTCGGTAAACATTTTCAATCTTTTAACAGAACGTTCATAAGTCTTCAAAAAGTTGTGACTGGGGTTTAGTTTAAAAAAATATATCAATAAATATTAATCAATTTTAATATTTGCCATGTATAACCCTGGCCATTCAATCAAGCTTCAAGGGGTTTTTGAATGTTCAAATCTCCTCAAAAATTTTCAAATATTTTCGGCATACATGAAGAAAAATGAAGCTTCTTGGACCCTTGAACCTTCAAAACCTTGAACATTCATGAAGGTTCATGAATGCTTTTGAAGGTTCATTTTTGGAAGTTTTGGGTTGTATTTTAATATTTTCCATTCAAAACTGAAATTTATTCCTTTAGAGCTTATTAACGCTTCAAAAAAAGATAGACTGTTAGTTGAATTTTGATGATTTCTATGAAAAGTTGTTTTTTTTTTATTTTGCTTTAAAATTGATCATAATCTCACAGACATGTTTAAGATAAGCTAGACTATAAAGCTTTATTAAATATTTAATCTTAGATTAATAATAAGTAACCGGTGTTTAACGAAATATTAAACTTTCAATCGAACACGTGGTATATGAGTTTAGTTTAGTAGGCGAAAGAGCAAAAGATAGCAATCATCAGCTTAAACGAAAATTAAGAAATTATTTTCTTAATTGTAATTTCTAAAGAGCTTCTAAGTGATTTTATTTTAAACCGGCTAAAATGCATTAAATACGGAACTTCCCGAGGCAAGTTCATTAAAGTTATATTATTCTAAACACAATTTATTCGCAAGCTATTTCCTTTTGACTTTTACTTTAAAGTTTATTCAAGTTTTAAGGGAATTTCTGTTTAAGCCAACAAAAAAATCCTTTGAGAATTAAATTAATTTTTATTTTGAAAAAAAAAGAAAAAATCAATAACATTTAATCAATTAAAAAAAAAAATTACCAACAATAAGAAAACGATATAAATCTTTATAAAAAAAGAGAAAGAAAATCTTAAGTCTTGATTATCCTAACTTATATGAATGCACTCAATTTAAACAAAAAAAATTGATTGTACTTGGTCATTGTACTTGGTTTATTAAGTATAAAATAATGCACAATTTATTGAATACCTTTTTTCCTAGGGTCTTTACCCCCTATCGAAACTCGTATCAAATTGATTAAAAGAAGAAAAAAACTCATAAATACAACTAATGAAAATATTACAAACTACCGTTTTTAGCTTGTAGCCTTAAGACGGTTTTAGAAATTAAATTTTAAAAAAAAATATCAGTTTCAAAGTGGAAATATAAAAAAGAAAACTATTAAAGATCAGTGTCGAACCATTGTGCCGGTGATTGTCCTTGATGATGATGTGACATTGGAACATCTATTAGTTGTGAATTTCCATTAAAATTAGACGGATGTTGTAACTCTAACTCATAAGGATCAATTGTGTTATAAGCTACGTATTGATCATTCGAACCAATCATTCGATGATGATCGACTCCGCCATAGATGGTACTAGGGTCGTTGTTCATGGCAAAGTTGTCATTACCAGGTTTATTTTCGGACAATCTGAACAAAACCGCGGCTGCGTATGTCGAAATAGCCTGGTCTTTAGATCTTAACATCTCTGTCAATCTGTCAGTAATTCTTTCATTTTCAATCAAGTCAATGTTAATTCGATCATTGGCTAATTCGGATAGACAACCACTAGCGACTCGTTGGATACCCTCCCATGGCATGTATAACAACTGAACCAATACTGGTATGCATTTTAACTCTCTAATTACGATTCCATTATGAGGATCACGTGCCAATTGATGCAAAGCTCCGACTGTACCTTCAATTATTTCTTCCATTGGAACATCGTCTATAACAGCGCTTTCAATACCCTGTTGTTGTGCTTGTTGATGTGAATTTATGGCTTTGATCAATAACTGAACAAGTCGAGGAATGATGCCTAACTCTCTTAACGACGCCAAATTGTTGTCACTAAGCGCTAAATTTCTAATAAGTCCAATAGTTGCTTTTAATAGAGGCCATCTGCTTTGATCTGATTGTAATAGAGGGGCAATTACAGGTAGACCGTAATAGAATCTAACAGCCTCTTGAGCAACTTGTGATTGTGGATGACGGTTCGTAACATGCCTTAATGTGCATACAGCAGGCTCACAAATGTCCTCTTTATTATCATTACCAGCCTGTAACATCGTACGCAACATTATTTCAATTCCATTATACTCAACAAATTTCATTTTGTTTAAATCATTATTACAAGTCAAATTAGAAAGGATACCAGCAGCACAAGTGGTGAAATTAATGTCCCCACTCGAGCTCAAGATATCAATTAACTTTTTTATTAAACTTTCCAAGTTATCTTCTCTTATGGCACAGTCACTCAAATTTCTTAATGTAAGTAAACAATTGTACAAGATTCGTTCATCGTTGTTAAGATTTTGTAAATGAGCGTTTAAAACCTGCATAGCCCCAGTCTCAACAAGAACTCTCTTATTCTCTGGACAAACACTCAATACCTTCATTAAACGAACACATGTCCATATTAATTTTTGGTAATTACTCGAACGCATTATACGAATAAGCTCTTTAGGACCACCACTTGTTTGAATAACAAGCTTTACTTCGCTGTTATTAAACGCAAGAATGTGCAATGAATCGAGTAAAATAGCCAAAAATTTTTGATTATTATTTTGACTTAACAACTCAACCATTTTTCTAGTTCCATTATAATGATGAACTTGAACTTTCGATGAGGGTTCATACATGAGTATATTATGCAAAGTAGACGCCGCATAGAACACAACACTCTCAATGGGTGAACTTAATAATTTAATCAAAGCTGGTATACCGCCCGATTTGAATATAAGATACAATGCTGCTTTGTTATTGTTACTCGATAGGTTCGATAAGATACGAGCTGCAGCATTATGAAAATCAACATCATTAGTGTTTAAAATTAAGTTTATTAACGAGTTTATTAAAGCTTGAGAACTAGTCAATGCCATTCTACTAGCGTCTTTACTCGATAATTGATCGATTAGTTTAAGAGTTTTTGCAACGACTATTCGATCCTCATCATTCAATAATTTAATTAACTCGGGTATTGCTCGAATTGTTACATCAGCGTCCTCTTGATAATTAATCAAATTTATAATCGCTGATTTTAATTGTTGTGTCGGTTGAGCTAAACGTTGTACAGCCGATGGTCGACCCATATTAGCTGGATTACTGTTTTGTTGTATAAAACCATAGTCTTCTAAAGACTCTGGAAACATGGCGGCACGGATACGTTGTGACCGAGTCTGATTCAATTGCATGTTAATGTCTTGAAAAAAAAGAGGGTTTTAGACTAAAATTATTTCGAAACAGGGTCAATTACCATCGATGTTTTGTTGCTGTTGATGAACAAAATCAAATTGAGCCATGTCTTCCGAGTAAATCATTTCACTCCTTGATTCCTTCAGAAGAAAAAGTTAGAAAATTTTTTTTTCTTTGAGTCAAAGTTAATTTACTTTGTATTTGATATTATCCATTTTTTTGAAGATTACTAATTTAAAAACTCATAAAAAAAATGTTAAAAAAATATCTTTAATTGAGATAAGGTTTTTGTTTTTATTAATTGTTGTGTATTTGTGAACAACGACTAAAAAAAGTTAAGTTTTTGAAAAGCAGTAAATTTACGAACTAACAAAAAAAATTATGTTTTATTAATAAAGTCTTTAGGTTAACTAAATACGCGTAGTAATAATAATAATAATTTTTTTTTTTGTTCAAAAGAGAGAGAGCACTTAGCTTCTATTTCTTAATAGCGAAATATGAATAAATTAAAAGAAAAAAATAAATAAATTATTTATGTTTTTGACCATAAATGAAAAAAAAAAACTAACAAAAATTTCCAGTTTCAAGTAGAACTTTTTCAAAGAGATTAAAAAGGTGCACAGTTGGTTTTAGATTAACTTTAAGATTGATGATGACAATTTTTAAGCGTGTCTTTTCTTGTGAGAGTTTTTGTCGTTGAATATATTTTATTTTTCTATAAAATGGTCATTTTTTATTTTGTTGTTGTTGTTGTTGATTTATTTGTTTAGTAAAAAATTATGATGATTAATGTGGATGATCAATACAAGACGATAAGAAAAGAGACTCAATTGTTGTCTTTATTAACATAGATTTTGATTAATAGGATTTTTTTTAAAAATATTTTTATTTTTCGTTTGAGCTCGGGAGGAATCAAGTTTCACCATAGTTAATTCTAATTGCTCTAATTTAATTTTTTTAAACTATAAAATAAAAATAGTCATCAAATTTTAACACTTTTATAATTTTTTATTTGAAAATATTTTCAGAATGTGCTAAACGTGTCAAAAAAGTTTAAATTAGCTTTTAAAAAAAAATTTTCTGTGACAAAATTTAATATTGAAATTCGTATAAAATTAAAATATTTGCTTTTATTGGACACCAATTCACACCCTAAGCTCCTTTGATTATAAATTCTGAATCTATGAGTTCTTTGATCTTAAAAAATTGCTCTTATAACATCTTTAAAATAATATACTCTGAACCCTGGTAGATGTTGAAAACTAGAAGCAATGATGCAAACGACAACCCAATAGGTATGATTTTGGACTTGCTTCGTCTTGTATGTCATGGGTTTCGAACTTCGAGGTTTCTAAAAAAAAGTCGAATCTTTTACTTAGGGGGTCGCAAAAGTTTAACATTGTACAATACTGGTCTTTCAGAATGTCCATTTCTGAACTTTCATGAACCTTCATGAACGTTTTTTTAGTTTTTCAAAACGAGTCACTGTAATGTTCCGAAGATTCCTTTTCTGATAAGATCGTGACCAGTTGTTATTTGAAAAGAAATAAATCTTGAAATTTTTAAATTTTTAGTTTCACGCAATGTTAAACTTATCCGTTATCAGTATTTACAAAAAAAATATTTACGCAGGTTTTCTCAAATATGAAAATCCATCTCGATATTTTTAGAGAAGAAAAAAAATCTTAATGCTTTCTCAGAAGGGTCCAAAATTCAGAGACCTATCATACAATATAAAGTTCATTATATTCACTTGTGACCCAACTGATGGCATCTGCTTAAGATTAAATAATATTAACTTTTATGCCATTTTCACTCTTTTAACAGTACTTTATGTCAAAAATAATCACTTTTATCCTCTTGTCAGTGGGAAAAGCTTGATTCCAAAAAAATACAATCAAACCTTAAGACCTCAAAAATTGGGAAATCCTCACATAGTCCGTAAAATCTTAGAAATCTAAGAAAAAATAAAATTTTGGTAGACAATTAAAATAAGAAGAGCGTATTTTCAACACGAAAACGATTTACTTGCGACTCCATCTTTACATGCAGATATGTTCAGATTTTGTAAATACTGATAACGGGTAAGTTTAACATTGCGTGAAACTAAAAATTTAAAAATTACAAGATTTATTTCTTTTCAAAAAACAATTGATCACGATCTTAGCAGAAAAATGTTATCTTCGGAACATTACAGTGATTCCATGAAAGTTCATAAATGGACATTCTGAAAGACTAGTGTTGTAGATATATTTTTTTGGAAAAATTTTTAAATATTCTTGTTCCCTATTTTATCAGCTTTAAAATATGAGATCGAATGAATCAATTGAATATGTGTTACAAAAGTTTTAATCCATATTTTAAGACCTCATTTTTAAAAATTTGAAAAATGGATAAGGATCATGTTAGAAGCTATATTTTGATCAGGCATAAGTTAATTATTAAAGGTCACAGTGATCCAAGCCGAAATTTTAGCATCAATGGGAGATAGTGCTGTTTCGAAACGTACGGTCGAAAGATGGGTTGAACGTTTCAATAGTGAGTATGAGTCGCTTTAAGATGTCGATCGAATTGCGAGAACTTTTAAAAAAATAACAACTGAAAATTTAAATGAAATTTTCGAAAGCAATTAAAGAGACTTGAAATTACTTAAATTTTCCTTTTTAAATAAAAAAGAAACGATTTTAAAATGTTGGAAAGCGTTAGTTTTTATTAAAATAAATGGAGGTTTTCTTCTAAATCGATTCGGTAAGATTGTTTAGTTTAAAAATTAAAAGGTGTATTTTTTCTTATTTTCCGAAACTCGAGAGACATTTAGGATCTATTTTTATTTTTTCAACAATTAAAGCAACCGTTTTAATTGAATGAGTGTTCTCAAAGATACTTGTGTTCGGCTTTAATATAAAGTTGATGATTTCGGCTTTAATATAAATTTGTAATGCTGTGATGATTCATTTTTAAAGACCTTGTGAATTTAACAGGTTCATTACTGCTTGATAAAAATCAATTATTGCCCGATATCGTAATAATTCAAGTACCAAGATATCAGGCATCCATGGACAGAAGCTTTAGATAAATTAATTGCTGACAAGCTCATCAACGAGATCATATGATCATAGACCTGACGAGTTGTTACAGTTCGACTTGAACCGTTTTTTTCCGTGAAATCGCCATTTTAAAGATATCACATTCCTACTCAAAAGAACACATCTGGATGATGCAAAGGAAGATAGTAAGAGCAAACTAGAAGAACGAAGAACCAAAAAGAGAATTTAAGAAGCCAGATTTTTTCGATAATCCAGTCGGTACCAGAAAGAACAAACACAATTCAAATTATATCTATCTACAAAATTTAAGCTCACATTATTTTTTTAAAGATGGGAAAATTAAAAGCCCACAAGCTTAATTATTTTTGAAAGAAAAAGAAAGCTTTTTAAAATTCAACAAAAAAAAGAACAGGGTTCGAGAACGTTTTAAATTAATTCAAAGAAAAGATGGTAATTAAAATAAGCATTGATTTTATGTTGAATACTTTTTAAAGAAAATTTTGAGTTGGGAACAATTCACTGTATTAAATGTGGTAATCAATAATTGAAATAAAAAAAAAAGAGAAAAGAAAATTCAAAGAACAAATGAAGCATAAAATGCGTAGGGTAATCAATGGTAATAATGAGAAATCAAATGGTATAAATAAGAAGGTACTTTCAAAAGATTGAATCACGAATTTAAAATTCAAATTTAGAATCAAACATTTAAAAAAACAACTCTCAATCAAAATGGCCTGTGGATTAGGATTAGGTTTAGCTGCCCCATTAGCTGCTGCTCCATTAGCTGCTTCAACCTGGGCTGCTGCTCCATTAGCTGCTTCAACTTGGGCTGCTGCTCCATTAGCCTTAGATGCTGCTCCATTAGCTGCTTCAACCTGGGGTGCTGCTCCATTAGCTTTAGATGCTGCTCCATTAGCCGCTTCAACTTGGGCTGCTGCTCCATTAGCTGCTTCAACCTGGGCTGCCGCTCCATTAGCCACCTCAACCTGTGGTGCTGGTTTATGGTAGATTATTTATTGAATACTTCTTTTAATTTTCCGTTAAAATTGGACAACTAATCAATCAATAAATTTTTCAATATTAATTTAATTTTACTAAAATTGGGCTACCTATTTTTGGAAAAAAAATGGACGTTTGTCTTTTTTCTGAAGGGAAAACCTGTATTCTTCAAATCCGGTCTTTCATAATGCTTATTTCTGAAAGCTAAAGAATTTTCATTTTCAAATGAAGATCAATATTTTGTCAACTGTCGTTGTTACCACTCCAGAGACAATAATGATAGAAAAATTTTAAGATACTTTTTAACTTGGATTTATTGCATCACAGAGTAGGAATAGAATTTAAAGCTAGTAAGATTTTTGATTTGGGGCTCCTCATCAAAATGAACAGAATTAATCAAATGACTCTGATTTTCCTTGATGATTTAGAACAAAAATTAACATCTAATCCTTATCAGTTAAAAGGTAATTAACAATTCTAAACGTCTAAGGTATTTTTTAATTTTCTGATTAGCCACCATAGTCTTTAAAGATCAAGGTACACATTTTTGACTCACCGCTAGACGGATAAAAGCTAAAGCAAGTAGAGACTAGATTTCTGAATCAACGCCTATTTTAATAAACAACGTGACACTCAGAATTTTTTTATAGAAAATAAAATTTTTGTCTATAATGATGAAAAAACCAAGTTTCGGCTAATAAAAATTTAAATGCTTAGACGGAACATTTTTACATAAAAAAATACATAATTACCCTCCCACACATTCATTTAGACCTGATTAAATAAAAAAAATCCCAACTAGGATTTGTGTAATCTTTATTTATTCTTCAATTTTTATACATTTTAAATAAAATGTTCAAAAGTTTTAATTTAATGACTGCTTGTTTATTAAATTTTACTTTAGCTATTTTATGGTGCCCTTTCAGGTCTTGTTTAACCTATCAAAAAGATGGATTATGTTCTGTTAATTGTACACAGTCAAATGGATTTTTTCCACCAATTGGAAACATGACTTATGATAAAATATCAACATTAAATTTTGCCAATATAACTTCAATACCCGATGATGCTTTTCAAGACCTTAATATATCATCGTTACACATCGACGGAAGTAATTTAGTCAACGTTTCTGACAATGCTTTTCGTAATACCAAAGGTGTCAAAAAACTATTGATGTCTAATCTCAAGTCTCCGGATATTTTAAAAAACGATTTTTTGAAACCATTGGAAAATTCAACAGAGAGCATCTCAATCAAGAACAGTAACCTCACTGCGAGTCAATTAAACGATTTTCTCAATAAAACCAAAAATTTCAAGAAACTTAAAAGCATAAATTTCAACCAGAATAGGATCCCGAATATTGAAAATGACTTAAGCGATTTTGTGAATCTAACAGAATTTGATATATCATCAAATATGATCGAGAATTTTTCAATTAAAGGCAATTTTAATAATTTTTCAATTGGTTCAAATAATATTAAGTATCTTAATCAATCGATGTTTTATCATTTGTGGTTTTTAAATATTCTTGATTTGAGCTTTAATTTTATTGAACAACTCGATAAGAACGTGTTTTCAAGTCTTACAAACTTAACGTTCCTTAACCTAAAGAATAATCGAATCAGAATAATCGAAAAAGATTGGATCCCAAAAGAGAATAAGATTCAAGTTCTTGATTTATCATACAACTCAATCGAAACTATTCCATTGGAAAATTTGGAACATCTTGTATATCTTTACTTAAGTCATAACCGATTTAAATTAATTCCGAATGAAGTTAATCCAAGGACAAGGCTTATTATTTTTGATCTGGAAAATAATTTATTGGAAGATTTATCGAATATTTCAATCAAAACAATCGAAACTTGTGAGATTATAAATTTATCCGCGAACAAGCTAAAAAATTTAGATGGGTTTCAACAAGCCAATTTTACAAATTTACAAAGTTTATTTTTAGCCAAGAATTTAATCGTTTCGATTAAGTCTGAAACCATTCAAAGCGCTCAGAAACTTGAAATATTGAATCTATCTGATAATTTAATACGAGAAATAGAATTTCCTTTTCTACAGAATCTGAAGCATTTGATTATTGAAAATAATCAACTTATTTATTTGAACATAGCTAGCTTGGTACGTTTGCCAAATTTAGAATACTTACACGTGTCGAATAACAAATTGATTTCAATAGACTCGTCAAGTTTCAATAACAATACAAATATGAAAGAGTTGATATTAAAAAACAATTTTTTATCGAAAATTCCGAACATATCGAAACTCATCAATTTACAACATTTAGATCTCAGAAATCAAAATGGTAAGCTAACTGAGCTGAGTAATTACGCTTTTGAAAAAGAATATTTTGATGAACAAACATCAAAATTTTTGTCAATTAACCTCGATTATAATAAAATAACTCGATTTGAGAATAAGATTTTTTGTTCACGGTATCACAATGCTATAGACCTTAATCACGTGACTTTAATTTTTCAAAATATAGACCATATGGACAAGTGTATCCTTAAACAGCTTAGATTTGTAGACACAACGATAACTGTAAATGATAATCGTGAATGCCTATTCATTATTAACAAATCACCATTGGAATTTAGAAATCAACCACTTTCATGTAATTTAACATCGTTTACATCGAATTGTTTTGATGAAAAGTATCAATGTGAATTTATGAAGGACAGACGAAAAAAAAATTTTACAACATGGATATCGGGTGACGCGCATGTTTATTCCTTTAAAAATCTTTACGAAACATGTGATTTAAACGGAACACACTTGTGTTTCTCTTATTCTAATTTGAAAATTTTTTGTCATTTTGAAAATTTCAATGAGACTCCAATTTTAACAAGTGTTCATGTTATTATTTCATCAACTAGACGAAATTATTCTTATATTGCAAATGCGACTAGTTTTAAAGGAAATTTTGAAAACTCAATATGGTCTACTGTAAAAATTTCTAATGTTATTCTAGCAGAAGTTAAAATTGAATCCTCAAAGCATAGACGTATCATAGACGTAAAGAATAAAATTGAAATAATTATACACAAACAGGACTCATTTTTTACATTATTAATTCAAACTAATCGAAATATTTACGATCAAGTAAAAGGTATAATGAAATCAGGCTGTTTCGAGTTGGATAAAAAACGAGTCAATTTTCGTCTTATGGGTTCAAGTCAAAAAGAAGTCTTCAAAGAATTGTCCGAAAACATAAATTTGTCTGAAGACAAAGTCCTGGCTGATATTTTTGACAAGAGCAACGAATTATTTTTAAAAATTCATGAGAATATAACAACCAATGGGCCGCTTATCGTTCAAGAAACGACTGTCATCAACAATACAACGATTTTATCCACTAATTATACCGATAAGATTAAAAACCAATCAAAAACATTCGAGGAAACGACGATTATTATTTACAACAATACTGAAATTGGAGCTACGATTGCGCCAAACAAGTCAACCGATGAGATTAAAAATCAGATTCATGAAGGGATATCAAAAAATTTTGATTTAACAACCGTTGTCAATTACAACAACTCTTTAATTCCAACCACGAGTACACCAGCTAACCTTACCGATATTCTTCATGATGAAAACAAGACAGTTGAGATTTTTTCAGAGATTTTTAGTGATTTGAACTGTTCTTCAATAAGCTCGAATAGCTTAGCCAATCTTAAAAAATTGGGAAATTCCGATGATCTACAGGAATTACTTGAAAAGTTAAATTTAACTAAAGAAGATAATTCAACTTTTTTCAAAAATTTTCTTGACCAAAAATTCGAAGAAATTTGTTATACGATTGAGGAAGATGATAACCAAGAAAATTCACATGAAGATTCCTTTAAAGTGTCTTGTTTTGAGTATGTTCAAATCGGAAGCAGAGTTTTGTGTTTGAAATTGAAACCTGATGAGACTACGAATCCAGTGACTTCAACTACGGTCATGTCAAGTTTAACTACAAATTCAATTACTAACAGAATTTACGAACTTACATCATTTCAAACCTCTCATTTTTTAAACAGCTCTAGTCCTAATTTGGAGCAGAATTCTACTTTGGTAAACATCCAATTGACCAATTTAACAATTGAACCAATTAATGGAATATTTTACGCCAACAGCTCAGACAACTTAACTTTAAACGTTGTGACAAACTCTAATTTGAATTTTTCATTTTCAAACACAACTTCCCTCGTAATTCCTACCAATCGAGCAAATAGAACCAGATTCATGTTTAAAAATAACTTAGATCAACATTTCTCGAATAGTTCAAATACAACTGAAATTTTGAGTGATAAAACTATGAATTCATCAATTCTTCATGAGTCGAATGTCTTAGACACGATTGAAAGCCTGAACACAACCAGAGCTTATAACACGGATACAAAAAAGAGAATGGCTCCTCTTTTTTACTCATCAACATCATCATATACATGCTCCAGCGATCGAACGAAATTGTCTAGATTGACGAATATTTTAATAATTTTATTTTTTATTTTGATTATATATTAAACTATGTAAAACAATTTTTTAACTAAAATAAATTTTTTAAATAAATTATTTGTACAGACTTTCAGGTTCAATTTTGATCAACAGACTAGTGACGAAAAATTTTCAAATAAATAACTTGTGTACGGGTGTACCAATGTCTCAAAGTGGGGTATCTAAAAGCTCGCTGTTATTTTTCATTTTCCCTACTTTATTTTTTTGCACAAATCAATCGAAACTGATTCAGATGATATATAAGCGATCAAATAATGGTTTTGTGCAAAGATTGGTTTCTACAAGGTGACTAACAAAAATCCAATTGGATTCCATATGATAATGCGGATTATTGACTGAAAAAAACAACGAATTTACCTTTTTTATCATCAAATTCGTAATCTATATGAAAACCCCATTAAGCTGATGCTTTTCTCAAAAGTTTTTAAAATTATTCAAACTTGTGTTTATATGTTTTTACCAGAAGAAAAATTGCCTAAATTTAGTGTTGACAATTGAAAAAATAAATTAAAAACGCTTTAATATAAAAATATAATATTTAATTGTTTCATATGAGTATAAATTTTCGTATGGATATTTGAAATTTCCGTATACAGTCGACTCTCGATAATCCGAATATAAATCGCCCTAAGAAACCTTTGAAAGGTTTGAAATATTCGGATAATCAGTTAATGTAGATGTATAGGAAATAGCATCGAGCCAGGTCAATTTTGTTCGGTTATCGAATTATTCGGATTATCGAGAGTCTACTGTATGACTGTGACTGTATATCCTTTTTAAAATCCAATATCGACGTATATTCATAAATACAATCCTTTTTTTTAAACTGAAAGCACCATCGTAATAGACTATTTTAAAACTCCATTTATGGAAAAGATTTTAAAAAGAGCCTATTGACTTAAGTTTCCAATATTTCGATGGTATATGTTAAAATAAATCTCATTCTCATTGAGAGTCAAAAGTTCTAGGAGGTGACAATTAATTCTTATTTTTAAAATTAGGTTATCAAAAAAGAGCTACAACTTTTTATCATTCGAACCCAAGCTTGAGTTGGAGTCTTGAATTTGTCTTACACTGTATCGGTTTGCCCCACATATTTCCAACATTTGGAAAATTGGAGGAGACAAGTGATACATCGAAGTTAAAGTAAATTCAATTCCATACAATCTTTTATCACAGTTTATTTATGAAAGCCATGAATAGAAAGATTTAGAACTATCAGTATCATTAATCACAATTTTTTATGAAACATTAACAACTCTAATAAAAAAAGCCTGAATAAATTGAGTATAATGCTCAATAAATATGTTAAATTCTAGTCAACTTCTAAAAACTGTATTATATTTTCATTTGGCTAAAGCAACCAGTCGAAATGGTCTCCAAAGTTTTAGTCATCCAAATTATTTTTTCTTGTTTTATTTGTTGTAATTCTATTTGTCCTCTTAGACTTTGTGCTGATCCATCGTGCTCGATCAACTGTATTAAAAAAGAAAACAACTCAATGCTACAAATTATTGTTCATAATATAAGCTCAATTCCAAGTGATACTTTTAGACGTCTTAATATTTCAAGTTTAATAATAAATTCAAAAAAACTAGACAATGTATCACCGTTTGCTTTTCGAAATATCGGAAAACTTTTGTCATTGGTTTTTGTTGATCTTGAAACCTTTGGAATATTTTCAAATAATTCAATGAAATATCTTCGAAATTTCACTATTAATTTTTCGATTGAAAGTCAATCTCTAAACGAATCTACAGCTGGTCATTTTTTCAATGATATAAACCATTTAAGACTACTGAAAAATTTAACATTAAAAAAAACCGAACTTAAAATTATAAATTTATCAAATTTCACAAATTTATATTATTTAACTATTTCGGAAAGTTCACTTGAGTTTTTTACCGTTCCGCATAGACTAAGAGAGCTCACAATTACGTCAACTAAAGTCCGTGAACTAAGTCCTGAAATATTTTCAAATTTAAAAAGTCTGTCAAAAATAAACATGGAAAGAAATTTAATCGAAAAAATTCCCAAAAATCTTTTTGAGAATCATACTGAACTGAATGTTGTGAACTTCAAAAGTAACAAAATATCAATTATAGAAAATGATTGGCTGCCATTCAAAAATAAACTTGCTCACCTTGATCTATCCTATAATCTAATTGAGAACATAACACTACAAAATTTAAACGATCTTAAATATTTGAACTTGGCAAATAATCGAATCAAAGTTTTAACAATAGAAACTTTCACTATCAAAAACTCAATTACGTCAAATAACCTCCAAGCACATCTACCAAGAGATTTTTATGAAATTACTAAATTAAGCCGACGTGTAAACTTAGCGAATAATATGATCAAAGATGTAAAATTTTTAGGTGAAGGTATTTTCAAATATATGGATAGCCTCAATTTATCAAACAATTCGATTCAAGAGATTTCAATGAAAGAGCTCGACGGTAAAGATAACTTGATACTTTTAGACTTGTCGATGAATATTATAAAATTAATCAAGTTCCCAGTTATGTTAAATTTAAAAATTCTTAACTTGGAAAAGAATCGTTTGGTTTACATCGAACGAGAAACATTCAAAAATTTGCCTAATCTTGAGTTTTTAAGTTTGGCCTTCAATCAAATAAGATTAATAGAATCCTCTAGTTTCAATTGGAATCTCCAATTGACCGAGCTGAGTTTGAATAACAACAATCTAAATCGATTGCCTGTGATTGCCAAATTATCAAAGTTAAAAATTTTGGATTTAAAAAACCAAAATTCTGCCCTTGATAGCCTTGATGCGTTTTCATTTGAAATAGAATCGAATAATAATCAAAATTTATTCGTAGATCTAAGTCAAAATGAAATTTCTAAATTTAATCGTAAGGCTTTGTGTTCTCGTTATGACAAATCGAATACCTCAAAAGGTCTAATCGCTTATTTGGACACTAATCTTGATGATTTAAGTTGTTTTCTTAACGAAAATCAAGTTGAAGCTATTGAAATTGGACCAGACTATTTTTGTGAACTAATTTTTAGTAACAATATTGTCCTCGTTTCGAATTTAAGTTCTTGCAGTCTCGAAAATGTGACTTCTAATTGTCGGCTAAACGATTCAACTCAGACATCATGTTCCAAAGAGAAAAATTTTGCGACATGGTTGTCTGGTGACGGATACATATATTCATACGATAGACTTTTCGAAAATTGTTATCTTTCTGGAGAACATTTGTGCTTGGACAATGAATATTTAAAAGTTTACTGCACGTTTACATTTAATGAAACCGAATGGTATAAGATTTCCAGTGTTCGAGTGATTTATTTGAACGAGACTAATAATTCAACTATCGAATACTTTTATTCTCAAGAAAATGATACCAATTTTACAGTAAACTTGACTAATCTCTTTAGATTAAATTTAAGTGTAACGAAAATAGATTCGTTTTATTCAATACTAGTATTTGCAGATGCGGAAAGTTTCAAAAACAGTCGCGGTTTATTAAAAACAGGCTGTGTGAATCAAGTCAAAAATTATGAAATTTATAAATTTATTGGTAACAAGAAAAGGCGGGCTATTCTTAGCATGGCATTGGATTTAAATGTTTCGTTAAGTGACGAAAAAGCGTTTTATGATTTGAATTTTGATCCAGAACCACTCAAGGATTATTTTAATGAGTTTATCAATTTTTATAAATTTAACCATATAAAAACTCAGACTCATTTTATAGTTTCAGACTCTCTTTTATCCAATATTTCAAATGAATCTCTTGTCCAACGAATAAAAAATTTTACAAGTTTTCATAACAACGAAACAGAGAGTATGAATATGATGACTGAATTGAATGACACTCATGTTACACTTGTCCAAGAGAATTATGAAATCGATATGTTTCCAAACTTGTCAAATACAACATTCCCAATATTAGGCAATGAAAGTTTAATTACAAGTTTGAAAGAATCAAATACAAGTCTTACGCAATCCGATTCAACTCAAAAAACAATCGAATCCCACAAACAAGTCAATTCTGGTTCAAGTGTTTTTAATCAATACATTTTTTTAATAGATTTTCTAATAATTTTAAACTTTAAAACATTTATTTAAACCTTTCAAGCTTATTATTTTGAAAAAAAAATTCTAAAATTTCATTCATTATCCTTCTAATAATGTTTCCTTGGTTACTCAATTTTAATTATTCAAAAAATAATAAAAGTAAAACTCAAGTTTCTCAAGTTTTTTTTTTTTTATGTTTTTTTTTGTTATAATGCTCTTATTTGGTTTATCCAATTAACTTTTCTTTTTGTTTAATAATGGATATGCTCGAACATGTTGAGAAACTCCTAGCCGAGTCGAACAAAGATAGTGTAGCATTAATCGGCGATGGCCTTTCTAAACAACATTTTATCGAACTTGATACTTTTGTATCAACAAAAGGAAAATTATACGAAAATCAAGTTAAGTGTAGTTGGAATGGTGAAAGGTTAAATTAAAATTTCAATAAAATTTAATTTAAATAAATTCATAGTTTTTTTTTAAATAGCGAAAATTCAAGAGAAAGAAGTAAATCTATATTTTCAACACAAGTGAGTGATAAAATATCATTCAACGTTCAAAGTAGATTGGTACAAATATTCGAAACTGGCATTGATAGATGTTATTTGACCGATAAACCAGAAAAAATAAAAGAAGATTTAAAACAACGAGGACTCGATCTTTATAAACAAGCTTCAAAAGAATACGAAGAAGAAAAATTCGAAAAAGCGTTGCACACTTTGGACAAAGCGTTCACATTTAGTTCAAAAGAAGCTAATTTTTTTGTGCTTCGATGTGATTGTTTTATTCAATTATGTGACTTTAAAAGCGCCATTTTGACAATCAATAAATTATTGAGTATAATGAAAATTGATTTCGATGAAGACACACCAAATTATAAAGAGATAAACGATAGCTTATACGATAAAATAGCATTTTGTTATTACATGATGGGTCAAACTAATTATGATAATAAATCGTTTATGGAAGCTTTAGAATCCTTTAACAAAGCATCTGAAATTAGACCAGACAATTTAACATTTAAAATTAAAAGTATTTCGTGTTTGTTTTCGATGAATCGTTTGCCCGAGGCTTTGACTCTAATGGATAAAATTATCGATGAAAATGAGTCTTATAAAAATAACAGTAATTTGTATGTACTAAGAGCAAAGCTTAATTTAAAAGATAGTCATGTAATATTTATTTTACATTTTCTTACATTAAAATGCAAAATCATTGTGATTTCTTAATGTTAAACTTCTAGCGAACTTTGAAATTTTAGACTCTCATGTCCCCGGAATATTGTATCATGTGTAATAAAGTACTTGAATTTATTACGTAACTTGAGGCTTGTCTTGGTCTGTCAAGGGGGGAGAAGGTCCGGTAGTGAAACGTGAAAGCGATTATTTAGAAATTAACGGAACCAAAACGTAACATAGAAAATGCTTTAGCGTCACAAAGCTAACTGTAACCGTTGTAGCTACAATGTCGCATCATTCAGAAAATCAAAAATTGAAATTATGGGAAGAAAAAATCAAACCCAGAGTCTTCTTAGTCACAAAATTGGAGTAGGAGATGGATTCTTAACAGATTCCTTAAAGATTATGTTTAATTGTCTACTAGGAAGACGTTGTTAGCATTAAGCAGTATGAGCTTTCAGATTTTAATTAGAAGCTTGAGTGACTTTTTTTTTGGATTTGAAATGAGTGAAAGGTATTTGTTAAATTGAATAAATATCTTTTTGCTCATTATTCGAATCCGTTTTTTGGGTCCCACATTGTAGATCATTTAGCCTGCTTTAAAATGGTATGCTGGGCGCCTTGCATACCATTTTACTCAGCATACCATTTTGAAGCAGGCTAAATGATCTACAATTGACATATATGCACCTGGTTATAATAGTGTTGGCAGTCGACTAATGAGCCAACTGGTCTAAAACATGAACGGTAAATTTTCATACCAGGTGCATATATGTCAATTGTAGATCATTTAGCCTGCTTCAAAATGGTATGCTGAGTAAAATGGTATGCAAGGCACCCAGCATACCATTTTGAAGCAGGCTAAATGATCTACAATTGACATATATGCACCTGGTATGAAAATTTACCGTTCATGTTTTAGACCAGTTGGCTCATTAGTCGACTGCCAACACTATTATAACCTTTGCATGTTACGGTAACGGTAATTGTAACGTAATCGTCAAACCAAACGCCGCTTTAGTACAGCAAAAAAAGGAAAATTCGAGCTCAATCCTTTAATTTTTAATTGTTTTTTAACCAGTATTGGTCAACCGATTTTCTTCTAAAAATCGTTTAATTTAATTTATGGTTTCATAGAATTGTCTAATCCTTATAAATAACATGTATGATACGATACGATAGTACGGTACGGGACGGAGGAGGGTACACCTTTTTTTCACTAACAGTGCTGTACAACGCATCGGAAATACTTACGGAAAAATAGTTACGTCGTAATTGAATTATGAAAGGCTTATTTAAGGAAACAAATACATTTCGTTTTTTAAGAAATACTTACGAAATCATTCATTAAGGATTTACTTACCATATAAAAAAATAAGATACAAATACGCTCAACAAACAGTTACGCTTTTAAATTTAAGAAACAATTACGGAATGAATATGTTCCGGTCAAACTTGAATATAAATAAATTTGAAAATTTTTTATACTGAATATCCTGTGAGATAATTACACTTTTTACTGTTATAACAGTATAACAGTACTGACTGCAAGTACTATTATATTGGCTGCCAGTGTATATGACAGTTCCATCTTTGTTAGGATCTTTCCATCGTTTCATCTTTGTTTTAATGAGAGCCATGAAATGAATAATGGAACGACTTTGGCCCATGTTAAATCATTCTACACTTCATCATGAAAGGGCAAAAATTTTAAAAGAAAGGCTATTCATTTTTCAGGATATTCAAAAAGGGTATTCGGCAATTCGAAACTTAACTTTAAATTCTTTAAAATGAATAGGCTATTCGGGGTATTCGGCTATTCGATTTTTTACTTTAAATTCTAAAAATGAATAGGCTATTCGGGGTATTCGGCTATTCGATTTTTTACTTTAAATTCTAAAAATGAATAGGCTATTCGGGGTATTCGGCTATTCGATTTTTTACTTTAAATTCTAAAAATGAATAGGCTATTCGGGGTATTCGGCTATTCGATTTTTAACCAAAGCCTTGTCCAAAAGGATCGTGAGCTTAATTTTTTTAAAGAATATTAATCCCACCTAGCCCCCTGGCTACGCCATTGCCTGTGACCTCGGGGCTAATGAGATAAGAGGGGGAGACTGTGACAAGCTTGTAAAAAAAGCCAACTAAGTCTGATTTATCAGGGTAGTTAGAACCGGCGTCGACGGCCAATCCAAATAACGGCCGTCGACGTCGGTTCAACTACCCAAAGCACGTGAGACAAAGGTTAAAATATTTTTTTAAGCCGATTCTGAGTCAAATGAATCATTGATTAATCCTTACGCGTTTACAATCATTTTGAGAATGGATTTATTTTATTTGGATCTAGGGACAAAAAAGTTTAAAGGCTTTTCGAAAGGGGTCCTGTGAACTCGGGGCTAATGAGATAAGAGGGGGAGACTGTGACAAGCTTGTAAAAAAAGCCAACTAAGTCTGATTTATCAGGGTAGTTAGAACCGGCGTCGACGGCCAATCCAAATAACGGCCGTCGACGTCGGTTCAACTACCCAAAGCACGTGAGATTAATGTTCAAATAGTTCTGATGCAATTCTAAGTCAAAATGCATCATTGTTTAAATTTTACGCGTTTATAGGTAAAACAAGAAGTTTTTTTTGACGGAAACTTTTGTAAAAAAGTATCTTGATGATAAATCAAGCGCCTTAAAGAAAATTTTCCCGTTGAATTTTATTCGTATTTCTTTTTTTTTTTAATTGGTTTTCATTACGAGATATTATAATAAATAATGTTCTATTCACATTTCTTTACTCATTTAACTAAAAAAATAAATACCCAATCACTCGAAAAGGCTGTCTCAATCTTAAAAATCGAATACCCGAAAAGCCTATTCGATTTTAAGTTTTTAAGTTTTGAAAATCGAATACCCGAATAGCCGAATAGCCTATTCGATTTTAAGTTTTTAAGTTTTGAAAATCGAATACCCGAATAGCCGAATAGCCTATTCGATTTTAAGTTTTTAAGTTTTGAAAATCGAATACCAGAATAGCCGAATAGCCTATTCGATTTTAAGTTTTTAAGTTTTGAAAATCGAATACCCGAATAGCCGAATAGCCTATTCGATTTTAAGTTTTTAAGTTTTGAAAATCGAATATCCTGAATAATCTGATTTAAGAAAAAATTGCCCCTTCGTCCACTTCATGTTGAATTCTTACGATTTTTTTTTTCAGTTCAATTATTGATTCAGCACCAAATGCGTAAGAATTTAAATTTAAAGATTTTTTTATATTTAATGCTGAATACGAAATACTGCTTTGGAAAATGCAGTGTAAGTTAATAATTATAAGAATAATTTAACATCGACGAGGTATTTAGTGCCTGTGGCAAAGTCGCGTTTCGAGTTGTAGTGCTGTAATATCGAACGAAGAATAATTCGAACCGACGCAATAAATTATCCGTAACTTATTACTTTTCGAATTTAATTTGTCCGTATTCTTTTACATCGTAACTATTTATCTATCTATTAATCCGTAAGCAATTTCAGTCCGTATTTAAATACTTATAACCAAAATTAAACGTTACCATTTTTAAAATATCCCAAGTGCTAAAATGGATTTGTCTTAGTGAATTTCTTTCCTAAAAATTATATCGCTGTTTTTGTTATTACTAAAACAACGCTACACTTTGATTGTTCTTATCAAAAGAAAGATTCTTTTTGCATTAAAACAACATCCTTAATTGTAACTTGATTAAAACTCAGCTTTTTTATTTAAAGATTTCCAAATGTTTTCATGATTTGAAAACCGCTCTAAAAATAAATTCAGAAAATACAGAAGCAAAAGCACTAATCGAACAACTTCAAGAAACAGCCGAACAACTTAGAAATGGTGGTTTAATATTGAGTTTAAGTAATCGAACAACAGACGCTTTACAAAAAATGACTGGTGCTATTTCGTTTAATCCAAGCAAACCAGAGTATCATTTACAACGTGGTATTTTGTACAAACGATTAAAAGACTTTAATTCGGCTATAGATGATTTTCTAATTGGCCTAGAAAAAATGAATGAATACGAAATTAAAGATCAAATAATGTACTCGAATTTTCAACGACAAATTCTTTTGACTTACAATGATTTTGCAATACAATGCTACGAAAAACGATTTTATGACGACGCTATAGTTCTACTAAACAAAGCCATTAAAATTGAAAAAAAAGAAATTGGTTTCTATGTTAATCGTGGAGGTAACTTAACTCTTAAATTTACAAAAAAAATCGATTTAATTTAATCAAAAAAAAAAAGACTGTTTTTACAAAAAAAATGAAAAACGATTTGCACTTCTTGACTACGAACAAGCGTATGAAATAGACCCAAACAATCAAGAAATTAAAGACCGTGTTGGGAGGGTTTATTTTGAAATTGCCGTTCAAAAATATGAAGAAAAAGAGTACGAAGTAAGTGATTTTTTAACAAAATTTTAATTTTTCTTTGATTAATTTGAAAATGGAAGGAAGCAACGAAAAATTTTGATCGTGCTATTGAAATGTGTCCAAGTAACTGTAAATTTTATGTATCTCGAGCAAGAACAAAATACTTTACAGAAGTATGTTTTTAAAAATTTGGAATTTTGAAATTTTTTAAAAATTTTTTTCTTTATTTCAAAGGACAAATTTGGAGCACAGAGAGACATTTGTATTAGCATTTTATTAGAACCATCGAATCCTGAAATACCAAACATTATATCGAGGATATTTATTAATCAAGATTTGAGCGAAGTTTTAACGTCACGACAAATGAATGAGGCAAAAGAATATCTTAAGAAATCTAAGATAACAACAGCCTTCGAGTCGGTTTTCATTTTATTTATCTTAAAACACAAAAAAATTGGAATAATTTTGGTTTAATTAAGAGCTAATGAAAACGAAGCTAAAAATTCAACAAGAGAACAAATAGATAGGCCTAATCGCCTGCAACCCAAGCTAGAAGATTTCTTTAAAGAAGAACAAGAAAATTTAAAGATTATAGATGAAAAGAGAAGAGTGAGTGTTTTTTTTTACTGAAATATTATTAAGGTGTTCTAGACCATTGAGCTCCTTAGTCAGTTTTATGAGGTGTCACGTTGTTTTCCTCAAACTTATACTGATTTAACTTGAACGTGAAACAAACAGAACCTGACAGAAATAGACTATTTGTAAATGAAACCTTCATTTATCTTAAAACTTTTAAATTTAGTGTAATAAGGGCTTCTCAAAAAAAACAGTAAGGTACCAGATTAACAAAAAAATTTGTTAATTAAAATGTATTAATCGAAAAAGTTTTTAATAAAAAACTCTGGGGTTATAACATATTCTATGTAGGGGGTATGGCTATTTACAGTCTTTAACCCCGGGTAATTTGCAAAGTTTTACGGTAAATATCTGTCCACGAAAATAAGAAAATTAACATCCACTGAACACATAATATAATCACCATTAGGTTTTTAAATACTATAAGCAGAAAATCAAGAAAAACATATCATCATGGGACAGGTAATAGACGAATAAATGATCGAATTTTAGGGAGTTTAAAATTCAAAAAACTCTTTTTGATTTAAATCACCTTTATAGGCATTTGGGAATTATGTCATACAGAGCTGAAAATTCACAAATTCACTAAGCTAAGATTTACAGTTTTGGTCATTCACGTGTTCCTCTTGTGAACTTTCATGAACTAATGATTTCGAAAAGCCTTCATTTATTTATAGGCATCAAATTAAAGCTAGTTTTGCAAGCTTTAACTAGAATGTTGTAGCTTTCAGTTGATAGCCCTAAATCAATAAAAGCTTTTCCAAATCGCTAGTTAATGAAAGTTCACAAGAGGAACACGTGAATGACCACAACTGTATGAATGTTCATAAATATTCACAACTTATAAAGGCATGAGTTAAGAATGTTCAGGAATTTAATTCGTGAAAACCAGTATAAAGTCAAAACCATTTAGTCAGAATTTTCTGTCATATCACAAGCTTAGCAGCATAAGAAAGATAAATGCGACTGGGATATCTTTGTGAGTTTGCCAGCGACAACTCAAGGTTGGAAAATGCTAATATGATGGTATTTCTCTAGTTCTATTATGAACAGTCCGAATGTTTTTTATATAATAATTGCCATTCAAGCGTTACCAATTTTTAAATTTTTTTAAAGATAAACAAAACGATTAAAGACACTGTTAAAATAAATTTCGATCCAAATGTACCAAGGTTAAAACCAGTACGTGCAACTTTTGACTCAAAACGAGAATATTCTAAAAAAGGATACAACTGGAGAAAGTTTGATGTTGGAATTTCATGAAAAGACAAAAAATAAAGCAATTTTTTTAGCTCAATTTAATTTTATTTTAAAAAATGTAAAATAAATATTTAAAAAACTTTTACTAAAAAATATTTAATTTTACCGGCGAAAAAAAATCAGTTACTAAACAAAGTGCGACGAAATTTTTCAATTATTTCAACTTTGTTTGGATTGTAGGCAAGTTCGTTTAATATTGAACTCATTTCTTGTTCAATAGCTCGTTTGATTCGCTTTGGTTTTGTATTTTGACTTCGATTGCGACGGTTACTAAACCACGCTGTCACTTGTTTGACTGTAATTCCACATTGTTTTGCAATTTTTTCTTTTTCTTCTAGAGTTGGATAAGGGTTATTTATGTGGTCTTCGAACCATTCGTTCATCGTTTCGACAGCTATATCTGGCAATTGTTGCTTTCGTGATCGAGTTGGTAAAGATTTGTCTCTTTGAATACCAGATCTTTCAAATGTAATCGGCTCAACCGATTCAAAACTCAATTGTGATTGATTATTTTGATGGATTTTAAAAGATTCATTTATTATTTCGACATTACTGTTACATAATTCTGACGTTTGAGTATCATTACTAGTATTAGAACAATAACTAGGATATGTATAATTTGACATATCACCAAAACTTGAAGAATCAGTTGAGCTGGAAGTTAAAATTACAGGTGATGTGTTATTTGGATTGTATTTTGTTTGATAATTGTACCAATTGTAGTAGTTCGAATTGTAATAGCTTGGATAAGATTGATCGATCGGACTTGTTGGCCAATATTTTGGCTCATCGTTAAATAAATTGTTAGAAAAACTTGGAGATGATTGATTGTCGAATTGTTGTTGATACATTGTTGAATTTTGAAGATATTTTTTTTTTTTTTTTGGATTTAATTAATTTATTCATTGGCCTCAGCTTATTATTAATTATTGAAGATATTTTCGTTTTGGATTAATTTTATTTTATTTAAATTGGCACCAGCGTAAGCCGTTTTAGCCAAAATCTAAAGAAATAAACAAAAAGTCTAATATTATAAAGAATAAGATTAAAAGTTAAAGTTTTTTAGTCCGAGTTAAAAAAAGTACATAATAAAGTTTCATATTGTTTCGGTGCATGTTTACTGCTAGTAATGAATTCATCCATTAAATTATTTATTAGAGGGTTGCTGTTTATAATACAATTGTTGAGGTATGTTTTGTTTAAGTCTTGAAATCTTGTTTGTATGGTACAAAGACCCGAAATTTCTTGTAACCTGATTGTTTTCTCATCGTATTTTTGTTTGTAAATAATGCGAATTGCTGTATTTTGAATCGCTTGAAGTTTTTTGGTTCTTGTCTTTGATAGTCTTGGGAGTATGAATGATGAGTAATCCAAGATCGATCGAATTAGTGACTTGTAAATGTTCGTTAAAGTTTTATGAGTGAGCGACCACGATTTTTGACAAAGAATTTTGAGGCAGTTGATTCGCTTGTAGCATTTTTCACGGATATTTTCAACTTGATATTTAAAAGATAAATTTCGATCGAATGTGATACCTAGAAACTTTGGCTTGGGATTGTGTTCTAATTTTTTGTCGTACATTTTGAAACAGTATTTTTTGATTGGTCGCGTTCCATTTGCAAAAATAGTGTAATTACATTTGCTGGGTGCCATTTTGAGTCTCCAATTATTCAACCAAGTCTCAATCTGTTTTAAATATTTGTTCACAATTTTTTCCAAGGAACCATCCTTTCCAAAAATAAAATATGTACAAAGATCGTCGGCAAATAGAAGCGAATAAAAAGTGTTCTTTTTTGTTTTGGTCTCTGTATGATTGATAAAGATCGAAAAAAGAAGTGGACTCAAGACTGATCCTTGAGGGACTCCGGCTTCAATTTTGAAATCTTTCGAGTTTGAGTTGTTGAGACGAACCAGAAAACTTCGGTCTTGTAGAAAGTTCATGATCCAAGCAATTAAGTATTTTGGTACACCATTTTTTATCATTTTGTAAATTAAACCTTTGTGCCAGACTTTATCGAACGCCGAGGCTATATCGAAGAAGAAGGCACATACTTTTTTGCGACGGTTAAATGATTCTACGATTTTTTGGGAAAGATGGACTAAATTGTCTTTGGTTTGTCTTTTTTGTCTGAACCCGGATTGCTCGATTATTGTAATATTGTTCTCTTCGATAAATTTTATAAGACGTCGATAAATTAGTTTTTCACATAATTTTCCAAGGCAGCTAGTGAGACTTATCGGTCGATAATCTTTTGGATCGTTACTTTGTCCAACTTTTTTGGGGATCATTGTCATCGTGGCTGTTTTCCAAAGCTTTGGTATTTGGCTTGTTTTTAACGTCAAGTTAAAAAGTTTTAAAATAAGTTGTTTGAAGTGGTCAGACGCATTGCTTAACATAAGATTGTGAACTTGATCAGGGCCGGATGAGGCATTTCGATTTAGTTTTTTTAGCTCGTAATTAAGTTCATCTATAGTAAACGGTTGATCTAGTTGAAAGTCGAGATTTGTTGTTTTGACATCTCTTTCGATTAGATTTTTGAATTTTTCATTAAAATTTGCGTCGTTCGTATCTTTAAATGTATTTTCGAGAAGTGATCCAAAAAGATTTGCTTTTTCGTCTTCTTCGCGATACGATTTGTTTTCGTAGAAAAGAGTTGGTATTGTTTGTTTTTTTGATTTCGGATTAAAAGTTTTTTTTATTCTTTGCCAATAAGGACGAGATGAGGACGCTTTCGAACCCAAAGAATTGACGAATTTTTGCCACTTCAAATTTTTATAAGCTTTGATTTCGTCTTTGATTAGTTTTTTCAGTTTGTTAAGTCTCGTTTTGTCTTCGTTTGACTTAGTTTGAAAACGGTTTTTGCATTTGATTAAATCGATTATATATCTAGGTAGCTCTTTTGTTTCTACGTTTGACCTAATCGGAATTGACTCTTTTGAGCAACTTAAAAGTGTATTCGTGATGAATTCGTTTAGTTCGTCTGGGTCGTTTTGTAAATCGAGTGGTAATTCGCTTGGAAGTAAATTTTTGAACAAGTTCCAATCAGCTCGATTGAAGTTGAATTTTCGAATGTTGTTGGGGACAAACTCATTTCGCTCGATTTCATCATTAAACGTTACAATTGATGGATAATGATTACTGCCCATAATGTTGTCTCGAAGTGTTTTGTATTGATTAAAACTAGAAATCATCGATGTGTGACAAAAGATGTAATCCAAGATATCCTCTTTCTTGTTGGAGAAAGATTTATATGTTGTTGAGCAATCACTGAGTCTGAGAATATTGTTTAAATTGGATATTTTATCTAAAATCTTA
Organism: Brachionus rubens; assembly: GCA_022207745.1. Classification (NCBI taxonomy): domain Eukaryota; kingdom Metazoa; phylum Rotifera; class Eurotatoria; order Ploima; family Brachionidae; genus Brachionus; species Brachionus rubens. Next base: position 973,328 of record JAJVHD010000009.1, on the reverse strand, counting down.
CCGTTTTGGTTAGCTGATTGACAGCCATAAGCAAACGATTTACTATTAAGATCACCACATAGAATAAATTTTCGCTCGTTTATTGATTCAAACAGCTCGAAACAATTATTGAAGAAACAATTATTGAAGATATTTTCGCAAAAAAAATGCTATTTATACCAGGATGTAAAAGAAATTAAAGTGTGTCTAGTGATAGAATTTCAAACTTTGCAATCATAAATTTTTTTTTTGATAAAAATCGAAATCAATCACCTAAAATCAATTAATTAATCAATCACTTTTTTATTAATCACAATTTACCGAATTTTTAATTCAATTGTTTTTTTAAAATTTTTAATATTTGCTGGTCAGAAAAAAAGTTTTAGTCCATCTTACTAAAAAACCATCGAATTATTCAACCGCCATCAGTCATTGGAAACATTTTTTTTTTTGCTTTTTTTTCCACCTTTATATAATCATTATCATTTACAATTACATAATTAGATGGATAAGAGATTTTCTTTCAGACAGATCTTTTAAAGTGAATATGAATAATTCATTTTCTTCTTCCTTTTCAATTCAGGCTGGTGTTCCCCAAGGATCGGTTTTAAGCCCACTTTTATTCAGCGTATTTATCAATGACATCCCACAAAGAGACTCTACGAACCAAAATTACACACTCCTTTTTGCCGATGATCTAATGACTTTCTTCATCTACCGGACAATGGGAAAAAAACTCAAAAGTGTAATCAAGAAATATTTAAAAGAATTAGAAACTTGGCTCTGTAAGTGGAAAATGAAGATGAGTGCTGCAAAATGTAATTATCTGATTTTTGCACAAGGGAAAAATTCGGACAAAATATCCCCTACCATTTTCAATGAAAAAATCCCTCAAGAAAGTTCCGTAACTTTCTTAGGAATAACAATAGATGACAATCTATCATTTGGGCCATTAGTCGATGGAATAAGAAGGAAATGTTTCTCAAGACTCAAAATAATTAAAATTCTCTCTGGTAAGCGGTGGGGTTTGAAAGAAAATTTGTTAGGAAATATCTATAAAGCGATTATTGGTTCAGTTATCGATTATTGTTTTCCTTGTATCAATCTAATTAGAAACTCATTGGTCAAGAAACTCCAAGTAATTCAGAACTCTGCTATTAGAGCAGTTTTGAAACTTCCATACCGTACCCCGTCGGACGAATTACATATGTTAGGCCAGCAACGCCTCAACCTCAATCGAATAGACCAACGATTAGATGAGCTCACTGACAAGTAATATATACGAGATGAGCTCACTGACAAAAATGGCTTAGAAAAATCTGTCTCAGTTGTTGTTCGACTTGTTAACGAGTACAAGAGGGCTTTCAACTCTCTTAATGGCAACACTCCAACCCCTTTGTCTAACGCGTATTTGGTCATTGACCAGTTTTCTCACATCTCTTTACCTTCTTTCTAGTCAAAATGATTATCTTTTAACCCTTATCTTTTAAATTTTTTATCTTATTTTTTTATTTTTTTTGTTTTTATTTTTTTTTTTTTTTTTTTTTTTTTTTTTTTTTTTTTTTTTTTTATGCTGAAGGAGCATTAGCTCGACCAGTTTTTTTACTAAATAAATAAATAAATAAATATTTAATTTATATTATGATTTGATGATTTTTTTTAAAACTTTGGCTAAGACGGCTTAGGCTGGTGCCAACTAAATAAATAAATTAAATAAAAAAAAATCAACCGCCATGTGTGCTTTTTTTTTCGATATAGCCTCGGAGTTTGATTAAGTTTGACATAAAAGCATTACTTATAAAATGATCACTTGATACACAAGATACTTGATTGTTAGGATCATTAATGGTTCATTGGAAAAAAATTGTTAAAAAGTAGAGTTCGCGCCATGCAAAACTTCCACGCTATCTGAATTTTCAAAATCCGACTTGATAACTTTGTTCTCCATATATGAAAACCTAAGAATGGAAAATTTTTAGGGGGATCAAAAAAAAAATTTTGCACAGAGGAGCCCAACTTACATTGCTTTTAAAGGAGTGTGTCTTGGATTTTCGCTTGTTACTATCTCAAATGACCTAATATGAATTTTGTCATTTAGCTTTTCCAAGAATCAAAAAAAGGCAAATTTTTCTAGTTTTATTTACATCTTCTCCCGTTTTTCGCTTATTGCTATCCAAAATGACCTCATATGTATTATGTTCGATACAGATTCTGAAAGAGCACAAAATTTGACACACGCTAATGATTTTTAAAAATAAAAAAAAAAATTTTTTTGTTATTTAGTTCGGCCAAGAAGCCAAAAAAGACGTATTTTTCAAGTTTTTTTACATCTCCTCCCAGGATTACCCCATAACATATATTTTATTAGTAACCAGCTTATAGAGCAGAAAATTCTGAACAAAATATAGGTTTTAGATTTGAGATTTTTTTGCCTGTAGAATAGAAACAATCTGCCTAAAAAGGTGCAAAAAATCAAAAACCTGAAGGATGAAGGAAATAGCAACTTTTGACCCGAAATTCGTGATTCTCGCATAGAAAAACCATAGTAAACATATATATTTTGTTATAGAATATATTATTTCGAAAATTCAATTTTGAGAGTTTTTTTCGAAGCTAATTTAGGCATTTTTTTTTTGAAAATTGAAGGAATCGTATATATGAATAAATTTATATGTATTCTATGGTTTTTATATGTATTAACACCTTTTTAGGCACATTGTTTCAATTCTAAAGGTAAAAAAATCAAATATCTAAAACAGGTTTTTGATTTTTAGAAACACAAATTCACTTAGCATGGAAATTTTGCATGGCGCGAACCCTACCTGAGACAAATTTAGTGGTTGAACAATTTGAGTTTCAAAATGTAACTGATAAAGTGTAGTTGCATTGTTTTTGTAAATGTTGTCAATAATATAGTTTCAAGTTGTTCAACAAAAAAATTAGAACACAAACTCAAACCTATGTTTTTAGGCATCACATTCGAATACTGTCTCATTCATTGTCAAAAATCGTGGTTTTTAAATCATAATTGATAAATTTTTAACTCTTAACTCTCAATCCGACTATCAAGCTTGTTCATCTTTTAACTGTTTTTTATTTTAGCATTTTTGTTCGAGACTTATTCCCTTTTTTATTTTATTTACGCTGAAGGAGCATTAGCTCGACCAGTTTTACTAAATACAATTCTGGTCATTCACGTATTCCTCTTGTGAAGTTTCATGAACCTATGATTTTGAAAAGCCTTAATTGATTTATGAGTATCAATTGAAAGCTAAGAGGCTCTAGTTGAAGCTTGTAAAACTAGCTTTCATTTGATACCCATAAATCAATGAAGGCTTTTCAAAATCATTAGTTCATGAAAAGTAACAAGAGGAACACGTGAATGACCACAACAGTAAATAAAAAAAAATTTAATACCTGCTAAGACGGTGGTGATTTTTTTCTTAAGAATATTTGTCTTTTTCAAAACTTGCTCTGGTGCTCGGTAGAGATAATTCTAACATCCTTGTTTTTTTTTTTAAATATTTGTCAGACTTAAAAGTCAATGACTTTGACTGATACATGAGTGTCAATGAAATTTTTCAGTCCAAAGATTTTTTTATTTTATTATTTTTGAATCTTAATTGAGTCACACGTTTTTTTAAATCATAACAAAGACAGTTTATGTTGCATTTCTATAATTATGATTCAAGAACAAAGATTAAACTTTCAAAACTAAAATATTTTGTTAAATAATTTAATTTTCAGGGTTTCATTACTTTTAAGATTAGGAAGAGAAAGAATGTCGAGTGTACCAAATTTATTATTAAACAGTCCAAGTCGGATAAGCCATGCAAAGCGTAAAATGCCTGAGTCGTTCTATCGTCCTCCAGTTCAAAAGACTCAATTGTTCTCTGCTTCAGAGATCCTTCCTCGCTCAATTCACCATTCTCATACAAACTCATTACCAGTCGAAACTCCAATACCTCCAGTCAATACCTTAAACAGTACTTTATCTGTAAATAATTTATACGATAAATCGAATGCAATCAAGCCACCTCAAATGGCATATTATCCCCAACAAAATGATCTTCCAAGAGGAATCTCGCCTCTAGTTGGTAAACAAGAACAACAATATTTTCATTCAAAAACATATTCTCTTCCTTGTACTTTTGATCCTCTTCAACAACAAAATCCTAATTATATGAACAGTCCTCAAAATTTTGGACCCCCTATGCGAAGTCATAATCCGAATGGAGACATACCTTTACCGCCTGGTTGGAGTGCTGAGAAAACATCAAGTGGTCAAACGTATTTTATAAAGTAAACCATTGTCGATGCTCTAATTAGAATTTTTTTTAATTGGTTATCAATTTAAGTCATTTTTTAAAAACAACAACATGGGAAGATCCAAGAAAATTGTACAATCTTCCAACAAACCAGAATGAAATAAGCAACGATTTGAGATCGACAATTACTAAAACTATTCCTCTACCATCTGGTTGGGAGGAAGCTAGAACAGCAAATGGCGAAGTATATTTTATTAATCATTTCAATAAAACTACTTGTTGGGAAGATCCAAGGATAAGTAAGCATTGATTTAAATATCCTGACTTGTTACTCACAAATTTTAGATCTCTTTGCTTTGTCTCAAACGTTCTTTTTGACTCTTATACTGTCTTTCATAATGTCTTTTAATAGCAGACATATGTATTTTAAGGTATTGAGTGGGTACGGGTAACCCGAAAAATTCAGGTTTTAAGTTCGTGTAGGATATGGGTTATATAAATTTTGGTTTTCAGGTATAGGCCTTGGTTGGGTAGCCCATAAAATTTGGGTGTTAATAAGGTTCCGGAAATTCAAAACTTCCACACTATCAAAACTTTGCTATTTCGATATAAGATTCGGAATCTGCGTCCCAAAAAACCTTTAAATATGTATTTTTTTATTTTTTGGAAAAAAATTATTTTTTGAACATGTTCCTGTAAAAAGTCGATTTTAGGAACTAATCCCAACATTTTGTTCAGAATTTTGTCTAGTTTCAGATATAGTAAAAAATGGGGAATTTGGACGAGATTTGATTTTACTGGAATTATGCACATTTTTCCGCTTTTTTCCTATGGTAAAATCACGCATTATTTTTTTACAGAACATTATACACATCATCTTGTAAAAAAATTTTTTTTTTTCGAAAAATAATCCAGACCTATACCTGAAAACCAAAATTTATGGGTAACCCTTATCCTACCCGAACCTAAAACCTCAAATTTTCGGGTAACTTGTACCCACCCAATACCTTAAAATTAAAGATTAATAGAAAGAATTCGGTATTATGAAAGACCAATCTTTGAGAGATAGGTTAGAAGCCACCATCTTTGGATTAAAGTATTAAAGCACATTTAGTTGATAGAGGTAAGACTAAAGCAAATATTTTTCTAGGTATTTCAAATATTTTCAAATCTATTGTTTTTTAAAATTTAGAAAAAAAAAAAATTTTGAATTATTTAACTTGCCCATAAAATGCACATTAAATTAAGAAACATTAATATTTTTTCTTTTATCTTAAAGATATTTACATGCAACAAGAACAACAAAAAATCTATTCAGCTCAACAATACAACGATAAATCAATGCATGTTTCAATGGGTCAAAATCAAGCCCATTACATGAGCTCTCAATCATCTTTAAGCTCTTCTTCGGCTTCAATTTCGTCATCAAATAGCTCAATTCCATCAATGTCTGGAAGTAATTCAACTCTAAATCGATTACCAAGTGGAAATTTTGAGATTAATTATCAACAAATTCAGAATCAAAATTTACCTAATCTTACCAACAAAACTCCACAAGAAAAAGTTGAAATTCTAAAAAAAGGCCTAGATGAAGTCAGTCAGCAAAAAGCAATGATTTGTAAACAATTGGGCGAATTAAGTCGCCTCGAAAATAATCTCAAATCAAAATTATCTCCCCAAGATTTAGAAGACGTTCTCAATCGGCTAAAATTAAATGATAACAAAATGGGATCATTTTCGTCTTTCGAAAATCAACCTGTACACAATAAAAAAAATGAAACAACTCCTCTCAAATCGCAGTCACTAGTTAAAGGACCTGATGGAGAACTCGATTCGACTATATTGGCTGATTCAATTTCAAACAATCAAGATTAAGAACTTGAGTTGATTTTGAGCTAAAAAAAAAAACGGGTATCATTAGTAATCTAATGAAAGCTCAAATTTATTTTCAATTATGTCAAAAAATTTTTTTTTTTTTGTAGGTTAACAATTTATTAGGCTTCAACTATTTTTAAAATTAATTTATTTTTTACTTAAAATCAAATAATCGAAAAAGACATAATTTTTATAAGACGGATTAAGCAATGAGTTTTTGTTGTTGATATTTTTGAAGTTATCTTCATTAAAACATTCTTCATGCAAAAAAAAAAACAAAAAAATTTCAATTTTTTTATGTGTTGGTATTTGATGTAAAGATTAAATGGCAGGTGAATAAACTACCTGAAGTTAAAAAAAAAAAACTATTTTATTTGAAACTTAATTAAAAAAAAACTTTATTTTTTATCTTGGATTGACGTAATGCAATGTTTGGCGTATGTTTTGTTATTAATTTTCTTTTTTATTTTAATGGATAGTGTGTTCAAAAATGTATAAATTCTTATAAAGCAAATTTAAAATATTTTTTTACATAATAATTAAATCTGACAAAAACCTGAATAAAGAACATGGTGGTAGTAGTAGTAGTACAACACTGGTTCAGAACCTCAATTTCTCAACTTTCATGAACCTTCATGAACTTCAATCTTCCGAACATTACAGTGATTCGATTTGAAAAACTAAAAAAACTTTCATGAACGTTTATGAAAGTTCATGAAAGTTCATGAAGGTTCAGAAATGAACATTCTGAAAGACCAGTGTTGTAGTTTAACTGCGACTCGAAAAATCGAGTAGAATCTAATGGCTATAGCAGTTTTTTGCAAGCTTTTGCTTGCCCATCCACCATTCATCTAATCTTGATTTGAAATTCTCGATTGACGTTACTTCAATTAATCTCTGCGGCAAACTGTTCCAGTCTTCAACAACTCGGTTTGTGAAAAAATTGAAACGGACTGCACTTAACCAGCTCTCTTTTTATTCCCATTGAATGACCTCTTAAGTTGTATGTTTCTTTGTTTACTTTTAGTGGAAAACCATTCACAATTTCGACCCTTTCAATGTTATTACAAATTTAAAAAATTGAATTAAATCACCTCTTTGCCTTCTTGTGTGCATATCTGTCATTTTGGTTTAATCTCTAAAAGTAAATTGCCTATTTTAAAATTCGCTGCATATGCTTAATAGTTAGTATTGATATAATTCTGAAACAACTTTTAGAAAAGGAATTAAAACTTTCGACTTAGACTTGAATCGTCAAATTTTGCAGAAAGCTTAGCGTCGCAGCAAATATCAACTGACTTTTTAGCTAATTTGTTAAAAAAACCAATTTTAGTGTCCAATTTTCAACATAATTATGTATTGCTTATCATTGATTTGACGCTTGATTCCCATAGAAAGAAAAAATATATTTCTTAACATTCAGTCAGTTTTTCAAAGCAAATTAAAATTTATAATTCGTTTATTATGAGCCCTGGATAGATGTATAAAACTGATTTTGAAAACTGTTGCTAACATCTTGGTCGTTTCTAGTGTTGGCAGTCTATCAAGACAATCAGGGTATCATTTTGAAGCAGGCGTGAGAGTTTACCGTTCTTGTTTAAGTCCAGTTAGTTCATTAGTCGACTACCAACACTAGTCGTTTCGAAAAATCTTGAAAATGGTTCGATAGTTTATGATTTTCTGAACGTTTATTAATGTTCATGAAATGATTTGAACGTTCAGTATGTAACATTTGAACACGCAGACAGTTCAAAGAGATGAAAACGGATTAATAATTTCTCATGAAAACGGGTTGAAACATCGAAGTAGAGATAATATTCTTCTGAAAATTACTGCGAAAATTAAAAAAGGAACTCTTAGGGTTCACCAAGTCATAAAGCAGATTCTAGCCGTTTCAAAACATGTTAACTAACAGAAAATTATTTCGAAAAAAATTTTTACCGAAAAGAATGGGACATTAGTTGGTAGGATCTGTAATATAAGTGTAATGTTAAAGAAAACCCGCTTTTTTCCACGATTTTTGGAAAATTTACTATTTAACGGGATTAAAGAACAAAAACTAAAAAATTTAATTTCAATTCATCAATATATGTAATGGAATAGGGGTGTCGGCTTTACTTTACTTGAGGAATAAATTAAAGGTAAACCCTTTATTTCCTTTATTTTTTCTTTTATGCGTTTTTCTGCTTCAGGACACTATATTTTAGTGTTTTTTGAAAATGAAAAATCAGTTTTCCGAGAAATAAAGGAAATAAAAGGTAAACCTTTACTTTATTGATAAAGGATAAAGGTTTTAAAAAAGCCTTTATTTTTGGTAAAAGCTAAAAACCTGTCAACATGATCCTACATTAAAATAACGAAGTTACATTGAACTTTATAATATAATTATATTTACAAATAAAGGAAAAAATAAATTTCAATGTAACTTCGTTATTTTAATGTAGGATCATGTTGACAGGTTTTTAGCTTTTACCAAAAATAAAGGCTTTTTTAAAACCTTTATCCTTTATCAATAAAGTAAAGGTTTACCTTTTATTTCCTTTATTTCTCGGAAAACTGATTTTTCATTTTCAAAAAAACACTAAAATATAGTGTCCTGAAGCAGAAAAACGCATAAAAGAAAAAATAAAGGAAATAAAGGGTTTACCTTTACTTTATTCCTAAAGTAAAGGGAAAAAAAAGTAAAGGCGACACCCCTATAAAGGAATTCTTGGTGAATCTTCTTGAAACAACTTTCAAGACTTGATTGATTTCTAGAATTTTGGTTTTATGGTTTGGTGAACCTTACCAAAATATCTCAAAAAATATTGGATTAATTGAGATTTTTTCTAAACTTTTTCTTGTTTTTTGAAAAACTTAATCGTGGCCAGCGGCTAAAACACAAATCTCGAGACTTTTCTAAACATTATTAAAAACCGTTTTTTTTTTAAAAAGGCGATTTTTCTAAAATTTGGGAATTTTTCCTTGAAAATTTACGGAAATTGATATTTCGGACACATTGTAATTTCAAGAGTTATTTATCATTTGAAAAACCCTCAACTATTCTTGTAGAGAAATACTTAAACTACAAAGCTGATAAGCCCGTGTCTTATCTAGATATAAAATTAAAGAGAAATTGGTTCTCAAAAAACATGAAAAACTAACTAATATTTATGATTTGGTGCATCTTTGTAAGTTTTATTCAAAACGATACAAGTATCTAAAATAGTAAAAGAAAAAAAAAATAACCTTTTACATCGACCAACATATAGGAATCAACAACGTCTCTTTAAGAGAGGTCAATAAAAAATGATTTATGCAAAACCTAAACTATTTGATCACATAACTGAAGGTTTATTAAGCAATTTGATCATCGGTAGGAAAAATAAATTTGCCAGCAAAATCAATCTGCCCTGTGCTGGACATTAAAGAAGTTTAAGATAATAAATGACTTTCTGTAACACGAAAATATTTTTTGTTGATATCTGTATTTTTTGTTAAAATCAGAATTTTTGTCTATTTCAGACATATGTACCTATGAATTTTAAGGTATTGGGTAGGTATCGGTTACTGACTTCCACGAATGCAAAACTTCCACGCTATCTGAATTTGCAAAATCTGACTTATATGGATAGTCATATATGGATAGTCTCCATATATGAAAACCTAGAATTGCCAAATTTTTAGGGAAGGTCTAAAAAAAAAATTTTTGACCCAGAGGGGCCCAACTTTCATGGCTTTTGAAGGAGTGTGTCTTGGTTTTTCGCTTATTGCTATCCAAAATGACCTCATATGTATTATGTTCGATACAGATTCTGAAAGAGCACAAAATTTGACACACGCTAATGATTTTTAAAAATACTGCACTTCTAGCGCACTTTCCCCTTTTGCGTAGGCGTAGCGTAGCGTACCGTACCCAAGAGTTTTTAATAAATTTTTGAATGAATTTTTTTTTCTCTTTTCAAAATTAAAGACAATTTAAAAAAATGGATTTTAGTAAATAAGTTAAATGTAAGATAATCCAAAACATATTTTTTATATTAAGTTCTTAATCTTTTGTCTTTAAGAAAAAACTAAAGGTTACAAACGAAAGTTCAAGCGAAAATAAGAAATAATCAGAAATTTATATTTTTTTAATTGACACTAATTATTAGGAAATAAAAGAAAAAATTGATTTTAAGGATTTCTTTAATCAAAAACAGGTCTTTTGTATTGTCGGTACGGTACGGTACGCTATGGGTACGGTGGTACGGTGGGTACGCCTTAGGTACGGTGGGTACGCTTTGGGTACGGTACGGTACGCCTTGGGTACGGTGGGTACGCTACGCAAAGGATACGGTACGCTACGCTACGCCTACGATACGGTACGCTACGCCTACGGTACGCTACGCAAAAGGAGAAAGTTCGCTAGAAGTGCAGTAAAAAAAAAATTTTTTTTCTTATTTAGTTCGGCCAAGAAGCCAAAAAAAGACGTATTTTTCAAGTTTTTTTACATCTCCTCCCAGGATTACCCCATAACATATATTTTATTAGTAACCAGCTTATACAGCAGAAAATTCTGAACAAATTGTAGGTTTTAGATTTGAGATTTTTTTACCTGTAGAATAAAATTTGGCAATTCTAGGTTTTCATATATGGAGAACAAAGTTATCAAGTCAGATTTTAGAAATTCAGATAGCGTGGAAGTTTTGCATGGCGCGAACCTTAGGATGTTAAGCGTATTTGCCAAAATTTTTAAACTAAACAAAAAAAAACACAAAATTAATTTTTTAAAAATTTTATTTTTTTTTCAAAAAATTTTAAAATAAATTTTTTAAACTTTTTATAGAAGTTGATTTTTTTTTATTATTTAAAAAATATTTAAAATATAAATTAAAAAAAAAAAGAAGAAGAAAAAAAACAAAATAAAAGGTGCCAAAATGAAATAAGAAAAAATAAAAGAAGTGTTCAGTTTAAAAAATTATCTTTTTTGTTTTTTTATTAACAATTTTTAAATGTGCCCAACAAAAATAAAAAGGAAAAGGATTCATTCAAAACAAATTTGAATTTTTAAAGCAAAAAAAAAAATATAAATTTTTTTCCCATTTAAAATATAAAAAAATTACTTTACGGCTTCCTAAACAAAAAAAAATAAGTCTAACTAGAAAGAAAGTAATTCCTTGGGAATTTACGGATAAAGAGACATTCAAATGGCTTTAAATTTTAAAAACAGGGCATTTAAAAGTAAAAGTTTGTTCATTTCATTCGTTTTTTTGTTTGTTTGTTTGTAAATATTTACACAATTAGTTTCACGTTTACCTGTTTTTCATTTATAAACAGAGTCTTGACATGAATAGAACATAAATAGATGATATATTTGTTTTGAAAAAAAAAAAAAAATAGAAATAAAAAAACTATATAATGGACCTCTATTGCTTAACTTCCAAAATTTGTCTACAACAAAAAAAAATGTGAAAAAAAGAAGGACTTTGCTGCCTTATACAAGTTAAAAGCTGAGGATAATTATTGACCATTCCGAAACAAAAAAAAAGAAAATAAATTGCATTTTTTTAAGCACCAAAAAATTTTTTTTTTATACATTCTATCTTATCTTATTTAAACCCCTCATTTTGTTTTCAAACATGTCTCTTATCTAAAACTAGCAACCGGTAAAATTCAAATGAAAAGAAAAAAAATCTAAAATAGAAAAAAAAATTTTATCTTCTCTCAATTATCATTCACTGTTTTTTTTTTTAAAAAATAAAAGAGGCTTAAAACGGAAAAAATCGGGAAAAGGTATTAGGAATAAAAAAAGGAACGGGAAAAAGTTGATAAACAAAAGAAAAAAATTATAAGAAGAAGACATTCTCATCTTATCATTCTCAAATGTTCGATTGAGACGATGTAGTTGTATGATTAGAATTTGTGTTATTCGATACAGAGGCAGCGGCCATTGCAGCAGCAGCGACTAATAAAGACGGATTATTAAAGAGTTGTGATATAGCGGCCAGATTGTTGTTAATCGGATTTGATGTTCCATTTTGTGAAGGTTGGGCAAAAGCTGCCAGAGCAGCAAAAGTTGGATTCATTAAATTTTGTAGAAACGGTTGTGAGCTCAAAATTTGTTGATTTAACGTCTCTTGTTTCATCTTTGATAATTTAGTATCTGATTTTGGCGAGACTGTGTTGGATTTTTTGCCATTTTGGACTTTGTTTGTGGTAGGCGAGTGTCGTTGGGTCAAATCAAGAGGATTTAAACCTTTTAAATCACCACTCAAAATATTATTAATGTTAAATTTTTCTTCTCTTTTGATATTTTTACTCGTATCGTTTTGTTGCATTTGTTGTTTGAGCCTTTTTTGTGCCAAATTTTCGGCCAATGTGTCGACAGATAAAGTTTTTCGTTTGACTGAACTAGATGATATGGATGAAGGAGATGCTTGACATTGATCCGTATTGTCATTATTAGACATGTTTAACACAAGATCAGTCGGTGAAGAGGATGTAGATGAATGATAATTAGATGGAGATGACGACTTTGGTTTAAGAACATTTTGACCATTAGCAGCCAAGTATTTGTATTTATTAACACAAGTCAAACAAATACAATTACCTTTATGACGTTGCTGATTTTGTTGATTTTGTTTAATAACAGAATCAATGGAATTGTTTAGATTAGAATTATGACTAATGTAATTGTTATTGTTATCATCTGTTGTTGACTCGTCACCATTATCAGTATTTATTGACAGATCATTTGGCTCATTTTTGATATTTTGTTTTATCATCATCAAATCAAGTCGATTTTTGTTATTTGTTTTATTGTTTATTAAATTATTCGATGTTATTTGAGATATGTTTGTATTGACTTGATTTGAATCTGTTTTATGACTTGAATCGGTGTTTTCATCCTCTGAATTTGGATCATAACGTTTATTACTACGAACTATACGGTTGATTGAACTTACACTTGGTAACTTTTCTTCACTACAAACCCCCTCTGATTCGAGTCTTTTGAAAAAAAAAATATTGTTAAAAATTTTATGCTTCAATAAACTTTTTAAATTTTTTAAAAATTCAACCAATAGATTTAATTTTTGGGTGTTAAAATGTTGAAAATTTTTTCTTACTTTTTTCTTATTTCCCAAGCGAATATTTGTGGATTTTGTCGTTTGTATTCTTGAATTTTTTTAACAACATTTGGCGTGGCAACTTTTGGCTTTGAGCCTCCAATAAGACCAGGCGATGTTGTTTTAAAAAGTCTATAACGTTTAAGAATTTTACTAACACAACCATGAGATACTTGTAATTTACGACTTATTTCACATGGTCTTACACCTTGTTCAGCTAATTGAACAATTTTTTCACGTGTTTCAGCAGGTAATGGTCTACCATTTATAAATTCACCACCCAATTGATTCAACGAAGCCGTTGCTGTTGTATTCAATTTTTTAGCATTTTTACTATTTGTAGATGATACGGAAGAAGAAGACGAGCCTTGTGGCACATTAGGATCTTGTATATTTTGAAATTGATTTTCATCGTTTGTTTCGGCTTCGTTAGCGTTTCGTTTTCGACAACGACTTCGACTGGTTCGATTAGCCGATCCCGGTATAGATGAAGACGAACACGAATTTTCTTCATAAGACGTATTTGTAATCTTTTGTCTAATGTCATTTTTAATATACTCTTCATTTGTGTACGAATTAGGATCATCGTCTTCGATCATCAGTCGAGCGTCATCGTACTCGTTACCATCCTCATCTAAATTATATCCATACTCCTCGTATTCAGGCTCGTTTGTTTCCGGTTCATTTTGTTCATAATTTTCTTCGTACTCATTGTATTGCTCTTGATTTAAAGAGGAATTTATTTCTTCATCTTCATTTAACTCATCGTCGTCAGGTAATTCTTTTTTTATAATTATTTGTTCAGTGTAGTTTATATTATTTATTTTAAAATCATTCATCTAAACGAAACAAATTAAATTTAACAGGTATTCTCTTAGAAAAGCTTTTAAAAATTACGAAATTTTGCGCTTGAGTATTTTGAACTCGAGAAATAAAAAAAATATTTAAACTCTAACAAAACGCCTGGAATGTAATTACGGCATGTTAGTTTAATCCTCACTCGATAATCCAACTCGAAGGTAACAAAAGCTTACATAATTAAAATATATTTATTTGGCCTTGGAAAACGTTACACGAGTCTAACAAATCTTGCCAAACAAAATTATTTATAAATAAAAAAATTTAATAGCTAAAAGCAAATAAAAAAATATGTTAATTTTATCTATGAAATTTACACTTCCAACCAAACAGTTTTTGAATGAGTCATTAAAGACAAAAAAACGTCGGCTTGCTCGACTTAAACTACCCGAGTTACAAAATATTTATTTCTCTAAGCTAGAAACATTTTAGATTGACTGGCTTAATGCGTCATTTGTCATGAGCCCTAACCCTAAAACTAATGTTTGATAAAAAAAAAAAACAAAACTGAAGTCGAAATACACATAATTAGTTTGATTTTAGTTTTCCCTTTTTTTTTTCATAAGTTTTTTAGGATTTGAAATTTTAGAAATTATTCTGAAACACAAAAAGAGAAAAAGAAATGAATTTTTTTGTTCGCGTTTTAATTTTGTTTTCTTTCTCTCTCTCTTTTTTTTTTATTTTGTGTGTTACTAATACAGTTATAGTTTTCTGAGTTGGTTTATTTTCGTTTTTTGAATGCTTGAATGGATGAATGAATGCAAATATAACGCGTATTAATGAAAATTTATTTCTATATATTTTTAAAATTTTCTTTTTTTTTTTTGTATTTGTTGTAGCTTTTGATACAGAGAAACGATAGAAAATAAAATAAAATTCGTATGATCATCATTGAGAAACTAGAAATTATGATTAAATTTTTTTTTTTTTTTTTGAGTTTCGTTTTTATTTTCTCTATTTGAAATTAAATGAAGTGTATTATAGTTGTTGTTTCGTTGTTTGAAATATTGCAAGTGTGAGACAGTTTTTTTTCTCTTTAGTTGTTTGAAATAAAAGAACCCAGGAGATAAGCTTGAAAATTTATACGGGGGACTTTTCTCACTCGAATGAATTAAAAGAAAAAAAATTAAAAAAAAATAACTTTTTTTTTTCAGCGCTCATTTAAGTCAACAACAACAACAACAGTTCAGTTGGATAGCAATGAGATTTATTTGCGAAATTACGGAATTCGAGCATGATATGAAAAAAAAAAATTTCTTTACCTATGAATAACTAAAGCTCTCTTATTTCGAGATTGTCAGTGAACAAAAAAAAATCTAAAATTTTATCAGTTCGAATGAGTTTTTTAGAGAGAGAGAAAAAAAAATTATAAATTTATTATTTTTGATACGGTTAAATGAGATAAGAAAAAAAACTCATTTTAGTTTTTTATTAATTCTAGTGTATTGAAACTTATATTTCAAGTTCAACAACTAAATAAAAAAAAAACAACAAGCAAAACGCACAATATTTTGATAGAAACAAGTCCTTAAAACAAGAAAATAAAAAATTGCTTATTTGCAAGCAAGCACACTTTTTTGTGTTGTTGTTGTTGTTGTTGAAATAATTTAATTTATTGATTCGAATCTTTTTATACTTTAATATTAAAAAAAACATAAAATTCAATTCTTAGTCACACCTTGATATTTGATTTTAGATTTCGTGTGTCTAATGCACAACTTTATTTTTTTTTTTTTTCTAAAGTTAGATAATTGTTGTCGTAGTTTATAAATTACTAACTCTTTCATATGACTTTTTGTTTTAAAATTATAAATGTAAATTATCTACTTCACTCTTAAAGTAATGATATTTTCTTTCTGGTAGGAAAATATCTTCGAATTCTGTTGCTAAAATTAATTACCATATTATACATTACATAACTATTTCATCGATGTGGTTTTTGTTGACGAAATTAAGTAGTTTAATAAAACTTTGTTTAAATAAAAATATAATGGCATAGTGAGTTACAACTAAGCCAAACCAGTTTAAAAATAACTGTGAATACCTTTATTTTCACGATGGAGTTCTTACTACCGGTTGTAATTTTGCTGATTTGTTTAGAACTCGTCAGACCCATTAATTTTAAGGTATTGAGTGAGTAGGGGTTAGTCAGGAATTGTGGATTTTAGGTATGGATCTGGGTTGGGTAACCCACAAAATTTGGGTATATATACCCAAAACCCAATTATTTCTTATATCAAATTATTCAAATGACTTTTTCAAGTAATGATTTGAAAAAGTCACCATTTATTTATGGGTATCAACTGAAAACCTTTAAACTAAAGCTTGTAAAACTAGCTTTCATCTGGTACCTATAAATCAATGGTAGCTTTTCTTAATCTTTAGTTCATGAAAGTTCACAAGAGGAACATGTGAATGGCCACAACAGAAAAAAACCCTATAAAATACCAACATTTTATGGGTTACCCTACCAGGACCCATACCTGAAATCCACAATTTCTGAGCATCTCATACCCTATCCGAACCCAAAAACTTGAATTTTCCGGGTAACCCACACTCCCCAATACCTTAAAATTAATGGATACATATGTCTGGGACTCGTTAAGTTTTATCATCGAATTTAGAGCGAACAAGTTAATGAACTACTCGTATTTTGATTGGTCAAGGCTAGTGTTGGGTGCTCGATAGTGATTTTCGCTCGCCGATCCGATCAAAACTATACAAACTAACTACTAAACTCTATTTAAAATCATTTAAAATAGCCCTGAATCTATGACCTGATACATGAAAATTCATTTTGAATCAAAATTTTCTAGCTGGTGTAATTCAAAGTAATCAACAATTTGTTCAATTCATTTGCCGATCCGGTCATGAGCGTAATTTTGAAGAATTCCACTCAATTGAGGGATTTAGGATTGAGCGACCAATACAAGTCAAGGCTCCAAATTTGTAGAGTTACTGAAATAAACTTTCATGTGAAAAATTTGTCGACCAAGATGTGATGGATTGTTCAATTCAATCTAAAATCAAAAAAATTACTGTTAAATACATTTTATTTGTATTTAGAGTAGCTGAGCTTATTGAAATTGTTAGATTAAAATTTTTTTAAATTAAAAGTTCCATCTGTTGATTAACCTTTCCCTATTCTAGAAAAAAGTTTTTTTAAAAAAGAGAGCGCTATTGACCTTATTTAATTGTCCTTGCATAAAATACAAATTATTGATTTTATTTTTCCTTTTTTGTAAACGGTCGATTGCAAATTATTTTATGTATTTTTTTTTATATTCACTTTATTGGAATCGATAAACGAAAAAATATTATTCATCCATAAAAACACAACTAAAACACAGTTGATAAAAAAAAAAGACTACTTAAATTTATTGCTACATTGGTTTTGAATATTAATTTTGCAATTCGTTAAAGCCTACCGTTAGCTTTATGAGAAAAACTTAATCTTTTTTGCTAAGTCAATCATAAAAATTACTTTTTTATTTTTTTGTTTGCTCCATTATTTCTTGAAATTTTGAACGCATGAAAGAAATTTCAGAATTTCAAAAAAAAAAAAACAAGGCGAAACGTTTTAAAAACATAATTTATAATACAAGAGAGAGAGAGAGAGAATAGAAAAATTAAACAACAATATGTAATATACTTATAATTAAAACTAATCATAATAAATGAATTAATAATACCAAATGAGCTTAACACACAAAGTCACAGAGAATATGTGGTCTGCTGAAATCAAAACAAAAAAAAAAAGAAACGGAATTTTTTGGATAAAAATAAAATTTAGAAAAAATATTTACATTATTAATTCTTGAAATAATTTTTTTAGTGATTTTCAAAATTCTCTAGACTCATAACAAAGTGTATGTTTTATAAGAAAAACAAATCAATTGAATAATGAATAATGGCAACTTGCAGCGATTTGAAACTAATTTTTTTTTTTTTTAATTTCAGTTTGGCTCCAAATTTTTGAAAAAAAAAGTGAATTGAAACGAAATAAAGTTTCTCTCTTTTTCTAAGTTATGACTTTTGAAGAATGAGAAAATTTTTGCTTCAACAATAGAGTTCAAGATTTATTATACCGTTAAATTAAATGAAGCATTTAAAATGTTTCAAAAAAAAAAAAATTTTATTTTTTTTTTGGATGAAGAAAATTAGAAAGCGAGAGAGAGAGAGTGAGTGAATAGACTGCATCTATAATTTAATTTATTTCAATTATTATTTATGGTGCTGTTATTTAAACACAAAAATTAATGAATAGGAAAAATGATTATATTTCTCTTTCTATCCCTCTTTATAATATTTAAACCAGCCGAATCGCCATAATAGTGGTAATAATCATCATTAATTGTCGTTAATATTTCATTTTTTTTTGTTGATGATTCCCTGAAATGCCTATGAAAAAAAGAAAATATGCTCGAGTGAGCTTCTAAAATTAAAAAAAAAATAGGTAGAAATATATAAAGGTCTTTTTTAGTGTTGTTAAAAAAAATACGTTTTAATTTTTATCTTTATCTTAAACCCATAAATTCAAAAACCCACTTGACCAGAAATTCTAATCTTAATTTTTTTTTCAAGTTTTTTTCTTTTTTTTTGTTTAAGTGAAAATAGAGATAAATCTCATCAAAAATGTAAATATTGATAGTCATGCTTAACTTTGCTTAACAACGCTACGGCTTCCAATCATTTGGACTTTCAAAAATTTATAAATGCGTAAAAAAATAATCTCTCGATTTATCAAATTCTTTTTTATTTTTAATATGATTTGCTATGTTACGCATCCATTATTTTTTTTTAAATTTTAACCATTCAAAAAGTAAATAAATTAAAGATAAAAAATTGTGATTTGTGAAGCAAAAACTTTTTGATTTTTTAACTTTAATTAAGATTGGTTACCTTTTTTTTTATCAAAATTATCATTTAAAATTCTTAAAATTTTTTTTGCACTGGTCAGATTTCGGCCTTGTTCCATTCCTAATTTAGTTCTTAAATTACAGAAACTGTCAAAAATATTCTTTTTAACGTCAGAAAAAAAACTATGAGTCATAAAGAATGAAAAAAATTTAAATTATGCAAAACTTAACCATGAAACTCTGAAAAATGAAAATTCTTCGCTCTTAACTTTCCAGTTAGGATACTGATTATTGATATTCAAAATTCGTAGTACACTTAAGAAATTTTTTATGTTTCCACTTTGTCAAGTATTTCAATAAAACTCATTAAAAACTGTTTTTCAGATTCCAGGTCTCCTTTTTTAAATGTAATGTTTTAGGTGAATTCGTGCTTAAAGCAAATGGTTCTACTCGTCAAAAAAACATTCGACCCCGAAAGAATAACATGTTTTTCTTGAGGTAAAAAAAATTAATTTGTCTCTTTAACCTTCACTCCAAATTTATTGAATGGACATTTTCAAAGACCGGTAATCTCTAAGGTCTCTCTACATTTGAAACTTCCTATTTGTAAGGAGCATCAAATCATAAATCTTAATAGCTTTAAATTATATTCAACACCAATGACACTACAAGACCAAGAACGATTTTTTAAATTTGAACCATTTTGCCTTTAAAATTTAATAAAACTTCGGGACATCTTTTAATTTCGGTTTTATAAAAGCTTACCTATTCTTGTAAATAAAAAATTGCCTCATGAGGCGTCTTTTTTGGTTTTAGGATTATCCTGAAATAATGTCTCAATAAACACGAAAGTTTATGACTGCTTACCTATACGAATCAAAATATACTAACAGAATAGGCAGTAGACCAATGTCGTATCTAAACTACCGTGTCTAAAAAGCCCGCCCGATGATGATGAAAATTGTAAAATTACAATGTTTAAATGTAAAATAAATGAAAACTTTGACTTTCTTAGCTTCTACGATCAATCTAAAATACATTGAGTCATAACTGTTGTTTAAAGATTATAAAAAGTTTTAAATGGATAAACATACTCATATTAGTTCGATTAAGAGTTGAACAAACTTACTAATCTTGATGCTAATCTTCCAACTGAAAATTACCTAATAAAACTCGGATAGGAAGCTTTTATAATTAGAAAACATCAACAAAAAATACAAAAGAGTCTTAGAACAAAGTCAATTTATGCTTGAACCATAATCCGATTTTATTAGAAAAAAAAAACGAACTGTAATTTATTTGCTTGTAATTATTTGTTTGATAAAATCTAAAAAAAAAGATAACTTAACAAAAAAAATGAATAATGATTAAATTTATTTGATAGGGACCTTAGAAAAAAAAACAATTCTTTAAGCGAAACTACTTAAAATTTTTTCAAAAAAAGAAATAAATTTTCGTCTCATTGATCGTGAATGTTTTATTTTGAAAAATTAAGCTTATCTAATTTTTTCATTCACCACTTGAAAGAATAGGATAAGAATGCTTGAAGAGGATATAAAATTAAATTTTAAAAAATAAAAAAAAAAGAATTATTATCGAAATGTTTTCTTTTTTTTCGAAATTCCTTCTTCTTTTTTTATTATTTCAAAACAGAAAAATCAATTTAAAATAATAATAAATTATAATTTGAAGCCAAGTTAGTTATTCAAGCATAAATATGAAAATTATAGAGAAGAAAAAAACCCAAAAGACAAATAAATAACGATACAATTTTAATGTAAGGTAACATCATAGAAAATCGCTTTTTTTTTGTTTAGTGTTCCTAATTATTTTGAAACGAATTGATTGATTGTAATTGAATTCGAGCATTCGAAATATAAAAACAATCGTATAGAGAAATGAAAGCAACAACAACAACAAAATTCAATATTTAAATAATACACATACATATGATTAATTAATGTTAAAAATTTTTTAAATTTTAATATAAACGAAACAACAAATTGTGGTATCAAATAATGGATATTTAAAAAAAATTAAATAAAATTTTTTTTAAAAATATCTTTTCTCGTTCCCTTCAATTTTTGAGTGAGTATAACGGTATAATTAGTAAGTGAAATGAGCCAGGGATGGATCTAAATAAAAAAAGTATCAAATTACTCCTATTTTTTGTTGTTGTTTTTTTTTTTTTTTTATTGATCATCTATCAAGTATTTTGTTAAATCGTCCAACTTGACTCTTTAATTAAAAAAAAACGAATGAACTCTTTAAAAAATTTAAAATTTATAATCCAGTTAGGTCAATTTTGTTTGTTCAAAGAGAAATATATCGTTTCGTTTCGTTTAACTTTGTTTGTTTCAATCAAGTGCTTTACGATTTGAATAGACAACTTGAACAAAAAAACAACCTAAAACAAAATATCCATTCAATCGAGCATGTTATCAGTTATTTCTATTTCTAGATACAAGTTCTCAAAGTAAAAGAACGTCTTAAACATTAAATAGATAATACAAATTGAAAAATACAAACAAATTAGACACAAAAAGCTGTTTTATAAATTTCATCGATCCTTTTGTTATTATTCAATAAGATAATACTGTCCATTTTTTATGACCTAGAGTCTAATTCATAGTTACAATTTTGCACAATTTTAAATTTTTTTATTATTCTTTAATTAAAACTGGAATTTACATTCAATAAGACGAACCAGACCAAACTTTTTCCTCTAACAGTTTGAGAAAATTTTAAGCAGTCCAAAATCATATACTAGCTTTAAATTATATTCTTCCGCTGTGATACAATAAATCCTATTTAAAAAGTGTTCTATCATAGTTGTCTCTGGAGATGGGTGAGGGTTTGTCATCAAACAAATAGTTTTCTTTTATACAAGCGATTTTTCTAATATTTGAGCATTTTTCTTACGGAAATTGATATTTCGGACATGTTGTAGAATAAAAGGTTACTTATCATTTGAAAAACCCTCAGCTATTCTTGTAGAGAAAGACTTAAATTACAATGCTGATAAGTTTGTGTCTTATCTAGATATAAAATTGAAGAGAAATTAGTTCTCAAAAACCATGAAAAACTAACTAAGATTTGTGACTTGGTGCATCTTCCCTGAGAAAAAATTGTCTAATAGGGATAAAATCCGAAATACTGAAAACACTCTTCATTGGTTGACTTTTTACGTACTAATTTTGGAATAAGCAATTTTTCGAATTTTCAAACTTCTAAAATCGAATTATGCAAGTGACATCATTTAATTAGAGAAACATTTTTTCTAAAAGATCCACCCGATAATGATGAATTATGTACCATGAATTAATACCATGAATTAATAAGTATGATACCTAATATTTTGTCACAGGTGAAAATTGATCAAACCTTTAAAAAAATATGAATCATATTTACTTTAAAGCTAAACCTTAAGTTCTAGTTGCTAAAGTACTTTTTAGAAAAAAAAAACAACAAAACGTAATCTTAAATTAAATCATCGAAAATGTAATTTTTTTGTATCAAAAAAAATTCAACAATCTTAAAAACTTTTTCATACTAAAACACTTAATTTTGTATTCAATAAATTATGTAGCCTTGGCAATGGCCGTCAAGGTATACACAACAACAACAAAAATATAATTAAGTCTAACCTTTTACGTAGCCTTAATAACCATGTTCTATGGCAAAGTAAAAAAATAAAAACAAAACAAAGGGCTTATTTTTGAAACAAAAAGAAAATTTTTTTATTTGGAAAGTTTGATATTCTCAAAGCTCACAATAATAATAAAAAAAAGTTAATCTAAACCATAATACACTTTTCGGTTTAATTGCTGATTGCTTTGTTTAATAAAACTCTGTAAAACAAAAAAGCGACTCAGTGGGTGAAAATTGTTTATATTGATCTATAAGAAAAGAACAAATCGATCAAATTATGATCAAATCATTTGTAAAAGATCTCTATCTGACTATCTTATTATTTCTCTCTCTATATATAAATTTCAAATAAATATTTAACTTGTTAATATTATTGTTTCTATCATTCCTAAAAGTTAAGTTTTTTTAGGTTCAAGCTTCTTTTTATTTGATTAGATATATAATTATTGCAATTTAATAGAAATTGCAAATAAAGTCAGAGAAGAATTTTCTTTTCGCTTTGTTTCGAAAAAAAATAAAAAGAAGCAGATTTGGATAAACAAGCTTGAAATTTTTCTTAGAGAAAACCGACAATATTTATAATTATCATTTACTTATAAACATATTTTGTGCCTAAGATGTGTTTTTTTATATTTTTTTTTGTTAACTTGGGTCTTTGTGTATGAGTAAATGCCATTCAAAAGAGTCGATTTTGAAATACTTGCGTTCTACTCTATTTGAAAATAAAGTTTTTGTACTGCTTCTATTACATTTGAGAAAAAAAAAAATTTAAGTAATATCTCGAAATAAAAACGCCAAATAATATTATATTTGAATGAATTAAATAATGTTTTTTTTTTTCTACTTCTTTCTCAATTTTTATTCTCTCTCTATTATAATTTCATAAATATTTGATTGATTTATATTATTAACTTATTAAGTCTATTTTGTTCAATGTTTATTTTTCATGTATTTGATCTATTTTTTGATTTTTATTTGATTTGAAATACGAATTAATTGATTTTTATACTAATAAAAAAAAATTGGAATTCGTTGTAGCAAAACAACAACTATATACTCACGCCTCAATTGGTGCTTTATTATCTTTGATTATTCTATGATTTATTTCGTTTAGATCACGCACCATCAGAACTATTTGCTTGTATCATAATCATCATTGAATGCATTGTTAAAAAAAAAATAAATGCCATTTTAAAATAGAGGCTTTTTTGCACTCAATTTAGCTTGATTGAACATAAAAAATTACCTAAATCTATAATTTGAAATAATAAATTTTCCATAAAAGAATAATAAACTATTTTTTGGAGAAATTAGAGAGTTAATTGAATAAAAGCGTAGTCTTTTTTTCTTTTAACAAAAACAACGTAAACTTATCTAATAGATTGATATTTATTTTAAGATTAGAATTCTAATAAAATCGCACTTGAAATTTAAATTTAAATTAAAACTTAAAAAAAAAAACTATTCTTGAGTAAATAGAAAGCGTTTTAGGGATCTTTGAGCTGAACACTCATTTTTTTTTGTTGTTGATTAAATGAGTCCTTTTGTTACGCAACTTTTTTAATCTAGAAAAATGTTACGCTGGTAAAAAAAAAAAAAATTTATTAACGTGATAAAGCACAAAATCTTTTCCTCAAATAATGAGATTATAAATATGAAAATTTTATTAATATGACTGAAATATTTTGTTGTTGTTTAATGATTTAATGATGAACTAGAAACTTGTATCATCTTATTATCCTGAAAATAAACAACTAAGTAAATAGGTCCCATTTCGCGACAGTTCTTTTCAGAAATAAATAGACAATAAACTTGTATAAATTTGTTTGATATCGATTTTTATTTTTTAAATGTTCGAATACCTTTTAAATATTTAAACAATTGTTTAAATTATTTATTAGATATTTTCAAGTCACTAAACTTCGCAAAAAAAAAAATGCCTTATTGATTTTCTTTAAACTCGCATAAGACTAACGTTGTTAACTAGAATCGGATCAGGTTACTGAACATTTAATAGAAATCTGATTAATAAATTGCATTTACCAATAAATTTTAAGAACTTGATTGACGTTTTTGTTGCAGAGTTCTTTTTAGGCGAGACATTACATTTTAACAAAATCTTAAGATGATTAGAAGCCCCAAATCATAAATCTTACTAGCTTTAAATTATGTTTCTCCACTATGACACTGTAAGATCAGAGAGATAAGTTTCTTAGTTTATTTCTCTAGAGATAAGTGGGAATTTGTCATTTTACAAATAATTTTCTATAAATATGAACGACATTTTTAAATTTGAACCATTTTGCCTTTAAAATTTAGTATAATTTCGGGACATCTTTTAATTTCGATTTTAAAAAGCTCACCTTTTCTTGTAGAAAAAAACTTGCTATAAGGAGCTAATAGGTAAGCGTCTAATTTCAGAATAATCCTAGGGGTATCTATCACCGTTTTCCGGTAGAAAAAAGATTGCTATCATCAAATGTTTTCAAATTTGAGCGGACTGATCGAAGTAGATTGGCTCATTAAACACTCTCCCGTTACCGTGTGATGGTTCAATAATGTCTTAAAAACAAGTTCTGAAAAAGGTATTTATCAATTATAATCCTTAATATCAATCTTTTAAATTTTTTCTTGATAAAGCTTTCTTTTTTTTCTAAATAAACTCTAATTAAAACGAAAAATTAAATGAGAAAATTTTATATCTTTATTTATTTAAAATATAATTTGGGAAGCCCTGTGTCCATCCGAAGTGATTACGCATTCGTTTAAACCCTCATGGTTGAGTTTATAAGTTGAATAAAAATGATAAGATTGATACAAAAATTTGACTAGAGTAGAAACGAATAAAAAATAAAGATATTAGATCATTATTTTACATTTTATCGGTTTATTTTTTTCAAAATCAACTTCCTAATCTCTCTCGGTAATGTGTTTTGAGCTTCCTCAATAGACAAGCTTATTTTTTCCACAAGTTTTGTGCTAAAAAAAAGCTGTTTAAGCCACTTAAATTTAACTATTTTTGGCTTCATTTAAACACTTTTAAGCAGAATGTGAATATTTTAAACAAAAATAAAATATGCATAATTCTAACAAGGCGAAAATCCAAAATAATTTTTGATTTTTTTGGACAAAAATTAACCATTGACAAAAATCAAAACGTTTTTCAGAGGGGTAACTAATCAAATAATGTGTGATAGCTCTCTTTTTCAAAGGTCTCAAATAAAGGGATCATGAATTATCTGGAAAATATTTTTCATAAACTTTAACATTTCGATACATTATTAAAGTCTTTCGATTAAAATAGTGCTGAATAAGTGATGATAATTTTTGAAGAAGTTATTTAGCATATATGAAAATTTCTTGAGTTAAGTGAACTTCCTGAACCAATTATCCTTGAGTTTGAAAATAAAAATAAAAAAGACTTTTAACTGTTGAAATATTTGTGAAAGAAAATCTATAGGGGAAAGAAAAACTTTGTGTCGACAAAAAAAATAATAAAAATAAAGAGAAAAGAAAAATATAATAAAAATTTCGTTTTATTGAGTTTGATCTAATCAATTTACATAATAATAATTTTGAAAAGATAAAGATAAGATATGCATTCAAGTGCTGTTTTATTATTTGTTCAAATCAATTACAAGTTGTGTTAATTCTTTCTTACTTAAAATCTATAAGGTGTAATTACCAAATTCGAAATAAAAGCATAAAGATGAACAACAACAACAACAACAACTACAAATTGAGTATTTGCAAGTTTAGACAACCTTAAATCAAACAAAACAAATGAGAATAGAACAGCATAAAATTAAGAAAGCAAAATAAAAATGGTATTAGATATTCGAACACACATATATCTATTAGGGAGAATTTTTCGTTTGATTAGATCAATATTGAAATTTAGTAGTTTTAGCAGAGCGATATTCGTATCTAGTATTTCAAAATCTTACATATTTTTGTAATTGATGATTACGATCATCATCAGCATCAAGAAACGAAACAAAATAGAAAAAAAAAAAGAAGAGAAATGATTGATTTCTATTATATGTTATTAATACACAAGTGAAAAACGATTTATTTATTTTAATTTTTTTAAATTATAACAGGATTTATTTTCTTTTTTAGTTTATACTTGTTTTGTTGTTATTCTTTTTCTAGTTTGATTTTTATTATTGTTGTTGTTCAATAAACTTTAATTTACACTTGCATGCATGTAAGCTAATCAATAATCTTGAAATAATTTTGTAAGATTAATTTCTATCTGTTGTTGATTTTTTTTTTCGTTTCGATCTTTAAAACAGAAAAACAAATTATCAAATTTTATCTTCGTTTATTTAAAAACAAGTTTGCCTTTAACCTTGATAATTTTGACTTTAAATAAATTACGCTCCAAAGCATTGTTTAAGCAAACAAATGCTCTTGTGAGACATAAAAAATTTTTATGAATAATTCCTAAGCCCTAATAAACGCATTTAAATTTCTTTATATTAATCGAAATGGGAAGGAAAAATTTTAAAATGATCAATATGTTAAGTTATTTAAGCTTTGAACTGTAGATTTGGCTTTTAAATTTCTTTCTGAAGAGAAAACTAACAACTTAAACTAAAACTAGTTTACCCGAAAAATAAATTTATTTAATTAACAGAGAACATGCTAAAAAATTGTCCCATTGAAGATTGGTATTTCTGTCGAAATTTCTTGTCAAAATGTGTAGGACGTGTGTCCTTTTAACAGTTGTGGTCATTCACGTGTTCCTTTAGTGAACTTTCATGAACTAATGATTTCGAAAAGCTACCATTGATTTATGGGTATCAAATGAAAGCTAGTTTTACAAGCTTCAACTAGAGCTTTTTAGATTTCATTTGATGCCTATAAATCAAAATTAGCTTTTCAAAATCATTAGTTCATGAAACTTCACAAGAGGAACACGTGAATGACCAAAACTGTAGATGTGTTGAAACAAAGTATTTTAGAATCGCTAGAAACTTTTTTTTAGGTTCACCAAACCTTAAAACCAAATTCCTGGAATCTGGGAAAATATTTCGAGAAAATTTACCAAGAATACCTTTACAAATACAGCCCTTTTAATGATTTTTTTACTTTTTTCGAAAAAACGTTAGGCATTGTGAAATAAAAATTAATCGACTGAAATAACCGTTACTGTAAAAATAAAGCGTTAGAAAGAAAGAAGAAAGCATTAGATTTAAAAATTAAAGCATCATAAATTCAAAATTAAGCGTTGGAAAATTGTTAGATGTTAGATTTAAAGCGTTAGAGACAATGGTGTAGTCAGGGAGAGGAGGGGTTCAGTCCCCCGAATGAAAACAATCAGTCCGTATAGCCGAAAGGTTTGCGAGCTAGTCTTGCAAGCAGAAGGTCAGGTTCAATCCTCGCAAGGGGAGAAAAATTTTCTGAATGTTACGAGGCGATGTGCTTGATGGGAATGATAGCTAAGTTGAAATCGTCGGTTGATCAATGCGTCATGAAAGTGTCAGCTCGAATCCCGCTCAGGTCAAATTTGTTTCAAAGAAGCAAAGAAACTAGCATTAGCATAAATGTCAAATCGAGTAAAACACCGAAGCCTTAGCTCTTAAATAATTTAAATTCACAGGTACAATACTTTGTATGTGCCACTAACTGTGCTAATATTATTTAATTAAATAAAGATATTTAAAAACTGATGTTTTCCCTTTTTTATGCAAAAAAATCTCTATAAGAGTTTTTCATTTTTCCAAAAATGTGGACGTTAGGTCGATGTTTAGTCAAGTCCAGCGAACTTAAACTTTTACTATTCTAAATTTTTCCTATATGAAGAGATTTAAAACAAAGCGGGATCATTTGTTTTTAGAAAAAGATAAATATTCGCTTATAAATACGATTGCTTAGATGCTGCTACAACATTGAAATTTGACAGCAGTTTTTTAAAAAAAAACCTTCGTATAAAACAGATCTTTGGGATTACTTAATGCTTAAAATATTTTAGACATCATTCTAGCAAATGAGTGTACAAAAACTTTGAAACTGAAAAAAACAATTTAATACACTATAATTTTTTGCAACCCATTTGGATAAGAGCCCCTCGATTTGAAAAATCCTGGCTACGCCGCTGTTGATAGATTTGAAATTAAAATTGGTAATATTTCATCTTCTCGCTTAAGGTTTACCGTTTGAAAAGTTTTTGAAATCTTTCGCGTTTCAACTTTGGATCCTCATTTTTTCTAAATATCACACTTAGGACAGAAAGATCCCAATAAATGTAGAGAATGTTCTACTCTCTTCAGTCAAATTTATTTTAATTTTTTTCGAAACAGCTTTATTCAGAACGCCATTATTCGGAAGTTTCCTTATCGAAAAGTTGATTTTATTTTGTAAAACAACTAAGTTTTTTAAGCTCAGTCCTTGGACAAAAGGATAACATTTGAGTCATATTGATTCAATAGTTGGGATCTCCGACCCCGAAATTTCTAGATTACCCTAATTTTTTCCTAATCCTCTTCTCTTAATTCATGAAATGGATTCCATGTAAGACCAGTAAAACCTACATTTGATGTATTGTTACAGACAAAGCCCTTTACAAGGCGTTTGAAAATTAGAAATTCTAACAAAAATCTTAAATAATTTTTTTAAAAAAAAAATAATAAAAGATACAATGAATTTAATCAGCCAATTTAAATTTAAATTAAAATATAATAGTACTGTTACAAGCCATTATAACCTTGTGTTTTAATTTAAAATGACCCTGATATAAGATTCTTTTTTTTTATTTTTTAAATAATTGTTAAGATCTGTTATCAGAACAAAAAAATGCAGAATTAAATCTCTAAATTGAAACAAGTATAAAAAATGCAAATTTTTGCGAATCTCGTCCCACAACCTATTAAATGACAAAATGACAAATAATCTAAATACAACGAAAAATGACAAAATACTAAAACTAAAAAGAAAACAATTTTGAAGGTAACAAAAAAAATGATTATTTTCTTTTGTAGGCTTAAACCATTTGATTTCATTATTTCGTGATTTTTTAAAAGATTCAAAAGTATAAGCAAAAAAAAAAGAGAATTGTAATGATTGCAATTAAAACTGAAGGAGAAAGTCGCCTTAATTTAAGAATCCATTCATCATAACTGTCGAACTCTGCCTAAACGAACAAACAACAAATAAAAATAAAACAAACAAAAACAAAAATATTTATTGCAAGATTAAATAAAGGTGAGGTGACGCTTTTTGCAAGCTTTCAAGAAATGAGAGGGAAAGAATCGAATACGGTATATTTGAAATCACAAGTACGAGAATTGAGATTAGAATTTAATTTAATTTTAAATACACAACCAACAATCAAAATCACTATTTTTAAAACTAAGAAAAAATTATGAGACACACTAGACTAATTTTTCAAAAAAAAAATTCGTAAATTTCTCAAATGAATTTAAAAGAAAACAAAAAAAATAGTAACGCTATACTCATGATTATGTTACTTAAACCATTCACCTTTCAACAACAACAAAAAGGTTTTAATTTCTTTAAAAAAAAAACAACAACTCACAGTTGAATACACATTCGACTGAAAAAAAAAACGAAAAAAAAATTTTTTTTTTTTTTTTACCTTTAATTTGAATACCAACTTTAAAAAATAAAAAATTAATGATAAATTTTTTTCTTTTTTTTTATTGCAATATTTTTAAATATGTTTATCGTAACTAAACAACCGTTAATTTTCTACTTTCTTAAGTAATTTTAAACTTGAAAAAAAAATACTAAATAAAAAAAAATCATTAATAATAATGAACCCAAAAAACAACAACGAGAAGAGAGAGAGATAGAAAAAAAAATGATTTATCTAATTTAATCCGAATGTAAAGCCCCTCGAAATAAAAAAAAAAGAAGAAAACTTTGAAAAAAAAAACAATGAAAAGATAAGTTACCTCTCTATTTTTATTTGTGTTGTTAAATACGTGTCAAATCCAAAAATTAAAAATCAAATTTTTCAAAAAAAAAAATAAAATAAAAATTTTCCAAAAAGCATGCTCTGTCATTAGGCAAAATCGAAATCAAAATTTAACATAAAAATAATAAGCCCGTTATTTTTTTTTATGGTATATGTTCTTGTTGTTGAATCTTTATCGCTACATAATTTGCATTCGAATCATAAGACGTAAAAAGCAAAAAAAAATAGTATTGCACAAGCTCATTAATTTTTATATCAAATCTCCTTAGAATTTTCACTTCTTAATATCCCGATAAAACAAAATTATTGAACGAGTGATCCAAGAGCTATGATGAAAAAATATTTCATTCCCTTTGAAAATTAGAAATTTAAATATTTTAATTGTCAAGATAAGAATATGTGGTTAGAATCATTCCCCTTTTTTTATTATCATTTTAACACCCTTGCTGCATTTTTGACAAAAACAACCTTGTATTTTCACTGTATATTTAAATAAAAAAAGAGTACTCATCGGAAGAAAACCAAAGTGGCTATTTTTTAAAAAATAAGTGTTGCTAAAGTCCCTTAAGTTACCTGAAAATTAATTGAAATGGGATTGGCTAAATAGAATTGGTAATTAGTGACAGTATCAGCAATGGTTTCTATAATTGAATAAAGTAATGTTACAATATGGCAACTTTTTTATTTCTAAACAGCTAACATAGCTTTAACCGTGTTTTTCTTATTCAG
The DNA here is from genome assembly GCA_022207745.1 of Brachionus rubens. NCBI lineage: Eukaryota > Metazoa > Rotifera > Eurotatoria > Ploima > Brachionidae > Brachionus > Brachionus rubens. Next base: position 942,076 of record JAJVHD010000009.1, on the reverse strand, counting down.
TGATACTGCACTTCTACCGAACTTTTGGTGGTAAGCGTAGCCGTACCTAAGCCTAGCCGCAGCGAAGGGTACCGTAGACCATCCGTAGCGTGCCGAACCAAAAATACCAAAGCGTACCGTTTGGTATGGTACGGTCTGCTTTGGTATGTTTAGTACGGTACGGTTAACTTCGCTAGGCTCACGCTTTGCCTTCTTGTTGCTACGCTTCTCTTTGTTACGAGTACGCTTCGGTTCGCTTGCCACCAAAAGTTCGGTTGAAGTGCAGTATTCAGATTTTTTCTACGATATAAAGAAAATATTTAATTTTTATCAGTCCTTTTAACAGTCCCGAAAACATGATATCATATGATATCACCTGATATCAGTCGGTATCAGAATCTATAACCATTATAATACCATCTACTATCAGCTTCGATCAGTTGGAATCGTATAATATTAGATGAAATCGTTAAGAGGATTATTCATATTATGAATTGCCTACGAATAATGATGGAAACTGATATCAAATGATACCAAATGACATCAGATGAGCTCAAATGATAACATATGAAAGCATGTGACAAGTTAATTGCAGGGACTTTTGAAATAATTCCAACGAAAAAGAATTAGAGAAACTTTATTTAGATTGAAATCTTTACCTAAAAAACTAATAAAAGAACACTTGTTTGAAGGTTTCCTAGAAAAAAAAAGTTGCCATATGATGAAATGATTAAAAGTGCTGCAGTTGCTAAATAAGCTAATTAGACTGTATTCAAAAGCTACTTGAGGAGAAGTCGGTCGTAAAGGCTAAGATTAAAGTTCTTTAGAACTCTACAAAACATAGAAATTTACACTAGGATTCTTTGTTCATAAAGTTCGGTTTTGGTCATACAAGTATAAATTACAAGTGCTGAAAAAGTTGTTTAGGCACCTTGAAAGTTGCTTAATAAATGATAAAAATTGTTAAAATTAAGTAGTATTTAAAACTCCGATCCTTTAGAATGAAAAATCATTAATTTGAATTATCGAAATTTTAGTCAACTGACCACTAAAAATAACTAAACTCTTAGAGACATGCATTAAAAAAGACCACATGTGTACAGTAAAGTCAACACTCTGTTTGTACAGTTCTTAATCAGATTAAAAAAAACATTAATTAAAATTAAAATTTTTGAAAAAAAATTAACATAAATTTAATTTCAAATAAAAACTTTCTCTCTGAGCGACTAAAAGTCACCATTGGTACCGTGATGCAGTTATCCGACACTGCACATATGATTAACCAGTCAAACCAAACACTGGACTATAACCCAGATTACTGGTTCTATCAAAATCAGGCAAATCCAATCGCTATTCGACAAAACATGAACTTTACAGCCAAATCAAGACCCTCACCATATCAAGCCCCATCACGTAACCAGTATCCAGACCAAAATATGAACCCACAAAACTATCCGAATCAGATTCACAGTGCACATTTAAACTTCTCTCAACCACTGACTCCGTTTAACTCGATTCACGAATACCCACCTCTAACTAATCAACAAAATCACTCTCAGCTCAAAAACCAAAATCAGTATAATCAACAAAACCACCAACCAAGCAAGTCCTATTACGAAGCATTGTACCAAAAAGCACAGCCCAACGATATCCCCACGACAACAGTAAATCACGACCCAACATTCACGATGAAATTCAAAAGTAACAAGAAATTTCCTGTAACCTTCCACGACTATTTCCATCTAGAGGAATATCTAAACCAGACAAAACCAGAAAACAAAATTACGAGCGCATTCATCAACAGTAATGACGAACTAGTAATCAAATGTAAAGACGAAAGACATCTATCCTACTTACGAAACTGGCCAACTAATGCATTTGTACACGGAATCACAGAAGTCATCAAAGAAAAGAAACACTATCTAGCACTACACAACGTTAACGTAGATTTTGATATCAGCGCAGAAAAAGCCAAAAACTATTTGAAACAGAATTACGAAATCAACGACACGCTCAGAATGATTAAAAAATCGACCAAACAAAAACTCACACTAGTCAAAGCAGTTATGTCAAATACAGACAGCTATAATAAAATAATAAAAGAAGGTCACATAAACATTGGACAGTTTACACGAATAAGAGTCACCCCATGGAGATTCGGAATAAACCCCGATCAATGTTTCAAATGTTTAAAGTTTGGACACAAACAAGATAAATGTCAAGAAACAGATGAAACATGTCTACGCTGCGCGAAAAAAAAACATAGCTACAAAAATTGTCCAGTCACTGACCCCACCAAATTCAAATGTAGCAACTGTAATGGTAACCATGCAGCTGTCTCTAAAGCTTGTCCTATACTAATTGAAGCTGTTAAAACAAAGACCAAAGAACAAGAAGAAACGGCACTAAAAAGACCTAACCGATCACAATTTCACCGCGTTGAATCGAACTATCACCAAACCCAAAATCAACAAAACACCACCACCAATTTATTAAAATTTATTGTTGATGTAGTCAGAAACCTAAACGAAGTCTCAAAAGCAGTCCACGGTGATCCCAAACCCCTCCTCAGAATCATAAATGACAACTTCGGTTCAACATATTCAAACGAAATTCAAAAGTTAATTTTAAATAATCCAACAAATCAAGAACAAGATCCTAACATGGTCGACCCTTACATCGAACATGAAGATCAATAAAATTAAAATCCTTCATCTTAACTGCCAATCGATCATTAGTGACTCGAAAATTGCTCAACTCGAACTTTTATCTATAAATCTAAACGTTAACTTTATTAGTCTCAATGAAACTTTTTTGGACAACAAGACATCGTTCGATTTTTCAAATTTCGATATTTTAAGAGCCGATAGAATTAGAATTAATCAAAATAAAAGACAGAAGAGAAGTGGGGGAGCAGCACTCCTAGTAAAAAAAGACGTAGTTGGCGAGAAAATCGAACTCGAAAATTTTCAAGAAGTTGTTGGCTTCAAAGTCAAAATAAACGAAATACAAGAATTAGCAATTTTTTCGTACTACTCAAGTCCGAACTCAGCTCTAAACAAAAAATTGTTTGACTCAATTTCATCAAAATTTAAGTTTTTTATTATTATCGGAGATCTAAATGCGAAAAGCAAAGAATGGTACTGCCAAACAGGAAACAAAAAAGGAGAGGACCTCATTAAGGTGACAAATAAACATAGATTACACATACTAAACAACAATAAACCTACCTTTAAAAGGAGCACCAATGTCATCGATCTATCAATTTGCTCAGATAGTCTTTTTACTTTTTTCGATAAATTCGATGTTCTAGCCGACGACATTAGTGACCACTACCCAACTCTAACCACCTTTAAAGATCTTTCCCTAATCAAACCAAAAATCGAACACAAAAGAATAAACTGGGAATCTTTCAAACGTAATTTAATCGAAAAGTTCAATAGCTCAGGACAAATCAACTCCATAACCGACATTGAACAAGAGACAACCAAACTAACCGATCAAATTCGTTCCGCTCTTACTCAGTCAACGATCACATTTACAACAGTCTTTCAGACCAAACCAATTCAAACTATAAGCCGAGACATCCTAAACCTCATCAAACAAAAACGAAAAATTAGACGTCTATACAAAAAAACAAATAGCCCCGAACACAAAAAATTATTCAACTTACTCGAACGTAACCTGAAAAAAAAAACTAGCCGAACACAAAAACTCAAAACTTCTAAACGAATTCAACGACCTCAAAAAATTCAACCAGTCGGAGAGCAAACACTGGAACCTGTTGAAAAAATTAGAATGCAAAGAAGAGGCGAGTGGAGTGAAGAATCAATCATTTACGTTAAATGGCAAAACGACTACCGACAAACTAGAAATTGCAAACGGGTTCGCAGAAAATTTATCAAAAATATTCACAGAAGAACCAACAACCCTCATCCCGCCCACCGTAGTAACCGCGTCCAACGCCCCATCAGACGAAACAATCACGATTAACGAACTGTACAACTGTATCAAAAGTTTAAATCTAAAAGCATCGCCAGGGTTCGACAACATTTCAAACAAAGTTATCAAGAATCTACCACACAACGTAGTAAGCTTTATTCTTAACCTATTTAACAGCTCCCTAAAATACAGTTATATCCCACTCTCGTGGAAGCAGTCCAAGATAACCATGATCCCCAAAAAGAATAAACCCCCAGATAACATTGACTCCTACAGACCAATTTCACTTTTAAACTGTCTTGGCAAGCTTCTGGAAAAGATCATAAACGGGAAAATACAAAAATGGGCTGAACAAAATAATATTCTTCCTCCATGCCAATCTGGCTTCAGACGTAATCGGAGCACCCAAGACCATATTCTCCGGATCAACCAATCGATACTCCAAGGGTTCAACAACAAAGAAATCACCGGGGCGATTTTCTTTGACCTCGAAAAAGCGTTTGACAAAGCAATACATGACGGTATTTTATTCAAATTACACGAAAAAGGACTAAGCGTAAATCTACTCAAATGGGTCAAAAATTTTTTAAGTAACCGAACGTTTCAAGTGAACTACAAAAACAACGTATCAGAAGAGAAAAATATAAAATGCGGGGTGCCTCAAGGGAGTTGTCTTTCACCAACTCTGTTTATTCTATTTTTTAGTGACATCTACAATCATATTCCACCTGAGGTCAAAGTGGCTCTCTTCGCCGACGACTTGTGCATTTGGGTTTCAGGTAAAACCAAACAAAAAATCGAACAAGTTCTTCAAAGTGCGGTATACAAGATCTCAGAATTTTGCGATAACTGGGGTTTCAGAATAAACAAAAGTAAAACTTTTCACACCACATTTACGACAGCTGGCGTCCGGAAAAATTATTACGAGAAATACAAACTAAACGTTCAAATCGAAAACGAACAGATCCCAATGGACCCCTTCCCAACATTCCTTGGTATCAAATTAGACCCAAAACTAAGTTACAAATATCATCTAGAAGAAATATCCTCAAGGCAAGTGTCAAAGATAAACTTAATTAAAAAAATAAAAAACTTCAAATGGAGCGCATCAATCAAAATAAACAAAACCCTTTACAAATCCCTTATACAAACCGTGTTCGACTATTGCTTTATTATTCTCCATTCAGACAAACAACAAATCAAGAAAAAAATGCAAATTTTTCAAAACAGAATTCTCAAGATTATTAAACATTTTCCCTTAAAGACCAGTATCGAGACAATCCACAAATCACTAAAATTAGAAACAATCGACCAGAGGGCTTCGAAACTTTTTATAAAATTTATCCGGAAAAGAATCGACAACGATCTATTATCTTACGAGTTAAACCAATATCAAGCCGAGTCAAATTTAAGCCAAAGAAAAAAAATTATCACTCCGTTCGACAAAATGCTAGAGGTCCGTGCCAACCAAAACAACCAAATATAAACCATTTATCTTCACTGTAAATAAAATAACAAAATATGCGAAATTTTATTTCAATTTTTAATTTTGATCACTCAATTTTTATCTTTTCAATTTTATATTACTTTTTTTTACTTAATTTCTTTTTTTTTTTTTTTTTTTTTTTTACCTTAAATCAAAAACCTTCTAACTTGGGGCTGAAAAGAAGGTGTACACCGTTCGGAACTGCCCTGGGTCCTCCCTAAATTATTTTTCAAATAAAATAAATAAATTTAATTAAATGATAGTTGATTTTTTTTATTTTTTTATTTGTGTTTTCCAAACAGGAAACCCCTGAAATCATTCAAAACAATCTTCTACTGTTCAAATTATCATCTTTAGAAGGTACTTTAACCAACTTTCAGCAAGTTTTTGAAGCTGATTTCAGTTATATTGAAATAAGCAGCTTTTGGGCGTCCCTGAGAATAAAGAAGGAAGTTAGAAAAATATAGTCTAATTAACGAAACCTGACAGGAGTCTCTAAAGATTTGTTCTTTCAAACGTAGAAAAGAAACAAGAAGAAGACAAGCAGGATATGAAGTGAAGAGAGTAGTGAACTTACCTATTTAGGAAATTCTAAATTTTGAATTTTCAGGTAATCCACCTGAAGAAGAAACTGAAAATAAATTTTAATATAATTAAATGAAAAATTCATTCAATCTTAACACAAGGGATAAAGAAGCAAAAAAAAATGAAAAGAAAGTTATTTGCCATTTGAGAAAAGTTTGGTTTGAAGAAGAAAAATCTATACCATTAGAAAAAGAAAAAAGCGATTAGTAAGCAAAAATAAAGAAAGCGATTGATTCTTGTTTATTATAAAATTTAAAAGCGTTAGTAAATAGTCAAAAAGGTAATCAAATTTTAAAAAATTAGAAATCACTTAGGTGCATTAGTTTTTTCTCTTTGCCTTAAATTAAGCTTAATTTAAATTTTAATGGAATTTAAATTTTTTTCATTTTTTGTTTCTCGAAACCTTGAGCACTCTTTATTTTTTTTTTATCCAAAGATTAAATAAGATTCTGTACCTTTTTATTTTGTTATTCAACTAAAACAATTTTTTATGAGCTTTTTCTCCCCTTTTTAATCAACAAAGACATCTTGTGCTCGAACTAGAAATATAACCTTAACATAACAAAGAAAAAAAAAATAGAATCATTAAAACACCGTTAATAGATAATTTAACCTATCTCACCAATTTAAAGTTTTACATAACTCTAAATATCAACTTAACTGAGTTATAAAAGAAAGATTTTTTTCTTTTGTAACGTAACGAATTTTGAAATTTTGATTAACTAGGAAAAAAAAAATAGAGAAAAAAAACCTTCTTTCTTTAATGACAAATATTCGACTTTTTAAAATTTTAATAGAAACAAAAACAAATAAATATCGGCTTAATACCTAAACCCTTAACTTTTTCGAAACAGAAATAAAGGCTTAACACAGTTTGAAATTCATCTACCTTCGTATTTCGAGGTGAATTATTCATTTCTAATTAATCAAGAACGAGAAAGAGAGATAGATAAGAATAACTTTCTAAATAAACAAATAATTAAAACTTTTTTTTTTTGGGATTTTCTTTCTTTTTGTTGCAACTTTTTTGGCCAAAGAAACAATAAAAGTTTAAAAACAAAGTTAAAACTTGTCATTGTTGGCAATTAAGTCAAGATTTTTTTTATATTTCGCTTGCTAGAAATATGATATTGTACGAACAAAAAACAACAAAAACAACCCCCTAAATTGCAAAATTAATTAACGATCAACTTTGATTGATTTTACATGATATTTCGTTTATTGAACTAACGGGTCGAATGATATTCGAACGCAAAAATAAAGGTTTTTTTCTTTTTTCTTTTTTTTTGATATCTCCCTTTCATAGTGTTCTTTTGTATTAAAAATAAAACAAAACTTTAAGCAAATATTTAACATGCATATATTTTATTTTGCGTTGAAGAAGTTTATTTATCATTAGAAAAGAATATTTTGAAACAAAAAATAAAAAGGAGAAAAAAAATAAAAGGTAAATTTATTTTCCTTTATTTGAATCTAAATCTACCTTGTCCAAATTTTATCGCCGAATTTTGAACCAGAGGAAAATTTCGATAAAAGTTTAAGATTTTTTTCGATTTTTTCATCAAATCAGTCTGAATGTTAAATTAACCTAGAAATAACTGTCCATATTGATGATTTTTTATAAGTACAAGAATGGATTTGAATAATTTAAAATTTGCTTTAAAGATTTTGAACAATTGTGAATTTTGAAAAAATTTATTTAAAATATATTTTTGATCAAATATCTCTCAGTCTTTGTTGCAAACATTTCAATTATTTTAATCAGGTTTGTCTATACTCGTTGTCCTTGAATTTATTTCTGGTAGACTTGTACTTGTTTAAAATTTGACTTTGCATATCCTTGACCATCATTTTAATTAAAAAAATCAGCTAATAGAGTTAACGCAATTCCGTTTCTCATATTTTATTTTATGTCTTATCACAACTATTAGAAAAAGGGGACCTCTGAAAAACGCAATCTTCTTCTTCATTCGAACGCTGGTTTACAACATTCGGCGACATGCTTCTTCCAAAGTGTGCGATTTGCTGCTAGTCTCTCAACTTCCATTCTTGTAACCTCGTAGTTCGCCGGGAAAAGTAGTTGACAGATGTATTTGAAATGGGCTGTTGATTTTATTCCACGCTTGATTGTGCCTTGAGTTGTATCAGGCTCATAGAAAAGAAAGATCTTCGAGGGATCCTTGTCTGATTTTCGTAGAGCGTGCCCAACCCAGCCCAGTTGTCTTCGCCTGAGCTTCTCAACAACTGACTTTTGACTTACCATTTGATATACTTCTTCGTTCGAGACCTTGTGCCTAATGCCCAACCACATTCTGTAGCAAGTTGTAGTGAAACTGTTTAACTTCCTCTCTAGTTCTTCATCTCGTGGTTCCCTAGTTTTAGGCTGGTTGTTGCTGCGTCTTCATTCACTATCATGCACTCTGTCGGGTCATTGTTAATTTCTAGTCCTACGTTTCGCAGCTTTTTCCAGTTTTGCAAGCTGGATGGTCGCTGCTTCGATCATTGATTCAATTAGCGCAATGTCGTCAGCGTAATCTAGATCACTGACATTCTCCTCCTGGTGTCTAAGGCTCGTTTTGGTTTTATAGACAAAGTCATGCTCTTTTTGGCTACTGGTCATTACATAGTCGATAGCGATGATAAATAAGTATGGCGCTAAAACATCTCATTGAAGAACACCTGTTTAGATATCGAATAAATCGGAGAGACTATTTCCAACTGACTTTAAGTCGAAAGCTGCCGTAGCTTTCGACTTCGACTATCTTTTGAAGCACAAAATATTAACTCCCAATCAACATGGATTTAAAGGATACCATAGCTGTGAAACAGCACTTCATGAAATTTTATCTGAAATGATCAAAGTAAAGGGAACAAGAGCTATTGGAATATATTTATTTATCGATTTTAATAAGGCTTTTGGTATGGTAAACGCCTTTATCCTAAGAAACTAAGATTCTATGGCTTTAGTCCTTTAGCTCTTGAATTAATTAAAGAGTATTTTTTGAATAGAACGCAAAGAGTAGTTTATGACAAGACGCTTCTGAATCAATACGATATTAATCTTGGCGTGCCACAAGGAAGCGTTCTTGGTCAATTATTCTTCCTATTATTCATAAATGATCTAGATTTTCTATTAATAAGATAATTCAAAAATTATCAAATTTAAATAATAGCATCCTTTAAAGGGTTTATTTTCAACTCAAGTAATATATTATTCCGCCATATTGAAATAAATCCGAATTCGATTTTCGGTTGATTTCCTAAATAATTGATTTCATAGTTTCAAGCGAATTTAGAAATCACTAATCAGACTACTCAATTCTATTTTTATATTAGTAAAAGGTCATACTTTCATTCTATCATTTGGTTAAAATAAGAAAACTCAACTGTCTTATAGAAACACGGTAAATGCGATTAAAAAGCTTTTTTTGATTCACATTTCACTGAACTTTGAGAACCTTGTGAGCTTTTTTGACAAACCATTAAAATATTTTAATTAAAAAATCGATTGAATGAAATGCGAGTTTACAGCCCTGGTCATTCAAAACTTCCAAAAATGAACCTTCATGAAGCTTCAAGGGGCTTCTGAAGGTTCAAATATCCTTAAAAGTTTCCATAAATTTTAGAAAAATAATGAAAATACAAGGAAAAATATACGCTTCATGGGCCCTTGAACCTTCAAACCTTGAACGGATTTAAACTTTACCAAATTTGAAGAGAGAAATTCCTTGATCTTTTAAAATAATTTAATTTTAATAAAAAACATTAGTGACCACAAATGACATTTTTTAGCCAAATTAAGATCCAAGGGGCTTCCTCTGCCTAAAATTTTTTTAAAAGAATTTTTAAAAAACTTTCTATGTTCCTATACACTTTTTATTATGCTTAAGTAGTTTTATCTTGTAAAATATTAAGTATTCGTGTCTGAAACGATTTTTTCATTTAAAAAAGCTATTTTACTTTGTCGATTTCTATCTCTAAAACCGAGCATCCCAGCTTAAAATGAACTAAACATCTAGGGAGATCTCGTTGATAGCTTTCGATTGATATTTAAAAACTAGGGAATGCATACGCCAAGTGTAACTTTTACACAAAGTGAGGTATGCAAAAAATTATTTCTATACAAGATAGAGTAAATGAAGGGCTACAAAATGATATCATAATTAGACACCTAGTGAAGCTATTTGTGCAGTTGTGTGGTATACAACAACTATGAGGGACTTTAAGGCTGAAAGTGATAAATCAGTTTTCTTCCACAAATAACTTCAGCCTTACAAAATCTTTTGAGTGCCTTACATATTCAATCGGGTTAAGATCTGGTGAATGGGGAGTGGCTTTTACCTTGAATATGTGGTTGGTCGAATGCTTAACCGCATAAAAAAGTTGTTCATCGATTTTTCAACTAGTTTTTTTAAATAAAATTTTTTTCTATTTAATTTTTTTTAATTGACACGAGAATCTATAGCCATAAGTAACACGAATCTAACATGTCTAATGCGACACATGTCTAACTACAGTCCCTTAAAAACTAATACAGAAGAATAATGTAAGAATATTGCTCTCCTAGTGGGTATTGTACCTTCAATCTGTTGACATGAACTAGTCTCGTTCAGCTAGACCAAGCACTTAAAATTTCACTCAACTGTATTTCCTCTAGCTAAACATTGAACATAAAACTTTAATAGAAGACCTTCAAAGGGATATTAAGACCTCAGAATGCAGACAATATTATGAGATTTAATTCAATTGTACATCGTATATGTGTATATCGATTTAGAAGCTTATATAGAAAGTTTTACAATTTTTTTTGTCGGATACCTATTTAGCTACGCCTAAAGCATGGCCATAAATAAAGGGGTCTATTATCATTATTTGCTTTTGGAAATTTTTTAAGTCTTTTTAAGAATAAAACAAGATCATTAGGTTGTTGCAGTTTGCCGAGAAAACTTTGAAGTTTGATGTCAAGACTCTTGATATCAACTCTTGATATCATTATTGCCAAGTCTATCTCTTGACTCAAGAGATGGGCTTGACAATATTTGATACTTTAAATTATGGTTTAGATCCGTTTAAGTTCATACAAATCATGCAAAGTCCTGAGGGTTTCAAAATTTTCATCTTGTTTCTTCAGAGCTTATAGGTGCTTTTTTTTTCAAAATTTATCGATCATCAAGGTTTACTTATGTGAATTTTTGTTATCATTGCTACAGATTTTAGACTTGTTAAATATGCTAATGACCTCGTGAAATTATAATAACACCAAAAATTACTCCAAAAGCCGCATTGAAACCGACTATTTAAACGATAATTTTTATATTAATTTTTTTCTAAAAATTTTTTAATATTTACTAGACTAGGTCAAAAAGTACTGCCGTTCAAATCTTCAGACTGACTATAAATTTTGATATAGAGTTCACTGCATCATAAACGTTACTCATATTTAATATGATTTTTTTGAATCAACAATACAAAATTCTTATGTTTTAAGGTGTCAGCTTTCGAATGAGCTATAGATCAACCATACCTATAATAGGTCCGAGAGGGCTCGGTAGGGGTCAACAATAAGGTCAATTTTTAGGGAATTTATGGAACAAATTTTTTTTTTTGAAATTCCAGCTATACAGGGGTAATCAGGGGCGTAAAAAATGAATTTCAACAAGTTTTTAAGACGTTTCCAACAATTTTCCGTGGAATAATGCGGAAAAAATATACTATTTTTTGGTGTTTTTGTTTTTTTAACTCAAAACCGAATATGCTTTCCCCTAAAGATGAATGCATATTCTTGTAAAAATTAAATAAAGAAAATTTTGTTCTAAGCCGATTTTTGTTGAAATTCATTTTTAACGCCCTGATTACCCCTGTATAGCTGGAATTTCAAAAAAAAAATTTGTTCCATAAATTCCCTAAAAATTGACCTTATTGTTGACCCCTACCGAGCCCTCTCGGACCTATTATAGGTATGGTTGATCTATAGCTCATTCGAAAGCTGACACCTTAAAACATAAGAATTTTGTATTGTTGATTCAAAAAAATCATATTAAATATGAGTAACGTTTATGATGCAGTGAACTCTATATGTAGAATTTTACCTAAAATTTTTCGGCGCTTCGACGGTTCGTGAGCTGACACATTTTGTGATCTTTCTTAAAATCGTTTTGTGATCTGACCAATTAAAAAGATCACATCTTTTTACCTGTAAAAAACTTTGTGAACTGATTGATTCAGATCACAAAATAATTGACACATATTTTTATTCAACGAAACAAAAGATAATTTTTTATTGATTAATTAATAGTAATTTAAGAAAATAAATGTCTAGTTATTTTTTTTTTGTTTTTTTCTTGTGAACCTTGCTCGAATGTACCGTTAAACCCCAAGATGTTTCAAAACTTTTCGTACACTGATCGCAAGCAAATGATACATTTTTAGGCTCTGGATTCAATAACTGATTAACCACTACACTGGCTTCTCGACTTGAAGTAATAGGTTCATAACATGCCTTCTCAATTAAAAGAGCATTTCTTCTTATTGTATCTAAAGATAAATCTTCTAAAGCTAGACTTATCCCGTCTAGTTTGTCACCTAACTGTTTATCTAATTTTGACATACTGTTTGCCATCTCCCAATTTGCTTTGTCTTGTTCCCTGTTAGACATAAAAAGTACATTATTGTTGGTCCAGTGATATATTTTGTATTCATCACATTTTATATGAATAATTTGAAACTCAATGTTTAGGTTGAAGAAATATCAAAAGGAAAGCCTAATCTCAACAGTTATATTAAGATATTCATAATTTGAATTGAGTTTTGATTTTCTGAAATGATTCCATAATTTAAATTTTTATTGCTCTTTTCGGCATTTAAATTTCAATATAAAAACTCCCTGTTTGCATTATCTCATGAATTTTTAAGTTGGATGAATCTTCACATAAAGTGATCTCGATTGAAAATATTCAATAAAAAAATTAATGTTTCTGGATGAAAATAACTGTATACAAGGAACAGATATATGTTCGTCGAAAGCTCAATCAATGATTTGAATTCTAATTTCAAGCATTAATCTTAATCTGAATTAATATTAATTATTTTAAGTATGATTCGATTTTTGTTCAAAAAATAGAACTTCATTTAGAAAGGAAGGAATTCTTAATTTATTCTTTAGACTCATCTTATTTTCATATTACGCTGGTTAAGAAAAGACAATCGATTGTCTGAATAATAGATTAATATAAAGTGTTTTTTATTGTTATTTTAAATTTGAAGCACTTTCAAAATGGTTAGTGGATTTCTTTATTTGAAAAATTAATTAAATTTTTTCTGTCAGTAAATATATTTATTTAGAAAATTCGTAAAAATTGTTATGATATTTTGGAACTTGGTATTAGATAAAGGATAAATGAAGTAATTTTAACTAGTTTGTTAAAAAGGATTAGATTTGTGGACAAACCGTGTTGTAACTATTAAATAAACAGATTTCTATGAATTATACAAGAGAAATATTTTTTGGAAAGTATTGGAGTGTAAAATTGATTAAATTTAAAATGACTAGAACTTAAACCTCAAGTTAAATATTAAACTCGTCAGGTTGTTAATATTTTAAATTCTGGTCTCGGGGCAAATTTTTTTTTTATTTTTGTCTTTCGAGAGGAATTTATTTTATTTCTTGAGGTCTTTTTTTTAATATTTTTTTTAAATTGGAAAACACGAACAAATTAAGGGCCAAATATGCCTCAAATTGTTCAAGAGAATAATTGAAGAAGATCTCCCACTGACGAGTAAATTAAAATAAGAACAAAAGATTACGAGAACAGCTTTTTCAAAAAATACCTTAGAACTCTGCGAAATGGAGCTTCGGGCACTTATGCAACTCGATTTAATCCAGAGAAACAAATCCCGCGAGCACCACCAAGAACAACGGATAGCATCTCCGATGTAAAAGCTGTAAAAACAAATCTTCCCTGCCCTTACTGCCAAAAACCATTCAAAGCAGGCGGAGGTATCAAAGCACACATACGTCTTTCACACAAATCCGAATAATTCTATTTAAACCTCCCCTTTATAACTTTCGAAAAAATTGTCTCAGCATTCGGAAGTTTTAACGAAAGCTGATCACTCAACATCCGTAGTAATGCGATCACTGATTTTCTCTACTCTAAACGATTTTGTCCTGCCCTCTCGATTTCTACAACCTACAGAGGAATATTTTTGATTTTTGGTTGCAAAACTGTCAATTTCACGGTGAACTTCGGTGAAAATCAAGAGTTGGGAAAAGTTCATTAACGTTCACCAGAGGAACACGTGATGCATGTTTTAGTTGAATTCAAAAGCAATTTTCTTGGCCAACTAAACCTTATTTACTCCTCAAGAAACCGTTCTATAAAGACAACTAGGGTATCATTTTAAAGCAGGCTATGAGATCTACAATACCTATATATGTTTTCTGCGTTAAATGTTACAGTTATGATTTTAGCTTAGTTGGTTCAAAGTTGGTTATAAACACTAAAAGAAAACTATTTGTTTGATAACAAACAGTCACCCATCTCCAGAGACAATTATGGCAGAAAGATGTTAAGACACTTTATAACTAGGATTTATTCTTTCACCGAGGAGAAATAGAATTTAAACCTAGTAAGATTTATGATTTTGGGCTCCTTAAAAACGAACTGTTTGATAATTCGAGGCTCAATGTATAAAATACGAGCCATAGTTTTATACGTAAAGAGATTTTTAAAATAAATAAATAAAGTTCGTAAACATAAATTTTTTTCTTTATTTTTATAATATTATTATGCCATAAAAGTATATTTTTATGAAATTGTGGATGTTTTTTTTAAGCGTCATACAATTTTTTTTAAGTAAGATGCTCCAAATCATAAATTTTACTAGCTTTAAATACTATTTCTCCCCTGTGATCTAATAAACCCTGTCTTATTATCTTTCTATCATAAATCCCTCTGGAGTCTATTCAGACATATTGGAGTATCAAGAGTTACTTATCATTTGAAAAACCCTCACCTATTTTTGAAGAGAAAGACTTAATCTACAAAGCTGATTGATTGGTCTCTTCGAACTAACGAAGATTTATGATTTGGTGAATCTTAACTTCACAATCTTCAAATCAGTACTGAAAAAGTTATTTACTAAATTTATTATTATTTTAGCCTAGCTGTATTTTTTTAGTAATTGATTGATCCAACTTATAATTGTTTACCTAATCCTTTCGGAAACAACTTTCGTTAATAATATTGAAACTATAAGTTCGTATAGGAACATGACTAAAAGAAATCTTATTTAAAACTCTCACGCTGTTATAATATTTATTTATTTTGGCAAAATATTATTTTAAAACTGATGCTAGTTAATAAAAAATATCAACAAATAAAAAAGGAAAAGAAATGGGAACTCAGTATTTAAATTTGTCAACAAAATCATTTTCTAGTTATTAAGTGAATTTTAAAAGGAAAATTTGCAATTAATTAAATAAATCAAACAGAAATTAATTTGAAATTTCGTTCCAAAAACAAGCATAGTTTAAAAATATTGTGGTTTATTTTATATTCATCTTGCGATTGTTAACAAAAATTTTTTGTTTTTTTGTCGAATTTTTTTCTTATTTTTGAAACTTACAAAATAACATAAAAATCTAAGTTAGATTTTTAATATTTGGATTATTATTATGATTTTATTGTAAAATAGCTCAGAGCTCATTTAGTTTGTTATTCTTTTCTAGTACACAATTTTAAATCACTATTTAAGATTTTTTTAAAATAAAAAGTTAAATATTGATTTTTTATTTCATTTAAATTATTTATAACAGAAACAACAAAAAATCTAACTAAATTAGGTCTCTTATTGATCCTTTGAATTTTGAGTCTTTAGATTCGTCTAAAAAGAAAAGGAAAAAAAAAATCTAATTATGTTAATAAACCTTTCAGAAATTATAATTTCTTGTTATTTTTTGTTTTCTAATTTATTTAAATGGTCGCATTATAAGAATGTCACTTGATTTTAAAAGCGTTTCTATTAACACCGAACCGTACCGTTCTATCATTGGCATACTTTTTAAAAGTTTAGCAATAATCAAGTATTGGCCTCGAATGTAAAACCACCTTCTGAGAAATGCAAGAAGTACACCCTTCCCTTGAAGATTTCTTATTTTATGAATTACAGTGGTGATTTGATAGGAGGATTTTACCAAAAATTACGTAAAATACCGTGAAATAACAAAAGTAAAAAATTCGGATTTTACCATATTTAACGATATTTCAGGTAAATTTACGATAATTTTTGGATATTTTGGTAAAAATAAAAGATGCCAGTCATTTTTCGGTCAAATTTTTGGAAGTCCAAGTAAGAGGTCTCAAAAGATCGAGTTTTGGAGACTAAATGTTTCAAACTATTGATATACGTCTCTTTTTTGGATTTAGAGGAAAATATTATCTACTTTAACAAAACCGACAAAATTTATCAGAAAAAATGACTGGCATTTTTTATTTTTACCAAAATTTCCAAAAATTATCGTAAATTTACCTGAAATATCGTTAAATATGGTAAAATCCGAATTTTTTACTTTTGTGATTTTACGGTATTTTACGTAATTTTTGGTAAAAATTCAATAATTTACGGTAATTTACTTAAATTTTAGTAAAATCCTCCTATCAAATCACGACTGTACGCAACGTTGATTTAAATTTGGCAAATAATGGTTCAAAGATAATTTCAATTTCGCAGTCATTTTAATACTACTACTACTAATCTTGAGAGAGTGATTCAAATTTTTAATTATTATTTAAAAAAATCAAAAACTATTTTTAATTAAGGGTTCAGTGGCTGCAGTCGATTCATGTAATCTTTTTTGTCATTTTTGACATTAAATCTATAATTTATGATCCCATAAAAACCCAGAAAATCTTTTTTTTTCATGGGGTTAAAAACACCAGTTATGTCCAAAACAGTTATTTTTAGTTATTTCGTAATTTAAAGTCGTTTTTTGCGTATTCAGGTAATTTAAAGGACTAAAAGTCTAAAAGAATTCTATTTCTACCTGATAAGATACCATCATCAGTTGATGCTGAGGGATAGGTTGGGATTTTATAGGCAAAGTAACTAAAAAAGATCGAAAGTTTCAATAAATACCATTTTTTGAAGAGTTTACCTTCTACCGTAAAATGAGGCAAATAAACAAAATTTCAAAGCAATTTTTTTTAAATTTTTATTTAGTCCCAAATCATAAACCTTAATTAGTTTTTGGTGATTTTTGGTAAAACACAAACTAATAAAACACAAACCTATTAACTTTGTAGAGCAAATTATTCTTTTCAAGAATAGGTGAGGTTTTCGTGATTTTGTCCATACGAAATTAAAAGATGTACCGAAATTTTACAAAATTTTCAACGATAAAAGGTTCAAATTTAAAAAAATCGTTTGTTTTTAAGGAACTATTTTTTATAATGACGAACCCTCACCTATCTCTAGAGAAATTTATGAGAGAAATAAGCAAAGACTTTTAATTTCTTGATCTTTTAGTGTCATTTGGGATCTTGTAGTGAAACCGATTATTTGTTTTTTTTGCAACAAAGTGGTCAACGTTTGGAATCGAATGATATCATTGTTAACTCAACAAAAAAATATGTTAAAACTATCAAAAAGTCTTTACATTCCGTACAAACGAAAACACACAGAGTACTCCTTTACCGTTACAAGGAAAAGCTGATGTAATTAACAATACAGTGTGTGTTTTCTTTTTTTTGACCATTTTTAACCTTTTTTCATGTTTTAAAAGCGTGAATGGCATCATCGCAATAGTGAGCCAATATGTTAACTAATTTTAGGCATCAATAAAGGTTTTAAATTAAACTAGAATACTGAAAGTAATTATTTAACTTTTAACGTAGAAAAAATTTTTTTTTAAAGAAAAGTTGAGCTCGCATTAAAATAATCATGCCATTCAATTTTTAAAGGTAAAATGTTAAAAAAAGTGAAACTTGTTTGAATTCCAATTATTAAATACAGAAATTATCAAAATAAATGTAAATTTTCAAAACCTTTCGGTTTTTTAATATATATTGCAACGATTTTGTGTTCTTACTAAAATTCACGTGAATTATCGTAATTTAACGTAAATTTAATTCTTTAAGACCATATTTTTTACTTTTATCTAAACTTTATCCTCTTTAATAGACGATTGGTTGGCAAATAGTAAAAAATGGTTTACCCAAGGTGTTTTTAAAAAAAGTAGCGTGATTATTTAAAATCAGTTAAAGGTAGCTTTTTTCATATAGCATTATTTCGGAAATTTGCACTTGAACAATTTTTTTTTTTCGGTGCCGTATCTGTTCCGTGTTTTCATAGAAATTCCGTAAAAAATAGTCGGTATTTTATGTTAAATTCCGCATTTTAGTTTTGAAAAATTCCTTTTTTTTAAAAAAATTATTCCGTATTTTAAGCTTATTCCGGATTCCGTTTTATAGATTCCGTATATTAGAGTCTAAGTTCGTTTCGTAATTGGATTCCGTGTTTTAGGTACGAAATTTACGTAAATTTTAGTAAAAAGTATAAATGCCTAAATTAACTCCAAATATTCAGAATTTTAAATCATAAAAAACTTTAAAATGAATTTATGTTAATCTACTAAAATTGACATAATTTTCCGTAAAAAAACAAGCAATTTACGTTAAATGAGGTAACAAAATAATTTAGTTATTTGAGCACCTCTTATATGTTCTCAATACACTATACTTAACTGGTCGTTCACATGTTCCAAAAATGAACATTCAAATCCTTTCATGAACGTTCTTGTTCATTCGAATTCATCTGAAGGTTCAAATGTTTTCATTTTCTTTCAAATACAATAATTTTAATGATTTTTTTACTTTTTTTGAAAAAACGTTAGGATGTGTGATGCAGTAAAAGACAAAGTGTTAGAAAAGCGTGAAATTTGAAAACTAGTGTTTTAGGGTACTGGAAATAAGTGTGAGAGGTGCGTTAGAGACATTAATTCAATAGAATTGAAAAAAGTTACAGAAAATATAATTATCACTAGTTTTGGGTTTTCTTTAACAATTTGTAATGAGACCTTTAATACCCCTCACACTAATTTCTTACACCCTAACGCACCTCTCACACCTCAATTTACCATTCAAACGCACCTTTCACACCATTCTAACGCTAAAGATTTACGAGCCTAACGTTTAGCAACGCTTTCAGTTTTCATTTTACGCTTTTTTTTTATTGCTAACGTTAACTCAAACTGTGAGCAAAAAACCATCAAAATTACTGTAGATTCATAAGTTTTCGGGTCCCTTTCAAAAGCTTTCAAATATTTTTTTTTTAAAAAATTACAAGCCTGGTCATTCAGAACTTCCAAAAAAGAACGTTGATGAACGTTCAAAGTTTTGAAGGTTCAAGGGTCCATGAAACTTCATTTTTCTTCAAGTATTTTCATTATTTTTTTTAAATTTTCATTTTTTTTTCAAATTTTAAAATATGAAAATTTTAGAAAAATAATGATAATATTTGAGGAGATTTGAATCTTCAGAAACCCCTTGAAGGTTAATGAACGTTCATTTTTGTAAGTTCTGAATGACCAGGGTTGTATGATTACAAAACTCGAGATTATTTTTTTAAGTCATTTAACATAAATTGCTTGTTCTTTGTACCGAAAATTAAGTCAATTTTAGTAAATAAAAGTAAATTTATTTTTAATTTTTTTGTGATCTTAACATTGTAAAATTCTCTCTCTATATATTTTAATGATTATCTCAAATAACGAAGCCTTGAATTGGCTTACGATATTTTAGGCTCATACAGCGGAATTGTAAGACGGATTTTTTCTGACCGGGTCGAGCAGCTTCTATATTAAAATTTATCAATCTCATCTGCTCTGTAAGATTCATAAAATTTAAAAAATCAAATTTTTACTATCCTGGACTGAAATCTTATTGAATCTTATCTAAATATTTTCCTTATCGATTTCTGGTATTTGAATAAGTTTATTTTCAATAAAAAAATCACAGTAAAAGATGATATTCATGCGTAAGTAGTATTAGTTTCCAGATTAGATCTTCAAATCAATATATTTTCTTATCTTGAGTTTCAAATTTCATGTGTCTCACTGAAGCGGTGCTATACATTAAAATTTTACAAACTAAAATAGGTCTAAAAAAGTATTAGTCGTCTGATGAGTTGACAAAAAATATTAAATTTAAATTATTCTTAAATTTAGCTGAGTTAATATTTGAATGAGCTGAATGAAATTTCTATAAAAAAAGATTAGTCATCACCAAAAATTCAAGTTGTCAGGATAAAACTACTCGAAAAAATTTGATTATTTTTTTTTTCTTTTTCAAAATAGCATAGAACACATCCAAGCTATGTGTAAATTATAATTCTTTAAGTGAAAAGACAATTTGAAATCTTAAGCGATTATTCAACAACAAAATAAAATAACAACAAATAATTTTCAATTTTTTTTTTTAGAATATTTTTATTTTCATCATGAAATACAACTGAATTAGAAATAAAATGTTACGAACAAGGCATCTTCGTACCAAGTTGTTGATTTCATGCGCTTTTTTGATTATATTCTGGTCTTTTTCAATGAAATTTCGTCACAATACTCAAACATCGAGGACATACGAGTTAAATCAAAATGAAATAATTTATTCATTAAACAAAAATTTAACCGATTTAAGGCATTCTTTAAACGAAATGCCAAACGATTTAGAAGAACTTAAATCGAATCAATTCAAAATAAACCATCAAATTTACGACACAAATTCGAGTGAATACAAAGCAATAAATCCGTATGTAAGAAAACTTAAAAATCCGGGCGACAAATACATTATACTTGAATATACAAATGTTTTTTTTGTACCTAAATTTTGTGATCGAACATCCGAACAAATTTTCAACTCACACATTGAAGCATGCGAATACAACAATTGTGAATACACATGTGATAAAACAAACTATTTGTCTAAAGCTGATGTGCTTTTGTTTCATCAACGAGATTTAGAAGCTGAATACGCTCTTAAGTATAAAAGCTTTTCGGGATGGATTCAAAACACTAAACAGCTTCCGTTCAAGACAACTGAAGAAAAGTTAAAAAACAATCGTGATCAAATATGGGTTTTATGGAATGACGAAGCGACTAAAGTTGATCAAGAGTTTAACTCGATAAGTCAATTTTTCAATTGGACATTATCTTATAAAACAGATGCCGAAATTTTTGAGGGTTCTTACGGTTTCTTTTTGCCTAATCAAAGAATTTCCGAGACAGAGATGATCTTGTATAGGCAAAAAATTGAAAAAAATTTTTTCGATCGTAAAAATGCAATTCTCTGGTTCGTTAGTAATTGTAAATCAAAATTAAGATCTAAAGTAGCTTTGGAAATAAGTCAACATTATCCGTTACATATTTACGGTCGTTGTGATCTTTCAGAAAAATTAACAGCTAGTGAAATTGCACAAAAGTATCCGTATTTAAAAGTTTTTAGTTATGAATCAATGGGACCCAATTGTGGTCTTGAATCTCAATGTGAAAAATTAAAATTCGAATCCTACAAGTATTATCTTGCTTTTGAAAATAATAATTGTACCGATTATGTAACTGAAAAAATATGGAAATCGTTAAATAATCAAATGATTCCAATAGTTCTTCAACCGAGTCGTGACTCGTATCAACGTTATTCCATTCCAACTAAATCGTTTATACATTTAGAAGATTTTAAATTTAGTGTGCAAAGTCTCATCAAGCATTTAAATCAAATTGATAATGACATTAATTTATATTTTAATTATTTGAAATGGACGTCGTTTTATTTAAAGACATACAATAATGGTAAAGAAACCGAACCGCATCGAATGTGTCAATTGTGTAAACGACTAAATACTTATAAGCATAATGTTAATTATTTAAGGATAGCTGATTTTTTTAATGATAAATGTAAGTTATAAAGTTATTCCGTCGTTATTTTAGATTTTTTTAATAAAGTTATTATTTTTAAAATTTAAATTAGCTTTTTATTCAAATATTTGTCTTTATTTCGATTTTAAAGACTTCAATACACACTTTTTTTCTTTTCAATCACCTGAGAGCTTTACGGATTCAGCTACTAGTAAAGTACATTTCTAAAATACACAGGGAAAAAAATGTGTCAAATAGCTAGCTGAAAAATGACACAATTTTTGTGTTCCTAAAAAAGGACATTAATTGTTTTAATTTTACTACAAAATGACTTATTTTGAGTCATTTTCTTTGTTTATTGTTCAAAATACAAAATTTTTCTGTCCATCAAATCAATGTTAAAAAAAAGGCTTGACACAAAGATTGTTTCAAAATTCTACACAATTTGTGCATGTGAAAAAATGACACACCTGTTGTGTTCTACATGACACAATTTTTTTCCTTGTGTAAGTTGACATGTTTCAAAAATTTGCTGAAGACGCTCGCGAGCATTTTGCAAAAATAATTTTAGAAAAAAAATAAAGTTATTCATTAAATTCTTAGAATCTAAGAAAAGTTGAGGAAAGTTGAGAAATCGAAGAAAATAATAATGAGAAAAAATTTATCTGAGTCTCTGAATTTTATGCTTAGTCGAATCCCTACGCTGCCCTATCCTCACCATAAACCAAACCCCTAATCCCTACTTCAATACCAACTTAGGCTTGAAAAAGATACCAAATCTGAATCATTAGGTAAAAATCTTAAACTATCATTCTTTGGTGAATTTTTTTAGATAAAAAACCTTGTTATTGGAACCTTGAGTTGCTTATTCTTTTGTCCTGAACATCTCTGCAGCAAAACAGGCATCTTTACCTTTTCAGAATTATGAGACCTTCTATTTTTAATGAGAATTTAACAATTTTATGAAAGGGAATGTTCAATAATGCTTTCAAATCTTTAGAAAAAGAACTTTTTTTTTTCTATTTTTCTCAGATTGTACCGTTCATTTTTTTATTTCTCAACCTTACTCAACTTTTCTTAGATTCTAAGAATTTGAGAAATAACTTCACTCTAAATTCGTAGCACTTTAAATTCTCTATATAGTGAAATGTAAAATCAAATAGTGTGTTGGGGATGTGCAAAGTGTTTCATAAGAGTGTGGACGTTAATTTAGTATTTTTTTTAATTTTTCTCTTGGAAACTCTAATTCAATGCTCATGATATGGGTACCAAATGAAAGCACTTTAAGTGAGATCAGTTTAAATATTGACCTCAAAATTAAGGATTTACACCCCTATGTGCTTTTCCAAAAATTCAAGGTGTGTGCTTTTTTCAGGTATCCCTTATCTCTTTGGAAACGAAATTTTATTTCTAAAATTTAAAGAAGTCATTCAATTAAAAACAAAAGAGGGTTTTTAGATTCAAATTATTTATTTTTACAAATATATAGAAATATCTTTTGAACTGAAAATGAATTTGTCTAAGTTCTTAATTACAATCGTCAAAAAAAAATAATAAAAAGAGAAAAAAAAAAGAATAAAATACCTGTTTTTATAAAATAGGATTTTTTTTTAAATGAACACTCGCAAATTTATCTCTTTGTGTCACAAATTTTCTGGTTTTACATACACAAAAATTTTCATAACTGTCAGAGAGTTAGCAAGCAAAAAAAAAAATTTTTTTTTTTTCAAGAATTTAATTTTTTTGTTTGTTTTGGATGCTATAAGTACAATTTTAGAATTTTATTTAAAAAAAAAAAAGGGAAAAAGATTTTTTTTTTCATGAGATAAAACGATTGAAAGTTTAAAAGAGAAAAAAAATCAATTAAATAATCATTTAGAATCGTTGAAATTTTACTGCACCTTTTTTTTATTTTTTTAAAAAAAAAAAGTTTTAACCAACACTTTTGAAATTGAAATTTTTTGCATTTTTTTTTTATAAATTTATAAAATTATTCGTATACTATTTACTAAAGTCACCATTGATTCCAATAATTGAAAATTTATTTTTTGAATGTGAAAAAGAAGCGATCAGAATTATTGATTTGGTTTTACTTTTGAGAGTAAATCTTCCAACAGATTCGTCAACTCCGTGTTCTCTTGATCCTTGATAAAAAATTTAATTGTGAAAAAAATTTAAAATTAAAATTTTTGTTAACGCTTACTTTTTGTTGTACAGTCAATTCGAGTGAAGATATTTTGATTTCGGCCTTCCTCAATTCGGCCCTTAGAGTCTGCAATTCGATTCCAGTGCTCTTTCTCAGTTTATCGATTTCATTATTTGCACTTGAAAAAAATTAAATTTTAACGTTCGAAGATAAAAAGATTATTCCAAAGAACGTCAACCATTAATGTTTTCAACAACTAACTTACCTTATTTCCTTGCTTACAATTGTCCCCTCAATAGTCTATTTATTGTAGACCAATGAAGCGAATCTAAATTCGCTTTTGCATGATTTTTTGCTTGGATTTTTAGTCGCTTATAAGCAAGGAAATACGGTAGCTAAAAGATCTAATTAGTATGAAAATTTATAGATAACTTTTGTCAAACAACTTTGTTTCTTCATTTCTTCTCAACATCAAAAATAAACCCATTAATTTTTATGGAAAATTTACTGATCAAAGATCAAGTTAAATTTTTTATGAATTTTTTTGACCCGGTCATATTTTTGCTAAAACAGGTGACCTATTTTTTCAAGAAACAGTTCCAGCCCCTCACCCATTAGGACAAGAGTTTAATGGGGTTAGTGGCAAATATGCTAATAGGATTAACCTGAGAGTTCCATTTTTGTAAAGTTTAGCCAAGACCTAATCCCGTTGCCCTGATTTTGACAAGGTTCTTTACACTAAAATTGAAAAAAATTTTGAAAAAATATTCTTTGAATTTTAGGGTATGACTTTGAATACTCAACTTGTTTTCAGGAACGAAGCTGGATCGAGACGAAAGGTGTAGATATAGAGTTGGTCAATATAAGATAGAACATAATTTTCTACAATATATGAAACCATATACTTAGGGCATACCAAAAGCTTTGATAATTCTCTCATTATTTTTTAATGAAAGTACACTAACTCCTATCAACATGCATAATTTAAATATGTATGCGATTTTCTACTAATTGAACCACTATTCAAGATAATTTCATAATTCTATCTGATTTTTATTTAGCACTAAGTAGACCATACTTCTTAAAAATTTTAGAAAAATACAAAATTTAAATTTTCGGTTGTTTATTCAGATGCGTGTAAAATTGGGATCGAATGAAGCTACGATCCAAAATGACTTTAAACAAGTTTTTGGGGACAAGGCCCTTTCATATGCAACAGTTTCTCGATGGGTGAAAATATTTCGTCGTGGGATAGAGAGAACCAAAGATGCTCCACCTTCTTGACGGCCGAGAACGACAGTTGTTAACTCGAATATTGACCTAGTTCGAAATATTATAGAGAATAACCCATATTGTACATATGATTAAATTAAAGCTCAGACTTTACGAGATTAGTCCAGGTACAATCAAGCGCATTATTCACGATCATATTAAATTTCGAAAAATAGCATCTCGACTTATACTCCATTTATTGAGATAGGGTTTTAATTTGTCAAGAAAATTTGGCTAAATTTAAAAGCAGGCATGGCGAATATATGATGTAGTCACAGGCGATGAAGCATGGTTTTACTGGAGACAAATTGGCCGGAAGCAATCAATTGTAAGCTGGGTTGAAGAGAAAGAGAGTCCAATAACATTAGTAAAAAGAGGAAGATTTTAAGATAAAAAATGGTTTATATTTTTTAGAACAAGTTAGATGATTTGATTACATATTGGAATAGAGGAGACTAGATAGATGATTGCTTAAAATCCTTGGTAAGATTCATTAAGACGGACAGCTTGATGAACGTGCGGTTGAGCGTTGTCATGATGAGATTACAATTTTTTGGTACCCAATGTCTATCTGCTCGTCTTAATGAATTGTAATTTCATCATGACAACGCTCGACCGCACGTTCATCAAGCTGTAATAACTTATTGTAAAAAACAAGGTTTCACTTAAATGGGGCAACCACCATACTCGCCAGACCTTGCTCCTTCAGATTTTTGGCTTTTCGATTATATCAAAAAGCGTTTAGACAGTCAGCTCCGAAATCTTAGTACGTCAAATAACGGCAATTGTCAAAGCCATACCTAAAGAAGAGTATCTAAAGACCTTTCATAAGTGGATCGAAAGGATGGAACAATGCATAAGATATAAGCGGGACTATTTTGAACATATTATAAATAAAGATTAGTTTGTATTGATATTTTTGCCGTTTTTATACCCGATTATCAAAACTTTTGGAATGCCCTAAGTTTTAAACAAAACGATTTTTTGAAGAAAAATGGTCGACCATCCCTATGTAGACATGCCAAACTACTCTACTCAAATTCAACCTTCACTCCTTTAAATATAGAGAACCAATTTAAAGCTCTTTAAAGACTAGATTCATAACTCAATAGTCTCAAAAGTCTCTTTCATGTTGAAGTTAATGTTGACCTTAATATTTTGATTTACTTTGACAAATGATAAAAATGAAAGCTTACAATTCAAGTTTTTCTTCAGCATGTTTTTTCAAAGTAGTATATCTTAGTTTTTCTTTTTCCAATTGTTGTTTATAGCTTTCAATAGCTTTTTGTAGCCCATCTTCATTTTTTTTAAACTCTTCGACTTTAATTTTTAATTTTTCAAATCGCCTATGCAAATCGTCAAAAGCTCTTTCAACACCAATTACATCCTCTTGTAGATGATCTCTTTCTTTAGTCAATTCAAGAATTTCATTTTTAAGTTTCAATTCACTTTCTTCTCGATTATTGTCCATATTTTGTATAATTGTTTCAAATTCAACAACAATAACTCTAAATTTTTTATTCTCTTCGTCCAATGACTTTATTTGGTCCAAATAATTTTTCTCTTTTTCTTTCATGCTATTCAATTCGGCAACTAGTTTACCCATTGATGGATTCAATGATAAATCATCATCACTTAAACCTGTTACTGATGTTACCGATGAAGTTAAACTATTCGATTTTTTTTCAACAACAGGTTTAGATAATTGAGTTTTAAGTTTAATGCCGTTCACCGAGTTGCCTGCTTGTTTGCTATATAATTGAAGATCATCGATCATCGAATCGTCTGTGAGTAGTTTAAAACTATCATTTGTTTCGTTCGGATTCGGTTTATTAGAAATATGGATACGATCCAAATCCAATATAGAACTATTTTGACCCTAAACATGTCCATTTTAGAAAACAAAGGTAAACACAAAAAAAAGACTTAGAATAAACTTACATTTACAGTTTCATTGGCCTTGTCAAATGAATTGTTCGACGATAAACCTGATTTACGTTTTGATGTTTCATTAATTGGTAGAATTTTTTCAGCATTAAAAAAATCGTCTTGTTGATTACCAGTTAAAGTATTTGTTTTGTCTAAAGAATGAGTCGATTCGTGTAGATTATTCTCGTTAGTTGTAAAACTATCCATTGCAATTGAACTTCGTCTTGTTACGTTTATATTTTTATTAATAATATTTTCATTATTAGTTAAATCGGTTTTTGATTTTGATTTTGTTTCGATGTCGATTGAACGATTCGTATTGTCCAAATTAGTTGTATTTGCTTGTTCGTTTTCTTCTTCGACTATTTCGCTAAGAAAAAATTTAATAGATTCTTGTTTATCTCGAATAATACTCAAACGTTTTATCTTTTCAGCTGAGCATTTTGAGAAAAAAAAATGATAAAATTTTTAAATTAATATTTTAATTAGGACAAAAAACACACTAACAAAATAAAAATCGTTCTGGACATTAAAAAATTAATTTAGCATGAACAAAAATCTCTATAGAACTTGATAGGACATTAATTTTAATATTCTAAACTAAAAATTTACATTATTAATTCTCACATTGTCAACCACGGGGCGAACATTTTTTCTACCTTAACGACACAGTCTTAATTAATTTGATGTTGGTTTATCCGTAAGCACTGAGCTTATCGCATTTTTATAACCAACTAAAAGTTACTGTGAGTGAAAAGAATCGAAATTTATAAACATTATTGGAATATTGTTAGAAACTCTTGATATTTTTTACATAATAAAATTCAATTTAGACAAAAAGTAGGTCTAATTTACATAAATTAAATCTGAATTTAATATTTTTTTTCTTAAAAGTCTTTTGCTTACCTAAAGAAGTCATATTTCCTATTAATAATCTCAAGTAAGACAAGTTGATCGCCTACAGTAATTATCTCATTAATATTTTGATTCTAATATTTGAAACTGAACTGAAATGGTACTCAGTTGGTACAGTCGTGGACGTCCATGCAGAAAATCGAAGGTTCAAATCCAAGTCGTGTTAAAAAAATTCAATTCGAGTTCCCAAATTACCCTCAGTGTTATGAGCAAAACACAGCATACCCTAGCTCCTGGTTGTAAAAGATCAGTTTTATAAATTTTTACTTTTACTTTGTATTTTACTTCTCCAAATAGGAGATAAATTTTAATTAAATAAATAATTTACATGATTCATACAAATGAGTTTTAAATTGTCTTTACCGATATTTATATTCAAGAAAATTTGAGATTATTCACATAGTTTTTTGGTCGCTTTTAGTTATAAAAATGTTATAAAAATGCTGCGAGTACTGTATAATGAATGAAAGGTTTAGAACTTAAAGCTGCTACGGTCTATATAACCATCACGAGAATAAAGTTTATCTGGTGTCTGTCCGTCTAAAAAATTGGTTTTAGGGGTGCCACACTAAGCAAGAATTTACTGATAGTAGTTATGGTTATTTTTCCTCCCAGAAAAGAGTAGAGATAAATTTGGATTTAACTTAACCCTGGGGGTAAAAATGTGACAAAGCTCGAAAATTAATCAAATTTAGAGTCTGATGAGACAATTAAGGATAATATTGAAAACTTTTAAACAAAGGTCAAGACCAAATTTAACACGAAACATAAAAAAAATTGTTTCAAAAGTTTATTAATTCATCAAAAATTAGGTTAAACAATATGTTTCTGTTTTTAAAACTAGTTTTATATGCAGCTCATTAAAGAGTGTCTATCACAAACTGATTTTATTAAGTAAAGTGTGCTTTGAACCAAATAGAAAAAAAAATTATACTTACGACTTAATGATCGACAATTTTGAATAATCGGATCGAATTGCAAGTACAATGATTTACGAGCGAATTCAGAATATTTTGAGGGTGATTTCTAGAATTTAAAAAAACAAAATTTTTTTGAATCAAAATTTTTGTTGTTGTCTGAGACCAAGAGACAAATTAAGAAACTAAGAAGAAATTTAAAATTAAATTTCCCTCAAAAAAAAATTTTTTTCATAATTTAAATCAATATAGAATTTTTTATGTGATTTCGTTTAGTTAAAAAAAATATTCATAATAATTGCAATTATAATTTATTATTGTAACTTGGTCTTAGATTTTCTTTTGTATTTTAAAAAAAAAAAAATCAAAAGCTAATTCGAAATTTTAATTAGTTATTCTACAAGTTACACTCGAAGGAGTCAATTGTAATAATAGAAATAGACTTACTTTAATTGAATTGTCTTTCTCTTTTTTCTCTAACAAATCCAAAAAGGATTGAAATTCTAAAAAAAATAAAACACAGGTGAATTCAACAACAAAGAAAATTCAAAAATTATATTTTAATACGGTCATTTTTTTTGTTAATTCAAAAAGGAAAAAATAATAAAATTTTTTTTTTTTTATAAAAGATTTCTTTTTTTTTTGTGTTGTGTTCGTTTATTAATCCTTAGACTTAATTTCAAATTTAGGACACACACCAACTAACTAACTCTTTCGTATAGGCTTTACAAAATTTTCTCTTTCATTAACTAGTCGTAAATATTTGCCCAGGATAAAAATAATGAAAAAAAAAACTTAGTCACTATACGAAATTGATTTCACAAAAATATTTATTGACCCTTGTAAAATATAATTTTTAAAAGTGACTTTTTTTTTTATTGCTTATTCTCGAAATATTCAGTTACTAACCTGTGTCATTAGAAAAAATCGAATCAAAAATAACACAATCGGCTGGTAGGAGTGCACTTGTGTTAGCCGATGCATTTTGATTTGAACTCTCAGTTGTAAAATCTAACAATTGATTAGCACCGAATGTTTCTTCATTACTTCCATCGGTTAGCGTTGTTGATAATGATTTACGATTAGTTATTTTATTTGTTTTAGGTGGTGTATTAAATGGATCATTTTCGTTAATATTTTCTTCTTTTGTTTCGAAATCATTTGACTCTGATTCGTTTGATTCTTGATTTTGAGCTTGATTTTCTTGTGGTGAAATAGAAGATGATGATGAGAGGTCTGTAGTTGAAGAGACAACTGATACTGATGATGATTGAATAGCGGTCGGAGAAAGTGGTTGATTTGATTGTTGTCCATTTACACTTCGTCTCGAGTTATTGCTTGATCGCTTTTTATGTGTCTCCCATTCGTCCTCGTTAGCCGAGCCATTGGTTTCTTCATGAGAAACACGGTCTTGATTGGGAGACGGAGACCGAGCTAGACCACGACGTGCTTGAAACGGATTGATATCTTCTTTTGTAAAAAAGTCATGATTATTTTCGTTTGAAATAGACGAGGACGACGATGTAGCCGAATCGAAGCCAATCTTAGTTTTCGTTTGGAATGGGTTAATATTCTCATCAAATTCGTAATTTTTATCGTCGACAGTTGGTCGAACTACCTTTGCTGGTGGACGTATTGGCTTAACTATTTTAGCTCCCATTGTTCGGTTTAATTTTGTTGAATTAGGAGAAGTTGGTGGTTGATTTTCATTTTGATGATTTTGTTGAGCTGGTAATTGTCTCGTAAAGAGAGGAGTTCCTGGGTCGACCTCCATCGGTTCTTCGTCAAAATTACTTAAAAAAAAACAAAATAAATTTCTGCTTGAAAGAAAAATGCTAGAGAGAGAGAGAGAGAAAGAGTTGAGATTGGAAAGCTTGTTTTTCATTACAAAACATAAAATCAATTAAATTGTCATCTCTTAAGAAAACACTTGAAATTAGAGAAGGAACAGATAAAATATCTCAAAATTAATTTTCTTTTTCAAATTTGATTTTTGCCTTTCAGCAGGCCTATGAGATCTAAGTGCAGGGTAAATATCGTCTTAAGTTATTTATTAAGAGCTTTTTTTTTATGAATTTTTTGATGAGGTTTTATTCCCCTATAACGTTAATTAATTATGCTCTAAAGAATTTTTATCATTCCCTGAAAAAAAATTAAAATAAAAAATTATAATTGTTCTAACTCCTGAGAAGAATTACATTTCTAAGGAATATCTTTTATGAAAGAATCCTTAAAACAGGGAGTCTAAATTATGCAAATATTTGTACAAGGACTCAAGTTTTTGTATTCTTGTTCAAGTATTTTACAAGATTAAAAACAAAAAAAAACAACATTTACCTGACGTTGTTTATAATCATTGTAATAGATTCGCTTTTTTTTGGTTTACAAATTCAACAATTTTCTAAAAATTAAAAGAAATTATTCCTCTTAAAAACGTCCTGAAACTTGTAAAAAATATGAATTTAAAATGTAAAACTTGAAATTTTGTTAACTTTTTCAAAAGTATTAGGATTCATTCACTCGTTTACATAATTTAGTAAAATACTTGTTGAGAAAAATTTGAATTTTATTTTATTTTTTTTTTATTAAGTTTGCATTTTTACAAGTAATATGTTGTTTTTTTATTTTTTTCTCAGAAAATTTTTAAACACGCAGTTATATGATTATTTTAGAATAGTAATTTAAAAGTGTCATTTTTTAGCTAATGGTTTCATGACTTAAGCATTCAAATTTTGTGCATTAAATGCTTCTAGTTAAATCAAAAAAAGAAAAAACAAAAACTTAAAATCATAAAGTTGCTTGTTTAAGTGGCTTATACGTAATCTGAATTTTAAGATTTTAAACCTTTCGACTTTTCTTTTTTTATATCCTTTTATTGGTACAACAAAATTACGATTATAACCCCTCTATGAGCTCAAGGAGATGATTGTAAATAAATTAGACCTTAAAGCCTTGCCAAATATTCATTTGATTCCCCTATACTTTCAAAAAGTTTGTTACGAAAAACATTCATGAAAATTAAAATACATACAACTCCATTTTATTTTTTAGTCAGACTGCGAACTTAACCTAACTGATTGGTAAAAATGGAGAAAATGGACAAACAGATTTTTAAATCATCCAAAATGCTTAAAAATAACTTAACATTAGGAAAGTGATGGGTATTAAAAATCATTTTTAAGAGAGGTTTAACATAGATAGTAGTTTTCAGCATCGTTTTTTGAAAATGAAGATTTTTAAGATTTTCTAAAAATTTTGGTCAAAAAAATAAAATTTCAATTTCGAAAATCCAGTGTTAAAAAAATTTTGTTCAAAACGTCTTTTTAAATTTTTTCATTTTGTTGTCGGAATAAAGCTAAATGTTGAATTCTGTTAAAATTTTTAACCAACTTTCGAACAATCATGAAATTATAAGAATTCAAGGTTTAAGCTGATTGATAATTAATACTTGTACCGGAAAGTGATCACAAATATGCTTGATCTTGTCCATGTTAAAATTATGAGATGCTAAAAATAAATTTACCTAACAGATCAAAAAAAAAATTAAAAAAAAGCAAACTCTGGATATCTTACACTCTAGCTCAATCTTTGAATTGATAACAAGGTTGACTATCCTTGATAGAGCTGACTTCAATAGACTGCTAGCAAATTTATTATTATTCTGCGAACCTACGTGTTAAAAAATGAAAAAATGATCATACAATACTGGTCTTTCAGAATTTCCATTTCTGAACTTTCATGAACTTTCTAAAACTTTAATAAATGCTCATCAACGTTTTTTAGTTTTTCAAAATCTAGTCACTGTAATGTTCCGAAGATAACTTTTTTCTGCTGAGGTTGTAATCAGTTTTTTTTGAAAAGAAATTAATTTTAAAATTTACCGTACTGGCCGTTCACGAATTTAATTTGCGAACCTTCATGAACGTTTATGAATGTTCACCGTTCGCAGGATCTTTTGGCGAACTTTCACGAATATTCATTAACGTTCGCCGAATGATAATAAAGATAAATTTCTGTCCGTAGACATTCGCTTTCTTTAAAAAAAAAGTTTTCACGAACGGAAATTTACTTTTTTTCCATTCGGCGAACGTTCATGAAGGTTCAAGAACGCTGGCAGTCAATTTTAAATTCTACATCAAAGGAGTACATTTTTAGTTTTTTTATTTAAATGAATTCATAAAATCTAGGAACTTTTGCAGAGACCAATTACCATTAGATCCTAAGATTGTTGCACTGTTATTATAAAATTAAATTTTTGTACCTAATTTCCTCAAATAATTTCTTTTTGGGTATAAGTCTCTTAACCATCTAGTTTTTTACGGCTGAACAATTTTAAATAAATAATTTAATTCTCGTGATTACGATATCTCCAAGCAAAAGTATAAATTAATTATCCGTAACTGTTCTTTTACTCTACAAGCAAAAATATACTATAAGATTTAAAAATAATCTTGGCACTTAAATAATTTAAAAAATTAAAAAATAGTGGAAAATGAGTCAATCTTGTAGGAATCTCAACTTCAAATGATTTTATAGAAATAAAAATTAAAACTTTTCTTTTTTTATCAAGAATTTTCTCTCCTTAATTACTCAAAAAAATTTAACTTTTAAATTGTCAAAAAAATAAAGTTTTTTTATTGTTACAATTTTTTTAATAAGTTTTTAAAAAATTAATTATATTTAAACAAAAGCCAAATTACAACAATTCCAAGTAAACCAGAACAATTATAGTTTAGGCTAATTATATTTGAACAAAAGCTCAGTTAAAACGATTTCAAATTTTATTGAAAAAGTTTTTTCTTCTTTTTGTTGTTTCATTTTCGTCTTGTTGTCAAATCAAGTATTCTTATGAACAATAAAAATTAAGGTTCAATGTTCATTAAATTCAAAACTTCTATTCTATCTCAAATTATATTGTTATCGTGATCTACTACTTTAAAAAACAATTATATTTAATTTAGAAAACCAAGAAATAAAGGAAATTTTTCAGTCAAATCACATCGCAATACTCTGTTTTTAATGCATTTTCTGAAACAAGAGACGGTTCTCTATACATACGAGGAACTATACCAGAGAACGAAAAAAAAATAGATTTACCAATTTTTGACCTTAAATTCTCAATCCTCTTATAGAAAAAAATCTGAAAACATGAGGTTTATTAAATTCAAAAATTCCATGCTTAAATGTCGCTCGGGGTAAAATTTTTGATTTTTTACTCCCTAAAAAAAATTGGTTTTCTGGCGTTTCGAGGTCGTAGATCACGATAACACTATCTGAATAATTCAGATAAACACTATCAGAGAATTAATTCAGATAGTGATACCGTTACGGCCATGTACACTAAAATGTTTAAATAAAGCACATTGGCATTTTTTCGAGGTCGTAGATTGTGTACCAATGTGCTTTATTTAAACATTTTAGTATACATGATTGGAAAATGAATCATTTTTGCATACAATTGGACAAAAAAGTCATAAAAATCAAAAACGTAAAAATATATGTTTCAAATTTCAATTTGCAACAAAAAACGAGATACTTAAAAAGTTCGGAGAATTAGACAGTTCAAGTTCACCGGGAATATCGAATATTCCAGTCAAAATTATTAAAGAATCTATTGATCATTTGTTACCAGTGTACTTTAACATTTTTAATTCTTGTATCCTCTTCAATGAGATTCCAAATGAATGGAAACAGGCCATTGTTACGCCTCTTTTCAAGAACAAAGGCTCACAATCTGACCTCAACAACTATAGAGGAATTTCAATGCTTCCGCGGATTGCAAAGACATTTGAGAGGATCTTTTATTCGATGAACAACATGGTTTTCGTAAAAGTTTTTCGTGTGAATCGAACAACTCATTGTCTGAATCACGTCAATTAGTTCAGGAGTTCCTCAAGGATCAGTTTTAGGTCCTCTATTGTTTTTTTATTCATTAACGACTTACCACTTTTTATATTACTCATCCTTTTGACCCAAAGATAAAAAGAAATAATTTTTTGCTAGAAATTAAATGCACCAAGTCAAAGCTAAACTGATTTTATACTAAGACACAATTCTTTTTAGCCATGAATAAAACAAAAATTATCTTGTCTAAGTAAAATTTTTAAGCTTATGAAACAAATCTTTGCTAGGAATCTGAATGCAATGATATTAATTCTATCAAACGATCATTTAATTTTATTTTTTGAAACCATTCCTTATTAACAGTGCAAAAAAATCAAAAAAATATTGGTTAACAAGGTGTAATTAGGAACCTGAAAAATTATTTTAGTTTTAACAACTCTCAAGCTCTACCACATTTTCGGTTTTCATTTTCCAAAGTACTGTTATTATATAAATGAATGAAAAGCATTCAGTAATTTTTTTTAAAGTTATAATATTTTAAATAATAGAAATAGAAAGAAGTCATATACGGAAATACTGCGGTGGACACGATAAAGTAATCCCTGCGGATTGGGACCGATTTCCCGCCGTTTCCGGCTTTTATATACCCTATAGCCGTATGTTTCACGCTAAAAAAGCGTGACAAAAAGTGAAATCGCCGGAAACCACGTGACATCTCAAATTTGAGATTTTCTTTTTTTTCTTATCCGCAAATCGCAGGGCAATCCCGGAAAATCCGTGTAAATCCCGGACAATACCGGAAAAAGTAGGAAAATACCTCTTAGTTGAAAAAAAATAAAGATGTCTGAAAATCCTTTTTACATTGACAATAAAGTCTTAAATTATTTTCTTAGAAGGTCCCTGAATGCAAAACGTCCATTCTATCTAAGAAAGTATTATTTGCACTCAGATTCGTAATCTATGAAAACCAAAGAAAGCCAATTTTTAGGTGGTGTTCAAAATAATTGTTATAGAACCAAGAGGTCTTCAAAGCCACTTCAAATGTAACAAACAAATACGAACATGTTAATTTAGTAACGGCATCAATTAGAGTCTAAACAAAAAGCTTGCGGCTAGAAGATACGATCTAAGAAGAAACAGCCAATGTTTAACACGTGAAGTAAATAATTGTCTTCTTAAATGAAACTTTTTTTAAAATAGAGTTGTGAAAGACTGGAACAAACTTCCAGAAACATGATGAGCGCAAATAACATGAATAGTTGATTTTTGAATGTCAAAACAATGTAAAGCGACAGTTACAGCTCAA
Organism: Brachionus rubens; assembly: GCA_022207745.1. Lineage (NCBI taxonomy): Eukaryota > Metazoa > Rotifera > Eurotatoria > Ploima > Brachionidae > Brachionus > Brachionus rubens. The sequence continues at coordinate 905,848 of JAJVHD010000009.1, read as the reverse complement.
TAGAATTAAGCTTGGATATTTTATCATATCAAAATTTTGAATCTGTTTTAAAAATAGCTCTAGTAGAACTGAGTAGCTTAGTAAAATAATTTATGTTCTGTATTGTTATAATTTCAAAATCCAAATAAAATTTTATTGTTTTAATCAACTGTTTAAATTAAAACAAAATCAATTCAGAATTGATTGCATTGAGAAAAAAAATGTTATAAAAAACAGTAAAAGTTAGACAACAATCAAAAATTTCTTAAAAACAAAAAATCCTGGAAAATATATTTTTACAAAAATTTGAAAAGACCATCAAAACAAAATTGACATAAAAATATAAATACAACTCCTAAAAAAATTGCCTATAAAAAAAAAACGATTTTTCGATACCGGAAATTTTCAATTGATTGCGAGTATTTCATTTTTCTTTGAAAAGTCCAACTCTTGAGAATTTGGTAAATATACTTTTTCTATAAATGTCCAATTTTTGAATGCACTTCGATCTGTTTCGAGTATTTTTAAATATGATTGAACTATGCCTTTTTGAATGATTGAATTAAATTTACGAAAATAAACCAACATCAGCAAGATCTCATCACAAGTGATCTCTTCGTTTCTTCTTGCTTCAAAATTGAATAAAAATTAAACAAGTCTTGATTATGATTAAAATTGAAAAATATTACCAAACATGTATTGTCTAAGAGCTGTTCCTATTTTGTCTCGTGTGTCTGTGATCAGACTGTAATCTTTCAAATATTTACTACCTTTGAAAATGAAATTAAATTAAAACAAATTTTTTGAAATAAAAAGATGAGATTCTTACCAGTGGAAATGACTAACAAAGCTGAGTACAAAGCGTACTCTTTGTCGTCGAGTTTAAACTTTTCAAATTTTTCATGTATTGTCTTCATAAATTGTGATGTCTTGTAAAATATTGGAAACAGTCTCAGATAACTCTCGAATTTACTTTGATCACAATTGAAATAATTGTAATTTTCACATTTCCTCTGCAATGAAAGCAAAATTACAGAATGAATTGAACATTTTATGAGTTCTTCTTTATCAAGTGCATTGAACTGTACAAATTCTGGAATTGTTTCGAGAAATTTTGCTAAATGAACAGCGTATTTGTAAAAATACTCAACTATTTCACTCAAATATTTGTAATAATTATCAACAACAGATCCGTTTGTTGATGTAGTTGTTGTGGTTCCGTATTGAAGACCATCATTTGGTTGATATCCATTGTGTGTCAATGCAAGCTGTGTATTATGATATCCTTTACTTAGCATGTCTTTGCTTACCAAAGCGAATGGATTCAAATGAAGATGATAGTGTTTATAAATAGTTTTTATCAATTCTTTTATTGAATCACTCAGTGAATCTTCAATTGAAGTTGTTGGTTGTGGTAAGCTTTGAGTGTATGTTAAACTGTTGTTGGGATTTGTTGAAGACTGCAGTTCGCCTGATGCTGCTAAATCTGGATGGACGTAACCATTTGTTCCATTATTTGTTGCTGTCCATCCATAATACCCATTGTAATTGAGATTCAAATTGTTAAAATTTGTGTCAGTCAACTTGAGACCATCAGCGTTTATGTTATTAATTATATAAGTTTGATTTGTGTATTGATTGACGTTTATTATTTGTTGAGTTGGATTTGTTGGATGAGCAATATTCGACGTTTGATAGTTCATGTTTATCATTTCATATTCTGAAATACTATTTGCTGCTCCGTTAATGGATTCACTTTTAACTCTTTTCATTTTTCGTTGTGTTATTAGATAATCACTATTTGGTCTTACACCTCTGCTTTGCCATTCGATTATGTTGTGTTTGAATAAATTTGATTGTCTACCGATCCTACTGTCTAGAAAAAATTAGAAAAGAAAATCGATCGAAAGTTTTTTGATATTAATATTCTACTTAACTTTTTTAACTAAAAATCGCTAATACAATTGTTCCACTAGTCTCCTGACTGTGACTAGTCGAACAGTTTTATTTCTAAAATCGGATAAATCTTTTAAAAAATAGTGTCTCCTCGGTTCTTTTACAAAATCATTTATTAAATTAATTGTAAAGAATGTAAGAGCGAGGTTTATGGATTCTACTTTTAGAAAATTTAAAAAGATCATAAAAAAGTCGATACACTGCCAAAATATTAGTTAGAAAAATTTACTATTGTGATCATTCGCGTCTTTCTCTTGTGAACTTTCATGAACTAATGATTTTGAAAAGCCTTCATTGCCATTTCTAATTTAAACTCGTAAAACTAGCTTTCATTCGATTTGATATAAGCTTTTCGAAATTTTTAGTTCATGAAAGTTCACAAAAGGAACAACTAAATGGCTACCACTGTATATCAAATTTAGGGAATTGAATTTTCTATCATACAATACCACGAAATATTTTTTTAGTCTTAATTATAAGTTTTTCTGTTTTTAAAAAAGGTTAACTTTGAATAGAAAATCACCAATCTCAAAATGTTGTCTAGTAAAGAATTCAATTCTCTACATTTAGGTATGCTAAATTTGTTAAAATGTAGTATTTCTAAAGATTTTTTAGCTTGAGACAATTTTATGGATTTTTTAAAGCATGGTATTTTATAACCGAGTTCAAATTAGTGTTTATTAGGACCTATCGACTCTCATATCAAACGAAATAAAATACATTCACATTACAGATCTCATTATGCTGGATTATTTTTGTTTAGGGTTTGGTACGACTTATGCCAAAAATCTAAAGTGTAGTCCAATTCAGGTCTTTTATTTAACCGACTCTTAAAAACTCATGAATATGAAGAATCATAAAAAGAATAAAACTTTCCCGCATTTTGACTCAACATCTGTCTAATACGACCCCGACAACCCGAAATTTACAAGTTTTTTCTGGGATAAAATTTCATGGTTTTTCCAGTAAATACCGGTATTGTAACACTAAGTCGAAGCTAATGAATGTCTTTGGAAAAATCAAATATAACTTAACGGATTAGCTTTCCTAATTTATTCTATTTCAAAATATCGATTTAGAGCTTTTAGAAAACTCAGAAAAATCGGAAAATAAGACTACCGCCGACTAACTAAAACTTTATATTCTTAATCGAATAAAACTAGAAAACTTCTGATTTATTCTGTCATAAATGATAACCAAGTCGCCTCAGATCGCACCACAATAATTTCTGGATTCGACTTTAATGAGTTTAGCTTGGAATGCTTAAATCTATCATAATAGTATCAGAATTAATTTTACCCACTACGAATCAGTTTGGTCTCCTGAAAATGTTTTTATAGCTCAATAGTCCAGAAAGAGATCATCCAGTTTAGCTTCCTGTCATGCCAAAATTAGTAAATATCAACAAATTAAATGAATTTCAAATATTGAAACAATTTATTTATACTGGTTTATGATTTGAAAAAATTTTGAATTCGTCAAAAAAATCTGATAAAAATTCTTACTTTGAGCGGACATTTTTGCCTTTAAACATTTTTGAAATCTACAATATCTGCACATATTTCGAGTCGCTGCGCTAATTTCGCAAGTTCCATTCTCCATACAACGATAACGTTCTGGGGCTCTTTCCTTAATGCTTCTTCTAAAGAATCCCTTTTTTTTTTGAAATGAAAATAAAATTGAAAACTTTTTCTTTTTCTATTTTAAACTTGATTACTTTACAGCCTTCACAAGTAATAGCACCAAAATGAATTCCTGACGAAGGAGCTTTGCATACAGCACATGGAAATCGTTTGAAAATTTCAGCTACCGGTGGATTATTCGTATTTTCTAAATTTAAAATTTTGATAACTTTAAAATATTTTTTATTAAATTTGATTTTAAAAAAATACATACCACTGTTAGTCATTCCAACTTCTTTACATTTTTGAAATCGACAAAATTGACACTGCGTTCGTGTTGTTCGAACTATGACACAATCTTGATTTCTAATACATTTATATTTTGCGTCTTCTCCATTTATGCTTCTCAAAAAAAATTTCTAAAATTTAAAATTTAATACGCAGTTTTGGAAATTTCAATTTTGTCAACGGTTACTTTGCAAGCTTCACATGTCACAGCTCCACAATGCCACCCACTCGATGGTTCACCACACACTTTACAAGGTTCAAATTTTTCACCAGTAAAATTGAGTATATTAGTACTGCCATCGGACATTTTCTAAATCTTTTATACAAAAAATGAATCATAAGTCCACGAGGAGTTACAATAAAAAAATGGGTTTAAATAGAAAATATGATAAATTATTAAATATCATTTTTTATTGTTGTCTAATGGCACAACAAGATAGTTTAAAAAGTAATTTCAGATCAATGAAAAATACAAACAACAAATGAGAATTTTTTTTTAAATGTATTTTTAATATTTTCGTATTTTTTTAATCATTATAACTGTCCTGAAATTGAGTTCACCCTGTTTTTGGACAAGAAGTGTTTATTTAATAATTTTATTTTTTTTTTATTTAGCCATATATTATTAGAATTTATAACCTAATTTAAGCAAAAAAAAGAAGAAATATCTTGTAAGATTTAAGGCTTCGGGATCAAAAGACGATACGGTTGCTTCAATTTTGTGTAACAACTTTCGAGTTGTATTTAAAGATAAAATCTTTTCAAATGTTGTTGTTTTATTTTTTTCTGATTTTGACTTTTTATCTTGGCTTTATCAAGCAAACAAAAAAAAAAGAGAGAAACAAAATTATATTGTTAAACGAATATAAACTATGTAAAGCATAATCATAGTGCATGATTTAAGTGTCCAAAAAGTTGGTCAAAAACTAAATAAAAAAAATGCTTGAAAAAATATTCTTCGAAACACACAAAAGAAATATCATGCATAATTTCACATTTAATAAAAAATAAAAATATTTCATTGGTTAAAATAAAAATTATAATTTTTTTTTTGATTAAAAACATTTGTTTGTTAATTTTTAAAATTTTTTCATTGGTTTTTCAAACGAGTAAAAGAAAAATTTAAAAAAAATGATAAATTTTATTAAATTTAAATAATTTCTTTTAAACTTTTTTTAGTATTTCGGGTTTTTTAAGATTTTTAAAATAGTTTAAGACTGTTTTTTATCAAAAAGATATTTTTTTTGAACCAATTTCAGGACAATTAAGCAAAAATATGGCTGATCTCTTTTTATCGATTTTAAATAGTTATATCTCGAACGAAAGATAAAATCGAACGAGGGGTTAATGCGAAACAGGAGCCGTCACACCTTGCCAATATTGAATTTCATTAGACTGAATTTACACTGAAATTATTGGAATACTTAAATAAATCATATTTTTAGACAGTGTTTACGACTTTCTTTCTTTGGGCTTAGAGCTGCAAGTAATCATTAGCTTTTCTTTGATTTATTATAACACGGGGCAATACTTTTATGTGTGAACCAGGTAAAGTCAGTTTCAATTGAATTTTGCACATTAAGAAAATATAAAAATAACCATATTCAGTGCAGTCGGGTTAATCCGAACTTCTTGGGGCTGTAAAAATTGAGTTCGGATAAAATTGCTCGGATTAAACGCCTTAATTTACATGCTTCGAGCCCTGAATGGGAGACAAATTTTTACCGAAATTCTTAAAAATTTGGATTAATCTGGTTCGGATTAAAGCGACTCGACTGTAGATAGAAAGACTTTCGAGGAATCAGGAAGTATAAAAATATTATAATCTAAGATTTATTCTTTAAGTTCAAAAGGATCGTAAAAGACTCGATAAAAGACCAAATTACCTATTTGATAAAGGGGTTAACAAAGTTATTCTAATTTATTTGTCCTATTCAGATGTTTTTTATTAAGGGATAATTAACTCACACCAACACGAAACAGAAATTCACTTTTGAAAAAAATTTCGGAAACAAAATTTATATCTTCATGACCATTTACCCAACTTGTACATTTGTACCAAGTCGCTCATACGGCGTCTGTCTTCTAGGCTCATTAAATTGAGTTCTTAAAACAAAAAGCCTGTACATGTCCTAATTGTGTAATTGTTATCGTTACTAGTACACCATCCATATTTTGTGATGGTTGTAACGAGTGGTATTACATGTCTTGCTTAAATCAAGTCATGTATTTGAATTTTTCGAAAAAGTCTTTTGTTACCATTTTATAGATAGAGAAATCACCCGTTTACCTCTTCGGGTAATTATGTGACTGTAAAAAATAGGTCACCCGGTTAGGTCTTTTTGTACGAAGTGTAAAAATTATATTTAAGTCTCTTTAATCCGACAAATTTGGTTGAGAACTTTTCTATCCGTTTAGCCAAAATGTCGAATTATTGAGATGAAATTCAATAGAAAATTAACAGTGGTTAGTGCAAGAGATGTCGGTTAAGAGAGGATTTTGGATTAATGAGATTATACTGTTACATTAAATTGTGAGAAGAAAATTCTAAATAGATTTGATTATTCGTCAATTTGACGAACTAAGAATTTGAGACTAGAAAAGACTTGGAAGTCTAGTTTGGAATTCAAATATCATTTGAGTCTGTGACGCGACGAACAATTCTTGATTAGTTCTCTTGAAAAAATTTTTGAAAAACACTTTAAACTCTCTTTTTTATTGATTAGTTATACCCGATGCTATTAAACAACTGACAGCCTCTATTAATAATCTAAAAAAATTTAATTAAATCGTAAATTTTCCTTCCTTTTTCTAGTAACATAGTTTTCATTTTTGATAATCATTTATGGTACTCTAGGTACTTTCGTGGATCTGCGTTAAAAATGGATTAAATTTAACACTGTTAGATGAATCATCAGATGGTTAAATAAATGAGAATCTTATCAGTTATAAATTTCTCTAAATTCAGAAAAAACGCAGGTATGATTGGTAAATGAGATATGGACAACATTAGTGAAAAAGCTCGGATTTTATAATTTAAAAAAATTTCATAAAATTTATTTGTTATATAAAAAAATAAAAGCTCGATCACAAAAATAATTTAAAAATTTTAAAATAAATTGGAATAGTGAAAATCTTTCAATTTTAAACGTTAACTATTTGTCATATTAAAAAAATTAGGAAGAATAATATTTGAAAATAAAAAATAAATATAATGATTATTTCAGGACGAATTTTATTTGGTCTCGTTTGCTTTAATAAGCTCCAACTCTTGAGAATTTGGTAAATATACTTTTTCTATAAATGTCCAATTTTTGAATGCACTTCGATCTGTCTCGAGTATTTTTAAATATGATTGAACTATGCCTTTTTGAATGATTGAATTAAATTTACGAAAATAAACCAACATCAGCAAGATCTCATCACATGTGATCTCTTCGTTTCTTCTTGCTTCAAAATTGAATAAAAATTAAACAAGTCTTGATTTTGATTTAAATTGAAAAATATTACCAAACATGTATTGTCTGAGAGCTGTTCCTATTTTGTCTCGTGTGTCTGTGATCAGACTGTAATCTTTCAAATATTTACTACCTTTGAAAATGAAATTAAATTAAAACAAATTTTTTGAGATAAAAAGATGAGATTCTTACCAGTGGAAATGACTAACAAAGCTGAGTACAAAGCGTACTCTTTGTCGTCGAGTTTAAACTTTTCAAATTTTTCATGTATTGTCTTCATAAATTGTGATGTCTTGTAAAATATTGGAAACAGTCTCAGATAACTCTCGAATTTACTTTGATCACAATTGAAATAATTGTAATTTTCACATTTCCTCTGCAATGAAAGCAAAATTACAGAATGAATTGAACATTTTATGAGTTCTTCTTTATCAAGTGCATTGAACTGTACAAATTCTGGAATTGTTTCGAGAAATTTTGCTAAATGAACAGCGTATTTGTAAAAATACTCAACTATTTCACTCAAATATTTGTAATAATTATCAACAACAGATCCGTTTGTTGATGTAGTTGTTGTGGTTCCGTATTGAAGACCATCATTTGGTTGATATCCATTGTGTGTCAATGCAAGCTGTGTATTATGATATCCTTTACTTAGCATGTCTTTGCTTACCAAAGCGAATGGATTCAAATGAAGATGATAGTGTTTATAAATAGTTTTTATCAATTCTTTTATTGAATCACTCAGTGAATCTTCAATTGAAGTTGTTGGTTGTGGTAAGCTTTGAGTGTATGTTAAACTGTTGTTGGGATTTGTTGAAGACTGCAGTTCGCCTGATGCTGCTAAATCTGGATGGACGTAACCATTTGTTCCATTATTTGTTGCTGTCCATCCATAATACCCATTGTAATTGAGATTCAAATTGTTAAAATTTGTGTCAGTCAACTTGAGACCGTCAGCGTTTATGTTATTAATTATATAAGTTTGATTTGTGTATTGATTGACGTTTATTATTTGTTGAGTTGGATTTGTTGGATGAGCAATATTCGACGTTTGATAGTTCATGTTTATCATTTCATATTCTGAAATACTATTTGCTGCTCCGTTAATGGATTCACTTTTAACTCTTTTCATTTTGCGTTGTGTTATTAGATAATCACTATTTGGTCTTACACCTCTGCTTTGCCATTCGATTATGTTGTGTTTGAATAAATTTGATTGTCTACCGATCCTACTGTCTTTTAGTTTAAATTTAACATTTTATTTTCTTTGGTAGTATTAAAAAACTTTTTTTACTTTTCGCCGACATCCCAACGCTTACACACTTTTGAAACCTACAAAATCTACACATGTTTCGAGTAGCTGCACTTATTTCACAGTTACCGTTTTCTAGACATCTATATCTTTCTGGAGCTCGTTCTTTAATGCTTCGTCTGAAGAAACCCTTTAAAAAATTGATTTTTATTTTAGCCGAATTTTGTTATCATTTTTATTAATTACTTTGCATCCTTCGCATGTAATGGCACCAAAATGAATGCCTGACGACGGTGATTTACATACATAGCAAGGAAAACCTTTAAATATTTCAGCTACTGTGGGACTATTGGAATTGTCTTTAAACAAAAAACGGTCATCTTATAATTTTTTTATTGGAATCTTAGAAAAAGAAAATCAACCATTAATTGTCATTCCGACTTCTTTGCATTTTTGGAATCTACAGAATTGACATTGAGTTCGAGTATTTCGAACAATAACACAGTCTTTGTTTCTTATGCATTTGTATTTAGCATCCTCACCGTTGATACTTCTCAAAAAAAATTTCTGCAAAAATTTAAATTTTAGAACAAAAAATCTCAATAATTTTATTATTTTAAAATAATTTGATCATTACTTTACATGCTTCACAAGTAACTGCTCCACAGTGCCATCCGCTCGATGGCTCACCGCATACTCTACACGGCTCGAATCTGTCCTCTTGAATCATTGATAATGCGTTCAACTTATGAGTCATTTTTCACGAATTTCTCAAAATAAAGTGATAAAATATTTTCTTAAATTGTTAATTTTAATTTACACCTTAATGACTCTAGTTAGCTATTTTACCAGGTAAACTCGGTTTAAAGAGTTTATCATCTATAAAATATTAATTGAGCTCTTTTCAATTTTTTTTTCTTTAATATAGATTAAAATTTTGTTTTTTTATTATTTTTAAATAAAGAGATCTGTCCTGAAATTCGGTACATCCTATTTTTTGGACAAAGAAGTTAAATGCATTTTGTTGTTGTTGTTATTGTTGTAGAAGTAGAAATGATTCATTTTGAAAAAAGAGAGTCATAGTTTTAATCAAATTTTTTGTTAAGGCGATTTTGTGAGTGCTACCGATTAGAAATTAGATAATTTTTGGTTATAAGAACCAATCTAAATGGCAGTTTTTTTTTTTGATTAATCTTTTACGAAGTTTAAATATTGAAAAAAAATGTTATAAATTTTCAAGACTTTTAGCAGACTTTAGTGTCCAAAAATTGGTTGAAATATGCATTTTAAACATTGCTTGTTTATGTATTGATTTTTTTTTTGTTGTTTCGCAAATTTTATTTTTTCGCAAAGCCTGATAACTTAAAATTTTTTGATTGGTCAAACTAGAAAAAAAAAGAAAAAGAGAGAACTGACCATAAAAATTTTCAATCAAAATATTCACTTTAAAAATAAACTATGCTAGTTTTTGGATAATCTTGTTAAAATATTGAAATGGTCGACATTTTCAAACAATCAATTATTTTAAAATTCACGGGCTTTTAATTTTGTTCTAAACAGAAACTATATTTCAAATATTTATTATTGATTAAAGTAGTTAACTGTAAAAATGCCAATCATCAAAAAAATATTTTAATTTATGCAATTTTTAGGTAAGCCATAATAATTTGACCATTCAGTTTAAGGATTTAGTGCCATCATTTTCAAGTTTTTTTTTTTAATTCTGAATCATAGATTGATTTTGTCTAACACTTTTTATTTTGAATTCAAAATATTAAGTCGGAGTTTTTAAGTCCAAGCAGGGGTCTCCCCCATTATGAGAACAAATGTTCACCGATTAAGTGAACAATTTGTTCACCTAATCAGTCTTATGTGCTGTGTTCAGATAATGCACAAAAAGTCAAGAGTAAAAGAAAAAGGCCTGTGTATTCAGAACGCTGCTGTCAAAATACTTCAAGCAAAAATCTTAATCAGAGTATGGCTCCATTTTTAAAAAAACGAAGCAAAGACGCCATAAATAGTTCGTTGTTCTGGCTGTGTAGTTCCTGTGGGAGAACAAAGACTTTGTCACTCGATAAAAAATAATCTAAAATTAGTTGGCTTTGTACCTTATAGTAGAAATCGATGAGCCGATGTATGCTAGAGTTAAACATTGGGTTGGAAAATATCTAAAGAGAGAGTACTGTAGGTGTTTGGGATGATCGAACGTGGCCCTAAATATGATAAAGTGGAGGACCTTTTCTTTTATTTGTTGAACATGTTCACCAAATCGGTTTAATGTTCACCTATTTGTCTAAAAATAATTAGTTGAACAAATTGTTCACTTAATCGGTGAACACGAATTGCTCATATATAATAGTAAGTGAACATATGTTCACCTAACAGGGGAGACCCCCAAGCAGAGTGTTTACATTAGGAACTAGACTCGTAACAGTTAGAATTGAAATCCGAAATTAATTTATTCGCAAATAGGTTAAGATCAGACTGGTCGAAAATTCAAGCTATCAACTGTGTTGTTTAGTTTGTCAATGCCCTAAAAATAAAAACTTGTTGATTAGATCAAAAAAAATCTATCTATCATTATTAATACTCATAATCGTTGTTTTTTTATCTAAATTAAAGATTATTAATTTTTTAGTTAAAATGCACCCAAACATAAGCCTGAGTTTTTTGAGACTGAATTTTTCGACTATTCAATAATTAAATTAGACAAAACTCTTTAACATTGTTCTCTATAAGAATATGTAAGGGTTTTGAGATTATCAGAAAATTTTGATATTATAAGATGTCCGAGATATCGATTTTGCTTAATATTCAAGGAAAAATTCTCAAATTTAAAAAAAAAATCGATTTGTTTAATGAAAAACCCTCACCTACCTTGAAAGAGGTCTATTGGAGAAAGATGTTAAATTGGGGCTTCTTACGAAGAAAAGCTCAGCTAACTTAAATATGAGTCTGAAACCAACACAGTATTAATTACAAACTAGGGTTGTTAATTGAAGTTTTTTTTTGAAGTTTTTTCAAAATTTTTCGACTTGAAATATTTTTAAGAACATAAGAATTCTGTCAATCTTCAATCGTTAAGATTTCAAACGAATAGATTCTTCAAGTTTAATAAACGGAAAATTGAAATTTTAAAATTTTTACTCGAAATTTTTAAAATTTAATTAATTCGAGATCATTTATTTTGAAGTTAAAAAAAATCGAAACTTTAATCTTTATAAAAAATATTTGAATACGAAGCTTTAAGTAAAAAGTGAAAAAAAGTCGTTTTAATATATTATCTGATCTATTTTTGATAATAAAATTTACCGTAATCCCCCGCAAGGCCCCCCACGGGGGAAGTCAGGTTTAGACCATTTGTTTCCGTTTTCGAAAAAGTTCAATTTTTATAAAAATGATATAAGCAAATAGTTTGAACTTAACTGTGAGAAGTAAGACATTTTTTTTCTTGTCAAATATTCCCATTTTAATGCTAATGACGTGCATTGGGGAGGGGGGATTGTGCGGGGGATTACGGTATGTCCTTAAAAGAAGTTGTGATTCAAATCGAAGCTTTAAGAATAAAGACAGCTATATAGTAAAAAAGTTCGTTTTTTTTATTTGTTTTCCCTATTTGAACAAGCCTGAAATCCCATAGGTTAGTTAGCTGGACCACAAGAAAGAGCACAAAAATATGAACAAGAATAACGGACTTCGAAAGCTAGCTGGCCGTTTTTTCTAACAAAAAATGGTGGTCCATGTTTTAGCAATAACCTTTCAAACTTTAGTTATTCATTCTTGAAATTTTTAATTTGCAAAGTAGCAATTTCACACTTTTTTTCGAGTCGAAACTTCTGAAATTTGATTTGAATTTCTTATTTCAAGGTAGCAAATTTTTTGACTTGCCAAATTTCGAAGAACCATTTTTTAATTCTGAAACGAATTACGCCACGGTTCGCAAAGTAGTGAAGTAATGTTCATTATTTTTTTGAAGTAATTTTCAGAATTATTCATAGGCGTAAAGTAAACTTTAATGTTAAAAAAATTATTCTAATCTTTGAAAATTTGATATTTTTGAAAATAAACATGATTTTTCAAGCAATTGAAAGAAGACGATTCACCCTGAAAACACGAGAAATAATGCTATATGCTACACGACAAGGACTATAATCTTAGTGAATTCCTGTTTGAGACCTTTACTGAGACATCTAATTTAGATGCCTTAGTTCATTGACCTCGAGAAATCTTATTAGTCACTTAGTAAAAATTAACACTTTTGACGTATTACACCTGCGAACGTCCTTACATTTAAAATTCATTAAAAACTTAAATCTATACTCAATTAAATAAGGTTGAAAAACAAACAAAATAATTTTTCAGATATTTGCTTCGATAATTATTACTCGGAAGACGATTTTAAAAAAGCATACAATCTAAATTAAAGCTAAACTTACGAAGCCATTAAATTAATCTCGAAAAGAACACGATGAAAAAGATGATGACGATGCCGATACACTTCTAACAAAAAATAGACTACAAACACTTAAGCAAAATTTTAATAGGGTTTTGGTTCAAAAATTCGATGCAATCTTATCGTATACGGGTGTATATATTTTGACAAACGGGGCTTGCTTTTTCTTGATCTAAGCATTCTTTTCAAGATAATAGAAAAGGCAATATTGAAGTTCCAATCAATCGTTATTCAGGTTCTGGTCTATATTTTGAATGAAATTGAAATATAGACCAGAACCTATTGCGATATAAATGAAATTGCGCATTAAAAAATAAATGGCTTGTAATTCTGCATAACTTAGCATATACTCTGCATAATTATCTAAAATTATTATTCAAAAAAATTTAATCAAATTTATTCAATTATAGTTTTATGAAATTTGAATTGAACTCAGTCTCTGTTTCTTCTTTATCACCAAGTAAACGTGCCTCTTTCTCTTGGATATTGTCTAAACAAATTTCCATCCCATCATCATATTATTACAAATAAGTTCTTCAAATTCTGATTATCGGTCCAAATTATCATCCATATCAAAATAACTTTTTAATTTACCATTCAGTTGTTCTAATCTAAAATCTCTATTCATACCACAACTACAGCATACTGGTCGTTCACATTTTCCAAAAATGAAAATTCAAATGTTTTCATTTGAATTCATAATCGTTCAAGAATATTCATTTGAATTTTCATTTTTGGAACAGGTGAACGACCAGGACTGTGAATGAACGATTCACTTTATTCCTTTTAGATTGAAAAGACTGAAGAGACTCATTCACAAAATCATCATTTGTTGGTAAGGCGATTTCTATCTGTTACCATCTTTCATATACTCTGATGCCGAATTTTCGAACCAATGATTCAATGTTGTCTATAAGAATCTTTGAATGGTTTATTGAGATGTCTAATGATTGTAAAACAGAAGTAAATCTTGAAGGTATTACTTCTACATCAACGTATATTTGCGAGCAATGAGCTCTTAACGAATCGATCATTAAGAGACCTCGTTCATTGGATATTTTTTTTAACTTTCTCTTCAAAGTACAACAATATAAGTCTAATGCTCATTGTAACTTTCTCGGAAACAGTAAAGAATATATTTAACGACACGTTTATTTTTGGGATCTCTTTTAAATTCTTTAAAATAACCGACGTTTTTAGCCTTACAAAGTGATAGATAAGCATGCTGCAAATCTTTTTTATTCACCTCCAGGTCTCACAATCAATGCTCTTGTTGCCAGAAAAGTCAAAGAATTTACCTACCAGCATATCAAAATACGGCGTTTCGTCCATTTTATTAACGCAGTGTGGTTTGTAGTGTTTGATTTTTTTCGAATAGAAGACAAAAAGTTGATTACCATCTTTTGTTGTAATTCTAAAGGTTTATTTGTTTGTTGAGCAGTATGAGTCGGTTTCCGATAATAAAGATTATAACCTTTCATAAAGTTTAAAAGATATCCATTGCTTCATTTAAAATCTTTTAGACTTTTGTCCGAATAATTTTCGAGAAATAATTTCCGAGATTTCGCGAGATGCTTGATACTTCTTTAATTGACCATTTTTCTCTCACGTCACATCGTTACAAGCCATTCAAAAAGAGGTTTTTCTAACTCTGTGAAAAAAGCTTTTCTTCCGCTAGTTAAACTAAACGTAAGTATAAAATGTTCGACAAAATGTTTAAAGAATTTCACTTGGCACCTGTTAACCTCCTCAATCTACAATGAATCGATTATTCGTATTCCAATAATGAAGATCAATCGTTGTAATAAAACGCAAATTAAGTTCACATAAAATATCATTAGTTGATAAGGTTCCGGCAATTCAAAACTTCCACGCTATCAAAAATTTTCAATTTCAATATCAGATTCGTAATCTGCGCCCCAAAAAACCCAAAAAATTGTATTTTTTACATTTTCGAAAAAAAAATTTTTTTGACAAAATACCCATTACCCCTAATTTTTATTATAGATTATAAAACTAGACAAAATTCTGGATTAGTTTATTCGTTTTCGTTTTACTTTTTGTACAGTAAAGGCCGAAAAAATTCACAAAAATCAAAAATCACTAAGATGAGGAAATTTGGTATTTTTGACCAAAAATTCGTAATCCTCATGCAAGAAAACCTAAAAAAACATATTTCTCTCAACCAAGAGCTTGTTCCGTTAAAAATTCGATTTTAAGCGCTGAAAAAGGCACCAATTTGGTCATTTTTTGAAAAATTTTGAAAATCGTTTTATAATAAATCCATGTATCTTTTCTAAGGTTTTCTTTGGTCAAAAATACCAAATTTCCTCATCTTAGTGATTTTTGATTTTTGTGAATTTCAAAAAATTTTTTTTTCGAAAATGTAAAAAATACATTTTTTTGGGTTTTTTGGGGCGCAGATTACGAATCTGATATTGAAATTGAAAATTTTTGAAAGCGTGGAAGTTTTGAATTGCCGGAACCTTATTATTAATATTTTGTACCTTTGACCTTTAGTAACATGAATAAGGCCATTTACTTCACAAATATCATGGATAATTCGACAAACAATTTCTGAAACTACGAATCGAATATAAACTTTTTTTGATACCCTCAACAATTGCGTCTAAAGAGTGAATAAACAATTCCGTATCTACATCATAATATAATTCATCTACAAATCCGGTAATTGTGAAAGACCACATTTGTATATAATTCTTGAATTAGTAATTCATCGATATTTTTCGGCAAGTCCTCATTCGGAGGAAAATGAATCGCAATACCATCTAAAATTGACTCAAAAGCACCATACCTATTCAAATTTAAGTTATGCCTCAAATAAACAACAAAGCATAAGAATCGACCAGAAAGGCCAAAAACCTATATTCTCTCTCTTTTAAGTATTTGCATTTTCCATGCTTTACCCACACAAAAAGTGATTCGTCAATTTCCACAACCAGTCCATGCCACCCAAAACCTGACTTTCTTTTTTGATCAACTTAATACACATAGCCCTTATTAGTTTAAAACACCGTTTAATAACTGGAACAGAAACTCCAATACCTATTTGGCACATCTGCAATGCCAAAAGTAAATAATACTTATTAGTTTGTTATAAATAGGGACACCCATACGAAAAAGTTTTTAAATTAGACCTTCGTGTTAAAACGATAGAAATATCACTTTTACTTAAGATAAATGACTCATTAATCTTTTGGATTAAGAAAATTAAATCATCGACTATCCTTCTATGCTTGCGAAAGCCTGATTGTTCTTTAACTACGAGAGAGTTTTTTTCGTTTCTTAACTTTTTCACAAAAATTTTAAAAACAAAGCTGTTGATAAAAAATCTTCATAACTAGGTAATGGTCAAACCAATTGTCTTCAATTTTCATTTTATTCGATCGAGGATTAGTCAATTTATCTTATCCGAAATAAATCCCAGCAAAAAAATTATTTGTGCGGCAAATATTTTATCAAAAAAAATGATTAAAACTTTACAGGGCGTTTCCTACTTTTTTCAACATACTGTAAAACAATTTACCAGAGTGGGATGAGAGCTGACACTTTCATGACGCATTGATCAACCGACGATACCTACTGAGCTACCATTATAATATTCCAGATTAAAGATTTCAAAGATTTGTTCAAACGTTTACGATTTAAATTATTTCTTTCTTGTAGGTTAGGTTCGCCCAATGCAAAACTTCCACGCTATCTAAATTTACAGAATCTGACCACATATCCGTGTTCCCCATATATGAAAACGCCAGGTTCCCAAAATCTTAGGGGGGGATCAAAAATTTCAATTTTTACCAAGGGGTGCCTAAATTTAGCCACTCTTGAGTGAGTTGTCTTTAGTAAATCGTTTGTATCAATGTAAAATATACACAATTATATGGTTTATCATACAGATTCTGATAGAGAAAAAAATTTTACACAAGCTAAAAATTTTTTGTTAAATTCTTTTTTTTAAATAAAATTAAAAAAAAATGTCAATTTTTTTAGTTTTTTAGGATCTAGTCCGCGGACTAGATTTTTTATTTATTAACCTGCAGAATAGAAACAATGTGCCTAAAAAGGTGCTAAAAATCAAAAACCTTAAAGATGAACGAATTTGCATTTTCTACCCCAAAATTCGTGATTCTCGTATAGAATTACTACAGAAAACATATATATTTGGTTATAGAACATATTATTTTTGAAATTCGGTTTTGGGAGTTTTTTCAAAGATAATTTAGGCACTTTTATGATAAATTGAAAGAATCGTTTACATAAATAATTATATATGTTTTCTGTAGTAATTCAATACAAGAATATATGGGGAACACGGATATGTGGTCAGATTCTGTAAATTTAGATAGCGTGGAAGTTTTGCATTGGGCGAACCTTAACCTTATTTTTAAATTTGATCTTTAAAAAATTAGAGTATATTCAAGTCGCGATGTGCAGTTCCCCGTAGAAATCTTCGTATGTGATCAAGACCCGTACTAAATTTAGGCCTCTTTAAACGTTCTTTACCACCATCTAACTCAATTAAATTTCTAGGTATCACCGATGATTGGAGACTCAAGTTTATATTAGACATAAATAAAGCTCGAGACTTAACTAGATCAAAATTCTTTCAAAAAAAGGGTGGGGGCTATCAAATTCCACTTTCAATGCCATTTATAAGTCTCTTATCAGTTCAGTTATCGATTACGCATTCCCATACTTGAACTTACTCTCAAACGAAAAAGTCAGAAAGCTTCGAGTAATACAGAATACTGCAGTCAGGAGTATTCTAAAACTTAGGAAAGAAACCCCGTAAGACCACCTACATCTTCAATCAATCAATCTCTTGAAAATACTTCGTCTTGGCAATCGACTATTTGATCTCAATGAGAGGTACATTAAAAACGGTCTTCGGAACTTTGTCCCATTAATGGTCAGGTTAACAAAAATAATACAGATCGTTCGCAGGTCCTAGAGAACTTACCGTAAACCCCCGATAGATATCCTGGTACAAATCCGAAAATATCGCTTTTGTTAAGGGGAATGCACCATTAACGTAAATTCATCGAAATATATATTTTTTTGGAGTAAATTCGATGAATACCTATGTTTTAAGATACGGGCTTTCATTTAAACCCATAGTCAACATATGTGAAAAATCAAGCCTGGGTACAGGAGACTGAAGCAGTAGAGAGTCATATTTAAGGATTAGTGATCATAAATTTTTTTTTTTCAAAATTTGACTATTCTGTCATTTTCAGGGGTGCTGAAAACTTATATTTTCAAACTGACAGCTTTCTATGACTTTTTTAGATGAATAAACAGTAAAAAACCGCTTTTTAGGTATGGTCACCTTTGCCGCGATAATAAGCCGTATCGAATTCGTACCGAGTTAAACCAAATATATTGGCGTGTACAGAATTAAATTTAGAACAAACTGATCAGAGCAAGTTTTTAGAAAAGAAATTTAATAATACGAAACTAAATGATTTAAAAAAAAACTTCAATATCCACTTATTTCAAAACAATCAGAATTTTAGACTTTTGACCTAAAATTCGTCACCTACGTACAAAAAAACCTAAAGTCATATGTCTTGTGATTGAGTCACAATCAAATATGGTCATTATTTTTACAGGTCGCACCAGATAATGTTTTATATAAGTAACAGTTAAGATGTAAAATAAGTTTATTTTGTAAAAATACGTATCAATCATGAAATGAATAGAAATGACAGCTATATTTTGTTGAATGATGTCTTCCAAGACCAGAAATACACGGAGGCTATGATTTTTCAGTGAATGAATCTGGCCGAATGGAGTATGGTAAGAGAATGTTAGATGCAATTTTCTAAGAATAGGCTCAGGACCGGTGTTACATGCAGGCTAATTGTGCCATAGCACCCCCTTATATTTTAATTCTTAAAAAAAAAGAGGTCAAAAAATACGGATGAATTTTTAAAATACAAAGGCTAATTGTTTTTTGGTTATAAAAGGATACCATAAGAATTTTAACGAATTAATTAAAAAAACGCAAAAGTCTTCCTTTAAACATAAAAGTTGAACTTTTTTACCTGTTTACCTCTCCAGGCTAGGTCATTTGTTTTGCCATACCTCTCATAATTTCCTGGATCGGACACTGACATCAAAACTATCTGATTTGTAATTTTTGACTCTAAACCTTTAATTTTTGTTCCAGAATGCAAAATAAATCTGCGTTTTCTTGACAAAAACAAAATATTCCCTTTTAAGACATTTACGAATTGATTAGTTTAACCTATAATTACGGATGAACTTAAGAAAAATTGGGTTTTTGAGTTTGAGCATTAGCATGAGTATTTTGAGGTATGGCGGCGCCATACCGTGGAGCCGACACTATTTACACTACATCAAAATTGAATTCCTTACGATGGTGATTAAAAAACACAGTCTTTAAATATTTCAGAAACTGATAGACTTAAAATAGAATACGTCATTATATAATGTTTTATTCAAATCTTAGAAAAGAGAAAATTTTTGAAAAAAAACTTTTAGTCAATTGGACAAAAAACTTTGGGTACGTTTATTTTCACGTTAATTATCTGAAAATAGACAGAAATGATTACACGTAAATTAAGTGTAGATGTTATAAAAAAAGTTACTTATTTTCACGTAAAAAAATTAGCAAATAATTGATAAGTCATAATTAATTTTAATGATCTACACTGTTGCCTTTCGGGTTATTCTCAATTAAAGAATCAATTACAGTCAACAAATCTCTTTCAAAACATTACTTTCAGTTCGTTATTGACCCAATTGTAACGTACACAGATTTGGAATGTGCCTGAAACCAAAGATTTGCTTCTGAAAGAGCAGCACGAACTGATAGATAATTGAAAAATGGAAACTTTAATTTTCAAATCTAATGTTGTTCTCCTTGTTTTCTATCAAACCGTTAAGGTTTTGTTGACTCCTGGCTGGTCTAACATTTTTAGTTTTCATCTGTGTTTTTTCATGTCTTACTTTTAGCTAAGATCACCATAAATTTTATGCTTATTTGAATTTGAAATAAATGCTTTTTAGACTTTTTTTAAGGGATCTATCTATTCAACTCCATCTAAACTCTAATATTATACCGCTATGTTGACAAGGAAGTTGAAATCGTCTAGTTTCTTCTGTGGACTCTTTTAAGACTTTCTGGAATGTGTGACAAATCAGTCTCTTCCTTAGTAGGCTAAAGACTTTACAACTTCTTCAAAATTTCCTAATAGAGCTTAGCTTATTTTCAATAGACTTCTGATTATCTTAACAAATATCAATTGTAGATAATTGACATTTACGTGAAAATAAAAAAAAACTATCACGCATAAGGTAAATTTTTTTTTTAATTTCAGGTAAATTAAGTGTATTTAGATTGTCTATTTTCAGAAAATTTGCGTGAAAATAAGTTCACTCAAAAACTTTATTCAAAAAATGAATCTATTATGACACAAAAGGAAGTGATCTTATTAGGTGACTTTAACTCGATCGAGAACTCAAGTACTGACTCGTCAAACAAGAATGTAAATAAAAACAAACAAGCGAACACTAAGAAATGGAAAAAATTATATTTTAATCATAGCCTCAAAGAGGCCTTCTTTAAGAACAAAAAAGACATTTGCATGACCTGGTCAAGCGGTAATAAAACCTCACCAATAGATCGTATATACTCTAACTCGTCAAACTTTAAATTAACGTATTCAAACAATATATATGTGTGTGGTACAGATCATAGGCTTGTTATCGCTTCCCTAAATGGGAATGAGAACTCTAAAAAGACCAGTCGTAACAAAATCTGGAAATTAAACGAGACAGTGCTTGAAGACTTAGTGGTCCAAAATAATATCAAAAAAGCTTGTGATGAAATTAACTTCCTGAAAGTTCAATATGGAGACTCGTGGTACGATGAGTTTATTAAACGTATTACATCTATTTTGAAATGTCATTCGAGAATTTTAAACAAAGAAAAAAAAGCTGAATACAGCTACTTAACAAAAAGGATACACGAATGAAGTGTCGTGGTTAAGAGTGTATTTAACACTCTAATCATAAAGCTAAAACTGAAAGTATAACATTACTTTCCCTTTTCACTTGTTTGTAGTTTTCTTACAAACATTAAGTTGTTTGTTAATTTCAATCCTTTATTTATATTTAGTATTATTTTCTTAACGTCATTTTATGTATATAAAAACTGTAACCAAATCTTATAATATTCATTCACTTGTTTGAATCAAAATAAAATATAAAAATCAAAACACTCTTTTAGTCATCACCCGGTCCTCCTTAAGATACTTCATTGGCGACGAGGAAAAACAATTGGATTGTGTTAGTTAGTGTAAGAACGAGGATGTCAATGGGGATGATAAAAGTTTGGATGTTGATGTTTGGAATAGGAACCTTGGTTGGTTTAGAACCAAGATTGGTATCGAACCGAAATGGATGTTCGGTCGTTAAACGAATCAGTTTAGGATACTGAATCGTCGATGTGAGAAATGTCAAAGGACAAAAGCAGTTTGCAAGCGAAGAAGGTATTGGATTCATGGTGAATGCCTTTACATAGCTTTGACTTGAAACTCTGGATTTGGTTGGATGTTGGGTGAGCACATGCTGGAAAATGGAACTTGGCTTGGTTTTGAGCTTGTTGTAAGATTTTGGTAGATGTTTTGATCAAGATGGTTTACTGTCAATCGTGTAGGAATGATTGGAGAGATGAATAGCGTGAATGGGTTCATCTTAGTTTAGGTTCAGTTTGATTGGAAACACTGGAACCAAGGAAGTTAAGCTGGACTAATGAGTTTGGAATTAACTCGAATGTGGCACATGGGGTGCAAGTTGAAGTAAAGTCAATTGGTTATGGGAACCAAAATCGTTTAAATTGGACTATGTGAGTTCAAATGGATTGGAGGGAAATGGTAAGAGACTAGATAGTCAAATGCCAGTTATCGGTCAAGATGGAGAATGGATGGTATGATCAGAAGAAAGTCTGACATTTGAAAATGAAAATGAGGAACTAAAATATTATTTTTTCTGTTTTTTTTCTGTAAAGCAAGAGGGAGATGAAGTGTCGTGGTTAAGAGTGTATTTAACACTCTAATCATAAAGCTAAAACTGAAAGTATAACATTACTTTCCCTTTTCACTTGTTTGTAGTTTTCTTACAAACATTAAGTTGTTTGTTAATTTCAATCCTTTATTTATATTTAGTATTATTTTCTTAACGTCATTTTATGTATATAAAAACTGTAACCAAATCTTATAATATTCATTCACTTGTTTGAATCAAAATAAAATATAAAAATCAAAACACTCTTTTAGTCATCACCCGGTCCTCCTTAAGATACTTCAACGAACTTGATCATACTCTAACAACTACCGAACAGAACTCTGAATCTACTTTAAACGAAATTCCACAACTTGAGCGTCGAATAAACGAAATCGAACAATCCTCAAGAAAAAGTCTTGAGGTCAAAGATAAACGAAAAAGACTCGAGTTTATTAAACAACCGAGTCTTAAACTTATAGGTAATATCAAATCGAACAATGTAACAAACAATTTAAACGAGATCTCTAATGAAGTCGATGGCCACTTCATTAGAGATGAAAATAATATTAAAGAAACTCTTCTTGAGTATTATAAAGATTTATACAAGGAAGATGAGCAAGTGACTTTGAGAAATTTGCTCTTGAGTAGCGAAATTCAAAATGAATCTTCGACTTCACCTGATCAAAATCAAGACTTTACATACGAAGATGTATTTAAAGTCATCAAAAAAAATGAAGGACTCGAGTCCAGGTCCAAACGGACTAACAATAAAATTTTACAAACAATTTTTTCCTTTGTTTGGGTCGCATTTTGTTTCAATGTTGAATGTCAATACGTTCAAAAACAACACTCAATTCACTGTAAGTATGATTAAATTAATACCTAAAGATAAAAAAAGTAAAAAACCCGGATCGTTTCGACCGATCACAATTACAAATGTTGATTATAGAATACTAAGCAAGATACTTGCAAACAAAACACAGACATACATCGAAACGGTTATAAACGAATTCCAAACATGTGGGCTACCTAAACGAAAGATAACTTCTAACATAAAAATTATTCGGGATGTAATCCACATTAATAATTTGAGAAAGCTACAATTGTTTATCTTGTCTCTCGATCAGCAAAAAGTATTTGACTATATAAGTCATGCGCATCTAGATAGACTTATTAATAAGACACCAATGCCGAATAAACTTAGAGAGAAAATAAAACTGCTTTACACCAACACAAAGACGTTTTTGGAGGTGAATAAATCTCCAACGGACACCTTTGATATAAAAAGAGGAATAAAGCAAGGATGTCCAATGTCGATGCTTCTATACGTTCTGGCCATCTATGAATAGATAGTTAACATTAATGAAAATGAATCAATACGAGGATATGAATTCACTGTAACCAAGTTTAACAAAATTAAGATCCTGGCGTATGCTGATGATACTTGTTTATTACTAAAAGACTTAGACTCTATTTGTCAAGCGATTTTAGAGTTTGAAAAATGGGGTCAAGTCTCGGATGCACGATTGAACAAGGAGAAATCTTCAATCGTAGCAATCAATCCAATAAGTCAACATCAAGAAATTTGTGGTATCCCACTAACTCAATCAACAAAAATACTTGGAGTCATCTATGACTCGAAAGGTGTTTGTGATGAAAACACAAGTAAAGCATTGAACATTACAAATCAATTATGTAACGAATGGGGAATACATAAACTTGAAATGATCGAAAGGATAATAATAGTCAAAACGTTCATATTAAGTAAATTTTGGTACTTAGCTAACTTTTGTACATTTACAAAAAAGCAAATAAAAAGATTGAACCATATAATCTACAAGTTCATTTGGAGTAATCGTACAGAACTGATCAAACGTCACTCTTTGATAAGGGAGTTTAGTAAAGGTGGTTTGAAAATGATACATGTAGAGTCAAAAATCAAAGCCCTTAGAATAAATGAATTAATCAATGTCTTCAATTGAAACCGCTCGACTGACTTTGAATTTTTAATCTTTTGGTTGTAATTTCAAATTAGAAAACTGGAGCCAAATTTTCTAGTAAACTTCAACATTATTCCCTTTGGGCTGGACTCGGATAGGCCTACTTGGTTTCATGAAATAAATCAATTGATCCCTTATTTTGATAAAACTTGGCCGAAAGGCTCGAGAGTATACTCGAAATTAAACAGTAAAACGATCTACTCCAAACTAAAAGAAAGCTATGAGACACAAACAAGTTATGAAGCAAACAACCCTTTGGCCGAGCCTATTCAACAAAACCCTTGACTCAAAATTACACCCGAGAGCACTAACTTTTAACTACAAGATATCGTTAAACGGTTTACCTACACTAGACAAATTCAAAAATTACCAGAATCGTTGCTTCATTTGCAAAAAACATAAGGAGTCTTTACAACACATTTTTGTTGAATGTACCACGCCACGAGCATTATTACTTGAACTTTGGGATTCGATGAACAAGCAAGAAAACCGAATTTTAAATTTGAAAATAGTTATCTTTCATATAAAGTGTGATGATGAAGAAAACGAAAAAAATTCAGCGTTCAAACTAGCAGTATGGAGACTAAGAGAACACTCCAAATTCATTAAAAATAGTCCATCCTTGCTAACTCTCAAAAGATTTTTCTCTAGAGAGCTAAGCTACAGTCAAAATTCGATTATATATAATTCGCTTATATATAAATTCGATTATATGTAAATCAAAAAAAGAGCAGTGACGTTAAAAAATGTCTGATTTTTCCCATCTCGCCCATGTAATTTTCAGGTCATCATTTTTTAAGACAAATTTTAAGTCGGGTCTAATACTTTTAACATTATTCGATTATGTGTAAAATTCGATTATATACAAGACGAAAAATATTGCAATTACATATAATCGAATTTTGACTGTATTTTTAAATTTATTTTTTAATCGTTTCAATCAAAAAGAAGAAAAATCATTAATGAAAATTAAAAAAAATTCTTTTTTTTAGACATAATTTTATTTTTGTTTCATTTTATTTATTTTTAAATTCAAATAAATTTGGTCATCCTCTTTAGAGGAATAGACCCAAAAAAAAAAAAAAAAACTTTATTCAAAAAATACAACAAATTATAATTCAAATTTCAACTTAATTCAACAAAAAGCATGCCAATCATCATAGATACTTAACATAAAAAAGAAATCCATAATAATATTTTTAACAGTTATTTTTAAATGACCTTTATGAAAAAATGGCATTATTTATTCGTTCTTTTCAAATTGCTATTTTTTGAAACCATTTGAAAAGTTTTCCTTAATTAATTGTCATTCCGACTTCTAGGCATTTTTGGATTTTACAGAATTGACATTGACATCCCAACGCTTACACACTTTTGAAACCTACAAAATCTACACATGTTTCGAGTAGCTGCACTTATTTCACAGTTACCGTTTTCTAGACATCTATATCTCTCTGGAGCTCGTTCTTTAATGCTTCGTCTGAAGAAACCCTTTAAAAAATTGATTTATATTTTAGCCGAATTTTGTTATCATTTTTATTAATTACTTTGCATCCTTCGCATGTAATGGCACCAAAATGAATGCCTGACGACGGTGATTTACATACATAGCAAGGAAAACCTTTAAATATTTCAGCTACTGTGGGACTATTGGAATTGTCTTTAAACAAAAAACGGTCATCTTATAATTTTTTTATTGAAATCTTAGAAAAAGAAAATCAACCATTAATTGTCATTCCGACTTCTAGGCATTTTTGGAATTTACAGAATTGACATTGAGTTCGAGTATTTCGAACAATAACACAGTCTTTGTTTCTTATGCATTTGTATTTAGCATCCTCACCGTTGATACTTCTCAAAAAAAATTTCTGCAAAAATTTAAATTTTAGAACAAAAAATCTCAATAATTTTATTATTTTAAAATAATTTGATCATTACTTTACATGCTTCACAAGTAACTGCTCCACAGTGCCATCCGCTCGATGGCTCACCGCATACTCTACACGGCTCGAATATGTCCTCTTGAATCATTGCGTTCAACCTATGATCCATATTATACGAATTTCTGAAATTCACTAATAAAGTATTTTCTGTTGTTAATTTTAATGTAAACTTAAATGACTCTATTTAGCTATATATATATAATCTGTCAAAAATTAATTGAACTCTATTCGATTTTTTTTCTTTAGTATAGATTAAAATTTTGTTTTTTTATTATTTTTAAATAAAGAGATTTGTCCTGAAATTCGGTTCAATCTATATTTTGGACAAAGAGATTAAATGAATTTTATTTTTATTATTGTTGAAATGATTCATTTTGAAAAAATATTTTTTAGCAGACTTTAATGTCCTAAAATTGGATGAAATATGCATTTTAAAAATTTCTTGTCTATATATTGATTTTTTTTTTGTTGTTTCGCATTTTTTTTTCACAAAGCCGCATAACTTTAAATTTTTTGATTGGTCAAACTTACTAGTGTTCCAAAATGGTTGCCGCCATTTTAAAATTTAAAAAAATGTATGAACCGATAATCAGAAACCAATTAAATGTTGTACACTAGTACCTTGTCCTTTCTAGTTCGCAAAAAATTGCTCAGCATACGCTTTTTTTGAGGATTAGGCTCCCTGAAAGTTATCCCACCCATATCCCTCGAGTGTTCTGGGTAATTTTGTTTTTTGAAAAATGAGTTAGGCCAATCATTCGATAGAAAAATGCTCAAAGATCATAAAATTTTAATATTCCTATCCGAAGACATTTTTAAAAAACCTCTATATTTGGAACACCCATCATCATAAAAATTTTCACTTAAAAAATAAATTACGCTAGTTTTTAGATAATCTTGTTAAGATATTTATAAATGTATTAAAGAAAAAGATGCTTCATAGGCTATAAAAAAAAATAAAAAATTTATTTAACACAAACCATTTCTCAAAGTTTAGAACAAGACTCAAATTTTTGAAAAATGGATTTTAGTCGATTCAAATAAAAATTTTGTAGTCGATCAACTAGAGAACTTTTGGTGAGACAAAACCGTAGCTTAGTCGCAGTTGAGAGTTGTTAAGATGCAACTCGAAAAGTGTTTATAATTGTATATCTTTTGCCTGTATAATTTCTTTGTATCGAATTAGATAAACCTCGGGCTGTTTCAACTTTGAAGCTCGCTACTATTTTACGTTGCCTTCAAGTCTAAATCTTTAAAAGTAATCTTATTAAACGAGTCGGTCACAAGACAAGTATGAATTTGATAGATGTGATTAATTTTGGGAAATGAATCACTGAAGTTTCTTAATTTCGAGCATAGTTAGAAGATCTGGCGTGAGATGATCGGCTGTGAACAGTAAATCAGTTACCAAGTCTTACAATATTGCATATAATTCGTAATCTTGCTGTGAATCATCAATTTTTAGGATTAAGCTAAAGGGCTAATTAAAGTCTAATTTTTTATAGCGAGCTGAACCCAGGTAAAAGCCCAGAGTAAAAGTACGCTATTGTGAATTTGATACCGTTCATATGAATTTGAAATTTAAATAGAAGCTTATCTAAAAAAGTACAAAAATACCTATTTTAAATAATATTCCTTCTTTGAAACTTAATCTTCAAAATTATTTTACAAAATGAATAAAAAGGATTTTTTTTTATTATGAATAGATGAACAATGTAAGGAACTGTAGCTGCTTCAGTATTCTAAACGCAACCAATATATTATGATTGGATGTTTATGATGATTTAAGACGTTGCTAGAAAACGAAACGTTCATTTATAGTTTATAGTTTATAGTTTATTTAATTCATATAAAATGACACAATAATTGATACACACTCAGGGTGTTGTATCTGTGAATTACTTTATATTAGTTTACAATGGTAAAAAATTTAAATTAAAGATTAAAAATAAAATAAGTGTGAAGTTGAAAAAGATTAAGATAAAATAAAACAAAAGGATTTGTATTATGTGAAGGTTATATTTTTTTAGCATGGCATGATCTCATATGTGTTTTGATACCGATCTTAGCTTCAAAATATTTACCACATCTGGTGCATTCTGATTTGGGTTTAATTGACGTTTTAGGAACTTCTGTTTGTGCGTTATTATCGTTGGTTGTTTTTGCAAAATTAAATAAGTTTTTCTTGCTTTCGTCGTCTCTTAGGATTCGGATAATTTTTTGTACTATACTATCGTTGTATGTGTTCGTTTTAGCCGGTTTTGTTTTAAAGCAAAAGTCAGAGTAAGATCTGTCAGTATTTCGATATTTCATGGAAATTTCGTTATTCGGGTCGACGAGGATCTTTGATACTTTTTTAAGGCTCATTGTTTCGATTCGTTCAACAGCATCAACTAAATTGTATTTTTCAAGTGCCTCATTTTTATTGATACCAATTATTCTCAGGATTCGTTTCTGTAGGTCACATATTTCTGTTTTGATTCCTTTACTTGCCATAGAGAGCACCGGGCTATTGTAATCGAGGTGGCTTACTACAAGGCTTTTGTAAACAGTCACCAAAATTTCTTTATTGAATCCAAGACGCTTGAGTTGTTTTATCAAGAATGGGAAGTGACTCGTGTTCTTTTCGATATGCTCCCACTGCTGACCCCAGTCAAGTCTATACCTAGGAATCGATATGATTCTACGACTTGTAGTTCTGTGTCATTTAGGCAAAGGCTTGGTGGTGTATCTGAGTCTTTTCCAGGCGAAAATACGATTTTACATTTACCTCGTGTTTAAGCCCATTTTGTTTTCAGCACACCATTTTTGGACTCCGTTGATAATTTCTTGTGGCAGTTCGCTACAGGCTTTTCCAATTATGTGACTAAGGATATCATCAGCGTATTTTTCAATATCGGCCTCTTTCGGGAGGTATTCGTTAATATCTGAGATAAACAAAATGAAAAGAGTCGGTCCGAGGACACTCCCTTGGATAACCCCGGCCTCGACTTGTCTCCATTCTGTTTCAGTTCCATTCAAGCTGACTCGTTGTTTCCTATTAGTAAGATAAGAAGCTATCCATGATACAAGCCATTCAGGTAGTAACTTTCGTAATTTGTTAAGCAGTTTCTCATGGTCTACAAGGTCGAATGCTTTGGCAAAATCGAAGAAAATAGCTAGGAAAGATTTCTTTTGGTCGATGGCCATACTCCAATCGTCGATTAATTTTATGATGGCATCCATTGTTGATTTTCCTGGTAAAAATCCATGTTGTTTATTCGTTTTCCATATGTGTTTTGTTTTTTCGAGTATAAACCGACAGAGTATTCTTTCAAATACTTTTGATAAAATAGATGTTACATTAATCGGTCTGTAATCGCCAGGTTCTTTTGGGTTGTCGACTTTTGGAATCGGAGTAATGTTAGCGAGTTTCCACTGGCTCGGTACGAATGATTGTTTGAGATAGCTGTTAAATAATTCTACTAATATATCGGCTATTTCTAAACGTGAAGATTTCAACAGTCTTGCCGACAGATTATCTGGACCGGTTGCACTTATTTTAAGCTGCTCGAGAGCTTTAATGATGGTTGAGTGGTTAAAAATATGTTCAAATTTCTGATTTTTTTTAACAAAGCCACTAAGATCTGGTTGTGTTTCGCCGTTCCACACATTATAAAACCCGTCGTTCAGTCTTCTCGCAAGTCCTGTATCTGTTAGTCGGTCCAAGATGTTAGTCGTCTCTTTTCTGAATTTGCCAACTTCTTTCCACCAGTCTGGTTTACCTACAACGTACTTTTTCCGAAAAAAGTCTTTTTTTCTCTTCCTGATCTCGAGTCTAATTTTGTTTGATAGGGTCTTGCGTTCTTCTTTTTCGCCTTTATTGAACAAGCGTTGCCTTTGCGAGATCATTTTCTTAATTTCAAGAGTCATCCACGGTTGATCGTCTTTGGATTTGATCGTTTTAATCGGCTGAGAAAGATTTTCGGCGTTCAGCATCAGGTCGTAGAAATTGTCTGTAGCTCCTTGAGGGTCAGATTTGTTTAATTCAGTTGTTTTTGTCCAGTCTATGTTTCTAATGCAGTGGACGGTGTCTCTAATTTTACCACTCCTGATTTGTTTTTTTAACACATTTGGTTTAGTGTTCTTATAGCTATTTAAGGGTGGGATAGCTAGTACAACCAAGTGGTCGGATTTTCCAATTGCTGGCCAATTCTCTATTTCGTAGCATCTTGGGGCGTTGGTGATGATGAGGTCCAAGCATCTCTTGCCTCTGGTAGCCGTTTGGTTGGCTTTGTAGAGTTGGAACGATGAACAAATGTTTGAGACGCAGGCTCCGTTAAAGTTAACAATTACTTTTTATCTTCTATTTAAGTTGAGTAATTTCGACACCCCCAGTGAAAATACTCAAGATACCTTAAATACGCTCACAAAGTGAGCGCATGGACGAGTGGTGTGAGTTGAGTTTAATTGAGCGAGAGATCGAAGGTACAACTCCCGCTAGAGTAGAAAATTTCAGTCATCGTATGATGTCAAACGCAATATTATAAAAGAAAAGTTGTGATCAACTTGCACATTAAAACATAAAGCCATGCGGATGCGCAACATACGGCGTATCGTAACTCTAGATAGGCGCAACCATTCGCCACCAAATGGGAGTGGTTATAAAAAATAATCAGGCTTGCGAGTCGTAGTGACTTAAAATAAGGGTTCCGAAAGGGGCAAATGTAGCAAGTGAAGCGATCGGCTCATTTGAGTTTGGCGTAAGTCGTTCCGATCGTGGTGAAAAAAAGAAGCTTATATTTAACAAAGACATGTTGTTGATAATTTTAAAAATTGAAAACGTTAATTTGGAGAATTATATTTTGTAAATATATTTTTATTTATCAAAATTAAAAATATTAGAAT
Organism: Brachionus rubens; assembly: GCA_022207745.1. Classification (NCBI taxonomy): domain Eukaryota; kingdom Metazoa; phylum Rotifera; class Eurotatoria; order Ploima; family Brachionidae; genus Brachionus; species Brachionus rubens. The sequence goes on along the minus strand of JAJVHD010000009.1, from coordinate 874,953 downwards.
CTAAAAGTTAATTTAAAGCCTATCAAATCCTGAAAAAAATCTTTTCTAATTAAATTTCTGAAAAAAAAATTTTTTTTTTAAAATTCTTCCATTGTCATTCTGAGTGTAGATCCAGTTGTCGATGACATAACATGTGATAAATTTTTCATACTCTCAGCCAAGTGTCCTAACTCGCTCCATTTTTGTGATTGTACTAGATCTTCTAATTGTTTTAAGCGATCAATTTCTTTGACTCTTAAATTTAAATGATCAAGTTCATTTTTCAAGTTGTGTTTTTCCTCTTCCAATAAGCTCATTTTCATATTTGCTTCACGTAATTGATTCAACCAATCTGGTTCTCTAATGGTCGTGAATTCGTTCAATTGACTCTCAAGCTCAGAAATTCTTTCTTTCAATGAACCGATCAAATTTAATTCTACTTGCTCTTGTCTTTCATAATTATCAATCTAAAATCGAAAAATTTAAAATAAAGTTTCAGTTTAAAAGCTCAAACATTTTAGTACTTTTAATTGTAATGATCGTGATGTATTTCTCTCGCTGCTTAAATGAAGAGTTAATTCATCAATTTGAGACTGTAAATGACTCAATTTTGATTTTGCAGATTCAAGATTCAATCGATAATTTTTAAGCTCATCGTCTTTATCTGAATTAATCTTTTTTAAAAAAATTTAAATTTTAGCGTCTATTTTTAAAAGAAATTTTTGTTAACATACTTGTTCCATTCTATTTTCTAAACTTTTGTTAATGGTTACAATTTGATTATAATCATGAGACCACTTATTTTTTTCAGCTTCCAATTCTCGTTGTTTATTTTTCAATTGATCTTGTAAATTTTTTGTTGAAGATTCATGGGTTGATTCGATGGTTTTTAAAGAATTTTCAAGTTCTTTAATTCGTGTTTTCAAATTTAATTGATTTTTGTTTTCAAGTCTTTCTTGAAGTTTAAATTGTTCAACTTGAGTCCTCAAACTGTTACTTATTATTTTTTCATTGTCCAATTCAGCTTGAAGTTTTTCCAAATTAAGTTTAGCTAAATCAGAGTTTTTCTTTGCCAAAATTAAATCTGATTCGTTTTGTTTTAGCGAAACTTCAAATGATGAAGACAAACGGTTGTTTTCTTTGCTTAATTCGTTGATTCTTGATTTTAACGTGTCCAATTCCAATCGAAGTTTTGAATTCTCATCTTGAAGCTTTAAATTTAAAAAATTATAACCTGAATAAAATAAAAATCGAAGTAGCTTAAAATACTTGTTTTGAAGTTAAGGATTCTTTGTTAAGAGCTTCGTTGGTCATCGAAAGTTTCATTGAAACGTTATTTAATGAACTCTAATTAAATATTAACAAATAAAACAGAAAAGACAAACAAATCCTATTAATTTAAGTATACTTTTAATTCGCTGATATTAGACTTTCTTAATGATGGGTCTGTTAATTGATGCTGTAATTCTTTGATGAGATTGTCTCTTGAAATCAACAATGATCGACAATCGTTTAATTCTGCTCTTAGTTGCAAATTGTCTCTTCTAACATTTTCTAGCTTAAATAATAATCGTTTAAACTTCTTAATTTTTGAACATAAAACTCTTTTGCTTGGAAAAAATTTAAAATCAGAATTTTCAGTTGATACGAATGATTACGAATTATTTTTGACTATTAAACTAGAAGAAAATTTTCAAAATCGAATGACAAGTGTAATCGACCTTATATCTCGAGCAATCTTAATATACAAAGAATCTCTGCTCTAAATGCACACAACCATCTACCGCGAAATGGTGCTTATTAAAGATTCAAAAATTTATAATCAGTGATTAAATAGGAATTTTAACATTCATTAAAATAAAAACTTCCATGCTATCTGAATTTTTTATCGTGATCTCCGACATCGAAAACCCAAGAAACACAATTTTTTTCATTTGGATAAAATATCAAAAATTTTCCAGCTTTTTGCAGCCAAATGTCATTGTGCTTTATTTAAACACTTAAGTGCTCATGGTTGGAAAAAGTTAGCTAAAAAAAAAGCTTCCATTGACACTGTGACCATGACCGATCCTTTAAGCCATAGTCGGATGAAAATGGTATAAAATAGGAAATTTTTCAGTCAAATCGCATTTCCTTCCAGGAGACACGCAATACCAAAATTTTCTTCTAATTGTTTTAAGCGATCAAAATTTTCTCTAACAAGGAAGATTCTCTACTTAGGAATTACTTTTGTTAAGATGCTCAAATCATAAAGGTTAGAACTTTTAAATTCTATTCCTCCCCTGTGATACAATAAAAATAATTAAAAAGTGTCTTCACATCTTTCTCTCATAAATCTCTCTAGAGATTGTTGAGGGTTTGTCATTAAACAAATAAGTTGCTTTGATACAAACGATTTCTCCAAAAATTTGAGCATTTTTCCTTGAAAATTTACCAAAATTGATACTTCAGACATACTGTAGTATCAAAAGTTACTATCGTTTGATCCTCACCTATTTTGTAGAGACTTACTCTACAAAGCTGATGGATTTGTGCCTAATCTAGATATAAAATTGAAGAGAAATTAGCTCTAAAAAAACGAAAAATTAAGTATCGTTTATGATTAGGGGCATCTTAATTTTTTTCCATTTTTATCTTCTAGAGGACGAACAAAGTCATAAAAATCAAAAACGAAAAAGAAGAGGACTTTACCCCTTTTTTCGCTTACAACGCTGAGGGGTAGGTTTAAAACTTTGATATGTTACTCACATGAAGAATATAATCTCTTAAATAACAAATTCAGATAAAATGGAAGTTTGGAATTTAATGAACCTTAAAATGTTTCCTTTAAATATGGTTTATGGTCAATTTTTTAATCAAAATTTATTCTTAGCCTAGTAAACTTATTATGATCGAAAATTTTGTCTTGAAACTTAAAAATAAAGAAAATTTATAAAAATTTAACCAAGCGTCATTTTCAAAATGAATTTTTCCCAAAGGGTACATGTATGGGGACCGAGCATATTATCTCAGTCTGCTCTTGTTTGAAAAAAACGCAATTTTAATGATTGCCATTGATTACACAAATATAATCTTCAAAAAAATATAAAAATACTTTAAGTAGATAACATCGACTAAAGAATTAATTACAGCCGTTGTTATGCAGAATTTCCAAAAATAAAGGTTCATTGAACCTTCTCCAATAAAATTTTTAGCTAAAATTAATGTTCTATCTTTGAGCTATTTCTCAAAATCTTATTTACCGAGTTAAAGAGTTTTTATCAACGAGAAAAAATAAAGAAACATTCTTAAAATACTTGAATTTCAACTTTTGACAAATGATGAACTGAATCATTAGCATCTAAATGATGTTTATTGAGGCTTTCTTTTAATTTAGTCAATTCAACATTTTTGTTTAGCAAACTCTCTTCCAAATCCATCTTTTGATTCTTCATTAGATTAATCTCTCTTAGTAAAAGTTCCCGTTCTTTGTGATATGTTTCTAAATAAAAAATTAAAGTTTAACAAAACTATTGGGACATTAAAATAATTCGAAAATTACTTTCAGTTTGTTCCAATACTTTCAAAACATTTTCTTTATGTTCACTTTCTTCAATTAAACTTTTTTCCAAATTCGTTTTTTCCAAATGAATACTAAGCATCTCATTTTTTAACTCTTGACTCTTTTTGTCGTATTTAAAAGACGACTCGAGGCCATTTAAATTAAGTTGTTGGCGCGTGAAAATTTAAAGTTAAGGTAAAACTCAAAAAAAAGGAAGTTAAAAAATAATTTAGGAGTTTCAAAAGGATATAAATAGTTGCATTCGAGTTCAAGAAAGTAGACTTGCTGTTGTAAATTTTTAATGTATTCTATTTCAATGTTATCTAATGGGGAACTTTGAAGCAATACTTTGGTTGTTCGGCTTAAAAAAAAATTAGAATCTAAATAAAAAATTCAATTAAGTGAAAATTGATCTTACTTGCCGGATGATGACGATGGTGATTTCCTTGTTTTAGATGGCGATGTTTGTCTTAGAGATTTTGTAGTTAAGGCCGATTTAAGAGACATCGTTAGCTAGTTGAAAGGTTTTAAGGGAGTTTAATTCTTCAGAGCTTTATTTTTTTTAAGGAGAAAATCGAAATTTTTTTTCAACAAATACCTTGATTTTAATTTTTTTTCAAATGAAATACCTCGTTACTATGCAAAATTATTAATGCGCTTAGTAACACATAAATCCATCAGGTTGTAAGCTTGTTATATTTATTCACTTTCAAAAAATTGTCTTCTAAATTTCTTGACATTTTTAATTATTTAATTAGTAAAGTTTCATTGAGGTTTCTGTTAAAAAATTTGAAAATTATGTGTTTAACAGAAATTATGAGCATATCAAAACATGTTCTTAAAAAAATTGAGTTGATGAAGGAATAATTTTTTAACAAGATTTAGTTTTTTATTTTTAAGCAAAACATTTTATTTTAAGTTCAAAAAAATATTCTAGTGCAAGAAAATCAATAAAATGTCGAATTTTGTGCCAGAAACATGACAATAAACATAAATTTCATTAAACGCTTCTTGTTCAATTCAGTCTAAACTCAAACTTGAATGTGTTACCGTAAATTCTCGTTAAATGTTACCTGTAACTAAACCTGAATACTTGGGCTTGAAAAAAAAAATAGTATTCAGTTTTAGTGATACAACTCCGGTCTTTTACAATGTCCATTTCTGAAAGCTCATGAATTTTAATTTTCAACTGAAGATCAATTCTTGGTCAACTTTTCACTCAATTATCGTTATCTGCAACCCTGAAAACGCAAGATTATCATATTTTTCTTGGGCTTAAAAGTAAAAAATTTTTCCTAAATTCATGAACTTTCAGAAATGGACGTTTTGAAAGACCGGTATTGTATTTAACAGTTAAAGAGAGTTTACGGTACAATTTTGGTTTAGAGGATTTAAATCCACTGATGGCCATCAATAATACCGTAAATTCTCGAAACTTAGTACATGTAACTAAAGCCGATTTTTTAAGTTGTTACATGTAACAAGTACCATCTCGCCCATGTTATAACTTACTTTCATTTAGTTACCCGTAATTAAACCCAAAACTCGAAAATAAACACAATGTTTAAATTCAATATTCAACTTTTGCTACATGTACTCAAACTAGAGATTTGACTATTGGTACGTCTCTTAAAATTAAAAAAAAAAAAAAGATTATTACCATTAAATATGCACAGGCTATTTAACGATACATTTTCAGGTCCATTCTAGACTTTTGTTTGGAGAATCGAATCTAGTCAAGAGATTATTGAATATCTTTTGAAAGTTCTTTGATTTTAAATTCAGCATTTTTTCTGTAGCATTGTTTATAGGCGACGCTTTCCAGAAAATACTCAATTTGTTTCGTGATCATTCACTGGAAAATAATTTACAAACAAAGCTTTCTGAAGAAGCAGTTTTTGTAAACGATGCTATAATTTTAAATAAACTCATTTGAAAACGACTACAATTTAAAATTAATTTCTCATTCAAAAAATTAAATTTATTAAAATTGGCGAATTCCAGAAATTTTCATATGTGGAATATGATCAGGGTCTGTTTTTCAATGCAAGTTCAGCACTTTGGAAAATTATTTCTCTTTGTTAGGACAAGATACAAAATAATCGAAAATATTATTTATCACCGATTTTGATCGTTAATTTTGTCAAATCAAGTACATTATTTTCAAAATGACAAAAAAAATCTAATTTTGATTCTAATTCTCTATTTAATTTTGGTATTTGACGATGAATAAACGCCTAAAATTTGAACCAAAATCATAAAAAAATTTACAAAAGTTTGATTTAATTAAAGATATCAAGTTAATCAGTTTTTCAAATCAAATTAACAGCTAATTTGTGTTGTATCTTTTTGAATTTAGAAATCTAGATTTTATCAAAGAGATCATTTAAGCTTCAAAAGTTCTACTTGATCTTTTTTTTCAATTAGAAGGTTACGATCTAATTTTGTACAAAAAGCTGCCTAAAATTGTTATCATCATAAAGCGAACCTTATTCGCAAAAGAACTTTGTTTTGCATTTTTTAAAGATGCTCGTATTATTTAAGCACTAATACTTGAAAATGCGTGTATTAAATTTTTTTTATTTGTGTGATTCGTATCTTCTCTCTCTCTCTCTTTAAAAATACAGCACGAGTTAAAATATTAAATATTCTTTTTTTTTCTCAAAAATCAAATTGAGTAATTAATAATATTTTGAGTAAGAAAATTAAAGATATTAAAGAGCAAAATTCATCTACTATTATGTATTCTAGAATTTCTCGACAAAGCTGAATTTAAGAGTACATAAATGATGAACAGTTTTATTTTTGCGTTTAGTTTCTTTTTTACGTTCAAAATCAATAACGTTATTCCAAAATTTGTCAGCGCTATTTTTTTTTTTTGCTAAGAAAAAAAAATCATAACAACAAAGCGATTATGATAAAAAAAAGCATAAAAAATTTCAAAATTAAATATTTTTTTTCTCTTAAAATCGAGAAAAAATTTTAATATTTCAATCAGCTTGTTAATTACTAACAAAAAATATTAAAAAAATTTTTCAAATCTTAATATTTTAGCCCAAAATTACATTTTTTTCTTTTGTTATTTGGAATTTTTTTTAGACTAAGAATTAAATGGCAGCGACTAGACGTCTACAAAAAGAGTTGCAAGAGCTTAAAGAAAACGGTTTAAAATCATTTAGAAACATAATAGTCGATGAACAAAATATTTTAAATTGGCAAGGATTAATTGTTCCTGAGAATCCACCATACAACAAAGGTGCGTTCAAAATTGAAATAAATTTTCCAGGTAAATTATAATTTCAACGTAATTTTTAGATTGAAATTTTAAGTTTTTATCTACACTAGCCGAGTATCCTTTTAAGCCGCCAAAGATTTCTTTTAAAACAAAAATCTACCATCCAAATATAGACGAAAAAGGCCAAGTGTGTTTACCAATTATTCAACCGGAAAACTGGAAACCAGCCACTAAGACCGATCAAGTTATTCAATCTTTGATAGCTTTGGTAAATGATCCAGAACCCGACCATCCGCTTAGAGGAGATATCGCTGACGGTTAGTATTTTTTTTTATAATTTTGTTCAATAGAATCTTAAAACGAACTTTTTTTTTCAGAATTCACCAAAGACAGGAAAAAGTTTATAAAAAACGCCGAAGAGCATACGAAAAAATTCGCAGAAAAACGACCACAAGATTAAAATTGTTATAATTATTATTTTTTTTTAATCTAAGAAATTTTAAGATCATATATTTTTGGTTTATTTTCCTAACTCAATTTTGCAATTGACGAAGATTTTCTTTTGTTGAAACAATCAGTCGAAACACACATAAAGAAGAATCAAAAATTGAGAAAACAAAAAATTCAAATGTTCAGGTAGACATTTTGCTTTTTAGAGAAAAAAAAATAAAATCGTGCACATTTAGAATTTTAACAAGTTCATTTCCTTAACATTGATTCCTTTAAATAAAATTATATTCTAAAATATTATGTACTGAGATATATATTTTTTTTAAAAATTCATTTATATATTAAACTACTTTGTAAAAATTAATAATAAAAAGTTTTTAAAATTTAAATTTAGATCAAATTTTTGCGTGTCTGAGTATTTTGAAAGTTCAAAAAGTATACTTTTTTCTAAAAATAGGCAACTAATTCATCGATTCTTACTAATGACGTGGGCTAGATTTTTGAATGTTTAGACTAATTACAAACAGGATGGATATCCATGTAATATGCCGTCTAAAATAGTTATTTTATTTTAGATCGATTTTTTTGCGTAATTACTTTAAATAATCATAGTTTTATTTGAATCCAGGAAGTCTACATTTGTTTCCATAATAAAATCGAAAAAAATTTAAAATTTTCGACAGCTTCCATTATTTTTTAAAAATAATTCAGAGCTTTAATTGTGTAGAATAAATTTCACATGCCCTAAATATAAATAATTTTTAATAGGTGTTTTTAATTGGTAAATCGTCGTTCGTTTCTCTAGTATATTTTGTCATGTAATCTCTTAGGCAGACCAATTTTTAACATTTATGCAACTCGTTTTTTTGTTTTTTTTGTTTACTAATCTTTCGAATATAATATTTCCATTTTAATAGACGGTTAAGTCACTTCCTTTACGACTCAAAGTCTCATTACAAGCGCCTAGTTTTAAATTAGACGCACAATCAACGACTTGGACACCTTTAACTGTTTTTCGGATCCATGTGTCTAGATTTTTAGACACTTGTTAAGAGTCTTAATTCTGTGCGCCTAAGTTGCGAGATAAACGTCTTTAAGTCGTCAAACAAGTAGCTTTAGTCTCTTAAAATCCGTCTTCAAAGAAGGAAAAAAACGACTAAAATTTTTTAGGGAGTATTTTTAAATATTCTTAGTTTCAATGAACATCTTTTTAAGCTGGTTATCATCATTTTTTTAGGCACATTCAAAAATAGATTTTTAGTAGTGTTGTGGATGCAGCGGCTCTCACAGCTCATGATTTTTTTCTTGCATTTGATCCAAAATTTTGCTCGGAGATCAGATCGCGATCGCAATCAGGTCGAATGCCGATTTGTGTGATTTAGATTAAAAAAACTAAAGGCTAAAGTCATTTTTTTAACTTGTTTCTCTATAAAATTTTCAATAAATATTTAACAGACAAGAAATAATTAAGTTCTTAAATTTTAGCTCTATAAAATAAAACCTATAAACAAAGCGCAAAGTGTAAAGTTGGCTTTAATAATCCTTAGATTTATTCAGACGTATGATTTTGTTAATTTTATGCCTTCCTTCCGATGCAATCTCTTTCAATAGAATGAGAACGTTTATTGGGTATCAGTGCTTTTTGACGAGTAAAAATAATTTTTTGCTCAAAATATTTTTTTTGAACAATATACAATACTGGTCTTTCACATGTTTCCAATGTTCATGAATGTTCATCCCTATTTGAACGTTCGTGAACTTTCCTAAAAATTTGTGAACTTTTTTTTGAATCAAACTTAAATTTTTTATTAACAAAATTAAAATGGGGATGAGCATTCATGAACATTGGTGAACATTCATTTTGAGAACATGTGAAAGACTAGTATTGTAGCAGTGTTTATACACTAAAGGTCGGAAGAGCTTTGTCAATAAGGAATTATACGACATTTGTGTCAAAACTCTTAATTTCCGTAAAAGAAAAAATAAACAAAATATGAGAAAATTTCTCAAGATTTTTTAAAATGACTTATTTTTTTTTATAGTAAAATCGACAATTTTAAAAATGATAGATAATTTCGGTTTACCTATTCGTTTTAAGGAAATTTTCATTCAAAAACATATTTACTGTAATTATTTGAGTTGAACTAAACTTTATCAACAATTTCCGATTGCAATAAAGTCATGGATATTAATTTTGAAGATTTTTATGTCGATCGGTCGATGATCAATTTTTAATGAAAATAGTGATCATGCGTTTTCAGTAATATTGATGAGAAACAAACAAGTATAAAAAAATTTTTAATCATCTTAAATTCTTTAATCTTTAAAATCAGTTCTAATGGTAACCGACATATGGTTCAGATGCTTTGAGTCAAAAAGATGCTCTCTATTTAAGATTCAGGAAAATTGGTCAAAGTTTAGTTTCGTTTAAAAAATTAGATTCAGAAATTTTCAAAAAAGATTTAAAACAAATGATCGCTTTTAGCTCACCGCACACTTTGAAGTGTTAAGCTATTTGAGTAGTTTTTAGTAGTTTAATAATCTGCAGCTTTTAACTAGTTTAAGTAAGCTCATAGAGATATAGCATTCGTTACACATTTTTCGACAGGCAGTCAGCTACCATCGCCTTAAAACTATTTAGGTATTTTGCTTTAATCACCTCTTCCGGCAATAATATAATCCTTTCGATTTGAATAAGAAGATAATATCAAATTTTAGGGACTCAAGACATAAGGTAAACAAAAGAAATAATATTTTTCATTCTATCTTTCTGCTTAACAGATCTAACACTAATTTGGGAACAAATAGTCGCAAAATTTTAAGTCTTTTTCAAATTAAATGTTAATAAACTTTTAAGATTTTAAAAATAATCATATACATGTACAAATACTTAAAAATAGACATATCTAAAATTAAAATATTCTAAATTAAGTATTTTTTCAAGATAATTTTGAGATAATAAACATACGCACTGAAATTAAAAACAGATCCTTGAAGGTACTTAATTACATTGTCAATAATGTCTAGGTAAAGACTTATTTGGCATCGTATCTTTGATTGAACGATTAAAAATAAAATTTTGAAGGTCTTACGGAAATACAATACGCTGTGAATCACATCCTGATGCTCCTTTGATTGAAGATCACCGTGCTGGTGATATGATTTGTACTGAATGTGGCTTAGTTGTTGGTGATAGGTATCGTTTGAATTTAAATTCAAATCTGCTTGAACTATCAAAAATAATCAGTGAAATTTTAAAGATGTGTTGATGTTGGTTCAGAATGGCGTACATTTGCTAATGATAAAGAATCTAAAGATATGACCCGTGTTGGTGCTGCCGAAGATCCTTCATTGGAAGGTCAAGACTTAAGCACAACTATTGGAAGAGCTACAGGTAGTGCTGGTTTTGATGAAAACGGTATGCCGCTTTACAGAAATAGGCATAGTGAAACATCTGCTGAAAAAGCTAAACGAAAAGCCAATCGCGAAATTAAAGAAATGGCCGAACGTCTTTCAGCTGATCAATCGATTATTGTATTTTTCATTTATACGTCAAAAATTTTTTTCTTGCTAACTAAAATTTTCAAAAAAATTTGAATAGAATTCAGCTCAACATATATTTCACACCGTGCATAAAGATAAATTGATTAAAGGTCGATCGAATAATGCAATTATTGCAGCTTGCATGTTTATAGGTTAATATATTTTTTAAATATTTCAAACATTTTGTTGATAGTTAAAATTTGATTTAAGCATGTAGACAACAATCTGTGCCACGTACTTTTAAGGAAATTAGTGCAGTAGCTAATTCAACAACCATAAAAGATATTGGACGATGTTATAAAATAATAAGAAAATCTTTGGTTTCAAGTCAAACAGCATCTACTGGTATTTCATCGGCCTCTTCTTCGGATCTTATTGTAAGTTTTTTTGGGTCAATGCAAATTGAGTTGGAAAATTTTAAATTTTTCTTTCATATTCAAGGATCGTTTCTGTTCGAAGCTTATTTTGCCAAAAGAAGTAAAAAAATTGGCATTTTACATTGTTAATAAAGTAAACGATATGCCATCATTGACCGGCAAGAATCCTAATTCACTCGCTGCCTCTGCTATATTTTTGGCATGTGAACAAACAGGCAATGCTAATATTAGAACAGCTGAAGAAATAGGTCGTATATGTGGTGCCGCTGAGAATACAATTAAACAAACTTTAAAATTAATGACACCGTCATTGGATAAATTATTACCGCCAGATTTTAAATCAAACACTGGAACTGCAACAAATTCAAATAAGATTTAAAATATTTTTTTAGTTTTTTTTTCGGTTTTTAGTTTTGTTCTGTTAATAGAATGTATGTTTTTTTGTTCAATTTTCTTTTAAAAAAAAAACGTTTTAATGTTTTAATAAAAAAAATATATTTTGTAAGAGTCAAATTGTCTGTTAGTTATTCAGAATACCCGAAAACAATATCTTACCTTACCATTAACATTTCCTTGTTAAATTTACCCTCGGACCTAAACGTTTTTAAGATCTGTCCCGTCCTGATTTTCCTTTTTGAGCTATTTAAAAGATACCAAATTATACAAAAAAAATTCAATTTAATTTATTTTAACAAAAAAAGTAACATTAGATTTTTATTACAAAATCGATTTTAAAAGACTTGAGCTTTTTTATTAGAATATAGTATCTAGAGTACCAAGTAAAATTAACATTTGATTTGAAAACTTTAATCGAAACAATCTTTTTTTTTTTTATTATGAAAATAACAATGAAAACTAATGAATTATTTTAATTCCATCAGTCATTAAGAAAAAAAAATGTTTCTTATGTGTTGATTAGTTTGAGGGTTTTGTTCTATGCTCTGGTGGTAAAAGAGTTGTCAAATTAGATTGCATTGTTTTGTAAATTTGTTTAATAGTAGTGACTGCTGCTCCGCATATTTTGCTAATTTCCTCGAAAGTTCTTGCGTTAGATGTAACTTCAGCTGCAATATAAATAGCTGCCGATGCTACTGAAGTTGGACTTCTACCGTTTATTTGTTCAATGTTACTAGCTTTTTTAACAATCTCTTCAGCCAGTTTGAACACTACTCTCGGTAAGTTCAATTTTGAACAGAAACGTGTCTGAAAAAATGTACATTTGATTCATTAAAAAGTTAAATTTTTTCGAAAAATAAAAAAATAACTCACCACAAGATCTCCAGGAGTAGTTGAAGTATAATTAGTTTCAACTTCTTTCTTTATCATTTTAAAGCATCGACCGATATCTTTTTTAGTCGAACTTGAAACAGCACAAATTTCTTTGAATGTTCTTGGTACTGATTCATTATTACATGCTATATACATGCAAGCAGCTATGATGGCGTTATTACTACGACCTTTGATCAATTTATTTTTTTGTACATTGGAATAAATGTATTGAGCAGTATTCTAAAACATTAAAAAATATAACATTTGGTAATAATTTTTGTAGGGCCAGCTGATGACTTAAACTTACAACAATAGACTTGTCAACAGAAAGACGTTCAGCCATTTCCATAATTTCCCTAGAAGCCATTCGTCGAGCTTTGTCAGTAGAAGATTCAACATTCCTATTACGGTAAATTGGCTTTCCATTCTCATCAAAACCAGCACTACCAGTTGCACGACCAATAGAAGTACTCAAATCTCCTTCGTTATTTGGGTCCATGGCAGCACCGACACGACACATATCTGTTGATTCCTTTTCTGAATTAGCAAATGTTCTCCATTCAGAACTCACATCAATTATTCTATCACCCACAACTAAACCACATTCAGTGCACACCATATCACCTGCACGATGATCTTCAATCAATGGAGCGTAAGGATGTGATTCACATTTTAATATATTTCCATAACTTCTGGACATTTTTTTATAATTTTTTACAAATTTTTATTCAAATTACAAGCAAAAATATTCAAGAGAAAACAAAAAATGAAAATAAAATTTATTCAAATATTTAGCTAGTATATATATTTAAGTTCTTACTTAGGTTTTAACTTATATTTATACACAATTTTTTTGTTGTGCTCACTAATATTTCTTGCTATTTCGAAATATACATTATGGAAAATCATTAAATTAAATGAAACTACACATAAATATGTATATATTGCAATATATTTGAACTAATTTCGCAAATTGATATGATGCGAATTTATTTTTTTTCAGCGCGCCAACTTCCACAATCTTAGAGTACACTCTTTTAATATGAATTTTGATTTTGATTTAAAATTTCAATTATTGTACACCCTAGTCCGTCAAGAGTAAATTAAAATACCATCGATTAATTTGGGATAAACTTGAATTCAAATTAGATTATATTCTAATTTTATCACTTCAAGGTTTTTTTATAAGATTAAAAACCTTATCAGACCTATGCAGAGATTTTGTTAAATTTATTTTGAATTTGAAATTATAATAAAAAGCACATTGAATGAAAGAGAGTATTTATTTGAAACGAGCAGATGAACTAAACAAAACAAAAATCTAAATAAATTTTACTTAAAAATTTTCAAGTTTTAATTTCTTGTACATTCAAGATAATCTTGTAAAAAACAAATCACAATGCCAGTTTCCAGAATTACGTAAGCAAAACGTTTAACTTGGTAAAGGAAAACCTTTCTTGTAATCAATTGCATTTTTTCTTTTAGAAAACCAAAAACAAAACGTGGAAAACGTTTTCTCGAGAATCGTGATCCTAAAGTAGTTGAAAATGTTAAAAAAGCCATGTTTGTTAAAGGAGGCCAAACAAGTCAAATTGTTACTAAAGCGCTTAAACAATTTGTAAATTCTCTCACCTTTTTAAAATAACCCAATTACTCTAAAATTTTATTTTTTTAGTACATGTTAAAATCGCCATTTTCTTTAATGTTAACTAAGTATGATTAAAAAAAGATGTGTTTGTACGAACAATTTAACCTTTGAGTCATGCTCGGCTTTGAATAGGACTCCAAGGTTAAACAGTTCGGACGGACACTGTTATCAATAATGTTGTAAATATTAATTTTTGTAATTAAATCTTAGGAAAAATATTCTTAGACCGTTTGATGACTCGAATCCATTAGAATATCTTGCTTCAAAAAATGATAATTCTCTATTTATGTTTGGATTTGATTCAAAAAAGAGACCAGATAGTTTGATTATTGGAAGAATGTTTGATCATCAAGTTTTAGATATGTTTGAGTTTGGTATTCAAAAGTTTATTCCAATGGAAGACTTTAAAGTAGGAATAAAATTTTATTTAAAGTCTTAAATTCTAATAAAACAATTTTTATCAAGAACGAAAAAGTGACTTTGGGAATAAAACCAATGTTGGTTTTTAATGGAGAGGCTTTTTCCGTTGATCCAGAATATATTAGAATGAAATGTCTGTTAACAGGTAAATTTCAAAAAACTTTGAACAACAATAAAATTGAGTAAATGTTAAATTTACTTTGTTTAAAGATTATTTTCGAGGAGAAACTGTCGATAATATTCGATTACAAGGTTTAGAACATGTTATTCATTTTACTGCAGTTGATGGAAAATTGTATTTTAGAAGCTACAAGTAAGTAAAGCGGACTTAACGTTTAAAAAAAAAATATTTAATTATTCAAAAATTTAGAACAACATTCTTAAAATCGGGTAGTAAAGTTCCTAATGTTGAGTTGACTGAAATAGGTCCATCTTTTGATTTTGTAGTTCGAAGATCTAAATTAGGATCAGATGACTTGTATAAAAAATCTAAGAGACAACCTAAAGAAATCATGGTTAGTATATTTAAAAAACATATTTAAATGAGTTTAACTAATTAAATATTTTTATTTACAGCCAAATAAAAAGAAAAATATTAGTCGTGATGGTCTTGGTACTACTTATGGCAGAATCCATATGCAAAGGCAAGATCTTGAAAAATTGCAATTGAGAAAATTGGATGCTTTTAAAAGAAAATTCGATCAACCGGAAGAAGAAAATGGCGATGGTGAAAAGAAAAATAAAAAAGTTAAAAAAAATAAAGAAATTGATGAATAAAAAAATTTAATAAAAATTATTAGATCAATTTTTTTTATTCTTTCTTTTAATGAATTTTTTACATATTAATCTTAAAATAAGTGTAATACTGTTCTGTTCCATAAAAGTTGAAATTAAATCGATTTTAAAATACACCTTTTACGAATAGGTGGTACTCCTAAACCCATTTCCAAAATTAAATGAAACCTTCTTCAACTACACATTGATTCGCTGATCAAAATAACGACCATTAACTAATTTCTATTGTAATGTTTTTAACCAAAAATCGTAAAAAAAGTAATCAATTAATGTGGGAAAAAACAAGAAATTTACCACTACGCTTGTTAATTTGATAGTAGAAATTTGATTGAGGCTATAAATTTTATTTAAATCTTTGGGGTCAATTGGAAAATGATCTAGTATATTTGAACTTGAACAATTTGAACTTTTTACTTAGATTTCAGCAATTTAGTCATTTTTTGGGTAGATTTTAAAAGACGTTGCTAATTGTCTGTTGTTTTGGACATTGAGCCAATTTTCAGAAATTTGGCGATTTCAGACGGCATATGGCGAAGAATATGCTAAATTTGATAAAAAAACGACTTGATTCAGTTCTTTAAATTTAGCAGAAATATCAACCAAATTGATTGGTTTCATTCAATCGTTCAGCCTCCAAATTCAAGCTCTTCAGGCCAGGCCGGTTACACAAAAAGACAAAATCAATTTTACAGACAATTTGTCAGATCGTGTCCAGTCCGAAGCAACTTTTTTCCGAATAGAATCGTTTCCTCCTGGAATGTCTTACCAGAAGAAGTCAAAAACTCACAAACCGCAAACAGTTTCAACAAGATTTAGACAAATTTGTTAAAACTAACATTCAAACTCATTTCATCCATAGCTTGGTACGTTAGTACTAAGCTCCGCGAGATAAAACTCGTTGCAGATTATTTATAATACAGTCAACCCTCGATAATCCGGCCTCCGATACCTCGAACTTTTCGCTTATTCGAACAAATTTTTGAAAAAAAAACCTGTTTTATGTAAAATACATTGAATTTCTCACCGGTTATCCGAACTATATCTATTCGGCTATCCGAACTTTTTTTTAGTAAAATGTAACACTAGTTTTGCTATCTGAATTAAAAACAAACATTTAAAATGAAAGTTATTTATTTAATAGTATGTTTTAAATCTTTTGTTTATTCTTAAAAAATGACTGAAATTTTATCAGATAAACAAAAAAGAAAAAAGGTGGAGTTGACACTGGACCAAAAACGTGAAATATGTATGTATTATATTACAACAGCTAGTTAACAAGCCATCAGATGAAACAGATCTTGTAGACCAGGTGAGGGCGTTGTATAAAAAAGTTGACTTATCAATTTACGCCTATAAGCCAAGAGAAGCTGACTCAGTAACTTTGGATTTTGATGGTTTTATGAATTATGAAAACGGCGTTGAGAGCGGGGAAACGCTAAGCGATGCAGATATTGTTGAATTGGTCAAAAATCCAATTGATCAACCCGCAGAAAGCGATTTATCCGATGATAAAACTTTAGAGGATGTTATTTTAGTAGATGAGAAAATTGTTTCTTACAAGTCTTTGGTAGAATCTCTCAGTAATGTGACAGGTTATGTTGAACAGAAAAAATGTCTGAACGATTCAGATCTTAACTCTGTAATTAGTTTGGTTAATAAAATTCGATTTAGTCAATCAGAAAATAAACAATCTACTTTAGAAAAATATATTAATAATTGATGTTTTTATCCGTTAAAATTTTATAATAATTAATTAAATTAGTTTTAATTGTTTTTTTTTTCAATAAATTTTGTATTTTTCTTTAATCCGAATTTTTTTATGAATTATGTTAAAATTCGAATTATCGATAATTCGAATTTTCACTAATCCGAACCAAATTTTCGTAAAACTCCTTGGCCGGATTATCGAGGGTTGACTGTAGCGCAAAAGCTCGAGTTTTAGGACATTTCGCAAATAAGGGATATCCTTTATCTTTTTCGGATTTTTAGATATCAAACCAAAATTTTTTCTGACCTATTTTGATCTTAAAATCTACAATTTAAAACCTTTTAAAACATTTCAATAATTTAGTCATGTTGGAAGAATAAAAGATTAAGAACCAATATATATATATTTATATTCAATTAGGCAAATCACTTAACTAAATTTTGTAAATTCGCAATAATTTGAATTCGGAATTTTTCCCTTTTCTCTGTTTTTTTTTTCCTTCGAATGTTCAGCATATTAAGATCCAAAAGCAACATTATACTTTTTGAGACTGTAATTTGGAATTTACAAAGCTTTTCCGTATTTTAGGGAAAGTCAGAGAAGTATTTTGCTTGATCCTCTACGATTCATGAGACTTTTCTCTGAAATACTTTAATCGAACTTCTTCCATATTTTTTCCTTAATCTGTTAAAAAATATTTTGTTTTTCTTAGTTGAACCGGTTAACTCGTGGTCTGCTTGATGTTTTTTAACTAAAGTTTAATAATAAAATTAGGGAATTATATTTATTAATTTCAATGGTTAGACCGCATTTAGAGTACGCTGTTAGCTCTTGGTGCCCATATTTGGAAAAAGACATAAATGAATTAGAGAAAGTACAACGTAGAGCAACTAAGCTAATACCAGAACTACGTGATTTGGATTATCAACAGCGTCTGACTAGTTTACAGCTAACTGATCTCAGCACAAGAAGATTAAGGGGTGACCTTATTCAAATGTACAAAGTGGTTAATAGATACGAGAATATTGAATTTAACAAAGGGATTAATTACAGTCTAAACACAAGATCCGCAGGTAGAAGATATGAACTGAGAAGAAATAGTCGTTGTTTAACACGTGAACAAGTAAAAAATTGTCTTCCTAGATTTAACTTTTTTACAAATAGAGTTGTGAATGGGTGGAACAAACTTCCGGAAGATGTTGTAAGCGCAAAGAACCTGAATTGTTTCAAAGCGAAGCTTGATGTTTGGATGTCGAAACAAAAAGAAGCGACTGCTACAGCTCTTTAGAGTTATGCTTGGATGACCTCCAAGTTGCAGTTTAAACTACTACTACTACTACTACTAATTTGACAAAGACCGCTTGTCTAATTCAGATTCAAAGAATTAATTAAAATCAAAAAAAAGAAGTTGACGATAGTTTCAATATATTCTTTTGGTTCAGATTTTTTAATATTTGCGTCTTTTTTTGAAAATAAAAAATAATTAAAGCTACTTTCATTTCAGCTCTGAGAATTTCAATAAAGATCCTTGTAGTTTTAACTCCGGTCTTGCATTCTTGAAAAATCATGAATCTTCATTTGTAAATGATGATCAAATTATTTGTCAAATCAACAACTCCGAAAATTCTAGCTTACTATGTTTTTCTTCCAGTAAATGTTTCTCTTACTAATCTACACCTAATTCGTGAACTTTTTGGAATGGACATTTTGATTTACCGGACTCAAAACATTTTTCGTATTACTTTACTTAACAGCGACCTTCTAAACCTCTGAGAGTACAACCAAACAATTATTCGTAGTGATGTTTTTATATGAATATTTTTTTTTTGTGTCAAATATTTTAAATATGGTATTAATTCTAAAATTAAGAAGACGTCTTTGAATGCTGTTCGAGTCCGGAAGTAAACAACGAGTTATTTGTTGGGGCCCGTATTTTAGGCTCCAAAAGCCCATGTCCGTAAATTAGGAATTACTTTTGCGTGCATGCTTAAACAGGTCATTTTAGGGTATATAGCGTAGAAGCGGGTCATAACGACGAGAAAACTATAGTAGTAGTAGTAAAAATAATTGCTACGCTCTCACGTTAAGTCTGGTTCTATCCAGACCATAAGCAATGTTTTAGTCTTTCAAAAGTTAAAAACAATCTAAATTAGTCTTAAAAATGTTAATTGATTTTGATTCAATAACTTCATTAGACAGCCCGTTCCAGTCATTCATTATACGGTTTGTAAAAAAATTGAATCTTGGTGCACAGTTTTTTACAAGTTCTCGCTTAATTCTGTATCGATTGCCTCTTATCTCGTAGATTCGATTGACTGTTTCCGCATTATTCACTCGTTTATACCAGTTTACCTGATCTTGTTTGTTTAGGAGCTTGTACATTTGGATGAGATCACCTCTTCTTCTTCTGGTTGTAAGATTTGTCAGTTTGAGTCTTTTGAGCCTTTCCACGTAATCAAACTTTCTAAAACCATGTATGAGTCGCTTCGCTCTCCTTTGCATCCTCTCTCCGACATACTACATATGTTATTGAGACGGGTCTTTAATTCATACGATCACATCTGTCACCTTTTTTGAAGATCGGGGTGACATTCGCCATCTTCCAAAATTCTGGTACCTCACCTGTCCTTAATGACTCTTTCATAATTAACTTTTTTAAAAGTTTAGTGATAATCAAAGGGGACAGGTCACGAGGGGACATATCTAACTCGCAACTTACATTTGTTCTGTGTCATTGTAAGATTGAAAAATCAGGACGTACCATTCTAAAATGTTCTTTAAACGTTCTAAAATGGAGATTATTTTTTGTCATGTTTATAAAAGGAAATCTTGTTCCGCCAATTTTTTAATCATAAATCAAAAAATAGGCAGATTAAAAGATCTTTATTTAGGTTTTTTTCCGTCAATTAAATTTAAATTTTAAAATATAGGAAGTTGAAACATTTATTTTTAGTAATTCTTTTGAATACTAAAAAAGGGTATTTCTTGATTCAAATTACGTTTTTTTTTTAAAGGAAGAATTAAAATTTGAAAATGAACTTTTATTACATTTAATAAAAATTAATTAAATCTAGATAATATTGCATTAAAATAATTGAATTTAATCTTGATAGATTATTAGGAAATACTTGATCGATAATAATTAAAGATTTAAGTTTATTCAGATCGAAAAAATATAAAATGAATTTTTTTAGATTTCGATCGATAATTATTAATCAAAAATATGGATTGGAAGAAACTAATGAAACATGCCTTTAAATTATTTACATAGAAACGTACACGTCTTTTTTGTCGAGGGTTCATAACTTAGATCTAATTGTGAACAAAACAATTAATTTTTAAAATTAGTTTCACTTTAAAATTCCTATGACTGAAATGTTAATTGTATCTAGAAATCATTCTTGTGAATAACAAGTTGGAATATTTGCACTTATAGTTAATTCTATTTTTTGTATAGTTTGTCGGATTTACAACAAAAAAAACACAATAATTTACATTTTAATTTTCCTTATCTGATAGTAAGATCACGATATTACTTTTCGAAAGGCTTGACAAGATTATTTAACGTTATTTTCCGATATATTATTAAGTAAGTCAAAAAAAAACTATTTAATTAAAAGATAGATTTATTCATTTATTTTCAAAATATTTTTTTTTAATTAAAAAATAAAATTATTTACATTGAACAATAAAAAAATAAAGTAAAATAGAGTTTTAATGAAACAAAATTCTAATTTTTTCAATCATTTTTTTGCTCTTTCAATGTTTCAGCACAATTCAAAAAAAATTTCTTAAACAAAAAAAATTAAAAGCTCATCTAGTGCTATATTCTTATAATTTTTATCATTTTTTACAAAAATAAAATGCCATCAGATTTTACTAGACGTTGGGTCATTTGTTTATGAATGGTCAAAAAAATATATATATTTTTAACAATAAAGAAATAGCTTCTTCGTGAAACAAAGGCATTGTCGTCAATAGACTTCTTGCTTTTTAACAAACATTTCAACTAAAATATTATCGAAATTGTTTGCCGCTTTTATAAAAAATAAATTTTCAATTCCTTTCAAGGACCAACTTTTTAAAGGAGGCAGTCTCATCAATAGTTTAGGAAAACGAGTCGAATCTTCAACAAAATTTGGTCGTTTACAATATTTAGACAATATAATACAAATCCAGTCTCTGAGCTCTGCTATTTTGGCACTGTTTTTCAAGCCTTTTGCATCTTTAAAAAAAAATTTTGAAATTTTTTATTAAAAAAAAAATAATTATTTATTTACCTGGATCGAATAAAAGAATACATTTAAGACATGCCATTTCGATGTTATCAATCTTTAAATCTTTCATTACACCAATAATATCACTTGCTAGTCTTTCCAGAAGATATCTTAAGTTCTCATCTGGACATGAATTTATACGAACTAGTTGTCCATTTGATAATAATAATGATTCATTGTATTGTAAAGAACGATATGTTAAACAACAACAAAGTAACTCACGCCAATCTTGAATTAAATTATGTTATTTTCCAATAGGAAAAAATTGTTTAAAAAAAAAAGGTGTGTCTTACTTGCTCTGAGAAGACAAACTTGATCATCAAGATCAAGTTCAGTGAATTGAGGTATAGACGTAGCCCATTGTGGAATAATTTTTAATTGTCGCTCAATTGCATCAAAGAATGAAACAAGAGTAAATTCACCTTCGAAAATATTTTCCAATTTATTAAAATAAATATTTTCTGAATCGATTAATTTGTCTAGAAAATATTTTTCATTTGGACTCAATGGAGATTCTTCAACAGGATCGAATAAAGACGATGTTGTTTGTGAATTATCACAATACGATTGATCTTCTGGTTTGTCTTTATTTTTTTGACGTTCTTCTTGAACTGCCTCACGTTTCATACCAGCAGTCAAGCATTTTTGGTAACGACAATATTGACAACGATTTCTTTGTCGCTTGTCTATTGTGCAATCACGCGTGTCTCTACAAGAGTATGTCAAATCTTTTCTTACTGTTCTTTTAAAAAATCCTTTACAACCTTCACAACTATGAACACCGTAATGTTTGCCGCTAGCTTTGTCACCGCAAATTGCACATATTGCTTTGGGAGATGGAATCTGGTTCATTTGTTGTTGTTGCTGTTGTTGTTGTACATTAATTGCTGCAGCAGCTGCGGCGGCCGCAGCTGCTTGAAAAGCGACTAAATTAGCATTCGGAACCATACCGCTTTGTTGATTTTGAGGTGAAGACTGTTGTATTTCTAGTTGATTATAAGGATTATGTTGGTTTGATTGTTGTTGTGATTGTAGTTGAGATATTATTTGAGCAGCAGTGGCTGCAACAGCGGCAGCAGCTGCCATTTGTGAACTTTGCTGCCCGCTTTGATTTACATTCATAGGACTCGAGCTAGATTGATGCTGTTCAAAATCGGTTGTGTGATAATTATTAGTATTTAACATTTGTTGTTGATAACTTTGTGGTGAACTTTGTTGGTGTAAAATAGTGGTCGAACTTGAGAAATCCATAGGTCTATTTCCATCATCTAGCTTTAATTTTTTCATTTTTTTCAAAAAAAAATAGAAATTTTAATAATAGAAATATTTTCAAGGCTATAAATATTTCCTTTTGAAAAATTAGAAAAAAAATGCCTTTACTTTTATAAGAATCTTTAAAAGTACATTTAGAGCAAACATAACAAAAAATTTTCATAGGCAATTATACGAAAATTAATAAAGGACATAAACAAAAAAATGTGCTTATAATATCTCGTATATAGTCCGCGTATAAGCGAGGCTTTAATTACATAAAGCCTGTTGCAGTTCTTGAGTTTGTTGTCGTTTTATTAGAAAAAAAAACAACTTAATTTCAAAATTTTAAGAAAATTTTAATCAAGAGCTAAAAGAAAGCTTAGAATTAAACGGTTTTTTAAAACAAAAAAAATAAAAAAGAAGAATATAAAAACTAGAAACTTTTGTTTTTAAATGATTTATTGACGATTTAAACAGTTTTTAATACGAAATTTGCAAGGACTTATAGTAACTGCTTTTGTTGTTGCTTTTATTTTTTCAAAATTCAAAAGGGATAGATTCAAGTCAAACACAATTTTTTTATTTCGAATGAATGAAGAAGTTAAACCGACCAAATTTTTAAAGAAACAACAAAAGTACCGAACAACAAAATCAAACAAAAAAAAAAATTAGAAAAAAACAATAAATCTAACCAAAAAAAATTTTCTGATTTATAATTTTCAATAACTACATTTCATAAATTATAATAATTATATAAGAAAAAAAAACAGTTCGTGTGTGAGCTCATATAGTCGCATTATTCATTGATGTGTATTTTTCACAAATTTCAATTTTTTTCTTTTGTTATACATTAAGAAAATAATAAAAAATTAAAATAAAATTTTTTTGTTTCTCCTTAAGAAAATCTATTTGATTTTTTTTTCTATAAAATAGTTTTAAAATGTTAAATATTTTTAAAATCTCTAAAGGTTTTGTTGTTAAACAGGCAAAATATGATTATCCAAGCATTTAATCTCTTGAGTTTAATATTGAACAAACGAAAAAAATAACAACAGAAGAGATCATTTTACTTCTGAATAAAATTCAAAGTATATTCAAAATGATCTTGGCAAAAATTTCAAATGATTAGATCTGAACTCTTAAAAAAAATAAACTCTTATTTTTTTTTAAAATGCACTTTAAACCATTTGAAATGACTTTAAAATTTTTTTAATTTGTTTCTTGTTTCCATTCAAAAAGAAAAATATCAAAAAAAATTAATCGAAAAACGACAACACACAAGAAAAAAAATATGTTTCTTTTCCAATTTTTTTTTGTTCTTTTTTTATTTTTTATGTCAAATTATAAAAAAATTACATATTTAATTATAATATATTTTACAACAATAAAAATTCTTTGAATTTAAAAAAAGTAAACTTTAAATAGCACCTTTTAGAGTTTTACGTGAATAATTAAAAAAAATAATTTTGTCAGTGTTATACTTTTTTTGTTCACAAGACCATACAATTTTTAGATTACAAATTACAGTTCTTGTTCTACTGCATTTCCACCGAATTAATGGCGTGCTTGTCCTAAAGGGTACCAGAACCGTACCAAAGCTTACTCGAACCGTAATTGAAGCGTAACCGTACACTAAAAATTCTCTATATTTTGTTATTTTTTATGAAAGGTACGCTTCGAGTACGTCTTGAGTATGGCAAGCCATTAATTCGGTTGAACTGCAGTATATTATTATTTACTCAAGCTTATGAAATCAAATTTTGAAACAGACAACAATCGTTTTTTTTTGTTGCATCCCTCAAGTTTAATGAAAAATCCAAAATACCGTTAGAATCCAAAAAAATGGTATAAAGTAAAAATCATTATGAAAATCTAAAATGTTTGGATATCTGAATCTTGAATACTTGAGGCAACACATGATGTGAGTCCGATCGCTAGATTGATTGATCAGTTAAAATTAATAAAATCGTATTGAAAATAACAGCTCATTAAAAGCAATTTTGATCTGAAACAACAAAAAAATTAACTGTAAAAGCCAGAGATCACAGTGAGAGGTTTTTCCTTTTAATGTTTTATAGCATTCAAAATGAATGTAAAAACATTAAATACATTCTGAAAAAGTTATTTTCTAATACAGTGTAACCTCGATTTTGTGAAACCGTGAATTTGTGGAGTAAAAAAAGAGAGACGCTTCTAATACTTTTAAAGTATTTCTGGTTTGAATTGGTGAAATTTCTCGCATTAAACCAGACACTTCACAAAATCGAGATCGAACTGTATTTTATCAGAAAAATCTCCTGGTCTACCCATCGTCTAAAATTCAAGTATTCTCAAATACTAACTAATAACGTGTCGATAGATCAAAAATAAACTCAGCTTAAGTTTATTTTTCTCTAATTGAATTATGATAACATTTATATGCTATCTGTTCTAAAAATTCAATATTTTATAACGCTTCGCATTTTTTAAATTTTGTTAAATCTAATGCTTACAAAAAAAGTTAAAACAATTTTTGCAACTTTTAAAGTTGAGTTTTTTAATGTTCGAGAAAAAACCGTTTAAGAAAAGCTTTAAAAAAGGAAACCATAAAATTTTCTTGATAAAACTCATTGCATTTTTTATAGTAATTTTTTTTTCATGTCTTTCAAAATTTAATTCAACACAAAAGTTTGCTCTCATGCCTCTAAGTCATATTGTATTAAAAGATTTTTGTTTTATTAAATCATGAATCCCCTAATAGGAAATTTTTATCTTTGATTTAGGCGAAAAAATCGAATTTTTTGAAATTGAACTCTTAACAAGAAAATGATCCTTGATGAACGTAAATATAAGAAAAAAATAAAATATCATTCAAACGGAAATAATTTGAAAATAAAACAAAATACGAATTAATTATGATTTTTTATTATGAAAAGGAAATTCTTTTTTTGTATGCCACATGAACAAAAATTTATTTAATCTTGGGAAGTCTTTTAAAAGAGAATGAACTATTGCACCCTAATTGATTCATTGCAACAGGCATTGAAAATGACGCATCAACAAATCATTAGAAATTCTTCTTGTTTTTAATCAAAGATTATTTTCTTAACTTTTAGATGCAATTTCAGAGATTAAGATTCTTCAATTAAAATAAAAGTTTTTTCAAGTTTCACATTAAAAGCTTAGTCAAAAAGACCCCATCGACTAGGTTCAATTTTGACAACTTTTATTTCTTCAAACGCATTAACGTTTAGTTCAATATACACTCGCAAATTTTGCCTGAGATTTAATGCAAAAAGATTTCTTTATTTATGCCTTAAAGATGTCAACTGTTTTACGGCTAAATGACAGTTTACACATTTCTGGTCTTAAACTTAATCGGTCGCCCTATTCATTTCTTTCAGATAACTTAAAAATTGAAAGTATAAATCTTTAAACTCAAACTTTTTGACAGAATTCTTGTTTAACAAGCTTACTGAAAACATCGATCAGATAGAGCGTAATGAACAAAAAAAACAGGTCAATATTGTTACATACAGTTCTGGTCGTTCACGAATTAATTCTGCGAACGTTCATGAACGTACATGAATGTTCGCTGAATGAAAAAAAAATAATTTTCCATTCGTGGCGATTCGTAGCCATTCGCGTTCTTTAAAAAAAATATTTTCACAAGCGTCGGCGAAACGCCATGAATCGTCACGAACGGTAATTTATGTTTTTTCCATTCGGCGAACGTTCATGAACGTTTGCAGAGTTAATTCGTGAACGACCAGAACTGTTCAACTGTTTTTGAGAAAAACAAAATGGATTTTTGTAAAATGTTATGTAATGGTAAAAGAGAAGTCGGCAAAAAGCATGCAATCATAAGAGTTTTTCTGTTTTTAAAATTTTAAAATCGGATGAAACAGTGAAACGAATGTAGGATGTACGAAAATATAAACCTACTTAGTTTTTCGTGGTTTTTGAGACATAATTACTCTTGAATTTTACAATCAATACCGATTAGCATTGTAGATAAAGTATTTTTCTAGATTTTTTTGTGTAGTGATAAGTAACTTTTGGAACTAAACTATGCACAAAGTATCGATTTTGAGAAATTCCAAAGCGAAAATTCAAAAATTCAAAAAACCGGTTCTATTTAAGCAACCTATTAACTAATAAACTCACGCCTATTTCTAGAGTGATTTATGAGAGAAAGATGCTAAGGCGCTTTTTTTACTTGATTTTAATGTGCATTTCGAGAGAAATAAAATTTAAAGCTAAAACGATTCATGATTTAGGACTGCTTGAATATACATTACAGAGAAAAATGTAATTTTGCGTTCGGAACGTCTCCATTAAAGTTCAGGATTCAGTCCTATGGTATAGAGATATCTCGCTAACATCACTGATTTAGTTAATTAAATTAACTTTAAAGTTTGAGTTAGTTTGAGCGCAAAAGCATGCTTTAAGACGTCTAACGAGAGGATCGGAAAGACGGGTCCAAACGTACTAATGTAGGAAATAACAAGTCCCCGTTCAGAGAGAGTCTTTTGAACTTTTTAAAGATCAAAAAGTGATGGGTGATCGAAAATTATTATGACAAGGTTCTCTCAATTTTTTCTTGCGAGTTTGATTTCGGTTCAAATACATATGTATTCTTATTATTTAAAATCTCTTTCTAAGTACAGGGGTGATTGGCTGACAGTAAATGACACGTAGCGGTAACACTCAGTCACGCTTTGTCCTTATCTTGACATATTGGATCCTTTAGGCTAAATGTGACTAAAATGGTATGGTGTATCCTATCTTTAAGGACAACGCGCGACTACTCGTGACATCGAAATACCGGAGTGAAAAGGCTTGACTAAAAAGCTTGTAAAATTGAACGAGAATTTACGGTAAATAGTCTACAAGAGATTTTTAAAAATTCTAGGTTTATTCTGAAGTCCCTTTAAAAAATATTTTACTGGTGTATTCGTTTACAGCAGTCAATGCTAATATCGTTAGCCATAATTAATTGGATTAGACGAGTTGAAACCGAATATATAATGCCTATTTTTGTAAATTTTTCATTGCTTTAATAAATGAGTCAGAAAAAAAACTGGCTAAAAAACGAAATTTTAAGAAATGCGAATCTTATGAATTTTTTTAACCCGATTTAACTTAAAAAATTTCCAAGTTTGATTTTGAAATCACGTGATCGAAAATTTGACGACATTCGAGCTTCGAGTACAAGTACAGTGACCGAGTAACAAAAAAACACAAAAGTGACATTAGGTTTATTTATCCTAGAAAAATTGTTAAAATATCAAAAACGACAAACTTTTTAATGTTCTTTAAGAGCGTATGAAATTTAAAATTGTAACCGAGAAACAGCTAGCCTGAATTATTTTGAAGCTTATTATTAAAAAAAATATATAAAAAAGGACCAATTGTATAGTTTGAAGATCAAAATCTTAAAAAATAAATAAATAAAAAGCCTCGGGTACTTAAAATCAAAAAAAAATATTTCCAATTGTTTTCAAGGTTTATAAAAATATTTCGATTCTTCCGTCTTAAAGTTTAATTTCAATGGTTTTTTTTTTTTTAATCTGCTTAAATCTAAAACAAAAAATAAGATTCTTTTCAAACAAATTGGAAATATTTTATATTGAAGATGTTTGGGATAATTACCATTAATTTTATAGTTTGATTCGGAAAACAAATAAGATAAAATGTAATTTTAATATTCCAATTGTTGTAACTAACCTGGCGGCTATTAATTTTAATTTTTGTTTTTCTTAATTTAAACAAAAAGTTTAATTGAGATTATATTGATTTCAAAATTTGAACTTTAAAAGAATAATTTTTGATTTGTAAACAAGGAGTGGGGGCTTCGCCCCCCCTCCTTATAATCCTCCCCCCCCACACTTTTGGAAATAAATGTTTTTTTTTATAGTAAATTAATCTAAACTAAACTGATTTAAAAAAAAAATGATTATTTATTAAAAATTAATAAATTTTAAACTGAATTTTACAAAAAAAATTTGATTATAAAAATGAGTCTATCTCGTAACAACACTCGACAATCTTTTGAGCATTTTTTTCAACAAATTAACCGAAGCTATCTAAGCACACTATTTTAACTCTAATTTTCCGAAATTTCTTAGCTTTAAAAAAATTATCTTGACAAAATACATGTAATACATGAATGATATTCGGTTAGGGAAGGCATGGCCGTGTTAAGCTAAAAAATTTTTAAATAAAATCTAATTTGATTTCCTCATTTTAATAGAGAGAATGTAGGGAAGGCATGTCCATTTCATTTAAAAGAGGTGCCGCATTTTTTTTTGAAACAATTAGATGATATCAACTTATGGATTTTTACCTTTTTTGTTTTTTGTCAAGATTTAAAAATAAAAATTCCTCGCTGGTTTTCTTATGGAAAATTTCAAATGTGAATCACAGCCTCCTCATTGAAAGAAGTGGCTAGTGTCCATTTTACTTAAGCTTTAACTATTATCTTTTGTCTAATTTTTTTTAAGCTAGCTGTTTTGAGGATTGTTGGTTTTAACTCAGTTGGTTTTTCTAGACATAAATTTAAATAAAGATTAATATCAAGTAGGTATGTCATGGTCTTATAAGTTTAATTTATCAAGCGATGGCTTAGGCGATTTCCTCCTTTAGAAAATAGTGTTTGAAATACTTTGCGATGTACAAAGAATCCTCGAATTTCTAAGCTGTTTTATGGCTCTTTATACCTTCTTAACTTATAATTCATGAATGATTAGAAAAACACTATTCGTTAGGGAAGGCATGGCCGTATTAAGAATGGCTGTGTATTATACCCACTTGGTTTTGGGTCTTTTTGTTATTTGAGCCTAGCAAAATTCATACTTTCAGAGTAAACGTTATATTTTTATTTAATTTCTTCATTTTCCTTAGGCTCAACTCATGAAAAGCTTTTACGCTATCTAAATTTTCAAATTTTAAATAATAAGCTTCTCATTGTATTTAGTCTTGCTCGTTGTTCTATCTTTCAATGAAATTCTGACTTACTTTTGAAATTTTTTAATGTTAACCATTGTGATTTCTCAAAATTTTCGAAAAGGAGATCTAAAGGATTCTGAACTAAGGGATTATGAAAAACTATTACAAAAGTAACAAAAACACCAAAAGAAAATGGTCAGATACATTTTGAAATATTATTTCTTAAAATATTCCATAAGGAGTTACTAGAGGAACAAAAAGTACTAAAAGTTCTTTTAAAATAATTTTTTTTTAAATTTTTTTCTATTTTGCAAGTTTCCTTTTTCCATCAAAAGTATTTTGACCGGACTGTTGAAGATTTGTGGGAGGTTGATAAATCTTTGACTCGAAAGTAGTGGCCAATCTTTAATTTCAAACTTTAATGGAGTGGCTAATCTTTTAAAAAATAAAAACATTTCACCTGATATTGCTTAAGCCATAGTGTTGCTCATCTTATGCTCAGCAGTTGCATTTGGCGAATAAAAATAGATCATACCCTATAGATAAGTTTTTTCTTTACCGAATGTAATTTTTTAGTAAAATGAAAAACGTCTACTTACTTTTTACAAAAGAAAAATACCACTATAGATGCCGATTTGAGAGTAAGCTTTATTTTCGTTTTTTTAATTATTACAACAACTAAATTTTGTTTTTCTAAGATTATTGGCTGGAAGATTAAATGACTTTTTTTTATTAGATAAAGCCGATTTCTATTTTCAGTAAAAAAAAATTTAAGGATTAAGAAATTTTGTTAGACGCGATAACTCTTCTAAAGTAGTCCTAACAACATGTATATTGTTTTAAACTGAAGTTTCAAGATTTCTGGCGCTTTTTTGGTTAATTAAAAACAACCAATTAAAGACAATTTATATTCATTCTTTCAATGAAAAAAATAAAAATATTATCATTTATTTAAATTTATTCTTTTTTTGGGGGACCGAAATCATATACACATCTTTTAACATGGCGATTTTGTCTTTCGATTCCTCCCAATGTATTTTTTTACTTTATTTTTATATATTTGTATTTAATAAATTAAAAATTCTTCTCTTGAAAATACTTATTAAACTTATTAGAATAATGAAAATAACCTAAACAATTTTTTTGACCCATTTATTTAAATCATGTTTCACGTGAGATGAAGTATTAAACCAAATGCCTCACGTTTACAATAAAAAATGAGTGAAAGCAGGCATTTTATGATTTTATATTCATTCGAAACGTTGTCACACAACATAAGTTTCAGTCGATTTTAAGAATGTTGTATTCATAAAAGTTCGATTTTTTTTCTAAAATGGATATCTTAATCAAATTCACATTACGCCAATTTGATGAGTTCATAGGGTCTTTTTTTCAGTAAATTAGGGATTGTGAATTTCGGTAGAAAAAAATAAATACAAAAATAGAAAACGATGTAATTTTTCCCTTACTGACGCAAAATCACTTCTGCAAATTGTATCAACCGATACAGCTGTATCATCAAATTACAAGGTCTGCAGGGTATGGGACGTTTCATAGCAACTTATTTTTCATAGCAAGACATTTTTCATAGCAATGCAACTTTTTTCATAGCATCCTTTGTTTTTTCATAGCATCTAAATTTTCATAGCATTTTGATTTTCATCGCAAATTAATTTGTCCCATGATATCATATCATATCAGCTGATATCAGTTGGTATCATTTTTGTATCAACTACTATCAGCTCCGGTCAGTTAAAATCATATTGTATTAGATGATATCATTAAAAGAATAACAAACATTATTAATTGTCAACGAATACTGATACAAACTGAAATCAGATGACATCAGATAAGGTCAGCTTATATCATATGATATCATGGGACAAATTAAGTTCCACAACAGTATAATGAATAAAAAATTAACTTGTTTATCTTTTTTTTTTCCTTGCTATGAAACATGCGATGAAATTTAGACGCTATGAAAATAATTGACATGCTATGAAACACCTTGCTATGAAAACTTGCTATGAAAAAATGATGCTATGAAACGTTACAGAGCCAACTTGGTACTAATACCGGTACTAATACAAACACTTAATATAGCAGTAATATTGACCTGGCAATGACCATCCAGCCAAAAATCGAACCCTTTACTGAAAATAGAACATAGAATCTCATATACTAAAATATATGGGCATATCCCAAAAAAATAAAGTGATATCCCCAAAAATAAAATAATATAAAGATATATCCCAAAAATATAAGATGATATCCGCCAAAAAAATAAAGTGATAAAACCCAAAATAAAAATAATATAATAATATATCCCCAAAAATGATAATAATAATATATAATGACATAGCCCAAAAAATATAAGATGATATCCCATATGGAATTTAAATGCGCAATTAATTTGAAGACTTTTTGCTGAACTGGTAATTTGATAATATAGCAAAAAAAAATGAAAATTTTAGAAAAATAATGAAAATATTTGAGGATATTTGAACCTTCAGAATCCCCTTGAAGCTTTATGAACGTTCATGAACGTTCATTTTTGGAAGTTCTGAATGACCAGGGTTGTATATCAGCTGATACAATTTGCAGAAATTATTTTGCACTAGTAGTCTAAAAATTAGAGTGTTTTTCATTTTTATATTTGTTTTTTTTGTACCTAAATTCACAATGTCAGTAAATTAAGCATTTAGTTTGTGTTTAACGAATAAATATGCAGTATTAGGGCGGGAAAACATAGTGTCTGTACCTCGACCAATGATAAAGATCATAGTAAAATAAAGAAAAGTGTCTAATAAATTAGACATATCATAATATGTTTTAGAAGCATCAAAAATTAAAAAAACAAGTAAAATAAAACATATTATCCGATCTTTTAATTTAATTGTTTTTTTAAAAATCAAGTACGGCTTTACTTGCCTTTAAATCAGAAGATGGGGAAAGGGGAAGGGTTACAATAAATAAAAGAAAAATATAAATAATATAAATCTTTATTTAACCTTTATTGGCCACTTCTAGCCTTTACAAAATAATAGAAGAGGAAAAGAAAAGAGAAAATTATATGAAAAAATAATAATAATCTAAATTGAAACTAAAGTTTGCTGTTCTTTATACTTGAAATAAGTTTCAAGTATAAAAAGCAGCAAAACTAAATGTATTTTTAGAAAGCATGTGTAGTCACTATGAGGACTACAACATACCTCCCCCTTAGTTTTAAAGTTTGCCCGAGTCCCTTAGAAATTACAAATTTTTGAAAGACACAAAAAAATGAAAATAAATTTTAAAATTAAAGTTTTTTCTTCTTCATCACCTCACTGTGTTACTAAATGATTTTCAACATCTTCACTGTGTTTGTAACATTACAATTTGACATTGAGTTTATCTTTTTTTGTACGAATTGGATTGAATTCGATTTCTCACACGTTAAGTAAATCGATCTAAATGTCATTTTTTAATTTTTGTCGCTTTCACTCGATAAACATCACTGTGACTCGAATCATAGCTCGAATTTAGAAAAAGACCAATTTTAAAAATCAAGTACGGCTTTACTTGCCTTTAAATCAGAAGATGGGGAAAGGGGAAGGGTTACAATAAATAAAAGAAAAATATAAATAATATAAATCTTTATTTAACCTTTATTGGCCACTTCTAGCCTTTACAAAATAATAGAAGAGGAAAAGAAAAGAGAAAATTATATGAAAAAATAATAATAATCTAAATTGAAACTAAAGTTTGCTGTTCTTTATACTTGAAATAAGTTTCAAGTATAAAAAGCAGCAAAACTAAATGTATTTTTAGAAAGCATGTGTAGTCACTATGAGGACTACAACAGTTTTATAAATTATAAAAGTACAGTTGTGGTCATTCACGTGTTCCTCTTGTGAACTTCATGAACTAATGATTTTGAAAAGCTATTATCGATTTATAGGTATAAAATTAAAGCTAAAAAGCTTAAGTTAAAGCTTGTAAAACTAACTTTCATCAGATACCAAAGAATTATATTAGCTATTCGAAATCATAATTCATTAAAGTTCACAAGGGAACACGTGAATGACCATAACTGTATAATTTAAATTATATTTTTATTTTTAAATAGCAATGATCGAATTATTTTTATTTTTTTAAAAAATTTGGATGGAAAATTTAAAAAATTACATATTGTATTAGGTTATTCATAGTTTTTTTATATAATTTATTCATTTAAAGGCTTATGTCGACTCATTTACTAGAAGGAAAACCTATCCGAGAGTAAATGAGTTAGTTCACAAATTCTTAGTTAAAGAATTTTCTGATTATGGAATTAATAGATTGCATAAATGTCGAAATCTCCTTTTCATGATTATTAGAATACTCTTTAGTCGGATTAGATCTACTACAAAGGTTTAATAGTGGCTTGGAAAACAGGAATTAAGTGAACGATATATTCAAGAATGATTCCTTGACCTTTTTTTAATTTGAGGTTTACTCCTTTTGAAAAAAGCTTCTAGTTTGAAATATCACATAACAGACTTAGGAAATTTTAGAAATTAAACTTTGCAAAAAAACAATTCTTTTAAATGTTAAAAATTTTTCAGTTTTTTGTTTTGCTTTTTAAATTTTACAGTTCATAGATTTCAATTTTAAAATCTACATTTCATTGAATCAATAAATTATCATTATATTAATTGGTTGTACCTAAAACACGGAATCCAATTACGGAACGCCGGAACGGAACGGAATTAGACCCTAAAATACGGAATCCATAAAACGGAAATTGCTAAAATACGGAATATTTTTTTTTCTGAACGCCTACTAAATTACGGAATACGGTAATGATAAATTACGGAATATTTTTTACGGAATTCCTACTAAAATGCGGAACAGGTACGGAACGGACACAAAAAAAAACTTACTCAATTGCATATTTTCTATAATATCGATACTGATCTTTCAATTTAACGTCAAAAAAGCTAATTTGAATTGTTGTGAAGAGTGTAAATGAAACTATCATGATTCATGTTTAAAAATAAATGCAATGGAACGGACTCAAAACAAATTCTTCATTTATTATAAACGGAAAAAACGTGTTTGTCCTCTTTTTGTTTTAAGGCTAAGATCTGTTCCATTCTTGTAGTCTTTTAAAAGCACCATGAAAGATCAGTATCGATATTTTAGAAAATTTGCAATTGAGTAAGTTTTTTTTTGTGTCCGTTCCGTACCTGTTCCGCATTTTAGTAGGAATTCCTTATTTTAGGCTCATTCCGTATTCCGTAATTTAGTAGGCGTTCCGTAAAAAAATATTCCGTATTTTAGCAATTTCCGTTTTATGGATTCCGTATTTTAGGGTCTAATTCCGTTCCGGCGTTCCGTAATTGGATTCCGTGTTTTAGGTACAACCTTTTAATTGGTTTTGAGGATCGGAATATTAGTTTTATTTTACTTGTTTTTTTAATTTTTGATGCTTCTAAAACATATTATGATATGTCTAATTTATTAGACACTTTTCTTTATTTTTGAACTTTTGATAGAAAATATAGATTTCTTATCTGTAAATATTTTATTTATTTTTTAATAGTTTTGCCCAAATTTAAACTCTAAAAATTAGCTGAAAATTATTTTTTAGTTAATCTGAGAACATGAACATTTTCTAAATTTTCCAGAAAAGTTTTATTCCGTTTGGCAGTGGTATCTGATATTTCAATCCAATTTTCGTTTGAAGTTTTGATTACAGAAGTACAATGTTGACTAGCTAGATAAAACAAGATTGCTGTAATTAAATATAAATCACAATCTGGCTTGATTTTTCGTCTTTTAAACACTTTTCCACACAACTTTGAAAGTTAATAAAAAAAAGGAAAAGCTAATATTTTCAAAATATTGCAATCGCAATGAAAACAATAAAATTTTATATTGAAAAATTAAAAATTAAAATTTTAAAATTAAAGTTAAACGAACGTACCAAATTTTGTATTAGTATTCAAAAATGTTTGAACATGTTCCCAGTATGCTTTGGGGATATGGTCAAATATGCTGGTATACGTAACAGGTTTAAAAAAATTCAAAAAACCAATTTTTAAAATTTTAAAAGTTGGTTTTTTGAATTTTTAACGGTAAAATCAACGTACCAAATCTTGTATAAGTATACCAACATGTTTGAACATGTCCCCATAGAGTTTTGGGGATATGGTCAAATATGCTGTTATACGTAACAGGTTTAAAAAAATTCACAAAACCAATTTTTAAAATTTTAAAAGTTGGTTTTTTGAATTTTTAACTGTAAAAACAACGTACCAAATCTTGTATAAGTATACCAACATGTTTGAACATGTCCCCAGTAAGTTTTGGGGATATTGTCAAATATGCTGCTTTACGTAACAGGTTTAAAAAAAATAAACAAAACCAATTTTTAAAATTTTAAAAGTTGGTTTTTTGAATTTTTAACGGTAAAATCAACGTACCAAATCTTGTATAAGTATACCAACATGTTTGAACATGTCCCCATAGAGTTTTGGGGATATGTTTAAATATGCTGGTATACGTAACAGGTTTAAAAAAATTCAAAAAACCAATTTTTAAAATTTTAAATGTTTGTTTTTTGAATTTTTAACGGTAAAAACAACGTACCAAATCTTGTATAAGTATACCAACATGTTTGAACATGTCCCCAGTAAGTTTTAGGGATATCGTCAAATATGCTGGTATACGTAACAGGTTTAAAAAAATTCAAAAAACCAATTTTTAAAAATTTTAAATGTTTGTTTTTTGAATTTTTAACTGTAAAAACAACGTACCAAATCTTGTATAAGTATACCAACATGTTTGAACATGTCCCCAGTAAGCTTTGGGGATATTGTCAAATATGCTGCTTTACGTAACAGGTTTAAAAAAAATAAACAAAACCAATTTTTAAAATTTTAAAAGTTGGTTTTTTGAATTTTTAACGGTAAAATCAACGTACCAAATCTTGTATAAGTATACCAACATGTTTGAACATGTCCCCATAGAGTTTTGGGGATATGTTTAAATATGCTGGTATACGTAACAGGTTTAAAAAAATTCAAAAAACCAATTTTTAAAATTTTAAAAGTTGGTTTTTTGAATTTTTAACGGTAAAATCAACGTACCAAATCTTGTATAAGTATACCAACATGTTTGAACATGTCCCCATAGAGTTTTGGGGATATGTTTAAATATGCTGGTATACGTAACAGGTTTAAAAAAAATAAACAAAACCAATTTTTAAAATTTTAAAAGTTGGTTTTTTGAATTTTTAACGGTAAAATCAACGTACCAAATCTTGTATAAGTATACCAACATGTTTGAACATGTCCCCATAGAGTTTTGGGGATATGGTCAAATATGCTGTTATACGTAACAGGTTTAAAAAAATTCACAAAACCAATTTTTAAAATTTTAAAAGTTGGTTTTTTGAATTTTTAACTGTAAAAACAACGTACCAAATCTTGTATAAGTATACCAACATGTTTGAACATGTCCCCAGTAAGTTTTGGGGATATTGTCAAATATGCTGCTTTACGTAACAGGTTTAAAAAAAATAAACAAAACCAATTTTTAAAATTTTAAAAGTTGGTTTTTTGAATTTTTAACGGTAAAATCAACGTACCAAATCTTGTATAAGTATACCAACATGTTTGAACATGTCCCCATAGAGTTTTGGGGATATGTTTAAATATGCTGGTATACGTAACAGGTTTAAAAAAATTCAAAAAACCAATTTTTAAAATTTTAAATGTTTGTTTTTTGAATTTTTAACGGTAAAAACAACGTACCAAATCTTGTATAAGTATACCAACATGTTTGAACATGTCCCCAGTAAGTTTTAGGGATATCGTCAAATATGCTGGTATACGTAACAGGTTTAAAAAAATTCAAAAAACCAATTTTTAAAAATTTTAAATGTTTGTTTTTTGAATTTTTAACTGTAAAAACAACGTACCAAATCTTGTATAAGTATACCAACATGTTTGAACATGTCCCCAGTATGTTTTAGGGATATGGTCAAATATGCTGGTATACGTAACAGGTTTAAAAAAATTCACTAAACCAATTTTTAAAATTTGATAAGTTGGTTTTTTGAATTTTTAACTGTAAAAACAACGTAACAAATCTTGTATAAGTATACCAACATGTTTGAACATGTCCCCAGTATGTTTTAGGGATTTGGTCAAATATGCTGGTATCCGTAACAGGTTTAAAAAAATTCAAAAAACCAATTTTTAAAATTTTAAAAGTTGGTTTTTTGAATTTTTAACTGTAAAAACAACGTACCAAATCTTGTATAAGTATACCAACATGTTTGAACATGTCCCCAGTAAGTTTTGGGGATATGTTTAAATATGCTGGTATACGTAACAGGTTTAAAAAAATTCAAAAAACCAATTTTTAAAATTTTAAAAGTTGGTTTTTTGAATTTTTAACGGTAAAATCAACGTACCAAATCTTGTATAAGTATACCAACATGTTTGAACATGTCCCCATAGAGTTTTGGGGATATGGTCAAATATGCTGTTATACGTAACAGGTTTAAAAAAATTCACAAAACCAATTTTTAAAATTTTAAAAGTTGGTTTTTTGAATTTTTAACTGTAAAAACAACGTACCAAATCTTGTATAAGTATACCAACATGTTTGAACATGTCCCCAGTAAGTTTTGGGGATATTGTCAAATATGCTGCTTTACGTAACAGGTTTAAAAAAAATAAACAAAACCAATTTTTAAAATTTTAAAAGTTGGTTTTTTGAATTTTTAACGGTAAAATCAACGTACCAAATCTTGTATAAGTATACCAACATGTTTGAACATGTCCCCATAGAGTTTTGGGGATATGTTTAAATATGCTGGTATACGTAACAGGTTTAAAAAAATTCAAAAAACCAATTTTTAAAATTTTAAATGTTTGTTTTTTGAATTTTTAACGGTAAAAACAACGTACCAAATCTTGTATAAGTATACCAACATGTTTGAACATGTCCCCAGTAAGTTTTAGGGATATCGTCAAATATGCTGGTATACGTAACAGGTTTAAAAAAATTCAAAAAACCAATTTTTAAAAATTTTAAATGTTTGTTTTTTGAATTTTTAACTGTAAAAACAACGTACCAAATCTTGTATAAGTATACCAACATGTTTGAACATGTCCCCAGTAAGCTTTGGGGATATTGTCAAATATGCTGCTTTACGTAACAGGTTTAAAAAAAATAAACAAAACCAATTTTTAAAATTTTAAAAGTTGGTTTTTTGAATTTTTAACGGTAAAATCAACGTACCAAATCTTGTATAAGTATACCAACATGTTTGAACATGTCCCCATAGAGTTTTGGGGATATGTTTAAATATGCTGGTATACGTAACAGGTTTAAAAAAATTCAAAAAACCAATTTTTAAAATTTTAAAAGTTGGTTTTTTGAATTTTTAACGGTAAAATCAACGTACCAAATCTTGTATAAGTATACCAACATGTTTGAACATGTCCCCATAGAGTTTTGGGGATATGTTTAAATATGCTGGTATACGTAACAGGTTTAAAAAAATTCAAAAAACCAATTTTTAAAATTTTAAAAGTTGGTTTTTTGAATTTTTAACGGTAAAATCAACGTACCAAATCTTGTATAAGTATACCAACATGTTTGAACATGTCCCCATAGAGTTTTGGGGATATGGTCAAATATGCTGTTATACGTAACAGGTTTAAAAAAATTCACAAAACCAATTTTTAAAATTTTAAAAGTTGGTTTTTTGAATTTTTAACTGTAAAAACAACGTACCAAATCTTGTATAAGTATACCAACATGTTTGAACATGTCCCCAGTAAGTTTTGGGGATATTGTCAAATATGCTGCTTTACGTAACAGGTTTAAAAAAAATAAACAAAACCAATTTTTAAAATTTTAAAAGTTGGTTTTTTGAATTTTTAACGGTAAAATCAACGTACCAAATCTTGTATAAGTATACCAACATGTTTGAACATGTCCCCATAGAGTTTTGGGGATATGTTTAAATATGCTGGTATACGTAACAGGTTTAAAAAAATTCAAAAAACCAATTTTTAAAATTTTAAATGTTTGTTTTTTGAATTTTTAACGGTAAAAACAACGTACCAAATCTTGTATAAGTATACCAACATGTTTGAACATGTCCCCAGTAAGTTTTAGGGATATCGTCAAATATGCTGGTATACGTAACAGGTTTAAAAAAATTCAAAAAACCAATTTTTAAAAATTTTAAATGTTTGTTTTTTGAATTTTTAACTGTAAAAACAACGTACCAAATCTTGTATAAGTATACCAACATGTTTGAACATGTCCCCAGTATGTTTTAGGGATATGGTCAAATATGCTGGTATACGTAACAGGTTTAAAAAAATTCACTAAACCAATTTTTAAAATTTTAAAAGTTGGTTTTTTGAATTTTTAACTGTAAAAACAACGTAACAAATCTTGTATAAGTATACCAACATGTTTGAACATGTCCCCAGTATGTTTTAGGGATTTGGTCAAATATGCTGGTATCCGTAACAGGTTTAAAAAAATTCAAAAAACCAATTTTTAAAATTTTAAAAGTTGGTTTTTTGAATTTTTAACTGTAAAAACAACGTACCAAATCTTGTATAAGTATACCAACATGTTTGAACATGTCCCCAGGATGTTTTGGGGATATTGTCAAATATGCTGCTTTACGTAACAGGTTTAAAAAAATTCACAAAACCAATTTTTAAAATTTTAAAAGTTGGTTTTTTGAATTTTTAACTGTAAAAACAACGTACCAAATCTTGTATAAGTATACCAACATGTTTGAACATGTCCCCAGTATGTTTTGGGGATATGGTCAAATATGCTGGTATACGTAACAGGTTTAAAAAAATTCACAAAACCAATTTTTAAAATTTTAAAAGTTGGTTTTTTGAATTTATAACTGTAAAAACAACGTACCAAATCTTGTATAAGTATACCAACATGTTTGAACATGTCCCCAGGATGTTTTGAGGATATGGTCAAATATGCTGGTATACGTAACAGGTTTAAAAAAATTCACAAAACCAATTTTTAAAATTTTAAAAGTTGGTTTTTTGAATTTTTAACTGTAAAAACAACGTACCAAATCTTGTATAAGTATACCAACATGTTTGAACATGTCCCCAGGATGTTTTGGGGATATGGTCAAATATGCTGGTATACGTAACAGGTTTAAAAAAATTCACAAAACCAATTTTTAAAATTTTAAAAGTTGGTTTTTTGAATTTTTAACTGTAAAAACAACGTACCAAATCTTGTATAAGTATACCAACATGTATGAACATGTCCCTAGGATGTTTTGGGGATATGGTCAAATATGCTGGTATACGTAACAGGTTTAAAAAAATTCACAAAACCAATTTTTAAAAATTTTAAAAGTTGGTTTTTTGAATTTTTAACTGTAAAAACAACGTACCAAATCTTGTATAAGTATACCAACATGTTTGAACATGTCCCCAGTAAGTTTTGGGGATATTGTCAAATATGCTGCTTTACGTAACAGGTTTAAAAAAATTCACAAAACCAATTTTTAAAATTTTAAAAGTTGGTTTTTTGAATTTTTAAATGTAAAAACAACGTACCAAATCTTGTATAAGTATACCAACATGTTTGAACATGTCCCCAGGATGTTTTGGGGATATGGTCAAATATGCTGGTATACGTAACAGGTTTAAAAAAATTCACAAAACCAATTTTTAAAATTTTAAAAGTTGGTTTTTTGAATTTTTAACTGTAAAAACAACGTACCAAATCTTGTATAAGTATACCAACATGTATGAACATGTCCCTAGGATGTTTTGGGGATATGGTCAAATATGCTGGTATACGTAACAGGTTTAAAAAAATTCACAAAACCAATTTTTAAAATTTTAAAAGTTGGTTTTTTGAATTTTTAACTGTAAAAACAACGTACCAAATCTTGTATAAGTATACCAACATGTTTGAACATGTCCCCAGGATGTTTTGGGGATATGGTCAAATATGCTGGTATACGTAACAGGTTTAAAAAAATTCAAAAAACCAATTTTTAAAATTTTAAAAGTTGGTTTTTTGAATTTTTAACTGTAAAAACAACGTACCAAATCTTGTATATGTATACCAACATGTTTGAACATGTCCCTAGGATGTTTTGGGGATATGGTCAAATATGCTGGTATACGTAACAGGTTTAAAAAAATTCACAAAACCAATTTTTAAAATTTTAAAAGTTGGTTTTTTGAATTTTTAACTGTAAAAACAACGTACCAAATCTTGTATAAGTATACCAACATGTTTGAACATGTCCCCAGGATGTTTTGGGGATATGGTCAAATATGCTGGTATACGTAACAGGTTTAAAAAAATTCAAAAAACCAATTTTTAAAATTTTAAAAGTTGGTTTTTTGAATTTTTAACTGTAAAAACAACGTACCAAATCTTGTATAAGTATACCAACATGTTTGAACATGTCCCCAGGATGTTTTGGGGATATGGTCAAATATGCTGGTATACGTAACAGGTTTAAAAAAATTCAAAAAACCAATTTTTAAAAATTTTAAAAGTTGGTTTTTTGAATTTATAACTGTAAAAACAACGTACCAAATCTTGTATAAGTATACCAACATGTTTGAACATGTCCCTAGGATGTTTTGGGGATATGGTCAAATATCCTGGTATACGTAACAGGTTTAAAAAAATTCACAAAACCAATTTTTAAAATTTTAAAAGTTGGTTTTTTGAATTTTTAACTGTAAAAACAACGTACCAAATCTTGTATAAGTATACCAACATGTTTGAACATGTCCCCAGGATGTTTTGGGGATATGGTCAAATATGCTGGTATACGTAACAGGTTTAAAAAAATTCACAAAACCAATTTTTAAAATTTTAAAAGTTGGTTTTTTGAATTTTTAACTGTAAAAACAACGTACCAAATCTTGTATATGTATACCAACATGTTTGAACATGTCCCCAGGATGTTTTGGGGATATGGTCAAATATGCTGGTATACGTAACAGGTTTAAAAAAATTCACTAAACCAATTTTTAAAATTTTAAAAGTTGGTTTTTTGAATTTTTAACTGTAAAAACAACGTACCAAATCTTGTATAAGTATACCAACATGTTTGAACATGTCCCCAGGAT
The DNA here is from genome assembly GCA_022207745.1 of Brachionus rubens. Lineage (NCBI taxonomy): Eukaryota > Metazoa > Rotifera > Eurotatoria > Ploima > Brachionidae > Brachionus > Brachionus rubens. The sequence goes on along the minus strand of JAJVHD010000009.1, from coordinate 832,379 downwards.
GTTTTGGGGATATGGTCAAATATGCTGGTATACGTAACAGGTTTAAAAAAATTCACAAAACCAATTTTTAAAATTTTAAAAGTTGGTTTTTTGAATTTTTAACTGTAAAAACAACGTACCAAATCTTGTATAAGTATACCAACATGTTTGAACATGTCCCCAGGATGTTTTGGGGATATTGTCAAATATGCTGCTTTACGTAACAGGTTTAAAAAAATTCACAAAACCAATTTTTAAAATTTTAAAAGTTGGTTTTTTGAATTTTTAACTGTAAAAACAACGTACCAAATCTTGTATATGTATACCAACATGTTTGAACATGTCCCCAGGATGTTTTGGGGATATGGTCAAATATGCTGGTATACGTAACAGGTTTAAAAAAATTCACAAAACCAATTTTTAAAATTTTAAAAGTTGGTTTTTTGAATTTTTAACTGTGAAAACAACGTACCAAATCTTGTATAAGTATACCAACATGTTTGAACATGTCCCCAGGATGTTTTGGGGATATGGTCAAATATGCTGGTATACGTAACAGGTTTAAAAAAATTCAAAAAACCAATTTTTAAAATTTTAAAAGTTGGTTTTTTGAATTTTTAACTGTAAAAACAACGTACCAAATCTTGTATAAGTATACCAACATGTTTGAACATGTCCCCAGGATGTTTTGGGGATATGGTCAAATATGCTGGTATACGTAACAGGTTTAAAAAAATTCAAAAAACCAATTTTTAAAATTTTAAAAGTTGGTTTTTTGAATTTTTAACTGTAAAAACAACGTACCAAATCTTGTATAAGTATACAAACATGTTTGAACATGTCCCCAGTATGTTTTGGGGATATGGTCAAATATGCTGGTATACGTAACAGGTTTAAAAAAATTCACAAAACCAATTTTTAAAATTTTAAAAGTTGGTTTTTTGAATTTTTAACTGTAAAAACAACGTACCAAATCTTGTATATGTATACCAACATGTTTGAACATGTCCCCAGGATGTTTTGGGGATATGGTCAAATATGCTGGTATACGTAACAGGTTTAAAAAAATTCACAAAACCAATTTTTAAAATTTTAAAAGTTGGTTTTTTGAATTTTTAACTGTAAAAACAACGTACCAAATCTTGTATATGTATACCAACATGTTTGAACATGTCCCCAGGATGTTTTGGGGATATGGTCAAATATGCTGGTATACGTAACAGGTTTAAAAAAATTCAAAAAACCAATTTTTAAAATTTTAAAAGTTGGTTTTTTGAATTTTTAACTGTGAAAACAACGTACCAAATCTTGTATAAGTATACCAACATGTTTGAACATGTCCCCAGGATGTTTTGGGGATATGGTCAAATATGCTGGTATACGTAACAGGTTTAAAAAAATTCAAAAAACCAATTTTTAAAATTTTAAAAGTTGGTTTTTTGAATTTTTAACTGTAAAAACAACGTACCAAATCTTGTATAAGTATACCAACATGTTTGAACATGTCCCCAGGATGTTTTGGGGATATGGTCAAATATGCTGGTATACGTAACAGGTTTAAAAAAATTCAAAAAACCAATTTTTAAAATTTTAAAAGTTGGTTTTTTGAATTTTTAACTGTAAAAACAACGTACCAAATCTTGTATAAGTATACAAACATGTTTGAACATGTCCCCAGTATGTTTTGGGGATATGGTCAAATATGCTGGTATACGTAACAGGTTTAAAAAAATTCACAAAACCAATTTTTAAAATTTTAAAAGTTGGTTTTTTGAATTTTTAACTGTAAAAACAACGTACCAAATCTTGTATATGTATACCAACATGTTTGAACATGTCCCCAGGATGTTTTGGGGATATGGTCAAATATGCTGGTATACGTAACAGGTTTAAAAAAATTCACAAAACCAATTTTTAAAATTTTAAAAGTTGGTTTTTTGAATTTTTAACTGTGAAAACAACGTACCAAATCTTGTATAAGTATACCAACATGTTTGAACATGTCCCCAGGATGTTTTGGGGATATGGTCAAATATGCTGGTATACGTAACAGGTTTAAAAAAATTCAAAAAACCAATTTTTAAAATTTTAAAAGTTGGTTTTTTGAATTTTTAACTGTGAAAACAACGTACCAAATCTTGTATAAGTATACCAACATGTTTGAACATGTCCCCAGGATGTTTTGGGGATATGGTCAAATATGCTGGTATACGTAACAGGTTTAAAAAAATTCAAAAAACCAATTTTTAAAATTTTAAAAGTTGGTTTTTTGAATTTTTAACTGTAAAAACAACGTACCAAATCTTGTATAAGTATACAAACATGTTTGAACATGTCCCCAGTATGTTTTGGGGATATGGTCAAATATGCTGGTATACGTAACAGGTTTAAAAAAATTCACAAAACCAATTTTTAAAATTTTAAAAGTTGGTTTTTTGAATTTTTAACTGTAAAAACAACGTACCAAATCTTGTATAAGTATACCAACATGTTTGAACATGTCCCCAGTATGTTTTAGGGATATGGTCAAATATGCTGGTATACGTAACAGGTTTAAAAAAATTCACAAAACCAATTTTTAAAAATTTTAAAAGTTGGTTTTTTGAATTTATAACTGTAAAAACAACGTACCAAATCTTGTATAAGTATACCAACATGTTTGAACATGTCCCCAGTATGTTTTAGGGATATGGTCAAATATGCTGCTTTACGTAACAGGTTTAAAAAAATTCAAAAAACCAAAAATTCAATTTTTAAATAAATTAGTTTTCCCCGTTATATTTAATTTTTTGAAAATTAATTGCAATTTTTTTTCGAGATGTCTCTTTTTTTTAATTTTGAAAATATTTTTTCATTTGCAAGATTCAAAATTGTGGGTAAAAATGTATAAAAGACGAAAAATCAAGCCATCTGTATTTGGATTTAATGCTTGTTTACACTTTTGAATGCTTTTTCCGATGAATATTAAATATAATTATTTTTAATATTATAATAATATTATATTAAATATATAATTATATTTACTAAAGTAAATTTGAAGGACACTTTAATTTACCCGTCTTTGGACTAAAACATATACATTTTTTGTACAAAATATTTTTTTCATATTTGTAGCCACTTTTTGATAGTATTTTGTACCAGATACAATTCCGAATTTATACCATGGTACTAAATAAGTTGTTTTAAAATGTATTCAAAAAGAAAAACCGGAAACCTTTCTTTTCAGAATTTTAATAGTCCAGAAGCAATGTAAATCAATATAAATCTAAATGGTTTAAAAACAATATAAATCCAATACAGTTTAAATAAATCTTTCTCTGAAAAAAGAACTGCAAGCTTAATGGAAAAATGGAATGTTTTCATGAAAACGAAAAGCTTTCATGAAAACAAAAATGAAAAGCAAACTTTCAAACAACCCATCATAATCTTGTAGAGAATCGCCTAAGCTTTCGTTTGATAAAGGAATTATACTTCTAGGATGTTTGGTTCACTGTAAAAATCATTCTTAACAAAACCCTTTGTTTTTTTTTTTTTGAAAAAAATTTAAATAAGTAAAAAATTAAATTTTTTCCCAAAACACTTTCTTTTTCAACGGACTCACCCGCAAATAATTTGAAGCCCGGTCTTTTTTTTGCCTGAACTTTATAGAAGTCGAAGGAAATTGAACTAGGGTCACTAGATTCATCCAAAGCTGTAGCCACTTAGCCAGTAGGGTGATTTGAACCCAGTCTCGAACAACTATTGGGAATAGTATTGAAATTGATTACAGAGCTTTTATTTGATCATCGCTTTGCTGACTGACTGACTGATAATTTAGTACCAAAGGTACAAGGGACTTTTGGACAATGATCTCTTTGAGCCCTATCTTAACTTTGCATTTCTACATAGATCTTAAATACCGTCGTTTCTCAATTCTTTCTCATTGAAATAAAATTACTGTTTACCCATAAATAATTTCTTAAAAAAAATCTTATTAAGGCAGTGACTAGATCTTGTTCAAGAACAGTATAGGATCTTGACTATTCCTAAATTGAGATAAGATTCCTGATTTTTTCTAGTCAAATCTTAACTTCAATAAATTTTTAGGCATAAGATCTTTTAAGACCCGTTAAGATCATAAATGTTCTTATTTTTAAGATTTTTGAAATTTAAATTATAGGTTCCTATAAGATCTTATGCCTATAAATTTATTGAAGTTAAGATTTGACTAGAAAAAATCAAGAATCTTATCTCAATTTAGGAATAGTCAATATCCTATACTGTTCTTGAACAAGATCTAGTCACTGCCTTAATAAGATTTTTTTTAAGAAATTATTTATGGGTAGTCGGTTTTTAATCATACGAGAAAGGATTATCATCAGAATTGTCTAATTCAACTATCCAAAAAATTAAAAATCTAAAAAGGCGAGTAGGCAGATGAATGAAAAAAAAAACAGTTATTGTCTTTGTATTTGTATAAAAATTTAATTGGTTTGTATTTCAAACGTTGTGAATGTAAATTTGTTCAATTATGAAATAAAATTCTTCTGATTGTGGGTTCTTCTGATTCCTAGCCTCTATCCATAACTTCTCAATTTAATTAGATGAACGTACTAAACACAGCTAAAAATAAGGGATTTTTTTTTAAAAACTAAATTTTTTTCAAAAAAAAACAAAGGGTTTTGTTAAGAATGATTTTTACACTGAACCAAACATCCTAGAAGTATAATTCCTTTTTCAAACGAAAGCTTAGGCGATTCTCTACAAGATTATGATGGGTTGTTTGAAAGTTTGCTTTTCATTTTTGAGAAAACCATAGGTCCTTATAAAAAAAACAAAATACGTAGAGGTTTTTTGACAATTACTCCTGAACAATTACTTTTTCAAAAAGTGATCCATATAAAAGATAATAAAATTCCCTATCGAATGGTATATAAAAAAAACAGGTTGGGTGTTCCCTTCGAGAAAAAAGCATAGGTCCGTTTTTTTTAAAAAATAGGTGGTCCGTGTTTTAGCAACAGCCGTTTTAAAATTTCTTTAATTTTCTTCATACCGTATGTACCATAGTCTAAACCATCAAATAGATAAAAGTTGTCATTTACAGTCGAACCTCTCTAATCCGGCCTTCGTTAATCCGGCAAATTCGATTGCCGAATAATTTTTGGATTTCCCATCTCCATATTATAATTGACATTATAATTGAATCTTTAATCCGGCAATTTCGGTTAACCGGCAAATTTTTTCCTTCCCGATTTGGCCGGATTAGAGAGGTTCGACTGTATATAAAAAATACCAATAAAATTATTTTGATAGCTTTTTTAAAAAAAAAACACTTGAGATCATATTAACACGACCTTTCTGATATTTAGCTCATCATTACATAAAATGAACTTGCCATTTTTTGATAGTATTTTGTACCAGGTACAATTCCGAATGTAAACCATGGTACAAAACAAATTTTTCCTGTTTTATTCCGGGAAAAAAGTGAGGGATTACGGTACGAGAATTCAGAATTTTAAGTCAAAAAGTGGTGAATCTCACTTCTATTTCGTTTTTCATTATAATAACTTTTTCGTCCATTAGTATACAAAAATGAAATTAAAAATTTAGATTTATAAAGAATCGCCTCTTGTTTAAAAAATTTGGTATAGCGCCTCCCCTAGTAGAAGATGCGGTTTGACGGAAAAGTCAAACCGCAGTTCCCGTAATTTTACCGTTCTAACCCGTGTATAGCTTTAGATAATAATTTTTCCTTATCGTCAATGGTCCCAGCGTCAATGGTAGCTTTTAGCTTTCAGAAAATATCTTAACATCAATTAAAGCTTTTTCCAATCATGTTTACTATAATGTTTTAATAAAGCACATGAAATTTGGCTTCAAAAAGATAAGGGGTAGGATATAACTTTTGATTTTTACCTCGATGAAAAAATTGATTTCTGGGGTTTTCGAGGTCGTAGAACACGTTAACAATATCAGAAATAACAAATTCAGAAAGTGTGAAGTTTTTGAATTGAATGAACCTAGTTTAACAATTTTTTTAATTCAAGATAATATTATGATACAGTGGTGGCAAAGGTTTTGTAACAGTCCGTCACCTAACGTCACCTAACGTCAGATGACGTCAGGTTACGTCATTCGTAAGGTAACGTCAGCTGACGTCAGCTGACAACATTTAAATTTTGTCAGCTGACGTCATCTGACGTCAGATGACGTCACCATAAAGTATCCAAATCAGAGTTTGGTTAACTCAAGTTGCAAATGACGTCAGGTGACGTCAGCTGAATTTCGTCGACAATCAGATGACGTCAGGTTACGTCATTCGTCAGGTAACGTCAGCTGACGTCAGGTAACGTCAGCTGACGTCAGGTAACGTCATTCGTCAGGTAACGTCAGCTGACGTCAGCTGACAACATTTAAATTTTGTCAGCTGACGTCACCTGACGTCATTTGCAACTTGAGTTAACCAAACTCTGATTTGGATACTTTATGGTGACGTCATCTGACGTCAGATGACGTCAGCTGACAAAATTTAAATGTTGTCAGCTGACGTTACCTGACGAATGACGTAACCTGACGTCATCTGACGTTAGGTGACGTTAGGTGACGGACTGTTACAAAACCTTTGCCACCACTGTACAAATAGAATTTAAATTAAAGGAATATTTAAAAAAAAATGCTTTAACAGTTTTTAGAAGATTTTTTTCTATCAGAGAAAATCTTGTTTTTTAAGTTTTTTTATATTTATTACAATAATATAATTATTTTAAACAAATTTTGAAAGATTTTAAAACAAATATGCTGTTATATTTAAAAAAATAAAGCAAATTTGTAAAGAATTATGCTTTTAACAGTTTTTAGGCAACTTTTTTTACCAAGTGAAAGTTTCTGTTTTAGAGTTTTTTATGCTTGTTGCAATCCTAATTTTAATTATTCTTTAATTTTGCACTTTTTTTCTAAAACATATTATGGCAGGGCACTGACGTGCCCTGCTAGATGCTAGATTAAATAAATCCCTTAAATTTAATAAAAGGCTTTTTTGCACCCTTTTTAGCGCCAAAGCCGATTTACAAAAATAAAATGTGTATACGATATATATACCGTAAACTCGAAGAAAAAACTGCCGGATTAAGAAACGAAAATCTGTTTTTTTCCAATTTTCTGATTGATTGAAAAAAAAACTGTCGTATCAGAAAATAGTTTAATACCGAAATTTCGTTTTTTAACTCCGGAAGATAAAAAAAGATTTTACGGAATTTTTTCTAAGTTTTTCTAAACGAGAGTCGAGAGTTTTAAGTAGAAAATTGGTTAATCGCACTTCTTTTTCGTTTTTCATTTTTATAACTTTTATCTACCACTTGAATGCGATAATGAAAATAAAATTCAAAAGTAATTCCATAGATTGGTAAAGAATCGAATTTTTTTATTCAAATTCAAAAAAAAATTTTGGTTTTGCGGCTCCTATAGGAGAAAATGAGGTTTAACTGAAAAATTCTAGTATTTTTATTGTTTTAACCGATGTATTGCTTTATGAATTTTTTTTTCCCAATCGTCAATAGTGCCAGTCTCAATTGTATTTTTTTAGCTTTCAGAACATATCCTTACATCAATTATAGCTTTTTCCAATCATGTTTGGTAAAGAGTTTTAACAAAGCACATGAAATTTGGCTGCAAAAAGCTATGAGGGAGGATATAATTTTTGATTTTTACCTCCATGAAAAAATTAATTTTCTGGGGTTTTCGAGGTCGTAGAACACGTTAAGAATATCAGAAATAACAAATTCCGATTGCGTGATGTTTTTGAATTTAATGAAAACAAATTTTGAAAGATTTTAAAACAAATATGCTGTAATATTTAAAAAAATAAAGCAAATTTGTAAAAAATTATGCTTTTAACAGTTTTTAGGGAACTTTTTTTACCAAGAGAAAGTTTCCGTTTTTGAGTTTTTGATCCTTGTTGCAATCCTAATTTTAATATTCTTTAATTTTGCACTTTTTTTTCTAAAACATATTATGGCAGGGCACTGGCGTGCCCTGCTAGATAACTAATTACATTAATTGTATTGAATAAAGTGATGCCTGTTAACAAATTAATTTAAAATAAATTCTTCAAATTTTTTAGTATTTAAATAATGAAAGTTAACTTCTCTTACAGTACGATTCAAAACAAAGTTAACACTCGTTGCCTATTGTTTAAACTGTGCAAGCACAAATCAAAACAAAATAATAAAAATTTAAAAAAAAGTTCTTAAAAAATAAACATAATTTCTTAATGGATGTTTAGCATTGTGAAGTTTCGTTCAAAAAGTTCAGTTCAAAATTTAAAAATTGAATATTTTTTTATAGGAAATGAAGATGTGGTTACGAAAATAGTGTAACATGATGTAACAAAAAATGTTACACAATATGCAATAAAAAAGGATTAAAAACAAAATTTGATCAATCGATTATTGATTTTCGTAAAAAACGGGTGTTATGTTAAGTTTATTTTGACACCATGAAATAAAAATTTGAGTTTAAATCTCCAAGTTATAGCAAGTAATTCATTTAATATTCAAGGCCTTAACCGAGTTTTATTGTGGTTTTCTTGATATATTCCTAATCAACCATTTTATTATCACTTAATTTTTGTGGTTAGAGTATTGTACAAAACGAAATTTAAATGTGATCCAAGCATCTCGGGTTCGATCCCCGGTCAAGCTTTAGAGGAGAGAGTTCTAGAATATTTAAGTTCCATGATTTGCGGGCTTAAAAGGCAACTTAATTTAATTAAACTATGGAATGGGGTTTCTTGGACACTGACTTCAAAAATTAGAACAATTCTTCGCAAATACTCGATTATTTGAAGTTTTTATCTCATGATGTCAAAATAAACTTAACATAACACCCGTTTTTTACGAAAATCAATAATCGATTGATCAAATTTTGTTTTTAATCCTTTTTTATTGCATATTGTGTAACATTTTTTGTTACATCATGTTACACTATTTTCGTAACTACATCTTCATTTCCTATAAAAAAATATTCAATTTTTAAATTTTGAACTGAACTTTTTGAACGAAACTTCACAATGCTTGGATGTTTATCTGCTTCGGTGTTGTTTTAAAGCAGTTTTTAATCTGCATACATTTATTCTGTCTTCGTTAACTTTTTTTTGGACCTTAATGTAGGTTGATCAATCATTAATGATCATATTAGTGCAATAAGGGTGTCATTTCATTAACACTTACTGCATTCATATTTAATGAAAATCATATTTAATGAAAATCAACTAATCGACTATCGACACTAAATTTTATCAAATATTAGGAGTCTGAAATTAAAAATGTTTTTATCACTAGAATTTTAAAAAACTAAGAAATCTAAAAATGGTTTAAACAAAATCTTCCTTGATTTTACCAAGCTTTAATTCAGAACATTTGAAGAGGAGAATATGAATAACATCTGATATTTTAAGTGTCGATCGAACTGTTTGACTCTTATCAGACGGTCTGATTTGAGCCCAAAATTCAGTCGACACAAGCTTCCAAAAATGAGAGAAATTTTTTAAGCTCGTTATTGGTAAAACAATTAAGAAAAACACGATTTTATTGATGTTTGACTTTCAGGATCGTATATAACAGTTATTACAGAAAGGTGATCAAAATTTTGATCTCTACTTGATAATGCAAATTAATGAGCTTTCAGAAATGGACATTGCTAAAGACCGGTGTTGTATTTTGAGTAGAGGGTTCAGAAGAAATTTTTGATTTTGTACACCTTCAAAAAAACAGTAACCTTTAGTTTTCGGGAAATTACAGATTTTGAGCCGAAATGTAACAAAATCCTGAGCTTTGAGTCATTTTGAAGATTGGAATTTTTGAATTCAATTCTCGAGAATTTAGGGAAAAAATTTTCAAAAATTAAATTTTTGTACATAAATTTTTATTATTGAAAAAAAAAAGATTTTTAAAATTTTGACATCCTTGAGACGTCTTCTTCTTCAAGCTAATATATCTCGAAAAATTAACATTCAGATATGCTTAGGGACCATTTTTTATGAAAACTATAAGTCTTTTTTTCAGGAAATCGGGAGTTGAGGATCAGTTGCGGAAGTTCAAGGGACCTGCAAATGATCAGAAAACTCTAAAACAGAACTTTGAAATTTTAAAAGCAAAGAAGATATTTCTAATTATAAAATTATTTCATAACTTGATAGCTTTAGCATTATCTGGTAGGTTCGAATTCCCATATAAATCATCCCAAAAGAAGCTCAAATTCAATTCGCTTAGGCATGATTTTATCCCTAGAATATGCGATTTTTATTACGGTGATCTTATTTAAAGAGAGAAAAAACCGCAAGATGTTATGGTATTTAAAAAAAAATAATAAAATTTTGCCAATTTTTTGATTTCATGAAACCCAAGCGAACTTTTTAAGGATTCGGTTTAATATTCAAGTGTTCCTGTTAGATTTGGAGCTTATTTGTTTCAATTCATGAAAGCTTTAACATAAAAATTTAAAAAAAAGTTGAGAATTTACAAGAGAATCATGATAGACCCAGTTTATCTTCTTCTTCTTTATTCGACTGTTGTTTTGCAACATTCGGAGACTTATGATTTCCATAATTTGCGATCACTGACCAGTTTCTCAATTTCAGCTCTTGTTACCTCCGCTCGTTTCGGGAACAATAATTCACAGATGTATTTAAAGTAGCTCGTGGGCTTACGTCCTCGTTTTCAAGTGCCTAATCCGGCTTCGGGTTCGTAAAATATAAAATTTTTTGCTGGCTCACTTTCTGGTCTTCTAGGCGTGTGACCAACCCAGCAGAGCTGTCTTTGAAGGAGCTTCGATACAATCGGTTTCTGCTCAACTCTTTTGTAAATTTCTTCATTTGTTACTTTGTCCAAAGGCTTTATACCTAGCCACATTCGATAGCACGTCGTAGCAAAACTATTCAGCTTGTTTTTTATCTTGTTGTTGACAATCCATGTTTCACAGCCGTATAGACCCAGTTACGGATCCCAAAATTTTATGCTCTAGGCTCTCTTAAATTCAAGACCAATTTGTTAAGATTATTTCGAAAGCTAAATAAATTCTATTTCAAGCTTAATTTGAAATAATTACTCCATTCTGTTATTTAAGTATTCATCACATAATAAATTTAGGAAACAAAAATTTATTTTTGAAATAAAAAAAAAAATCAGCAGAAACAACAAAGAAACACTTTATCGATATCTTTATGCGCAATAAGACACAACTTAACAGGCACACAAATATTCTCTTTCGCTTCGTAATCGTTCAAATTCCATAATTAATTCCTAAATTATAATTATTATTATTATTTTTGGTGTTGTTATTATTATTATTATTAGCAAGTTTCAACTTACAATATCTTCACATCATAAATAACAAGAAAAAAAAAGATAAGAAGAAAAAGAAAAATTTATTTTCTTTTAGTCTAGGAAAACAACTATTAAAAAATGAACAGGCATCAACTGTCTCCCAATGAAAAAGAAAAAATCGAACAAAATAAAATAGAAAACATAAAAAAAACATGGTACTACTCGAATCCAAGATCATTGTACGATTTATGCATTCAAACGCTAGTCGAAAATGTAAACACAATATTGGTGCGCACTGATTTGGACATGGACAAACTAAAAAAGAAACCAAAGTCAAAGTTTAAAATATCTGAACACATTGGGCCTTTACCAAGTTGCATAACCGAATCGTTAATAAAAGAGTATTTGAAATTTTATTTGTTTAATTTGGCTAGTTTGGAAAGAGATGAGTATTTTTCTGTTAAAGACAATTCACAATTGGGTCATAAAAAATTTAAAAATCCGATAAGTTATTACGATTTTCTTATGGCTTTTGTGAATAACCCGAGCAAGTGTAATTTGAGTAAGGTCGATTATAGACAATGTGAATACTACAAGTCAATACTCGAACAAAAAATTAAACAAAAACTTGAAATTCAATTGAATTCAAACAAAAAATTGAATACTAGCTACTTCAAATTGATTAAAAATAAATACTATAATCGAGATTCGAATGACAAGTATTTTCTCAAGTCGATGCGATCTCGACAAAAAGAACACTTAATCGACAAAGACTTGAAACAAATTATGAAACAACATAAAAATTTATACTATTTAGACATATGTCCATGTGAATTATCAAACAAAACCATTTACTATTTAAACAAATATTTGAGTCAATCATTAAAATATTTGAGAATTAAAAATTGTTGCAATTGGCAAATGAAAAATGAGAGCTCAAATTTAGCACAAGAAAATCAATTTATGTTTCAATTTAACAACGATTTTTCCGATTTGGATTCAGTTGACGAAGACATTGAAATTGAGTATCCTCAAGTGAATGATCAAGAAAATGAAATGCAAGTCGATCAAAATCGTTTTAACAACGAATTTGATAATTTTGATTTTGATGATAACGATGACGATGAAGAAGACGATGATAATTTTGATGCCTATTTACAAGAGTATGTTAGTCGATACGAGCAACAAAATAATCATGAGAGTAAGTCAAAGCGACGACGTAAACGACGTCATCACAAATGTAAATGCAAAAAAAGATACGAAAAAATACGTTCTAAGCAAAAAAATCGGTCCGAATGTAAATTATTTAAGCCTTGTATCATAAGACAAAAAGTCCATAAAACAAAACCAAAATACACTGAACCTTGTCAACAAATGAGCCAAATAAATAGCACAGAGACCGAAGATAAAAGTCAAACGAATTCATCTATCCTAAAATGGTTGATTAAACGAGCCATGAAAAGCTCCAACGAGGATACCAAACAAGAGGGTAAAAAATCTTATGTTTCTTTAATTGAACAAATTAAGAAAAAAGCAGCGTTTTTAGCTGAGACTAAAATGTTGGACAAAGTCTCGATATCATCGTCAAATTACGATGAGTACGATTTAAATAATCTTCATGATGAAAAAAGTCGTGACATGTTTAATGAAGAAAATTTAGAGAATTTAAGTCAAAATTTAAGTTTGTACTCGAGTTGTTCTGATGATTCGTTATCGTCTATGAGTTCGTCGTCTATATCGTTGTTGTCATCGTTGTCTCTTTTATCAGCTTGTTCGGAAAATTGTTCGTGTTCGAGCTCGTCATACACTTCCTCGTCTTCTATGTCTTCTGACAATGATGACAGTGTTAATCTAGAAGCAAACGAAGAAGAAGCACTAAAGCTTATTGAGAAGCGTTATTTAAAACGTCATTTGGTCAAGTTCTCTAAACTTCAAGACAAAAAGGTGGCGAGACAACAAAAGTTATTGGAAAAAGTTGCCAACTTAGGGTCATCGCCAATCAATGTAATTCAAGCCATAGCCGCTAAGGCTCTTAATTTTAAACTTAAAAATTCCATTCATCATTCAGAGCTCGAATCGGGAGGATCAGGAGCGAGGAAGTTAAAAAATGATAATGAAGAAGACGAAGAAGAAGAGGAAATATTTAACAAAAATTTTTATGTTAATTACAAAAAAACGAAACGACTGAAAGAAAATGATCAGAATGAGGCAAAATCATCGTCGTCATCGAGTGAAAACGACTCACAAAAAGATACAAAAGACACTCAAAATTCGAATTTATTCTCTGTTTTGAAGTATTGGATGAGCAAAAAAAGTTCGGATACTTCAACGACAACATCTAACAATCCCGGTCAAAGTCAAGCATGTTCAAGTCAAATGGCAAGTGAATTGGTAAGTGTAAGCGATGATGAATTTGAGACAAAAAACGCTAAAAAAAGAGCCAAAAATCGTCTACGAACAATAAAATCAATATCAAATTCATTTTCAAATGATGAATTAACAGAAGAAGAATCGGAAAAATCGGATAAATCATCCGAAGGTTCAATATGTACATTCAATAGTATCATTGAAACTAATTCAATGAATAAAATATTCGCCGAAAAGTTTAAAGATGATCAATCTGAGACACTCAAAGCCCCCAAGACTAAACAGTACATTAAATTCGATAAAACATTTATTCAAACACTTAATTTGAGTCGCCTAGAACATTTATCTCTTAGAAATTTAGGTTCAAATGTGATCAAACGATCAATGTTAAATCAACTGCTAAAAAATTTTAAAAATCTTAAATACTTAGACATTACTAATTGTTGTACTAATCAATTGTATTTGGTAAAAAAAAACGATTTAAATGAGCCTCAATCGTCAGCACAAAGTCAAAATGATTTGATTGGATGTCTTGATGGTTTATTAAATTTAGCGCCTGTACTTACACACTTAATAATGGCGGATCTTACCGTTGAAGATATTCAAGCCAATTTAAAGTTCATTCTTAAATTAAAATTTCTTAAACATTTGGATATTTCGAATTGTAGAGAAAAACCGCCGCTTAATCGCTTCAAAAATCCGTCTCTCCTTCTCGCTAAACTAGTCTATCATCTTACAAAACTTAACTGGTTGGATATATCAGGAACTAATTTAACAGGTTCGAGTATTTTCAAAGAACAAGACGAAGTTGATTATATTAAAAAACGATTATACGAAGACTTAATCGACGAATTAAATGATTTTCAACGAGTTAAACTAGAAAAGATTGAGACCATTAAAAGTGGTATATCAGGTCTCATGTTTTTGAATAACGAAAACAAATGTCTAGACTTTTTAGGCTGTTTTAGTTGTGATAATTCAATTTCAGCGAGAACAAATATACCAGCTATTAAAATAGCTGGTGAGTCAAGTGAATTTCAATTGTACAATGGCCTTGAAGTGTATTCAAATGATCGTCCATTATTTTTACTCGATGCACTCAATCATTTATTTGAATTGTACCGTGATGAATTCATCGAAGACAAGTTACTCGGTGGTCATTTAATAATGAACACAATGGAAAAACATTTAGAAAATTCGCGAATTCAAATATCTGCAAGTGCTTCTTTATTTTATGTCCTTAAATATTGTAAAGAAGAAAATTTACAATTACCCTCGTTTTATTTGAAACGTTTGATATTGACTGTTATAAATGGCATGGAAGAGCATATTGATGAAAGCGCAATGAGACGTAATTGTGTTTTGATCATGTGTAGACTTAACCTACCCGATGATGTTTTGTTTGTGTCTGATCGTTTAATAAGAATTTTGTTAAAGATTTTTGATGATTATGTTGAAGAGAGACACAAAAATCCTCAAAATGATAGACCAGAACATTTTGTTCTACGTACAGCCATGCACTTGTTGAACATTTTGGCTTGTAGTGTTCACGGTTCAGACAAGACAAAAACTGGTTTAATAAGTATCCCAGTGGCCATGAACTTGATTCGAACCAAAACAAAATTCAAAGAAGCAGATGATATTTTGGAAGTTACATGGAGTTTTTTGTGGAATATAACCGATGAAACGCCTGAAAATTGTAAAATATTTTTGGACATTTGTGATGGCATGAACGCGTTTATGGAGTGTATACAATTTAAAAAATCCGAAATAATTCGTAACATGATGGGTCTATTGGGCAACGTGGCCGAAGTAAAAGAATTAAGAAGTCGTTTGTGCAGAAATGAATTGATAGCAACGTTTAGACACTTGTTATTTCATACAGGTGATGGTATAGAGATACCATATAACTCGGCGGGTGTGTTAGTTCATATAATGTCAGATGGCGCTAATGCTTGGTTCGAATCAAGTATAACTGAACACGATCGTCAAGCAGTAATTGAAGATATTGAAACAGCTATTGATAAATGGGATTTAAATTCAGATCGAAACATTAACTACAGGTCTTTTGAGCCTATATTTAGATTAATTGAAAAATTTGAAAATCCAATTTGTCAACGTTGGGCATGTTGGGCTCTCGCTAATCTTACCACTGTTTACGGTAATTATTTTAATAATTTTATTTTTAAAGCTAATTTTATTTACTTTTGTTTTTTCAAGCTGATGTCTATTGCCCACTATTTGAAAGAGAAAATGGTAGACTACTCTTAAATCAGGTTATAGGAACTGAGGGTATTTGTGATGCAATAAAACGATATTCTAGAATTGTATTGAATAATGTTGATAATTATAGAGCTTAGATGATCTCAAATGGAAAAACAATGGAACAATTGACATCCAGGCACTTTTAAAAAAAAAAACGTCCCGCTTACTAACCAACAAAATGTTTGAACCCCCCATTTTTTAAAATTTAATATAATGTACATTTAACCCCTTCTTTTTTTAATGTGGCTGCGAAATGTAATTTATTTTAAAAGTATTAATAAGCATGATTCTGCTTCATGATTTATTTTATATTGTGAAATTGAATGAAGACACTAACGACTTTGTACTTTTTTTTTATTTTATTTAAAAGATTTTTCATCTTAATATTTAAACTATTTTTTTTAGTTTATTTTTAAAAAAAAATATATATTTGATAAAAAAAATTTAAATATACTTTTATGTTGAATGAATGCTCTTTTTTATTTTTAAAAGAAAACCAAGTTTTCAATCGTTTCCCTGAGTGAGACCACATTTAGAATATGCGGTTAGTTCATGGTGTCCATATTTTAAAAAAGATATTAATGAGATAGAAAAGGTGCAACAAAAATGATTCAAGAATTGCGTGACTTGGATTATTTACAGCGCTTATCAAGCTTATGAATGACTGATCTCAGAACAAGAAGGAAACGTGGTGACCTGATTCAAATGTTCAAGGCAACAAACAAATACGAACAAGTTAATTTTAACAAATGCATCAATTACAGTCTAAACACAAAGGCTGCCGCTAGAAGTACGAACTAAGAAAAAAACGCGAATGATTAACACGAAGACGTTGTCAGCGAAAAGAACATGAATAATTTCAAAGCAAAGCTTGATGTTTGGATGTCGAAAAAATGTGAAGCTCGTTAGAGCTATGCTTTGATATGTTCCAAGTTAAACTACTACTACTACCTTAAGTGGCATTCCCGCCATTCCTAAAAACTTTTGATAAAATTTTGAACACGATTTTAAAGATTGTTTTTCCGTTTCATCGACATTTTACGCATAACAAAACGGATAATACATCTCCTAAATTTTATAAGCAATGATACCGTAAAACCTCTATTAAGGAAAAAAAATATTCATATTTTAATCCTGGATTTTCATTTTTCTTTCGGTAATATGCAACCCAAAATCTGAAAAAACATAATTTTTCAGTGACAAAAGGAAATGATTTTAAAAATATTTTCACCATTAATGAAAATTTCCCTCCGGTTCAGGTTAGGATTTGCATTTCGCTGTGTAAGTGGAGCGTTAGGGTGGTTATCTACGAACTCTTCGTTTCTTCCATACCCTAACGATACCCTAACACAAACGCTGCACCCTTTAATGTTTTTTATTATTAGCCTTAAGTTTCTAACTTATCCTTTTTTTATTGCTAAATTTTGGTTTCAACGTTATGAGTAAAATAAATATTAAAAACTACAATAATGTTCAA
This sequence comes from Brachionus rubens, assembly GCA_022207745.1. Classification (NCBI taxonomy): domain Eukaryota; kingdom Metazoa; phylum Rotifera; class Eurotatoria; order Ploima; family Brachionidae; genus Brachionus; species Brachionus rubens. The sequence continues at coordinate 814,991 of JAJVHD010000009.1, read as the reverse complement.
CTTACTTTTAATCATCGGTAAAATGAAAGCAATCAAAAATTTTGAAAGTAACTTAATCGAAGGTATCCCGAGAATGCCCCGTCTTACACGCACTTAACATCGAAAGCACTTTTTCGAAATGATAAATTCACGTATTGATTTTTTATGGAACTTCTAGTTTTGGAAGATCGGACTTAAGCGCATAGGGGATCATGGGTAAAACAATTCGATCGGTATGTCGATCGTGAGTTAGTTAAATGCCCTTAAGCATAAGCTACTCGAAAATTGACTTTACCTATGATCGCCTATGCAATATTATAAGTTTATAAATGAATAATATTATTTCGCAAAACTCGTCATCGAATATGGTTAAGTAGCTTAGTGTCCTCATCGTAATTATAAAAGATATTAGACGAATTGAGCAATTAAAACATAGATCAACGAAGTTGTTCACATTTCTTCAAAAAAAAAAAATGAGCCTCTAAAAATGAAAACTTTGGACAAAGAAACGTAGAAAAAGAGATGATTAGATTTACTTTTACAAAATTGATAAAAAGTGGTTTCACCAAACCGCTCCAATTCCTAATTCTTTTTCTTAAGATCCGGAGAACAAACAAGCAAAACAAATTGTACAAATGGTCAATTCAATGTCTTTAGAGAAAATAAATCTGCCATATCAAAGTACGTTAGAACTTAGCAGCGTGGGTTACCCCTTTGTAGATTAACTTAATTTTAATAATAATATTGACAAGAGATTCAATAGACGATGATTATGAAAAATTTTTAGAATATTTTCTAGCGATACAATCTAGATGATTGCTAATGATTTTAAAATCGAGCAGAAATTTAAAAAGTAATAATGGATTTGGTGGAATATAATAAGGGTTCCGAAAGGGTTAATTTAGCAAGTGAAACTCAAATGAGTATTGGAAAAAGTCTGATTAGGTAAAAAAAAAAAATCTAAAGATAACTTGAAAAATTCAAATCAGTTGCTCTTGAAATTGCGTTTCAAAAATTTAACTCTTGGTTTAAATTTTTATTAGGAATTTTGTAAATAGTCTCTGAATAACTTTTAAAAGTTTTATCAGCATGATTTATTTTACAGCGTGATGTATTAAGTTTTCGGGCAATGACCTTGGCCTAGATCTAATTAAGACTTTCTTAAACAGAAATTTACTCTGGTTTAGCATTCTTAAATTGCGAACTAGTAATGCACTTGTAACTTAGAACTTACTAGTAAAGTCTCTTGTACTACGTTTTTAAAATACTGTTCGAACAAAATGAAAAAACTTGATCAAAGGTTGTGTTTCAAAATTTCAAAAAATATTAATTTTAACTTTACTTAAAAAAAACGTGAATTTTTTGTGACAAAAAGATGAGATGACCCTTAGACTTATATGAATCGTATTAAAGTCAAAAAATAAATTTTAAGTAATTTTTTTCTTTTCACAACCTAAAAGTTAGGTTATTTTTTTTAAAAAATTACTCAACTATTTGCAAGTTAAGACAAAACTCGAGCAAAATCTCGTTGTTTATTAACAATGGAAATATTTCAAAATTTTACAATTTTTTATTTGAATTTTCCACATAAATTTTACCTTGTTTACTAATTTTGATTTAGCTTGGATACTCTCCTAAAATCGAGGATACTTAAAATGAATCGATTATTAATCCCAGTTTTGAGCTCGTTTGGTGCTGGTTTAGGTGTAGCAACATTTTTTACCAAGGGTAATGATGTACAAGATTTTTTCTCATTTAAAACTAATCCCTTGATGGCTGCTACTGTTCAAAATCCACCTTCATCGGCAATTGGTACTGACATTATTGAATATAAACAAACAGGTTTAGCGACTAGAGATGATCTATCAATTATGAATGTAAATAGAACTCAACAAATTATGAAACATGGTTATCCAAGTCTTGATAACATTAGAATATTTGACAATTATGTATTGTCGTATGATCGTCGCAACAGAGTAGCTAATTGGGTATTTGAGCATTTAACTTATGAAAAAATAAAACCAGCCGAGGCTATTGATCGAGGTAAATGTGATTTTAAAGAAGATCCAAATATACATCCGTATTTTCGATCGACAAATCAAGACTATAAAGGCAGTGGTTATGATAGAGGACATTTAGCAGCTGCCGCTAATCATAGATCGAGTCAATTTTTAATGGATCAAACATTTTTCTATTCCAATATGGCACCACAAGTCGGTAAAGGATTTAATAGAGACAAATGGAATGAACTAGAAATGGAGGTTAGAAAATTAGTAAAAGATAATGATAATGTTTGGATATGTACGGGACCTCTTTATCTTCCAAAGTAAGTGTTAAGCCTCGTACAAGTTAAAATACATTATTTTAATTTAACGATATTTTAGAAAAGAAGCTGATAATAAAATGTATGTAAAGTATGAAGTTATAGGTGCACAAAATGTAGCTGTGCCAACTCATTTTTTTAAAGTAATATTATGTGAAAAGAAAGGAACGTATTCGTTGTATTCATACGTATTGCCAAATTTACCTTGTGATAATGCAACACCATTGTCTAGTTATCTTGTACCAATTGATTCAATTGAAAGAGCAGCTGGGTTTTTGATTTTTGAAAAAATCCCTCGAAAGCAAATCAAATTTTTAAATGGAAAATAATAAAGCAATTGTTTAGGAAATATTTTATTTTTAAGTTATTGGATTGAGTTTAATAAAATTTCATCGTTTATGGTAAAAAGAAATTTTGCCTATAATCATTCAATTAACCGAGGTCATATTAACAATATTGTAACACAAAGAACAAGGTGTCTGAGATTCGTTCAGAACTTATTAAAACCACTTCAATATTGGACCCTCAAGCATTTACTTGGTCCTTTTGCGAGGCCCTTGGATATTTTTTTTATTTTTAAAAGTTATCTGGTTTTCTATTGAAACCTCGATTATTAATCAGTTACTTACAGTCAAGAATTCGACTATTTTTTTTAAATCTTAAAAATCTTTAGAACGAACGTAAAGTCGTTTTATCTAAATTAACCTTACGGTGTGTCTGATATTTAACATGGCACTAAATCAGTAATTTAATTATTAAAAAAGGAATTTAACTGACCAAACGTTAGGTCTAATTCAGTTCAAAAATCATACCCTTCAAACCCAAAAAACAGTCAAAATATGCGAAAGAAAATTTCATGCAAGAAGCGTAACGCATAAGTGCATCTGACTTCTGGTAATACAAAATTGTTTCTATTTTACTATCATCTGTTACTCAGCTAAGCTGTATTTGGTTGGATTTCAGTACAATAGACGACTTTTTTTTAAAGCGATATATGTCACATAGATTCCGTCTCAAAACTTTTCAGCTTTGTTTCCAACTCGTTAATTGCAATCCACACTTCAGAGCTGAATACAAGTACAGTTGACTCTTGATAATCCGAATAGAAATCACCCTAAGAAACCTTTGTACGGATTGGAATATTCGGATAATAAATTAATGTAAAGGCAGGTATAGGAAATAGCTTCGAGCCCGGTCAATTTTGTTCGGTTATCGAATTATTCGGATTAAAGTGTATTCGGATTATCGATAGTCGACTGTACAGGCAATTATGTTACTACGAATTTATTACCTTGATTGAAGCACATGATTCCCTTTCAAAAGTTCTCTTGTTGTATTCCTGGAGTATTTTTTGTGTATTTTTATAGTATTCTTCTTGTATTCCTCGTGTATTCTTGATATATTACAAAATACATCAGCAAGTATTCTGGAATACAAAGTTTTAAAAAAGTGTATTTTTGTCCTGTGAATAATACATGAAATACAAAACGAATACATATAAGTATTCACGAAGGATTCTCGGTGGATTCCCGAATAAATGGCCTAAACCTATGTTTGTGGGATACATGAATGCTCGTAAGTTTGGGTTTCTTGGAAAATGGAAAATATATGAAAAATGAACCATGTGCTAATCAAGGTAATATATTCGAAGTTACATAATTACTCACTGGTAAAAATATGTGTAAAACTTTACACATTATTAGTTCGTTTGGAACTTACACATTTCAAACCCATTGAAAATTTCAATTCAAAAAAATGTGTAAGTTCCAAACGAACTAATAATGTGTAACGTTTTACACATATTTTTACCAGTGTTTATACTTGTATTCAGCTTGACGTTATATTACGCATTCTTACGTAATGTTAGAGGGATGTCTCAGCAGGTCGCGTTACGTAACGGACGCACTGAGACGTAATCATATGTATTTACGACGTCACATGACGTTGAGTTACGAGATATTTAGGTTTTTTATCACAATGTAATAAGACTTGATGCACTGATACGTCACAAGATACTTGATGTTACGGTATTTCAATCTTCGCATTGTTACGTAAAATTACGTCATGCTACAGCTGGTTACAAAATCGTGACTTTTACTTACACACTCTAAAAATGTTGACCTTAGTTACTCATCAATTTTGTAACCATGCGTAACAATTTGAATCTTCAAGTAATTCATCGTCACAAAAGAGTATTTATAGTTATCGGAGCGTAACCTGGGACAATATTAGGTAACAGACGTTATATCAAGTTTTTTAGAGTAGCTGGGCGTAACTTCGAGTAACCATAAGTAGCAAAAGAAGTCTTAAGTATTCTTACGTCGCGCTGCAATTAAAAGGCCAACTCTTTAACATAACCCATAATATTTCACAGTATAAATTCTTGCAAAAACTTGTATATATTACTAAATCCTTGACGAATTAGGCCTCAGTGTTTTTTAACATATGATTATTAAGATTTTTTATGATAAAAATATACTTTTTTTATACGTCAAAATTTAAAAAACATCTGGTTAGTAAAAAATATAAGTTCAAACTCTAAGAATCGAAAATATTTAGAAACAAAAATAAGTCACTTATTTTGACATGACAAAATCTAGCTTAATTTTAATAGTCCATGTAAAATTATTCCTCAAAATTATTTCTCGTGTCTACTTAGCTTGGAAATGACAATTTGTTTCCGGGTTTATTTTTGTTCAACATTTGTCAATTTTTTCTTAATTTATCTTTCAAGTTCTAACATGTTCCCAAAATATTAAAATATTTATATAACTTGGTTTAAGTTGCTTTTCTCCACTTTCATTTAAGTTCTCTTTTTTTATATTTAAAAAAAAATATATTTTATTTTATTTTTTTCGTATGCGTACATGCATACATTGCAGTACTTCGAACATAAAAAATCTATGCGCATAAAATTATAGGCTCAAATTCTTCTTCATACATCATTTTAAATGCGTATAAAGAAACAAAAAAAAAATTAATAAAAAATATTAATAATAATATTAATTAAACATAAACCCTATTTCTTGTTTTTTTCTCTCTCTCTCTCTTCAAACTGAAACATTTTGAAATATTTTGGATCACAACTGAATGTTAAAATATCTTCTTATATTTTTTTCTCTACCAACAAAAAAAAACTTGAAATAATTTCATTCGAGTCCAAGGAACCCTAAATAACTCATTTCATCATTTTTCTAGAATAATGAAATTTTAAGTTTATTGAACAAAATTTTTCTTTTACATCTTAAAAAAAAAGTTTTTTTTTTTTAAAAATAAATTTTGAGTTAAGAAATAAGAAAAGTTAGAGAGAAGACATTTATTGATTTTTTGTATAAAAATGCAGTCAGCGGCAGTGCCTTGTACTGGCAATGGTATTAAACGTACTGCAGCGAATGCTCTTTCATCACCGTCGCCTACCTCTTCTTCATCGTCAAATCAAAATGATAATTCACATCAACACTCCGACTCGCCACCACCGCCTGAGAAACGATCATTCATCGTAGTCGAATCACCAATAAAACTTGAGACCATATCTTCATCAGTAAGAAAATGTTTAAGATTTTTTCTAATTTTATTTTTTTTAAATTTTTGTTTAAAAAAAGGAAGACTTGGATATTAAAGTGTTGAGGATACAGAACAAAAATTTGAGTGAACGCTTGATACAAAGACAAAAGCTAGAGGCTGAATTAAGAGACAAAATAGATAAACTACAGAGTAAAAAAGCGTCAGATGACAATAAATTGTATATTATAGACCGATATTGGACGCAATTGGATGAAGATTTGAGGCTAGTAATGGAAAGATTCGATTCTGAATTAGCTAAAGATGCAAACGAACAAACAACAAAATCATCTAAAACAAACGAAAAGTTTTCTAGTCAACCGGTAAGAAATTTTTTGTCAAAATTGAACGATTGGGACAAAAGTGAAGTAGAAGAATCACTTAAAGAACGAGTTAAATTCACCACACAAACAGTAGCTAAGTTAATAACCGTATACGATAGGTAAACTATACAAATTTTAACCATCTAAATGTTCTATTAACTGTTTTCTTTAGACTGACCAAAAAGAATGAGACCTACTTAAAAGAATTGACGTATAGAGGTAATTTTAATCAGAAAAAATCTCCGATACCGAGTTGTAAAATTTTTTAAACTTAAAGAAAGTATGGAAACGAATCAATCGAGTACAAATCAAGTTAAAATAAAAGAAATTTGTGATGAAAATGTTCGACTTAACGAGCTTATTACAAATTGTCAACAAAAAATTCATGTAAATGGACTTGAGGTAAATTGGAAATGAAAAATTTTAAGATAAAAAAAAAATTAAAATTTTTTGTTTAACAAGAAAAAACAATTAGAAGATCAAATAAGTTTAATGGAAAATGAAATAAAAGATTTGAATAACAAAACGGATGAGCTCGAATACGAATTGGACAAAATGAAAGATAAAGCATTCAAATTGGACAGTCAATTGGCTGAGACATTAAAAAAATTAAATAGCTTACAAGCAAATTCGAATAGTGTAAATCATACGGACCAAAATGGTCATATTGTGTATCATAGTAGTTTTAAACAAAATAATACGAATAATTCCAACCGTTCTAATAATAATAATAATATTTCCGATAAACAAGTAGGATTTAAAACGAATGGCTAAAATATGATTTAAGATTAATTCATGCATCTTTTTTTTTTGGTTTAGCTTTCCGAATTAGAAGTTGAAGTCGAACATCAACGTGAGTTGGCCAAGAATCGACTTGATGAACTTGAAAAATTAAATCAAGAACACCAATCAGCTCTTAAACAAATTGAAAAACTTAAAATAGATGTAAGTTTTTGCATTAAAATAGCAAAACGAGCGAGGATTGTTTGAAAACATTTTATTTTTCATATCTGCTGATCCATTAACTGAATAGCAAAAAAGGGATACTTTAGACTTCAATATTATCAGGTCAAGGTTACAAGGTTAGGGGTAAAAGACTTTCCGTTTTTTGGGGCAAACACATCCTGGAATATTTCTTGATGATTCAGGGGATTAACAATTCCAATATCTGCACCTGTTTTACACTTTATGAAATTTTATTCTAATGTAGTTACTAATAAATAATTTGAATCTATCATCAAGGTTGACTTATTTCGAGAAATCTCCATTCGACCTTAATCACCATTTCTTTCTTAAATGAAATTCCATAAAAATGGAATGATTTTTTCCGTTATGAGTAGCAGCAGTTCACTCTAACTTTCTATTCCATGTTCATTTCGGGTCTTAAAAACTTGAGTTTAAACCTTAACCGCAAGTTCAAGATCGTGAGAAGATCTAATCGTTGTACCCCTGTTTGAACGGACATTCCCTTAAAAATTAACTTCACGTTCGTGTGTTTATAAACTTCTAAAATTTCCAAAAAAAAATAATAAAGTATTAAACTAAAATATATCAAATTTAACTCAAATGAAGCCAGTAGATCTTATCAAATTCTTAAGAATAGCTTATCTGGAGTAGAAAAACATGAGGAATCTGCTGGTATAGGTACAAATTTAATAGACTAATTAGATCAAGAGTTAAATAGCTTAAAATGTTTTTCTTGCACAGGAATGTCTTATTCGGGACCATATTATCATCTGCCTTTTTTAAACATTTTCTAGCCTAACTTTTTCCGTAGAATTCATAGATTGTATCCCTTTTTTTGGATAACATGAAAATTGAACAAGCGGACGATTAAGGATTAAAATCAATCTTTAAAGAACAACGATTTTTCAATCACCAGGGACTTGATTTAAAGTTTTTGAAAAATTTCAATTTTTCTCTTCATGGATCTATTCCATTAAATTAACGAGTATTCACCTATTATGTGACCGAATTATATTCACGGGTTATTTTAAAAAGGGTCGTGCTAATCATTTTAATATTTTCCGGTGAACAAAAAATGAAATAGGGCGAACCGCAAGGCCCCTGTTTTTGGACTTTTCACTCGAATTTTTGTCCTGATTCTAGTACTCTGGATCAATATTTTGAATACAAATTTGACAACCAAGGTCTTTACAGTCGTAAAACTGGTATAAAACATTGGTTTCACTAAAAATCAAAATTTTGGATACTGTTCGAGACAGTCCTCTTTTACCCTTTTCTCATTTATGTGAGACTTCTGGGCATTCATCTCTTCCATTTTTAGATTTTTAAAATAAAATTTTCCCTGATTTCGAAAAAGTTAATTTGAATCCAGTATTTGACTCCAAATGCATTTTTCCCCCATGGAGAATATTGAATTTTTTATTAATTTTGATGGCCCTGGATGTGAAGACCAATTGTCTTTATATTCGAATTCCCCGTAGCCAAAAAGAATCATCATAGTTCGACCGGGTTTACTAGCGTTTACCGTCAAAAAATAAAATGAGAATGCCTAATGACCAGTGAACAGGTAAACCATGTTCATTTAATCGAGGAGACCCAGAAATATGTCATTTCTTCAAGGTCTTTTGTGAATAACAGTAACCATGACTTGAAATTTTCTGTAACGGGGGATCAATAAAATAGACTTGAAGTACGTAGGCCACTGTGCAAATTCGTTCATTATGTTTCTTTAACCAAGACTCGTTTCCATTCAATCTTTAGTCTAATTTTTTGTTTTTAATTTAGCTCAAAATGATACCCGAATCCGTAATTGAACAAACGAGCGAATATCGAATGCTTCAAACAAAATATTCTATAATTGTAAATGACAATGTAAAATTAAAACAAGCACTTGACGAAACCCGTAATTTACTCGAACTTTCACGATGTTCATTTCAACGTCAGTTAGAACAAATGGAAAGCGAAGAGTTATCACAACAAAAACGTTTAGGAAATGAAATAATACAAATAGAAGAACAATTAACACAATTAAGAAAAGAGAATGAACTCTTGCGAATAGAATATGAACAAAATTTGGCTGCAAACGAGCAAACCGGTCCAATAAACAAAGAAATGCGTAGCTTAATAACAACTCTACAAACGAATAATAAACTCTTAAAATCGGATAATATACGAACTAAAAAACGACTTGAAGAATCCAATCAAGACATGGAACGATTAAAAAATAAAAATAATCAATTACAAGCTCAATTACAACAGTACCTTAATAAAAAAGACGATAATTCCGATGGTAAAGAATTGTCCGAAAACAGTGTTAAAATAGAACCCGAGATCGAGATCAAAAAAGAGTCAGAGACAGAATCAAAAGAAACTTTAATCAAAGATTTAGAAGAAAAAAATCGAAAATTACAAGAAAATCATAAAGATATGAAAAATATAATTGATATCTATTCGAAATCGTCTGGGGGTTCAAATGCTGTTTCAAGTAGCAGCTCAACGAGTAGTTCAATAAAAGAAGGTAAAGAAAAAAAGTATTTGAATGAACTTGAAGAAGCACGTGTTGAAATAAAACGATTGAAAGAATGTTTAGAAAAGTTAAAATCATCGTCTTCATCGTCTAGTAAACTTGTTGCACCAACACAAGCTATTGGTTCGCCATCGACTAAACATCATCATCATCACCATCATCACAAATCCGATCATCATCATCATCATGATGATTCAAGTAATCCTGGAACAAGTTCATCAAATCCATCGTCTAGTATTGATCACACAAAAAAAATTAAATCTCTTGAAGACACTGTTAAAGAGTTACAAAAAAATTTAAACAATAAAAAACAAGAGGAAGTTGCTCTTTTAAACGATATGGAAATAACTGGTCAAGCTTTTGAAGATATGCAGGTAATAATTTTCTTTTCTATTTTTATGAATTTTAGCTATGAGTTATCAGATCAAAATTTACACGAAACAGAGATAGTATTTTTTAAGGCTGAAAAATAACGAAGTTCGAAGTCTGGTTACTCACAAAATTTAAAACTACCATCTTTCCCAATTTCCATTTTTGAATTTCCTCAAAATTTATCAAAATTTCCAAACTCGAAAATCCAATCTAGCTCTTCATTTAAATTTATCGAATGTAAGAAACGTACTTACGATGAACTAGCGGTTTTCTAGGGTCCTCTTTTTTAAATCGAAACAAATCATTCAAGTAACATTGTTGTGGGAATTATTTTTGAAAAAAAATCTGGTTTCGTTTGAAAACATTTGTTAAAATGAATAACCAGAATTTTTTCTTAAGATTAGTGGTTTTAAAATAAACTGCAGCTTAAAATAAAGTCCAAGTGAACTCACAAACTTATGGCAGAATTTTTTCGCCCTTAACTCATCAAACTTCAAATCATTCGCATGGACTTGTACGCAAAAGTTTTGGGTGTTGGTGTATTGTGAATTCTAAACCTCTTTTTTCAGGGGGTGTATTTTTCGAATATTTCCGAATGTCTAACAGAAAAATATATCTTGGTGATTTTTCGAACATTTTTTGATATTCATAAGTGAAGTGGTTAGGTTAAACAATCGAATTTATGAAAAACGATGACGTTTTCTGAGCCTTTTCGGAAATTCTTTTTCAAAGATCAAAACAAATACTAAATACATATGTCTAGAATCTTCTCGGCAAGCTGAATTCAATTATGATATTTTTAGGGGAAATTCTATTTTACTGATAATAAATTTTGGTCGAAAAGTCTGAATTTTGCATCAGTTTCCGGGTTGGATTCTTATTGAATGTAACCATTTCACTTAAGAATATCAAAAAAATGATGATGTTTTTTTACACCACGCCATTTTTTGCTCTTTCACTCTGAATTGTTTTAATGTGCCTAGTTGTAAGTGAAACTCGAACTAGCAATAAATCTAAATTTTATGTCATTTATAAAATTCACTTTTCCCATCCTATTTCGGTTTATGTACTTTGAGATTATAAATTAAATACTCGGCTTGGAAGAATCTCGTTGAAGGATTACTTTGTCTATAAAACTCAGCTTTGAGGCCCTGTTGCTCCCCAAATTTTACTGAATGACCCAAACCGACACCCAATTTTTTAATAGAAGAGACTTCGAGTTTTTCAAAAATATAAGTCTTGACCTCTCAGCTCTTTTAGTTGTCGAGATATTTTAGTTTTGAAAAAAGTGGCCTCAAAGCGACCAGATTTTCTAAAGCCACGGTGAACCGAATATTCAAAATCTGACTTCATACACATTTTCCCCGTGTTAAAAATCAAAAAAATAGTAAAAAAAAACAGGGGTCAAACGGTTAAAAATTTGGCAGAGTTATCATATCATATTGGAAAGCTCTTCAAGTTTTGTATCTTCTGGTAGGCATAGATTTTCAAAAAAAATTTAAATTTTAAATTTTAAATTTTCACGAGAAATGGGGGTCAGCTTTTTAGTAGGACCCAAAAACAGAGTATGTTCTGATGCCAAAATTAATATAAAAGCTTTTCGAATTTTTTTTCTAGACAAAATTTTCAGATTAATTAGGTACAATTTAAGTTTAATTAAGCAATGTAAAATTTCTAAATAATTTAAATTTATGTCTCTCAGCTTTTAAAGTCTTGTCGTAAGGTATTTAAAACCAATGGTTAAAACTAGAAGATAAGTTAAACCTAAATTTGTCAAACAGACCACTTGTTGTCGGTTGACGAACGCATCACTTAACATCATGCCATAACATTTTCAAACTCGTTTTTGAAATAGTTGTTTTAAAATGAATGATTTTTTAATAAACTTTTATTTTTTAAAGGAGCAAAATATACGCTTGATGCAACAGTTGAGAGAAAAAGACGATGCCAATTTTAAACTGGTTTCAGAACGAATAAAACTAGAAAACGCTCAAAAAATTCTAAAAGAAGAAAAAGAGATCTTAATACAACAAGTAGCCACTTTACAAGAACAACAAGAAGCTCAAATGAATGTGTCTAAAAAATTAGAAGAACAAATTCAAGTATTAACTCAAAGTATAGGAATATTTGAAAAAGAAATAGTTCAACTCCAAATAGCATGTGAAACGTATAAACGACAAGCAATCGATAATGTACAACTCATCCAAGAGCTCAAATTAAACTCACAAAAATATTTATTTCAACTGAAAGAAGCTCAACAACTAGTAGCTGACAAAAGCGAAATACTCGCTACACAAGCATTCACAAATAAACGAACACAAGAGGAAATAAAACATCTGCAAGCTAAACTAGAACGACAAAAAAAATTCGAAATGGCCACAAACATGGACGAAGTTCTTAAAGAAGAAATAAAGGAATACAAAGAACAATTAAGGTGTCCATCGTGTAAAATAAAACAAAAAGACGCCGTTCTAACAAAATGTTTTCATGTGTTTTGTTTTGATTGTTTGCAAAAACGGTACGATACACGACAACGTAAGTGTCCTAAATGCAATGCCGGTTTTGGTGCAAACGATTTTCGTAAATTGTATTTATCTTAAATAAAAAAAAAAAGAAAAAAAAAAACTCAACAACAAAAAAATTATTGAAGTCTTTTTAATGAAAATATTAAACTATTTTTTGTTTGTTTGTTTCTAACTATTTCTCTATATCTTTCTTTTTGTCACTTTCTTAAACTTCTTCTTCTTCATCTTCAGAATGTTTGTTTTATGTTTAATTTTCTTCATATATTATAAGTCTCTCCTTTTTTTTTATTGCAAGTTTTTTTTTTTTTTTTTACAAAAAATTTAAATAATTAGTTAAAAGTCATTTAATTTTTTTTGATCGTCTTTAATTTATAAAATCAAATTAAAATAAAAAAGTAAAAATTTAACTCTCTTCCATGTTGTTTTCATTTTCAATTCGATTCGACTTGTTTAAAGTATGTGGAATTGCAATCATAAATCTAAATACTCCTTTTGTAAATTTGATAGGATTTTTTTAACAAGATATCATTAAAGACAGCTGGAAATACTTATCCAGTTACTAAGAATTTAACAACAAGAAAAAAGAGTTTAGTGAAAAACGTGTTTAAAATTCACCATGTTTAATGTTGAAATGAACTTAAAATAAATTGCTAATCTCAATATTTAAAGACTCGACTTAACTAAATCTTATCAAATCGACAGCTCGATCTTTCTAATTCTCAAAAGGAATGCTTTTCTATTCACTTGAGTTTGCTTCTTTTTTTTTTTAATTTATATACTTTCCTGTTTGTTTAACTTTTGTTCATCCTTATTCTTTAAAGTAACTTAAAAAAAAATGTATATGTTTTTATGGTTATATTGAAACAAAAATTCTAAGTGTATATATTATTGAATAAAAAATTTTAATTTAAAAATTATTTTTTTTAAAATAAAATTTTGTTTAATTCTTAGACAAACGGAATCTTTCAAATAAATATTCTCCATATTGCCGTTTAAATTTATTTAGGAAGAAGATCAACATCTTTTTATAAAGTTTATTTTTAAAATCTTTTGATGATTTAAAAAAAAATAGTTGATTTGAACTTAAGCGCCCATATTTAAGATGTTGGGATTAAGAATTGAATAATGAAAGCTTATTAAATTTGACGTTTCTTTTCAAGATTTAAACATTTTGTATTCGTAAAGTCAAAGTGTTTTTCTCAAATTTTTGGCTAGAAAAAAAAACAATGAATTAGAATTTGTAATATTTTTTATAAATAAATGAATGAATCCATGAAATTTTAATTGAGCTTTACTGCAAATAATTCAAATTTAAGCTCCTAACAAACATTTAACCTTTAAAGCTCTTTAAGTAAGTTCAATTCTGATTATATAATTGATCCATTTAGAAAGCTGTTAAAAAACATTATAAATTATAACTTCAATTTTTGTGTAAGGTTCACCAAACCATAGGCCAAAACCATAGAAAATCTATCAAGTCTAGGGAAGTCTTTCGAAAAAATTTTTCAAGTAAGACATTACAAATATTGATAAATTGGCTATTAAAAAATGTTATTATTTCATCTTTTTTACTTAAATAACAGGGTTTTTTCAACTTGGTACTTTCTTTTCTGCTTGATATTACACTTAAAATACAAAGACAGGCACGTAGCTACGTAAGGGCGAAAAGGGGCAAGCGTATGTGTTATTTGTTGTGTGCCATTATCGGTGTTGAATTTACTGTAGATTTAAAAATTTATATTCTTGGTATGAATTATCTTTTTGGGAATTTATCAAAATTTGCTGATCAAACACCAAGAAATCCTAAACCCTATTTTTATCAAGTTGAAGCATTTACCGACACCAAAACAAAAAGCTACATGGGAGCGAAAGGGTTCATTCTATTTTTCAATTAGTGAGCGATATTACTAAACGATTTTAAATGAAACATTTACTAAGTTGAAAAAAAGGATTGTAATGTAACAAACAGATGTTCTACCAGGTCAAACTTTCTTCCGAACTTGAAAAAAATTAATAGGAAAGTAAAATAAGAGACAGTTTCGGTCTATAAAAAACATTTTTTATCTCATTATTTCCCAAATATTTAAGGGTCATAAACCCTCCTTGGGTGGGTGTCTTGGAGGGTTAGAGATCCTGACAAAAAATTTAAAGAAACGATCACTCTCGTTCGAAAACCTCGATATAACGAGATTGTTTCTGGAGGCTGTATGGGGTTAGACTGTATCCTACCGGGTTTGATAGGTTTTGAAATAACGGTTATCTAGAATCAGCTTTATGACTTGGTGAACCTTAAATTAAGTTAAGTTCACTTAACATCTTTGATTCATAGCTCTGCACATGTGATGAAATTTACGGTCGGTACGGAACACTCAAGGTACGACACGGTACGCTTCGGATAAGCAAATGGTGAAAGTTCGGCACAAAAGCAGTATTTCGATTGTTCTTTAGATATGTCACTGGCAATTTATTAAATGTGTCTCCGTTTGTAAATTGATTTATCCGTCTATGCACATTTCAAAACTGAGCAGTAAAAATTTTAAAGCATGTTCCGAAATAAATTTTGAAAAAATTTAATAACACATTTCAGAACATTTTTTGAAATTAAATTATTAAAGTTTTTCGTTTCGGGCTTTTGAGAGTTGTTTTGTTTTGGATTTTTATAAGATAAGTTTTCAAATTTTGATTGATTTTCTAAGATTTCGGTCTGGTGAACCTTATAAAAAGCGAATTTACATAAAATTAAAATTCAAATTATTTTGTAAGTTTAAATAACTCTTGTTTTAACCAACGATTTTAGTTTTTACGCAGACCGTTGACAACATGCATGTATGACTTTATATACGTTTTATCTTATGATCGGACTTTTATTAAACATGAACATCAACTTATGAATTTAGAATTTTATTATAATCCCATACTTTAACAGGGCAAATTAGAGAATATCATGCGAGTTGGCTGTACATACAAGAAGCTTCCTTTTTAAACTATTGTTCTATTTTGATGTAAATAGATGCTGTATTTTTTAGGAATATAATCGCAATTCCATTATATAATATAGAAATTTATGAAAAACTCTAATGTTTTTCGCATAAAAGAAAAGTCATGCTATTTTAATTTCCTTAAAATGTTTTTGTTATTTAAAAGCAGTAAATTAGCATTTAAGCCTAACCAAAGTCATTTAAATAAAGTATTTCAAATTTTATTTATTCAAAAAAACTACTGAGGTAAACAGACAAAATCAATATTTTGTAGTCAAAATGCTTGATTCATGTTTTATGACATCAAATCGCCTTAGTTTAATTTTTATTAATATTTAAGCGTAAAATAACAATTAATAGCTAAATCGAAATTTCAATCAAAATGAAAATATTCTTTTGAATCAACCAGGGTAGTTTTTTGCGTAGATTTTGAAATTTAATTCAAAATGGCGAATTGCAAATTGCAAATTTTTTTAGAGTAAGATTGAAATATAGAAAGGAGTAGTTGTAGTTGTAAAAATAGCGTTAAAAATAACTTAGATGATCTCGCGTTAAGCCTGGTTCTATCCATACATAAGACTAAACTATCTTTTTCAGTTTGTAATAAAAAATAGAATCTTAGTTTTTATTCTTTACAAGTTCTAGTTGTAGAGGTTGTCAGTTTAAGTCGTTTGAGCCTATCCACGTTCTCTAGATTTCTATAACCGCGTTTGTTTCGTGTCTCTCTCCTTTTCACTCTACCAAGAATGTACTTATCTTTCTTTAGGTATGATATTCCATGCTTACACTGCATACTCTAAATGGGATTGAACAAAAAAGTATCGTTTAGAGTTTTTGCATCAAAGGTTTTTTATTTGAAGTCGAACCTTGATCGAAAAGATAAATTTTTTTCCGGGTTATAGATTCAATTACCGGGTGGCTCATTTTAGCTTGAATATGATAAATTCTTTCACCCAATTTGCCCCTTGTTTTTGACTCACACCATTAGAACAAGGGGTTAATGGGGTGAGGGGCAAATATTTTAATAGGGTCAACCTTATAGCCCCATTTTTTGGACAATTACCCCGTTACCCTTTTTTAATCAGTAATTTGAGTTATTTAAGTTGAATTTCAGTTTTTGTAAAGTCAATCGAATATTGGGTATGAAAATCCGAAAAACGTGATCTCATTCATAATTGGTCGGGGCATGTGAGTTAATGAATGCTTTAATACTTGGTTAGAAATTAAAGCAAAAAGAAAAATCTCGTCCAATGACAAAAAAATACAAACTTTCTTATTCAAGAAGACAAATGGGTTACAATAAAAGGATTAAAATTCATTTACCCCTATAATTCACCTCACTCAAGATATTAGGGTTTACAATACCATGTTTAATACAAATATTGATTTAATACAAAAATATTTATCGAATTACAGTGGTGCTATGATCACAGGAATTTACGAAATTTTACGTAAAATCTGGTAATTTTACAATTTTTTACCCTTTTTTCCGTAAAAATAGCTAATTTTACGTAAAATATGGTAAATTTACGAAAATTTAGGTAAAAACCAAAACGGCCAAAAAAAAATTCAACATTCATTTGGTATTTCAAAAAGTTTCACAAGATAAAATTCCAAAAAAAATCATGCTTAATATATTAGTAAACAGGTTAATGAACTAGAAAAAACATTTTTTTTACCTTAACTTATCATTCAACTTGCTATAATAAATCTAATAGAAAAAATTCAGAATTTCAATTGCCGTTTTGGTTTTTACAGCATTTTACGTAAATTTCCGTAAATTTACCATATTTAAAATTAGATAAATTTCCTGTTTTTCACCTTAGTAAATTTACGTAAAATTACCCATTTTACGGAAAAAAGGGTAAAAAAATGTAAAATTTTACATAAAATTTTGTAAATTCCTGTGATCATAGCAGCACTGTAAATATAACATTTTACCCAATATTTTGCACAATAAATTTTTGAGCCCTCAATGTACAAACATGAAGATTAGGTCAAAAATATTTCCAATGTATTAATATTGGAATGGAAAATCGAAAAATTATTCGGTAATCGAATTTGCCTGATAAGAGAGGTTCGACTGTATCGAGAATCTTAGTTAGTTAGGGAGAACGCCATAAATTTAGACGGTCTCGGAATTGTGACGCCTTTCTCTTTCGAAGTTAACTTTGCTCTCGCATGTCTGTTAAGTATACCCGTTTTTTTTATTTTAATCTAAAAAAATTCAAAGATTACATTTACCGTATTACCTCAAATAAAAGACAGTTCGGTCATCAAAGAATTTCTTCTATTCGAAAATTTAAAAGTCCAAAAAAGTGACTCAAATAAAAGAAATTTTTTTCTAAGTTTTTCTTTTATTTGAAACAAAAAAATCATGTTTTTGAAGCTTTTTATCATTATTTATTCATTCAAAAAAGTGTTTCGTTTCTTTTAAACGAGACACTTTTTTAGAAAAAAAATAACTCAAATAAAAGGAAAATTTTAACTCAAATAATAGCAACTTTCTTCTATTTGTGGTTACTTGTATTTGAGGTAATACGGTATAATTACAGGAAATAATGAAACAAGTTTTACAGGTTTATGAATTTTTAATGTTATCTAAAAAATTCATGAAAAAAATAATTTCATGATTATCTTACAAATTTAAATATACGTGATTAAAATTTTCCAAATGTTTTTTCATTGAAAAAAAAACAAAATATTTTCTCTCTCAAAATTCGTATTTTATTCATCAAATAAAGACCTAATAGAATTTTTTTTTATTTTCATGCAACTAATTGTAATTGAAATTTTAGATTCTTTCAAACAGTAAGCAAGAATTCAATCTTAGGAAGCAAAGAGAAAAAAATAAATAAACAAGAAGGTTCAGATTCAATTCGTTTGTTTTTAGATATAAATTTATTTCAATTAGAATAATTAAATTTTTGCTTCAAGTCGACTCAACTTTTATGCTAAGGAAGTAATATATGCTGACAACTCAATTAGTCTAGAAATATTCAAGATTAAAAATTTTAAAAAATTTAAATGTTTCCTTTCGACAAATACGCCTCAAAATTGGACGAGGGTGTTTGACGCATAAAAATAAAAATTTTCGCATAAAAATAAAATAGTAAAGCATATGAATTTTTTTTTCAAAAAATGACAGGCTTTAAATCAAGATATATGAAAAAACTTCCGCCTCCTAACAGATTTGAGCGAAAGCTACTCATCATGGATAAAAACTTTTAGAAAAACTGTTTTTTTTCAGTTAAAAAAAATGAACTTCCTACAAAAATTTTATGAGATACTGAAATGGCCAAGAAGTATTTTTCTGAGATAGGAAACCGGAAATCTAACGGAATGTTCATAAACGTTCACGGGACCCTGAATGTTAAAAGTCTTCAAATATTTTTAATTTTCATTTTTTTTTCAAATTTGAAAATATGAAAATTTTAGAAAAAATTTGAAAATACATGAAGAAATATGAAGCTTCATGGACCCTTGAACTTCAAAAAACTCCATTCGCACATTTATAATTCCGTTTACAGAACTTACCATTTTCTGTTTTAAAAATATTTTTTTAATTCGGCTATTAAGAGTACGTTGCTTTTTAAAGCTATTTCAGAATCCACATTGTTTAATTGTTTTCTTTTGTGAAACACAAAACTCGACGCATCAAGATTAATGTAGAAACAAAATCTTAAATAATTACTGATAAGATTATTATCATTAATATTAGTCCTTTTTATTTAATCTCAAGAGTGGTAAAGCTTTAACTTAAGAGTCTTAACGAATACTCGGGCTCATCCCAAAATTTATCATTTTTATTTTTTTTTAGAATAAAATTTAACTCAATTAAAATCAAAATCACTTAAACAACGCTCAAGTTATTGCAAAATGAAAAGAACTCTGTCACCAACATTTTATAATTTAAGTGATGATTTGATTGATTTTAGTAAAATTCTAAAGTACCAACTTCCATGTTTTGTTGTCAAAAATTTAGAATTTCTTAAATCAAATCTTAAAAATTCCCTTTCATGTGACACACAAAAAGCTTTATTTGTTTGTGATGCTTTAATCGATCATGCATGGGAAATGCTGAACACAAATATTTGGATTTTTGTTGATGATTCATGGCGTTTATTGTACGGATACGCAACTATTTATAAAATATTGTTTCATCGAGTTCAATTTACATCGGTTGGTTCATTAAATCTTGAGGAAACAGATAAATTTAATCAAAAAATAGTCCAACTGTGCGATTTAGGTTTAATAATTTTGTTTTCACAAGAAAATTTGAAAGACATTTTTTACTAAGTCATCATTATTAGGTCTTTTAATGTCTGGTCCTTTGCTTCAAGAACAGTTTAATCAAATTATTAAATTCATCGGGGAAAGAACTTCATCGAAAGAAAACAAGAAACAACTGAAAGAATTTCCTTCTCATTCTTCCAAAATTGAATTGAACAAAGAACACTTATTACAAATTGAAGATTCCCCATCAGTACAAGTGTTTAATGATAAATATTTTAAACAAAATGTTCCTGTTATAATCGATAATCAAATGCAACATTGGCCCGCCATGAACAAATGGAGGTTGATTAATAATTATTAATTTATATTTTCTTATATTAAAAGTTTTTATTGTATAAAGTATCGATTACATAATCGAGATAGCTGGTAATAGAACTGTTCCAATTGAAATAGGTTCTAAGTATACAGACGCGAATTGGTCTCAAAAATTGTTGACAATAAAAGACTTTATTAATGAATTCATTTTAGATGACGAATTAAGTTCAAATAAAAAAGGTTATTTGGCACAACATCCATTGTTCAATCAAGTAATTTTTTTTTCCTCTTTACTGCATGATACAGGAAACGTTAATTTAAGTTTCTCAAATCTCGTTTTTATGATTAAAAAAATACTGTCTAAAAAAAGAGGATATGTTTGGATCTAAAATTTTACTTTGAAACAGATACCGGAATTAAAAGAAGACATTTATGTTCCTGAATACTGTTATTACTTGAGTGATGATGATGATATCGAATCAAATGTCGATATAAATGCTTGGTATTTTAGTATTTTTTTGTTAAATTTTAAAATTTAATTTTCCATTATAAAAAGGTTCGGTCCTTGTGGAACAATTAGCCCTCTGCATTATGACCCAAAGCCGAATTTTTTGTGCCAAGTATTATTTTCGGAATTTAAAATTTTGTCTTTTTCTAGCTAAAAGAATTGCAACAAAAAAAAATTTCTATTACTGCACGGCTCCTGAAAAAAGGCGTACCCCGTACCGTTTTTTGAAATTTTAACTAAAAATGAAGGACCTAAGCTTTTTTTTATATTTCATTTTCCGGTACTGTACGGTGGACTGGTACGGTATAGATTGTAGGGTTTGGTACGATGGTACAGTAGGTTTGGATGTTATGGTACGGTACGCCTTTTTTTCAGGAGCCGTGCAGTATTTAAATATTTTTTTAATAGAATTTCTATTCAAATCAATTAAATTATGTTATATGATAATTATTAAATAAGAAAATATTATTGAGGCAAAGTAAGTGCAGATTTTCAGTTATGAAAAAAATATGGGGTTGTTGCTTAAACATACATTTAAATATTTTCAACAGAGACAAACATCTTTTCAGTTTTTCTATGCATCTTCACTGAACTAACACATACAAGACCGGCGTGTTATACCATCGGAGCGTACCATACCATTCAATCGTACCGTACCCCGTACCGTTTTTTGAAATTTTGAAATTTTAACTAAGTTTTTTTTAAATTTTATTTTCCGGTACGACACGGTGGACTGGTACGGTAAGATGGTACGGTACGGTACGGGGTACGCCTTTTTTTCAGGACCCGTGCAGTAAATAAAGCCAAAACAATAGGTAACGATACGAGATTTTAACCCCGAGAGCAAGAAATCGAGATTTGCCATTGGATTTAATATTATCGATGATTTCGTAATTTTTTTATTCCCACTAGAAAGTCCAATTTTTTTATACCATAAAAGCCCGGTCGAGTCATTTTGATAGGTTGGTCATTTAGATAACCAATACCATTTTTTTAGATATACTGGTGGACTCAAGGTTGCATAGCGATGTAGTATTACGTAACAATACGGAATATAACGTAATTTTACGTGATATTACTTGCTGTAACGTACCCATCTCATTCCGTCATGTTAAACATCGGGTCCACCGCCACGTATTCTTACCTAACACGACGAAACATGGAACCAATAACTTACTTTTTTGTATCAAATGATCAAAAGGCGTAACAAGATGCGTAACATTACAGCATGTGACATGATGTTACGACATTACGTCAAGTTAAATTACAGAATCATAATTTTAAGGCTTGAAAACTCATTTTTAAATTCATGATTTTTGGTAACATAGAGTAACAGAACGTATAACATGGGGTATTCGAAAAAAAATTTTTGAACATTAGGCCTATTTACAAATTTTTACATGCTTAAACCCTTCTCCCTGTCAATAAATCTTTTGTCATTTATGTACAAGACCAAGCTTTTGAAATTTTTTTTTCATGGGTTAATAAGTAAATTTTTTGTTCTTCCCAGTCAAGACGTTGTTGCTGAATTAACGATGATCATCGTCGAATTTTTGGAAAAATAGAGCATATTACGATGAACTTTTTTTAATTTAAATTTTTAGTAAAATTGTGTTTGTTTTCCTCGAAATTCCAACACAATCGCCAATTAGATTTTTATTTGCGTTTTTGACTCCTCCCGTAAATTAATTATAATATATTAACGGTGAAAAGGTCATTCAATAATTTAATATACGTTACATGTGATACATATATAACAAGTTGCAATCGACATTTTTTTAATCAGTTAGAATTTTTCATAATTTTTGTATTTTTAAACTTATCTAAAAGCTGGAGCTTTCAAAATTTTAATAGTTGCCTCTGAGCAGACATAGGGACTCGTAATTTTTCATAAGACTCGGACGAGTTAAGGGTTTCACTTTGTTAAGGGTTAAGGGACGAATACTCGAGTCGAAAATTCTGATAAGAAATTTTTTATTTTGCCTGAACTAGTGTCCCTATATTCACCATCACACGTTCTAACCGCTAAACCAGTAGGGCGACTATGACCGTGAAATAGTACTCAAAAGATAATGATGGATGTCTAAATGAAGAAAAGCTTAAAAAATAAAGAATTTTGTCATAAAGCGGTGGAGACATTGAACTCTAAAGTTTCTTGACTTAATATTTGATAAATTTTTAAAAAAGAACAGCCGACAAGAATAAGAAAACGGCTATGAGAAAAAAAAATATTTCGATTGCTTCTTTCTTATTTTAATTGATTTTGAAAAACCGCTTGTGTTTTTTTTTTGCTTGTGTGAAAAAGAAATTTAATAAATCTCCATCCCAAAAATGATAAGTCTTTGATATTTTAGTGGGGAGTGAGGCTCATTTCAAACCGGCATCAGAATTTTTTTTTTTCTAACCATAAAATAAGATTATATCAAGTCAATTCAAAGACGCAAGTCTTTTACTATATCTCTGAGACTCGGACTCGAGTCTGAGTCGATAAATTTTAAAAGACTCAGACTTTGAGTCCTAGTCGATTTTACAACAAGATAAAGACTTGGACTTGAGTCCATAAAGACAATGAGATATGTAAAAAAACACATATATACTCAATGCTGGGTGTAGTGAATGGTAACCAATTCCGTAATGGGGACCTTTTCTAGCACCGATTACTGATTATTAATCAATAATCTCCTAAATATTTAAATGTCAAGATACTGAGTTAAGGGAGTTACCCGAGACTGCGGTGAGTGGATCTTCTCGCCATCTTTATAGGTTTTTATTAGAAAGCTTTTGGAACCTGGGCAATGTTTAGTTAACTCAAAAGATCTTATAGGTATCGTACTCGACGATCTGATCACCAAATAACAGCTTTTTCTATAGCTTTATTTCAGGAATGCTTTTAATTGAAAAAGAAAATTTTTTGAGAAATTCGACACTTTTCATTGAAATGTCGACGTCGAAATCCGAGGAAATCGGCCCGATCGCATCGTTGAATCATCGTTTTTCTCATCACATTTTCAGCGATGCTGCATCGAAACTGTCTTGACTGGGTTGAAGTGATTGATTAAAAACAGTGTGTATTACAAAAAAAAGGGAGCGGACTGAAAGAATTTATTCATGCACTGACTAACTAGATCCAATCTTTCCTTCGCATAAGGAGGTTAGAACGTCAAAAATATTCTAGGCTTAGCGCGTTCACAAAAGCAATATCTAATCAAGCTCACGCATGTAGCCTTATTTAAATATTAAGTTGCGTTTCAATACGGTTATAATCTCGGCTTTTGGACGAAAAAATGTTCAAGTTCTTATGTTTTCATTTTCCAATACAAGAGATAACAAAAAAAAAGAGAATGCTAAAGTTTACCACGTGTCAATAATTAAGAGATACACACGCCTTAAAGGAGTTTATTTATTTCTTTTCAAAGAATTTTCTAATTTATTTCAAGATTGAAATCATTAGATTGAATTTCTATCAAATTTCAAATAACAATGGTGTTTTAAGTAGATTTGCTTTTAGGATTATGTTCAAAAATAAATTTTCAAAGAAAAAAATATAAAGCTACAATGTGAAGTATTATAGTCTCAACAACAACAAAAAAATAATAAAAATAGAGCTGACTAAAACTTATTTATTTTCCGAAGGTAATTGGTGAAAAATATGTTCGATTGTACGATGAGAAATATTCAAATTGTTTGTATCCAAATGAAGGAAACATTTTAAAGAACACAAGTAGAATTGATGTTGAAAATTTGAACGCGAATGAATTTCCGCTGGCAAACAATCTTCCGTATTGGGAGGGTATATTGAAGCCTGGGCAAATGCTTTACATACCTCCTAAATGTTGGCATTACATTCGATCTTTATCATTAAGCTTTAGCGTGAGCTTCTGGTGGAACTAGAAAAATCATCTGCTTAGATTTCTATCATAAAATTAAATAACTCTATCAAGTTAACAATTTAATAAATAATTTTCGAGTTATTGCCAGATAAAGCATAATATTTTTTTTTTAGCTGATTGATAAACAATTTTATTTCAAAGGAAAAAGAATTAAAAATGTAATCTTGAGTTAAGCAAAAACGATAAAATCTTAAGCCTTCATTTCAGACTTTT
Organism: Brachionus rubens; assembly: GCA_022207745.1. Classification (NCBI taxonomy): domain Eukaryota; kingdom Metazoa; phylum Rotifera; class Eurotatoria; order Ploima; family Brachionidae; genus Brachionus; species Brachionus rubens. Next base: position 790,275 of record JAJVHD010000009.1, on the reverse strand, counting down.
ACCCTTTTTTTTTTACAAAATTGAATTTTTTGCGAGGAATTTAGACCTCAAAATTTGCTTCGAGTTTTTAATTTTAAAATGCAAAGATGTTTATGAGAGCGTTCCGACTTATGGAATAGAATCATTTTAATAAAAAATTTTTGTTTAATTAGTTTTTTTGTTGTATTCAATTTATAAACAATTTTTTTTTGAAAATTTGCAATTGAGCATAATATTATATAAAGTTAAAATTAAGATTTTTTTTTTTATTTCTTCTATCTTGTTAATTACGTAGCATAACATACTCAAAACCACATGAAGTACTAACAGATAACTTAGTATTTATTCTAAGAGTTAATTTTAAACCCAAGTAACTAATAACTAATTTAATGAACAAAAGTTTTAAACAAAATAATTGTTATTACATCATTTTAACTTTTAAAATTAATTGCATTTATTCGTGTCCCCAAAGTCTTGTTAACGGGTTAAAAGCATCAAGTTTTATTTAAAATAAGAATTTTTCAAAACTTAACGTGCAGATCATTTTATTAAAAATGAGACTGCGGTTATTAGACTTCGAGTTCAAAATTTTTTTAACGTTAAATTCAAATTTTGTAATTAATACCCATTTATATGACACCATAAAAATTTTCATATAAATTACTCTGGAAAGTAAAGATTGAGCTCTAAAATATGCCTTTATTTCAGTTAAGGGATTTGATCAAGCAGACTGTTCCATCTTTTTAATATTGCTTTAATAATGTTTAAATTAATGATTCATGTAATTAAGTTTTCGATCTAACATGAATACTAATTCTTTATTATATCATATTACTTATTCTAATTACATTAACAAAAAAAGAATTGTTAAATTTCCTATTCAACGAAATATCAAACTAAAAGTTTACAAAATGTTGATAATTAATTAAATGAATTTAGTTGTCAGATATGTTAGGTGAATTGAAGGTTTCATGTAGTATGAGTCAGACACTTTAATTGATTATAAATGTTAGACGATTTAGAAAAAATATATTCCGAGGATTACGGGTATATTAAGTTGAACATTTCCAATTTATTTAGATTATGGAATTAAGATTCTGATTAAAAAATAGTTTTTTTTTATAATTGTAAAAATTCAAAAAAAATGTCTCATATCCTTATTTAAAATATTTCCCTTACCAATTTTTGTAATAATTGTTTCCTTTATTACAAATATTCTGTAAAAGTTGATGATTATTTTCTAATTTTTGATTAGTTAAAAAAAAGGAAGTGAACACTATTAAAAAAAATTTAAAAAAAAAGAAAAAAATATTTTTGTCAATCTTTCGACATGAATTATTTTTAAACTTTTATTTAATCATTCTTAATCTTTTTGATTTTCGTGTCTTATCATAATATAATCTTTTTGAAATACAGTACAAAGCTGAAATAAGTTAACAGTATGTTTTAAAATTTTTGAACACGTTTTTGAAAATGTTCAAATATGTTTAATGTTAAATCAAACATTTAATATGAATTAAAGTTATGAGATTACATAAGAGCTAGAATCAATAATAACTTACCATATCTAAAAAAATGTAAAAATGGTGCGTAAATTTAAATAAAAATCATGTTCAAATGATGATTGATATATTTTTATCAAGTTAAAGCATTTCCAGACACCTTCTCTAGCATGTTAGAAATTCCATATACAATCTAAAATAGGCTACCAGGTAGTTTTATGTCTTATAAGTTTAGTAGCATATCAACAGGCTAGTGCCCTTATCTAGAAAATTGACTGATTAAGTCCCCATTCATTTAAAAAAGATAAAATTTTTAAGAAAAAAATAAAAATCAATTTTGAAATTTTAAAAATAAAAAATAATTTTTGACAAATCAAAGGTGCTAAATTTGAGGACTATTCTGTTAACAAGAAATCAGTAAGCCAATTTTGTGTAAACATAACCAAATGTGTTTTCGATTTCGGCACCATAAAGTCACTTTTGTTTCTTAAGCCGTACTCTATTTTTCGTGGCGCATTTGTGACTAAATGTTCTTTGAGCTGAATAGGTGCTTCTCCATTTTAATCATCTTGTATGAAAACGAGAGCATTCTCTCCAAAGCTCGATGTTTATCAAGAATTTACTTTAATTTTTGATAATTTATAAATACTGCACTTCCACCGAATTAAAGGCTTGCCGTACCCGTACTGTACCGAACCGGACCGTATCCGTACCCGTACTAAAAAATCGCGAATTTATCGCAAAATCATGCATTAAAAGTTTAGAGAATTTTTAGTACTGGTACGGGTACGGTACCCCATTAATTCGGTGGAAGTGCAGTACATAAATAGAAAAATGGTCAACAATAAGATTTGGCAACTTTTTTTTTAAATTAGATTTTTTTTATGCTTTTCTTTTAATTTAAAAGGCCGAAACAATAAAGTTCCAGTACAAAATATAAAACAAAGGTCTTGTGATAAAGCTCTTTTCTATTACTTTTGTGAAATAAAGTAAAACAAAAACTTGTAAAACATGTAAAACATATTATGTTTTATAGATTTTTTTCACACGAGTTCTATTACTTTTGTGAAATAAAGTAAAACAAAAACTTGTAAAACATGTAAAACATATTATCTTTTATAGATTTTTTTCACACGAGTTATAGTAAAACATAATTTATTCAAATAAAACATGTTAAAACATATACATTAAATGAATTTGAAATGCGTTAGAGACGAATATGTTTTACGATGAAGACTTTTTTGATTGGATAAAACATTTAAAACTTAATTCAGAACTTATTAACTTACCTTTTCCGATTAAACTTTGTTCATTTAATTTACTACATTTTTTAAAAATGTTTTTGAGATTATCCTTAAGATTTTTTTTCTAGGTATTACTTTGAGGAATGAGAAAAATTAGACCATGATTTTGTAAGTTTAGTAATTTATTTAAGAAAAATTTAGATTTATAAAAAATTACAAATATAAATAGTTAGGTTCATGGTATCCTTTTTAATTTATCGAAGAAAATATTGAAAATAGAGCCAAATAAAGTAGAATAAAAATTAATTTGTTCATAATTGATGCTTATTCAATAGAGTTAGTTTTGCTGGATATCAAATAGTTAGTGGCTTAAAGGAAGCAGATGCTTTCAAGCTGTCCGTGTAGCCCCATAGTACTTAAGAACAATGAAATTTTGGTCAATCATTTATTTTATAATTAAATACTAAAAGTATCGATATTATATAATGTTATATGAGATCAATAATATTATTTTAAAATTTTATAAAAAAATCTTAATTTAATTGACGTCTAATCGGAAAAGGTAAGTTAATAAGTTCTGAATTAAGTTTTAAATGTTTTATCCAATCAAAAAAGTCTTCATCGTAAAACATATTCGTCTCTAACGCATTTCAAATTCATTTAATGTATATGTTTTAACATGTTTTATTTGAATAAATTATGTTTTACTTTCTTTAAAACATAATATGTTTTACATGTTTTACAAGTTTTTGTTTTACTTTATTTCACACGAGTTTTTCTATTGATAAATGAAGACGGAACTTTATTAAGTATCCTATATTTTGGGATATTTATGATTTTGAGGAACCTAGTTAAAAGATAAAATAGAAAAAAAAGAAATTTCTCAAATTTTAGAAGAAAAATACGGCACAACGCTATTAAAATTTTTTTTAAAAATTGCATTCCAATTTAATTTTGTCTTCTAAAATTTGAGAAATTTCTTTTTTTTCTATTTTATCTTTTAACTAGGTGCCTCAAAATCATAAATATCCCAAAATATAGGATACTTAATAAAGTTCCGTCTTCATTTATCAATAGAAAAGAGCTTTATCACAAGACCTTTGTTTTATATTTTGTACTGGAACTTTCTTGTTTCGGCCTTTTAAAGAAAAAGAAAAGCATAAAAAAAATCTAATTGAAAAAAAAAGTTGCCATTTCTCTTTTTCTAAACGTTTCTTAGTTCATTCAAGTTGTCGACTTTTCTTGAAATACTGATCTTTCAGATGCATTTTTTCTTTAGGTTTAATCAAAATCATAATCATAACATAATTTGAATAGCATAATAAAAATTCTTAACTTTTAATTTTTTTCTTCCCTTTGTAGATCAGCTATGAAATAAAAAATATGCTATGAAACAGCCGTTTCCCGTTCGATCAGATCATACTTTAACTCGAACTAGAAAAAAATTAATAGGATATTAAAATAATAGACAGTGTCGGTCTATAAAAATCATTTTTTTTATCACAATTTCCCAAGAATTTAAGGGCCAATAATTAATTATCGAGGACGTTCAAAGCCTGAAAATTAATCTTCAAAAACTTAAGAAGGACTACGAAAATTTCCGCTAAGTTAAGACATCTTTTGAAAGTGTTTGAATGGAACATGTACGTTCGCGTTCATTTTTGAAACATGTGAACGACCAGGTTAGTATTCCGTAATTTAGGTTCAAAATTTATTAACTATCAGAAACGTCAAAAAGTTTCTTTGATAATTTTCCAAAAATTCTACTAAAATAGCAGCTTTTTAGAAATTTTATGATTTCGAAGCTTGGTTCATGCATTTTTGTTGAACTATACAGTCAAACCAGACCATCTACTAAAAGAAAGGTGTTTTTTTACCAAGCAACTTTAGGAACTTTGAGCACTCTTCAAAAGAACAACTTTTGTGTATCTCTCTTAATCATCAACAGCTTAATGATATTTTTATTTCCTATGGCCTAAATGTGCTTCCGAACTTGGTTAAGCTGCATTGTTCACGTTGGAATCTTTTTTTTAAACTTAATTATTCTGTTAACAGCTTAGTCTACCACCGTCTTTCTTTGCAAAAAATAAGAGCCAGTTCGATTGCAGCTTTTAAAAATTGACTTAACCAGTTTTTTTCTTTAGATTAAAATGTTTTCATTAAGAGAAATTAAACATGGCGATGTTTCAACATGAATTCAAAGTAGCATTATGTTTTAATTGGGTTAAATTTTTTAACTTTAATTTGCACTTGCTGTTAATATAAAATTTATTACGAACTAAAATACTCAAATAAACACCCATCATTACTAGAAGAAACAAAACAAGATAAGCTGTTTAAGTTTTTTCTAATTAAAACCAAAAATGATTATCAAGAGAATTTTGGTTAAAATTACTTAAATTTTACATAATTTTATTTTTTAATTATTGACAATAGTTTAGTTTGGGTTAGCTCAGATTTTGATAATTTTTATTTTGTTTAATAAAAAAATTTTAGATAATTAGTTTAAATCAAGAAATAAACTAGTACAAATCAATGCCTTTTTTTTAGTAAACATTTTTATTTTCATCATAATCATAAAAAAAATGAATTCAAAAGAACTTTCAACGGTCTCGAATCTATTTGGTTATCAAAATATTGTACAAGCGCATAATCAAACAAATGACAATACTTCTCTATTAGCCGAATTGAATTCAATCGAATTAAATATTCAAAATGTTTTATTAGCCATGTTTTTAATAATTTTAGTTATTTTTACAGTATTTGGAAATATATTTGTGCTTATAGCAATATTTTTTGATTTTCATTTGAGATCACCAACGCATTATTTAATGGGATCACTTGCCATAGCTGATTTACTTATGGGTTTACTTATTCTACCGTTATCGTCTATACAACTTTATTTTGACAAATGGTTCTTTGGTGATAAGCTTTGTGAATTTTGGCTAAGTAAGTTTTACTTAATTTTTATTTTCATAGACCTCGAAATCACAATTTATTGAGTATTATATTTCAAGTATCATGGGTGATAAACGATCCATTTTTTTTTTCATTTTTATTTAATAACTATTATTCAATAATTGAAAGCTCTTCGAATCTTCGTCAAGTAGTTAATTACAAGCTCGATTAAAATGCATTTATAATGTATCCTTAATTTAAATTTGAAGATGATTTCTAATTAATTTTACATAAATCTATCAGAAATCAAGGAGGGTGAAATTTGACTTTATATATTTGCATTAACTGTAAAAAATACATTTTTTTGAAATTAAACTAGAACTCATTAATGAAGTTAAGTATTTCAGTATTGAAATTTAAAACTAAAAGATTATTGAGTAAATTTATGTTTTACTAACAGAGCTTGTCATTAACAAAAAAGTCAGTTACTGTTTATGAAAGCTTTTCCAAAGGGATTTAAAAATAAAAAATCGAACGAACATTGACAATCAGCACTGTTATTCTCGATCTTTCAGTACTCGTCTCGTGTTTAGCAATTCACTCTTTTGAAAAAAGCAAGCGCGATTTCTCTAGAGTTACAACTATTACTCTATCCCATCCAAGTAATAAAATATTTTTTTTTAAAGCAACAGATGTACTGTTTTCAACTGCGTCCATTTATCTTGTTTTAGTAATAAGTATCGATCGATACATAGGGGTAAGATTTGAAAGTTAAAATTTTTGAAAAAAGTTTTCTCTAAAAAAATTTTTAACAGATAACACGGCCATTGAAATATAACATGATAATAACAAAAATGCGGATGTATATGATAATATTATTGGCATGGACAATTAGCTTAATTGTTTCACTAGCACCGCAAATAGGGATGAAATCCCTTCAAATTGTAAATATGCAATGTGAAGTAAATGAGAACATGGCGTACACTTTATTTTCAGCATTATTTAGTTATTTCATTCCATTAATTATAATCTTAATTGTTTATTATCGAATATACAAAGAAGCTACAGCGCAAAGTGATTTTCTAAAAACCGGTATAAAAACATCCAAAACACAAGACGGCTCTGGTGCTATTATTACCTTAAGAGTGCACATTGGTCCTACATCGAGTAAACGAGTTCCATTTGTCTGCACTTGCAAAGATTATAAACATTCGTTATCAGCTAGACATAGCTCGGATGTTAGAAAAGATAGTGAGCGTTTTTCATCTTATTCTCTGGACAAAGAAAATGTGTACGACGCGGACAAGTTTTTATTAAAAACTGAAAGTCTAACTGAATCGAAACTAAGTTTTTATAGAAAAAGTCGCGAAAATAGTTCCATTAATGGACTTTGCAAATTTTGTAATTTAAAATTGAATGCAAGTAGTTTAAACTTGTCAAAAAATACTTTCACTGGATCGGGTCTGTTGAGCAACAAATTAGCAAAATTTAAATCAGAGAAAAAAGCAGCTCAGACTCTTGGAATTGTTGTTGGATGCTTTATTATTTGTTGGTTTCCGTTCTTTATAACCCTACCAATAAGTAAGTATTTCTTTTAAAATCTAACCAAAAAAATTAATTGTAATTTTCGATGTGTTTAAAGGAGGATTTAAATTGTTTGAGATTCCAAAAACAATTTGTAGTTTTTTTTTCTGGCTTGGTTACTGCAATAGTGCAATGAACCCTTTGATATACGGTCTATCAAGTCGAGAATTCAGAAAGTACTTTTATTAAACCCTTTTATTGATTTTATCTAATCTTTTTATTGTTAAAAAGGGCGTATAAAGGAATTTTAAAGTGTAATTTAAAGTATCGAAACAAATTAGAGATCGATAAGTTTTCAAATTTAAATTTTAAAACTAATTTTAAAAGCTTTAACTCATGAAATAAGTATTTTTAAAAAACTTTAATTCCCGAACTATTTATGAACAAAGTTTTTGCGTTAGAGTTAAACTATTAAATTGTAAAAGCATTAGACTAATAACAGTAAGAATCGAATTACAATTACATGACGCTTAATTTTAATTTTAAATCAAAATTTTAAATATTCTATAAAGCAGTCTGTATTAAATATCAACATTTGATGTTCTGGAAAGATCTACGTGAATAATTACTTTATGATTTGATCCAAATTTAAATAAATTTTTTCTCCAAAAAATTATATTTTTTAATTCGTTTGGATTCTTTAAATTATTTTTTCTTGAAATCGAAATCAAGTTTCCGAATCCGGTTGCTTATATGCCTAGTATCACATAGTACAAGTCTGAAATAAGTTAATGAAAAAAATAAACACATAAAAAAAATTGTTCATTTAATAAAAAAATCAAAAAAATCATTCGGTCATACGACAATTATGTAGAAACCCTAGACCTCTTTCTCTGTACCCCCAACCTTGTTGATAAGGTGATGGATTTCAAAGTTATCAGTGATTGGGATATGACTAGTGATCACTTTCCTGTGACTGTTTCCCTTTCTATGGAATATTCAGTTTTAGAAACGGGTGAATTTTCTTGATTAGATTTTGATTTTAAGAGAGCTGACTGGTCCAAATTTAAATCTCTCCTTGCAAACTCACCTTCATTGTCACATTTCTCTGATGTGGATATTCTTTGTGACCAAATTCCTAAATCGATTATCACCTGTGCAGAAAAAAGTATTCCTCGCAAAACGTCGAGGCAATTTAAGTCATCTCTCCCTATTGAGATTGTTAACACTATTAAGGCTAGAAGAGAAGCTAGACGTACTTTAAAAAAGACAGGTGCTCCCTCTGACAAAACTGAGTACAACAGGCTCACAGCAAAGCTAAAACTAAGTCTCAAGGAGTTTAGAAATCAAAACTGGATTAGGTTCATTGAATCTTTTGGGAAAAGCCCCGTGTCAAGTGTGTCCTTTTGGCGTGGGATTAACAAATTTAAGAAAAAGAGCTCAGCTAAAGCTTTCCCGACTCTAATCAAAGATGGAATCGAATACAAGTCAGACTGAGATAAAAGCAACCTTTTTGGTAAGATCCTTGAATCAACCTTAAAACTCAATGATCTTAATGATAGAGCCACTGACGAAGAAGTTAAAAAAAAAGATCCTTGAGATTCTTAGCAAACCGAATGACTCTGATTTTGAGCCAATCAGCCTTTCAGAACTTAAACTTGCCATCAAAAAATCCAACGAACGTTCTACTCCAGGGCTTGATAAAATTTCTAACAGTATGCTTAAAAATCTAACTCCTAATATTCTGGACGATATCCTGTCCTTATTTAACTTAAGCTTACTAAAGAGTTAGTTCCCCTTAAACTGGAAAATAGCATGTATCTCAATGATCCCCAAAAAGGAAGGCATGTCCAACGACCCCTCGAACTATAGACCTATAAGTATCACGAGTTGCTTGGGGAAAATTTTGGAAAGAATCACGGAAGGACAGCCGATTATTTAATTTTCTTAATCCAAAAGATTAGCGAGTCCTTTGTCTTAAGCAAAAGTGTTTGTAGTTTATTCCTAGATATTTCTAAAGCATTTGATCGTGTATGGCATGAAGGTCTTATTTATAAGCTTTTTCGTATGGGTGTCCCTATTTATCTCATTAAATGGATTATATCCTTTCTTCATCTAAGACAATTTTGTGTAGTGGTCAACGGGAGGTTCAGTAAGAGAGATAGGTCGTTTATGAGTTACTCTTTACTTTTCGCAGATGACCTGGTAACATTCTTTATCAACAACAAACCCGGTAACCTTCAAGCTATCATCAATAACTATCTTAAGGAACTAGAACCTTGGTTAGTGCGTTGGAAAATGAGTGTCTCACCTGAAAAATCGTCTTATGTGATCTTTACTAGAGGCAAAACCAAGTTAAATTTGAATTTAAGTCTCTTTAACCGCCCAATACCTTCAGCTAACTCAACTAAATTTCTTGGCATAACATTTGATGATAGACTTACTTTTAAAAATTATGTTGATGAAATTAGAGTGAAATGTTCCAATAGGTTAAACTTAATCAAAGTCCTTTCTAGAAAAGGTTGGGGTAGTGTTGGCACTTTTTTAAAATTTGTCGATTTTAATCGACCGACACAATAAAAAAATTGCGTCGACACGACAGGACGTCTTGTTTTTTAGTGTCGACACGTATCGACGTAATAAGAATATACTGTCGACACATGTCGACTCAAAAGTCGATGACTGTCGACTCGAGTCGACACTAAAAAATAATATGTCGTGTCGACATAAAAAAAAATTTGTCGATAGATGTCGACACAAAAAAAAAAAAAATAGTCGACAAAAAATCGGTGTCGACACATTATTTAAGTTGAGATGGCTACCCAGTGCTTCAAATTTGAACCCTATCCCGTTATTCATTACTTAATTTAGAGTGAAGAAAATATTGGGATATGCTTTTTTTGCTTTAGACCTGAGTTTATATTTGTTTGTTTGGTAGCCATCTCAACTTAAATAATGTGTCGACACCGATTTTTTGTCGACTATTTTTTTTTTTTTTGTGTCGACATCTATCGACAAATTTTTTTTTATGTCGACACGACACGACATATTATTTTTTATTGTCGACTCGAGTCGACAGTCTTCGACTTTTGAGTCGACATGTGTCGACATTATATTCTTATTACGTCGATACGTGTCGACACAAAAAAAAAAGACGTTGTGTCGTGTCGACAATAAAAAAAATGGGTCGACCCTAGTCGGTTGTGTCGATTCGCAACACTAGGTTGGGGCCTAACACCGTCTACTTTGAGTATTTTTTACAAGACCCTTATTGGCTCTATCCTAGACTACTCCTTCCCCTGTCTAAATCTTCTTTCCAACGAGAGTATTAGAAAGCTCCAAGTAGTACAGAACACCGCGATAAGAAGTATCCTTAAAATCAGATTGGAGACCCCATTGGAACAATTAAATCACCAAGCACTTAATTTACTCAGGATTCACAGATTAGATAATCGTCTTTTTGATCTCAATGAGAAGTACATTAAAAATGCACTTCAAAACTCAGTCCCGTTAGTGGTCAGATTAGTGAAAGAGTATAGGTCTTTTTCAGGTCCCAGAGAGATTTCTAACCTCGCAACTCCACTGTGTAGTTTGTATCTTACAATCGATGAGTTTACTTTACAATAATTTCTAGTTTCCCCTTTCTCTTCCCTTGATAATGTATTTAATTAAAAAATGGATAAAATTGGCAACAACTTGTTTTATACACTAAATTTTTTAATTTTCTCGCTCAAACATATATTTTTCTCTTTCTTGTACTTTTATGTGTCATCTAGTCTATTTACTTTTTAGAATTTCTATTAATTTTTTTATTTTTATTTTTTTTTTACATGTCCAAACTTTAATTTTAAAATATTAACTTTCTTTTTATGCTCATTTTAAATTATCCTGAAGGAGCTTAGGCTCGAACAGGTTTTTTACAAAATAAAAAAAAAAAAAAATCATTCAAAAAATGGACTTTATACCCAAATTTCTTTATGCATCTGCTTAAACTGATATAGTCAATATCGAAAATAAAACACTAAAGCCAGAATATTATATTTTTGTGGGACCTTTGGGGTTGTCACTAAAATCCGGACACGGACAGCCGGACACGGAATTTTAGCTATCTAAAATCCGGACACGGACAAAAAAAAAGCAAACTAAAATACGGACACGGACTGGTTAAGAATCTCCTAAAATTCGGACACGGACCGGTTTTAACTAAAATACGGACACGGACAAAATTTCAAAAACGTTTTAAAATCAACCTTTAATTACAAAAAAGAAATTTATTTTAAAAAAAGGAAACAAAAACAGAAAAATATTTAATTGACATTTAAAAAAATTCCATTTTTTTATTTTAATTTTCTATCTCTTGATAATAAATAAGGCAAGATCTTTTAATACGCCTAGATATTTATGGGGATTATTTCCTTGGGAGCTCTTTGAACTTTCTGAACTTTTATTTGAATTGTTTGAGTCCTCAAAGTCAAGTTGACTAAGTTTTTCTAACAAATTTCATAGATTATCGACTCAATTTTGCAAGATGGACGCAGAATTACACTATCGATATCTCGCTACAACTTTTTGCTTACGGAATCCTCTGTCCGTATTTTAGTCTTCAAAAGAAAATTCCGTGTCCGGATTTTAGTAATTCAAAAAAATTTAGTCCGTGTCCGGATTTTAGATAGCTAAAATTCCGTTTCCGGCTGTCCGTGTCCGGATTTTAGTGACAGCCTACCTTTGGCACTCAAAATCCAATTTAATTTAATCTACAATTTGCATAAGTTATATTTTATCAAAAATGTTGGTATTTCGATAAATTTAATGACCCGGATTTGATAACTTCGAATCTAGGTTCGTTCACGTATTAACCTTTACGAGTAAACTTTTCGCATTCGTTTTATAAGCTTGAACAGAATACAATATTATAAGTCGATCTGTTTGACGAAACTAAAAAAACGACTTAATCGCTTTATTGATTAGTACTTATATTAAAAAAAAAACAGAAACTGTTTGTTGAAATAGTCACAATAGGTGATACAACTATAAGTACGCCATTACATTTTGCAAAAGCTAAATAGATCGAGATTATAAGTGTTATGGCATTGTTAGAATATAGATTGTACAATAGAGCTAAAATAATCGGCTGTGGGGCTTATTTAAGCCGCTTATCTTAATAATAATTCAAAAAACTTTTTCAAAACAAATGAGATAGTTAGGCCTTCTTAAAAATTATATAGTTGTGATGGGTCTTTTCTCCATTTGTCTTCAAAAAAGGACTTTTAATGGGACACTCGTAAACAACTAAATACGGTATGTGAAATTTTATTTTAAGTGAATCCTAGGACATTTTTAAAATTTAACTTGGATAGGTAAAAATTATTGATTGATTTTCTTTTGAAATAATTTGGAAACTCGAGAATTTATACTGCTAAGCATCTTTCTTGTGTTTCTGAGAAACTAGTGGATATAATGTAAAATCTAAAAATTAATTATCAATACCCTTATGATCATTTAAAATCGAAGATAATTTGAGATGTCCTATTCAGATTCGGTTTAACATTGTTCTTTGAAAATATTCGCGATCAACTTTTAAGATTTTCAAAACATGTTCTTAGAAAAGTTCAATGGTAACTTTAAAATTTTAAAGATAATGGGGCTACAATACGCTGAACATACAAAGGTAAAGAGACAAGCAAATTAGAGAACATATTATTGCGAGGAACGAGCTAATTAACCACACAAGACCGAACGGTTTTGTCGTGAATCATTTTGGTTGGACGGGAAAGCCAATGATTTAATTGGATAAAAATCGAATCAATTCGCGAAAATATTAATTTTTATTGGATAACGTAACACACAACTAAACATTTTTTGCTAATTGAATTAAAAAGAAATTAAAGACAAAATTAAATAGGTTGTTAATTGATTTACATTTCAATCAACAAAAATTAATTGACAAATTAGGTTTACCTTGATTTTTGGACTAAAATCGAAAGAAAAAACTATCAAAGGCAGGAGAAATCTTTAGAGAAGTCGACGAGCCAACTCAAAATAGTCAAAATCAGGCTGGAGTCTCAAACGAAACTGTTCCAGAGATAAAACAAACCTCGATTGAGAAAAACGTCCGGTTAATTGAAAACACATCGCTCGCACGAGGAATTCCAATTTCGAAGTCCTTTGAATATCATTCAATCAAAGACGTCGTACAATCGCAATTTTGACAATTGGCTGAGAATATTGACTCAACATATGGAAACTTTTTTTTTCATTAGATTTATTTTTAAAATTTTTCATTTGCGTATTTAAAATTTTTTGCAATATTTTTTAATGTTAAATTTCAGAATTAACTGCGCAATTTTTCAAAAAAAAGCTTGAATGAAAAAAAAATTGCCATATGCAGTTTTCCTTAAAAAATTTTTTTTTTTTTTTGTTGGACCAATTTCAATCAAGGATAGTCAAATTTATTTACAAAGTTAGTCTAAAAATAAATCAAATGAAATATTTTATTGTTACTGTTTCTTTTCTCTATTACAGTAAATCAAAATATGATTTACTGTAAATTGATGTTAAATTATTTAGATGTTATGAAAATAATGTTTATGAAATTGATGTTAAAATAAGAATAACGAAACTAATGTTAAAAATTATTTAAGGAAATTAATGATAAAACCTTTTTAAGGAAAATAATGTCAAAAAAAATTTTAACAAAAAGATCTAAAAAAAAATGATGTTATTTTTATTTTTTTAAATTTAAGAAAAAAAAGAACTCTTGTTTAGCATTTGTACGACCTATAACAGAAACTCCGCTGAAGTCAAACATTTTATGTTAGCTCGGTGTCAATTTATAAGGTACCGTAAATCCTCTCTATTTGTACCCAGAAAATATTACCTTTAACATAAGGTTTATTTTTCCACTTTACAGTCGGAAAATACCTCATTCTAACCAGAGATAGGGACTCCCAAAATGAGACTCGAGTCTTTATGGACTCGAGTCCGACTCAAGTCCTAGGAGTGGGACTCAAGTCCAAGTCTTTATTTTGTTGTAAAATCGACTCGGACTCTAAGTCTAAGTCTTTTAAAATTTAGCGACTCAGACTCGAGTCCGAGTCTCAGAGATATAGTAAAAGACTTGAGTCTTTGAATTGAGTTGCATGAGGCAAGTTTGAAAAAAATTATGACAAATGAGCCTCACTCCCCACTAAAATATCAAAGACTTATCATTTTTGGGAAGGAGATTTATTAAATTTCTTTTTCACACAAGCGGTTTTACAAAATCAATTAATCAATTAAAATAAAAAAGAAGAAAACGATATATTTTTTTTCTCATAACAGTTTTCTTATTCTTGTCGGCTGTTCTTTTTGAAAAATTTATCGTTAAATATTAAGTCAAGAAACTTTAGAGTTCAATGTCTCCACCGCTTTATGACAAAATTCTTTCTTTCTTTAAGTTTTTCTTCATTTAGACATTCATCATTATCTTTTTAGTACAATTCCACGGTCTTTGTCGCCATGCTGACTTAGCGGTTAGAGCGTAGAATGGCTAATATAGGGACACTAGTTCGGTCAAAAAAAAATTCTTAACAAAAATTTTCGACTCGAGTTTTAAGGACTCTGAGTCGCACTTCTGAGTCCGACTCGGACTTGGACTCATGAGTCTCTGAAAATTTTTCATAGACTCAGACTTGAGTCCGAGTCTTTAGAGTTGGAATGACTCGGACTCGAGTCTGAGTCTTATGAAAAATAACGAGTCCCTATGTCTGATTCTAACTGATTCAGCCTTATCTTTAAAATAAGATATTAGAAATCTAACTCAATACTTCACCAATCATTATATTTAAAAAAAATTACACGGTACACTTATTAGTATTAATTTGACTAAAAAGATAGAAGTTTTTTTATTGTGTCAAGTACTGACTTAAACGAATCTGAAAAATAGTATCAAACAAAGATAGTGCCTCGATTATTTGAACCGTTTTGGTAACATCCAATCATACTAATTAATTGTTTTGTTTTTTTTTAATTGACATTAATTTCCTTAACATTAAAATTTAATTGGCAAAGTAAAATTTTTGATCAGTTTTCAATTTTCATTTTTGCTCAAAACTTTTTTTTAAAAATTGTAAATTGCAATATTGCAAATCTGCTCTGTTTTGAATAAATTATTTCAATTTTTTTTTTAAATAAAATTTTAGTTCAAAGACAAGTAATACACTATTAAAAATTAAAAAAAACACAATGTTTCATTCCAAAAACTTAAATTACCACTAAAGACTAAATTTTTCTGATTATAAAATTTTTAATAAAATCTAAGTCGGTTGAATTCTTGAAATTCTATAATTCTCTTTTATTTCTAAAATTTACGCTCGTTATAATCGTCTTCTATTTATTTATTCATCATCTGTAAAAAAATACATTTTAACAACTCTAAAAATCTTTTTCAGAAGCTTTTGATCAGAACTAAATCAGTAAATAGTTAAGTTGAAATACTGAAAAATTCAAAAGACCAAACAATAATTGGTAAACGTGAACAAAAATATTAAACTACAAAACAACAAATGAAACACAATTAAGGAGAAAAAGAAGAATGAACGTTGTTATGTCCGATTCCAAATATAATCTAACCTTGATGTAAACCACCATGCACTTCCATACTGTTCCACTTTTGAATTAATTTATACTTTTAGAGTTTCTATGCAATTGAACAAACCTCGCCTTCAAGGCGAAGTTTCGTATGAGTCATCAATCGAAAAAGAGTCATTTTGAGTCATCTGGTCAAAAAACGATCGAAATGACCAAAAACATATTAATAAATTTTTACATTCAAAAGACCGAAATCACCAGATTATTTAAAAATTCAATTGTCTTTTTCGCTAAGATCAAAGCTGCTAAAATGATGTTTGTCGTGAATTTTTTGCTTCAACAACACAAATATTCATTATTGGTGACATCTAATGGACCAACAAATCTGGTGAGTAAGAAATCTCTTTTAAAGCGGACCCTTGAAAAACATACACCCGGGTGTATTTTTGAAAACATACTGCCATTGTGTACGGATTTTTTTTCCCATCGGAAATGGCCCAGCAACAATGGTAGCTTGTTTGCTTCAGATTTATTATGGTAAGGTAGTTTAACTTCTGATACAATAATTGATCCGTGTCTGAAATGATTTTTTCATTAAAAACGCCATTTTCCTTTGGCGTTTTGTATCTCTATAACCGAGCATCCCAGATAAAAATGGATTATATATTTATGTAGATCTCGTTGAGAGCTTTCGATTGATATATAAAAATGGTGGGTGTATACAACAACTATGGGGGTTATATTAGGTTCCTTTGAGACTGAAAAGTGAAAACTCAGTCTTCTTCCCCAAATAACTTCATAGGGGGTTTAAATATGGTATAATTTTGTAGCCCTTCATTTACTCTACCTTATATGAAAATAATTTTGTGCATACCTCACTTCGTGTAAAAGTTACACCAGGGTGTATGTTTTCAAAAATACATGTGTATGTTTTCCAAGGGTCCTGATTATTAAGGTTTAGAAAAATCAATGATTTAGATCTAGAAAAGCCAACAATTTAGGTGTTGTGTTATTGTAAATTTTATCTTTTAAACATGTTTCTTTTAAAACACCAAATTCTTTGATGTTATTAACATAAAATTTATCTTTAATAATTTTTTTGTTTTTAATTTAAAGGGTCATGGTTCATAATCGCCCGTCTGCATTTTTTGGCACGCTTGGCTAGTTAATAGTTTAGAAACTTGGAACATGGACTTCATAAAATGACGTATGTTTAAAATCCTGGTCAAAAAATTTTTTTTCGACAATGAAAGCTGGATGAGATTTCATTCGAGATGGATTCAAAAAATATTGTAAAACGAGCATATTTAGGTAGTTAATTTTTAAGTTTCTAACCATTAGTCCAACAGCAACTACTTAAGAAAATCAACAAGCATCGAAAACTTCATTTTAAACTATGATTAATATCATCATCAAAGTTTTTATTTTAAAAATTTTTTCATTATATCAATTTTGTGCAAAAAATTTCATTAAAAGATTTCATTGTATATATAATAATACTGAGTCAAATTATTTTTTGGAATCTTTGGATCTTGACTCATTCTAACTCTTAAAAACAATTTCACTTATTCCTTGATTATATTTTATTTAATTAAATAATGATCTAAATGATCTATAGTGTCGAGACGACGCCGAAGCAAATAAAAAATAAAGTTAAAGATCTTTTTCTATTCCTTTATTTCTAAAAAAATCTTTCATAGAAAATATTTGTTATCCGGAAATTCTGATCTTTGATATTTCTTGAGTTATTTTCATGAAGTTCAGCCGGATTCAAATTGTCTATGTCAAAGAAGCCAGATCCATTGAATAATTTCATCACAAAATGATTCAAATTATGGAGTGTCATTCCTATCAAAAAGTATCTATTAAGAAGATTTAGTAAATCTAAATAAAAATTTTTAAAAATGTTTTTTTACTTTGCTTCATCTAAATCTATAAATATTGGTACATCTTTAACCTCTGCTTCACTTTGTCCATTATTGACGATCAACATAATAGGTGGCTTTTTACTAACAAATGATGGTTTTGAAACGTGCAATATTTCATTACACTCATCGTCTCTAATTATTTTAAAACTTTAGAAAATTTGATCTAACGTAATTGCTCGATTTTTATGACATGTCACAAATACCGAAACTGCCATGTTAAAGGGATGGTAATTTCGGTATTTGTGAGATGTCACAAAAATCGAGCAATTACGTTAGTTTTGTAAAGTAATTATTCTGTTATTCAGTGTATAATTTGAAAAAAATTACCTCTCTAGCTCACAGCCATCAATCTCAATAAATGTTTTTGAACCACAAGTTCTTTGAATTTTATAGTCAAAAAAACGAGAATCTGGTCTCAGTTTCATATTGCTATCAAACCTTTAGAATGGAACATTACAATTTACACAATAAGAATTACCATAAAAATTATACTTTAGGCTAAACGAGGAATATGTTTGAACTGGTGACTTATTTATAATGCAGTTTTTAGTTGGACACCTATAAACAACATTATACGATTGAAGACATGAATATCTCGATATAAAAGCTTCATATTCTGACCCAAAGCAGTCATAAGAGTAAAAATTATTTGAAATATGTTTTTTTTCAATCCGAGAATTAATTTTAATCCAAGCCAATCTGGCAAAATCCCACTTTTTTTTATCTAAAAATGATTCAACTTCGCCCAAAAAAGAAGAATAGAAGTTGCAATAATTTTTTTTTTTATATTCGTTTAAGATATCTTTCTTCTTTTTTGCTATTACATACGAAATCAAAATAAAATAGTCTATTGAGCAAGTGTTTTTAATCTCAATAAGATCATTTCCGTGATCGAAGAGAGATCCATTTTTTGGAATTAGCTTCTCAACAATCCTCATGTTATTCATACTAAAAAAAGATTTTTAATTTAGGGTTAAAAATTAGTCATCAAACAAAAAATAAATTTTTAAAATATCATATATCCTTGTTATCAGATGTGGACTTAAACCCGAGACACGTGTTGTATTCAATATTAAGATTTTTCGTTTTTCCAGTCAATCAGAAAATTCGATTCAAACCGTGACTCAGATTTTAGTGCACATCTGATTTCACGATAATACGGTAAAAAGAAAGTTTTAATTTTTTAAGGTTCTAAAACGAAGAAAAGCATATAAAAAATATGCCAAGACTAAGATGCTATTTTACTTTGATGAATAAAAAATATTAATTTTTATAATAGTTACCTGCTTTCAAGATAAGCTAATTTTGAAATATCAGATAAGTCAGAACCTGTGAATAGTTTTGAATAAAATTAAAGGATTACACAAAGCTAATAAAATTATACCTCTAATTTCTTCAGTTTTAAGATCAGAACCAAGATTTTTTACTTTTTGAAAGTAAAAGCCTTTTTGTCTATGTATTTTCTTTCCTTTGTTCCATTTCTCTTCTTCTATTATTTTAGTTTTACCAGAGTTGACAGGTTGTAAACAGGTTTCGTTGTAGTAAAGTAAATATTTCGAAAGTAAGCGCTTATAAAGTGATCCAACAAATGCACTGGGCATTACCTTTTCTCCTTTCAACATATGTTTTTTCAAATATCCGAACCAATTTTCAACCGGGTTATTAGAGAGTCTTGTAACGTCTTTTATTGAACCATCAAAGTTGAAGATTCCAGTCCATAATGGAACAAGGTAGAAATAGTTTTCTACTATTTTGAATAGCTCAGGATTAAAATAGCGATTCGAATTTAAAGCTAACTCTTTTTCAGTGTCCTTAAATCGTTTCGGAAATATCGATATCAAATACTTTAAAAAGCTATCAAAATGTGATGACCTTTTGACTGTGTTTTCGAAGTTTGCTTCAGATATTTCGTTTAGTTTTCTCTCAATATCGACGGTGTCATTCTCTTTATTAAATTCATCAAAATCGATTTTTCTTTTACTAATGTTTTTTTCAATATTATGCAATGACGTTAAAACATCACGATTTTCAACCTTAAAAAAAATTGTTAGCTGAATTAATTCATAGAATATACTTTAATTGAATAAAATTTTGAAAAAAGAATCGAGAATGACTATTGAAAATTTTTTTTTACTAAATTCGAAAAAGGTCGAACTGCGCGAGCTTTTTATGCGTATTTTAATTGTGGATTTTCGAATCATTTTCTTTTAACTTTTTTGAAAT
Organism: Brachionus rubens; assembly: GCA_022207745.1. NCBI lineage: Eukaryota > Metazoa > Rotifera > Eurotatoria > Ploima > Brachionidae > Brachionus > Brachionus rubens. The sequence goes on along the minus strand of JAJVHD010000009.1, from coordinate 770,409 downwards.
CAATAAATTTTCGGGTGTATTTTTGAAAACATACACCCTGGTGTAACTTTTACACGAAGTGAGGTATGCACAAAATTATTTTCATATAAGGTAGAGTAAATGAAGGGCTACAAAATTATACCATATTTAAACCCCCTATGAAGTTATTTGGGGAAGAAGACTGAGTTTTCACTTTTCAGTCTCAAAGGAACCTCATATAACCCCCATAGTTGTTGTATACACCCACCATTTTTATATATCAATCGAAAGCTCTCAACGAGATCTACATAAATATATAATCCATTTTTATCTGGGATGCTCGGTTATAGAGATACAAAACGCCAAAGGAAAATGGCGTTTTTAATGAAAAAATCATTTCAGACACGGATCAATTATTGTATCAGAAGTTAAACTACCTTACCATAATAAATCTGAAGCAAACAAGCTACCATTGTTGCTGGGCCATTTCCGATGGGAAAAAAATCCGTACACAATGGCAGTATGTTTTCAAAAATACACCCGGGTGTATGTTTTTCAAGGGTCCGCTTTTTCTTTACTCAAAATTATTATCAAGGTTCCAATACAAATTTGTAAAATATATGCAAGTAATATTATGTTTAAAATCGAATTTCGTTGATCTAATAATGTTTACAAAAATTATTGTTATCGAAAAGAATATTTAGAGGTTTTCAGAAAATTTATTCTAGTGTCTGAAACTTAATAATAATTATTTTGAACAAAGCATGTATCATATAAGAAGATTAACACTTGTATAAACTTTCAAATTTTTTACTAAACCTTGATAAAAATTTTGAGTAAAGAAAAAAAAGCCAATTGATGAAACAGCTCCTTCCTCATTAATCATTCTGTGTTTTTACATTTGAAATTGATTAACTCGGTAAGAACGAAGCTTTAATCTTTAACTGATGCCCTTTGAAGGTCAATCTCTCTTTACTTTACTTCTTCAGATCAACTCATTGCCTGAAGATAGGTATAGAATTCTTTAAAAAATTTATAGTTGTTTTTTGTTTTTGTTCAAAAAAGAAAGAAAATAAGATTAATCATGATTGATATTTGATCGCTTTAACTGAATAAATAAGTGCAAATAGATTCCTTTAAATTGAGACTTTTTTTATAACTATATGTAATACTAGTTAAAGATGCATTTGAATTTTTATTTCTTACCTCGATATTGAAAAGACAGTAAACGTCGAATAAATGCTTCTCAAACTCTTCAATACTTAGTGAATTTTGTAAAAGTGTAAAGCCAAAAATGAATGTTTTTCGAACTTCGTTCTCAATTCGTAATTTATCTACTTTTGAAATGACCAATTTTAAAAAGTGAGTTGAACATAAAACAACTTTGGTGTTCATTAGTTGATACAAACAACAGTCGTGTTTTGCTTTCTTTAAAACGATTAAATCAAAGCAATAATCCAAATAATGACGAATCGTACAGTTGTTAAAAATTTCAAGAAGAGAATTAATAAATGCCCAGGAGAAATCAACAACAATGGCAAATGGGTATTTCATAAATTCTGAACCAATAATTGACTCAATATGCTTTTTAAAACTAAACAAGTATTTTGATATAGTAGTCGATTTATGACACGAAGATAAAAAATCATATATTGAGACTATCGTTTTTGTTTCAGGATCATGCATTATTAAAGAAAACAAGAATGGTGTTTTCTGGCCTGGAATATTTTTTAAAACTGATCCAGTAGCATCGAGATGCCACACTGGATTAACCTTTTGGATTTTCAAACACATTTTAATCTAAAAAATACAGTTTTACTTAAAATTAAAATTTTTGAATGTAATGGGTTGAATGAAAATTTCAGAGCGTTTGTTCAGTAAAAAAAATATATTTTGACTCTTTCGCTTCCAAAGTTTCCCCCTTAACAGTGTAATCAATATCATGATAACAATACCATTATGAGACTAAAACTTATTTTTAAAGTTTTATTTTACCTGAATAAACGTTTTGAAATTCATTTAACTCATCTGAATTTCGTACTTTAATGGTATTACTTGTATCTCATTTAGTAACATCAAACCAAAAGGATATTCAACGATTTCTTGAATATATCCAGAAAGACTTTTTGTTGGAAAACAAATTTTCTGACAAAGCGAAAGAGCGGCTCTTGAATCAACAGAATAGTCATTGCTTATTTGGTATTGATTTTTCACTTCTTTTTTTAACATTTTTAAAACATTTTTGTTTGTCATCTTAGCTAAAACATATTTAAATGTTTTAAAACCTTTTAATTTTTTAAAAATCTTAAACAAGCTACCTTCAAAGAAGTCAACTTCACAATTGTTGATAAAGTTATGAATTACAGCCTCATCAATTACATTTGAAATACCTTTGCTCATCACCTCTAAACCCATCTCAGTTCTTGATTCACCTGAGCAGCGTCTTTTTTTGATAATTTTTTGATGGCTACAAATTCCTTTTATGTCAATAATAACATAAATATCTCCTGTTTCGTCTGGCTTAGTTTTTACATGACAATGGTATTCTGCAGAACAATGTATGTACAAACATTTGTATAGACCCGTCCAGTATGTTTTATTGCTAAACCAATTATAGATATTTTTAAGCCAGCATTTCATTCCGAATTGTTCTTGCAGTTTGTAACTTAATCGATCGTGAAAATCTACAAGAAATCTCTTTCTCGGACAATTTGGTTTTATTTTTGAAAGGTGATTTACCCATTCATTTTTTGTAAAGCTTGCAATATAATGTTTTTCAAAAGTGGACATCTGAAAAGAAGAAACACAATTAAACATATAAAACCCTGGTCATTCAAAGCTTCCAAAAATGAACGTTCATGAACATTCGTGAACATTCATAAACGTTCAAAACCTTGAACGTTCAAGGGACCCTGAATGTTCAAAGTCTTAAATATTTGAATAAAAATGAAAAGATTTGAAGACTTTTGAATATTCATCGTCCCTTGAACGTTCATGAACGTTCATTTTTGGAAGCTTTGAATTACCAGGGTTGTAGTTACATAAAAAATATTTTGATTGAAAAATGTTTACGTTAATCTTTGAATTTATTGTTAAAATGTTAAAATTCCTTGCAAGTATAAAGAAGCCCACCCTAAAATTTTTCAATTGTTTCAATGTTTCAAAAAACAGTTGCATCATCAATTTAAAATTGCAATTTTCTCCTTTTCTCTCTCTCTCTCTCTCTCTCTGTGTTTCTCTTTCTCTTCTTTCATTGTCTCTTATTTATTTTCAATTGTTTATTTTCAATATTTTTAAAGTAAAGCTAAAATCTAATACAAAAAAAAATGAACGAGAATCTTCAAGAAAACGAAAAGAAACGAAGAGTCGTAAGCTCAAGTTCTTCAAGTGATTCAAATGCTGAACGTAATTTTTTCAACATATTACGCAATCGTATTACTAGTGTTGTTGAAGCAGGTGGTAAAAAGATCTCGGAGGGTTTACAGCCGTCAAAAGTATCCAAATCAAGTACGAATGGTCAAATAGCAGACGGAAAAAAAACATCAGAAGAACAGAATGATATCGGAGCAACTTCGAGCTTATCGGAAAATGACCTTAAAAACTACGATCTAAATGTAAGATCAATTTTTATTGATATAAAAAAATCGTTTAATGACATGATTTAGGTCTCTTTTAAGAAATGTGATAGTCGATATGAGCACGACTGGGATTTTGATTTAAATGAAAATCAAGATCAAGAAGGTTCGCAAAGTGATAAAAGTGATTTTTTTGATGGAAGTTGCAATCAAGAATTAAATGTTAAAGAATGCTTAAATCGTACAAAAAAGACTCAAAAAATAAATGTTTTACCGTATAAGTGTGATGAATGTGATAAATCCTTTGATTCAAATAGGGGCCTAAAGACTCATAAGACTTGGCATAAAAAAAAAGCTACAAAAATTACAAATGAACAAACTAAAGGAAGTGATGAGACTCATTTTTCAAAAGAAGTAACAGAATCGGTGAAAGTTTTTAATGAAAGCTATCAAAGACTAAAGGATATAATAAAAGATAAAGAATGGTAATTTTTTACAACAAGAAATATAAAAATAAAAGGTAAATTCTTTTTTTTTAGCTTAGCTGAACAACAAAATAAAGAACATAGGGACGAATTGAAGAATAAAAACGATCAAATTTTAAATCTTAAAAGTGAAATAAACAGATTATCGGAAGAGATTTCAAAGCTAAAAAGTCAAGTAGAGAAATATAAAAAAGAAATGAGTGAATCAGAAAAAAAATATCAAAAAAAGCTCGAACAAACCGTTGCTGAAAAAGAGTTAAATCAGATGTTAGAAATCAGTGAGAGAGATGAAACAATAGAGGTCTTGAAAAATGAAATCAGTGACCTAACTGAAAAATATAAACCCAGTACTGAAAAAAGTGAAATGGAGCAAAAGTTACAAGAAAAACAAAAATTAAAAGAGAAGCTTGATGAATCGAATATGGAACTAATTGAGACAAAAAAAGATCTTGAAGCTAAAAACTCAAAACAAAGTACCGAAATTAAAGTTATCGAAGAAAAACTCAAAGATTTTGAAACACAGCTTTTGTCTCGTGAATCAGATGTCACTGTTCTAAAAGCTGATTTGAACTCACTACAGTCTGAAATTAGACTTTTGAAATCTGATAAAGCTACCAAAAGTTCAAAAATAAACGAGTTGGAATCGATTGTTCAAAACAAAGACGGTCAGATTGAGCAGTTGAGGACAGATATTCAATTTCGTGACAATCAGTTAACAACTTTACAAAAAAATTTAATATCTTGTGAATCGGAAGTGACGCTATTAAGATCCAATTTATTTTCACTTGAGTCTGAATTATTAGTCTTAAAGTCCGATGTTAAATCACGTGACAATCAGTTATCAATTTTACAATCAGAGCTGAAGTCTCGTATTTCGGATGTTACTCTTTTAAATGATGATCGTCAGTCACTTCAGTCTCAATTAAATCAATTCCTTACTGAACAAACGAATTATGAATGTCTACTAAAAAAATTAGATAAAGAAGTGAAGTCTAAAGAAACAACAATAATCAAATTAAACGAAAGTCTAAAGAAAGAAAGAGATGAAAACGAAACCAATATGAGAGAAGCTGAAATGAAATTCAAGCAAATGTTTAATGAATTTGAGATGTGTAAGAAGTCTTATGATGAACTTTTCAATTCAAAAATTCAAGACTTGAGCGCAGAAAAAGGTCTAATAGTTCAAGAAAAACAAAATTTGATTAAAAAATTAGATATTTCGAACAAGGAAATGAACGAGTCAAATAAAAATCTTCAGACAAAAAATTCAAAATTAAAGGATGATCTCAGAAATTTGGAAACTAAAATAAGCGAGTTTGAATTTGGAATAAAAAAGAAAAATAATGATATAAATCAGTTGAGGTCAGATATTCAATCTCGTGACAATCAGTTAACAACATTACAAGCCCAACTTTTGTCTCGTGAATCAGATGTCACTGTTTTAAAGGCTGATTTGAACTCACTCCAGTCTGAAATTAGTCTTTTGAAATCTGATAAAGCTACCAAAAGTTCAAAAATAAACGAATTGGAATCAAGTGTTCAAAACAAAGACAGTCAAATTGAGCAGTTGAGGTCAGATATTCAATTCCGTGACAATCAGTTAACTACTTTACAATCGAGAAACTTGTCTCGTGATTCTGATTTAACAATTTTAAGAGCCGATCTTGAGTCAATTCAATCTGAAATTCAATCTCGTGACAATCAGTTAACAACATTACAAGCCCAACTTTTGTCTCGTGAATCAGATGTCACTGTTCTAAAGGCTGATTTGAACTCACTCCAGTCTGAAATTAGTCTTTTGAAATCTGATAAAGCTACCAAAAGTTCAAAAATAAACGAGTTGGAATCGATTGTTCAAAACAAAGACAGTCAAATTGAGCAGTTGAGGTCAGATATTCAATTCCGTGACAATCAGTTAACTACTTTACAATCGAAAAACTCGTCTCGTGATTCTGATTTAACTATTTTAAGAGCCAAATTCGAATCGGAAGCTAAGGCAAAGGATTTACAGGTTTCTTCATTAAATGAAATTTATAATCGGGCTAAAAACGATTTCGATGCCAAATACAAAGAAATTTTCATCTCAAATCAACAATTACAATCTCAAGTTAATGATCTAACAACATCAAAATCCTGTCTTTTAAATGAAAAAAAACAGCTTTCCTTTAACGCTGAAGTTTCAAAGGTTTTTTTGAATTTTTCTTTTTTTTACCTCGGACTTTTATAACTCTTTCAAATAGAAAGAACTGATGACAAGCAAAAATGAATTGTTTTTGTTGACGCAAAAATACAATGATCTGAAATTAGAACTTGATAGAGCTTTTAGCGAATTTAAAAATATCAAGGCTGAGCGAGACAATTTAAAGGTATTTTTATGTTTTTTTAGTATTTTCGTTTAAAATTATATATCATTATAAGACAATTCATTGCCTTGAGCCTTCTGTTGGTCATGATTTTAATGTAATGAATACATATTCTGTTAAGTTGGAAAGTGAAAATTCATCGGGTTTCCGAGGTTCAACTCTTACTTCATCAAACGTAATGGATTATGAAACTTCATCAAATGCTCAAAATTTCGCAAGATCAAATTTTTCTTTTACGGATGTACCGTTCGACCTCTTCAGTCTCACAACAGATCAAATTCAGAATTTGAAAAATTTGGCCTCTTTGGATAAAATATCCGAACAAAACCCCTCAAGAATATGCAATATTTGCAAAAATGAATTCTCTAATTTTAAATCAATGAGAAGCCATCAGAGCAGGATTCATTTCAATATTTTACGAAGATACAGAGAGCTCTATGGAAACATGTTTGAAAGATATTTAGCCGAAAAATAACTTTTAATAGATTTTTATTAGAAAAAAACTTAATTTTCATTTTAATAAAACGAATATTGAAATAATTTATTTTCATTCATTTTTTATATTGTTGTTATTTCAGCCTTGCTTGACCATCTTCTCCACATTCTCCTTTAATTGTATAGCGGTGGACAATCCAATCTTTGAGAAACTCAATACATTATACTGTTTTGGTAAGCAAGATAAATTGATAAAATGAGCCGGTCAATAAAAGTATCCAGGAAACCATTAACTTACAAACTGTGGATATTTGCTTGATAAATCATCTCCTTTAAAACATAATCCTATATGATTTTATAATTTCATAATCGGGTAGCTTTTTTAAAAGAGACGAAAAACAATTGATATCAAGTAAAAATCATATAGTCTTATCAAGTAATTTTCAACACATTTATTTACATGGATCGACCTGACTTTGTTTCAGTTAAATATTATCATCTATCCATGGTTGTAACTTTTCGATTAGATCAAGAAACTTTTCAAGCGTTTGAGATTAAGTTTTTCAACAGATATTGAGCGTTTAAAAGAGGAAAAGAAGAGGAGTTCATAGTTGTTTCAAGTTTTAAGTTTAAATCAAGTTATGTCCCAATTTTTTCTTTAGTGGTGATTTAAGTTTTTGGAACGATACATTATGTTTTTTTAAATTTTTTGATTTTAAATTACTTTGTCTTTGTGTTTGATAAACAAAAATTTTAATTTTAAAAAAAATTGAAATAATTTATTCAAAACAGAGCAGATTTGCAATATTGCAATTTACAATTTTTAAAAAAAAGTTTTGAGCAAAAATGAAAATTGAAAACTGATCAAAAATTTTACTTTGCCATTTAATTTTAGAAATAACATTACTTTATTATGAAATCAATTTCTTATCTTTTTTTTAACAATAAAATATTTTGAGATCAATTTATTTAAGAATAATATTTTAACATTAAATTGATTTAACATCAATTTCCAGGAGACTAAAAATATAACATAGCAAGAATAAAAATAAAAACAAGCTTGGGAATAGACTCTTTGTAAAAAGTTTTTTTAAAATAATAAACGAAAGAGTTTTCTTTGATTGTTTAGCCATTCCTCTAAACTTCCAAATCGTGATTTTGTAAGTCGAGAGGATTTTTTTTTCTTCTTCATTGCAGTCTGCATGATAGAAAACTAAATTTGGAAGGTTTGCCTGCTGATCTATTTTGTTTCTACACATAATCTCGTTTAGAAATAAGTTGGAGACTTGACAGTCGATGAAAGTGTGCTGTAAGCTTTCTTTTGTTTTCTTACACAAGTAACATTTGTTTTTTACATTTTTAAATTTATCCAGTGTTGGTAGACCATTTAAACTAATTTTGTAGTTTAAGCTAAGTGCTTTCGGGTTCAAAGAATTGGATCTCAAACTTTGAAAGGCTTTTGACCAATTTATTTGAGGGTTATTACGTTCATAGGCAGACTTTTCTTCATATAAGAATCTTACTTGTTATTTTTTGAAAGTTGCGAGTTGCACGTGGCCAATTTTTGTTGAAAAACTGAATTAGGGAACGAATCAAGGCGTAATAGTCTGGTGTTTCGCTTTCAAGTCCATAGCTTTGAGCTCGGTCATTTGTGTTCGGTTATCGAATTATTCGGATTAAAGTGTATTCGGATTATCGAGAGTCGACTGTATCATTAATTCATTAATTAGATGTTTTGTAAATCAATCAATTAATTTACTTAAAGAAACCTAAAATCTAAGATAATTGCTCACTACATCGTCTCCTTGACTGGATCGTCCCCTTTTTCCCAATAAGAAAGTCGCTTTGTGATTTTTTTGCTTTCTTTTGCACATATGAAATGACCAGATACAATGACTTTGGATAATCCCTTTTACGTTCAATTATTACAAAAAACCAATCATCGCTCTCTAATTTGAAGTGATCTTGTCTCAAAATTAAAAAAACATAATTTATGTGTTAAAAAAAACTAAATATATGTTTTTAGTATACAGTAGTTGTTTTGGAGCTCAGGGTGATAGTTTTGATAAGCTAAGGACAACTCTGAAACAAACTTTTTGAACATTGTTAGGTATGTATGTAAAGCATCTAAATGTTCTACATACTTTTTAAATCTAACTGTACTTTTCAAAAAATAAAGTAAAGAAACTAGCAAAAAAGCTTATGAATCTTTCATCAGATAATAATACATCTTTACAAATTTTATAATTATATATTTGACAAGGAAAATCATGAAAATACATTGCGCTCCTAGTTAAAAATTTAAACATTTTATAGAAAGTATAAAATTATTAAAAATTAATAAAAACGTAAAAAACAAATGCAATACATAGAGGTTTTTATTCGGAAGATTTTCCAGGGGTGTGCGTTTTTACGGGGTGTCTTGGTCTTGCATTTTATTAAAAATGTGGGACAAATAAGAGACAACGGAAAAACTAATTTAATATTGATTGATTTTTATGAATTATTTGTGTGTTGGGGATATGCATTTATCGAATTTCTCAAATTTAGCTGATCATGGTACAGTCAACTCTCGTTAATACTTTTCCACTTTTATCCGTATATCTCTTTAGTTCGTATAAAAATCACAGACTAACTGTAATTCCTTTCAATAGAAAATACCTCCTTAAATCGTATATTCTAATCCGTATGACGATTTGATGGGGCTATTTTTATACGGATTAACCAGGTTTGACTGTAGTAAGTTTTTTTTTTACTGATTTATTCTATTGAAATTGAAAATCAATAAAAGTTTAAAAATTTTTAATTTACTGAAAATATTTTAACAACTTTATTTTCTTGAAAAAACTTCAATTTCAGAAACTTGAAAATTATACGAATCAGCCAAAAATGTGTTGCTTTCGGTTGTTCCATACACAAATTGACTGTGTTTATAAGAATGGCCAAGATTAGAATAATTCGAGTTATTAGTGTTTGCATGATCGCTAATGTATAAATCATGTCCTCCTCCAAAAGTTGGACCACAATGTGAACTGCAATAAATCGAATAAGAGTCAAACCCGTGACTGATTTTTAATTTAACTGGAGTGCTTCTTTTGTTAACCAAACTGAACAAAAACGCGTTTGGATCACTCTTGTAAGAACCTGATTGACTCCAAGCAGTTTCTGTATATCCTCCAAATATATTTCCATTTACAGTTTTAATAACAGTTAATGTCTTGGCAACACTATCACATTTTGAGTGAAAATCTTTTGAACCAAAACCATCTCTACTACCTCTGTAAACTAAAAACCATTTTTCTGTTTCTGGAAAACCACATAATTTCATCAAATCAGTTGCCTGTTCACTTCTTAAGATATTAGACCTGATTAATCGAGTTTCTGTCGTATCCATTAGTCCTTCTATATTGTAGAATTTTGCTTCTTTACGAAGATCTTTTTTATCAACGTTATCTGGAAGTTCAAATTCATTTTCGGTATTTGCCATTCTTAAATAGTCAAGAATGTAACCAAAGTATTTAGGATTACGATCAATGAATATGGCTTTATTTTCGTCGTATTTTGGTTGAACAAATCCATTTACTAAAGCCTCAAACATATTAGGATTGTAATACTGGCCTGATTCATTTCTAATTTTTTTGGTTAGAGTTGATTTTAATGTTGAAAAAAGTTGTCCACCAACATTCAAACGAATAATTTCGGATTCGATTGTTTCAAATTTTTTGAAAGTGTCAATCATTCGTTGGTTATTTGCCTTTTCTGCTTTAACATTTTCGATTAGAGTTCTAGCTGAATTTTTTAACGAATTGAAATCATCATTAACCAAATTTAATTTGTCTTCAAATGAATTCAAATGTTCTTTGAATGATGAATCACTCATTTTCAATATTGTTTTTTTTTGTTTGAAGTTTCTTTTGACAAAAAGAATCAAGTAAATGTTAGATTTATTATTGTATAAGAACCTTGATTGAAGCATCTATTTTCAAATGTGGGTCATCAAAGGAATTTCTCCAAGTAATTTAAATACAATTTTATTCTGAATTCCTAAAATTTTTTAGAAGCTGACCCTTTTAATTTTAAAATTTTGCATATTCTTATGAAATTATTTATAGGTATAATGGCTGTTTAAGCTCTAAGATTCTGTTCTTTACTTTTTTAGATTTTAGAAAACAATTTTTTAAATTTAATATTAAAGATTTAGACTTAAGGCTAAAAAAGGAAAATTAAACGTTTTATGCTTAAATTGTTATATGGAAAAAATCGTTTGACGCATAAAAAAAACTTTTACAGAATAAAGGAAATTTTTTTAAAAAACTCAAAAAATTTACGATATATCAATTAGGAATTTAATCAGAAAATTAAAATATGACCTCTTCTAGTTATACACTCGTTTTCATTACTTACATATTATGCTATTTCACTTTAGAAGCATTCGCCAATCTTGCTTTCCAAAAAAGGTTAAATGTAAATTCCTTTTTTATTTGGATGAATATTGGAAAGCTTTTGGATTCAATGGATGAGTAAAAGCTCCCTTTACAGCTTTCCCGAAGATATATTGTCTTGTTATATTGTCTTTGTTGAATTTGAATTATTTTTAAGAGATGTTATGTAACCATTAAAAGCCTACTCTTTCAAACTTTGTTCTCATTCCCAAACTAAATTTTCTTTAAAATTTCGGAGCATCGGTGACTTCCTTGAGTTATGGAGATATCGTCAGTGAGAGAACTTTTTTCATCTGGAATTTAAAAAAGTCTGATTTGACAAATATCTCTATAGATTTTTTTTTAAAAATACAAAGACAATTGGTAAGATCTGGAGGTATTCGGTCAATCTGCAATTTAAATCTTTAAATCTTTAAATTTAGAATTCCGTTCAGATAAGATGTAACAAATTATAAATCTTTCTTAGATTTTCGTTGTTTTTCAGGCATAATATCCGAATTATGACATAGAGAACGAAAATCGGCGGTACTATCAAGACTTTGCTGTTTCCATATCAGATTCGGAATCTGAGTCCCAAAAAAAACCTAAAAATTTATTTTTTTTATTTTTCGAAACGGAATTAGACCCTGAAATACGGAACCCACAATACGGCATTACTAAATACGGAAAATTAAAATACGGATTATTTTTTACGGAACAATAAATCAGTTGATACAATTTGCACGAAAACCTTATAACCAACATATTCCCCTTAACTAAGAACATGTTCCTGTAAAAAGTCAATTTTAGGCGCTGAAAAAGGTACCAATTCATTTATTTTTTGAAAAATTTTGAATATCCTTTTATAAAAAATTCATGTATCTTTTCTAGGGCTTTCATACATGAGGATTACGAATTTTTGGTCAAAAATTCCAAATTCCCTCATCTTAGTGATTTTTGATTTTTTTGAATTTTTTCGGCCTTTAGTCTACAAAAAGTAAAACGAAAATAAAAACAATAATCCCAAAATTTTGTTAAGAATTTTGTCTAGTTTCAGAATTTATAGTAAAAATTTTTGGTAATGGGTATTTTGTAAGACGAGATTCGATTTAATCTGCAAATTGTATCAACTGATACCGTAAAAAAATCCATATTCAGGGTCTCGTATTTCAGGGTCTAATTCCGTTCCGTTTCTATACCTTTTAATTTTTTTCATGTACAGTTACGGAAATAAACTTGTCACATGATTTCATATGATATCAGCTGATATTAGTTCGTATCAGAATTTATGACCATATTGATATCATATGATGTCAGTCATGATCAGTTTAAATAACATGATATCAGATGATATCATTAAGAGAGATTGTGGTTCATTCTCAGACTCTGGAGATTTAAATAATAATAATAAATAAAGGCTATAGAAAAGGATGGATTATCATCCTTAACGGAGCGCAAGGATTAGTTGCACTATATTAGCCTGCTAAGTTTTTCTTATATTTTTAATATACGAGTCTAGTTTGTTTTTAAAATCATTTGTTGTTGTTTGTTCGACAACATCCCTTGGTAAATTGTTCCAAGCATTTGCTACACGATTAGTGAAAAAATTGAATCTTTGGTTGCAGTTTCGAACCAATTGTTTCTCAAATCCTTGATTGTGACTTCTTGTCCCATAATGTTCTGATGTTTGGTTCAACGGAAAATGCCAATCAACCTTGTCAAAATTTTTAACTATTTTAAATTGTTCAATTAAGTCACCTCTCATTCTTCTATCCTCTAGAGATGTAAGGCTTAGCTTTTCCAGTCGATCTTCGTAACTCAAATTACGTAGTTCACCAATAATTTTTGTTGCTCTTCTTTGAACACCTTCAATACTTGAAATATCTTTCTTTAAGTGCGGATTCCAGACCTGAACCGCGTACTCTAAATGAGGTCTTACTAAACTTGTATAGAGTTTTTTTATGGTATTTTTATCACGGTACTTGAATGAGCGTTTTATCAACCCTAGAACCTGGTTCGCTTTTTTAGTAGCTACTCCTATGTGTGCTGTATTACTCAAGTTGTTACTAAAAACAACTCCTAAATCGCGTTCTTGAGATGATTCGGTTAGCTTGTGACTGTTTTCCGCTGAGCCCAAAAGGTATTCACATTTTTGATTGTTTGGACCATAATGCATCACAACACACTTATCCTCATTAAATTCCATTAGCCATTCTTTTGACCACTTGTACAAATTATCGATATCTTTTTGCAAGAGTGAAATTTTTTCTTCGCTGTCGACCACACTTATCATCTTTGTGTCGTCTGCAAACATTTTGCAAATGTTTTGGACATTATCCGGTAAATCATTTATAAAAATTACAAAAAGTATCGGACCCAAAACCGAACCTTGTGGAACACCACTAATAACATCCTTCCACGAAGAACTGACGCTACCAAGAACTACTCTTTGTCTTCTATGTGTTAAAAACGCTTCTATCCATTTTATTAACTGTTCGTTTAAACCATAGCGGTATAACTTGTAAATTAGCCTTTTATGAGGTACTTTGTCGAAAGCTTTGCAGAAGTCCATGTAAATTATATCGATTGCTTTTTTCAAATGAACACTTTCGCTTAGGAGATCCAATGTTTCTAACAAATTGGTTACACAATTCTTATTTGGAACAAACCCATGCTGGCATTTACTGATCAACTTGTTGCTTGCTAAATGATTCATAACTGCATCCTTTACAATGCTCTCCATTATTTTACACACGACCGACGTAAGAGAAATCGGTCGAAAATTTGAAGCTTCAAGTTTGCTACCCTTTTTATGCAGTGGTGTCACGTTGGCTTCGCGCCATTCTACAGGGACCTCACTTGAAATAAATGATTTAATAAAAATTAAGGACAACGGTTTGGAAATAATTGAGTGCGTTTCTTTCAGTACTCTCGGATGAACTTCATCATTACCCATTGCTTTACTCGGATCAATTTTCTCAATTTTCTTTGAGACGTTTTCGATCGAAAACGTAATACTCGGATCTAACAATTGTATATTATTTGTCCTATTTTCTAAATTGAACTGTTGATTATCTTTCTCCACTACAAAAACGCTGTGAAATTGTTGATTCAAAGTTTCACATATTTCGCTTAAGTCGGATGTCACTTCGTTTCTAACATTTCTAAGTACTTTGATCGGTTCACGTGGCTTATACTGACTGTTGACATAATGGTAGAATAACTTTGGATTCGTTTTACTCATAATTGCCATTTTTTGTTCGTACTCTCTAACTGTCGATTTAATATTTTGACTAACGATTTTTTTCTGACGATTGTACTCGCTCAATACTGTCTGACTTTTATTACTCGCTAAATATTTTTCGCTAAATTATTCTTTATTTTAATGTGGCTCAACAATTCCTTGTTAAGCCATGGAGGTTGTTTTTTATTTCTAAGTATCTTCGACGGAATACATTTTGAACAACATTCATTGTAAATTTTCAGAAAAACACGATAGCTGTCTTGTACGTTTAAATTATTCATCTTTGCACTCCAGTCTATTTCTTCTAGCATTGTTCTCAACTTGTTATAATCCCCACGAGAGTAATTTAATTTCCTGTTGTCAAAGGACGGCTCGGAGTCAATAACTAAATCATAATCCCACATTATGATCAGATGACCCTGTTCTTTGTTACCAAGTTGAGGACCAAAATTAACCTCTATTATTCGCTTGTCATCGTCAACAAGGACTAAATCAAGGACGTTAGTGAATGAATCCTTCGTTTTGAATGTTGGCTGATCAACTACTTGGGCTAGGAAACTGTCTTGGACGCAACTTACAAATTCAGCTGAGCTTTGATCATTTGTTTCTAACCACATCGAACCATTGCTCCATCGGATATTTGGATAATTAAAGTCTCCAGCTATTACAAGAGAGTCAAATTTTTTACTAGAAATTAAGTTACTGACCTTGTGAAGAAGTTTGTTAATTTGACCATTTTGTTCTAAAGGTGCGTTGGGTGGTCTATATATACAACCAATAAGGATCTTTTGTCCATTAATAACCAGACCACACCAAACATGTTCTATGTTTGTATCTATATCTAGATCAACTGTATATTCGAACGATTTGATTTTGTCGTTTACGTAAATGCAAACTCCACCTCCTCGACCGTTTCGATCTTTTCTAAAAATATTAAAGCCCTCAACATGAACTATTGACGTTGCTTTAAACCACGTTTCACTAACCATAGCTATATCAGTTCTCGTTGCTTTAATATTACAAATAAATTCATGGAATTTGTTCTCAAGGGATGTGGGATTTGTGTACCAAAATTTTAAAAAACGATTATTATTTGAATGGTTGTTTTTTGGTCTATTTTGATTTGGACGATTATTGATATTTAAAGGAATTGGATTTTGATTGAAGTTATTATTAAGTTTTGTAGAATTGTTTGTATTATTATTGTGAAAAAACGAATTATTGATATTACTTTGGTGATTATTTGAGTTTATTTTAACAAAGTCGTTTCAGTTCGACCCATCTCTGGGCCAAACCTTAACAACTCTTCTATTTCGATTTAACCTGTAAAATTAAAGTTAGTCAGTATTATTAAATAATCATGACAGTCATTGTATTTACTTAATACAGTATACCTTTTGAATTTTCATTGAATTAAAAAAAATTAATAAAGAAACCGTTCATTTTCAGAGCAATATTTCAAAAAAGCACGCTTTAAAAAAATTATTTGGAATACTTTGAAACTAAAATTTGATTAATAATGCGCTTTTATAGGTTTAACCAAAAAAATATTTTGTCTTTTTACATTTCAAGGGTTTAAGTTAAAATAATTAAATTACAGTTTGTAAGAACTTTGATCCTTCGGACGGTTTATTGAAAAACCGTGAACTCTAAAAGGCTTCCTTATCAGATGATTATTAGCCATTCGTTTTGCAAATTAAAAAAATCAATTGTTTAAAATCGAACCTGTTCCCAAAATTAATATTTAATGTTAACAAATTTACTTTGAAACTAAAAAATTATGCGAATACAAATATTAAACGTAATGAGTTAAGTAAATTTAAGCATCTCTTGTTAAAACACCAAACATGTTTGTTCCGTAACTTATTATTTTTTTTCACTAGATTTTGCAAAATTTGGAAAAAAAAGAAAACAAAAGTTTTCTTTATTTTAAATTAAAATTCTTTTTTTTTGTTCTCTCTAGCTATGCAAACACCATATTGTCTTATCGAAAAATATTTACTCTAAATTATAATAATTATTTTTGTCAAAATAAAAAATCGAGTTATAAAATCCAGTTTTTTGAATTATTTTTATTATGAAAATTAAAAACTCTATTTCTAGCTTTTTAAAGTCAAAATAAAATTTCTAGCTCTATAAAAAAGTTAACTTCCTTCCACGGTGTTTCATGGTGCGACGATTGAAAATTATTTTTGATTAAATTAGATTAAAATTAAAGAAAATGGTCGAAGTTAATCCAACTAACAATATTAATGAGAACGATGAAGATGCGGGTATTTTTTTTAATCTAATTTTCCAAGGTCAAATAGGATATATGTTACCGATGAATGTTAGGGCAAATGTTATCAATTACTGAAATCTTCATTTTAGCTGCACATATTACTAGGACGCCCTTTCTACCATAAATTATTCTTTGATAAAATCTTCACCCTTCCAATAGTCAAATTACTAGGTCTCGTCCGGTCTCCAGTTCACTTATATCTTTAAGGAAATTTTAAAATTTGAATTTGGTTCGACTTTAATTCATTTTGTAAGGTTTTAGGTTTTGGTTTTAGAAAGTAATTGGTACCGTAAACCCCCTCTATTTGTACCCAGAAAATTGGTCTTTATATCAATGCCTCGAAAATACCTCATTCTAACCCCCTCAACATAGTCTATAAACTAAGGGTATGAGATTTTGAAACAATCTTTTTCCTATCGAAATATTTTTAAAAAACTACTGGATACAGTTAGAGGGGGTTTACGGTAAAAGAAAATACAGCTTTAAATTTATTGATTAATTTTTTTTGTAATAAATAGAGGTAAACGAATTGGAAGCTCAATTAAACGAAATTGAGAGTGCATTGGATAATTTGGAGAACCAAAACGACAATATTCTTTCAAAATTAAAAGAAATATTGGAATCGAATCGTGAAATTAGAAAAGAAATGGCAAGCGCAAGTAAACGAGATGATGCTCAAGATGATAAGAAGCAGTCGAAAAAAGCGGAAAGTTCAGATGTTCCACAACTACAACATATGCATAATTTGTCTTTGCACACAAAGCCATCTAGTTCTAAAGGTGATTTGCAAAACGAAAAAAAATCTAAAAAAAATTAAATTTATTTAAGTTTTGTTAACATCACTTTTTACTACGGTCATTTGATTTCCAAAATTTTTTTTTTTGTTTATTTCCATTTTTTATTCGTTCAGCTAATTTATAAATTCGCAAAAATTATTTTTTAATGTGATTTTTTTCAAGTTAATCTTTATTTATATTAATAAATAAACTTAAAATGCAATCGAAAATTTTTTAAATTTTTTTATACTGCACTTCCACCGAATTATGGCTTGCCGTACTCGTACGTGGTACACACTGTACCCATCCAAAGATGAGCGGTTGTGATTTTAATTTTTACAAAAACTTTCGATGATTACTTACGCAGTGGTCTAAACGCAAGGGTTTACAATAATATGTTTGAGACTAGCAAAAATTGCATTAAAAATTCCATCCATCATTTTTGAAGCTTTTTTTACAAATTTAGGTTGTTCCTAAATTACGGAACAAGGTGAAACGGAATAAAAAGAAAATGTAGAAAATTTGATCCTTTGGACTGTCTGTCTTTTTTTGTTTTAAAGGACGAGTTTTTTAAACAAAAATAGACAGAGAGAAAAATATTTTTTGAGTATTTAGACTTCTGTGGATTAGATGCAATCTTAGTTTAGTAAATTCCGGTTTTGTTGTCCCGGTTCTGTAATTTAGGAACAACAAAAAATTTAGATCTAATTTAGCAAAAATCTTTGAAATAATTTGCACATTTTGAAAATTTATTTTTTAATATCAAATTGAGACTAGAAATTAAGTCTAGACTGAACATCAAAGCATGATATATATTTTTACAGGAATAACGACACTAAATAAGACCTTTTCAAATATAGCTTATGTTTAACTTTTACAAGCTTGAACCTACTATTGCTAATAGAAGTTCATTACCGGTAATTCATAATGCCAATTTTTGAAAGTTCATAAATTTGAGATCAGGAGATTACAGATATCGAGTCAAAATGTGGAAAAACTTTAATTATTCTTCAAGTTCACTTACTTCCAAATGTGAGCATAGTGATATATCGGAGTTGTAAGATTTCAGACAACTGTTAAGCGGAGGAAAGTGAAAATTAAGGAATTATTTGGTCTTTAAGAGTTTTTTTATTTTTCATTGCTTCAGTTTTAATTAAGCCCGCTTAAATTTCTTAAGGAAAATGTATAGCTGAATGGTTAAAAGTTAATCTAAGTGCATGTCTAAAGGATAGTTAGCTTTTATCTTGGTGAAACTAACAAGCTGTTTTTATTTAAATTGTTCCAATGTTTGAATTTAATTGAAAATTTGCTTGCACTCATTTTTATAAGTTAGAAAGTTTTGATAATTTTTTCAATTTTTTATAATTTTCAATATTGAAAGCTAAATTAATCTTAGTGTTTGAATCAAGCATTTTAAAATAAGACGCAAAAAAAAATGCAAGCACTTTCGTCTTCTTAAGTTCAAGAACCAATAAATAAAAGAAAAAAACAAGAAGCAATCTTGCTATTAAAGCTTTTCAAATTGAAAAATAAAATTTTAACATGCATTACCAAACAACAACAACAACAAAATAAGATTTCTTAAAAGATGCGATGATTGTTAAAACCGTTAGTGTGATTAAAAATATAATTTATAAAGCTAGAACATCATGGCGTCCATTTTTCAAAAAGCTACATTCAATCAAGAATGTTTACATTAAAAAAATTATTGGTGTTTTTATTTTTTAAAGACGTTATTTTTATCTAAATGCATAGCTTGTGAACAAGAAAAAAAAATGAATGAAAAAAAAAACGCTTATTAGCTAAAGAGAAAAAACAAGCGATTGAAAAAAAAGCTGCTAGATTTAAGACTTTTCTTTTAAATATAAAAAGCCATTCTCGCAAGTTTTTTTTTTTGTTTTGAAAAAATTTAAAAGTTTCTTAATCACATCTTTCTCATTTTTTTTTTGAATGAAACAAAAAAAAAAGAAATTTAAACCAAATTCTAACAACCAATCAAGTGAATCCTTTAGCTTTATTCTTATATCGAAATTAAAGAAAATTCTAAAATCACTTTTTGTTGAATTCAATAAACAACAAAAATTTTGAAATTTTATAAGTAAAGCATGTAGATTCATAAGTCTAACTGTTATAGCGAAAAAAGAAGAGAAAAAAGTTTTTTAGAAGTTTTGAAATTTCTTCTTTATTTTTTGTTTGTTTGTTATTCTGTTCATTTATTTAGCGTGTAAAAAATGCATACTAATAAATTGCTGGAACAGAAAGAAAGAAAAAAAACAAACAACACATACACGAGAAATACACTAAATCAAACTAGCCAAAGGATTGGTTAATTAAGTATAAAACAATTAGCTTTTTTTATGTTCATTCTCAACTGAATTATGGAATTGTTTTGCAATAGACTTTAGGCTTTTCTTCTAAAAAGCGTAGGCGCTTTGGTGCATTTTTTGCTTATTTAATTTTTTCTTTTCAAAGATTTTTTAGATAAATATATTTTAAGCATTTCACAATTATAGTCAATTGAATTTTTTTTAATTTGAGTGAACACTTTTGATTCGAAGATGAGCGTTGTAAGCGAAAATTTAATTCAAAATCAATTGGAAACAAATGATATTGAAGAGTTGAACCAAAATTTAATTGGAGAAGAAGAAGAGGAAGAAGAAGAAATTGACCAAATAAAAGAAGATGATAATAAACAATTCAATACGGAAAAAATACAGACTGCATTGAATTTAACAAACACTTCTTCAGGAATTGGATCGATTGGATCGCCTAATTTTGATCCTGCAGCGAACAATTCCATGTATACTGGGTATACTTCAAGTAACACAAATGGTTCGATTCCAGTAACTCCTTCAACTCCACCATCCAACTACGAGGCCAATTCATGTGACTCTGCCCAATCAGGTTCTTCGACTAAGATTAATGTTAATGCTCCAATTTTCAATATGGGAAAAAATTCAAACTTCCAAGTCCCTGTTGAGTTGATGAACAAGTTAAACTTGAACCAAAACATACCAAGAAACAATTCACAAGACAACTTGTCAAATCAGGACGAGCAAAACCAAGAGTCAACGAATCAAATGTATTTCCAAGGCATCAATAATTATCATAGCTTGCCAGTAAATCTTGGAAATAACTCACAATTTGATTATGATTTGTTTAATAATGAATACACTGGTATTGATAAACAATTGGCCATGCAAATGAATGCTAACCCAAATGTGTTAGATGCTGTTATTGGTAACAAGAAAAATATTGATGCTCATAAACAGCATTTATTGGCTCAAGCAATCGCTGCAGCTGTTGCAAATCCAAATACACCAAATACAATTGGTAATGAGAATCAGGCTAGAAATCAACAACGTTCGTTGATTGAAAATATTGAACAATTAAATTCAAAATTTCTCAATCAAAAGCAACAATTTCAACAACAGCAGCAACAAAACCACCATCATCAACAACAACAACAACCAGATTTGAATAAAAATTCCAATTTTAATTCTCTATTGGCTGCTGCTGCATCTCTTAATCAAAGTGGAAATATTAATTTAAATGATTCAATGACAAATTATGGTTCGCCAAATTCGAATCTTAAGAGACAAAGTGCAAGTGCATTTATGAATCCGAACGTCATTTTTTCAACACCAATACCAACTTCAACATCACCAACAAACAATACAACGTTGAATAATAATAGAATTAACTCGACACCAAACATACCAGCCAATGAACAAAACAGATATTATTCAAGGTCAAATGCAAATGTAACCCCAGAAAAATTGAACTCAATGTCTGCATCAAATTCATCTTTCAACTTGGACATGAATAACAATTCGAACGGTTCAGTCAATAGTGGATACGAAGACGATGATGTTTTTTCAAATACAAGTCTTAATTTTAACCAAAATAATGGAAATAACATAAATCCATTGTTATTGGGTAATCAAAATTTTGACATGTACCAATTCTATCGTAGTCTTTTGTCGTCTAATATGAATAATGCAAGCATCAATGAGCTCCTCATGAATCAAAATCAAAATTTGTCAAACTTATCCAATTTGTCCATAAGTTCGGCCACTGACATTCTAAATTCAAATAACTCAAACAACTTTTTGAATTTAACCGGATCGAATAATTCAACATTCAATCAGTTAAAAATGAATGGGTACAATCAAAACAACAACTCGAATAATAACAATTTTAACACCAGTCTAAATAGCCAATTGAATTTATCACCTGCTGCTTTGACTGCTGCTGTTCTAAAACAAAGACAAAATAACCAAATGATGAATAACTCAAACAACAGACTATCAAATGGTATGATGGGTAATCAACAAAATTTAAATCAAAATAACATTGCGTCATTTTTGAATTCACAAAATCAACAAATGATGAATAATGGAAATGACAAACGAAGAATAAACTCGATTGCCAGTGCTTATCCAGGTGGTAATGGAAACAATTCACCTTTATTCCCGACTGCATCAACTCACAATGTAGGACCAAATGCGAGTCAATTGTTGCAACAAAGTTCCTTGGTTTCGTCAGCAAGATTAAATTCATCAGCTGCCAATCAATCAACTGCCTCTGTCATTGGCAACAATTCATCACTTTGTCATACTTTGAACTCGTTGCAACATCAATCTATGTCGAACCAGGACAATTATGGAAATATCAATTCATCGCCCATACCAAGTTCAAATCACAACTTGTTTTCAGCGTTGTCTTTATCGTCTTCAGCTGGAACTTCTTTGAGTAATACTCTTCTATCAAGCTCAGGTAAACCGTTGAGAAGCGAACGATTGCCACCACAAATGGTTGACGAAATCATTAAACAAGGTAAAATCAGACGCAAACAAGGCGGTAAAAAAGAAGTATGTGTATTTTGCAGAAATAATGGTGAGAAAGAACCATTTTTCGCAAGTCATTCATTGAAAGACGCTCAAAACAACGTTGCTTGTCCTGTTTTAAGACTTTACCAATGTCCAATATGCCATGCCAATGGTGATCAAGCTCACACTATCAAATACTGTCCATACGCAGAAAAAGATAGTCCAAAGTTGAAAGAATTCAGTCGGTTTTCACAAGCTGCTCTTTTAATGAACTCGTTTAATGGCGGTAGTACTCCACCAAATGTTTCACCACCACCATCACCATTGAATCAAACTCCATCGCATGCCCATCAATTGAGTTTTTTAAGTCAAAGTGTTTCTCCGAATATTTCATCGCCAAATAATGCATTTGCTCAAGCATTGAATCAATTCAATAACTTTAGCAATTTCAATTTGACAAATGCTTGTCTAGCACAAAAAACCAATGAGTTAAATTTGAGTTTAAACAAATCACCAAACGCTAATAATAGTCTTTTAGCTGCAGCGAATCAAAACAACAAATAAAATTGAAATGTTTTAATATAGTTACACACATCTAAAAAAAATCATAAACCAACACCCAAAGTCAAAATTGAAATTTTTAGTTTAATTTATCAATCAATTCAATTAATTCAATTCATAATAATTAGCCAATCAAAACAATTCATAAAATTTTTGTTATTTAAATTTCAATCAATTTTCAATTGAGAACACATACAATAGCAATAACAATTATACCATATTAACCAAAACAACCTACCTCAACCAACACAATTACCAAACAGCTGTAATACACACACACACACATTATTTTAAAAATAAGTCATTTTTTTAGTCTTTTTTTTGCGTTATTTGTTACAAAATTTTTTGCCCTTAAACTTTTTTTGATGTTGTGTCCCCGTTTTTGTTTTTCTTGTTTATTTTTTTTGTAAAAGCTAAAATCAAGCATCAAAAGAGAATCATTCCTATATTTTTTTTTGTTGTCCTTGCGCGGTTTTCACCAATTTTTTTGTTGCGAACTTATAATTTTTTTTTCAGAAAATTTTCTATTTTTTTTGTTAATACAAATTGTATACAATCAAAGAACCCGAAATTTAGCTTTTAGGGAAATTATTTATGTAAGCGTTAAAGATCGAATGAACAAAAGAATAGTTCATTTCTAGTCAAACACGCGTTTCAACACACATTTAAATAACTAGCGATTTTAAAAATCAAAATTTAAGTTTTTTTTTAATTATTTTTTTTTGTTTGGATTTAAAAAAAAATTAAAAGTGTGTTTCAAAGACTTTACGGTCATTCACAGTCACTTGATGAACTTCTAAAGTCAAAAGTACCAGTTTCTTGTAACAAGAAGCAACGAATTCGAATCGACCAGAAGTTTTTGAACCACAACACAAAAACAAATTTAAAAATTAATCATTTAAATTAAATTAATATTAACAATCAAACTTATTATTATTAAAAAAAAAAAGCAAGTAATCTTAAATATTAAATGAAGTTTATATTTTACGGAATCGAAAACTTATTTATTCAACTAGTCTTAGCCTTATTTTCTTCTTTTTTTTTTTAAAAAAAAAATGATCAATTGAATTTAATGTGAAATTAAAAAATTGATTAATTTGAAAGTGAAATTTAATTTTTTTTGTTGTGATCATTTCAGTGTATTTTGAAATTTTTTTTAGTTTTTGTTAAGTTTTTAGTTTTGGTGCTAAACATTCATTTTTCTTTTTTTTTTCTTTTATTTGGCAAAAAAGTAAAGTCGAACTTTTTTTTGTCAAAACGTTTTTGTTATTGTTTGTTTTCTTTTTAGTTTTTTTTTTTTAAGTTTTAGTTTTAGTCTATTATTTTTTTAAAAATACAGTGAAGATTAATTTAGACAAAAAAATCTAAAAATTTTGGAGTTAAATTTTGTTAACTTGTTTTAAAGACCAGAAATGCTTTAATTTAAAGTTGATAAATTGACCTTCAGCAAAAAAATTTAAATAAATAATTTAATTATATCTGAAATTTTATAATTTTATTAATAAAAATAATTTAAAAAAAATATATATCTTTTTTTGTTCTACTACAATTTGAAATAATCCGTTAACCGTAGACCCCTCTATATTGAAAATTTGGCTTTAATACGAACGGGATTGAATTCTTAAATACGAAACATGTTAAACTACGGGATCCTGTTTTTCGGAATTTCGGAATGCCTACCATTTTTTGAAAAGAAATAATTACTAAGCGCCACTTGATTGCAAAAATTTTCGGAAAACGGAGTGGAGTGAGTGGAGTCCAGTAAGTAGCCAAGCCGTCTAAGAAAGTAAGTCTACTCGTTCTCGCAAAGATACACTTTAAACTTTGCCAAGAGAGTATTCTAAAATTTTATTCCAAAACCTGACAAACTCATCTTTTTTCTCACATTGAGAACTGTTTTTCTTATTAAGCTTTAACAGTCTTATCGGTATCAAATGAAAGCTAAAAAGCTCTAGTTAAAGGTTGTACAACTAGCTTTCATTAGATACCCATAAATCAATATTAGCTTTTTTAAAACATAAGTTCATAAAAGTTCATAAGAGGGGTCAACGCTGTTTTGTGATCATATGATCCCCAATTATGTCAACTTCGAATTATGAATGGTTTGGTGAACACTATTAATCATATTTTGATGATCACGAAATTCGATAAATGATCGCTTTTAAATTTTTTTTCTCAATTAAAATTAATCACAAAATTTGTGATCATCTACCCTGTGATCAATGATGTTCAACAAACCATTCATAATTCAAAGATCGCATAATTGGTGATCATATGATCGCTAAACAGGATTGAGTCCACAAGAGGAACACGTGAATGACCACAACTGTATATCCTAAGAATGACAATGGTGTCTTTTAATTAGATTCTAAAGCGCAGCCTTAAAAGAAACGATCCTAAAAATTTCATATTTGTTTTAAAAAGCAGCATATTGAAAGAATCATTTCATAAATGTGGCATCTTATTTTTGATATTCCTTATTTTATAAGTTAACTGAATTATCAACTTTTTTTTCTCGTGAAAAACTTTCTTAATTTTTCGCATCTTTAAAATAATTTTTTTTAAAATAAAAAACTATTCTTTGTGAGAAAGGTCAGCGCCATTTGTAAATCATCCAATTTTTTACTTTGACGTGGTGACAGTAGATTTTAAAATTGGTGTGGTGGTTGCCATAGTTCACCATAATGAAGCACGGCAACTGGGCTGACGAGCTTGTTTTTAACACGTCCTTAACCCTTATCCGTCGGAAAATAAAAAATCACGTTAACGACTGAAATGGGTCAAAAATGACCCGGTTTAGTTTCTTTGATGTTTTATTTTCGAAATTCTGTGAACATAATATTATTCTTCATATTCTCAGCTGTCGTTTGATGTAATTTTGGGAATGATATTTTTAATTTAACTACATGTAATACTCTCCTAAACTTTATCTATTTTTTTATTTTTTTTTGAAAGACTTTATTCTAAAAAAGATCTCCATTTAGCAATCAAAATACCGGTAAATTTCTATACGTAGAGGACCAGACGTGTAAAATTTAACACGTCACTGAGTCGGGAATTAGACATTAAAATGAATACCAAAACCATCATCGGATTATTAATCATCTTTAAAGATATGAAATTGAGTGGCTTGACCTTACTCTTTTTGATGAAAAAGTTTACTTAAGTATTTATGATACCGAACTCTAAAACGTATAATAATGAAAAATAAGGCTTTGAACAATTTTTACTTCCATTCTTATATTTTTTCGACCAGAAAAATGAATGTTGATCTACATCCAAGAATTAGTCAATAAATCGAGTTTAATTAATTTTGGGTTTTATTAAATAATTTTGAAAAAAAATAAGAATTTCTGTATCACTGAGCAATGTTATAATTTTGATTTTATTATACCTAAAGTTTATTACTAAAAAAAATCCCCAAAAATTGATATCTTAAGGCTAAACAAATCGATTCAAAGCCTAGAAATTGTCAGATTTGACACACTGGTCCTTTAAGTAATAAGCATCTTCAACGTAATGTGAGCTCTTCCAGTATCCTAAATCTTAGAGACCCACTAAAATTATAAAGTATACAAAGGTTTTGGGTGACTTGATGATGGAGAAAAAAGAACTTTTATGTTACCCAATAAGGTAAAATTAAGGTCTTGTTTTAATTTTTAGTTGAATTTAAAAAAATTTTGAATGTAAAAATCTTAAATAGTTAGCAACCTCCGCAACTTTTGGAGCTAATTTTAAGGAAAAAAAAGCAAATTTTGATCGTCTTTGATTATTATTAATAAAAGTAACTTATTTTAAAAATTAAATAATTTTATTTTGTTTTAATTTGGAAAAAAAGTTAAACAAAAATGAGATTCTAGTGCTAAAAAAAACGAGTATGGCCCAATAACAATTTTCATCTTCTGGTAAGTAAATTCAAAAAATGGCTCGACCACATTATTGAGATACCTTTGATTATATGAAATTGTAATATTTTTTTTTATGATAAAGTTTGATTCTATTATTTAAACAAAAATGGCTAAAGTAAAGCTGAACAAAACTAAGACTGCGTTTAGACATTGAGAAATAGCTGAGTTTGCGATCAAATTTTTCGAACCAACTTGACCTTCTGAATTAAAAAATAAAACTATTAAGTTAAGTCTTAAAGAGTCTTAATGAGTAAAACCAACCTTTTTGTTCCGCAATTGTTCCGTTTACAACAGAAACATTTTTTAACTCGACTGGTAGTGTTGAATTTAAAACAGCAACAGTTGATTCTGGTAAAACTACGACTGATTCAGTTGATTTTGGCAATTCAACAACCTCTGGAACAGCAGCTGTTGGTTCTTGATTTTGTTCAGCTACTGGAACAACAACTGTCGTTTCAACCGTTGTTTCTACATTATCTTGACAAACTTATAATAAAAAAAAATTAACAATCAGCTTTAAAATTCATTTCCAAACGTTACTTGTTTGAGAAACCATCAATAAGGCCAAAGTAAAAAATATAAATCTCTTCATTTTTTATTATCTAGTTTTTTCTAAAAACTAAAATTTAATCATAAAATAGCTGATTATAAGTTGTTGTTGTTTTTTTACATTAGCATGATAAAAAAAAGAGATTAGTTTCGAGCAATAAATTCCATCAACAGAGACAGAGAGAGAGAGAAAAAAAAGGAAATTTTATTAAAAGAGGGTAATTAATATTCCATGAAGAAAAAAAACAAATGTAGGAAATTTTCTCTTTTTTTTTTCGAACAAAAAAAACTTAAGTGAAACTCTCTATTTATATATAGAAAAATCGTCAAAGCAAGTATCTTAGATTACAAACTTATTTACAAAAACCTATACTTAAAAAAATTTAGAAAATTAAAAGAAAAATATCCCTAGGAGAACATTTAAGAAAAAAAAAACTTAAAAAAGTATGTTTTTTTTTTCTAAAAAGTGATCTCTTTTTAATTAGAAAAAAATAAGCTTAAAAGTAAAAAAGTTTTAAATCACAAAAGGGGAATGGCTTTTCATTGATTAATTGACAAAGCTAGACAATCTAGACTTGTATAAATTAAACACTTTTTTTTTTTATTTCTTGGCCCCCTTTATCAAAATTAAAAACAATTTCAAAAAAAAACTATTAATTTGAATTGTTAATACTAGAAAAAAAATCTCTTTCTCTTGACATATTCGTTTTAATTAACTTCGTATGACCAAGTTTTATTTTTTTTGTATAAAGTAGACCGTATAATAACCAACTATATTCTTAGGGATGATGATTTTTTTTTAGTTGAGTATTAGTTTTGTTTTTGTTTGAATAGCTTGAATAATATTTGGGATTAAATTTAAATGCTTTAAATAAAAATAGTTAACATTTTGAATACTTGACATCAAATCGAACAAAATGGCAGAATATTTTAGTTCGTAAATATTAAAAAAACACTGGTTTAATTAAGGAATTGATGGAATTTCGGATCAGTTATGATGAAATTTTTTAATTTATCTTATTTTTTTTTAATAACTTATAAAACTTTAATGAGAAAAACAAAAAGAAGCTTTCGTTTAAATATAGTTCTGATTGATCTTTAACAATCAAATCAAGCGTGTAAAACAAAAAAAATAAGCTTTATGAGTTGAGCTTTTAATAAATATCAAAGTAATAGACCATTAAAAATGACAAATAAATGTTTAAATAAGACTAGCCGTTTTAAGTTGTTTGTTGTTGTTGTTGTTTTCTCTTTTATTGAGTTTATACAAACACATACTTCGAAAATCTTGACGAATTTAATTCGAGTTTCAAGGCACAATTTTTATCGCCAATTTTTACGTTTCTCTTTTTAGAAAAAAATAATAATTAGGAGTAAACAAAATATCGTCGTAATGACCCAATTTTTATAGGCTAGCTCCAAGGTGCCAAAACATTCGAAGCTAATGACAAATTTCAATTTCAAAAAAAAATTATTTATATTTCTAAAAGGTTAATTACTGTATCGTTAACTCGAAATTTTAGAAAAAAAATATTTTTGTATCAAATTTGGTTAGACTAGGTTTATTTTTTAATTGCCAAGGAAATAACTTTTTTCTCATAGTTTCGAAAATGAAATGAAATGTTCTAAATACTAGTGAAAGGACCTTTTTCTTTTTTAAAACCTTTATCCTCTACATTTGTCCTTTTTAAACATATCACATTCCGTTCGAGATTTGGCTCATTTACTCTCCTTTACCAATTCCTGACCGAAGCCTACGGATATAGAGGATGAAAAGACAAATGATTATTCTCAAAATGGCTCTGGGAATTAATTTTTTTTCGAAAATAATAGGACTAGTCTCATTTTTGTATATCATGCTGTCTATTAGTGCAAATATTTGACTTAATAGGTAATATTGAAATAAAAAATGAACGCTTTTCCATTTAATTCATCATATAAGTCAAGGGATTTGGGAGAAAAAAAATGATAAAAAATTCAATTATTTTCCTCTAGGGATTTCAAGTTTATCAAGCATTCCATAAGAGAATATAATTAACATTAATTTTGCTAGATTTAAATAAATGCAGCTAAAATTTTTAAGAAAAAATAATGGATGTAAGTTTTATTTTTGTTCTTAGAGTTGAAAGTCTATCTAAAGCAACAATGAAATAAATACCTTATTAGAACCCTTTTAAGAAATTAAAATTAATGGATGGAGTGTTGATGCATGTGCATTATAGAAATCTATACTAACGGCTTTCGGAATTTAGCTCTATAAGAGCTGTGGCAGTCTTTCTTTCTTCGTTCCATACCAAACATGTCTCTGTCGATATCCGCTTTAAAATCATTAACTGTTTCTGCCTTGACAACACTTTGCGGTAAAACATTCAACTTTGAAACCACTCTGTTTCCCAAAAGGTTTGATGTTGCTTGTTTACAAATTTCCCTCTCTAGCTTCATGTCATGTTTTCTTCTTTCATTAAGCTTCAAACTTGTGGCCAGGTTTTCTCCTTTAACTAGGTTAATCTTCTCATGACGGTTGACTATTTTGAACATTTGGATAAGATCCCCTCTTGTTCTACGGTCTTCTAAGCTCATTAAGTCAAAGGCCAAAAGCTTTTCTTGATACGATTTTTCCTTCAAATATTTGATTAGTTTCGTCGGTCTTCTTTGGACTCTTCCAATTAAATTTCAATTCTCATATGTTCCCTTGTTCGCTTATCTCTTTTCTTTTGAATGCTCAGCATATTATAGCCCCATTGTCTTTAATATTTTAAAGGCAACATTGTACTTGTCACCAATGAAGCTGAAATAAAGTAACACCATGTTTGAAAATGTTTGAACACGTGTTTGAGAATGCTTTTTGTTCAAAAAAATGTTTATTGTGCTCATTTTTTTTTACTTATTAATTTTGAATGTGTTTTTTATTTGATCATTTTTATTATTTTGTTTATTGAATAAACATTTTGCTGTTTTTTTTATTTTTTCGTTAACTTATTTCAGCTTTGTACTGTAGATACAACTGCTAAATAGACTTTTTCATAAAATCCTTATTTTTGTGTTTCATTAGAAAAATATTTTGCTTGAAGCCGCCTAGGCGAATTTAAGCTTATCAAAGTAACGTCATGACAAATATTTTGAATGGTTTGTTATGAATGAAAGTTTTCTTTAAAATATGGAAATAATGGTACGGTCTGTAAATTTACAGGTAGAATTATGTAGTCTTGAATAGGTTTTAAAATCTAAACTGAAATCAAGAATTCAAGTGCCATTATATTTATGTTTTGCCACAATAAAAAGGTACATGTTACATTGCATTAAAAAAATAAAATTTTGAACAAAATTAATTTTTTCGATCCGAATCCGCTAATTTTTTTTAGAAAAAAGTTGAAAAATCCGTCTTTTAGGTATACTCAAAGCTTCGAAAATGTTTTTGAACCTTCATGAAGCTTCAAGGAGTTTCTGAAGGTTCAAATATCCTGAAAAATTTTCAAATATTTTCATTATTCTTCTAAAATTTTCAAATTTGAAAGAAAATACATGAGGCTTCATGGACCCTAGAACCTTCAAAACCTTGAACGTTCATGAATGTTTATGTTTGGAAGTTTTGAATAGCCAGGGTTGTACAGTACAAAACTGAAATAAGTTAACATCATGTTTAAAAATACAGCAGTTTTCGGTTATAAAAGACTGAAATTTGCTCAAGAAAAAATTCATTATTATTATAAGCGAAGACTGGTTCAAGTTAATTAAATTTTTACCCAAGTTTTCGTCCTTACCGAAGTATCAAAAAGCTGTTTGTTTAAAGCTTTATTTTCATCATATACCTGTAACAGCTGTTTGTAAAACTGTCTAGTTCATTAAAATATTTTTGGTCCAGAACCAATGTTTCGCAACAATCCAGTAGAAAAGATAAACAAGAGGCCTAGAAAATTATTAGCTTTAACTCAATCGATGTTATCTTTGAAGTCCAAATTTTCTACAATTAAATGTTGAAACATAAACAGAAAATTGTTCATCATGCATTATACAAATTAAAAAATATGATCAAAAAGTAAACACATTCTAAATTAATGGACAAAAAACCAAAAAGAAAACAATAATCTTTTTGTTTATGTACTTATTCATATTGGCTAAAGTACAGACCCTGTCAAAGTGATTTTGGGACAAATGGATAAAAATGGAGCAATTATGCGAGGGACTTTTACACCCAAAAGGGATTTTAACATGTCGAAGGTAAACATATCATTAAGGAGCTTATCATGTCATCATTTAAATGAACTAAATATAGTTAGCAAAATAAATAATGAATAGGTTTAACTTGCTATTTAGTTCATTTGAAAGAGGAGCCGAGATATTTGATTCCATTAGCTCAACGGAATAAACCGATTTATTCAATTATATAGCTCAAAGTTTTAACAAAAAATTTTTAATATAAATTTTTATTTTTTTGAATTTTTATAAAAAAATATAATTCGTAAAAAGGCAAAAAATTTGTTGTTTTGTTTTTAAAATAGATTAAAAATTAAACAAATCTCATTGAACAAAAACCCATTCGATAGGCCTTTTATTAAATTTAAAAAAAAAAAACTTTTGCAAATACCCTTAAGTAGCCTTTTTTTATATTATTTAAAATTCGAACAAAATAAAATTCTACTAAAATATTGAAATGAGCTTTTTTCTTTCAAAAAATAAAATTGAGCTTTTTTTAAAAAAAAGAATAAAAAAAAAATTGCATATAAAAAATTGATTGCCAAAAACATTCCATTGAACTCATTCACACAACTATTTATAAAAAATAAATAGCCTTTTGACATTTTGAAAAGAATAAAAAAGAAGATTTTTAGACGGAAATTTTTGTCAAATGCTATTGATTAACATTCTCTTTGTAGTTTAAAAAATCATACACTTGACGTCACTTCTTTTTGTATGCATAGGTTATTATTATTTTTTAGTTTAACATCATTATCATTCTCATCTTGATTCATTGGAAATGTGTCTGGTATTGAAGGTCGTATAATTAATTTAGTATTATTATTATTATTATTGTTATTGAGATTGTTATTACTATCGGTTAAAATTTTTGATTGGGAAGAACGACGCTGCCTATTGAATGTACAATAAGCCAATGGTACAGATTTATTTAATTTACAATTCGAGTCTGCTGTTGAATTTGAGTTATTGAGCAATTTTCGTTGTCTAGATGTTTCACTTTTAATTGAATTTTCACAAATTGGATTTGTTGCATTTGAGCTTGAGTCATATATTGTTGTATTTTCATTAGATGCTAATACAATATTACCTGGAGATGTTATTTGTGACGAATAAAATGAGTATATACTCGAACTTGGAATCGACACTTCAATCGAATCGTTAATACTGTTATCAACAAATTTATCATTTATTATTTTTTTATTAAGAATACTGGACGCTATATTTTTAGAGGCTAGACTAGATGATTGTTTTGAATTTAACGATGTACTATCCATTGATCTTAAATAAGATGAGGATAACAAAGACTCACAGTCTTCGATTGGTTCTAAAATTGAATTTGTCGATTCAAAGTAATTCGACGAATCGTTTGTGATTATCGACGATCTTGCCGATGAATTTATTCTATTCATAAAATTGTTTCTATATTTTATATTTTTTAATGGTTCTACAATGTTATCTTCTGTTTCACTTGAAATTGATTCGACTAAATTATTGTTTTGTTTAGCCGGTGTTGCAAGTGGCGAAGCATAATTAGAGTGTATTGATATACCCTCTTCTAAAATTTTATTATCAGTTGGAGAATTTTTCAATGTTTCATGAGTTAAACATTTTGGTGAAGAATTCTCCAAAATTTCATTATTATTTACATCCAGTTTTGTTTCCTCTTTTGTATCGTCCACATTCAATGGTGGCTCATCAGTACCGTAAAAAAATCTATTTTTATCTTTTTCAATGTGTTCTTTGCAAATTGAAATGTCTAATAACGGTGTGTCTCCTTCTTTTATTGGTTCGATTATTTCAACTCGTTTGCCTTCGTTATCACCACTTAGTTTAACTGTATTAATTTCGGTTGAGAACGGAATATTGCTTACAGAAGCCGAAGGAAGCGAGTATAAGTTACTTGGTACATAATGAGCGTGACTTATTGAACTGTGTCCTTGTGAAGGATATTCGTACATTTTTCTACGTTCTTCATCTCTTAATTTATCGTTTATACCCCTGCATCTGAAACACAAGATTTCGACGAACGGTTTTCGAAATTCTCGGTTAAATCTTGCATAAATCATGGGATTTAGGGCCGAATTAAAGTAGCCCATCCATAAGAGAAACGAGTCTAACCATTTGGGAATATAATCACCGACACTTAAACCCTCTCTTACTCGAATTGGTTTGAGCAATGCCAAGATAAAAAATGGAAGCCAACATAATATAAAACAACCCATGATAACACCTAAAGTTCTTGTTGCTTTTTGATTTTTGCCGTGCGATGAAGACATGGCTGAATTTCGTTTTAGTCCTGAAAAAGCTTGTGTGAGCCTTCGACCGAATCTTTTACCCAAACTTCCTCGTCTACTAACCGAACCATTTATGGCGTTTATAGTCACATGACTTCCAGTATTATTTGAATTAATATTAGACATAACCACTGTTGACACAGGACTTAAGAGACTTTTGGAATTTTTTTTCATTGAGCTTATATTTTCACTTGACTCAGATGAATTGTATACTTTCGATTCAAATGAACCATGTTCAGAATCAGACGCTGACTTTTTAGACTTAACAACTAATTGTTTTGAATTCTTTTTGTTTTTTGAATCCCGTTTATCAAATGGATTAACTATTATATTTAAAATATTTTTTAAATTTTTACTTGAATTTTTATCATTTTTAGTTAAATAATTATTACTATTATTATTCGTTGATGAGCTATTTTTTTTAATAGTCAAACCATTGACCAACGAGTCAGTGGATTTTTTATTATCATAATTATTGTTTTGATTTATCAATGGTTCGGATAGTAGTTTCATATTTGCATTTGACTCGGAAGAATAAGTAAGAGTAGGTCCTCTTTTGAATTGAGTTCGACATGATGTTTCTATTTCTCTTTTTTTAATGTGTGAAGCAGCCCTAAATATTGCTATATAAATAATAATCATCGCTATCAATGGAAGATAAAAAGCGAGCAATGTTGCATAAATTTGATAGTTTAAATCAGTACTGACTTCACATGTTTGATATATTTCGAGACGTGATGAGGGCTTACCCCATCCAAATTGAGGCGGTATGGATATTAAAGCACTAAGAGACCAAACAATGAAAATCATTAACAACATTAATTTTGCATTTCGTTTTTGAGTATACACCATTGCATGTAAAATTATAAAATAACGATCTACACTAATTGCGACAAGATTTAAAATAGATGCTGTACATAATAAAACATCTGAAAGTGTCCATAAGTCACATAGAATTGCACCCAAGTGCCACCTTAAATTGAAAAAAAATCATTAATTTAAAAATCATATGCACTGACAATTTTTAATATTGGTCAAATGTATTTTAAGAGTAGACAACATTTTATTTCAAATACTTTTTTCATTCATGTACAGATGTTGTCTACTCTCAATATACATTTCACAACATAAAAAATTACCAGTGTGGGTTAAATAGGTTTTGACAAAATTTAGCTTTTCAATTTAAGAATAGTTTAGTAAGTTAATTGTCTTCAATCTTTTTTTTAAAGTTTTAGCGAGTACAAAAAAATATAAAGATACTTGAAGTAAGAGATTACACAAGATTATTCAAGTGTTTTTTTTTTAATTTTTACTTTTTGATATTTTGTTGGAGTACCTAGTCCCGGAAACTCTTGACAATTCTGCATAACTTTTCATCAAACGGAAATCAAGTGCTTTTAAACATTTCAAAAATAATTTTTAATAAAAATTTAGGTTCAAAATTTTTTGTGTACTAATTGAAAAATATTAAATGAATTAAGGTACTGGGACATGGAAGTTCAACATATTAAACCGTAAAAATTTTAAAAAAATTCTAAACTAAAGAAACAGTTTATAAGAAGAGAATTATAAAAAGATATAATAGGATGAGTGAAATTTTCGGAACGATAGTTTAGATGTAAAATTTATTTTTTAAGTATACTTTGACCCTTATCTTTGTATAAAATTTTGTCTTCTACAAGGCGATATATTTTGTTTATGTACTTATTCATATTGGCTATAGTACAGACCCTGTCAAAGTGATTTTGGGACAAATGGATAAAAATGGGACATTTATGCGAGGGACTTTTACACCCAAAAGGGATTTTAACATGTCGAAGGTAAACATATCATTAAGGAGCTTATCATGTCATCATTTAAATGAACTAAAAATAGTTAGCAAAATAAATAAGCAATAGGTTTAACTTGCGATTTAGTTCATTTGAAAGAGGACAAAATGAGCTACTTACTGATATGTTTAACTTTGACATGTAAGAATCTCTTTAGGGTGTAAAAGTCCCTCGCATAATTGTCACTTTTTTATCCATATACCCCCAAATCACTTTGACAGAGTCTGTACCATAGTTGATGTGAACGATATCTAAACAATATATATTGGCTTGAAGAATGAATTATCTACAAGCTGAGGGGTCTTTGTCTATCGATAAGCTTTATTCTAACTCTTTACAATCTTTTCGAAAATTTCATTCACCTATTAGGCCGTCTTAAAATATGTTTAGAGTTAACATTAAAAGGAAAAATTCTAATTCAGATTCCGTCAGGTCAAATGTTCTTTGAGATAAGAGTGATTATGAGACTAACGAGGTTGTTTAAAAAATGTAATTTGCGATATATATGCGGTACTTATTACTCAGCTTAAAGTACAGTTGTGGTCATTCACGTGTTCCTCTTGTGAACTTTAACGAACTAATGATTTCGAAAAGCTACCATTGATTTATGGGTATCTAATGAAAGTTCTAATGACAAGTTTTAATTAGAGCCTTTTAGCTTTCATTTGATACCTATAAATCAAAATTAGCTTTTCCAAATCATTAGTTCATTAAAGTTCACAAGAGGAACTCGTGAATGACCACAACTGTATGTCATTTTTGGCTATGGTTGTTGTATTTAAGTATCGAAATTTTTTTATGGGTTCACATTTTATTAATCGTCAACATGTCATTATTTTTCATGTAAAAATTCATGATTAAAGAGAATTTTTAAGAAGTTACAAGGTATAACTATCATTCGATAAACCCCTTATAAAAATCTTGTTATACTCAAGATTTTTTTTAATAGAATTTAATTAAACCAAATTTTTGATTATGATTGCAATTGACAGATGAGAAGGCAAAAGCTTTAAATCTTTAGACTTCCGTAAAATTATTGAAATATATGCAAATAAAATTTAATTCATTTGAAATTATTTAAAAGGAAACGTATTGCATTAAGTCAAAAGGTTTATTTCTAAAAAATAAATTTCGTTTAATGTCTAAGTACTAAGACTCTTTAGCCCATTTTTACATCTAATTTGTTAAGAATAAGACTAATTTTATAAAAAAAAAAGAGTCTAATCGGTTTAGTAAGAATTAAAAACAAAATACTTCTTGTTTTTTTAACAAAAATTTTAACTTAGGATCCTTTTTTTGTGTTAATAACTTTAATCTTTATTTAAAAAAGTTTAAAATAACGATTAATTACTTGTTATCTTTGCTTATGTTGACATAATAACCAAAAGGCATCACAAGAACACCCACTAAAAAATCACTCACCGCCAAACTAACTATTAAAAAATTATTAGCATTATCTTGAGTATGTAATTTACGAACAATAACAACAGCAAAAATGACGAGTAAATTTCCGATTAGAGTAGCCAATATAATTGGTATTAAAACGATTGATAGTAGAATGTTTTGTATTAAACTAGTCGTATCAAAATCTTCTATTCTCGTTATATTCGAATATAAACTTAAATTAGACTCGTTTAAATCACTAGTTAATTCGGTTGTATATTCGTAATAAGTATTTACATGAGTTTGAGATTCGAACGACGACGGTTCATTTGAATTTAATTTAAACGCAAATAAATTTAAAAATTTATAAACAATTAAAATAAATATATTTAGACTAAATCTTAGAAAGTATTTCATTATTGTTATTTTTTCACTCAATGTGTGTTTTATCAACAAGCAAGCAAAAATTATTAGTTATTATCTACTGTTATTTTATTTTTTATTTTTTGCTGATTCTATCTTTTTTTAAACTATGTCAACAGTTAAAATAGATTCCAGATATTACTTCATTTTTGTTTCCTTTTGTTGTTCTTTTCTGTTAAATAATTAAAATCTAAAAATAAAAGTTAAAATTTCAAGATAAATCAAAAAACGCCTCTAAGAATAAAAAAAAGAAAGAAAAGAAGTTCTCAGCCAGATTCGAGAAACATGGATTATTTGATTAAGAAGTTGTGTTTAAATTATAGTAAATATTTATGTTTCGATGAGCTTATGAAAAATAAATTTTTTTTATTTTAATTGAAATTTCAATCTCAACTTAAAAAGAATTACCATAATTATCAATTTTTGTTGTTGTTGTTTTCGAAACAACATTAAATTTATTGACTTTTTCTCAAGTACTGAAGATTGAGTATTGAAAAACATAACAAAAAAAAAGATCGAACGAACGAGCAAAAAATTTAATTCCAAAATTGGAATATAATATTGCATCAATAATGTTGTTAATGATGTTCTATCCTTAGTATTCACGTTATTGTCAATCTTTTTGTAAAAAATAATTCTCAAAAAATGTATTATTAATGCTTCAAATTTTAGTTTTATTGATTAAAATTAATAAAAAATAAGATTTTTACATATTGATATGACGATTTAGCTTAAAGCTTGACAAGAATAATTAATTTTATAATAATTTTTTTTTGCTTTTCTTTTGATGAAAATTTAAAAAAAAAATACACACAAAAAACTTATTTATTTAAATGATCCGAAAAATTGAATTTTGAAAAAAAAAAAAAGAATTGATTTTGAAAATCACAATAAAAAAAGGCTTAATTGTAAGCATTGGAAAAATATTTTTTTTTTTGTACTTAAAATTACTTTGTTTTTTTTTTATTATTCGATTTAATTTCTTTACTTTTTTAATTAAAATTTTCAAAATTTATTCGCGGAAAGAGTATCAAAAAAAAAAGTCAACAACATGAAAAAGAAAAAGAGAAACGAAATCCTAATACATGGGATTTTATGAGTTCCTTTTGAATTTTTAATATTTTTTTTTTCTTCTTTATTCCTTGATCAAAATTTTAGATTAAGAATTACCCAAAAAATCAAACAAAATAATCTTTATATTTATAAGCAATACTATTAATATGTGACACATAATTTTATTGATTTTGGAGTTTAACTTAAATTCCGTGTTTAAAAAAAAAAAATGGAAATGAAAAATATTTTCAAAAAAATAACAATACAAAGAATTAACAAAAAAAAATTTAAATGATTTCTTTGTTAAGTAAGTTCGTTAGTTGTGTTCTTATTGATTTTTAATAAAATCAAAATCCGGTTTTTCTTAATAGTTTACAATTAAAACATATTTTTTTTGAGAAACAAAAAATCTCTTGAAAATGCACTTGGCCTTTTGAATTTTAAATAAGATGCTTGTTTGTTTGTTTGTTTGTTTTTTTTAAGATTATGGAAGTTTCGAATGATTGAGTGATTAATATATTTTTGTTTAACATGTCATTTCAGAGTTTGGTAAAAAATCAAAAATCAACAACCAAATTTTTTCTTATAATTACATTAAAACAATATGAATGATAATTTTTGTTTCTCTTTTGGTATTAAATTTAGTTTTTAAAAATTGAAATATGAAACGGGATATTAATGTGATAATATCGCAGGAGACTTTATTTTTAAGTCTCTCTCAGTCATGATTTTATGGACAAAGTAAGTTGAAAATTACTCAAAAATTGAAGAGTCGTTTCTCTTAACCGGATATAAAGACACAGAACTCTAAGACAAATGAAAGATTTAATTGAAACAAAAATAAAAAGAAAAAAAAACATAAGCTTTTTAAATCGAGTTAATTGAATTCTTAAACAAAATAAAGCTAATAGAATAAGCAGTACGAAGAGAAAAGAGGGTTACGCTATATTCCTCAAATGCAAGAACGCTCTTTTGTTTTGTTATAGAGTATAACTTTTCCAGATATCTGAGAAAATACTTACTATCATAAACAAAATTTTTATTTTTAAAGCACTTAAAATTCATCAATTTTTTAAGGAATAAAAAAACATTTTTTTTTTTTTTTTGAAATTAAGATAATTGGAAATTTTTAGTTTGAGTTATTTATTTCCTTCATCTTTTTGTGTTGTTGTTTGTAAATTAATCAAATTTTTTTTAATTTTAATTACTCATTGATGAAAAATAATAGGAAGAGATAGATAGATTCCTCTATTTTTCTTTCTGTCTAATAACTTGTTTAGTTTTATTGCATCCACTTAATTAGTTTAGACCGGAAACTTTTTAATACCCTTGAAGGATTTAAAATAATAACAAATTGTAAAAACCCATTCTTAAAATTGAATAATGAATGAAAATTTTCCAAAAGAATCATTTTCTTTAACTCGCAGAGTTTCCTTAAAATTTTAATGAAGGAAATGAAAAAATAGATAATTTTTTTATCGGGGAACAATATCGAGGAAAAAAATTAAATTTTGAAAATTAATTCTTCTCTATTGAACTTAATTACTTGAATCAAAATATTTTATATAACTTGATAAATAACCAACATCTAATCCCAGATGTTAAAATATTTGTTTGTTTTTCTTTGAAAAATGATTTTTGATTGTTGCGTTTAAAAAAGAGTTAAATAATTGATGTCTACTGTGTAAAAAAATATCTCGAAGGCATAGACTCAATTTTATTCTCCAAACAAAAACAATCTTTGCCAACAAAAATAAAATCTCTACAATAATGTCTGAAAAAAACATTCTGTAGAAAAATTCAGTCTTCTCTTTAGCATTTTAACTTGATTGATATTAAAAGTCTCAAAGGTCTATTCATTTAAAAAAGAATAAAAATGAATTTAAATTTTTTGATTACGTCATTGTTTATTTGCTTGAACGAATACCAAAAAAAATGAAATACATCAAGGAGAAAGTAGAAAAATAATGTAAACGTGCTGCATAAGCAGTAGAACGTGGAAATAAATATTTTAGTATCGTATTAAAACAAAAATATCTGGATAATTTCCGAACTGCGATTAAAGTTTCTAAAAATAAAAAAAAATTATACATGTCAGACTCTTAAGGTTTTACAATAATTAAGACACCCTCAAAGATTACGGGATAATTCATTTTCAATTCAAAAAACGATACAAAATCTTTTTAATCAATAGCTCTAAAACGTAAATTTTTGGTTGAACTTTTCTAATGGGTCCTTATGAAAAAAAAATTTCATCTTAATTGTTCTAACTATATTTTATAGAACTCAAATTTTTTTTTTAAAGCAATTAATATGTTTGTCCTTGTTATAGGAAAATAATAATTAAATATAAGTGGTATTGCACTGATACAAATCTACTTATTTAATAAAACGATTTTTGCCTATTTTAAATCCCTTACCTGTCACGTACGCTAGGAATTGAAGATTCTTCTGTTAAAAAAAAAACACTAGTTAGCAATTATCGAGTAAACTAAATCATTTTATAATTACAAACACACTATGTTTCATAAAAATAATTACGACATGAGTATTTGAAACTTTTTCAAGCTACTCAGACTCGGGATTTAACAAAGCAATTATTTAAAGTCAACTTAATCCTTTTATGAACTTTAGTGATTGCAAAAAAGGCTCATTTGACCTAAATTTATGCTCAATCAAGCTCAATTTTTCAAGACAATAAATGATTAAATAAATTTTTAAAATTATCTTTTTTTTGTGCTGATTTAGCTTCCTAAAATATGCTTAGTAATTTTTAAAGTTTTTTTTTGTCGAATTCTCTCTATCTAAGAACATGCTTGGTTAGATATTTTTAATCAATTTCATATCTGATCTAATTACGATTAAAGGGTCCGTACATAGGTTCGAATTTTGGAAAATTTATCTGAGTTAATTTTGCTTTTAAAGAAATTCAATTTTTTTTTTAAAAATGTTTATTAAAGGCGTTGTTTTTTAATTCAAAGATTGATGCATTTCATAGATAGTTTCCTCAAAAAATATCTTATATCCGTAGCCGGAAGCAACTGTAGTTTCTTTTTAAAATGACTAAAGAAATCGTTTCAAGACCAAAAATAATCCATGAACATCCTTATTTCAAACGTTTTATTATTAAAATCTAAAAATAAATGTTATTTTAATATTGTTTTAATAGACTAAATCATTTAATAAAAATATTTTTTTTGTTGTTGTTAAATTTAAAATTTTTTGTATTACTTTCAAATCGATTCGTTTAATAAAAGATTTAAGAAGATAAAAAAACATAAAGAAAATGCCAATATAAATTATTTTATAAAAATTAAAAATGCGAAAATAAAAAAGTTCTAATGAGTAACAATTAAATGGCTTTAAATGAATGGCTTTTTAAAAACGCATCAAAAAATAATGTGCCACAAAATCTAACAATAAAATTAACAAATATAAATTGTGTAACAATAATCTAAGTAATATTAATCACATTCTGACATACAAGAAAAATAAAATCATTTAATTTTTAAAAGAAGAAAAATCTTGATACTAGGATCTGTTAATTTCATTTTTAATTTATTTATTTTTTGAAAATTTAGTCGTAAAATTTAAAATAGGTATTTACAGTTATCTATTTTTTATGAGTATTTATTGAAAATTGATATAAGATTGTTCTAGAAAAGTTTTCACTGTAAAAGCATGGATTTAATTAGATTAAAACTATCAATAACGGCTTAGTAGCTAGAGATTTGAGGATAATTTTTCCTGTAAGAACAATTAATAATTAGCCCCGTTTTTAAGTAAAAATGACAATTCTAATCTACTTTTTTTTTGTTTTGAAGCATAAATTACGATATTTCTTAGGATAGATGAAAATAAGAGAAACAAAATCCTCTCGAGTAATTTAAATTAAGGTCTTCATTAAGAAAAAATCAATTCTCTAAAAATCAAAATTACATCTTCGAATTAAAGAAAAAACTTTACAACTAGAAAAGTCTTGGACTAAATGATCAAGGATACATATTGGTTTAAGATTTGAAATCAAAAACTAATAGAAGACTATGAAAACAAAATAAAGCTGACAATTTTGGAAGTCATGATTAAATTTTCTTTGTCATATTAGACGACAAGGTATCAAATTCAGCCAAGTCTATTATTAATAATTCAAATAATTTCTAATTTTTTCAACAGAGACTGAAAAACAACAAAATTGTGCCGATACGTATCTATGGAGGAATCGACGGTTGCATTAACACCCACCACTCCTAAATATGACATAAAAATGAAATAAATTTTCTCAAGCTTCGCAAAAAAGACATATCAAGGGTACGCCCTTTAATCACTTAAGTGCAATTTTTTAAAAAAGATCAATTGAACTAATTCGCTACGAATTAAAGTTTAGGAACTACTTTGGAAATGACTTGTAAATTGAATGAAATAAACTGGAACAAAAGGGTATTTTTTTTTAATTTTAAATGTAAATTGTAAAACCTTTGAAAAAAAAAATTAAAATTAGCTTTTATTTTTAGAATAACATAATGTGATTAAACCGAAAATATTAAATTATTGATTGATTTAAGTTTTTATTTCATAAAGCTTTTTGCTTGATTAAAAAAAAAACCAACCAAAAAGGCGCTGAGAAAATCCGAAACAACAAAAAAAATGTTTTTACAAAATTATTTTGATTTGATTGCCTTTAGTTGAAATTTTTTTTGTTCTATCACATAAAAACAATGTGGAACCAGTAGATTAATCAAAAATTCACGGAAGACAGATAGAGAGAAAATATATTAAAAATTCTGCTTTTTAAGCGCATCAGGATTTGATCGAAAATGTATTTTTTTAAGTCGTCTAGAGAGAGAGAGAGAGAAACAAAAAAATTTGATTTTTTTTTTTGAAAAAATTATTTTCTTTTTTTTCTCATAAATCTTTTTTATGATTTTTTAAAAAATTTAGCAGCTTACAATTACATCTTTACATTTTTTATCAAAGTTGAGTTTGTATACAACATTAATTAATGCGGAACAAAAGTTTTTTAAATCACTCAATTTTGCCAATTTTGTTGAAAACTATTGAATCTTAAAGATAGAATACTTAAGGAAATATTGTAGACAAATTAAAATAAAAAATATTTTGATTCAAAGCATATTTTGAATCGTGTAATAGAATCGACAGATGTTAAATGTTTTTTTTTCTGTTCAATACAACGAGTTAAAATCTTTACATGAAATTTAGAAGTAAAACAATCATATAAGGTTTCTTTAAGAGAAAAAAAAACTATTGATTAAAATAGTTTAGACGAATCTTTTTAAGAGAAGCTCTTATATAATTATAAGTTAGTAAAGAAAAATTCAAATATTTTTGTTAAAGCGGAAAAATTTCTATCCAAATTGATAAGAAACTCAAACGAATAAATTTTATTGCTTAAACATACACTTAAAGTTATGCAATTATATTTTAAACAGATTTTCTAAAATTAGCTTGATCTTAAGTAAACCACGAATTTGGAGCAAAACATCGGATTCATTTCCTTTTAAATCGATTAATAAAATAAAAAATTTCTAGTTTGTTAAGAATTGAGCATTGATTGAGAGTTTCGTTGTGTTAGTATAGTCTATGAAATAGATACCGTTAAGTCCTTAAACAGATAAAAATAATTTAAAAATCTAAACACTTTCAATATATTGCCTAGAGTAAAAAAGATAAACAACAATCTTAAAGAGAATCATATAAAACAATCAATTTTTTTAGTAGAAAAATGCTTCGAGCCTTAAAATAATTCTTTTTATTTTTTTCTAATCAATTGAAAACTCAACGTAGTAAGTTAATTATATTTGATAGCAGATCTGAAATACACACTAGGAAGAAAAAGCATGATTTTTTATCTAAATAGTTGTGTTTAATCCTTCATTATTGCAACATTCAGCGCTATATTCAAGGTAACCGACTAAATAACTACCTTCACATTTTTTTTTCTCCTAATTAAGCTTATGATTAGTT
Source organism: Brachionus rubens (assembly GCA_022207745.1). NCBI lineage: Eukaryota > Metazoa > Rotifera > Eurotatoria > Ploima > Brachionidae > Brachionus > Brachionus rubens. The sequence continues at coordinate 725,860 of JAJVHD010000009.1, read as the reverse complement.
AAATGAATTGAAATTTTTTTTTTCAAAAGAAAAGAGAGGGTTTCAAAGCAATTATAAACAATTAGCGGTTAAGGTCGATTTGATTTATTTTCTCAAACCATTTTTTTTTCAGAAAAAAATCTCATTGCCAAATTAGGTGTCTCATTGGATAAATTTGAATCGTATTATTAAATGAGTTCTTGTCTTGAACAAGAAAGGTACTTGTGTTCAATAAAACACTTAAATAAAATAAGTAAACTCGTGATACGAGATTTTTTACAAAATTTCATGTAGTTCAGGTAGAAATTTTTTTTTAAATAAAAAATTATTTTTTTTGTTTCTTTCTAATTCACTTAAGGTAAAATTTATGTCCTAGCTAATTATTGTTAGACTGGAGAATTATTTCTTAAGATTTTAGAAACGATTCCGTGATTATCTTTTAAATCAAAAAAAGTAATCAAATCCACAAGTTTTTGGTTCAGTTTTTTATGAATTTAAAAAAAAAAAACGTGAGTGAAAAAATCGTGAATAAGCAAAAACAAAAGAGTTTATGTTATCACTGATAAAAGTCAAAATGTGCTTTTGAAGCACTTCTTAAAGTCTGTTTTTTTTTACTTCCAAACAAATCATTCGTAAAAACTCTTGAACTCGAGTCTAATTTTAAGGTAAAAGTTTAATTTCATGTTTGTTTCGTTGTTTAAGGCTCTGATTCTATCGTTGATCGAATTGTCTCTAGTTGCTAAATTTGTTTCCTTTTGGTTACTGCACTTCCACCGAATTAATGACGTACCCGTACCGTACTCAAATCATAACCGCACCGTACCCGTACTAAAAATTCTCTAAATTTTTAATGCATGATTTTGTGATAATTTTGCGATTTTTTAGTACGGGTACGGCAAATCTTTAATTCGGTGGAAGTGCAGTACTTAAAAAAATTCTTCTTCATTAAGTTTGGTAATCGATTTATTTCTAAGAAAAACATTGAATATTATTTTGACAAAATTTGTTTAAGATTTGATCGTCCTGAAAATATTTTCAACCTAATTGAATAAATAAATCATTTAAAAAAAAACAAAAAAACTTGTTTATGCTTCAAAAAAAAATAAATTGATTTTTTCTAAACGTCGCAGAAAACCATTAACGACTATATTTTTTGACAGTTTTAAATCAATGGCGTACTAACACCACAAAGATTAACAGAAACATAACTTAAGATAAATCTGGTTTTATTTTTACGCATCATCTTTACTTTTTTGTTAACAGATAATTAAATATTTATGCTCTTTTGAGAAAATAAAAAACTTACGATACTTATGCAGTCTTGTTGAATGAATAAGTTTGCTCGTGTGTTCTTATACCCCCCCCCCTTCCCTAAAGTGATTAATGTGTTTAAAATTAATTTTTAATCTTTTGAACTTGCAAATCAAAAAATTAGGAAAGAATTTACTTAAATATTAAAATAAAAATAAAATCAAAACATATTAATAAGTTATTTAAATTGTTTCATATCGAATTTTGGCATATTAACAGTTGGTTTAATTTAATGTATTATCGTTTAAGATATTTTTTTATGTGGTGTTATCCGTGTTGTTGAAAATGTTTAAAATTTTTTTTTAAAAAAATATCTTAATTATTCAAATCTATTTTTATCTAAAAATAAAGAAAAACTAATGGAACTACCAAGTAGAAAATAAAATAATGAAAGCTGCTGAACAATCTTTTAAACAATTACTACAAGAAAAAAAAAAATTTTTTTTTTCTCTGAACATAAAAGAAATTGTTCTCTCTAGCAACAATTTCCACTTTTTATTTTTAAATGTTTTTTTTTTGAAAAAAAAAAACAAAAAAAAATAGAAATCGAAACAAAATGCCTCCAGAGCTATGATTCTAAGTTTTACTAATTTTTTATTATTTAACTAGAAAAAAATTATTAATAGTACTTTGATTTTGCCAAAACAACTGCGACTATTAAACTATTGTTATTTCCTCGAAAATAAAAAATTTCCTATTTCTCTCATTTCATTTAAACGAAGAAAATATAAAAAAGTTATTTTAAGTAACCAGGCGACTGCAACATAAACTACCATTTATTGCCCCTGGAAATTGTTGAAAAACTAAATCAAAAAATAATTTACCATTTGTAAGTCCAAATGTGCTTAAGCCTAAACTTGCATACTTTTGGACTCTTTTAAAATTCATAAATCAATTGCGGAACTATCTTGAGAAACACAACAAAAAAATGTCAAAAAATGTCAAATTAAAAGTTTAAATTTTTACCTGATGCTTGAGATATTTTGATTGAATTTTTGTTAATGTTTATTTTTTGCTATCTTTAATTAACACTAAAAATTTGAATGTGATTTAACATAATCGAAAGAGAGAGAGAGAGAGAAAAATTAAATATAAAAAAAAAAGAGGAATAAAACTTAAATTGTTTCTTAATGTTTTTCAAATTAGAAAAACTACTGAAGGAACACAAATATAATAACAACAATAACAACAACAAAAATGAAATGAAAATAAATTACGATTCCGATATGTTATTGAATTTTGTTAGAGCATCTAAATAATTTATGTTTTTTTTTTTTTTGTTTGATTCTCTTCTTTTTTTATTCTTTCTCTATCCCTTCACTTTTTTTGCAAAAATTACAGAAATTTAGCTAATAATTTTTTTTTTCAAAAAGTAAGTGTTTTTTTTTCAATTTTTAAAGCTCAAAAAGTCTTTGATTAATGGAATCTCTAATCAATATGCATAAATGCTCAAAGCAAATATAATTAATCATTAATTATTTTCTTTTTTTTTCTCGTTACAAATTATGATTCTTATTTAAACATTTCAACATTTTCTCATTAGTAAATTAGGTGCAAATTGAAAATAGACATGGAAATTTTTAAACAGTTCTTTTTATGAATTCGTGCGGAAAAAAGTCATTAAAAGATTAGAGAAACAAGAACAAAAAACGAGTCCCTTTAATTAAATATTTACTGAAACATAACTACTTCCGATTTTAAGACAAGTTGATTAATTGGATTTTGATAGACCAAGTTTTCGAGCCATCCTTGATTGAGTCTGTGTGGTGATTGCTTTAAAAAAAAAATTTGTGTCTTTTTTTAAATTTTCCAACGAACAAAAAAGCAAGTAATTTGTTGTTGTTGCTTTTTTTGTTTCAAGTGACGAAAACTTGAATAGCCTTAAACGCTGATATAAATAAACTTTGCTTTTATTCTTAACTACAAGGTACAATAAACGAAAAAAAAATTATTTTTAAAATTTATACTTATATAAAATTTCTTTTGTTTAAGGATGTGATTTTATTTATTTTTGTTCAAAGAAAATCATTAAGTTCAATTTATTTTTTGTTTTGATGCTTAAAAATTGTGTCAACATAAACGACAGAAAGCTATCAATAATAATATCTGTTAACCATTTTTTTTTAGATTGATTTTACGTACTAAGACTAAGATATTTATTAACTCTGACAATTAATTCAATCTTTGTCAAAAATTCAAGCTAAATTTGACTTAGAAAAAAGAAAATCTCTAATATTCAAAATAGGACATTGTGATTGCACGCGAAAGTTTTTACAAATATTAAAAAAAAAATTGTTCTTATTTTTAAATGAAGAGTGACTAATTTCCTTTTCAATTTTAATTTTACCAATGAATTTTTTTTGTTAAAAAAATCTAATGAATGAACTTCTGGAATAAGCTAATAGAAAGAAATAATCGGCCAAAAATTACCTGTTTAAGTCATGTTGCTCGTTAATTAGTTTCCTGAACGTTTGTGTTATTGAAATTATTTACTGTTGAGATCATTCGTAATTTCCTTCTGTGAATATTTATCGAGGCTAATATTTTTGTTTTATTCGATAAAGTTACCATAGTTTCCTGAGCATCGGCGAAATTTTAAAAGTAAAGTTTTTATGATAACTTTTTAACGTTCGAACGAATGAACCCGAACTTGAATGAATGTTTATTGAGCTAATCAAATAAACGACAAATTTTAATTTAGTGAAGTTGAATATATTTTGGAAAATACAAAATTAATCGACCATGACCAACAAATATTTATTTTAAGAGTCTGAGTAATATATTATGAAACTTTACAAACCCTATCAACACAAAATTTGTTTATGTTAACTCATTATTGATGTCCCTGGTATTATTTTAAAAAAGAAAGAGTATTTTTTAATTTTCACAGACTCGGTCGATGCTCTAAAGCTTTTCAATTTTAAAAACTGCTGAAATAGTGAATGATAATTCCTGAATGATAATTTAAGTAAGGAGCTCTAAAGCAAAAATCATACTAGCTTTAAAATTCTATTCCTTTCGTTTGACATTATCAATGAGATAATCGTCTTGGAACATTTCTCTCATAAATTTACCAATTTACTTTGAAAATTGTGCAAAACCGACATTTCGGACATATTGTAATTTTGAAAGTTACTTATTATTTTAAAAAAGCTCACCTATTCTTGTGGAGAAAAACTTGATCTCCAAATCTAATATGTTTGCGTCTAATTTTGGGATAGAATTTACGAGAAATAAGGTCTCAAAAACCACAAAAATCAAAAAATGTTTATGATTTGCGGCTTTTTAGGAGATGTTAAAAATTGTTTAGTGTTTGAGGTGGTTTCAGGTGCTTCGGTATATTTGTGGTAACATTTGTCAATAAATATAATTTGCGAAATCTGGAAATCCAAATAAGGTTTTTACATGGTTCAATTCAGACAATGGGAGTAAGTCACATAAAAAAACAAAAATAACAATTTTAGTTTAAAAAAAGAAGAAATAATTAAGAATAAACTAGCTTTGATCTATAACTTAAAACTACGAAATATTTTTTAAACTTTACAAGTTTATATTTGAAATTACAAAATCAGACCTTGAAGCTACTAGAAAAAGGCGTGTAAAAGCACACAGCTTGATTTATTTATCTCTTAATCTCTTACCTATGTCTGTAAAAAAACTTCTATTTTTTTTTCAAAAACATTTTAAAAATAAATTGTGGAAACTACTCAAGATAATATTGATTGGGAAAAAACAAAATAATTAATTCTCAGGTACATTTAAAACTTCACCAAAAAGAAAAAAAAAGTTTAAGTATCAAAAAAATACATAAAACTGAAAATTTTTAATTAATTAAGGAGCAAAACTACATAACGATCAGGTTACCACAAGAAAAATTAAACAAAACTTGTTTTTTTTTTCAAAAAAAAACTTTGAGATATTTTTCTTAAAGCTCACAGAAGAATAAATAAAAAACCTATAACATAAAATTAATTGTGGAATTTTTTTGTTTTGTATAATACCTAGTTACTTTTTTTCTTTTTTTTTTTTGAGAAGTTTTTTTTTTCTTGTTATTTAATTGATTAAAACTTAGATTTTGTTTTAACAGTTTTGAAAACAATTTTTTGGCTTGCTTTTGTCTTGGTGTTTCTATTTTAAGAATTCTATATTTAATTTTAGAACTTAAAATTTTTTATTTTTCCTTTAAAATATTATTTAAAGTACCTTTATTTTGTATTCATCAAAAAGCGCTCAAAGGAAGCATTTATTACATTTACCTATTGAAAAATAAAAAGAATATTATGTTGTTTAGTATGTTGTGTTTTTACGATCAATTGCTTGAAAAAAAAACAATAAATTTTAAACAAATAAAACGACTATGAAGACATTTAGATCTTATTTCCCAAATGACTAACTTGTCAATAATTTTTTGTGATTATATTCCTAGGATTACACAAAAAGTGAAAATAAAGTCTATGTACTTGAGAAAAATGTTCTTTTTATTTTTGTCAAAGTATGATGTAATGAATTTCTCTCATTTGATTCAAAATGGAATGAAACAACACAATTTTGTCACTGAAAGGCGTTTTATCTATCTTTAATTTAAGTTCAATTTTGTTGTTTTAAAGTTATCAAATTTTTTCAAAAAAATTTACTTAATTTTTTTTTATTTTAACACGTGTATATATTGTGCAGCATATTTTCTCTCATATGCTAAAAAATAAATTAGTAAAGAAAAATTTGATGGACTTTTGATTTTTTTTTTTGAAATGACTTTGATTTATAGTTTTGAATTAAATTTAAAAAATAAATTTTTTGAAAATCTTCAATTGAAAATTAAACACAATATCTCGAGACAACACATTTTTTTTTGACGAATAAAATAAACTCCTCTTAACCCGATTATCGAAATAAACTTCTAATAAAATTTTTTCTTTATCTTTTTATAAAATGAATGTTAAACATCCGATCATGATAAAAACCTCAAAAGTTTTCTACTGTCTGTCCAATCAATCTTCTAAAGTTATCTACTACCCAGGTCATTTACATGTTCAAAAAATGAACGTTCAAATTTTTTCATTTGAATTCAATGAATACAGCACGACTAGTGAAAAAAAGGCGTACCGTACCGTTCTGTTTTTGAAAAACCTATTTTACCGTACCGTACCCTTTTAGCGTGCTGTACCGTAACATCTTAGCGTACCGGAGATTCTGAAAATTTTGAATCAATTTTTGGATTTAAATTTTTAAGAGAAAATCTTTTGCAACTAAATTATTCTATTATTTTTAATCATTCTAAATTATACAGAACGAGTAGTGAAAAAGAGGCGTACCGTTCAACTTGCCATACCATACCGAAACTTTGACTGATTCGTTTCGATTCTTTTAGAGGACAACATCACCGGAAAGAATTTCATAAAAAGAACTCATTAAGACGAATATTTTAAAAATCAGAGGATATTTCATTTCCTTAATTTTATACACCTTTCGACACCTGCCACAGTTTAGGTACGGTACGGTACGCTGGATGGTACGCTGGATGGTACGCTGGATGGTACGCCTTTTTTTCACTAGCCGTGCTGTATTTTGAACGCTTATGAATTCAAATGAAAACATTTGAACGTTCATTTTTGGAGCATGTGAACGACCAGCGTAATATAATTCAAAAAAAAATTTTTTCTTCTCCCAAAAGACGTAAACTAATTTATTTTTTATGGTAAAAATTGGTCATTCACAGCTATCTTCATTACTTTTACGAGTTACTGTAATACCTCATTTTTTAGTGCTATGGACTCATTTTTATCGTGTTTGCAACAATTTAAAATAATTTTTAAAAAAATCCAAAATCTCCTAAGTCCAAAATAATAAAAGCTCAAATACACCCTTGGAATAAAGTGGACACTATAAATATCATTACTTTAAATTTTTTACTTTATTTCAGATTTTTCTTTTTAAATTTAAATAAAAACATTGGGGTTCAATAAACTTTTTCTTCTAACAACATAGGAGGTATCGTCAATGAGCCTGGTAAATTCCAGCTGAACCTCAAAAAGATTCATCTGAGCTTAATTTAATTTAGATTAAATAGTTATTGAATTAGGAATTTAATGACAAAACCTCAATACATTTCGGCTGGACCGAGAGGGTAGCTCTTTTTGGCCTTTTTGACCTATTTGAAATACTTTTACATGTATTCTGAAGAAAAGTAGACAACTAGTTGAAACTTTTTGAAAGAAATTCAAATGATATAAAAGGAAAAATAATACGCAATAATTTAAATAAATAAATAAATAAAACTTTGATTAATTCTTGTTTGGAAACATGAGTTTGGAAACATCGAACCTTTGCTAAACTTATTGTCAAAAGTTTCAACTGGTTCAACTGGTTTTCAAATACATGAAAAAGTATTTCAAATAGGTCAAAAAGTTCAAAAAGTAGGGCCTGACTGGCTTCGTCTTGGATAACTCTCAAATGGTTTCAACTGGTTGTCTACTAGTTTTTGAACTTCATCTAAAACAATGGCAAATAGTTCGAAAAGACCAAAAAGAGGCCCCTTAAAATTCCTCAAACATATCTCAAACATACCTCAAACGGAGGCAAAAATACATGGGACTGAATGGCAAAAAGGTCAAAAATTAGGGTCTAACCATCTTGCCCTGTCAAATATTTTCTACTGGTTCTCTACTGGTTTTCAAAATTTTTTTAAATATTTTTTTTCAAATGGTTTCAGCTGGAATTTTTTGCTCGGAATTTTCTGAAAATTTTTTCCAAGAATACTAATGATTTGGAGGCTACCATTGATTTGTATTGACGAGAATAAAAATGATTGCAGTTGAAACAAATTTTGCTGTATCTGTTATAAAAGTCTTTAAATATCTTCAAACTCGGTGCAGATTGCACATAACTCAAAATGATTCTATTTAAATGCGCAATTGAAATGCACAAATTTTACAGACTTTTACAATAGGTGCAGCAAAATTTGTTTCAACTGCAACCATTTTTATTTTGTCAAAACCCTGCTTTGCACAGATTTTTTGGAGATTTTAAAATTGAGAAAAAGAAAATCTTTAAAATACTTTAACTTGTCCTGTCTCTTATGTATTTAACATAAAAAACAAAACTTTAGAATTTTATTTCATGCTATTAATAAGGGAATACAAATATACCATAGACAAATTCGTGTTTCCGACAAACACGATTCTCTTCAATAAGAATAACTTTTATACATTGTATTAAATATCAAAACGAATCCTTTTTATTTAATTTCAGTAATCAATCAGTATTTAATCAAAGCATTTTCTTTCGGCTAAAAATAAATATAGAATTTTCTCGAGGTTCGTCTATCGAAATCACATTAAAAATATCTTACTAATTAAATTTATTAAGACTTGGAAATATAAGAATGAATTTATCCGATTGAAATTTTTTGGTAGATTAGCTATGTACACATATTACTGCGGTGCTTAAAGGCGCATTAAACAAAATTACAAAAAAAATACTCTTTAATTTAGTTAGGAGCTTTGAATTTTTGTCCTTAAGAAAATCTAATGAGGTAATATTATTGCTTATGGAAAACGGTCGTGTAGCGGAGGGAGAAGCTTTTCATTAATCGCGTAAAAGGTCGATATTTATGACATGTCACAAATACGAAAAGTTTTTTTGATGTCAGATTTTTTTCCAGAAATTGAGTCTGAAATTGTTTTTTTTTTTCGTAAGCTAAATTGATTATATTCAGCTTAAAAATATCTGCACGAATTTCGTAAGAGAAAAAAAACGACCTAAACGGGAAGAGTGAAATTTTTAACGTAATAAAGTATTCGGGAAGTTTTATCGAATTTTTTATTCGTCTCTGATCATCACCGATACGCCATTTTTTAACTAGAAATGCATCAATTTATAGATTACTCTTTCATAACAAAATACAATTTAATCATGCAACTTTCCAATATGATATTTAAAAAAAAATGAATCTACAATACCAACGTTACCTGGTCGTTACTAAATATGGGGGCAGCTTGTTTGATAGATATTTATTTAATAGATAATTATTTAATAAACCACTGTATAGTACACTCTAAAAAAATTCAAGGCACGAAGATACATTCTAAGCGCCTAAAAATGAGATGCTCTTTTAACCAATAATGAGACGCTTAGTTAGCATCTTAATTTTATACACATACTAAACGTTTTTACTTAAGACACATAACAAGAGTCGGAATTTAAGAGATTCACAAGGCCCTTGAAGTTTCCTAGATCCAAGCTCAAAAAGCCAGAATCAAAAATCAAGATTTTAATTTTATTCAAATGTTCAAAGCAAAGTGTATTAAACAACTTTCTAGTTGCTGTTTCATAAAATGTTGTTGAAAGTTGTTTGATAGAATGTTTTTTTATAGAAAATAGACCACTTCTGCTGAATCGGCCTAAACAAAAAAGGGAAATGTTTCTAACTTTTCAATTTTATGCAATTTTCTCTCACTTTTTCATTTCTTTTTTACAGCATGAAATATTTTTTCATTGTGGAACGTGCATGATCAGGCTGTTTATAATCTTACCTTTAAAAATAATTCCCTAGTTTCGTGAAATAGTCGGGCGTGTAATGTGTTTTAAAGATTATCGAGTTGTTTAGGATTGAAGAAAAAATTATCGAGATACGGTGGATCCTGGCTTCTGGTGCTTCTCCAAGCAAAAAAAAATTACATATTAAAACATTACAAATTATTTTAAAAAGTGATAATTCTATCAAACTTTAAAATCAAATGAGTTAAAGAGTATCTACTAAATTACCGAAATTATCTACAAAAGGATTGTTCGAATCCTTTCATGAACCTTCATGAACGGTCGCCTTCATCCGAATTTGTCTGAACGTTCAAAAGTTTTCAAAAGTTTTTTTTAAACTTTCAAAAATTTTCGAAAATTTTCTATTTAACGAACTCTATTAAACAATACGGCCACTTGAATACTCCATTAATCTTGAAATAAACTTAGGAAAAAGGAGATCACTTAAAAAAAACAGAACTGGAATACGAACAATTTAGATACATTAATAAAAGATCAAACGTCGAGTCACCTGATAGCGTTGTCAAATTAAATAAGTTAAGATTTTTTTTTTATGATAAAAAAAAATCGTTTAGATAATTTTTTATTAACAGAAAACACATAAAATATCTAATTTTAGTTAAATTTTTAATTTATTTAAGTTTATCCGTATTTTTTTAATCCCAAGTGATTTTGCGGTAAATTTATTTATGTAATGACTGTGTCAAAAACAAGGATATATTAAACTAAATCAATACTTTTGATTTTATAAAATATTTTATTTTGACAAAATTAATATAAAAATCAATAAATATCTACATGTCTTTACCAATATAATTTGATCTTTTTTTGTTAAAGCTATCAAAAGTGTTGCTTAAGTCTGTGTTTCTTGGCAAGCTCACATTTTTGTAAGACCAATTTAATTTAGTGTATAACTTCATTTCATCTTTTGGCATAAAAGTTCGTTGAATCGAAGACTGACGATGAAAACTTGATTCATTTTTCGAGTCACTTGCAGTAGAAGCCCTATTAAAAAAACAATAAAAAATATATGTAGTCTAAAAATGTCATTTGCACGAATTTTACTTACTCTTTAGGTTTATAAACTAAATAACTTTTAGAAATATACTTTGGCTGATTAGCAAATATATCATCATATCTACATCCAAAAGAGCTTTTTGCTCGTCTCAAATAATCTTCGGTTATGCATGTAATTTTTTGTTCAGGCATTGTACCTAAACGAAAAAAAAATTACAATAAATCTAAAGCGATTAAACATTAACTTACTTCTAAACAATAACTCATCACATTCTGACTTTATTGATTTATGCAAAGTGTTTTTTCTAAATATTTAAATTTTTATTCTTACTTATAAAAATATTAAAATTTAGTAAAAAAACCTTTTTCTTGGTAAATGTGGAACTAAACGTAATTCATCAGCGGTTAAAAAAAGCCCATAGTTATCTGGACATTTAAAATAAAATCGACCCATTAATCGTCCATCACAATATCCGACTAGTCAATTAGGATAAATTAATTTTTTTCATCGAACGTTTTTTTTTGGTGTCAACATTTACCTGGTTCATTTGATTCTATTCCAAGCCATAAGCCTTCTTTACCATTAATGCCTCCTTTGTAACGAATTTTTCCCCTACATATTTTACTATCTACCACAAACTCAACCTCAAGACCAATGGTTACGGCATCGTAATTTACCATTTTTTTTTATTTCAAAATTTCAGAAAATTCGAAAATAAAAAAGTTTCTTGAAATATAACTTGTTGCCAAGGAAACAGTTATTTTTTTTACGAGATATTTTTTGTATAAAATTATTACTGAATAAAGATTATTTAATAAGAAAACAAAAAGAATTAATCAGGCAAAGAAAAGTTTATTTTCGAATTCTAAAAGGGACAATTATTTTTAATTCCTAAATTATTTTTACTTGCTTTTTCACTTTTAAAACGCCATTGGTTTCAAACTTTTAAAATACTTAACCCTATTCAAAATATTTAATGATTTTTTTGAGAGTAACTAACTTTTTATTTTGATAGAAAGTAATTTAATTTATTTTTAATCAAAATTAAAGGAAATTCAAATCTTAAAAGTGAACTTTTATTCAAAAATCTTAAAGTTCCGCATGCAAAATAATATGCTAGCTTGTGTTTAGACCTACGAAGCTAGTCATATTCATCTGAGAGCAGTTGATTTCCGACTTACGCTATTCAATTTATGTGGAAATGAATGGTAAACATCCTTGTCCAATTATACAGAAACATATCTTCTTTTATTTTTCAGTCATTAATGTTTAAATCGTGAATGACCAGGAATATAAGATGTGGTTATTTGAAATTATAAAAAGATCATATAAAAAGGAAAAGGCTGATAAAATTTTGTAAATAATTTGATCACAAATGAGCAAAACATGTTAGTTTTATTTTAAATTTTTGAGCCTATAAAAAAGTCATATTTATAAACCAACCAGTAGCATTCAGATCATAGACCGCTTTTAAGAGCACTATGGAAGGTTTTCAATATTTGCCGTGGGAACTTGCATTTTGTCTCTAGGCAAATTTTTGGTTCGTTTATAAACACACATTCTTTTGTCTTCTAATAAGCTTTACTTCGATTAAAAACCCTCAAGCAAATCCCTTTCCGAGGCGAAATAGATAAAATTAGTTTATGTGATACAAAAGGGTAATTATCCCTGGCTTAGTTTATTTTTAAATCCGTTTTATATGACAATTATCAATCAATCATTTCATTATCAATCAAAAATACTGCTAAAGTCCCGGGAATTAACTTGTCACATGATATCATATGATATCATCTGGTATCAGCTCGTATCAGAATTCATGACCATAATGATAGCATACGATGTCAGATCCGATCAGTTTAAATCATTTAATAGCAGATGATATCATTAAGAGAATACAAACATTATGTATTGCTAACGAAAACTGATGGATGACATCAGATGATCATCTGATGTCATCTGATATCTGTATATATAATATAGGGTTACCAAAGATGTCATCTGATACCTGTATATCAAATATAGGGTTACCAACCAATGGACAAGCGTGAGATTAATAGCCAACAGAAGATGTTATGACGCCCACAAATTAAAGAAAATTCCCACCTACGCCATTCGTAGATAAATTGTTTAAATGTTCATATTTTTTTTTAAAAGATTTTCGTATTTGTGTGTTTTTATTTAGGCTGACATTAAGTCTCAGTGAAACTTTAAGATGAACTTTTTTTTTAATGATAACTTTCAACTTTAAAATTTATCAGTGTTCAAAGAGTCTATTAGGATATTAAAAGTTTCTTACATTTACTATTACTTTAAGCGAGTCGAATGAGACTCAAAACGGAAACTTTTTTAAGAATCTTATGAACCTTTTAAAAATGTTTGGATCGTGACATTTTTTTTTATTTCCGATAGCATTTATGTAATTTATTTTTGTGAATTTTCAAATCATTTTAACCTTTAAATAAGAATTTTCAAAATAAATCATTTATTCCTTGCTTTGATGATAAATCATTTATTCCTCACCAGATTCAGTGTCAATTGGATATAATGATATCTCCCAAAATCCTTAAGGCTAATTTTCTAAAGCATGTTTCATTCTTGATTAGATTTCAAATGGGATCTCAATGAGAAATAATTGAGATCCCGTTGAGAAACACGAACGAGATCCCATTGAGATATCCACTAGATTCGATCTAGTAGAATCTCAAAGAGATCTCATTTCTATCTCATGGATATCTCATAGAGATCTCAATTATTTCTCAATTAGATCCCAATTGAGATCCAATTGAGAATGAGACATGGGGAGGTCAGATGATTAAATCATGTGATTGTCCATTCAATAAACAAAATATAAAACATTCAAAATTAAAAAGGAGAAACCAAAATGAAAGCAAAAAACATGTTTGAAAATTTTCAAACACGTGTTAAAACATTCTGTTAACTTAGTTCAGCTTTATACTGTATAATAATATGTTTTATTCAAAATTAGAGTGCGCAATATTCTGGACCAGTCAGTGAGACTAGAATTTTTCGAAAATATGTGAGGCGCCAATTTAGAATGCTCTTGGCGCGTAGATTTTGAAATATCACAGTACACAAGAGGCTAAAAATTTTCATTGATTGTTAATGTTTAAAATTACGATTACCAAAAGCGTTTGACCCCATATTTAAAAGAGAATTGTTTAATTTACAAGCCGATAATTTTTTTACCTATCTTTATGAAAGGTGTGTTATGTTAATTATGAGCAAAAAGTGTTATGTTAATCTATTTTCCGACCTGTATACGCGTATACAGGTTATCACTACGCATATTCGGAACTGGTATTCGGCTGAATAACGAGATTTTATTTTACCAGTAACATATATATTAAAGTTTCTACGTTTGTAGACTTCCGTAAAGCGTTCGACTCAGTAATCCGTTAGATGTTGTTTGCTATTTTAAGACACTACGGGATTCCACAAGTAATTGTTAATGCTATTTACGCTTTTTACGTGAATTCTAAATCTGCCGTTTCTGTGGGGAACAAGCTATCGGATGAATTCAACATCAGTTCAGGTGTCTTGCAAGGTGACGTTCTAGCCCCCTACTTGTTTATAATAGTTATTGATTACGTAATGACACGAAGTCAAAACAACTATGGTTTTATCTATAAACAAAGAAAGAGCCGAAGACATTGTGACCAACGAATAAGCGACCTTGACTACGCCGATGACATAGCCCTTCTTGAATCAACAGTTGAATTAGCTACCAATCAACTGGCGAGCTTAAGTGCCGAAGCAAAGAGAGTGGGTCTCGAAATAAATATTGAAAAAACGGAGTGTATGATCCTAAACGGGCAATCGACAGCGACCGCTTTACCGCTTGGAGACCAACAGGTAAATAAAGTTGAGGATTTTAAATATTTAGGTTCAAAACTCAAGTCCACGGAAGCGGATTTCATCCATCGTAAGTCACTAGCATGGGCTGCTTATTGGAAAATGGAGAAGATCTGGAAAGCGAATTATGTTCCAATCAAGTTGAAAGCTAGCATATTTGAAGCTACAGTAGTGTCCATACTTCTATACGGCTGTGAAACATGGATTGTCAACAACGAGATAAAAAACAAGCTGAATAGTTTTGCTACGACGTGCTATCGAATGTGGCTAGGTATAAAGCCTTTGGACAAAGTAACAAATGAAGAAATTTACAAAAGAGTTGAGCAGAAACCGATTGTATCGAAGCTCCTCCAAAGACAGCTCTGCTGGGTTGGTCACACGCTTAGAAGACCAGAAAGTGAGCCAGCAAAAATTTTTATATTTTACGAACCCGAAGCCGGATTAGGCACTTGCAAACGAGGACGTAAGCCCACGAGCTACTTTAAATACATCTGTGAATTATTGTTCCCGAAACGTGCGGAAGTAACAAGAGCTGAAATTGAGAAACTCGCCAGTGATCGCAAATTATGGAAATCATACGTCGCCGAATGTTGCAAAACAACAGTCGAATAAAGAAGAAGAAGAAGAAAATCGTTTAATACAGTGGTGTAGCCTACACCTACACCCATAATTTTAGAGTAGACATAACTGCATTAAAATTATCTAGTTTGCAGAAACCGAATTTCCTCTATAGAACTATCAATATAACCTGCAAGGGTCATTTTATTCAATCGATAGAATTATTTTGTCGGCCGGTATAGATGACTCCTGCGAACCTTCTTTTTGCCATGTATTCTCGAATACATAAAATATGTATTCTCGAATACATAATTATGTGTTCCCGAATACATGTATGTATTCAGAATACATAATATGTATTTTTTGTTTTTTAAAATCAAAAGAATACATAAATATGTATTCGAGAATACAAAAGAATACATACTTTTTTTAAACGAATCCAAAGATGTATTCTAGAATACAAACATGTATTCTTTTAAGAAGAATACATAGGAGAATACATAGAAGGATACATGAAAGAATACATAGGAGAATACATAGGAGAATACATGTAAGAATACATAGGAGAATACTTTTGGGTTTTTGATTTTTTAGAATAAATTTCCGCTATTTTCTTCACAAAGTATGGGCTCAACGAGCTAACAGAAAATTTATGATGAGGTCTCACTCACTATTTCGTTCATTTTTTATGCAAATACCAAAATCTTTCTCGCAGGTTGTCTACATAAAACCTTTGATTGAAAATTGATCAATCATCGTAAAGTAAAAGCTCGGGTTTTAAGACATGTCGCAAATAACGAACTCAGAAAAAAGTTCCTATGTTTTTAAAAGGAAAACCGATGTCTTAGATAAGGGATATCCCTTATTTGCGACATGCCTTATAACTCCAGCTATCACGTTATTTGAATAACCGAAATGAATTTCATTTTGTTTTATTCTTGTTTGTATTATTAGATGTATTCTCGTATGTATTCTTCAATGTATTCTCCTATGTATTCTTACATGTATCCTTCTATGTATTCTCCTATGTATTCTTCTTAAAAGAATACATGTTTGTATTCTAGAATACATCTTTATATTCGTTTAAAAAAAGTATGTATTCTTTTGTATTCTCGAATACATATTTATGTATTCTTTTGATTTTAAAAAACAAAAAATACATATTATGTATTCTGAATACATACATGTATTCGGGAACACATAATTATGTATTCGAGAATACATGGCAAAAAGTAGGTTCGCAGGAGTCATCTATACCTGTCGGCCTTGCGGATAACTTTTTTCAATATTTTATCAGGTCACTTGAGTTAGAGTCTTATTGGTGAAAAATATCTTGTGATCAAACGCAGATAAATGTATCAATAAATTTTGAGGTACCCATATATTGGGTTCGAGTATGTTGTAGGTTGCCCAGAAATTTCGGATTTCAGGTATGAATATTAGGTTTTTTTATAGATTTTTATGTTTTTTTTTGAAAAAAAATAGGTTTTGGGTAAATATACCGAAATTTCTGTAAAGATTTAAAGTCATTAATTTTTTTATTTTGAAAACTGATTTTGAATCATGTTTAATTCCTAATTATACAAAAAATTATATTTAGAACCTTCTTAATCTGTCTTTAGAATTTTCGCCACCAAAAGATTAGAATTTCCATTAAAATTAAAAATCTGCTTGATTATTTTGAAAATTTTTATTGATTAAAAGAAAAATCATTCTCGAATCAAATATTTTTAAAAAAAAAGTAAAAAAGACTTTGAACACAAAAATTTAACGTAAGAATACGACATCTTTAAAGACAAAAAAAAACAAAAAAAAAACCTTAAACATTCAAAATTTTTTTTAAAATCACCAAAAAAAAAATACTTCCAAAAATTGAGATTCATTATTTTCATTTTAGAAATTAGGAAAAAAAAAACAAAAATGAATTAAAAAATTATTTGTTTAAATATTTAATATTGAAGAGACTTCTCAAAGCATTAAATGATTAATAAAGAGTAAATGATACATACAAAATTTTAAATGATGTATCAATCCAAAGAGATAAACAAGTATATAAACCTGATAATTACGACTTTGGAATTCAATTCACTTTGGAATTTGGTAAGTATGATTTCAGTAACAATTTTAGAAATTTTTTCTTTTTCGTCATTTCTTTTTTGCATTACCTCTCAATTTTGAACAAAATTACAAAAAAAATGAATACTAAAAAAAAAAACTAGTTTTTAATATCCTTGGCAAAAAAAAAATACAACAATCCATACTCTGAAATATTTGACAAAATAAATTAGAAAAAAAAACAAAAAAATAAATAAAAAAATTTTTTAAAGTATTTCTTAACATTCTCTTGGATCCAAAATGTAAATTTTTCGGGGTCGATCTGTAAGCACAAACAAGTAGCCAAATTGATTTTTAATAACACTAGTTGGTCTACCGTTGATTGCAAAACGGTTTATGAGACTTATTTTTTCATCTTTAGTGTAAAGAAATTGTTTAATTTCATTATTACAACTATCTGCAGTGAAAATGAACGATTTTGATTTTGATTCCATTGAAACATGAACGTCCTCGAGGCAGTCCATGTTTTTGTAAAAATGACAAACATTCACTCTATTTTTTTCCGAAAGAAGACTATATTTCTTATTATTCTGTACCGGGGTTGTTAATGATGGATTAAAAAGCGCTAAACTATCTGAACCATCGATTAAGACTCTAACATTTTGATTAATTGCTAAACCACGGTGATTAGAAATAATAACACCGTTAAGATATAAAATTCTTACGAGTTTTAAAGTCTTGTCGTAAATTCTGACCTGATTTTTTGGATTTTCAGTCACATAAATGTGATCGTCATTACAAGCAATGGCCGATGGTCGAAAATCGTGATCTTTATTTGACAATACTTCTCTCAAAACTGACTGTGTCTTATTTTGTCTACTTGAATATCGGCTAACTGAAGATTGATTAAGAGTAAATTTGGCTATTTTATTTTGATCTGGAAAAACTATATAAATATTTTTGTTCTTGTCTGCACATGCATCTGTTGGTACGTCATTACGAAAATATTTTGTTCGTATATGATTCAATGTTTTTGTATGATGATTAAAATTGTAAAGTCTTAGAGTGCTGTCTGAGCTACTTATAAGACCTATTGTGAATGGGTCCAATAAAAATAAACGATCTGACGTAAGACCATAATTATTTTCAAATGTAAAACTTCCTACTGTACACATTTTTTTTTCAATATTGTAAATTGATCTCAAAAAGCGTTTAGCATGATTTTCTTCATTAATTTCGTCTGTTTTAACTGAATATGGACACGAATCAACAGCTTTATCTAAAAGATTTTTATTTAGACTTTTCAATTCGGCAACTCTGCGTTGTGCAAAATCGAAAAATGATTCGTGCGTATTACCAAATATTGACGTGTCAACTTCTTCAACATCAGATTGATGTTGTTGTTGTTCATGTTCATTATTTTGCTCAGACTCAATTCGTTGGGACATGTGAATACTATCAAAATTCGGGTGATGTTTGTTCATAAAATCGAAAAATGGCGAACAATTTCCGTATTTGTATAGAAATAAAATTGACACGATTAATACTTTAAATGATCTCATGATTAAAAAAAATTCAAAACAAAAAATAAAGTAAATTTGTTTCGTTTTGTATCTACAATAAAAAAAAAATTTTTTTTTGACCGAAATCTAACAAAAACACATTTTTTGAAACTTCCTAAATTCAATATTTAAATTTATAAACTATTAAAAAAAATTCATTCAAAAATGGGTAAAGATTTTTGAGCTATTTTAAGATTTGTCATCAAGTAAAAAGTAAATGTTTACCCTTAAAAATATTAATACGCCCATAATACATATTATCTAAGCCTAAAAAAACGAGAAATCTTAAGCATATGTATCATATTTCGTTTATAAGGGAAGTACACATAGGATCATAATATTATAAATATACTCAGGTTTATTTACTACAAATTTGTACAAAACTTATTTGTGTAAATATTATCTTAAACTGGAATTAGATAAATCATTGTTATGAATAAATCATCATAAAAAAATTGTGAATCGTTTCGAGCTCTTTTTTTTTTCTTTTCTTTGTGTAAGTACAATTTTGGATAGAAATGGTGATTTTTGTTTTTGTATGTTGGATAAATATTTTTGTTAAACCTCTTTGCTAAAGTTTAGAATTTGTGCATGATTCTAAGACACTCTATATTTTCTTGAAAACAATTATTTTTTTTTTAAATAAAAGTTTTTATTTTCAATAAATTTTTTTAAATTCCAATTTTAGCTTCTCTTATATTTTTTTGTGTTAACGAAACAAAAATTTGCATTTAAGTAATGTTTGTCAACAACCCACACCAGTTTAATTATTTCTAATGTTTGGTGTTTATCTCATAAATTTTTTAATTTGTCAAAAATAAAAAAATATTTCCTTGAATAAACCGAAAACAAAATGTTAAAATTCAAATATTATTTTTCACAATAGCCTTCTACTTATAAATATTTCATGTAACTGTATTGAACATGTTTATTGATATGTCATGTATTGAAACAGAAAAAAAATGCAAGTGAAATAAAATAACTTTAGATGTTTAAATATCAAATAGACACTGGTATACATTTGCTTTTTCAAAAAACAAAAAAATGATTCATACCTAAAGTGCTTTAAAATTCTTTGATTGGATAATTCTCTTGATAATTAAACGAATTGATTAAAAATAAAAATGAAATTCTTTTTAAAATCTGTTTAAATATGTCTTTTTATGATTGATTTAGAAAGAAAATTAAATTTTTTGTTTGATAAAAATTTTTTTTTTTAATCAAATGATAATAATCTCTTTACAATTGAAACGAAACCCTTATATATTATAGTAAGATTTCGTAATTAAAAAGTCTTGAAATTTAAACCTTTTTTTAGCTTTAATAAAAAAAAAGAGCGAAACAAAAATGATATTTATAAATAGTCCTGTAATTTTAAACTTTTTGACAGAGGGTTCCTAGATTTCTTGAATTACAGTTAATTCGACACTGATATTTTCAAAATGGAATTAAAATGATCTGTAAGAGTGAATTTTTTTAAAGAAATTGGATGGGCGTTTAAATAGAATTTTTTATCATCAATTTTTTATATCCACTTTCTGACCAGACTCGTTTAATTGTAGCAAAAATGATGCATGGCTAGTTCGAAAACATAATCTTAGTAAAATTATAGGTATTTTGTGATTTATTACATAAATTACAAATAATTAAAGTCGAACGCCCACTTGATCACCAAAACATACAACTTTAATTTTGTATAACAATCAATGCATAAAATTTTGGAAAAAAATCAAGTTTTTCTTTTTTATTTTTAACTAAACAAATACGTAATAAAACACGATAACATATTGCGTCAGTCTAGACTAGAAGAGGTATTGAGAAAAAAATCTCAAGTCAAGTTGGATTTTTTTTTTGAAAAAGAAAAACACTGTGACTTATGAAAACTTGATTTCAATTATTAGACAACTTGTGTGTGTGTGTGTCTCCTTTTATCAGGAACAAATTCCATTCAAATAAGTTAATTTGTTATTCAACTCTCATATTCATCATGAAAGATGCTTTTATTTAGTTTTTAAGTTAGATTAAAGTAGAAATTTTGTATTTTTTTTGTTCCAATTCTATTACATAATTTAGTGTACTACATAAATCTTGCAGGTATCTATTTCCTTTTAGAATTCATTATTTAATTCAAGAAAGAAAAAAAATTTGAATAAAAAATTATCTTTAAAAATTCACAACAAAAACAACGATGCGAACTTATTTTAGAATTGAAATTTTATCCTTACTTGTCTAGACTAAAATTTTTGTTCCTAAAATTGTTAAACAATAGTTTAAAAAGACTAAAAAATTTTCTATTTTTTGTGTTAGTCCATAATTTTAAAGATAACAATTAAATTAGGCATTTTTTCGCAATTATTTTTTATTAAAAATAAAAGTGAGAACGTTTTTCAGTTTGTTTTTTTTTGAAGATTAGTCGAATTTAAAATCTTATGCGATAATCCTCAAATATCTAATTAAAGTAACGGTACTTAATTTTAGAATGATGGAATTTTGTCGACGCTCAATCACCTTATATCGGTTTAAATTTACTCATTAACAAGACTATTTTTAGACTTTAAGTGTTCACAATTCTAAATAAATTTTCTTTATGTCAAAAATTTTCATCTTTTTTTTTTTTTTAAAATACTCTTAATAAAAATTTAAAAAAAACGAGTAGCTAAAATAGGCAAAAATATGTCTTTGGTTTTTGATAATTAAGAGGAAAGATAATACCCAAAACCCACCTGAATAAAGAAAATGGATATATTTCGAAAATTGAAAGTGAACCATTGTTGACGTTTATCATTCGAAATTTCAGTAATGTTATTGTAATAGAAAAACCGCTATTTGATCGAATGTTAATTCAGAAAAATATCGCCAATTTTTTGCTGTTTAAATTTATTTTTAAAAATTAATCACAAGTCCTTTAAATTTCTATATTAAGAAACAATATTTTATCAATGACAAACAATGTTGCTTAAATTGAAAAAAAAAACGTTTTTGACAAGAAACAAAAACATTTAACTTATAAAAAACGATTAAAATCGACTAGTACTATGACGGAAAAATCTGAGAAAATGAGTGTTTAAGGGAATAAAATCTTTTGGGACAAGGTATTGACGTTTTATGTCTAAGTGCTTGTTTTTGTTAAGACTGATCAATTTTTCTAAAAAAAATGTCTTTTGAACTACTAAAATCGAAAGGTGATCGTGTAATGAATTTAAAATTTCGAATCTGGTACAAAGTTAAATTATAACCCCTTTATAACTGATGATGAAATTAAGATTTTAGCCTAGTGGTAAACCGAAGTGATACGATTCTATTTTATTTTAAAAATTTGATCATGCTTTTTTCTTTAATTTTAAATTTTTTTTTAAATTGAAACTCGATAGACAAAATCGTTCTAAATGAATTCTCTATAGATTATATTTTTTATTGTACCAAATTAATGATGAGAAAAAAAATTAAACAAAAAATTTAAATTTAATCTTCAGTGAAACATTGTTACGGGAGTGTACCAATGATCCGAGTCAAAGTCTCAACATGATACCTTTTATGAATTATCAAATTTAGACAACAATCGTAATAAATAGGATTAAAAGAGATTAAATTTTTGATTTAAATTTTTGTTTCCATCAGGAGTAAGTTTGTCTAAGTTTTTTTTTATTTAGTTGGGTTTAATCATCATGAACTCTCTTATCGTCAGATCCTTTGAGTTAACAAAATTTTAATTGAATTCATTACAAAGGAAACAAAAATGTTCTATGCAAATAGGGAATGTTTTTTCGAGTTTTTTGATAAAAAAAGTAGGAGTTTAAATAATATTATTTACATAAACATCTTCTCCCTCAACGTCAATCGGTCGAAAGTGTAGAAATCCTTGGCTTTTTATTATTTTGAAAAAAATTGAAAGTCTACTTTAGATCAAAAGTCTGTAAAGTTGCATTCATGTACGTCAAAAAAGATAACTGCTAATATCAGTACTAAGCAACTTTTAAAGGATTTAAGATTATATGAAAATAATTATAAATTTAATGTTGCTTAAATATACGCAATCGAATTTTGAAAGGAAAAAAAATATTCTAGTTTTTGAAAATTATTATCAGTCTATTTAAATAAGTTAATAAGATTAAATGATTACTTCCGACTATTTTTTTCGAAGGCGCAAAGAGCTTGACAAAAAATATTGTTAATTTTAAGCATTCAATTTTAAATTTTAGTTAATTCAAGAATAGGCCACGTTTTAAATAATTCAAAGAAAAAGTTTCTACGTAGTGGAGAAATATTTATTTGGTAAATTTATATTTATGACATTAAAAATTAATGTAGTCAACCACTGTCTCTTGACTGTCTTCGTTCATTTTATTTGCTTCTCTCAGTTCCAATTTATGATATTACTAAGTTGACTTGCGTCAATAAGTAACTAAAACTAATTGAATTTTCTTCTTTTTCTTTGTTTAAAAAAGAGATTTTTCCAGGCATTATTTATTGATTAACAATTTGGTATATGTACTAAAAATATAAAAAAATTGCTAAAAATTTAAGCTTAAAAAATAATATAGATCAACTTTTATTTCGCAGTTTGACAGGATCTATGAGCATTTTTTTTACGTTTTCATACACAACATACGATATGCTTACAGCAGGAACAACTGACATAAAGTAAAAAAATAAATATTTTTAATTTCAAAAATTAAGAAACATGTCTAAATAAAAATACCTTTGATAATATTTGGTATGAGACCTCGATAGAAACCTCTAACGCCTTCGTTACGCCAAATGCGTAAAAGAAGTTTACTCATTGTATCACGTTTTTCTGAATCCATTGGAACTTCTTGAGCTTGTAAACGTGTTCTTATAAGAGCTAATGGATAACTGACTAATTGACCGCATATTGTACTTGTTGAACCGCACATTAATAAAATTGGTATCGAAGGATTTTCAACAATTTCATTTTTTTTCATATAAAATCTTTTCAGAGTCTAAATTCAAGAATATAAAATTAGTCTGAATCATAGAGCATGGTACTTAAATTCCTTAACTTGACCAAACATGAAAAATAACAGAAGTTTATTCGATGTGACTTAAATCTCAAATAAGAAAATATTTCATTATTGGGTCCTTCGAAACTGGTACCGCAAATCTTGGGATTAGCTTCGAAAATAAATTTTTTTTGATTTAATTTCATCCCTAAGTCGATTCCGATATGAAATCGAGAATAAATATCAATTGGTTGAAAAATTAAATTCTGTATTGAACAAAAAAAATTAATAAACAAGCCTGGTCATCCAAAACTTCCAAAAATGAATCTTCTTGAACCTTCAAAAGCATCCATGAACCTTCAATGTAAAACCACTGAATGACTAATGAGGAAGGAGCTGTTTCATCAATTGCCTTTTTTCCTTTACTCAAAATTACTATCAAAATTCCAGTCTAAAATTTTTAAAGTATGTGCAAGTGCAAATCTATTTAAAATCGTCTGTCGTTGATCTAATTATTTTCACAAAAATTATTCTTACCGAAAAGAATATGAAGAAGTTTCAGAAAAAATACTCTGAAACTTGAGGATAATTATTTTGAACAGGGCATGTCAAAAATTACCAAATACTTAAAATTAAATACAAATTCTTAAAAATTTTAGACTGGAACCTTGATAATAATTTTGAGTAAAGGAAAAAAGGCGATTGATGAAACAACTTCTTCCTCATTAATCATTCAACGGTTTTACATTTGAAATCGAGTGACTGGGAATGCTTTTCTAGGGATTTAAACTCTCAATTTATAAATTATGGTATGATGACTAATAAGTCTAATATCAGTACGGCTTGATTTTTATTAACAAAGATTGACACGACTGGCTCTAATGAGTCATATTCAAAAAAAATAATTCATGATTAAAAATATAATGAGACAAACAATTACTTCATAAACAGCCAGATCTATACCAGCATACGGAATTATACCAAGTATATTTGGAATAAAACCTTTGTAAAATGCCCTGATACCTTCGTTTTTAACAATTTTATTGGCACAATCAAAAATGCTCGAATATTCACCGGTTTTCCTTAAAACCATTCGAGTTTTTAAAAGCTAAAATTAAATTATGAAAATTTTTCCCGATTACTTCAAAATGCTAAACATTTCTTACTTCCATTGGATAAATAGTCGATTGAGCAAGTGCACCAGCTATTGAGCCAGCAAAAAATCTTTCAACTACTGTTGCTTCACGATCTTTATCATTGATAAAAATTGTTTTGATCTTAAATTTTAAAGATAATGTTTTCCTTTTTTTTAAAAAATAAACTTGACATGATTTACTTCTTCGTAGAATGTAAATTTGAGTGCAGCTTCGGGTGCGATTTTTAAAACATTCATACCGTTACCTCGCCATAAACTTGTAAAACCTCCTTCATTTAACATATGACTAAAACCACCAATCATTGTAATTTGTTTTCTTGACCCAAGAACCTTTTTAAAAAAATTTCCATTCAAAAATTAAAAGAAACAAAATAACAATTTTCGTACTTGCATAACAGTTTTGAGTCTGTCAAATGGTGCAGTAAAGGTGCGTGAAATTGCTCCGGCAACAGCGCCGGCTATTAAATTACGAAAAATCATGTCCTTTCGACTATCTTCTTTTGAAAAGTCATCTGGAACTGTATTTCCTTCTCCAATATCAACAAGCTATTTACATCTTGTTTTTAAAAATTTATTAAAGATCCATTAAATTTATCAAATTACTGTCGAATAACGCCAATGATGAAGGAGATCATCTATATTTTCAATAGGAGTTAATGAAAAATATTCTTTCCATTGTTTTGGTTCAATTGCAATTGAGCCATTCCGATTCACTCTAATTTCAATTATTAATAATTTTAGTTCAAAAATCGATTTGGATTTCTTACTTTTCGACAAGTTTTTTTGCTTCATTTGTTGTAATTTCAATGTCAAATTTTCGAAAATATTTAACCAATTCATCTGGAGTTATTTTATCTTAAAAAATCAAAAACTAGTAAAACCAAAACTAGAATACACTTAAAGAGAGTTATTACTGTCTTTATCACTATCGATTCCTTTGAAAACTAGCTCGAGAATATTCTCATGTTCGATCATATATTGAACAAATTCGGTAAAATTTATGTCTCCTGAAGAGTTACGGTCGTTTTTGGAAATGATTCTCTAAAATTTTTTTTTTTCAAGCACGTGTTCATTGATAAAGAAAAAAATTGTATTACTTTAGCCATTGCAAGAGTTGTTTCTTTTCGTTTATTGAGCTTTTCATCAGTATCATCATTGGTATTTTTAATTTTGTCAAACAACACAATTAGATCAAAAACATCAATTTTTCCATCGGAATTAGCATCTAATTTTTTAAACGTTCTATGAAAACGTTGTGCATCTTTTTCACTTAAATTTATCATTTTTGTTTTTTCATTTATAATTATTTTAAATAAAATATCAAGCGTATCATATAACCCAATTTATTTAATTTCTGAATAACTTTATGTATCTAATTTTTAGTTTTAATACAGTGTTTTGATGTTTTTTTTGGTATGAGAGTGTAACAAAAATTTCCTAAATCATGAGATACTCAATGATTGAATATGTAAGGGAATACCGTCGTCGGAATTTTCTACAAGTTTTCCTAATCTATGTGAAAAACGAAAAAAAAGAAATGTATAATAAATGTAAAAATTAAAAATGAGAAATTTATTTTGAATGAAAGTATACATTAAAACATTAAAATGAATAATGTAAATACATTAGAATATATTTTGAATTTAAAATTTTGATTTATGACTTGAATTTATTCTCTCTTCAAGTTTATTTTGCAAGCACCCCTAAAGTTATCTGAAAAAAACTTCTGAAGAATTGTTTTAATTTTTTTTCTAACCATTTATGGTCCATGCTTGTTTTTTTAAAAAATAATTCAATTAAGTTTAAGTGTTTGTTCAAGATAATCAAGTATTTTATTGCTTTATCATTTTAGCTATCATATTTTCAAATAATGTATGTAATAGATAATATGTAATTTGATGCACTGCTGTGATCATTCACGTGTTCCTCTTGTGGACGTTCATCGACTAATGATTGGAAAAAGTCATGATTGATTTATAAAAAAAAACAGAAAGCTAAAATGCACTAAGGTTCACCTAGTCATAAACCTTAGTATTTATAGCCGCTTTTTCAAAAGGATTCAATTGATCAAAATCTTATCGAAATTTATCCTAAAATTTTCATGCAAACAATTTGTGATATTCACTATAGAACTTGCTATAAATCGTTTTAAAATATATTAAAATATGCGAAATTAGAAGTATATAAAGTTCGGTTTTAACGTGCTTTTTCTAAAAATTTTCAGTGAAAACCCGCTTCTAAAACTTTTCATACCCCTCATTCTTAGAAATTAAAACATTTTTTAAAAAATTTATAGTAAGATTTGTAGTTAATATGGAAAAATATATACCCATAAATTTTCAAGTCCCTTTGAACATAGTTGAAAGGTGCTGAAACTTTTCTTGGAAACTAAGGTTTATGACTTGGGGAACCTTAGTTAAAGATTGTAAAACTAGTTTTTAGTTGATACCCCAAAATCAATTATGGATTTTCTCAATTGTTGGTTCATGTACGTTCACAAGAGGAACACGTTAATGGCCACAGCGGTACTTTAACTTATAACCAATGTCAATTCGTCTTAAAATATGGGCCGCAAGGATGTTCTACAAAGCAAAAGTTTACGGAATCAATGAAGGCTGTTGAGTTTCAAATCATTTCACTATTATTTACTTTTTGAGTTAAATTTTCTAAAAACGATATTTGTGAATAAAATTGAAAAACAGAATCCAATAAGTTGTATGAAGCAATTTAAACATTTTTCACTCATAAAAAGTTTCAAAAGGCTTCATTTACGTCATTTTAGGGAAATCAAATCCAAACAAAATTGAACAACGAAATTGACTTCATTTGACATCATTTGACGTCATCCACAAATTTAATATTGACAAACTGTTTTTTTTTTAATAATTAATAAATCATATTGTTTAAATTAAAAATTCAAAAATTAAATTTTCCATCAAGGTGTCTAATACAGTGGTACTTAAAAAAATTGTACGTAAAGCTCAGAATGGTTCCTTAAGACGAGTAAAGTCTAATAATGGTACCCTCGGTCCTGAGTTGAAAGTCCTTTAAACTGGAATGGGGCTGTTTTGATGCGTTCCGAACGTTACGTTATGTTTTTGCAGTATATTTTGTGAACATATTTTTTGGCCGACTTTGAAAAACGTAAAAAAATATATTTTTTCTTTATTTTTTCTTTGAAAATACTTTTATTGAAATTTCCACAAAGACCTTTCAAAGGCTTTCTCTAAAAGATCTTCAAATCATTCTGTCGAAAAACAAATTGAAATCAAAAATTTTAATTTGAACTTTGATGAAATCTTCTCTAAGGATCCCCTAACGTAGTTACTCGACAGGACCATCAAAGTCAACATAAATTCAATCGGCTCCGTTTTCAATGATAACAGATCGAAAATTACGCGTCACTCGAGTTTTCAGATGAGTAAAAGTAACTCGGACTGGTACTCGTCGAAATTTCAAGTCGAATTGTAAGCTCTGAAACGCAAGAAAACGCAATTTAACAAACTCTTTCAATAAAAAATAAACCCCAAAAAACGTCTTGTTTTTGAACACCCGAGTGACCATCATTTTCTGGGGCAACTTTTTATGCTCTATCTTGCTTTAACTAGAGACATTCTCTGAGACCTTTAGTTTGGGATCCCGGTCCATCCAAATCATAAAATCATGCTGACCAGTACTTTGCCACAGAACCAAAAGATCCGCAGTTCCCTGATACCGATTTTCTGGTAGAACTTTTAGTGCTCTTTTTTGCGATATAAATACCTAGTCCTCATAATGGTTATATTCAATTGATTTCTTTAAAAGAGTCTTGAACTCGAAGCAAAAGGTTTTATAAAAGAGGCATTTATAAAGATTCGGAAGGACTGGTAGGCATAACTAAAGGTCACAAAGTTTATTTCTAGTTATAAGAAAAAGGATACGAAATTTTTCAAATAATTTTGAAAAAAGATATTGAGTTTTTAAAAATAAATTTATTAATATTTAATAATAAAAAATAACAAATAAGAGCCAAATTGCATAGATTTCTTAAATTTTTGATTTACAAGATAACCAAAAATCAAAAAAGTCTAAAAAAAAAGTAAATCCTTGAAATTTTTGATCTCGATCTTCTTTTACAAGGAAGTTCATTGATTGTAAAAAAATAATTATCCTAAATAATTTCATAAGTTTTTCTGATTGAGGGCTTAAAGTTGGTTTAATTGTCGTTTAGTCTTTTACCAATGGCTTCCACGTGAAATCCGATTTGAATTAATTTTTGATGATCGAGCAATAGACGACCATCAAATATATGCGCTGGTTTTTGCATTATTTGAAATATTTCTTCATAATTGTATGTCTTAAATTTTTATCATTTAAAAAATTTTCATCTTCAAATAATAAAGGTAGAAAATTTACTTTGAAGACATCCCATTCGGTACATACAATCAAAGCATGAGAACCTCTACAAGCTTCCAATTCATCATCATGATACAAGTTAACTCTTTTTTTAATTTGATCTATTGAGAGATTCAATTGAGGATTTGAAAGCTCAAGCATCAATTGATCATATTCTACTTTTGGATCTAGAATGTTGAGAGTTGCTCCTTCGTCCAATAAATCTTTACATATATAAATTGATGCCGATTCCCTGTAACACAAAATAAAAAAAGTTAAATCTACTGTTTTTTCACTATAAAAAGTTGTTTAAGTTACCTAGTATCACCCGTATTTTTTTTGAACGCAAAACCGAAAATTGTGATTTTTTTATTCGTCAAAGTATTAAACAACGCCTTGATTATTTTATTTACGAATCTCTTCTTTTGATAATCATTTATAACTATAACTTGATGCCAATATTCAGCTACTTCCTTTAGATTAAGATTTTCGCAAAGATAAATTAAATTATTTATGTCTTTTTGAAAACAACTTCCACCAAAACCAACACTGGCTTGCAAAAATTTATTTCCTATTCTACTATCTGCTCCTATTGCTCTTGAAACATGTTGAATATCAGCACCACTTGATTCACAAATAGCAGAAATTGAGTTAATACTAGAAATTCTCTGAGCTAACATTGCATTCGCAGCAAGCTTACTTAACTCGGATGACCAAGTATTAGTAGTTATAATTTTTGATTTGTCCACCCAATTTTCATAAACTCTACTTAGCTGCCCAATAGCCCATTGGCCTTTTTCAGTATCTTCACCACCTATCAAAATTCGATCTGGTTCTAAAAGATCTTCAATAGCAGTTCCTTCGGCTAAAAATTCAGGATTCGACAAAACTTGAAATTCAACATTTGATTTTTGATTTGACTTTAACATGTTTATAATGCTTTCGGCGGCTTTAACTGGAACAGTAGATTTCTCAACTATTATTTTAGAAGACGTAGCAACTCTTGAGATTGTACGAGCTGCTGATTCAACATATGTCAAATCTGGTGCTCTACCCTAAGTTAAGTTAGATTTTAAAAAATGTTTTTATTCTTTTTTTAAAAAATTTATAATAATTACCAATCCAACACCGTATGTTTTTGTTGGAGTATTTACACTTATAAAAATTATATCAGCTTGTTCTATACATTCATCTATTCGAGTTGAAAAATGTAAATTTCTTCCTCTACATTGCTGAACAACCTCATTCAAACCAGGCTTTACATAAATTATTTGAAAAAAATTTAATCAAAAAATATCAAGAAAAATTTTAAGTACTTCATAAATTGGAATGTTTGGAGAGTTCCAAGCGTTGATTCTTTCCTGACTTAAATCAACTACATTTACTTGTATTTGAGGACATCGATAAGCGATTACACTGCAAGTGGGACCTCCAACATAGCCGGCACCGATACAACAAATGTTTCTAATTTCTTTAGACAAATATTCAGGACGGTTTCCTTGGCAAACGAGTTCTTTTAAAATTCAAAAAATTTATTTTTTTTTATTTTTTTCTTATTTTTCTAAAATTAAATGCGAACCTTTTTGAAAGACAGGCGGTGCTTCACTGATTAAACTGTCAGTGCTAAGGGTCATTTTTTTGATACGGAATTCCTCAAAAAATCAAAAAAAATCTAAAAAAAAGGCTTAAAAGTTCACCTTTTATTATCCGAATTATTATATTTTAGTTTTCAATAACAAACAAAAACAAATTTAAAAGTTAAAAAAAAAAATTCATGTTTTATGTCTTTAAAAATTTACCTTCAGAGTTAAATTCCTAAGCAAGCAATTTTAGAATAATTACTCATTTTTCACAAACAAATAAAATATTTTTTATCCAATTTTTGAACTATGAAAATATTTGACAAGAATTAAAACTTTAGTATTATAAAAATTTTGTATTGACGAATCAAAAAAATAAGTACCCTTAAAAAGAACCAAGCTTGCTAATACCAAATTTATGAGAAAAAAATTAGAAAAATACGAGGCCAAAAAATGGAACAAACAGGTTTAAAATTTGAATAAAAAACCCTCCGAAAAATCAAAAAAAAATTTTCTCACTAAAAAATAAAAAAAAATTCAGTCCTATAAATTTATAAATTATGATT
The DNA here is from genome assembly GCA_022207745.1 of Brachionus rubens. NCBI lineage: Eukaryota > Metazoa > Rotifera > Eurotatoria > Ploima > Brachionidae > Brachionus > Brachionus rubens. Next base: position 694,332 of record JAJVHD010000009.1, on the reverse strand, counting down.
ATTAAGGCCGGGTTTTGTTTTTACTTCGGATATTCGACGGATAGTTGTATGTGAGCGAAAAAAATTAATTTTTTTTTATTATTTTTGTTGAAAAATTGTATTTAAACTTAAATAAATGTTCACAACAGTTGTATTTAACTATGATTGATAGTTCATACTCAAATGGCATTAATCACTCGCCTCTATTCGTAAAACAATAAGTTAAGCAATTTTCACGTAACAATAACAGAATAAAATTAAGTTTTTTTATGATATGAATAATGATTTTTGGAAAATTATATTTGATAAACTTTTTTTTGAAAAACTTTAAAAAAACACGTTTTTCTCTAGTAATTCAAAAATAGTAAAGAGCCTAACAGAAATAATCTTAAATAAAAAAAAAAAGACTTGAAAATATTTTTGAGGGTTATCCAGAGAGTAAAAATTCAGTTGTTATTTTGTTATTCTATTTTCGAGTCCTAAAGGTCTTAAATATTTCTCGGGATAACTTATGTTACCAAAGAAACGTTTTTATTAAATAAAAGGTGAATCAAATTTCTAATGGAGAGTCAAAATAATTTAATAACAAAATTTCATTTAAGAGAACCTCAGGTCTCTTTGTTTTTAAAATTATGAATTTAATTTTAAATCTAAAAAACTGGTCTTTTAATATTGATTTGAAGCCTGAAAAAAAAGTTTTCAGAAAATGATTTCATATTTGGTTTTTCGAAGTGAAACCAACTGATAACTTCAAAAAAATATTTCATCATCGATTTTAATGAGCAAAATGTTTTGATGTGTTTTCATAACTAATCCGAATAAACAATAAGTCTCGATAATCGAGTAAAACTCCAACTATTTAATTTTTACAGTATTTTCTCATTAATCCCATCAATTTGACTGAGCGGATTATTGAGTCCAATAGAAAAACATTACAATAGGAAGTTTAAGAAATGTCATTTACGAGAGTATTTTGAATTGGCGTGGATCGGATAACAAGGTTATACTGTATTATATTGCAGTGTAAGTGGTCAACGGCGTCAAAAAAAGAAAACTGATATCCTCATTGTTTCAAAGCAAAGCAGTTGTTAATTTATAGACTAGTTATAACGCTTTAAAAAATTATATCCCTTTGCCACTGCTTAAAATGATAAAAATACTTTGCATAACGGTACTCAGTAGCTACAGTCGACTCGCGATAATCCGTATACAGTTTAATCCGAATAATTTGACATCCGAACCGAAATACCCGGGCTCGGAGCCCTTTCCGGTGCTATTACATGAATTTGATTATCCGTAGATTTTAATCCGTACAACAATTTTCTAGGGCTTTTTGTATACGGATTATCGCGAGTCGACTGTACAAAGAAACAATTTGTGAAATGGTGCGTGTAATAATTTCATCACGCGGATTGAGACGAAGTTTTTGCAAGCAGAATTTTTATCAGTGATAAAACTTTGAATATCTAAAACAGCACAGCTAGTGAAAAAAAAGCCGTACCGTACCGCACCAGCGTACCGAGCAGTACTTAGCGTATCATGCCGGACAAACTCGAATTCTAACTGAGTTTCAGAAATCGATTTTTTGTCTCATCTAGATTAGAAAATTTTTTTTGAGTGATTTTCAATTTTTAGAAATTCAAATAAACGGTGTTGTAAGAAGTTTTAAAATTCGGAGTTTTTTCAAAGATTCCTTAAAAACTTCCTTCCTTACAAACTAGGAATACGAATCAACTTTAAATTTAAACTATTTACTCGACTTGTTTAGTAAAGATTTTCTTTTTCGTTACAGGATTCCTTAAAAACTTAGCTTAAAAACCTAGTTTTTTAAGGAATCACTAGCCTTGCTGTATTAGCATTTTTACCTTATATTCCGTGTATAATTTAAAGCGTTTTTTCTCCAAATTTGCTATGTTTGATTATGATACGATACAGTGCTCTCCAGAAGTTTGGTGAAAAAAATTTAGAATTTTATGAATTCATAGACATCTAAAACAATGGTCTATGGTTTTCCAATTTCTCGTTTTTTTTTATTGGAAAAGTTTATTTATGATAAATTTTTCATTTATCTTGTATCATGGTTTCTAAAATAAAAGGGTTGATCAATCAAGCAAAAAATGTTTTAAAAATTCATAATATTGAAGCTACGTTTTATGGCCAACTTTTGAATCTATTGGATATGGAATCAAACAAACAAAATATTTTTTTTTATTAGTTTCATGGAAAATCATTCGATTTATTTTTACTTAGCGAATCGCCTTGATTGAAGAGGATAGAAAGCTTGATCTTCCACAAATACAGAGAAATATTCTGTCTGTCTCTGTAGTCTCTATAATATTCACATCTCAATTTAAGACTTTTCATAGGTCAAGATTTTTTTCTGAAAACGATAATCTAACAGTATCAGAAAATGCCACAAATGTTTTGAAAAGACAAATATATGTAATATTCAAATATCAAGATTCCAAACTAAAAAAGAACTAAAATATGAATTGATTCTACAAATGGATAACATTTTTTGATATTTTTTCACATCTTTTAACAATCAATATCAGTAAAACTTTTTGAGGATATTTTATTTTGATGATTATCATTAAATGTCAATAATTTTCACATATACAATTCCGATAATTGACCTATGAAAAATTCGTTTCAAGAGCCTAGAAAAAAGTTTGATCTTAGTAGATTTTAAAGATAATGAAAAATTCGGAAATGCCAAATACCCCCAAAAATATTATTTTGAAAATTGAAAATACAGCATCTTTTTTTTAAATGTTTTATTTAATTATAAAAAATACTCAGTTGAAATACAATTTTTCTTTTTTTTTTTCAGATTTAGGACTAGGTGGAGGTTATTTTATGGTAAAAATTAGTAAAGGCTAGTAAAGCTTTAAATTTATTCGGTTGATAAAGTTCGAATATTATTTTGGAAATTCTGTTGAGGGAGTTTTTTCAAGGCTAATTATATAATAGCCTTTTTTGAAAAATTGAAGAAATCGTTTTTATGAAAAAATATATATGTTTTCTATATTTTTTCTATACAACAATCACGATTTTCAGGGCAATAAATGCTTATTCCTTCATCCTTAAGGTTTTTGATTTTTTAGCACCTTTTTGGGTACATTGTTTCTTTTCTACCGGTAAAAAAATCAAAAATCTAAATACTAAATTTTGTTATTTAACATAGATATTAACGATTAACATAAGTGCCCTCTTTCTTAGGTCATCAAGTTAGGAGCCCTCATGGCAAAGTAAAAAATTTTTCAACCCCTTAATCCTAGGTTCTTATAAACGAGGAACACGCCTATGTGGTCAGATTTCAAATAGAGATAGTGCGGAAGTTATGCATGACGCGAACCTTATTTAAAAAAAATCATTATTCATTTCCTGATCAATATTGACGGTGTGTTTTGTTAATCATCAATAAGGGTTAAATTAAGATAAAAATAAGCCTTCTCCTTTTACAAATAAAGATATGATAGCCTAAATTAATATCATAGAGAATCACTCAGGTTGCCTTATACTTTTGAGAACAACTGCAAATTAACTTTAAGTTATTTTGCATAATAAGATAAAAATTTGAGGATTCGGATTACCAAAAAAAGATTTGATTTACAGTCCTGGTCATTCCCAGGTTCCTCTTGGGAACGTTCATGAACGTTCACATTTAAATTGTTCCCCAACGTTCACCAATGTTCCCAAAGTTTCCCAAATTTTTAAAAGTTACCTTAAAAAATTTTAAATTTTAAATTTTTTCAAAATAATTTGAAGCAACAAAAAATTAAATTTAGGTGTTTTGTTAAGAATTAATGGAGATATAAATAAATTATCGTTTCTACTTGCATAACACTGCGTTAATGTGCAACCGAATACGGTCACAAAAGAGTTATTGTTAAAAAAGCCTAGTTTTCAGAAAATCCCAGATTGAGGGTTCTTTGAACTGTTCTAGCACTACACTTTAGATTCAACTTTTTTGCAATCTCGTGAGATGATGTTTCTCTTTTTTTCAAAACTTATTCATTAATTGCAATTATTTCTACGTCGATTAATATTATTTTTTTTGAGTTTTCTTGTTTGGGAAGCTTTTGATCCAACCTTTCCTAAATAAAAAGTGTCAAGATTTTTTTTTCACTGAACAAGTCTTAAAGTCTTTCTTAAGAAAGACAATTTCAAATCATGTTTATTTAAAACAAGGTTTGGATCGGTCATTGACCACTTTCACGACCTAAAGATCAACCGAAACTCAGAATTGAGATAAAGCGATTATTTTTAATACAAGATGCAGGTAAGAAAAATTTTGCCTGTGATATCTCTTAATAATTTTCTGGGTTGTTTTTGCCGAAACTTTACTATTTAGTGAATTTGCAAAATGAGATATTTTTTCGTTAGTCCGTTTAACCTCCTTAGGAAATGTAGAATTAATTTCGAGAAATTACATTTTTTCATAAATATTTAGCATCGTTAAAAATTTTTTATAATTCAAACATGATATAATTTTTCAACTTCGATATCATCCTTATGCAAACGGAAAAAATCGTTTGACGCATAAAAAAAAACTTATATAGAATAAAGAAATTACTTTTGAAGAATAAAATTTACAATTGAATAAATTTTACAATATATCAATTGGGAATTTAATCAGAAAATTAAAATATGACCTCTTCTAGGTATACACTCGTTTTCTTAACCAACTCATTAGGCTATACGAATTTTGCCAATAATGCCAATTTTGCCGAATATATAAGAATTTTGCCATTATTTCACTTTAGAAACATTCGCCAATCTTTAAATATTGGAAAGCTTTTGGGTTCAATGGATGAGTAAAAGCTACCTTTACAACTTTACCGAAGAAAAAAAAATAAGCCAACATTAAAAACTTGTAATTTTTTTGAAAAAGTTTTTTTTTTTATTTTTACTTTTTTAAATTTTTTACGAAAAACTAAATTCCCTTTTTTCTTATTTCATTCGAAAAAAGTTAAAAAAAATAAAATTTTTTAAAGAAACTTTTATAAAATTTTGGAAACTTTCGGAAATTTTGGGAAACTTTGGGAAAACTTGGGAACATTGGTGAACGTTGGGGAACAATTTAAATGTGAGCGTTCATGAACGTTCATGAAAGAAACCTGGGAATGACCAGGACTGTTTATAATCGCTGACTGCTTATTAAAATTTAAAGAAAAAATAAGCAGTAAATCATTCAAAAGACGATTCATAACATCAATACTTATGATTTGACAATAAATTAATGGTAAACATATGTAAGCCAAAAATAGTAACTTGTTACCTTTTCTCATTTGATGAAGGCTCGTGGTCACCAACATGTTTACCTTTATTTAGTGAGATATGGCCAATTATTAAATTTATCATTCAATCAATGCTGCTGAAAGAGGGACGATCTACCCTCAAACAGCCGACCCGTTCGGGTTATTTTTTTTATAAATAAATACAATCAATAGTGGATCTGAGTGTGTAGCAACTAGATCGGTTTCGTCCTTTTTAGGACTCATCAGTAGATAACTTTTGTGTCGTATTATTGAGATAGAATCCAATAGGAGAATTTTACAATGATAAGCCTAATAAATGCCGGTTTAGAGAATATTCTGAATTAGCGAGTTAGCGTGTATATTGAACATCTTTTTTTTTATTTTCTGCTGTACCATAGGTATATTGTAAGAAAAGATTAAGATTTTTCTCTAATTGAAATTTCGAAGTCAATTTCTTTGTTATGAAATTACTAAAATTCGCTATTAACACAAAATATTGTCCGGGTTGTTAGACTTTACTCGAAAAAAAATAATCAACAGTTCAGTTTTTGAGAAGATCAGTGGCGTAGTCAGGGGGTTTACATTTTAATTTTCATAATAAAAAGATCGTTAAAATGGAGATGTAATTGCTTCTTTTAATGTCAATTTTCGGAAAAAATTTTAAGTTAAGATTTTCCTGACATTCAATTGATTGCTTTTTTAGACTTTTATGAATCGGGCAGCATTCGTCAATAAAACCTTTATCAAAATATAATACTAAACTCTATTTTTAAGAAATCATAGCATGTTTGATACCAATGTTTGCTTAATTTCGTATGTCTAAATAATCTATTAGAAAAATAGGCATATGTCTGATATGTGAACAGAAAATTATGTGCACTTTCTTAAAGTTGATTGGTGAACTAAGTGCACGAAAATTTTTGTCGCATGTCTATTTTTTATCAAAGTCTATTTTTATTGCGAGGAACGAAGTGACGAAGCTAATAACCAGACGTGAGAAACTAAGACCGAGTGATTTTGAGCCTTTGTTCGACCGCTTGATTTCTATTGGATTAAAAAGTACAGGAATCTATTGGCTCGCATAATCAAACAAAGTTGATAAATTTAATTTTTAATTGATTGTTTATTGTTTATTTTTATCAGTATCAATTTTAACAATAAAATCATTGTTTTCAAAAATTAATTATTTTTATTCACAACCAATTAAAAATAAAAAGAACCGTTAAATTAACACAAGACTGATAATATACACATTATTGTTGACTTTCTACACTTTTTTGAAAAACACACACAGAAAGAATAAAGCGAATTTTTTAATTTATTCACATCGAATTAAATCAGAAGAAATAGATCCATTCAATTTACTTAAATGAATTAGAAATTTGGGTCTCGAGATCCCATTTGGTACTAAATTATCAGTCAGTCAGTCTCGAGATCCCAATTTTTATTGTTAGCCTTCCCTAGTGTTAGGGCCATGCCTTCCCTTGTGTTAGGACCATTCCTTCCCTAGTGTTAGGGCCATGCCTTCCCTAGTGTTAGGGCCATGCCTTCCCTAGTGTTAGGGCCATGCCTTCCCTAGTGTTAGGGCCATGCCTTCCCTAGTGTTAGGGCCATGCCTTCCCTAGTGTTAGGGCCATGCCTTCCCTAGTGTTAGGGCCATGCCTTCCCTAGTGTTAAAGCCTTGTCTTCCCTAGTGTTAGAGCCTTGTCTTCTATGCCCTAACCGATTTTGGTACTAATATCCAAACCCACTAAAACTGAAGCCTCCCTGAAGATATCAAAATAATAAAAATTAAACTTTTTCTTAGGGAAAGATATTCATAAGTCCTTCATTTTATTCAATATCAGCCAAAAAATAAATCTGTCAGTTTTTTTTAAATTAAATTTGTGACTAAAAAAATTAACGGTTCGTTACTCGCAATATTAAAGGCTCTGCCTCGGGTATCTTTTAGAATATAAGGCAACTAAAAAATAAAAAAAATGCTTCTCTATATTGGTTTCTGTTTATTTAAATATCATACTTGGTTGATTCTCCTGAAAAAAAATTGTAAATTCACTTCGAAACGGGACTCTTATTATTGAAATTTTACAAAAGTAATTTTATAAAGGAACTGCTTGACTTTCATTGAATGCTTTCTTTGGATAAAACTTTATCTGTCATCAAAGTAAACGAATTTTTAGCATTACTAAATGGAAAAATATCAAAAAGTCGAATAAGATTATTTTTTTAGAACCACCAAAGCATAATATTCTATTTTTTAAATCTATTACACATAATTTTCAGGTGGAATGTTAGTTTTTTTTCTTCAAAAGACGGTAGAAATATTTGTATAATGGAGAAATTTTTTTCCTGAAATTGCCTTTTTTTAGTAACAATCTAAAATTTGTATGAATAGAGCTTAACGTTCTCCTTTAGTCCCTCGAAGGGTCGTTATGTGGACAAGCTTTTTATTAATTCTCCTTGACTTTCAATACCTTTTGAAAGATGAGCGATTCCGTCTTTATCTAATAAAATTTGCGGTAAATGTACAACCCTGGTCATTCAAAACTTCAAAAAATGAACCTTCATGAACGTTCAAGGGTTTTTAAGGTTCAAGGGTCCATGAAGATTCCAGGGTCCTTCCATTTTTCTAAAATTTTCTTGAATCAAATTCAAATTTGAAAAAAAATGAAAACTTTTCACTTTGTATTTTCATTATTTTTCTAAAATGATTTTTAGAAAAATAATGAAAATACATGAAGAAATATTGGATCTGAATCTTCATGGACCCTTGAACCTTAAAAACTCTTGAACGTTCATCAAGGTTCATGAATGCTTTTGAGGGTCCAGGCACACATATTACCCATTTATTTTCGCGTATTGGGTAGGTTTGAGTAACCTGAAAAAATTGGGTTTTAGGGTTCGGTTAGGGTATAGGTTACCCATAAATTTTGGGTTTTTGGGTAAAGAATGGGTTGGGTAACCCATAAAATATAGGGTATTTGGTTTAAAAATTGGGTTTTTAATAGTAGTTTTGGGGTATACCCACCCTATTTTTTGGGGTACACCTAACCCAATCTTTACCCAAAAACCATAAATTTATGGGTAATCTATACCCTACCCGAACCCTAAAACCCAATTTTTTCGGGTTACTCAAGCCTACCCAATAACCGAAAATAAATGGGTACACATGCCTGGGTTCAGGAAGGTTCATTTTTTGAAGTTTTGAATGACCAAGGTTGGTGAGAATAAAATTACCATAACTTTTTCGATTATAAATCCTATAGAATAATATTAAATAAAGGAGATTATTTTTTTTTAAATTACAATAAAAGCAATAAATATTTTAATTCAAATAATAAAACCAAATATTTAAGAAAAGAATTCTTCGAAATATTCTTTTAATAAAGCAAGCAAACTTTGCTTTTGTAATTTTATTGAAAAAATTTGTTAAATTTAATTAAATTTTTTTTCTTTTTCTCAAATGAGAAAAGATAACAAATCAGGTTTAGGGATCAAGAATGAAAGAACTCTTTTTTTTATTTTTTCAAATATACCGTGTGTTAATTTTTTTTCATAAAAATCAAATATAAAAAGAATTTTATGATTCTTTCCTAGTCCTTTTTAGGTACATCACTGTATTTAAACAATAAAAATATTTTATTATTTTTTTTCCTAGATATTAAGAGATAATTTTTGTTGCTTGATTTTTTAGATTATTTAAGAAATTATTTATGGTATTCGTTTGGTAACATTTTAAATAAAATAAAAGATACCTTTATGTTGAAAAGATTTACTCGCAAAAAGGCCTACCATTTTGAATGCTTTATTTGACGAGTAGAGAAAAATTTTTTTCACGAATTAATACTTTTATTTATAAAAATACAAATAGAAAAAATGATTAAGGATACAAATAATTTCATTTTTTATTGTAAATCTTTTTTGTTTTTTAATCCAGATCCATCAAAGTAAGTATTTCATTGAAGCATTCTAAATTAAGAAAAAATAAATTATTTGTTCAAATTAAAAATTTTCTATTTTCGAAATCATAGGAATTTTCTTGACGAAAACTTATTGGTTTTTTTATTCTATTTTAATTGTTGTTCTTGAGTCTGTCTTTATCTAGTTATACATTTGCTTTCTTATAGCTGAAAAGAGTTCAATTGTTAAATAATTTGAAGTTTAGAAAGATAATTATTTTTGTTTTTAATTCGCTTTTAGTTTTATTTAACAGAAAATTAAAAGCGAAGGATTTGACACTGGCAGATTAAGAATTTTTTCATCATCATATTTGACACAAGTTGACTAACAGAAGAGTCGATGCTCAGAGAATGTTAAATATTTATTTTAAATGAGACTTAAGTTCTTTATGACTTTTCAATCATACTTCATTCGATAAGCCCTTTAATTAAGCTCACATTATTTTAAGAATCCATTTTTATATCACTTTCACGTGGCACCACTCCTGAATAGCTCGTTTCATTTCAGATTATTGTAGCGTTTAATTGAATTCCTCGGACACCGAATTATTTTTGAGAAAGTTAAAAAGTACAATGATATTTCATTGTAAAAAGCTGAGGAATAGGGATAAAATTTTTTATCGTTTACTCTCATGAAAATGAGCATGTTGGGATTTTCGCAGTTAACATTTATGATGTCAAAAGTTACAAATTCAGAATGTGTTTCTATTGTAACTTGCCTCGACTAAAAAACTAAAAAAAAAATTTTACGGAAATTTCGATTTTTTTCAAAAATTTTGGAAATTTTGTGTTTCACCAAATTTCACCAAAAATAACGTAAAAAAACGTTAATTTTCGATATTTTACGTTACGTTTTCTAGAATCAGTCATTTCACGTAATTTATTGTCAAATTTGATAAATTAATGTAATTTTACGTAAAATGTGGTGAATTCATGGTATCATAGCAGCACTCTAATAGAAAATAACTACGCAATTTATATTGTAGAATTGCAGAACACTGCACATTGCACAGCTCATTCTAATAATGGCTCTTTGAATCTTATCACTGTATAGTACTTTAACAAAGTTTTTTTCAATTTGTTCGCTCCTAAAAAATGATTTTAAATTTTGATCCATTTGATACGCATGTTTTTTGATACGAATCTTCACATTGCCCCTGGCTTTATTGATTTTAGAAATTTTAGCTTATTTAAGCTTTAAAAAAAAACAAATTCTTAGGAAATACAGGACTGTTAGTGAAAAAAAGGCGTACCTTCAACGTACCTGTACCGTACTTTACTACTAAACGTTTTCTCCTTAACCAAAATAAGTCGGAAGTACGGTACGCCTTCCGTACGCCTTTTTTCAGGAGTCGTTCGGTTGAAATTGTTAAAATGGACACCCTTCCTTCCATTAAATTCGCTCGAAGCTAATCAACCGAACAATTCAACAATCCTTTGTAGTTTTAATTCATTAACCATATTCATTATCCTTTAATTACTGATTTAAGTGGAATTTTTTAATTTCGGTTAAAAACTTGAAAAAGAAGAGGAAATGGTAATAACATGAATTGTAAATCTGAATTTTCGGAAATGATTTCCGTTGCAGTATTTTAGCAGAAACTTTAAACTATACGTATTCGTGATTTAGGAACCCAATCAAAATTTGTGCAAAGTATCTTTTCCATCGACCTTTTGTTGAACACCCCAGCCTTACCTGTTCAAACTTAGAGAGTCTTTTATAGATTCTATGTCAAAAAATAATTAAGCATGATATAAGTGAGATGTTACACAACTGGAATTTGTTCGTGATTTAAGTATGTAGTGATACAAGTGTGATTTGAGTGTAATTTAACATAGTCATAAAGTCTTCGGATATCGAAATGCAGAGATATTTTCTAAGTTTCGTCTAAATGATATTAGAATGAACGCAAAATATTAATTAAGAGTAAGTTATTAAATCGTGTCAATTCAGTTAAAAGCTAACTCCGAAGAAGCGTAAAAACTATAAATTTGATTTATTTTGTATGATCTATCATTTATTATGATGAATTAAAGAATTAATTTTAGATTGAGCCTTAAACAGATTCATGCATTTAAGGATTCCTGGTCAATTAATTACGATCCGGTTCAATGCAAGCTATTTTTGTTTGCTAGTTATAAAATTTACAAAATTTTTATTATTACAAATAGTTTTTGAATCAGTAAGTTACAAGTATGTTTCTTGTATTAAATAAACCGGATTAAATCAAACCAAGATTGATTTTTTTGTACTTAAAAATATGAAATATTAATTTAATTTAATAATCTCCATAAGCGTGAATAAAATTTAAGTTAATCAAAAAAAAGTCTGACTAATTCAATGAGAAAGTATTAATTTTAATTTTTGATTCAATTGAATAAATGATTTAGTAACTAGTCAATTAAAATTGACGTTTAGACGCATTTTTGAAAATAATGATAAAAGCCCAAGCTTCAAAAAAAGATATCTTTCAATACACTCCGAACGACAGTTAAAAATAAATAAAATTAAAGGTTTTTAATGGTAAAGTAATTGAACACAGGTATTGAGAGTCATAACTTCTTCGCAGGTATATAGTCAACTTGGAAAAGCGAAAACTTATTAAATATTTGGAGTGGTATTAATGTGATGATTTAAAGTCTTTTTGATTTGTAATTTCCCGATCCGATTAGGAACTACTTTCTATTGTACTCTGTTGGTCCAGGACCCAGACCTTTTTTCGCCAATCGAACATGTTTGATTTAATGGTTTTTTAATTCGGAACATATTCTCCAGACAGAAGCCGAAGTAAAAATCGTTGTTGAGAATAAAATTTTCCTAGGCTAAGTGAGGTTTTGTCCCAAACCCCCAAATAGATCAACAAACATTTAAATATAACAATTTTAGGATCATTTTAAAGCATTGCAGAGATGGATATAATTCATTAGAAATAATGTCTTTATTATTATTATTATAATTAATCTGATACGAGTTTTATCTCGCAAAGTCTAGTACTGACGTACTAGGCTATGGCAGATGAAAGTGAGTTAAAAAATATTTGTTTTGACATTTTTAAAATTATCTAAATTGTTTTTTAAGTTGTTAACAGTTTTTGAGTTTTTGACTTCTTCAGGCAAGACATTCCATAAGGGAACGATTCTGTTAGAAAAGAAATTGTGACGTACTGGACACGATCTAACAAATTGTCTGTAAAGTTGATTTTGACTTCTCGTTGAGCCAGTTGAGTCGGATGAACTTGAATCTAGAGACTGACCGATTTGAACCAATCAATAGAGTTGATGTTTTTGCTGAATTTGTAAAACTGTATTAGGTCTCCTCTACTCGACGCTCCTCTAGGGTAGTTAGTCCAAGCAATCTCAATCTTTCTTCGTAATTTTTGTTTCTAATTAAAGGAACAAGCTTGGTTGCTATACATTGAATTTTTTCTAACTTTTTGATATCCTTCTTTAAGAACGGAGACCAGGCCGGGGCACCGTATTCTAAAATTGGACGAACATAAGTTGTGAAAAGAATTTTGAAGGTTCTTAAATCCCAGTTCTTGAAACTATTCTTTAACTTACTCAAAATACCGTTAGCTTTTAAAACAACATTATCTACTAGTTTGTCCCATTTTAAGTTATCCTGTAATAAGATGCCCAAATCTCGCTCACATTTTGAATTTTCAAGAATATAGCTGTAGTCGTTAATTTCAAACGAGTAAAGGTGATCTTGGTGGATTTTTTGATTTCCAATATGCATCACTTTACATTAGTCCCATTTTCAATTCGCTTGTCCAATTAATGTCTTGGTACATGGAGCGCTTGTGCAAAAATCTGCAACTCTGCAATTCTAATTGCGCAGTAAAAAAAATTATTTTATTGAAAAGAATTTAAATTAAATGCGCAATTAACGTAAAGGCGCGATTTTTGCGACATGTCGTTATAATCGAATTTCGAATTTAACGACATGTCGCTCCAATGTTAAAAGATGGGATTTTTTTTTTCAATTCGATTTTAACGACATGTCGCAAAAATCGCGCCTTTACGTTAAAATTGCTGAATTGCAGAATTTTGCACAAGGGCTTCCTGAATCAAAAAATCAATTCTTATCAATAGTATCCATCTCTGCAAAGATATACAATGATCCATCAGTTGTTATAATGAAATGTTTTTTGATCCTTTTGGGATTTTTGGGATTTTGGCTCAAAACTTCACATAGCCATATTCCTAAAATATATTTCTATTATTGAAAACTATAAGAATGGCCAAAATACTGAGCATTTTTGAAGTTTTATTACAAAAATTAAAAATTTCAAATCTAGATCTTAGTTATGTAACTTGTAGATCAAATCATAATTTGATAACGTGACTATTTTTAAAACTTAAATTAAAGATATTTTTTCAAACTCAAATATTAAATTTTTAATTTGTCGCTAACGATGAATATTTCCATCAAGGAACTAAAGAAAATTTTCCTAAGTGATCTAGACCCAACAGTCAAAAATGGTAAAAGTTCTGATAACTTTAACAATTATTTCTATTATGCAAAAAATTCAAAAATGTTATCAGATAGAGGGAATAATTTGGTAAATAAAATTCACTTTGAAAACTTAAGACTTTCTTTTATAAGTTGGAATTTTTAACTCAAGAAAGTAACTGGATATTTGTGTCTTCACAGACGTAATTACAAACCAGTTCTGATCGATGAAACCGATTGGATTTATTTAGAATTTTTAAACGCAGGCACGCAAGCTAATCAATATTTAAAAACAAAGAATTTTCTTAATCGAATAACTCTTGAGTCGTTTAATATTTTTGCTGAAAAGTTTGTTTTCAAATCGAAAAAAAACGATAAGTTAATCGAAACACAATTTTTGTATGTTCAAACAGATTTGAACCAATGTAAAGTAAAATATTTAAGCGGCCAAGAGATCGAATCGATTGAAAACGATTTCAAACAGGAAGAATCAAGATATTTCTTTCTAATTACCAAAGAGTTAATAAGACTTTTTAGGGTTTCCAAACTTGATACAAACTATTTAGTTAATGATTCTTTTGAAGAGAATTGTAAAGAATTTTTAAAATATGAAATAAACCCAAAAGAATTCAATTATGCTTTTAAAGTCTCTAATATCGAGCCCGTACATTCATTAGCTAATTCTCAATTCAAATCAAAATTAAGATGTGATATAGGCGTTTATATTGTTCCTATTCAACAAAATGAAACGTTCCAACCAACAAAAATAATTCTAAGTTTAATGAGTAAATCTTTATTTTATGTGAATGTGTTAAACGTTGACGAGATTTATTTACTCACAAGTCCAAAACAATTGGAAAATGTTAAATTTTCGAAAATCCAAGCAAAAAACCGAACAGATCCAACTCTAGTATTTTTTGACGAATCATATAAAATAATTGACGATTTTATTCTTCCTGAATATTTCGTGTGTCCATTCAATCATGATTCTAATTCAAGCTTAGAAAGTGATTTTTTAAACCGTATTAAGGGTGTTCTAATCGATAAACGGTTTCAAGCAAGTAATTTTGAAACTGAAAATGAACTAGACGAAGTTCTAGCCGGTCATTATGATCTAATGGTGCCAAATAAAACTTTGAAATTGACGGTCAAAATGAACGATTCGATTGAGAATATTAACATTTTTTACGATACTAGATTTTCAATATTTCCTCTATGTGTTCTACCGGGTATGGAGATAGAAGTTTATAATTTGGTCAAAAAATCAGACCGTGTTTTCAAATCATCAAGTGGTCTCAGGCCTTGTTTTGATCAAAATTTTGATCTTTTGAACTCGGACAACCAAGTTCTGAAACCCGAAGAACATGTCAAGAAAAAAAGTCTCGATGAAAGTCTATTCGATTTGAACGACTCATTCTCAATGTTTTATAGAAATCCTCGTTCGAACGAACACTTAGTCCAAAAATACGAGAAAAATATGAACTTTAATTTGCTGTTCAAAAATTACGAGAGTACAGACGATCATTCGACCAATTTTGTAAAAATTTATGCACAAATTACAAAAATTTACGAGTTAAATTTAAAGCTTAAATGTAGATTATGTCAAAATTTGGCAAGTTCTTGTTCATGCACGGTCAAGTCAAAAGAATTTAGTCTCGAATTCAACGCAACTTTTTTAGTTGACGATCATAGTTCAGTGTTAAAGCTGAACTTTTCAAGTCAAAGTATTGATCTAAAATCAAACCAATCGAATTTTTTCAACCCAATCGCAAATTTTTTGCAAAATATTCTTGAGAATTTAAACGAGATTAAAATGATACCAGTGCCTTTTCAGCTAAGCTCTGAAGACACAAATGAATCCGATCGAAATGAAAAAATTTATCAATTAATCAAAGAAAAACTTACTCAAGATTCAAGAACTTTAGGACAAACCGAGAACAACCGAACCATTAACAATTCAATTTTAAACTCGGCCTTAAACTCAAACGATACAAGTTATTTATTCGACAATTATGTTAAACTAGACATTTATAAAACTTTATACGATTATATAAATTACACCATATTAGACAAGCATTACTTGTTTTATATAGACTTAAATGATTTTCATAATGTAAGGGAAGTAGAGTATTTGAATGGTAAACGAGACAGTTTGAATAATTTTAAATCAAAAAATTTTTATAATTTGTTTAAAATGAGTAATTTGAATTCAAACGAACAATACAAATCAATTTTAAATTTTAAATGTTATAAATTTTTACCTGTTGAAATTGAGTATAATGATATTTGATAAGGTGAATAGCCAACCTACACTAAAAAAGAAAAATTTAAGATTTAAATTTCTGATTAATTTATATATTTTTTTGTCATTTCAGTTCTATTTTTTTTTTATTTTTAAATAAATCATAAATTCAAAATGTTTTTGATTCTTTTTTGTAAGTTGTGTGATTTATTATTTTGACATTGGGTTGACTTTGAATAATGTTTTTTTTTTCTTGAAACTCGATGAAATGAAATAAAAAGAGAGAGAGAATTCACCACAATTATATTTACAATTAGATTTTAATATCGAAAGAAATCCCTTTACTGTAATTAAAAAAAAATTCTTAAGTAATAAGTTTATGATGATTTTTCTAACCTCTCTAAAGAAAACTAATTGTTCTTTTTTACATTTAAGAAATACGTAAAAATAAAATTCAAAAAATAGTTTTAAGTTTAAATCTTGAAAAATAAAGTTAATTATTAAAGTTTTTGTTATCGAGAGAAATATTAAGATTTTATGACGAAAACATAAAAACATAAATTTTAAAACCTTAAACTATTTTCATCTTAATCATTAAAAATTTTCAAACGGATACTGAATAAACAATCAATCAAATCAAGTTTTAAAGAAATAAAAAAGGGATTTGAAATAAATTTAATGAGGTATGCGTTGCTTTTTTTGTTATTGTTGTTGTTGTTGTAGAATCATTGAATAAGAGAATCTGCAATAGCGTAGCTAAGGCTTCAACCTCTCTATTTTGATTTTTTTATAAACCTAGAAAGCTATTTTTGTTATTTGCCACCTTAAACCTTATAAAATATTTTAATTAGCTTTACATTTGTCGTTTATTCAAATGTGTTGTCGAAGAATTTTGTTTTTTTTTCAAAGAAACTTAAAAAGTTTATGCATGGACAGGTATTTATGTAATTTTTAAAAAGTCTTAAATTCGACAAAACTGTTTTAGTAACTTATTTAGAAAGAAACTCGGATAAAATTGATGAGCATTTTTTCAATGTTTTTATTTGAATCGGGTGTCAACTCAAACATTAAAAAAATAATGTTGATTAAAATTAAGTAGTCATTTTACGAAAAAATTCTAATAAAATTTCAATTTTCGGTATTAAAAAGAATTTTTTTTTAATCGATTCAAATTTCAAACAATATTAATTACCGTAAATTCCAACTAATCCCAAACAAACTAAAAAACCCAATTTTACATATTGATTTTTCATTGAAAAAACGGTGTTGTCTCTTTTTTTAACTTGCCAAAAATTCACTTTACTTTTTTCACTTTCCAAAAATTCACATCACTTTTTTTCACGCGTGCATAAAATTCTTTTTCGAATATTGTGTAAATTTTTAACACATACTTTTTTTTACTTGTACTTTTTTCACTTGATAGGCACTTGTAAAAATTAAGTTATTACAGTCAAACCTCGTTAATCCGTCCTCCGATACTGCGGAATTTCTGCTTATCCGAAAAAAATAAACAAAAATAAACCTGTTTTCTGTAAAATCCATTGAATTTTCCCCCGTTTAATGTGTAGCTTCTGGTGTTTTAATTTAATATTGATTTTTTAATTTGACTGCTACAGCTTTTTAGAGCTATGTGTGGATATCCTCCAAGCTGCAGTTTAAACTACTACTACTATTATAATTTTTTCTTAGTCTTCGGTGCTGCATCAAATGTAAAATTCAAAAAAATTTAACGAGGTAATACGGTTTTTTAAATTTATCAATAGATAATTCATTTATATACTAAAATTTTCCACGTAAAAAATTTCCGGCGTAAAAAAAATCCATGTGAATTTTTTCTAACGTTAAAATAATCCACTAATACTAAAAGTGAATTTTTGGACGTTAAAAAAGTACAAGTAAAAAAAATTCGCGTGAAAAAAAGGGAATAAACCGAAGAAACGTTGAGATTTTTCGGAAAAGAAAGTTAAAAAAACAGCCTAAATGAACGTAATGTATCTAGCGTTATTTATTACAGAGGATTCATTTGGGTATAAAATGAAGCAATTGATGAGTTGACGTCATTGGGAATCTTGAACAAGCCATATTTACGTTTTTTTTTCAGATTGATTTAAAGAATTAACGTAAAGAATTCTAACTTGTTTATTTAAGTTTTGTTGATATCGTCGTTCTAATCTTCGTTGTCACAACTGGTTCCTTTTGGTTTTTTTTGTTCTCAGGTTTACGATTTTTAAAAGATATTTTGACGTTAGTTTCTTAAGTTTGTTCGTTTGATCCTCTCTTCTTCATAATTTTACCGTAAATTCTCGTTCAATGTTACATGTAACTAAACATGAATACTCGAAAAACTTTCGTTAATTCTTGTTTATTAGAAAATTAACCGAAGAATTCCAATAGGCTTAATTTAATGAAAAAATTTCCATCACGTTTCAATTTTTTTATTGGAAATTCCGGAAAAATAAAGTTTTTAGCAGTTCAAATATTCAGCAAAAATTGCAGAAAAAAACATAAAATATTCAGACTTAACATTGTATAACATAAAAATTTAGTAGATGTTAAACTTTAAAAAAATAGAAGTTTTATATTTTTTTGCTCCTACAAGCCTTATTTCTGATTGCGATAAGTTCAGTCCATTCAATAGAAAAAATACCATTTTTTTACCGATTTTTTAGTCTTTATTATTACGATTAATTCCATAAATCGATCAAAGTAAAGAGTAAAAAAGAAAAGGGATAACGAAGATTTTTAGATTTTAAATTTTGAAGATTTTGATTTTAGACTTTAAATAATCTTAGTCTTGACTAAAACTTTGAATTGCTGAAAACTTAACAACTCAACAATTCTAAAATACGTAAAAAATTCATCTTGTCCAGTCATCAGCCATAATTTAAAGATTACTGCTGTGTTAGATAAATGTTTTTTACTAAACAATAAAGTTAAGGTACAGACTAAAGCCTTCCACTTATTGTAATCAGAAATGAGACTAGTAGGAGCAAAAAAATTTGAAACTTTTAAGGTTCCCCAAGTCATAAACCTTAGTTTCCAAGAAAAGTTTCAGCACCTTTCAACTATGTTCAAAGGGACTTGAAAATTTATGGGTATATATTTTTCCATATTAACTACAAATCTTACTATAAATTTTTTAAAAAATGTTTTAATTTCTAAGAATGAGGGGTATGAAAAGTTTTAGAAGCGGGTTTTCACCGAAAATTTTTAGAAAAAGCACGTTAAAACCGAACTTTATATACTTCTAATTTCGCATATTTTAATATATTTTAAAACGATTTATAGCAAGTTCTATAGTGAATATCACAAATTGTTTGCATGAAAATTTTAGGATAAATTTCGATAAGATTTTGATCAATTGAATCCTTTTGAAAAAGCGGCTATAAATACTAAGGTTTATGACTAGGTGAACCTTATTTCTTTAAAGTTAAAATTATTATGTTATAGAATTTTAAGCCTGAATATTTAATGTATTTTTCTGCAATATCAATTGTTGAATTGTTAAATATTTGAACTGCTATTCAAATATTCCAATGAAAATCAATTTTTTTTAATAAAAAATTTTAAACTTTAGTATTCAATGTTTTAAATCGTTAAATTTTCAATGAATTTCTTTGCCATTCAATGTATTTTAAGTTAATTTATACATACTTGGATATTGTAACAGGGATAAAAAAGACTTTGCTAAACAGTATAAATAAATTAGAATGGCTGATATATTAGATTCATTTTACTTAATTGTAAATTCTAAAACTGACGTTGATCGACGCCCAATCGTCTAAAGCATCTTGTATAAATTTTACGAAATGCGGAACTTTTTTATATTTTTCCAATCATTACTTTATTTCGACAACAAATAAATTTCTAAGTAATAAAATACCAGATTTTAACAACTAGTTAGGAATAAAGCAAATTCATTTTTTTATGATAAAAAAGTGTGGGATATCATTTTAAGATAAAATTTTATTTATAATAATAAGATATAAATATTTACACAAACTAGTAGTCCATTTTGATATTAATTTAATATATTAAATTGATAAATACGTGTAAGTCAAGGTGCGTTTAACTTTTATAAAAAATGGGATAGATGCATGTGCTATTTTTGTTTATTTTGGTATATTTTTTTTGAATAATGAATTTAAAAAAAATAAGGTTTAGACATGTAAATAAAATTTAAATAGAAAAAATTTAAATTGTTTTAGTATAAATATAAGATGTAATTCAAATAAGCTTTCACTATTTTAGAAGCATGACACAACCTCACCGTACCAAAATCAAATGTTTAACCTGTATGTTTATATTTTGGTATAAATTCTTATGATGTAAAAATTTTAAAATTTTCATTATTTAAAGCTGAATAAAGAAAAATCGAAAAGAAATATTTTTAAGGGCTAATGGTAAATCAAGAAAATCCGTTCCAGTCTTAATGACACCTTTTAGTTTTTCTTAGTGTTTGGCGTGGGCAAATTTTTCCAAAACACGTCAAACACCAAGTCTTCTGAAACTCGAAATCAACAAATTTTTTTCAAAAAAATCATGCATCAACTTTTGATTTTGGTGTGTTAAGCTTAATAATATTTATTTTAGCATAGAATCAAAATTTCAATTTGGTCAAACAAACGACCAAATTGAAAAAAATTCCGTGTGGCCGTTTACTTATTTTTTTGCTGCTTTCTTTCTTCATTCGAGCGTCTTCTATTTCAATTAATTTCAGTTTATGGACGCACTCGCAATTTGCAAAAAAATATCTTTACTGAAATCGAATATAAATTATCAAAACCATAAATCAGCATTAAATATAGTAGCAGTATTACTGCAGTATAGCAAACTATACTTGCGCTTGATGTGCGTTGCCCGTACCTGGCCTTTTTGGTCGTTTTTTTCTTTGTCTCCAAACACTTGCTTTATTTGAAACTATTAACTGACTTTGCTGCTATTACATTTTATGGCTATTCATTGCATTCAGATATCACTCAGATTTGATGATAAGCCAAAAAAGCTCAGTAGAGTCCAGTTTTTATTCATTAAACTTAATCTTCAAAAATTTCAACATGTTAGCCGCACGTCTATGTACTCCTGTAATACCAGTTAACATGTACCACATAATTGACAACAACACTATCATAAGTGGCCAGTCAAAATATGTGAAAAACAACCAAAGAACGACTTTGAATGCAATCATTAGCCTCTTTTCGCAAATTTTGGCTAACATTAACTGTACACCTCATAATGGAGGAGTTAAATTTAAATTTCCAAATCAGGTGATGGATGATCAAATAAATAAGAAGTAACCTTAGTTACTTAAACTGATTATTTAATCACAGGATTTAAAATTTACATAAATTACCGTAAAATTACGAAATTCAAAGACAATTTCGTAGGAAATTAGGTAAAAAAGGTATAGTGGACTTTGTAATCTTTCTGATCACAAAAAGCTTGATCACCAAATTGGTGATCATTTAAACCAATAAAAAAATTCAATTTAAATTTTTTTTTTTCGTAATCATCAAATTTAATATCTGATCAATAACTTTTTATGTATAGTTTATAGTTTATTTAATTCATATAAAATGGCACAATAATTGATACACACTCATAAGTGTTGTATCTGTGAATTACTTTATATTAGTTTACATCGGTAAAAAAATTTAAATTAAGGATAAAAAATAAAAATAAAATAAGTGTGAAATTGAAAAATAAAATAAAAATAAGATATGAGGTTCGTTATGTGAGGTTATATTATATTTGGAACATGGCATGATCTCATATGTGTTTTGATCCCGATCTTTGCTTCAAAATATTTACCACAATTTAGGCACTCTGTTTTATGTTTAATTGACGTTATAAGAACTTTTGTTTGTATCCAAAAAAATTTAGTCTTAGAAAGAATACATCGAAAATTTCAATGTTTTTTACTCATATGAAGCTTAACGCCTCGCTCGTTTTTCATTAAATCGACGAGTACTAGATTTTTGTGTTTACTGAGAGCATTTCTAACAGCTTTTTGTGCTTCATTGACTGACAGTGTCATTTGCATCGAACATTCGAATACTTTTGATTTAGAAATACTAGCTTGAACTCTTTTAATTTTTCAAAGAGCTTAATTTCATCATCTTGATTCATTTTCAATTTAAAAAAAATGTTCAATGAACATTACTGGTATTCAATGAACATTTGCACCGAATAAAAATGAAATGTGACTTAACTGGAATCGATTAGCATTCGTTTTTGTCTTAATCTCTCCAAGTGTAATAGTGACTTAAGTGTGTGGTGATATAAGTGGGACTTGACTGTATTTTCTATTTAAAATTGCTAATAATCAATTCCAGTTAAGTCACATTTCATTTTTATCAATGCAAAATGGCTTGACAAATAGGGTGATATAAGTGCAACTCGACTGTATGTATATTAAGTTACAAAATAGTTTTATTTTTCTGATCATGAAATTTTTGGAATTTTTGCATATTTGGTTTAACATGATCACGAAAATGGTGATCAAGCTTTTTGTGATCAGAAAGATCACAATGTCGACCAGACCAAAATAAAAATTGTCAAAATTTTGTTTAATTATTTTATTTATTATAAGACTAATCAAATCCTCATGGAAACTGATTTTGAAAAAAAACCATTTTTTTTTTTCGTTCGTTCACAAGAAATAAAAATAGAAAATTTATTAAAATATTTTCGTAATTAAAATTATAATTATTGAACTTTGGTAAAAAAAAATGATTCTGAACATTCACTTACACATAAGAACATTTTAAAGAACATTTCAAAGAAAATTAAGTTTTTAGGGGTAACGTTTGATGATACATTTCGTTTTAGCTCTCTAGTTGATGAGATTAGAGAAAGATGCTTTTATAGGTTAAATATAGTCAAAATTTTGGCAAACAGAAAATGGGGTATTTCAAAAAAAACACTCTCAACAATATACAAATCACTTATTGGCTCAATAATTGACTATTATTTCCCTTGTTTAAATATATTATCGGAACATTTAGTGCACAAATTACAAGTGATTCAAAATACAGCAATTAGATCAATTTTACGTTTAAAATACGACACCCCCTCTCAAACTCTACATCAAGAAGGATGGAACCAACTAAAGTTAATGAAGGTAGACCACAGACTTGACGAACTCTCTGAGAGATATGTTAAGAGTGGCTTAGAAAAGAGTGTCAACTTAATTGTCCAATTAGTTGATGAGTACAATAATGGTTTTCAATCCCGTTGCTTAGACTTTCCGACTCCCCTATGCAACTGTAGAGGAATAATTGAAGAATTTTTCAACATTTAATTGCAATCTTTTATCATTTTTTTTTTTTTTTTTTTTTTATTTTTTTTTTTTTTTTTTTTTAGAAATTAACATTAAAACTGAAACTTTTTTTTTTTTTTTTTTTTTTTTTTTTTTTTTTTTTTTTGAAGGAGCTTCGGCTCGGCCGGTTTTTACAAATAAAATAAATAAATAAAATAAATAAATTTCAAAGAATATACTTCTGGTTTTAAAGCTGTTCTGTATATTTAAAACAGCAGTTTAGACTTAATTTTTAAGGAAGTTAACCAAATAAATATGTGTCAATGATTTAATAAGCCAAGTTAATACAGACATTAAATAAAGTAGAATACGAAAAAATTTTTCAAACCAAAAAATTCAAACCTTTTTTGATTATTTTTTTTTTATTGTATTTTCCAAATTTTACCTTTAAGCTAATGAAGAAAATAAAGAAAAGAAACTTTTAACTCCTTTCATTTTTTCTTTTTAAAGAGAAAACTTTTTTTTGTTGTAGTAAAACTTTCCAGAGTTTCTAATTAATCTTAGAACAAAAAAACTAAACAAAACAACAACAACAATAATAACAAAACCAGATTTGTTCAATTATAATTCGATTAAAAAACAAAAATTAGTTTAAAGACATAATCTCAGTCAGTGTTTGAAACATAAAACAAGAGTTAAAATTTTCTCGATTTTTAATTTATTCATTATTTGTTTTAGCTAAAAATAAAAACATCAACATTTGAGAAAAATTATTATTACAAAGGTATATTCGCTCTAACGAGGAAACAAGATAAAATGTAAATAATTTTAAACATACACACACACAGAAATAGGCAAAAGGCTTAAACATTTTTTTTTATGTGCAATTTATTTCGAGTTAAAATTATTCTTTTTGTAGATTAAAAGAAAAATTTTTTTTTTTTTTAATGAGAAAATCAAATATGATATTTTACGAACAATCTATCCATCGAAACAAATACCTTATCTATTTGTCGAGATACTTTTTCTCTTTGTTGTTTTTATTTTAAATGTTTGTCAACTTTTTTTTTCTACTACCTTAGTACAATGTCTATAATATCTCAAGTGACAATTACGTCTTTAATACCATTACAATGAAAGCGTCATTATTTAAATCGTAGGTGGTCAGGATTAGAAATTCATCTTATCGATTAATAAATAATTTAAGATGAATTGTCATAGTTTTTTTTTTATTTAGTCATTGTTTAATCATTTCTTTTTCTCGTCGTCGTTGTACTTTCTTTGTGTATTTGTTCTTTATTCAGGTAACAAAATTATGATTTTTATAATTTAAATAGATAATAAACTCGACGAAAGAGAAAAATAAAAAAGAACATTTCAAAAAAAAAATTATTTTGCTTTTTTTTTGTCATGAAAATAAAACAAAAAACTTAAAAATTTAATAATAATTTAACTCCATCGTCATCATAAAGAAAGAAAGAAAATAAAAAACGATACGAAACACACAAATGGAGTTTTGACTAATAGAAGACGAACAAAATTGATACAAAAAGAGAAAAATTTAAAGGAATAATTGTTATTTTTTATTAAACCGATTCGTTTTTATTTTTGTTTTATTTTTGGTATCCATAAATTATTGCTGATTTTTTTTTGAATGAATGAGTTAATTTTAACCTCAACATTAAAAGTGACTATTTGAAAAAAATAAATAAAAATGTCTATATCGTCGTCAAATACGTTTAATATTTTAACTGATCAATATGTACCCAATAATAGTCAAATTGACAATGAAAGCATCAGTGTTAAAACCACAAATGTTTTGTATAAAGGATGGATACTTACTTGTATGTATTTTTTTTTTAAATCTAAATTCTTTTTTGGAAAGACAGAACCGTCTACAGTTAAACATCTTTCAGTAT
Source organism: Brachionus rubens (assembly GCA_022207745.1). NCBI lineage: Eukaryota > Metazoa > Rotifera > Eurotatoria > Ploima > Brachionidae > Brachionus > Brachionus rubens. The sequence goes on along the minus strand of JAJVHD010000009.1, from coordinate 669,252 downwards.
ACTCTATAGGGAAAATATAAGCCAACTTGGTGTCTGATTATAATTCGCGTGACAGTTTTGGCAAAAATGAGTTTTTTCTAAAAGAAAAATCAGTTTATGTGTCACATGAAAAATAACAATGACCTATTTAGGAGCTAAATTTTTTATTGACAGACTCGTATGACGGAAAAAATTAGCACACAAAAATATTATTTTGTAAGGTTTCGGAAATGCAAAACGTCCACACTATCTAAATTAAGTGATTTTCGACCTCAAATTCGTAATCTACACGTATGAAAACCTAGGAAAGCAAATTTATAGGGGTGGTCCAAGATAATTTTTAAGTGTCAAGACCCCTCAAAATTTTTTTACTTTTTGCTATTTAACTTCTACAGTGTTCACCTCACATCTTTGATTTATACTAACCCTGAAACCATAGCAATTGCTGAGCAATTTCTTGGTTTCCTTATAGTAGACTAAAGGCTGAAACAAGTCAAAAAAATAAAAAATCACTTAAAAGAGGGAATTTGAAATTTTTGACCAAATTGATGCCTTTTTCAGCGCCAAAAATAGACTTTTTACAGGAACGTGCTCTTAGTTAAGAGAAATATGTATATACCTTATAAAAAATTTCGCCTCAATGAAATCTATTTTTTGAAATTTTTTTCGATACTGTACTCCTTTTATTGAATCCACACTATTCTGACAAAGTTAAGTTAGATTAGTTAAAGTTTTTACTTTGATATTGCTAATATGCTTCTTACTGTCTATTTTGGAAGCAATTTTAACCTTAATGTCAACTTTTTTGCCAGTCTTAGGTCATTCTAAATCTCTACTTTTATCCAAGCATTAAAGATGAGTCCATCAACTTAGTCACTTGCTTCTCTGGCAACATTCACTCACACTCAAATAAAATGTTTACTCAAATGATGAAAGATAAAAATAATCCGACGAAATTTTCGGAGGAAAAAATTTTTCAAAAATGAGCCTTAACTAAAATAATCTTCGGATTTTTGAGAGCTAAGGAATCATCAACGGGGGCTTTTTTTAAACTAAAAAAATAGATCCAACTTAGAATATATTTAAACTCTATAAAGCAAAATGTAATAATTGATCCAATCACTTTCTATGATCAATAATAAATATTCAAAATAGATTTATTAAACTGAATATAATTGATAGATCAAGACTTATCAAATGATATAGCTGGTAATTTGTCGAATAACTCGTTAGTTGATAATCTTAAATGGGTACCAAAATTTGCCGTTATAAGTCGTCTCGATAAAAGTTTACTATTGTACGATTATGAACCATCAAATGAAATTCTTAGCAATAACTTTCAATCAATAAATTCAAAACAATTTTTAACAAATACAACACAACAAGATAATCTATTGCCTTTTACAACAACATCGTCTGCATCATCGAATGATTCAATTTCGAATTCAAATTTTACGTCTGATTTATCCACGTATCGTCTCGATAATTCTGTAAATAGTGAATTATTTGTAAAATGTTGGAAAAATCGAATACAAAAATTTGATTTTAGTAATACGGATAGATTTTTTAAATGTGAAGATTCATATCTTGGAAAAGATATTGGTAAAATATTTTTCTATGTTAACACATCCTGTCTATGTTATTAATATTTATGTATTTTGAAGAATCGCTCAATCAGACAACTCACCCTGAGTCTTCGTCAACATTCCGCTTTGCTGTAAGTTTCTTTAAAATTTTTTTTTCAGACAAAAATTTTAAGTTTTTTTTTTGGTTAGGGTTTGTTTTTTAAAAAAGACAAAGCCGAAAAAGTAAAACATTCCAGTCTAAAACGAGCTAAAAGTGGTATTCAATTGGAACGCAAAAAGCCCGGATCGAATATGAACGATCCCAAGTTAAGTCATTTAAATCAACAAACAATGGATTATGAAAATAGAAACAGGTCAGTGAAGTTAATTGAAAATTTCTAGCCTTTTTTTTTTTTGGTTGGCCCATCCTTTTTATTTTGAAACTAGTCTTTAATTTGTTTCCGCAAACTAATAATTTTTAAAAAATTAATATTTTAAAAGAAATAAATTCTTCAGCAATCTTAAACGCCTCAGGTTTGATCTTGTTATTTTTATTTTATGTTTCGTTTAAATGTTCGTTACTTTAAAAAAAACAACAAACGTTTATTATTTTAATGCTTGTAAAAATTTGTTTATTATTTTTTTCTGGATCTCCCAGTGTCGTTATTTATTATTTTAAGGATATTAGCTTTAACTGGAATATTAAGGTTTATTATTTTATTTGGGATGATTTATTTCAACTTGTTTATTAAAATGTTTGTCATTTGGCCGCCTATGAAAGCATGTCAAGCTAATTTTTATTTGTATTTACATGATAAACATTTTGGTAGCTTTTAAAGTTAGTTTTTTATTTTATTGTTTATGAAAGTATGTAAAAGGTCAAACACCAAACAATCTAAAAGGTTTGTCCTATAACTAAACAATATTATTTTCGGGAGCAAAATGTGCTTAGATCAAAGATCAAAATCATGTTCTCAAGGAGAATTTATTTTATGACTTTTAAGGGGTATTGTGTATAAAAAGATTAGAAATAATGAAAAACAATGCCCTGTTTTATGCCGATTTTGACAATAGGGAATACTTTCATTTATTCAATTTAGGTACTAGCGTCAATGGGAGCTTTTTAGCTTTAAGACCATATCTTCAAACGAATGATAGCTTTTTTTCAATCATTAGTTTTCTAAAGTTTAAATAAATCACATCTGTATCTGGCTGAAAAAAAAGCAGTGGTAAAATTTTTGACTTTTTATCCTGATGTAAAAAATTGTAGTTTTCGAGGTAGTAGATTTGTTGTCAAATATAAAAAATCAGGAGTATTGGTGCGACTATAATTACGGAACATTTAGCATTAGTAAAAATACGGTCATATCATTAGCAGAGACGCCTAAAGTTGTTGAGGTGAGAATAATCAGAGTTTATTGCTCAAGTTTCCAAAAGGCTAAAGTTAACAAAAACAACTGGTATACTCCAATTTTCTTCAAAAATGACTCTTGAAATAAACCATTTAAAGACAACTGGTTGAACTCGTAGAAATTTTAGAACAGTAATCTTGGTAAAACCTCAGTAAATTTAGTAAAATAAAGATTTGATCAGCAGATCAATAAATTGCAAAGGAAAAACTTCTATTTGATTTTTTACCTTAAAAAACAAAAAATTAATGATCTTAGATTTTCGGCTTGATAAATTACATATACAGGGCATGGGGTCCTTAAAAAAAACCTGAACACGAGGTCTATTTAGAAATTTTTACACGTTTAAACCCCCTCCCCATGTCAAAAAATCTTTTTTCCATTTAAGAAAACCTTTTTTTTGACAGTGAAAATATACCACCCTCTGGCCTCATGTGTCAGAATTTCTAAAATGTTACCCCATGTATAGGTTCAAAAATTACAAGAATGTGTTAGTGTAATGAAAATTATAATTCTTAAGAATGGATGATATTTCTTAGGCTCAAAAAATTTTCCACATGATCCAGAAAATATGATGAAATTGGGCTTCTATCTCTTTATTTCTTAATCTTGAAATTTTTAAAAGAAAAGAAATTTCATTTTGAACAATTTATGAATAAATCGCTTTATTAATCGATACAAAAAAAAAGTCACTAACATTTAAAAATTTAATCCTTAAGCTTGTTAAAATTTCTTTAAAAAAAACAACAACTTTGCTTTATCTTTAACAAAATGGTTTCTTAAATGTCAACGTCTAAATGTCATGTGCTTTAATTGATACAAAAAATTTTTGATTTCCTTTTCTAATATTTTTTTTTTTCTAAAAAAGTTTACCATCTCCAATGCGACCGTCTCGATCTCACGAGTCACTTTCATCACCACTCAAACCATCAACAACTATAAACAACATCGAGGCATCACAAAATAATCCAAAACAACAAAAAAGTTCGAATTTTCCTCGTTTTTTTCCATCATACAAATCCAAACATTCGCATCAAACACCGTCTAAACACAAAATAACCTCAAATTTAGACAAGGCACAAATTGTCGATTGTTTGATCCAATTGAACTTGAACTCAAAAAATTCAATCAACTCGATTCACAATAGTTTGTTTAACGAAGAAAATTGCTTCGAAATAAAGTCTTCAACAAGTTCTATTACAATTTTAAATAATCAAAATCGTTTGACTGAAAAAAGTGATTCAAGCGAACTAGATGACGAAACAGATGGTGAATTTTCGAAAAATCGTCAAAGTCGTCGTGACACATGCGATAAGTTGAGATACCACTTTACACCCCAAGACATGCAAACACGTTACTTTATGTGTCGTACTTCGGATGAACGTGACAAATGGCTTCAATGTTTACGTGATGTTTCTCAACCGAACTTGCTCAATCAACGACGTGATGAAAACTCCTTACAAGTGTGGCTACTCGAAGCAAAAGGCTCACCAATCAACTCGAAAGCAAATAAAAAATATTTTTGTGAAATTTTTTTAAACAATTATCTACATGCACGTTCATGTGCCAAGGAAAAAAGAGACATACTTTTTTGGGGTGAAAATTTTGAATTCTCAAATATTAACTGTGAAACTATTAAAATTGAAGTGTATCAACAAATTGTCGAAACTCAAAAGAAAAAATCGAAAAAAGATTATCTTTTAGGATTTGTGAATATACCGGTCAGTGCTATTGAGAGTAGTCAACCGGTTGAAAAATGGTATAAACTCGAATCAGAGAGCAAACATGATAATTTAGAACATTCAACTACTTCGTCGGCTAGTTTTACAACAACTCAAAATTTTAGTAAAGATTCAATATCGATTCGAATCAAAGCTAAATATCAATCAGTTGATATACTACCATTCAATTGTTATAGTAGACTAATTGAGTTCATTCGCGTCAAATATTTAAATCTCATAACCCTTGAGCCATTTCTAAATGTTCGAATTAAAGACGATTTGGCAAACAGTTTGATTCGTATTGCATACAAACTTAAATTAGAAACAAAATTTTTGACTGATTTAGTCATGGCCGAAGTTTTACAACTTGAAGATAACTCGTTGACTTTTCGTGGTAATAGTCTCGCAACAAAGTCAATGGAGTCTTATATGAAACTAGTTGGGGAAAATTATTTAAAAATGACTCTGAGCGATTGTGTCAAATCAATCATTGAAACTCAAAGTGATTTAGAAATTGATCCGTCTAAAGTCTCGAGTCAGTCGAGTTTGAACACAAATCGAGAGGAATTGGTTCAAATATTGCATTTAGTGTGTGGACGTGTGTTCAATTCGTTTTCAAATTTTCCGATTGAAATGAAACAAGTTTTTTCTTGTTTGAGAAGTGAGTGCAAAAAAAATGGTAAAACTGACGAAATGTGTGACACATTGATAAGTGCTAGTATTTTTTTGAGGTTCATATGTCCGGCTATTTTGTCGCCAAATCTATTTAATTTGACCCAAGAGTACCCACAAGAAAAAGCCGCAAGGAAATTGACACTTACGGCTAAGACTCTTCAGACGATAGCGAATTTTTCGAAATTTGGCGGCAAAGAGTTTTACATGAGCTATGAAAAAATGAATAACTTTGTCGACGAGCATACGAATTTAATGAGGGAATTTTTGCGTAAAATCTCAACTTTGAGTGAAGACGAAGAGTTTGAAATGAAAAATGAGGGTCAAGTTTTGCCCATTTTAAGCTTGACTCCACAGACCCCTAAATCGACAAAAAGTTTGAATTTTGACCTAGAGCTTGTCGATTTAGGGAAACAATTGAGTATATTGCATAGTTTGTTAACATCGATAGAAACTAGTCTAGATGAACAAACAAAGTCTAAGTTTGATGGTGAATTGAGTGACATTTTAGAAGAAATAAAACGAATGAAAAAAATGGACTTGAATGAACAATTAATGAGTAGTTCATCGCTTGGTCAAAATTCAACAAACAAATTGTATTCGTATGAAAATCGACTGCATTTTGCGGTTATGAAAAATCAAAGACAGGACAATTCGCCGGTTACACCATCAACTCCGTCCGAATCAATACCATCGTCTGTTAATTCAAATACTGATAATGGTAATGTAAATAATTCATCGTCATCTTCGTCAAGATATTCATCTCAAATAACATTGAATATTTATAATAATTTAAATGAAAATAATGCCAGTACTTCAAGTTTAAAAAATTCGAATCAAACTATTCCTAAAGTAAGTAAATTTAATCGTTTTTGTCAATACTTTTTTAAAGCTTAAGGATAACAAACATGTGTTTTTTTGTCATTCATTTTGATCAAACGTTGCCCGTGGAGTCGTATTAACTCTATAAGGTACACTCGTTTTAATCCGAACTTGTATTCTTAACCCGCTAAATGTTCAGATTAAAGATAGCGTACTGTAATACTCCTTCTACCCTTGAAGGACCTTCTATCCTTTTTGTACGGATATTCCAAAATGACTGTCGCCTATTTGGAATTGAAAATAAAGTTATGAACTGATAATTTTTCAACAAAGAAATTGTGTCCTTATAACTTTGTCCATTCTAGTATACAAAAAAATTGGTCAGCTTCACAGCATTCGTTTTTCTTGAGGTTTAGAAAGCTCCTTTGAGGTACTTCAACGTGAGCCCACCTAAATTATTCGGTAATTTTGTAGAAAAATAAGTCTTATCAACCATTTGGAAGAAGGAATCGATCAGAGGCCTGTAAATTTGACCCTAAACATTTTGAGGTTTATGGTTTACGGAAAACATTTACGGTAAATGTTCATATCAAGTGCTTTGATATAAATTGTAGATATTGCAGTCTGCTTCAAAATGGCGCCCTGAGTGACCTGAAAGGATAGTTGTAGAAGAAAATGGTTTTAAAATTCAACAAAATGTAGTTTATTGCTTTCGCAATGTTCCTAGCAAGAAACTCAGTACGGCATTTTGAAGCTGACTTGAATTTATACAATTTGTATAAGTGTCATCGGTTTGAAATTTTACCCTTCATTTTTTAGTCTAGTTGGTTCATTAGCCGACTACCAACAATATAATCAGATTTGATCTTTATGGCCTAAAACAATTCATTTTTCTTCTTAACCACGCGGTTTAATTTGACATAAAAGTTTCCGAATCAATTAAAGGCTTAGAAAACAGTTATAGTAAAAAACGATGTTTAAAATGATGAATTTTGTAAGACGGCCTTATGGGTTGAATGAATTTTTCGAAACGATTTTTAAAAGTTAGAATAATGCTTATCAATAGACAAAGACCCTTAAGGGAGTTTTTCACCTAAAAAAGATTTTAGCATGTTAAAGTTAAACATATCAGTAAGTAGCTTATCCTGTCATCTTTAAAATGAGCTATAAATAAAGGATACGTATTATAGGCATAAAGTGTATCAACATATTTTCTGGACCATACTTTATGTACCAGGAAGAACAAAAAAAGGCATACCATTTTTAAATCATAAGTTAAGCCCACTGATTATTTATTTTGCCAAATATTTATAGCTCATTTTAAAGATGACAGGATAAGCTACTTACTGATATGTCTAACTTTAACATGCTAAAATCTTTTTTAGGTGAAAAACTCCCTGAAGGATCTTTGTCTATCGATAAGCATTATTCTAACTTTTTACAATCGTTTCGAAAAATTCATTGAACCCATAAGGCCGTCTTACAAAATTCATCATGTTAAACATCGTTTTTTTCTTTAAGTGAGTTAAATTTTTAAATATTTTGTAAATAAAAATCTAAAAATGGGCTTGGGGTTAACGTTTGCAAAGTGTTTAGACATCCTGGTATAAGCTCGTTGATTATATGATCGTACTCCCTCTTTGGAACGATTCGTTTTTCAAATTAATTTAAAATTTAAAAAATAATTTTTTTTCTCTACATAAGGAAACAGAGATCAATATATTGAAACAAAAGCTTAAAGAAACAGAGTTATCATTAAAAAAAGAGCAAACCGAAAAATATTTGATTGAATTCAAATTGAAACAACAGCAGCAAGAAAACGAAAAACAAATGAGAAATGTAATCAATAGGTAACGATTAACTTTTTTAACTTTTCTTTTTTCAAAATCTTACGGATCAAATTTTTTAAACTTAAGTTAAGGAACGCCAAGTTAAAAGTAAAACTCTTAAAAATTACTTAACTTATGCTCCAAAAGCTGGCAAATTATTATTTTTTATAATCCTATAAACCTGCTCTAAAGTTACCCACTTGTTCAAAATTTTTTAAAATTTTATTTTTTAAGGTTGATAAAAGTTGAAGAAGAGTTGAGAAAAGAACAAAGTGAAATGCACAAATTGCTAAAAGCTAAACAAGAAATGATCGAAATTCAAAAAAAACGAATCGAATATTTGAGTAATCGATCCCTAAATGGTGGAAATTTGTCAAATAAATCAACACAATACTCGAATCAAATCTTGAATAGTAACAGTCAAAATAGTATTCAAAATTCGAATTATGTTTCGTATCAACCAAAACTTAGACAACTTAATAAAACTCATTTGAAATCTCATATAAATTCAGCTTTGTCGGCTTCAAACGACACAGTCAACTCTGTACCAGTGCTTTCATCTCAACAATCACTTTCAAAACTAAATGATAAACCTCAAATTGCCGCATCTCCATCATCGTCATCTTCATCAATGACTCAATTTTGTTCGTACTTGACAAATAATGGAAAAATAAATAAAATCAAAATACCAAATAAAACAGCTACTATTTTAGATCAACTTCCATCGAATTCGAATTCATTGTCCTCATCGACATCATCGAATTTATCAACATTGTTAAATCAAACTCAATTGAATGGACAAAGTTCTAATAATTTCTTAAGAGCAAGCGAATTGTAATCAATTGAATAAGAAAATATCCAAACAAAAAAAAACAGTTTCGAAGAAAGCACTTAATCCTTTTAGAAGGATAAATCATTCCAGTTTTTTTTCTATTGAATGGGAAAGCGATTTTTTTTGTATTGAATTTGAATACACTTTTCGTTTTTTGTCGAGAATAGTAGTTTCTTTATAGATGTGTCTCTTTTCATAAAATTGTAATTTAGGGTTTTATCAAATTATTTTTTCTGTGAGGGTATTTTTTTTTTGTCAATTTTTCTCATCACTTTTTTTTTTTCTTTAAATTATTTAAAGACTTTTTTTTTAATTAGAATAACAATTTTTTTTATTATTAAAAATCTTAATAATTAGATCATTTTGTAAAGATGTATAATTTTTTCTTTCTTTCTTTTTTATTATTTTGATGATAAAATTTTTTTTTTTTTAAATCTTTTTAACCTTTAAGCTTAACGTTTAATAGAATAAATAAAAAATTTTATCAAGTTTAATTTTTTTTTTGTTAAAATCTCTTTAACCCTAAAACTTCTGATTGGTGAAAGAATTGAGCTATTGACGACGGTGCTTATAGGAGGACAATCTAACAAAATCTCAGTTATTAGAAACTTCTGAGAACGAAAACTTTATATGTTCTCAGTTGTTCTAAGATATTCTTAGAAGATGAACATTTGAAATTTCAGAATTTTAAAAATTTTGCTTAATCGATTAAATAGACGATCTAAGATCATTCTGTCCAAGAACAAATCTTCACTTCATTTGGTAATTACTTACTTAATCCGTCGAAAAATAAAAATTTTTTAAAAAATTAAGGATTTTTCTGATCTTTTAATCTTTCAAACCTTAAAAGCCTGCTTGTTCAATTTTCATGATATCAAAAAAAGGATACAATATATGAATTATACGGAAAAAGTTAGACCAGAAAATTTTTAAAAAAGGCAAATGATAATATGGTCCGGATTAAGGAATTCCTGTGCAAGAAAAATCTTTTAAGCCATTTAACTCTTGAAAATTTCTGGCCGTTCATTTTTTTCCCTTCAAAAGTTACTTATTAATAAAGCTAAATTCAGAACTTTATAAAGATATGATATTTAGAAAGAACAAAAAAAATTTTTCAAGCAAAAACTTAAATTTTTTATTGCTTAGTACATTTGAGCATTGAAATAACAATTTTTTGAGAATTTAAAATCAATAATTCCTCTATTAAACGACGACTTCTTGTCCTTTGTTAAATTTTGAAAAGTTATAAATTTTTTTGGGATATGTGGTTAGGGATACATATTTAATAAAAAAAATTCTCAAAAAATTGGTAATTGATTATATTCATTTATTTTTTTCTTTATCAAAGAGTTTTCAATTTCGGAAATAAGTTGCCTTTGAATCGAATATTTCGTAAAAAATTTCATGAAAAACAAAAATTGGCTTTAAGTTGTGATTCATATCGAAATAAAGTATTATAAAAATTTTAAATTTTTTATTGTTGATAAACTTCAAACTAGTTATTTTTTAAAAAATATTAGTCCTTGAAAAATTTTAATCAAAACCAACCATTTATAAGGTGTTATGCATATATTAAGCATATTAATCGAGCTTTCAAAGAATTTTAAATAACATCAATTTAAATTATGACAAATATGGCATCCATGGAATGAATTCAGGAGTCCTATAACGTGACGTTTTGGCCCTCTACTAGTTTATAAAAGTAATTGACTACATTATGACACGAATTCAAAACAATATGGTTTTATATATAAACAAAAAACGAGCCAAAGACACGTGGGGTCAACGAATAATCGACCTTGACTACGTTGACAGTTGATTTAGTCAACTTTCAGTTGGCAAGCTTAAGTGAAGAAGCAATGAATGTAGGAATTATTAAAAAGACCTCGAAAGCGAATTATATACCAATCGAGTTACAACCCAACAAATTTGAAGAAACAGTAGTGTCCATACTTCTATACGACTGTGAAAAATGTATTGTCACCAACAAAACAACAATCAAATAAAGAGAAGCCTTATCAGTCAAAACTGATGAGTCCTAATAAGGACGAAACCCGTCTCAAGCTCCATAAAATTAAACATCAAGTTTGCCTTGTCCAACTCCCTCGGGTCAAATATTTTTTTTAGACAACCCTAAAAATTTGCCATTCTTAGGTTTTCATATATCAAAGTTATCAAGTCGGATTTTGCAAATTAAGATAGCGAAGTTTTGCATGGCGCGAACCTTATACTTTATTTTTAGCATTTTGTTTACAGTAGCTGCTTGTGAATAAAAGCACCCCTGAAAGTTGTTTTTATTGTCGAACTAAGAAAAGAATAATTTATATGATTTCGTTCTTTAATAGAGTTGAGATCTATATAAATTATCCCGTTAGATCCTTAAATTCAAATCGATTTAGGCTGATTTTATGCAAAATAGGAGCGTGTTTATACGCAAGCGGTTACGGTATTTATGTGCATTTACAAACCTTTTAACTTGTTGTAATTTTACTTTTATGTTTTTTTTTTAATGGAAATAAAAATTGATTGAAAACCTTTGGTAAAAGATCTCAACCATAAACAAAAACGATAAAAAAAAGTTTTTGTTTACTTTGCGTGTTTGTCGATTTTTGTCTAATTTACAGTATTTTTTATTTTTTTACAGTGTATTTCTTTTTGAATGAATTGATAAATGAATTCAAAAATCATAAACAAGGAAAGTAAGAGTTTGTCAGCCTATTAAAAGAGTTTAGTTGCTTGTTTTATTTATGTATAGTTTTCATATTAAATGGATCCATGTATTAGAAAATTAGGAGCCTTTTTTGTCATAGTTGTTTCTTTTTGTTGATAAATAGATAACTAAAGTTAAGTTTCAATTAAAAAATCCATTACCAAATATTCAAAAATTATCACAGAATCAAAGCATAAATAGAATGAAAACAACTCATTAAATGAAAGTAATCAGAATTCGTTTTTGCTTTTGATAAATAACATAAAAACCATTTAAACAATTCTTTCTCATCAAAATGTTTATTTATATATTATAGGTTGGTCTAATGAGTTACTTACGGAACGTACATTTAGCGATATACTTCCATCTCTTAGCCTTATTCTTAGCTCTTTTTTTTGTATCTTATACGATTATTCTGCGTTATAGTGCCCCAGATCATAAAGTCTAGTCCAAAGAAAAAGAAAAATTTAAACAAAAAAATGCTTAACTATAGGTAATCAGATATGCTGATTTCAAATCTGAAGAAATTTTTTCATTCTCAGTAACCTTTTTATATTTTAGAGACAATATTTCTGTTAGAAAATTATTAAAATCTCAGGTCTAGGAAATTTCACAAAACTGATATTATATTCGTAATCAGCGTATATGAAAACCTTAGCATTGTCCAATTTTGAAAAGTAAATGAAAGAAGGAATTATGACCAGTGAAGGGTCATTTTAAAGTAGCCTTTAGAGGGGTTTGTTTGGGGAAATGTCTCTTTTAATGGAATTTTATTTTATTGAATATCTTTTCCATATATCGCCTGAAAGCCGACAAAATTCTGAACATGCTATAATTATTATTATTGCAAAAAAAGTATGATGGTTATAAGAATCAACAAGAAAAGATGGAAAAATGGTGTATTTTTAGAGTTTTTTTGTAACAACTCTTGAAGAAATATTTCTAAATCCCCAAAAAATATTAAAAGTTGTAGATCTGAATGTCCTCTACAACCCCACCCAAGAACATATACTTTTGGCTCATGTCATTTTTTAAGCTTTTTGGTCGGTTTTTATAAGGGTGGCTCTATTGAAACACTATGTTGCAATAAATAATTTTATTGAAACACTATGTCACAATAAATTATTTTATTGACACAATTAGGGAAAAAATCTTCTGGCCAATAGTTTATAGTTTTGCAATGTTGAATGTAAAAATGATTCTCAAAATGGATCTAGATATGACTTTTTAACTTTTTTTAACATTATCATTTGTATGGAGTACAGTTCCGGAAATCAACTTGTCACCTGATATCTGTCAATAGAGAATGTAAGACCATTATTTTATCAGATAATATCATTAAGAGAATTAGATACATTATGAATAGTCAACGAATACTGATGGAGACTGATATTAGATGACATCGTCAGCCTATAGTAAGCTATTCCTTTTCTAAGTACATTCACGGAAATTAACTTATCACATGTTAAAATATATCAGCTGCTATCAGTTTGTATCAGAAAATAAAGCCATTACGGTATCATCTACTATCAGATCCGATAAGTGGAAATCATATGATATGAGATAAAATCATGTTATAAGTAAATTGCCGTAACTGTATTTGCAATAAGTCATAAATAAATGTGTTTCCGTAAAAAAAACACTCTTAAGTATTGGACGCCCAAAAAATGCTTGCGCAACTTCTTTTTAGGAAAAAGATAGACCAGGTTACTAAAGATCTTTGATGCGATTCCGCACTTTTACATAGGCTGATCCAAGCATAACTGCGTGATGCTAGAGTGGTAGTAGTCGTAGTTTAACTGCGACTCGAAAATCGAGTAGAACATAATGGCTATAGCAGTTTTTTGCAAGCTTTTCCAGTCAAAATTGAAACGGACTGCACAATTCTTAACCAGCTCTCTTTTTATTCCCATTTAATGACCTCTTAAGTTGTATGTTTCTTTGTATACTTTTAGTGGTAAAAAAGTTTTTTTCTTCATGTGAGTACTTCAATTTATTATCTAAAGGTAGATGAAAGTTTTTTTCTCTCAGAAGAAGAGGTATTTTCGGAATTTTTATGAAAATTTAAAATCTATAAAATCCGATACTTTACAATAGTGTAGCAATAAAATAATTTATTGACACATAGTGTTTCAATAGGCACTCCGTTTTTATAAAATTTAAAAATTTTTATCGAAATCTACGGATCAGAAGACCTAGAAATTGATGTAAGCATGATGAATTATTGACCTGTTTGGCCTGTTAGGAATTTCAGTGTAATATAAAAGGAAACAAGTTACCAAAAAAATTAATTTATTCAAAGGAAACATTTCAGACTCTCAAGATATCAGTAATAGGGTTTTCTGACTCGGAGAATTCTAAAAAAATGCTCAAATTTTACATAAAATTGGAAAAAAACACAAAACATATCATAGTATATGTTCTTTAGTACGATCGCACGATAGGTATATATAGGACACTCGCCAAGAGCCTACTAAATTTTATAGACGAGGGGACGAGGAACATTTTAAAAATAAAATTGGCTTTGTTGGATGTTTTTTTCGGGAGTTGTTACATTTTTTCTGGAAAAATGATATTTTTTTTTTAAAAAAATAAAAAAAGGGCAACCTGAAGTTTTGTACGATTGTACTGTATGGTTCCAGTACTATTTGATAGGTAAATGCTACGAAAAAAAGTTTCAAGTTTTTTTGTTTCTTAATTTATATTTTTTTAATTGAGTGTAGTAAAAACTTTTAAATGACTAGATCATTGATGAAATTGTTTCATTGAGTGTAAAAGCACATTTCAGTCTTATTTTTTAAAAAAGAGGAGTAATGAAACAATAATTAAAAAGGAATGCTCGAACCAATCTTAAAAAATTCCATAAAATCATTAACAACAAAAAAAACAACAAGAACAAAAATTGATTGTAAAATAAGGTTCAAAGCTACTTTTTGTGAACAATTACTTGGCAAAATATTAGAATTAACAAATTCCGAAAAAATAAAAACAAAAAATAATTTTTTTTTCTAATATAATTACAAAAAAAATTTTCAAAAGTATTCAAATTTACTTTTATTTCTCTTACAAGTAATTAAAAAAACATTTAATTCCCGGTAAAATTAGAAAACCAATGTTTAGGTAGAAAAAACTCGAAATAATTGAAAACAATTTTTTTTCCAGTATACTTTTTTTTTTCAAAAAAAAGAGATCCATTGAAAATTAATTAAATTTAAATTAAAAATATTTTTTAAGGTATGATAAAAACGTTTTGGTATGTTCAGCTTCTTTTTTATTTTGAATACACTTTCCGTAAATAAACAGAAACAAAATAGAGAGAGAGAGAGAGAAACAAAAAATTAATGATACTATTTTGATATTTCATAAAAAAAAAACTTTATTTTGATTATCAGTCTAAAAAATTCTATAAATATTCCTTTCAAACAAACCAAAATTGTCATTTTTAGAAAATAAAACTTGCTAGATGTATTACTACTATAGAGGGTAATGATTATTATTTTAAACCATTTCAAATATTTTGCTAATCTTTATTTTAGCTCTGAGCAAAGTGGCGATGGAGGATGTGGAGGAAGTGGTGGCGGCGGATTCCCAGCTTGGGGATGGGTTTTAGCAGGTTTGGGCGCAATTGCAGTTATTTGTGGTGTTGTGGCTTTAGCTCTTATTCCAGTCTATATTGGTGGCGGTTCAAGTTCAACTCCAGTGGCAAGAACAAGTAATTTGACTTTTGAAAAATGCGTGGATTAAAAAAAAAATAATTTTATTTTAAAAGCTGAAAGTACTACTTTTGAAGGAATAGCTGATCTTACCCCAGTATCAGAAAGAGCTAGTTTGGTTTTGTCCAATGGCAAAGATGTTTCTAAATTTGCTACTGCGGTAACGTTTTACAAATATTCAAGGCTGATTTTCAAATTAAAAACTCTAATAATTTTTTCATAGATTGAGAATTTAATTAAACTAATTGAGCCTTCATCTACCGTTACATTCTTATCTACTTGGTAATATTTAAAAATTTAAAGAAAGTATAGAAAGAAAAATATAAGAATATTTAAAAAGGGTTGAAAACAAGTTTAGGATAGATACAACTGTTGAAAAACAATCCCCAAGTTCATCGAATGTATCTACAGCAACAAATTATACTGGTGTAATTGATATTTTGATTAGAAATCAAAACGAATTAAAAGGAACCATCCCAAGCGGACTACAAATTGCTTTTGATCGATCAGCATTGAAAGTTACAAGTAAATTATTGCATTTAATTAAGCATTTAGAAAAACAAATTTTTAAAAGGAATATTTTAAAAGAAAAAAAGGTAAAACAAACAACTGGGAATGCTTCTACCACTATAGAAGAAGAAAATTGTATTATTAATTTAACAACAGGAATTGAGACATGTAACAAGACAATTACTATTAAAAATAATGATGGAACATCATTAATAGTAACCCAATCATACACGCAAACAACACCTGGGAATAATGCTGGTAGGCAAAAAAATTATCTACTTAACTTGATATTTTGGTTATGAATAATATTCTTTCTTCAAATTCAACAGCAACTACACCAGTAAATAACGTAACACAACAAAGTGGAAATGTAACAAATCCTCCAGTAAGTGGAAATGTTACAAATCCTCCAGTAAGTGGAAATGTTACAAATCCTCCAGTAAGTGGAAATGTTACAAATCCTCCAGTAAGTGGAAATGTTACAAATCCTCCAGTAAGTGGAAATGTTACAAATCCTCCAGTAAGTGGAAATGTTACAAATCCTCCAGTAAGTGGAAATGTCACAAATCATCCAGTAAGTGGAAATGTCACAAATCCTCCAGTAAGTGGAAATGTTACAAATCCTCCAGTAAGTGGAAATGTTACAAATCCTCCAGTAAGTGGAAATGTCACAAATCATCCAGTAAGTGGAAATGTCACAAATCCTCCAGTAAGTGGAAATGTCACAAATCCTCCAGCAAGTGGAAATGCTACAAATTCAAGTTCTGCTGTTGTAAAATCAGGTAATTTTACTTTTGAAATAATGTCCATTACAAATAAATAAATGATTTTAAAATTTCGAAGTTGAGCGTGCTACTTTTGAAGGAGTAGCAGAACTTACCCCTAAGGTAGCAAGAGCTATTTTGATATTGTCCGATATTGGTCTAAATGTATCGGACCTTGTATCAGAGGTAATAATAAAAGTATTGAAAGATGATTTTCAAATAAAAAACTTTTATATTTTATTCATAGATCGAGGCTGCAATTAAACTAGTTGAGCCTTCAGCTGAAGTTAATTTTACATCCTCTAAGTAAAAAAAACAATATTTTTAAGTTAAAATTGAAAAAAATTTTAAACTTTTCAAAAGGATTGGAAATAAGTATAGGATAGATGCGATTGTAATAAAAGAATCAGTTGGATTATCTAATGTCACTACATCAACAAATTATATTAGCGTAATTAATATTTTGAGTCAAAATCAAGAAAAAATTAAAGGAAAAGCTCCAATAGAACTAAGTTATGCTTTCGATCAATCATTAATTAGAATTACAAGTAGATTATTTTTTCTAAAAATTTAAATAGACCATTTATATAAATGTTTTTCAAAGAGAGTAAAAATATAGAAAAAACAGGAAGTGATTCCTCGACTACTGAAAAAGAAGATTGTATTTTTGATATTACAACCGGAATCGAAACATGTAACAAAACAACCATTATTAAAAATAATGATGGGACGTCATTAGAAGTAACGCAATCATTCACTCAAACTACACCTCCAACTATTGCTGGTGAGATTAAAAAAAGAAACATAAACATTTTTTTTCTTTTGTAAAATTCTTTTAAATTTCTTAAAGCTATAAACTCAACAGCAACTACACGAGAAACTAACGGAACACAACCAAGTGGAAATGATACTAATCCTACTGGTCCTCCACCAAATGGAAATGATACTAATCCTACTGGTCCTCCACCAAATGGAAATGATACTAATCCTACTGGTTCTCCACCAAGTGGAAATGATACTAATCCTACTGGTCCTCCACCAAATGGAAATGATACTAATCCTACTGGTCCTCCACCAAGTGGAAATGATACTAATCCTACTGGTCCTCCACCAAGTGGAAATGATACTAATCCTACTGGTTCTCCACCAAGTGGAAATGATACTAATCCTACTGGTCCTCCACCAAGTGGAAATGATACTAATCCTACTGGTCCACAATCAAGTGAAGGCATAACAAATGCTCCAAGTCCACAATCAAGTGAAGGCATCACAAATGATCCAAGTCCACAATCAAGTGAAGGCATAACAAATGCTTCAAGTCCACAATCAAGTGAAGGCATAACAAATGCTTCAAGTCCACAATCAAGTGAAGGCATAACAAATGCTTCAAGTCCACAATCAAGTGAAGATTTAACCAGTTCTGTCCAAGTAACAAGTGGAGAAACATCAGCATCTCAAGCTCATTCTGAATCAAGCTCAGGCTCAACTATTTCTGAAGAATCAACTTCAACTTCAGCATCAAGTTAATTCAATTTCGTTTTTAAAAATAATAATTTTCTCTTCCAATCATAAACTATTAAAATTATTTTTTTTTGTAGTTTAAGACAATTTTTAGTCAAATAGAATTTTTATATGTCAATAAAATTTTTTTTAAATTTAATTTTTTGTTTAAAGTTAAACCCTATTTTTTCGAAAAATCTAAAAACAATTTGAGAATTTACTAAATGGACGACATTCAAGAACTTTACACTCTTTTCCCTGAAATCAAAGATCATATTCATGTTTCCAAAAAAATTGGACAAGGTTTTTAAAAATGTTGTAAAACTTAACCCAAAAACATTTTTCATTCCATATTTTTTTTAAAGGTACATTCAGTTTTGTCTATTTGGGCGAGTTTATCCAAAATAAAGATGAAAAAGTTGCTTTGAAATATGTTATTCCTACAAGTTCACCTTCACGTACAAAGCAAGAGATTGACTGTCTTTTAAACATAGGGTTTAATTTTCGATGTTTTTATTTTTTGAGTCTTTAAATTTTTCTAGCGTTTTTGTTAAAGTGGAAGGGATAATGTAATTGGCGTGCATTCTGTTTTAAGAAATAAATCTCACATACTCATCATTATGCCTTACATAGACCATGAATCGTTTAATGTAAGAATTACTTAATAGACCAAAGCCTTCTTTATTTCATTTTCAATTTTTAAATTCAAAGGATTCATTTATCTATTGGAGCGTGGATGAAACAAGAGAATACATAAAGGGTCTTTTAATTGCTTTGAATAGAGTTCATCAGTGTGGTATAATTCATAGAGATGTAAAACCAAGCAATTTTTTGTATGATAACAAGAAAAAAATGTAATTATTTTTGTTGTTGATAAACTTGTTCTAATTAGATTTTTTTTGTTGCTTTTTTTAAGCTATGCTCTAGTTGATTTTGGTCTTGCTCAATCTTATGACAAGTCTTCTGAGAATATTTTTGTCTATGAAAAATTAAATAAAAATCGCTCGAATTCACAAAATGAAAATACACCTGCAAAAAAAAATATGATCACAATTGGCACGAAAAAATCCAACGGTCATCTCATTTTAACTACTTCCAAACCACAATATACTCCAAATAAATCCGAAGTCAACTCATTGCCTCATGCACCAAATAAAGAAAAATCTCAAATACCTGTCTCACAAAGTTTTGAATGTAATTTAAACGAAGAACTGAATAAAGTTACTAGTCCTACACTTAATACGAATAATATCAAAAATTTCGATTCACCAAAGCCAAGTACTCCAAATTTTCAAAAATATTATAGCTTTCAAAAACCATCGTTTTCACTCTCGGATAATAAATGCACGTGTTTTAATATGCCATTTGTGTGCGAAATATGCACTTCAAGGTTTTACAAGTTTCTTTGTTTTTAAAATTTTCAATTTTTAACATGTCTCCGAATTTAAGACAGAATAAATGGGCTCCAAGAGCAGGGACTGCTGGATTTCGAGCACCTGAAGTTTTGTTTCGTTCAAATCATCAAACACCAGGTACTTGGCCTCAGAATTAAACTCCTCTAATTTTTTTTGAATTTTTTTTTTAAAAGCGGTTGATGTCTGGAGCGCTGGTATTGTTTTGCTAAGTATTTTAAGTGGTAGATACCCATTTTTTAAAGCAGTCGATGATAACATGGCTATAATGCAGCTGGCTTCTTTATTTGGTGCCGAGTCGATTCGAAAGAGCTCCCTTAAATATGGTACACTGTGACATTAACTTTGACAGTTTAACTTTTGACTAAAAATTCTCTTTTAACAAGGCGAATCATTTTTGTGTTCTTTTGACAAAAAACCCGAAGATTTGAAAGAAATATGCAAATCATTGAGAAAAAATACGATTAAATCGTTTCAAACAAAATTGTCAAATGATAAAGAAAAAGAGAATAGTCCGCAGACAGTTGAAAACTTTCCGGATAGCGCATACGATCTGTTAAAGAAACTTTTAGAATTGGATTATGAGAAGAGATACAGTGCTGAAATGGCTCTTAATCACGAATTTTTTCAAGTTTAAATATTTAATGTAAATTTTAATAATCAAGCAAAAAATTACAATTTTTTGTTTTAATTTTTTTTATTTAAATTTGACTTTTTGTATTTAATTTTATTTACTCAAGTAATAAAATATTTTAAATTTTGTTCAAGACAACTTGATTTTTTGATTATTTGACCTCATACTCTTTTTAATGCTCTATTTTCTTCAATCAATCGAGTCGAGTTTGCATAATCGACATGATAAACTCTTAATATTTAATTAAAATTATGTTTTTTAAAAAAAAAATTTAAATTATGGTGCTTGTTTACAAATCCATTAGAGAAAAACAAAGGACGAAAATTTCGGATGTGCATGGTTGAATATGGTGTTTTTGGAAAAATATCTCTATGAATAAAAAAATTTAGACTAATAATCAAATACTAGACCAAGAATTTAGGAATGCAATTAAAATTAAAAAAAAATTTAAATGCTACGTTTGGTAATGAGAAAGGCTCTAGTTTTTTTAGATGCTCGTTTAACTAAAAGTACAGTCAAGTACAGTCTTCCCTCGTTAATCCGACCTATTTGGTTGAGAATTTTTTTGTCGGTTTATCGAAAATGTCGGACTATTGAGGTGTAATAGGATATAAAAATATTACAGTGGGAAATTAAAGAAATGTCGGATAAGAGAGGTTTCTGAATTAGCGAGGGTCGGATTAACGAGGTTAGACTGTAACAGTAATATCACCCTATTTGACCAGATTAAAAAGTGTGATAAAAGTGAATTGTGATTAAAATGAAATTAATACAAAACACATTTGTTACATATAACAAATACCATTTATTTATTATCTCTAGGCAGAGGCCGACCACAAGCTCAGTGATCCGTTAAAAATGAATCACTGTATTAAAAAAAAAAAAGTACGAATAAAAACATAAAATAAAAAAATTGATTATGAGTTTAGTACAAAAAAATAATTTACAATTTGCTAGTATTTTAACATTAAAAAAATTGAATAGCAGAAAAATAAAAAAATAAAAAAATGAAATAATAAAATTGAATGTTTACAAAGGTAAGTATCTAGATAAGAACAAAATAAAGTAACATACTGAGAGATTTAAAAAAAAATGAAATTCAAATTTCAGATCGAGTCGTATCTACAAATCTCAAAAATAAGACTCGGTATTCTTTCTTTGTCTTTGACCGTACTGTAGACGTCTTTAAGTTTCTTTACTTTTTCGTCATTACATTCTTGTTTGATGTGGTTCGAGTTTCTAATTCGCAGCAATTTACAATTTTCAAGCAATCTTAATTCCTTTTCTTCTATCTTGTCTGTTAGTTCCAGTATCTCACTAATAAAGTCATTTTCGATCGACAATTTTGATAGCTCAATCATTAAGGTACGTGTGAATTGGTTTTCAACTAGTCGAGTGTAAAAGTCTACTTTGATATTCATAATGTTAAGCTCGCTTGGAATAATATTTAGAGACAAAAACAAACATGTGGTTCTGCAATGTGTCGATATGTTCAATAAACGTTTCACTAAGTTTCCTTCGAACCTCTTTAAGTCGTTCAAGAGTGTTCTGGTAACGATTTGGTTTTCGATACCGTACAAGAGTACAGGTCTAATGTAGGTCTTGTAGAGTTGTGCTTTTGTGTACGGGTGCATCTGGTTCGTAATTAGGCCCATAGTTTTCAGTCTCGTTAGTGAGC
The DNA here is from genome assembly GCA_022207745.1 of Brachionus rubens. Taxonomy (NCBI): domain Eukaryota; kingdom Metazoa; phylum Rotifera; class Eurotatoria; order Ploima; family Brachionidae; genus Brachionus; species Brachionus rubens. The sequence goes on along the minus strand of JAJVHD010000009.1, from coordinate 647,502 downwards.
TCATCGCTAGACATTTCCTTTTTTTCCAGTGATCTTTATGGTCCAGCTTAAAAATACCATTTATATAAAGCTTTCTCAACCAAAGTAAAATAACAGGTTAATTTTAAGTTTTTATCTTATCGTTCTTATCATTAAAAAATGGCTTTTGTAAATTAATGCTTTAATAGAGCTTTCAACGTTTAACTCTTTTGGAATTTTTGCGTCAGTTTTATCAGTAAGTAGTTTTTCTTTTTATCCATTTTATTTTTTTAGTAGTAGTAGTAGTAGTAAATTATACTGCGACCCATTAGGGTAAAACTCCAAAGGAGCTATGACAGTAACTTAAACTTTATTAACATTGTTTTGATATCCATTCATCCAATTTTGCTTTGAAACTATTAACAGACTTTGCATCAACAACCGATTGCGGCAAGGAGTTCCACGTGTTCACGACTCTATTTGTTAAAAAATAATAACGTTGCATACAATTATTTACATTTTCTTTTACCATACATCGATTGTGTCTTCTTAAATTATAAACTTTATTTCTAGTCAAATTACTTTCATTACGGAAATTAACCACTTCGAACCCATTTAATATTTTGAAAATTTGAATAAGATCGCCTCTTTTACGTCTATCTTCCAAACTCGACAGATTCAATAATTTAAGTCTAGTGTTGTAATCCATGTTCTTGATAGACGGCAGTAGTCTTGTAGCTCTTCTCTGAACTTTTTCAAACTCATAGATATCTTTTACTAGGTTATAGATATCTTTTACTAGATATCTTTTACTCTCATAGATATTTTTTACTCAAGATGAGGCCTGACAAGCGAGGTATAGAGCAACCTCAATGTTTCAAAATTTAAATTCTTGAAACTTTTAGATATCATAACAAGTATACGGTTACCTCGACTTGCACTGAATCTTACTTGATTGGACCATTTTAAATCATTTTGAACATAAATTCCAAGATCTTTTTCCAAATTACAAATAACAGCGAACAAAAGATAATGAAACAAGAATTTGTTTGTAAAAAAATGGTGTGACAAAAATTCGTAAATTTTATTATGCAAGGTATCAGAAAAAAATCGTAAAATCGGTGATTAAAATGAAACTGTGATAACAAATTGTGATATAACTTAACATTTTTTTATATTGTAAAGAATACCATTTGTTCTCGTACTTTTCAGTGACAAAACCGAAATGTGATTAAAGTATGTGGTGATAAAAGTGTTAAACAATATTGCAGTCATTAAACAATAGCTTAATGGACAGACTAAACCTGAATTTTCTCTTGTTATGAGCCATTAAATGTGCAAAAAAATTTTTATTTAAAAATAAAGAAAATTTAAAATTTTTGTTAAAAAATTGATTTCTGGATTAAATGCGAAGATTAACACTGAAATTCGGCTTAAAAAAAAACGATTCTTTAATAAATAAAAAAAATTGTCTAAAAAAATTATTTAGAACTCATGGTTGCCTCTCTTTTGATTGTTTTTCTTTTTCTTACTCCCAGGTTTTCTACCCCTTTTTTTAGGAATTTCGACTTGTGGCTCGTGTTCTGGAGTTTTTCTCTTATGTGGACGGTGTTACAGAAGTTGGTGGTGGAGATAAGCGAAATTCCACCAACTGAATTTCGTTTTCATTATCTAAACCCTGTCTGTTCCAAAATTCTACGAAGCTACCCAGCCGTATACGCAACTGGTCCGAAGACCAGACGTATTACGCCCCATGAACATGTAGAAGCAACATATCTATGACTGAATTTTATTTCATTCGACTTTTTTAAATTTTTTTATTAAAAAGAATATTGTGGTTCAAGCTTGAAAACCATGTTTTATTTCAATTTGTGAAAATTTTAAAAAATGATTTTCAATTTTCAGATCCATTTGATTAATATGCTTTTTTGATACGAGTCATATCTTATACCATATGTCTAGGTTTTTTTTTGTCAACTAAAAATTTCGGAACAAAGAATTTTAATAAATTAGAAACTTTTCAGATTTTGTAAATACAGATAAAGTGGAAGTTTATGATTGCGTGAAACTTAAAAAATGACCCTACATCCAAAATTTTGATTAGCTACAGAGATGCAGAAGATTTTTTCTACATGGTACAAAAAATGAGGGTTTACGGTATTTAATGTGTAAAATATGACTTTACTCATTTTGTCTAACATTCAAACGGGAAAAACCTCTCCATATGGCTAACTGGAAACGATTCCTAGGGATAATCTGACTGGTTTAATATTAATATTTTGCATAATCAAATTATTATAGTTGTTATAAAAGTGATTTAACTATGCTCTGTATTTAGCAGAGCATATGTCCGATTCGAAAACAGTTTGGATTTACTTAGTGGGGTTTAACGCGACTCTACCTGAATATACCAATTCACTCAATGTTTGTAAACATAGATACAGTGTCAGCCCGAACTTTTTAACCTTGGAGTCAGAGTCGGAGTTTGAGCCTGAGTCGGAAATTATGCGACTCTTAATTTAACACAGAGCTTCTTCTCTTCGAGTAAAGACCCATAACTTAAAATCCGTTTCAGACTCAGACTCCGAATCTAAGGTTAAAAAGTTCAGACTGACACTGTAGCGTATAAGTTTATCACTTAAAATTTAAAAATTTTAATTTATTTGTTCCGAATACCGGTATTTTATCATGTGACAAGTTAATTTCTGGAACAGTATCTGCAAAAAAAAAGAAACCTCTTCGGTTTTGCGATAATTAACCAAAAAAAAAATTTTCACACACAACACAAAATTCCTGATCAAAACTATTAGATTTTTTTTTAATGAATTTATTTAAAATATAGTCATTAGAAACTGATCAATAAACATCAAAAAAAATCAATTCAAAATCATCAGTTTTTAGTTTTTACGATCTCGCTTAGAAGCTTAACCGTTTAGCTTTTGTCTTCTTACTAGACGCTCGTTTAGGCACATGGCCTTCATAGTCGAAGGCACGCGGTACTTTTGGCGGCCTACCTCTTTTCCGTTTTTCAGTCACGTCTTTCACCTCAGCCTCTACCTCTTCCACCCTTAAAGAATCGTTTGAGGTGTCTGGATCAAATTGTAGCTTAGATCGAGAACCAACATAAAAATATTGCCCTCGATCTAAGCTACAATTTGACATATGAAAGTGCTATATTTAACGTCAAATAAAAAAGTTGAATTTTGTGATCTTTGTCCGTTCAGCTTATATGAGTTCACGCATTAAAATCGATTTTTACAGAGAACCAAACATCGTACTGTGATATAGCAACATCTCGCTGATATCACTGGTTTTGTTAATTAACTTAACTTTAGAAAGTTGAGTTAGTTTGAGCATAAAAGCATGCTCTAAAACGTCTAACGAGAGCATCGGATAGACGGGCCGAAAGGTACTAATTTAAGACACTACACGTACCTGGCTGATTTTTTTTTTCAAATGAAGGCTTAGACGATTTTTTATCAAATTCTGATGGGTAGGTCTAAAGTTTATTTTTAGGTTTTGAGAAAATCAAAGGTCCGTGATAATAGTCTGAGGTCCGTGCAAATTATACAACCAAAAAAGTCGAGTAGCACTTATAATTACAGTCGAGTAGCACTTATATCACCCTATTCGTCAAGCCGTTTTGCAGTGATAAAAATGAAATGTGACTTAACCGGAATCGATTTGCATTTTAAGTGACCCTTTTGTCTTAATCTCTCCAGTGATATAAGTGTAACAGTGACTTAAGTGGGTGGTGATACAAGTGGGACTTGACTGTATCAACAATTTGATGTGTAAGTAAAGAAAAAAATTATTTTACAATTTATTAAATTTTTAAACAAAAAATTTTAAACAACCTTTAATATAAATAATTAAATTTTTATATTTTGTATTTTATATTCAAATATTATAATAAATGTGTTTAGTTATCATTCTTATTATAAAATACTAATTTTGTTTTTTTTTTAAAAATGTGTTGTTTCTATACAATAAAAAAAAAAGAAAGTAGTTAATATTCAAACAAATAGATTTCATTATTATTATTAATTATAAAATAAAAAACTTTTTTAAAAATTTTCAAAAATCTTCATCAAATACCAACTTTTGGTGATTTTCTTTTGAAGTTTCTCTGTCTACTACTTCTTTATTAGCTTTTTTAGCTTCAATTTCACTTGGACCTTTCTTCTTTTCTTCAAACCACGAAAACATCTTTTGAAATATGTTTAAATTAATCCAAAATGCTTATAACTTGAGTCCAAAAATTACCTTTAACTTGAGTTCCTTTGTCTTTCTGTCGATCAATAGAATTATTTCATCGGGCTCAATCTCAATTAAATCACTTTTTAAACCATTTATCAAAAAATCAAATTCAATTTTAGCTGCTTGGTTTATAGTCTCAATTATTTGCTCTTTAGTTGGCTTGTTGCGAAGGTGACTGACCATCAAACATGAAAAATCTCGTTGCAATATCTAAATTAAAAAATTAAACAAAAAGTTAATTTAATTTTAAAATTTTTACCTGATCATGGATCATTCTTTCAAAAAAACCAATCAATTCATTACTCAAAATAGTTCGTGTCTTTACCTTTAGCCAACTAAGAACCAAATCAAGTGAACAAAATAACAAACCATGTAAACAACTTGAAGCGACTAGTTGTTCTCCAAAAGAACTATTTCTCCATTTTTCAACCCAATCACGTTTATTAGTAACAGCATCAAAATTTTCTACAATTTTAAACATTTTTTCTCTTTCTTCTTGCGATTCAGTAAAATTATTCATTAGTTTATTATACATTTCAGAATGTATGTTTTGAACAAATAATTGATGACCGTAGAAAAATTTAGCCTCAGTCACTTGTATTACTTTACAAAATTCTTCTGCAAAATTTTCGTTCACAAGACCACAACTCTTTGGCGAAGAAAAAATACTCGAAAAATATTTCATAAATTGTTTTTCATTGTACGTAAATGTTAACTTTTCTAAATCTTGTATGGTTTCTGTAACACTCCAAAAATTGTCTACTAAATTTTTATACATTTTCCACATGTCATCGTGGTTTATTGGAAATATAACGTATTTTCCCGGTGCATCTTGAAGTAAATGCTCGACTTGTTCTTCTTCAATTTTGGTTTCGTTCGTTTCCTTTGGTTTTGTTTCTGAGATTCTCTCTTTAATTGGAGCCAAATTTGAATTTTCTAACGAAAGTCTGACATTCTAGAACAAAAGTTCAATAAAGATTACACATTAAAGCTTATTATTGTCAGTTTACCTGTGGCTTCTCAGACAAAATTTTTAACTTTTTCATTGGAGAACATGGACCCTTAAATGATACAAAATATAATGATACTCAAGTCTTTTTTTAGGTTTTAAGTGAAAAATTACGTCATCTGAAAACATTTTTATTTCGAGTCTTCTCTTAAGAACAAAAAATTATTAGAAAATAAACTAAAATTATAAAACGATCAAAATAAGAGAGATTTAAGTAACAGTTTTTAAAATAATAACAAAGGATGATGTTTGCTTTTTTAATTGTTTGTAAGTGTTAAAGAAAAAACAAACGATTTGTATTCAGAGTGACTTTTTTTATTTTTGGATGATTCATTCATATTTTTAGAATGATTTGAAAGTTTAAGGATATTTTAAATAAATTTTTGAATTATTTACTAAACATGACTTGGTCAATGTCTTAAGTGTTAGTTCGGTTTATAGAGATATTTTAATTAATCATGAAATTCCAAAAAAAATTCTATAAGCAATTATAGATCGACCATATTAAGTTTATTTAAATTAGCTGTGCTTAAAATAAGAAATACGGAACCAGTGGCGTAGCGTCCATACGGCAAACCAGGGCTTGAGATCCCCCTACTGAAAATCCCAGATTCTGAAAATTTCACTTTGAGGCATTGAATAGTATGATAAATTGAACGATATATGAAAAGTTCGCAAACCATTATAAAAATCTCCTTATGATCTTTAAATTTTAATGCCACTAAAGGCTAAATGTGATCTTTTTTGTTACACATTATACTCTGGTTAAAATTGATTGGAATTTTAAGATGCTTATTCGACCAAAATCTTCACGCACATTTTGAAAGATATTAAATCGGGGTGTCATCGGCTGGTTACGATAATAGTTTAGGGTTCCGGTTTTTTGAGCTATGAATATTTTGAATGTTTAACAAACACCATTACCAATCTGGGGTTTTTCTCTTTAAGAATATTTAAAAATCCCATCTGAAATTTTCTAGCTACGCCACTTTACGGAACGGACCTTGTTTCCCTAACGGTTTAAATATGATGCCTGCACCAATGAAATTTTGTACACTAGTACCTTGCTCTTTCTATTTTAAAAAAAAAACGTTTACTTTTTACTTGAGGAATAAGCTCCCTAGACGTAAGGTTCCGGTAATGCAAAACGTCCACAAATTTAAAATTGATTTTTCGACCTCAAATTCGTAATCTACACATATCAAAACCTAGGAAAGCCAAATTTTTAGGAGTAATTCAAAATAATTTTTTCAGACCCGAGGGGTCTAAAGACCCGTCAAAAAACAAACTTGACGTCTTAACCTATACTTCAATATAATCGTATTTTCAAGGCTTCCTGAGTTATTTGAAGGGTGCAAATTTAGGAAAAAGAGCAAATTTTGCCCATTTTTATACTATTTTCGATATTACTGCTACAGTGTTTACCTTACTCCCATGAATTGTACCAATTCGAAAACTAGATCAATTTCTGAACAATTTGTAGGTTTTACTTTTTTCATTTTCGTTTTACTTTTTGTTTTTTGTTTTACGTTTTACCCTTAAAGTCCAAAAAAAGTCTATTTTAGGCACTTAAAAAAGCACCAATTTATAAAAATTTCATGTATCTTTTCTAGGGTTTTCATACATAAGGATTGGGACCCTTGGGTCTGAAGAAATTTTTTTGGACAACCCCTATACACTTGGTTTCTTAGGTTTTCGTATGTGTAGATTACGAATTTGACGTAGAAAGTCATTTTCTAAAAAATTTACGTGTTAATTTTAGGTATTCACTTTTATATGTTTTTATAATCCTCATCCTTAACTTTTAAAATAGGGGGATACTGGCTAGGGATAACTGTATTCAAAACAGTCCTAAAGACATTATAAAAAATTTCGTATAATATATTTATTAGTAACATAGTGTAAATAATTAATTGAAAATTAATTTTAATGAAAAAAAATTAAGAGTTTGCTTATTTTTAAATAGTAAAGATAAAAGTTAAAATATAAAAAAAAAGTATCAAATTTAAAAAAAAAATACAAATTACAAAATACTAATTTTTGTTTCAAAAAAATGAAAATAAGAATTTTTTTCTATAAATTCTTTAAATTTTATTTGTATTAATCGAATGACTTTTGTGACAAAGTTTGATTTTTATCAGATAATTTATTTAAATTACCAGGTCTACGATACAAAATTGAATTTACATTTAATGATGTAGTTGAATGTAATTTATTTATAAACGAATCTGTTTCATTTTCCAAATATGATTCTTTGTTAATTTCGTTTAATTCCAAATGTTTTTCTTTATCGTCTTCTTTAACTTCACTAAGCGATCTTATTTTTGACATTTCAATTTGTTCATGAGGTTTAACATAAAGATTTCGAGTCATTATTGAATCCGTTGCAATTGAATAACTTCGATTCTTTTCTGGTGATATTTGAAACAAAGGTGTCAATGATTCTTTTGTTTCTGTCAACAAACTCTCGTCATAAACATGATTAGATGTTTCGTCATCTATGCTATCACTTTTTTGATTATTTTGTCTTTCTAACCATGACTTAATTACACCGTTTCTCCACAAATCCCGGTCTATTTTCATGTACACACACTTTTCGTCTACACGTAAACTAAAATCCGGGATGTATTGTTTTGAGTATGTCTTTTGATTTAGACTTATGCTATCAAAGTTTTTATTAGATAAATTAGCAAAGGACGGATCTTCGTTGAGCATTTGTTCGGCCGATTCAAATCCACATAAGAGACCATTTACTCCAAAATAAGCAAATGGTCCAGCTGAAAATTCTAATTTTTCTTTACCAACTTCAATAGTTGCCTCACCGCTCAATATTAAAATAAAATAATTACAACCTTTACCGTATCTGTACAAGTATTCACGAGGTAGTTTTGTATCAGTACGACGTGATTCTTTGAATACAGCACGCTTGAAAATAAGTTCAAGTACATTTTTTGTGAGAAATTCATTTGTAAATGGTTTAACTGTTGTAAATAAAAATTGAAACATAACAAAACGAATTTGTGGCGATATGAGAGCACGTTGTGAGCTGTCTTTTTGTTGTTGTAAAAAAAAGCTTAAATCTTTAGAAGATTGATTTTCGTAAATTGGACGTATTGATTTTATTTGTTTTTTAGGTTTAGTTAAAGATGAATTTGTTTTTAATGATTCTGTATTACTTTCGTTCAATTCTATTACCGATTGTTCGGTTGAATTGAATTTACTAGTTGATGATCGATTATCTTTTTTATTCCATTGATTATTTGGACTTTGATATTCTGTTATATTTGAGTTTATAAGACGTTCGCTTTCGTCTGCTTCTTGATTCAAATCTGTATTGCTGTCTTGTTTTAACTCTTTTTTTTCATCATGCTCCACTTAAAATAAAATATTTAGAATTTTTCAGAAGAGTCTTTGAATAAAAATAATTTCAGAAGGGATCTCTCCAAGTGACTCGGCCAGAGTTAAGTATAAAGGACCTATCATTTTTTGGAGAAAAAATTGTTGCGGATTGAAAAAATTTAAGATTTTCAAATTTTTCATGATTTAGAGAAAAACTTCCACACTCATCAATAAAAAGTCCACGAAACTCCGATAAAGTACAGTGCAACCTCGATTTTGTGAAGTGTCTGGGTAAATGCAAAAAATTCCACAAAAGTAAAATTTCACAAATTCAAACCAGAAATACATTAAAAGTATCAGGAGCTTCTTTCTTTTTATTTCACAAAGTCGCGTTTTCACAAAATCGAGGGTAACAAAATCGAGGTTACACTGTATTTCGAAAGATGTTTATGGGGTTAGATATACAAAAATAATCCTCACTGATAAATTTTCACCAATAACCAAGCAGAGCTGAAAAACTTATCAGAAATCTGTTTGAAAATAATTTTTTTCAACAGTCCGAAAGGTACTACCTTTTCGTCTTTCGAACGCATCCTCTTTTTGGTATTTTTGACCTTTGAATCCGTTTGATATCCGCTAGAGAATTTTTGACAGTTACTCAGAGAGCTCAGGGGAAAAAAAGGAACCTGGAGACCTTAGGATTTTGTGTCAAACTGAGAAAAAACTTTGTAACACTATGATTTATAAGGATAAAATACAAAAAAATGGCCAATCAATATAACGGCCGTCGTTTAACTACTCACGTTAGAAAGACTGATTGTAGAAATAATCTGATTAAAAAAGCTAATATTCGTCCAGAATGAGAAAAATAATTTTTATGCAACATCTTTTTTTAATTTTCATTATTTGATCCGATCGAGTCCCAGATAAACTCCTTTATCTCTTTCTTATGATACCGCTTTAACTAGACGGTTTTGGAGCTACTTTTTTAATTTATTTTGTTACAGTCAAGGCCAAAAATGCTGATATACCGACCATTTAAATGAGGAATTTAACACTTATTGACTTCGTGAACTCTTAGTAGAAAACGGAATTACCGGGACAAAGTCAAAAATTAAAAATTCAGATACAGAAATGTAGTTGAGACGTTTCATCCTGACCTTACCTTACAAGGACCGAACCCGGATTTTTTTTACGTTTTGAGTTTAGGTTGGGTTCGGGTGGACCACTCAAATTCTAGACCCAACAACCCACTTTGTTTGGGTAACCAACCCATAACCCAAACCCATAAAACTTAAATTTACAGGTTAAACACCTGAATCTGATACCTTTTTACTCAAAATAAACCCGAAAAAATCGAGTATGTTGTTATGGGATTCAGGTGCGTAACCTGTAAAGTTGAGTTTTATGGGTTTGGGTTATGGGTTGGTTACTTAAACAAAGTGGGTTATTAGGTATCTCTGACAAGGACTAAGGTATAGGTTAAAAGTTAATCATAAATAAGCCAATGCTTTAAAACATTCTAAGCCTTGATTCGAAACAAAAATTGCAAATGATGACTTAGAGCTTACAATTCGGATAAGAATGGAAAATAATAAATAATAATGAAAATTTGAAAAAGTTTAAATTAATTTAGATACTGAAAAAACACTTATACAGAGTAGAGGGGGCCCTGATTTACCGATCGTACACCGTCTCAAATTGAAATCAGTTTTAAATTTGGAATAAAAAAAGCAAAAAAGTCTTTACTTTCTTTCTTGTCATCGAATTCATCATAAATTTCCATTTGAACCAACTCTTCGATAATGTCCTCTAAAGTAACAATACCAATACATGTTTTAATTGGATCCTTGTCAGGTTGTTGTAAAATATCTTCGACAAACGCCAAATGAGTTTCACCTTTACGAAATTCTTCAAAACGTTCATCAATTGTTTCTTCGGCATCACAAAATATTCTAGGATGATTATAAAATTTAAGTAAAGCTTCAACTGGCATATTATCATCCGGATCGAGGAGCGTAAAATCTTTGACATGCAATAAACCAACAATATTTTCTCTAACTTCTTCGTAAACAGGTATTCTTGAATAGCCTTCTTGTGCTATTTTAGCAATAGTCTCAAAATTTAAACACGAATGAAGTTCTAACATAAAAACCTCATCAAGATTGGTCATTACTTCCCTTACTTTTTTATTATTAAAATCAAGAGCACCACTTATTATTTTTTTTTCTTTATCATCTAGACCTTCAACAACATTCATTACTTCACGTATTTTTTCTCGACTATACGTCGCTGTTATTTCTTGACCCAATACTTTATCCAAAATTATACTCAACGGAAACGACAATGGTGATGTAATGACCATAAAAAAATACATTATATATCTTGTGTATGCACCCACGGCAAGACCGTGTTTTGAACAAGCAGCTTGTGGAATTATTTCACCAAATATAACAATCAAAATGGTTGATCCAAAAGCTGCATACACTCCAGATAACATATCGCCAAGTATAAGTGTAGACACTGAATTGACTAGAACGTTTCCTAATAGAATTGTGCATAGTAAAAAATTGCCACGTTTTCTTAACGGATAAATTTTGGAAGCATAAGATTGTTCACAAGGAGTGCCAATACGTTTAAGTATGTCCAACTCTCCAAGATCCAAAGACATCAATCCCAAATTCAATCCGCTAAAAAGACCCGATAATGTTAATAAAATAAAAAATAATATAATACGAGCCCATATTGGTAAAAGACTTTTAGTGGTTATTATTGACACCCAATAGTCTGTGCCTTGATGCGAGTAATATCTAAATTGATCGTGTATATTATCGTCTGAATCAAATTGTTGTAAACAAATGTACAATGGATCATTTGAATGCTCTAATTTAGCGTCTTTTAAAATACCACGGTACGTATTTGTACCAATCCGTTCGGCAAGCACAAACGATAAATATGTCTTACTCTTAAGACCTTCACAATTTAATTCGTTCGTAAAAAATAAATACAACAATGGATTTTGTGATTGATCTGCATTATTTTTTAAAAATTGTTTAACTTTATTCTCATCGTTTCCATCGTAATATAAATACAAGCTAAGTGATATTGGTTTATCAGATGGTAAAATCCAACCAAGATCATACGTGTTGCCAATAGTGTGTTTTTCGTTTAAATTAAACACATCGTCTTTGTCTTCTGGGATCAAGTATAACAAGTCAAATGTGTTTTTGATTAAATTTTCATTTGGAACATTTGGTAGAATAGTTTGCGATGTAATTGAGTGTGTTGTTGTCAAGTCGGTTTGGTTCAAAAACGAGTGAATTAAATTGAATAATGTTACAAAAATGAATAATGAAGTTTTTTTATTAAACATTTCTTATATCGAGGTTAAATTTTTTTTTATAGACACAAAATTTAAGAAGTTAAAATAGAATAACAAAAAAAAAAAAAAGCAAAAGTTTTGTAACAAAAATTATCTGAAGATGGGCTTGATGTTTTATTAAAAATCAAATAATTAACGTCGATATACTTTTTTTAAATGATATACTTAAACTATTTGAATTTTTATTTAATTTTATTTGTTTGATTCCAAGACACATTTTGAACAATCGGTTAAATTTTTGTTGAGTTTTTTATTTTTAAATTTCGACGATTAGTTTTGGACAAAATTTAGTTAAACATTTTTTTCTTAAAAAAAATAAAATTAAAAAAAAAAAAACTAGTTTCGTTTGTAAAAATATTTTTATCTTTAAATAGAAGATAAACACTTCTTTAAAATGAGATAAAAAAAAAACTTTTTCGTAAATGTGCTTACGTATGCTTTAGAATTTAGAAAGAAAAAATCGAAAAAAAAAAAAAAATTTTTTTCTCTTTTTAAATCAAAACAGGAAAACTATTTAAAAAAAATGACTTCGATTTCCTAGAGTTTTTTTTTTCCAAAAATTATGAAGCGAAAATTTCGAAATTTTATTTTTAATTACTTTTTTTTGTGGAACATGAATTAGAAACGAAGCTCAATTTTTTTTCTAATGAAATATGAAAATTTATTTTTAAAAGTTTTCTCATTTTGTGCTAAAGCGATTCCCTTACAATAATAAATTATCTCAAATTTTTTTTTTATATATTAACATAATTAGTGCGTGATGCATTTGTGAATTGTTGGAGGAGAAGATTTTAAAAACAAAATAATTAACTGTTAGTCACCAAAAATTTATACTTCTAAGGTGACATGTATTATTAACTTAACAAATGGAATTGGTTAATAAGCAATTTAAAAAATTTATCCTTTATCGTCACTCTTCTTTCGAGATTTTTTCTCATGAATCCATCGATTTAATTTTTCGAGACAAATTTCATGGTACTTTTCAACTGGAATTATTTTTGAACTTGAACTTTGAGAAAATTTTGCTAATCATTAGATACCTAAACCGATCAAAATCGAAGATTCTTCAATATTTGTAAAGTAATGAGGCTGAAAATTTTTTTTCTTCTCTTAGCAGGCATATGTACCCATTAATTTTAAGGTATTGGGTTGGTATGGGTTAGCCTGAAATTTTGGATATTATGCATGGGATTGGGTTGGGTAACCGACAAAATTTGGGTATTTTTAGAGAATAATTGGGTTTTGGGTTAAAATACTAAGATTTTTGGAATACCCAACCAAATTCCAAACCTGAAATCCGAAATTTAAGGGTAATATTTGTGTGCTCTTTCTCGCGGATCTAGTAGCTAAGCTCTGGTATTTTCGAATCGAGCTACAGACTCGTAAAAGCAACAACAGACCTGAAATTTTTAGATTACTGACATGGCCATCATAACAAAAGGTACGTAGAACACACATTTTCTGGACAATTTTTTATAATCTATTAGTTTGGGCTTCAGGCGCGCCAAAAGACCAACCGCAGTAATTTCGAAATCGAATAGTTTCGTTACTCGTTATTAAAAAGTTTTTTTTCTGTACTAATATGAAAATTTGAATAAAAAAGCTTTAAGAAAATTTTGTAGAAAATTCTTTTTCCATTAATTAATTTCGATTAAATTTCAAGATAAAACAATAGCAAGGCAACCTTAGAAAAAAATATCGCATGATCAATCATTTTTATAAACTATTATAAACATATTAATTAAAAACCAGTTCGAAATTCTAATCGTATAAGGTTAAAGGAAATCAAGCAAGTGTTTTAGTTGTTGAAATATACAATTGGAATTTTTAATACTAGTACGGTACGATGGAAGTGCAGCAATAAACGATCTAGAAAATGAATCTCGTTGTCTCCAAGTTTTATCAGAGTTCTTATTTATTCCTTTGAGAATGATCTTATCAGTACATATAGAATACCACTTGAAGCAGACTGAGAGATCCACAATGTGTTTATACGCATCTGGTATGAAAATTCATCATTCATGTTTAAGTCCAGTTGGCTCACTAGTCTGACTGAATTTTAGGTTCGCCAATTTCTGGAAGCTCGTGAATGGTCATAATGGTCTGATATGGGTAATTGATTGATTGCTAATTGATTGTGTCTGAAAATCCATTAGCACTGTGTTTTGATAAAGAATGCAAAAATTTTCCTAATTTACGAATTTTCCGCAATGTATAGTGAGAAAACAGAGCCAATAATTGTTAGATAGCATTGTATATTATTTGTTTCATAGAAAAAAGAATATTCAGTCATTAATATGATTTTTCGGCGTAGTTCAGTGGTTAGATTATCAGTTATTGGAGAAAGAGAATCTGGGTTCAAACCCCGCTCAAGAAATAATATTTAAAATAAAGTGTTTTAATAAAAAATAGTAAAAATGATCTAGCCATGAACCACGGCGGATGTGTCACATACAGCGCATAGTAACCGTAGATGGACGTTTACCATTCGTCAACAAATGGTATTAAAATCGTGTTAAATGAAAAAAAGTGTTAAAAATAATAAATTGTGTCTAATAAATAAAAAGTGTAATGATATCAGTTTTGGAGGTCCAGTCCCCCTATCGCCTTAGTTGCGGCCAAAATAAAAAAAAAAAAAAAAAAAATATGATTTTTCTTGAAGAATAAGGATATAAATTATGTTCTAATTATATCCTGATTCTACCTTAAATATTCTTATACGTGCTAGGTTTCACTTAGAGCTATGGTGGCGACCTTTTTTTCGCGTAAAATGATGGTCCATCGGTATTCTAAAAGTTTCAGGTCTGTTATTGTTTTTAAGAGTATTTCGAATCGAATGTCCTAGAGCTTTCTTAAAATTTTGGTGGTCCGTGTTTCCACCACTTTTCCGCCGACCTAAAGATCCGCCAGTTTCCGGACACCGATTTTTTGATAGAAAACATAGCTTCCTTTCTTGCAAAATTTTAAGAAAGCTCTAGGACATTCGATTCGAAATACTCTTAAAAACAATAACAGACCTGAAACTTTTAGAATACCGATGGACCATCATTTTTCGCGGAAAAAAGGTTCGTTCGGTTTTTTGAATGTTGAAATTTAGAAAATTGACAATTTTTGAATTGAGGATCCTTTTTCCGCTCCCATAAGCTCTAGCTCTATCCTTAAACGGGTACTTGGCAATTTTTTTATCGATTTAAACACTTTCAGGCATGTGTAAAATTTGATGCTCTTTAAGAATTGTTATAATAAATAACGTAATTGCTCGATTTTAGTGACATGTCACTATATTTATAGTGACATGTCACTAACGGTTTTGGCTAAGAGAAAATGTTTATCTTTGAGCTTATTTTTTTCCGATTTAATGTTAATAATTGGCAGCTATTTGTAACATGCTTGAAAGATAGACGATTTTGAGCTGAATGCTAATATTTAAGAACCAAATGTGAGACTCTTTAGGAGTCCATCAAGATTTCGAAGAGATGTCACTTTTTAAACTTGTCACATGTCACTATAACCGAATACCCTACTATAGTGACATGTCACTAAAATCGAGCAATTACGTTATATCATATTGTAGTGTCTTAGATTAGTGCCTTTGGGCCCGTCTATCCGATACTAAAGTTAATTTAATTAACTAAACAAGCGAGATGTCACTATATAACAGATATAACGTAAATGCGCGATTTTTACGACATGTCGTTATAATCGAATTTCGAATTTAGCGAATCGATACTCCATCGTAAAAAATGCTTTAGTCTTATTTAGAGAGTAAGAATAAATTTATGTTTGTAAGATGATTTTATTAAATTTATTTTTTATCTTCAAAAAAAAATAAAAATAAAATTTTAAATATCAAAAAAAAATAATTGTAATGATTGTCATTTAGATGACCATTTTTTGTTTATTTCAACCTTAAACAATGAATGTTCCTTGTCTTTTTTGATTGTTAAGCTTCTTTTTTTGATATAAATTTTAATGTTTAAAAAAAAAGTAAAAATTAAAATAAAATAATCCTAATGTATGTTAAAATGTAATTTTTCATTTGTATTCGAGTGTAAATGATTTGTATGATTTGGTAATAGTGTAATACCATTTCTAAGCAAAGGTGTACCTTGATGAGCACCGAGAACTTTAGCTTCAAAATTTATTTCAAGCACAGCATCTTCTTTATCGCCTAGACGTAGAAAAATTGTTTCTTTATCGTGTTTTTCTTTAGATGCAAAAAATACAACGGTCATTTCGTATACATGAGTTATTTCCGAGTCTTGATTACGTTTAAGCTCTTTGAATGCAACCGATTTGCTTGAGTCTTCTTTTAAGAAAACAATTTTGCTGTAATAACTATCTAGTTTTAAACTAAATACTACTTTGTAGTAATGATCAATTTTTAAATAACCAACATTAATGTCATATCTATTTGGACCAGCGTGTACTATTTCTAAATTTTCGTGATGACTTTTAACTTCTTCTTCTTGTAAGTTAAATTTAACATGATGTGTAGGTTCAATACCAGCAGACATTGTTTGGATGGAATTAGAATTTTAATTTCTAAAAAAAAAGAAAATAAATTTTCAAAAAAATGGTGTCTCTAATTAAAACTTCGGTTTTTTTTGAATAATTAGGTCGACACACAGATTCAAGCAAAAAAAAATAGCACAGGTAAATAAATGAAAAAAATTTTAATTTATTTATTAAAAAAGCAAAAGAAGTTTATTGTAATCCTGAGAGAGAGGAATATATATATTTTTATAAAAAATACGCACACAATTATTCAGAACCGAAGCAATATCGTTTAAATGTTGAAATTTGTGTGAAGTTTTTTTTTTTTGATAAATGTTTAAAAAATTAAATAATTTAGTATTTGATGAAAATTTACTTGTTTCAAAAACTTGACAAAATAAACTTTAAATTTAATTAAAACAAAAAGTTAACACATCAGTTTTTTTGTTTGTTTTTTTTAATTGAGCATAATTTTAAAATTCAAATTATTTTTTTTTGAGAAAAAAAAAATAGTTTATTGAAAGAAAAAATTAATCCTGAATGAATTATAAACAAATTTTTATGTTTTATAAACAAAAGTCATAAAAGCTTGAGCGCATAGACTTAAAATAAGCTCTTTTTATTTTTTTCTCATACTTAATAAATTTAATTTATTTATGTCTTACCTAAGCCGTCATTCATTTTGTGAGGCTAAATACTCATGATTTTTATTTTTAATTTGAAAACCCAAGCATATTTTAAACAATTCGGGTGTATAGTTCGATTTTTGAATTATAATTAAAGTTGACAGATGAGAATTAATTTGATTTTTATTTTTTACAAAAAAAGCTAAGTGTGTTTTTTTTCTTAACGTTTTATCATGGTTTCCTCTAACCCTAAAATTTACAAAAAAAAATAATTTCTATACTGTGATGGCTTCGATAAAGTAATCCTTGCTTTTGAGCACGCATTTTCTGCGGTTTCCCGCTTTTAAATAGCATATAGCCTCATAAGGCGTGACAAAAATTCAAATAACCGGAAAGTCCGTGACACTGTGAATCTCACTATTGTTCGTGACCCGGAAAAGATCGAACATGGAAAGAAAAAACTCGGAAAATGATGGAAATATACGAAAAAAAAGGTCCAACTATTCAACACAACACAAATCTTCAACATAAGGACTAAAACTTGTTAATAATAAATTGAAAAATTATGAAATATTTTTAGTATCCAGATGAATTTGTTAGTTTTTGTAAAGAATTTTGTCTATTGTTCCTTGATTACTTCAAAGATAGTTCGGCAAAAGCTAACTGTAAATATTTTCTCGACACTTCTCTCATTTTATTTTTAAATTTTTCTTCCAGCAATCGGAATATATAATTGTATCGAGTAGTATGTATTCGTATATTAGATTTAATAGTGTGAATGCATCACATTTGGGTAAAACTGTTAATAAGCTTCGCCTCTTGGCCTTGATTAAAAGTTTAATAATTGTTTAAAAGTAATGATCAGTTTTTATCGCAAAATTTTTGTGTCTTGAATAGTTTTTCAATTGTGCTGAAACGATTGTTAGCGGCGTGAAGAACTAGTTGCTAGTTTGTAGCTAACACTACATTTCTTGTTTCCTAGTTATTAATATTTTATTTGGCTCTAAATAACTCTTATTGGTGGCTTGGTTATGGGTTATGGGTATGAATTCATAACGTAATTACTCGATTTTTGTGACATGTCACATTTGGTTTTGGCTGTGAAAAAATGCAAAGTGTTAAATTTATTTTTTACTTCCGGTTGTCAAAAACCAGCAATTATTGGTACAAGACAAGAAAGAAAAGATGATTTTAAGTAGCATGTGAATATTTAATAGCCAAATAGGAGACCCTCTAGTAGTATAATAATGTGACGTAAAAATGTCTCTTAAAATTCGCCCACCGTCACTATACCCGAATACACTACATGTCACAAAAATCGATTAATTACGTTATTTTATAAAAATAGTTATATTTTGTGTAAAAGAGAATAGTTTTCTTATGTTTGAATATGTTTTAAAAATGTATCTTTATAACAATGTTAGAATAAAAGACTACGAACTAACACACTTTTTTTCTTGATTCTATCAAATTCCAGTAGGCTAGTCAGCCTGGAACACGATATACCCGAAAAAAAAATGCAAAAATTACTTTTTTACTTGATGTTTGGAATTATTTTTTTACAACAAAATTTTCTTTACTTAAGAAACCTGAAATTCGGCTAAATTATTTTCCAATCAATTAAATTAAAAATTGAAATTTGTCACAATAATAATTTTTCTAGTTTATTTTTGAATTATCATTAGAATTTTTGATAATAATTAAATCTATATTTTGGGAATTGAACATTAGAAAAATAATTTCTGTTCAAAGAAATCGTGTCAAAAAAGATTAAAAATTTTTATTTATTAACGATTGTTGGAAATAATCTAGAGATTAATCAATAATTACCCAAAAACCAAAATAAGAAAGACAAACAACAAATTATTACTAGATATTTAACAAATCTAATAGGAAAATAACATTCCCCAGTTTGTTAAAAAGATCGGATCAAAATCGCAAAACGTGGAGAAAACAGTGGTCGTGTGAACGACAAGCTATTCAGAGTCTCTTGCTTAAACAATTATCGTATTTCGGAAAATCATTGAAAATAAAAAGTTATCTTGATTGCCAGTTGAGCAAATCAAGATAAATAAAAAAAATTTTAAAATTAACTTAGGAACAAATATAAATACCGCGTAAACTTCCCTCTTTTGATAGAATTTAGAAAAGAAACAATCATTTTATTTGATGCGAGAACAGATTATTCGATTAAATTTTTAGTTACAAGCCCATGAGAATTTTTTGAAAATGAAAATCTTCAACTAAACTTGTTTCATCCCATGGGGGCCTTTCAAGATTTTATAAAATTTTAAATCAAAATAACTCAAAAAACAAATTCCATTACTTATTATGAAAAATGAGCCATTTTAAATGAACAATGTCATCTGTCAAAAAACTAAAACTTACTTTTAAAATCTAATGTTAGAATGTGACCGAGTTTTTAAACGAATCTCTTCATTTTGAACAAACTCGTTTCAATGTTAATTTTATCAATCTAATTCTCAATTAACCTACAAAAAAGATCTTGAGTTTGTTTTAAAAAAATCACCCATTAAAATAAATAAACGTATCAATCTATACGACTAATTAGTTTCAATTTTGAAAATTTAAACAAAAAAGCCTAGATGTTTAGAAGCTTGGAACAATTTTTTAAAAATTTTTTATGCAACAATTTTAACATAAAATTTAGGAAAAAAAATACATATATTTATTAATATTCAACAGTAATAAAAATAAATTTGAGTTTCTAAGTTACAAATTTATCAGCTTAATTTGGCTGTATTATGTTTTTGTTGAACGTTATCTTTTAATAAAACGAAAATAATTTTGAAAAAAAATGTATAAATCATTTTTGATTAACAAACACTTTTTTAGATCCTTGTTAAAATTGTTTAATGTTTTTTGAATAATTTGCACCATGAGTATTACCCACAAGAATATGAATAAATCAATAATTTTTATTTTGTTTGAAAAATAATTATCAAATTGTTTTTAAAAATTAAATCGTGTTTCAATTAGAAATCAGTTCACGTTCTTAAAATCTCTTCTCAAATTAAAAAAAGGCGATAATAAAATGTAATAAAATATTTATTTTATTATTTTTGATAATTCATTTTTGTAAATTTGAACAGGTCTAGATGGCTTGTTTAAATATGAGTTAGAAAACTAATTGTCAAACTATCACCGTGGTTCGACAGATAGACACTTGTCTTATTTAGTTTTTGTTTACTTAAATAAATAAATAATAAAATGTAATAAAATATTTATGTTAAGAACAAAAAATTTAAAAATTTTTACAGAATGTAAATTTTTTGAATTGTTGCTATAGGTTTTTATTGAGAAAAGATCTTAATCCAAAATTAAATTTTTGTACAACTAATGTAAAAAAAAACAGCAATTATTGGTACAGCACGGTTGGTGGAAAAAGGCGTACCGTACCGTACCTTACCAAAACTTTGTCAGACTCGTGAGGTGTATTAATATATAGACATTTTGAGTCGAATTTCAACATTTGACAGCCATGTCACAGACCGTTTATTAATGTATTGTTGCTGAAGAAATGTATATATTAAAACTCGCCTACTGTCGCCATTACCGAGTAGCTTAAAAGCTAGAGCCACGTAAAAGCTAGAGTTTTAGGACATGTCGCAAATAAGTGGGGTTTGTTTTTATATGCAAATTCACGACTTAGGGCTTCAAAATTTTTTTTGCGCAATGAATCTAAAGTAAATCTAGGGTACTCTTTTTTATAAAAGAGTGTCATATTATGATAGAAAATTATTTACTTTGATTCACTATAATAGTCACCACAAGAGCACATATAGATTTTACTGAAAGGTTTAAGCGATTACAGAAATCATTAAAAGCACTCTTAACTCTTGATCTAATTAGTTTATTGAATTTTTACTTTTACCAGCAGACTCCTCACGTAATTTTAGAAGAAGTTTATAAACACACTTACGTAAAGTTAATTTCCGTAAAAACGGTTGTACAATAATTAGATCTTCTCACAATAATGAACTTAATATATATTTGATGATTTTTTGTTGATGCTGAAACACAACACTTACCTGCTTAAAAAATGCATCATAAATGATCTAAAGAGCGGTTAAGGGTAGAGAAATGATTTCTTTTTGTTAAATTATTTGTTTTTATTAGCTTAAGCATTGCTAAACATTTTAAAGTCTTAATCGTTATTTTAATGTATTCCTAAGCGCTAACACTAATGAGGCTTCTTATTTAAAAAAAAAGAAGCTCGTCATTCTTGCGAAGCACAAAGAGTTTAAGTAAAATTGATTTTTGAAATCTCTAAATTAAGAAACTCTTTTACATCGGTACATCTAAAAAAATTTTCTAGTTTTCGTTGATAACAATGAAATTCATTTTTCCAAAAAAAACTTAAAAAAAAATTACGAAACTCGAAAATTCCAGATTCTGCAACTCAAATTTACCTTTACTTGAACTTAATTAAATTAAATTAATGAATTTCAAAAATAAATTTTTTTTCAATTCAAAGCATCGCTTTTTATTTGCTTCCTTTTAAACACCCTTATTTTAAGATATGCTTAACTACTATTTTATTACTTTAAAATGTATATATTTGTTTAACTGTCTTCAAAATGAGCTTTCTTAATTAATAACCATTATTCATTCAACATCAATTTTGATTAAGTTGAAATTAATTGCAAGTTAAAATAAAACATATAAAACAAGCTTGGGATCGATTAATATTAATAATAGAAAAACTGTGTTTTCACTCTTGAGAATTCACTGCAAAAATCTTCTTTGCCTTAGACAACAGAAGTTTGATATTTTCGTGAAGCTGATAAAGGAAATAAATAATCGATAGATAGATCTAAATTTCAAGTAGAGTCGGCTAACTAGAGCTGGTGGACCGGCTCTCTTAAACCGATTTGAAAACGACTTTTCGTTAAACCGGCTTTAAAACAAAACCAGTTCCCAAACCGGTTTCTAGAAAAAGGAACCGGTTCGAGAAACCGATTTAAAATTGGAGCCGATTCCAAAACCGGTTTTTAAACGGTTTCTTCCCTTTTGAAACTGGTTCATAAACCAGTTTTGGAAAAAGAACCGGTCTACCAGTCCTACGGCTAACGAGCGACTATTGGCTATAAATGATTTTGTTAAGCTTATTAAGGAATTATTCAGGAATTAATCAAATTCCTGACCAAAACAGCTCCAGCTGGGGTCATTTAAATAAAAAAATTTAAAAAAAAAATTAAGGAATTATGCTTTTATTCTAGGCACCAAAAAATCTTTGAAAAATTTAAACTTTTCCGTACTTTTAAAAAAAATATTAACAACACTCCAATCACTTAAAATTAATTTTAAAAGTAATTAACTTAAAAATTGCGTTCTCAAATATGATTGATACACACAACTTCAACATAACATTCGACGCACTCTGGATTACGGTAGTCGAGTAGCTAAGTTTAAGTTATTGATATTAATATTAGACTGAAATAAACTACCTACGTTTCATAATAAAAAAAGCGGGCGAATCAATGACCAGCCTAGGATCAGAAAGACCTGGATACTCGGGTTTTAGCGGGCTTTATAACGAAAATTTATTTCAGTCAATCAGAAATTCCGCTAAAACCCAAGTATCCAGGTTTAATTACATATAACATTGAACGAGAATTTACGGTATTTAGTACAGTTCGTTTTGATATTAAAAATAAATTTATTAAATTTAACACTTGAAGACATGGCAATATTGTTTATTGATCAAGGCCTTAAATTAATATTTTTTTATGCAACCAAATGTTTTTGATTAATTATTCATCTTAATTTTTTAAACAGGTCTAACCGGGTGATATACTTTTTCGAAAATTTGAATTTAAGCATTTTAATACAGCACGGCTAGTGAAGTCATTTTAAGTCATTTTTAGTCAACTTTTTTATTGTTGTAAGGTTTTGAAGGATGAATACCCATTGAATAATTGGATAAAAGAAAATTTTGTCCATACCTCTTTATACACTTTTTTTCAAAATTAGAATTTTTCAGAACTTAAAAATTATATTCAAAGATTCTAAGGATTTGTCATTTCATTTTTTTCTTGGAATAAAAGGATTATTTGGTTTGTGTCTTAATTGACGAGAAATTAGGTCTTAAAAACCGACGAAAATTTGAGTATGGTTCATTCTAAAAGAGAGATTTTAAAAATTGTTATTAATGTCTAAATTTAAGAATAAATATCCTAAATTGAAACTAATATTTCTAAAAATAGTTTTTCATCAACCCTCCTTAATTTTTTGGTATATTGGTATTAAATCATTCCTGGAAATTTTTTATTATCTTTCATTTTAAAAAAGGCGACATTTGTTTATCATGAACAGACTAATAATTAAATTTTCACATAATTAATGGCATACCTGTAATGTTCTCAAAGCGTGCCGAAACGCATCTGCTGCTGTTCCCGAAAGCGAATTATATCGGAGCCAAATAAGACTGAAAAAAACTACTAACGTAAAAACTCAATAAGTATGACATGTCACTAACTGGATTAGTGACATGTCACATCTAAACGGACACCGATTTTCAAAATCTGTAAATTCGCTTTTAATGACATGTCATATAAAGCCAATTCTGAAAATTTTCAAATGAATTACCGTATTTCCTTGCTTATAAGCGACTAAAAATCGCATCTTCTAGGGGTAAAATCATGCCTAAGTAAATTGAATTTTAGGTTATTTAGGGATTATATAAATACAACTCAGTCCAGTCTATTTCAAAATCACAAGGTTAGAACAGATCTGATCTCCATTAGTCTACAAAAAGGGTGTATTAGGGGAGCACTTGTAAGCAAGGAAATACGGTAGTTATTCGAAAGGTTCAATTTCCAAGAAGAACCCGATCCTGATTTAGCCAGATACTCAATTAAAATTGTCCATTGACGTCTTTAAGCTACCGTCTTACAGATTTTGAAAATTCAGTGTCCGTTAAGATATGACATGTCATATTTATCGAGCTTTTACGCTATAAAAAGTAATTTTTTTTTCGAATCGATAGATTTGTAAAATATCAAAAATCTGTTGTTCTTACTAGGGTTGTCAATCGGTAATCGGTATAAAGTCGAAATATTTTTTACCAACCAAAATTTTTTTACTGTTACAAAAAAGGAAAAAGTGTACCGATTAACCACCCTAGTATTTACAAATTTTTAATTTTTTTTAAATATTCAAGTAATTACAAATAAGTTACATGACGCTTCGGGTAATTCGGTTGAAGCACTTTTGTCTTAAAAATGAATATTCCTTGTTAAAATATGCATTTAGCTCCAATCTAAAGATCTGAGCCTCTTTTGTTTAAAATAACTCCTTTAATTTAGTATAAGACGTGACGTTTATTTCTAGAAAAAGAATGAAAAAACTTAAAGAAAGTTTAAGAAGATTAACATCACGTTTAACTGAAATAAAGTCAGAAGAACACATCGAACCTGGAACAGATTTGGATTCTTTGGATGGAATGCGTCAATTAAAAAATTATTTACTTCGTTCAGCAATTGATCTCTTTGGTAATTTTTTTTTTTTTGATGGGTTGTCTCGCCTCAGCAATAAAAATCAAATGTTTCAATAAGAATCAAATGGAAAACTCGAAGAACTCGTATCAAAAATAAAAGCTCTTATTGTCGAAATGGAAGGTTGGCTTCATTGGTGTACTTGTTCCTATCCAGGCTTTGGCATCAGCAAATGCGAAGAGGATCCATTCGACGTAAGCGTCTATCGAGTTCGTTCTGGTTTTCAATTCATGTTAGACTTGTTCAGAGGTACAGGAGACACTAAGCTCGATGAAACACTTAATTATATCGAATCGGAAATAATTGAGGAATTTGATTCAAATATAAAACAAGCTAAAGAGATATCAAATTTTCAGGTCGAAATAATTCCAAATAATTTGCCAAATACACATGTCTGGTGGTTTACTTAAAAAAACTTTTATTTTTTAATAATTTTATTGAAATAAAAAAAGAAAAACACTGCATTATTTCGATTTGGTCTTTTGTGATTTTCGATATTCTGTGTAGAAAATTCTCAACCTTTAAATTCAAATTCCAAAGAGTATTTATTTGAGTTTTAGACAAATATAAAATGCCTAGGACCATATCACGTTGAATGCACCGGTTCTCGTCCGATCACCGAAGTTAAGCAACGTCGAGCCCGGTTAGTACTTGGATG
The DNA here is from genome assembly GCA_022207745.1 of Brachionus rubens. Classification (NCBI taxonomy): domain Eukaryota; kingdom Metazoa; phylum Rotifera; class Eurotatoria; order Ploima; family Brachionidae; genus Brachionus; species Brachionus rubens. Next base: position 622,253 of record JAJVHD010000009.1, on the reverse strand, counting down.
GGTGACCGCCTGGGAATACCGGGTGTTCTAGGCCTCCTTTTTTTTTGCTTAGAATCTCTATTTTAACAACATAAATGATACTATTTGTTTATTACACAACTTTAAAGAACAAGAGCAATCGAAGGTTCTATGGTGTAACGGTTAGCACTCTGGACTTTGAATCCAGCAATCCGAGTTCAAATCTCGGTAGAACCTTTACTTTTTCTAAATTTTTAAATTTCTTTTTTAAACGTCGACTAATCTCTAATGAAGCTTTGCGGTACTATAAAAAAACTAAAAAAAAATTTTTCAGTTAACAAATTATTAAGAGAATTCATCATTTAATTGCAATCTACCTTAATGGAGCTACGCAACTGGATAAGGGGCTCGAACTTTTTACCGACTGAGCGAACCGAGCATTCAATATTAAGCAAAAATATTTATATCTCCTTAGCCGAGGCGTACTTGTGTTAATAAAATTTTCTTATTTAAGCAAAAAGAATTAACTGTACATATTTTTGATTTGTAAAAATTGGAATCCCTGATACTGGTATGGGACTTCAGTCAACTTAAGAAAAATACAAGAAAGATATTGATTTGGAAACACAAGATCGGATTAAATGGAGAAAACTTGTAGACGCATGTATTACAAATATTGAATGATCAGCTTACGATAATCCCTCTTAATGATGATGATGTGATTGTTTTATGTGAAAAGAGAGCTTTAAAATTGGATTTTTTATATTATACGAGTCATTTAATGTTTTGTTATCTTTAAACAAGTCCCATTTTAATAAATAGAAAAATAAATAAATTAAAAAAACATCGCCCGATAAGGGGCTCGAACCCTTGGCCTTGAAATTAAAAGTCTCACGCTCTACCGACTGAGCTAACCGGGCATCTCATCAACAGTTATCTCTTTAAATAAGTTATTGATTCGGATTAAAAAATGTTTTTTTTAAGAAATAGCGAATTTAAATATAATTCATCGTAATCGCTTGCTTTTTTGACGGTCCTCAAAAACAAAGTGGCGTCAATGGGACCAAAAATCATGAAGAATGTCGGGTGAGGATTGAAAAAAAATAAAAAAAGTGAACACCTAAAATTAACAAATAAATTTTTTTTTTGATGATAGGGCATAAAGCAAAATTTTTAAATTTTTATTTAAGTTTTAGAAATTAGAAAACCTTTGACTTTTCATGAAGGAAATCTTTAGATAAAAGTCAGAGAGCCTTCTTAAAAGGAAATTGTCAATTTTGAAGCTTAAAAGATGCTAAAATCTTTGAGCAGTCTTTTAAATTTAAAAGTCAAATTGAAAACTTAATTTATGAAAGATTTTAAGTTTTAAAATTTTGGGATTCTTATGAATTTACCTTGGATACCCATATGAAATTATCGAGTATTCGAGTGACACACCTCTAAAATAGTGTTGGAAGATCGAACTCGAGTGCATAGGCGATCGGTATGTCGATCGTGAGTTAATTAAATGCCCTTTACCATAGGCTATTCAAAAAATTGACGATCGAATGGTTTTATCTTCTGATCGCCTTTACACTGGAGTCCGATCTTCCAACACTACTCTAAAAAATATCGGTTTTAAAATATTTTTTTTTAACTCAAAGCAAAGTCTGAAATTTATCCTTACATATTTTTAGTGTTGGGTGCTCGATCGAAATTTTCGCTCAGGATCTTTTTAACTATGATCGTGATGGAAAACTTCGCTCGCCGATCCGATCGTGAGCGAAAAACTACTAAAATCTATTTAAAAACATTTAAAATAATACTGAATCTATGCCCTGATACCTAAATATTCATTTTGAATTAAAAGATTCACAATCTTTAATATTTCCAGCTTGTCTAATTTCAAGTAATGATTATCTTGTTCTTCTGGAGCGGATCGGCGAACGCGCTCATGGGTCGCCGATCCGATCATGAGCGAAATTTTAAAGAAAATCCTGCTCAATCAAGTGACTACTAACATACACAAACTGTAAAAAAAAAAAAAAATACTCAGGCAGGTGTACCCATTAATGTTAAGGTATTGGGTGGGTATCGGTTATCCGAAAAATTCAGGTTTTTGGTTCGGGTAGAATATGGGTAAGAATTTTTCGATTTCAGATATTGATCTCGGTTGGGTTACCCATAAAATTTGACCGATATCTCAGCTATTTGATCATGAATCATATATAATAAGCATATATTCTGAAAGCGCATATTCTATTCTTAAATATTTTTTCCGCATCATAAAACACATAATCTTGTAGATTAGAATCAAAAATATCTACAAGATGACAAACAAAACAGATCTAATCTACAAGATAATGTGTTTTATGTTGCGGAAAAAATATTTGAGAATAGAATATGCGCTTTCAGAATATATGCCTATTATATATGATTCATGATCAAATAGCTGAGATATCGGTAAAATAAGGTGACCAACATACTCTTGTTCTATAAAACTAGGGGAGGAAGGGTCAAAAAAATATCTTTTTTCGAAAAATAAAAAATTACATTTTTTGGGTTTTTTTGGGACGAAGATTCCGAATCTGATATCGAAATAGCAAAGTTTTAATTATGTGGAAGTTTTGAATTGCCGGAACCTTAAATTATTTCTACTTTTTCTGATTAAAAACGTATTTTTTAAATTAGATTCAATAGTAAACGCTCGCAAATTACCCAGGGCTAAAAGTGGAAAAATCGTTTTTGAGGCCTGGGTCTAGAATGTTTTTGACCCCTAATTTTTGACTCTTATTGGTTAAGGCTAGTATCAGTTTCAGACAAGGCATTTATGAGTCATCTGAATTATGGGGTATTCTTCTAAGTAAAAACTGTTTAAAATGAGAGTTGTTTTAAATTATACTAGCTTTTAATTTAGAATAAAAGCTTGACTAAATATGTCCCACTATTCCTCGCTTATTACCCTAGGGGTAAAAATTGGTTTGGACCTCCGGAAACATCAAAATTAACAATAAATTTAATTTTCTCCGTAGGACAAAAATGATCAAAAATTTGAAGTCAAATGTATAACTATTCCAGGGTTTAAATTTGGTTTTCTCAGGGACAATTTGCAAGCGTTTACGGTATATAGATTTGTGGCCATACATCTCCAACATGTCACAGATCGAAAAAAAAACATTGTCCGATCAAACAGAACATGTCGTATATAAGAGACATCCCTTATTTGCTACATGTCCTAAAACTCCAGCTTTTAGGTTATATAAAAAGACCAAGACCCCCAGATTTGTCTTAGACCAGTTTAATTGTATGTTATGATCAAATACATTTAAATGACATATTACACTGTAGGGAAAAAATCTCTATCTGCTAATATGCACAATTAAAATTTCTAAAAGGGAGTCATCTAAAGAGAGTCTAGATTTAAATATAAATTAGAGGGCGCCGTGATAAAGGCCGTTTTTTATTAAAATTAGTATAACTTCTCAAATCAATTAATTTAAATCAAAAGCCATTTACATTAAGTCAAAATATTTGTCAATACAATTTAATTTAAAAAAAAATTTATTTCAAAATCTCGTTGAAAAAATGAAAATTTTTTTTTGCTTTGCAGCCCTTAAAAAAATGGTTTAAACGAAAAAAAATTGGTGTTGTGTGTAACAAAATAGAAAGATAGAAGCGCGCGCGTGTATCAAATATCAGTCTCAATTATTTCATATACACACATCATCATCATCATCGTCTTAATTAAATCAAGAAACTCTGACACAAAACTCTGCACAATGAAAACAAGACAAATTTTATCATTTAATTTCGAAACGTAAAAGACTCATTTTTTTCCTGTGTATGTGTGCGTGTGTGTTGTGTTCAAGGAAACACAGAACACACAAAAATTAAAATGATAGTCTTAAGTTTCAATTTATATTGTTTAATTATAAACACGTATTCTCTCTATTTCTTTTTTTTTTTGTTTTTGTTTTGTTCAACAAAAATTTGGGACTTAACTTTAAAAATGTTCACAATATTTATTATCTATGTGCATCAATCTACCTTTAGCTAAAAAAGCATTCATTTCAATCATTTTTTTTTTCAAATTTTCTAAATGTTTGCTTTTTTCTGTCGAACGAAACGAAATGAAACTAGAAACGAAAAATTTACATTTTTTCTCTCCAAGTTAAAAATTATAAATTTTAATTTTTTTTTGTTTTTTAGTTTCAAAATTTTTAATAAAAATCGAGATCGTAAACCTCGTGCTGGTTGTTTTTTTTTTTGAAAAAAAAATTTTTTTTCTACTTCGTTTAATTTTTAGGTTTATTTTTCACATAAATTTGTTTAGATTTTCAAAAGAAAATTGAACAGGAATTTTTGATAAATTAGACTAATTCCCGAACAAGAATGTCAAGTAAGAGTTTTGACCTCGATTTTTTTGTTATTTGAGCCGCTATCTAAATTTGTCTTATAGAACAAGGTAAAAAGAAGACTTTTAAAGTTATGTCATTGGGCGAGTTTCACTCAGCCACGCCTCTACCACAACAAGAAACAGCACCGACTCAGCCATCTCTAAATTGGGCTGATGAAATGGAAAAATTGGATGATTGTAAATATTTATTTTTAACTTTAAATTTTGATCCCTTGATTTATTCAAAGTCTACTTGAGGGTCCAACTTTCAACACAAGATCTAGTCTTAATATTATTTTTTAAAAAGCCAAGCCAATCGATTTCACATTTGACAGATCTCAATTACCAACAGCTACAAAAGCGGCCTTAGAACCAGACATTGATCTAAGTCAAGTACCAACAAAACATCCATTCACAGCCCATTTAAGCAATATAAGTTTTGAAGCAGACGAAGCTAAAATTCGTAGTTTTTTTGCTGCTTGTCAAATTTTAAATCTACGTTTGCCAACCGATGATCGTGGAACATTCAAAGGTCACGGTTATATTGATTTTCAAGATCGTGAATCATTGATAGCTGCTTTAAAAAAAAACGGTGGCTCGTTTTGTAATCGTCCAATACGTGTTCAACTAGAAAGTGAACAGAAGAAACATTTACAACGACAAGGAAGAGGTGATTACACCACTGAATTGCGTAGTGATGAAGCCGATTGGCGTCGACCGCAACAAGTTGAAGAGCCAACTCGTTCCTATGGGGAACAAAGAGGTGGTCAACGTGGTGGTTATGGTCAACAACAACAAAGACGTGGTGGACATCAACAAGGTTACCAGCAAGGCTATCAACAACGCGATAACAATCGAGATTACAATCGAGATAACAATCGAGATTACAATAGAGACCACAATCGGGATCAAAATCGAGATAATTATCAAAGTCAAGGTTTTCAACAACAACGTAGACCATACCAAAGCGTTAATAGACCTCATAGAGCTTCTGAAAATGTTGATCAAAGCGAAACACAATCAGTTTCGTCAGCTAATTCGACTCCGACAACATCAATGACCGAAAGACCAAAATTACTTTTGGCTCCGAGAACAAAACCAGTCGAAGAGACTGCAGTCGAAGGTGGCGAGAAAGCTTCATCGTCCATTTTCGGTTCGGCTAAACCTGTAAATACCGCTGCTCGTGAAAGAGAAATTGAAGAAAAATTAAAAAAAGACAGACAAGAAGCTGAACGCTTAGAAAAAGAGAAACGTGAAAAAGAAGCGGAAGCCCCGAAACATGAACAAGAGCATACGTAAATATTACTTTTTTGAATTTTGGATTTTTTTTAAATTTTGAAATTTTTAAAGTGAGGAACCAGCAAGTCAAGACAGTGACTGTAAGATTTTTTTTTAAATAAAAATTTTTTTACGAGTTTTTTAAAACTTGATTTTTCAAGTCCAAGTAGTCGGAAGCAGTGGTAAGCCTAGATACCAAAATAAAAATGATAACAATAATAATACAATTAGAAATCAAAATCGACCGGCTACCGTCACATCACCTCAACAAAGATACAATAAAAAACCTGAATATCAACCGGTAACTCAACCAACCGAAGCACCAAAAGAAAATCCATGGAAAACAAAATCATCAGCTGCTGAGTTATTCAATAAAGAACCATCACAACCACCAGTTGCTGAAGCATCCGATGTACCACAACGATTCACTCGTCCACAAGGCGATGATAATCGTAGGTCATATCCGGCAAAGCGAAACGATACTCAAAATAGGGATCGACCGAACCGCGATGGTAATAATAGAGATAATAAAGACAGACGTTTTTCCGATCGAAACAAACCAATGTAATTTTTGGTTAAGACTTAGGAATTAACTTTTAGGCTAATTTTTTATTTTTCTCAAAGGAATAAAAATCCAAGAGGCGATGTTAAGTCTAGTAGCGAGGTCAAGCCGGTTAGACCAAGGACTGAAAATTTTGCAGAACAACCAAACACAAAGAAAAACGAATTTGGTTATGTTAATAAATTTTCAAATTTACAGATTGATGTTGAAGATGTAGAAGTAATGGGAAGTGACGAAGAATAAAAAAAAAAGTAGCCAAATTGTTGTTCAATTAACCGGTTCGAACTCAAGTTGGCCACAAACATAGTTGTTTTAATTTTTTTTTTTAATTATAAGAAGTTTTTGTTTTATTTTTTTAAATATTATTAAGTACTTCATATACACACACACACACACAAACACATGATTTACCTAAACCATATAAAAACTTAACAAAAAAAAACATTAAAAATAAAATTTTTTCTTTTTTTTTTTTCAATAAAGTTTTTTAGTGAAAAAGAAAGTGCTTTAAAATTTTTTTATTTAAAATTTTTTTTTAAACATAAAAAAATGATAAGATTTGTTCGATTTAATGATAGTTTTAATTCAACTTTATGGTTGGTTAGTTATTGTTATTTTGTCAATCTTCATCATTCGTTCATTCAACATTCGGTTTATTTTTTAAAAATATTTTTTTTTCTCTCTCTAAAGTTGTTACTTTTTTTTAAAAATTTTTTTAAAGTTATTATGTTTAATTTTATTGTTTTTAAGAAAGAAAATTTAAATAAAATTAAAAATTAGAATTTTGTTATAGTTTATAGTTTATTTAATTTATATAAAATGGCACAATAATTGATACACACTCAAAGTGTTGTATCTGTGAATTACTTTATATTAGGTTACAATGGTACAAATTTTAAAATTAAGAATTAAGTAAAATTGAAAAAGTATTTAAAATAAAAAATAAAATAAAATAAGTTATGTTGTGTTTGTTTTTTTTTGGCAATTGTAAGGATTATATTTTTGTGACATGGCATGATCTCATATGTGTTTTTATACCGATCTTTGCTTCAAAATATTTACCACAACTGGTGCACTCTGTTTTAGGCTTAATCCCTTTTTTCAGAGCCTCTGTTTCTGCGTTATTATCTTTCGTTGTTTTTGCAGAATTAAATAAATTTTTGTTGCTTTCGTCATCTCATAGGATTCGGATACTTTTTTGTACAATACTATCTTTGTATGTATTTGTTTTAGCCGGTTTTGTTTTGAAGCAAAAATCAGAGTTAGATCTGTCGATGTTTCGATATTTTATGGACACTTCGTTATTTGGGTCTGCGAGGAGCTTTGATACCTTTTTAAGGCTCATTGTTTCAATTCGTTTCACCGCATCAACTAGATTGTATTTATTAAGTGCTTCGTTTTTGTTGATACCTATGATTCTCAGGATTTGCTTCTGCAGATCGCCGATTTCTGTTTTGATTCCTTTACTTGCCATAGAGAGCACCGGGCTGTTGTAATCAAGGTGGCTTATGACTTTTTAAATTACTAATTTAATCAATAAATTTACGACTTAAAGACGATTTTAATATACGATTCCAGTATAGTGCCCCAGATCATAAAGTCTAGTTCAAAAAAAAAAGCAAAATTTAAACTGATTTCAAATCTGAAGGAATTTATTCATTCTTAGTTACCGTTTATTATTTTAGAGTTAATATTTCTGATGGAAAATTATTAAAATCTCAGGTCCAATTTTGAAAAGTAACTGAAAAGAAGGAATTATAACTACTGAGGGTCAAGCTTTTAGAAGGGTAAGTTTGGAGAAATGTCTCTTTTAATTATATTTCATTTTACTGAAGATCTTTTCCATATATCACTTGAAAGCTAACAAAATTCTGAACATGCTATATTTATTATTATTGAATAAAAATGGTGTAGATCTCAATGTCTTCTACAAAAGTTGCTAGGCTCTTGGCGAGGGTCCTATTTATACCTTTTGTATGACCTCACCAAAGAAAATATACTCTAGGCTCATGTCATGTAAGCATGATGAATTATTGACCTGTTTAGCTTTTTGAAATTTCAGTGCAATATGAAAGGCAACAAGTTACCAAAAAAAAATAAATTTATTCAAAGGAAACATTTCAGACTCTCAAGGTATCTCCAATAGGGTTTTCTGACTTTAGAATTCGAAAAAAATGCTCAAATTTTACAGAAACTTAGCAAAAACTACAAAAAATAACATAGCATCAAAGGTTCTTTAGTACGATCGCACGATAGGAATATATAGAACACTCGCCTACCAAAATTTATAGGAAGGAACGAGGAATATTTATTAAAAAATAAAATTGGCTTTGTTGGACGTTTTTTCCAGGATTTGTTACATTTTTTCTGAAAAATTCATGGTTTTTTTAAAAAAAAATTAAAAGAGCTGTATAATCGTATGCTAAAAAGTTTTTTGTATCGAATACAAGTATACTTATGAAATTTAATGTTATCTTAAAGGAGGTTGACTTTTTTATCAGGCATTAGACCTCATAACCGTTAGAATTGATCAGGGTCTAGTGCATTTACTCGACTTGGACTTAATTCTTTTTTTTTAATGAAAAATCCTTTTTTTTCGCTTCTAAAAATCCTAGAATGGTAATTTTGGGTGTTTATTTTGATCCCTGACAGATTAAACTTCATGATCTGGGGCACTATACTATTCGGTTCTGGAAATGCCAACCAAATTATTTTTCTTGATTTTGTACAACATATAAAGCAAACCCAGAATCCTATATTGACGGAATTGATAAAACTTTTAATGGAAAATACACTATATTGGTAAATTTGATTTTCAAGCTTTCGGTTCAAGACATACTAACCTAGCGGTTTATATGTTCCAAAAATGAACGTTCGGATCCTAGCATGAACATTCATTAATTTTCATTAGAATTCGTCGGGACGTTCAAACGTTCAGTTTTCAGAACGCTTTCATAACTTTTCGGATGATATTTTGATTTTTCAGATACTTCCATAAATTTTCGGGCTCGGAACATCATGGAAAACTTATGAAAATCTGAGAAAAATTTTGAAAATGTTAAAAAAATTTTTAAAAGGTTATGAAAACTTTTGAACATTCAGAAAAATTCGGATGAAAGTGAACGTTCATGAAAGGATCCGAATTCGAACGTCCTTTTTTGGAAACTGTGAAGGCCCAAGTTATTACGTTAAAAAAATAATTAAGATTTTGATTTCCCGATTAAAATTAACCCACCATTTTTGTTATTAATTATGTTTAATCCAAAAAACTTTCCAGATACATGTTTTTTTCCAATATCTAGGGTAATAAAATAAGTCTAAGCTTTATAACCAATTCTTTATAATTTGAAAAAATTTAAACTGATTTTACTTTTAGTTTTTCACTAATCGACATTAGAAACACCAAAATCTTAAAAGCAAACAACAAGTCAAAATGATGCCAAAAACCCAAAAACATATTTATGAAAATAAAATCTTAACCAAAAATTTTGTTTTGATTTTTCAGTGGAAACTAAGAAATATAATGCTAAAAAGTTGAACTTGATTTTTCATTAAAAAATATTACGGGCACATTTAGAAAAGATAAGAAACCGGGTTTTTTTCAATTCCATAACATGTCAAATTTGAGATATAATACTTCAAAAATCTTAATAATAATTTGGGTCCCAGCATCAATGGCAGCTTTTTAGCATTCTGCTGATACCATTGAATTGAAAACAACTTTTTCGAATCATGAGTTCTTAAGTGTTTAAAAAAGGAAACTCTTGCTTGGCCGAAAAAAGCTGATTTTAAGTGTCAAATTCGAGAACAAAAATAGCTATAGACATGGAAAAAAGAACTCCAAAAAATATGCATTTTTGTGCATAAAAAATAGGGGGTGTATCAGTATAAAAGGGTATGTACAGGGAGGTGTTATCTTTTCAGGGATCCAAAAAAACAAAAACAAAAACAGCAAAATTTACTGTTTTTATTTTTTTATCGAGAATAACGGAAAAGTTAAAGAAAATTACGAATTTTTTTTTTAAATACGTAAATATCGGTTACCTGAAAAATGCACATACCCCCCTAAATTGAAAAGTGCACATGGGGGTGTAAATCATTCGAATAAGATTTATGTGAAAAATTATTTTTGCATAATATTACCCTCTTAAAAAGCTACATTTTGATACCCATAACTCGGTTTCACAATGTTTATAAACCAAGGTTTTTTAGAAAAAACTCCCAGCCAACCTTGCACATACAAACTTATTTTCTATGAATGTCCTGCACACCCCATATTTTAATAGCTCAAATTGCAGAGAATTTAATTCTCTACGAGACCAGACTACTAGTTTTCCCAGAATTTTATGTCAAAAGCATAAAAAATTGCCAAAACCATTGACAGCCGACGAAAAATGCACACACCCACATTTTGTTCTTGGATCATTATTTGTTGAAAAAAATTTGAAAATTACAAAAAATATGTACATGATCCATTCGAAACATGTCATTTTGAGTCATAAAGTAGGTTTGCATTACGAAAAGTGCATGTTTTATTCATGCACCTACCGGGACAGTTACACTTTAATATGCTCTGACCATCATCAATCGATATCTGGTTAACTTTAGTAAATACAACCAAGGAACACTTATATCACCTCTTCTATCCGAATAATTTTTCTGAATAAAATCTGTAAAATCAGCGCATTTTTATCCCTGTAAACCGAATTTTTGATAATCCGAATGAAATTTCCTAAAATTTTTCTGTTCGGATTAACGAGGGTCGGCTGTAATGTCCAAAAACACTAAGGTTTCAGATTTTTTTTTTCAAAAATACAGTTACGAATTAACTCTGTGAACGTTCATGAATGTTCGGAAAATTTAGATAACTTGGACCTTTTGCATTTGGTCACCCTCAAGACGCATTCTTCTTCAAACATACAGATAAACTTTGAAAAAAAATTTTAGATGGATAAAAATTTAATGCTAAGAAAGCATTTAAATAGTTAAAAAATTCAAATTAATTTTGTTAAACTTTTTTTACAAAATCTATCACATGGTTGATTTTTTTTAATGTTAAGATTTCAAATAGCTTTTTTATGAGATCTCAACAAGAAAAAAAAGCATTTATAAATTAGAAACTAACACTTGTTTCAAATTTTGCTAAATTAGAAAATAAAAAAAAAAATTTTATTTGAGCTAAGCTTATTTTAAATGCTCTCAATTTAACTTTTAGATTAAATCAAAAGGTTTTAAAACCTTTTAAAACAAAAAAAAAACTTAACAAAGGAAACTTTGTTTTTCCTGGTCTAAGAAATGACTTCAGTATTCAAATTTATTTCAAAAAGAATGCAACCATTCAGACAATGTCTTGAAATTAATCAATCGCCAATGTCAAAAAAATCGAATGATTCAATCACAAAATACCCGGATAGTGATAAAAAAATTACCAAAAAATCAAACAAAAAAAGAAAGTTTAATCTCAAGCTAAAGCGTTCGATTAAATCCAACTTGGATTGTATTAAACAAAGTGCTAGTATAAGCGATGACTCAACCGCTAAACACGTTGATTCAGTTCATCATAATGAAACAGAAAAAATGGAGATTTCGAGCGACATTTTTGAGGATCCGAAGCAAACAAATCAACAAGATAACTTGTACGATACACCTATTTCACACGATAATACAGATCAATTTATAAATCATGATTTAAATTTTGATTTTTCACCATTCAATGGTGAATTTGGTTCAAATATTGACCATAAACGTGCTAGTTGTTCGACTTATGATGCCGATTGTTTTCCATTTCAATCGGTCTCAAACTCAAGTCCTGCTAATTATTCGAATAATTCAATGTTAACTTACAACACTAAGTATGACTCTTCGAATTTAACAAATGATGAAGGTATGACATCGGAGTTGACACGTCAACCATCAATTTCACTTTCGAGTAACATGCAACAATCGACACCGTATGGTAAAAATAGAAAACGAATTTCGAATCAAATTGTTAAATCTCAAACAACTCAGTTTAATTATTTGAATCAAATTGAAGAGGCTCGTACTGAAGTTAAAAAAGTTAGTACATTGAACAAAAAGTGTAGACGATCAAACACTACTTATACTCTCGCTGGAAAATCGAGTAGAATTATCGATTATTTCACAAATTTAGAATTGAGTAAACCACTTTTAATGAAAGCTAATTCGCGACAAGTGAGTCGTCAATCAAGTAGACGAAATTTAAAATCAAATGATGGTAAAGAAGAAAAAGTCGATGACTTTTACACAGTTTTCAATGACATTGAAAAGTTACAAGATGCCTTTTTTGATGATTCTTCAGTTGTTAAAAACGAGGCTAGTTCAAGTGATTATAGTAAAGATAAAAGTAACAGCTTTTTCAGAAACATGAACTCAATTACTCCACCATCATCGTGTTCGAATACATTCAATTCGATGAATAGTCAACAAAAAACAGATAGCTCTGGTTTTATGGACGATAGCACTGGGTTTAGATCAAAATCTGATAATGATACTTCAACAAATAGCTCGATGGAAAAAGTCAGACGTGCCATTTCATCGCCAGGACTCATTTTACAAGTAAATTAAACTTTCATTTAGTTACCATGGCGGTCTTTGTTATGTTTCTCAATGGATTTAAAGTAATCTAAAGGTCTTCTTCTGTTTGCTTACACTTAGAAACACACTAAAAAGTTTAAAGCAATGCTTACGCGTTTTTTTGGGACAGAGGGGTCCGAATATTGAGGATTTTTCAGGTATAACAACTCTGTATTTATCCGCATTGGGATTCCAATTGATAAAAAGAAAATCAGTATCCAGGAAATTCTGGGCATTTGTTTCGGTATCAAAGTGGTTGTTAGTGTTGATAACCCACTTTGACCCAACTAGCCTAAAATGAAAACCGAGAACAGCAGGCTATGAGATAAACAGTATCCTTATATATCTTTAGTACAAAAAGTTACGATTCCCATTTTAGATTAGTTGGGTCAAAAATCGATTATTAACACCGGTCGCTGAAATTCTCTTGATGCATTGGACGCAACGGTAGGCTGAACCAAAGATCCCAGAGCTTAGCTACCAGGTCAGAATAAAAGAGTCTAAAAAGATGAACAAGAATAACGGTCTTCGTAAGTTGGTCGACGAGAAAGTGGTGGTCGATGTAGAAAAAAAAATTCAGATATAGAGATGGTCCATAACCCTATTTAGCTGCATCACAGATAATCTGTGAAGATATTGGATCCCGAAATAGAAACATTCGTTTTTTAATTTAAACTTAAAATTTAAGAGAGGAGATCACCTAGTTCTCTACGTTTGCTGTCATAAGAGAATAAATAAAAGCTAGAAGCCACAAGACAAGAGATCCATTAATTATTGAACTGGTGGACGATTGGGTCGGTCTTTTCCCTAAGTTTGTCAAACTATTAGTATCACAGTCTGACATCGCTAATTTAAAATTTCCGTCTAATTGACATTAAAATTCTAGCAAAGACTGTTAACGGTTTAAAATGGTCTAAGTGTAATCAGTGTCCACTTTATCTCGATTTTCTTAAGAAGAACGTAAATAAAAAACTGTTTCTTTTCATTTTCAGAATTCAATGCTTTTGAACAATGTCTCAAAAATAAGTCCAGTTAAGAACACAATTTCAGAAATGACTAATTCTATTGAAGAAACTGGAAGTAACTCAAACATGACAGAGACTTTAACATTAGTCAACGATAGCAACAAAGATTCCACAAATGGTTTTAAAAGAGGTCAACCATACAATCGCTCGTCTAAAAAAATCAAACAAATGTTCAAAAATGTTTTAGAAAAACAAATGAATGCTTTGAATAAATTGGAAAAATTTTATGAATCACAAGTCATTTTTTTGGAAGAGAATCGCGAACGTGATTTAAAACAAAATCCAGACGATAAAGATTTAATCGATCAAGTTTATGACGAAAAATTGAGACACTTGGAAGAACGTGTTCAAACTAATTTGAAATTAATAAGCGAAAATAAGTCTCGAAGACACTCAAAATCGTCAAATGAAAACAAAGAAAATCAAACTAAAAGCCTAACTCAAACAATCTCTCAAATAATGCTTTTAAAACAAATTCAACAATCAAACAACAATTCACAAAATAAATCAAGAGCTTTGACCGAATTGAAATCGAATTTAATAAATCAAAATAATCTACTACCTTCAAAAGTATCATTACCATTGAAAAGACGTTCAGATGCATTCGAAAATGAATCACAACAAGAATCGCCATTTAGACGACACATGTCTCTTCCATTTAAACAAAGCAAAAATATGTCAATTAATGATAGAACAGGTCAAATGTCATCTAAGATTGCTCGTTCACCAAAAATGTCCTCGTTGGCTTATTCTTCATCAAGATACAACAAACATTTAAGCGCTGCTAGCACTTTGACATCGTCACCTTTGACTTCATTCGAAACAATTCAACCAAAAGTTCAATATCAAAAGAATTCCAAAAAGTTTTCTGTTTCGACTGAAAATATTTCTCAACTAAGAAAACTTACTGATGACTTAGAGAGTGTCAAGAATGAAAATACAGTCTTGTATGGTTCAAAATTTGCTCAAATTAAACGTCAAAATAAATCAGTTAGCTCAATAAAATCAGAATTAATGTTCGAGGATAAATCAATTTTGACATTAAACGAGGACTCGTATCGATTTCAATCGAGTAGTTATGCTAAGAATAATTCGTTTTTTAGCGCTAATTTATTTGCTTTGGAGAATAGTACTCATTTGGTAAAATATGCTGCTCCTCGATTATCCGATTGTCACATACATTACAAAATTAAAATGGCTGTCAAAAATGATAAACTTAATCAAGTTAAATTCGGTCAAAATTTAACAGACTCACAAGTTTTTAATAAAAATTTAATGATGGAAACTGAAGTCTAAACAAAAAATTCACTTGTTAAAAGTCATGTAATCTATTTAATTTATTGTTTAAGTTATTTATTTATTATTGTTTGAGGCTGTAAAGTTTTTTGTGTGTGTGTGTTGGAGAGTTGAAAGTGATTTTGTAAAAAATTAAGTTATTTATTTATTTGTAAAAAAAAAGTTTAATAATTTAAGTTAATTTATTTAATTTATTTGTAAATTGTAATTTTGTATTTTGTAAAAAAAAACGAATTTTCTAATAAACTTTTTAAAAAAAATTAAAAATATTTTTTTTTTGACTCTTTACGGTCGATCTCTGCTGTTCTCGTTTACACGTGGAAGAGTAATTTTGTCAAACAGGCCTGTTTAACTTTCTTGCTATGATTTACTAAAGTTTTGTAAGATCGTTAAGTACGCTTCGCGTACTATATATAGTAGTAGTAGTAGTAAAAATAACTGCGACTCGACAAGTCAAGTTAAGTCGTAAGGCTGTGGCATTTCTTTGCGATCAAACCAATTCACGCGTTTTAAACCGTTCGAATTTGGTGAAACTGCTTCCACAACATTCTTGATAAACTGCTCCAGTCGTTAAAAACTCTTCTTGTTATGTAATTAAAACGGGACGGACAATTCTTGATGAGTTCTCTTCAACCAATTTGAATGACCCTTTAAATTAAAGTTATTTTTTTGCCTGATACCATTCATCAATTTGACAGCCTCTAAACTATTTATTATCTTGAAGAATTGAATTAAATCATCCCTTCTTCTTCTTGTATCTAGTGACATAAGATTTATTTACGGTGATCTTTCTTCGTATTCTAGTTGTTTTGAATTCAGAGATCATTCTGCCTCTTTAAAGATATGAATAGTTCTGTGAATCAGAAAACTTTTAGTGACTCCAGATAAACGAATATTAAAATTACGATTTTATAGGGATAACAATTTTTGTACACCATGTACACCACTTGGGTTTACTTTTATTCCTAATCAAGACAAAGATTATTTTCAATTTTGAATAGTACTAAATTTGGGTCGAATCTGTTATGTGACCAATAGAAATTTTAATGAAAGGTAACCAACGTTGGTCACATAGTGGTTGAAAAGATACTGATCCAATCTCAAAAATTTGTAATCAAAATCAAAAAGAAATCTAACCGGCTTTGCCTTAATATGGTAAATCTTTAAACATGGTTATCCCTAAACTACGGAACCGGAACACGGAACCAGGAACCAAAGACTAAAATACGGGACAAATTTTTAAAAATCCAGAACAAAACAAGGTTAAATGTTTTTTTGCTAAAACCCGGATCCTGATTTGCATTTTCTAAAAATCGGAACCGGATACGACTAAAACGCGGAAACTGATACTTTTAAAATACCAAATTGGATATTTTAATCCCAAATTTTTTATAATTCTAAACATTATTAAGCATAAAACGCGCGACTAAGAAGTGTTTTAAAGAGTTTAATAAAATTTGTTAATGAAAGGCTTCATGAAGTTTAGTATTATTGTATCGGTACGGCTAAGTCCTATTCAGTATGGAAAAAGTATCATGCTTTTTCATAATAATTGATGGCCATAATATCTTGTACAATTTGTAAATAAATTTGTACACCAGCTCTGAAAAAAAATTCCCCAAAAAGTTCTTTTAAAATCAATATGAAAATCTTTCATTAATAAAAAAAACGAACAAAATTTCAGGTTGCTTTTACTGACTCGGTTCAAGCATGCTCAAAATTATACTTGCTTTAAATTTCACTTTTCCGCTGACCTAAAAGAAGCTGTGATTCGAATCGAAGCTTTAAAAAAAAGACATCTATATAGCAAGAAACAGCACTAAAAATTCTACCAGAAAAACTGTAGACTGCTTGGCTTTTGGTTTGTGTGGTCCGTTGAAATTTTCTAGTGATTTTATGCTTTGACTGCACCTGCAGCCCGAACTAAAATGATGGCCAGTCAGTATTCCAAAAATTTCAGCTCTGTTTTACTTTTTTGAGTCTGTTGCCCGAATCGAACGTCCTAGAGCTTACCTTTTATTTTTGCAAGAAAGTAAATTGAGTTTTCTAACAGCAAATCGGTGTCTGGAAACTGGCAGATTTTTAGGTGTTTTCTTTTTTGAACGAGCTTTTGGCTAGAACCGAAAATCCCAATGTTTTAGCAATAACCCTAACTTTATTAATTGATTTCGAGATATTTTCAAAAAGAAAGAAATGAGGTTTATTACACCAACAAAAAAAATGCTAAAATCTATCTGATTGAAAATTATTAAAAAAATTTCATGTGAAGTTTTATCTAAAATAAATTAAGTATTCTGGATAACATTGATTGTCGTGATAACACACAAAAATACTTTGTCCCGGGTCAGTTGTTGAGTCGTACGGAATATTTAATCCTGGTTGATCCGGTGGAATTCTCATTGTTGAATTTCCATGACAACTTGCACCTGCAATAACCTTAGCACGTATCATACAAAATAAGCCTTGTGAATTTTGTGAAGTATAGCCTCTTGAATATGACGAATTTCTTGCAAAATACACACCATGACCATAGGCTACTCCATTTTTACCACAATAACTGCGGTTAAATCCAAATCGGCATATTTTCATAAGGCTTTCTTCAGTTGAACCATGAAACAAATCCATTTCATTTGGATTTCGATTTTCTTTTAAAAATTTTCCTCGATGAATTGAGTACTGTCTGTACAAATGTTGATTTTGTACTCGTTGAACCTAAGTGATTAAAAATCAATGTAGAAATTTATAAATTTAAATCCTCTCGATCGTTAATTACTTTATGAATTTGAACAGCTGGATTTTGGAATTTAATTTTAAAATCTTGTATCACTAATTGAAACTCGGAGCTATTCGAGGTTAAGTCAAACATCTCAACATCTGTATTTGAATTAGACACGTTCCAATGTATTGGTAATTTTATTGAGTCTTCGCTCACTTAATATTATAAAAAGTTAGACCTCGTTTAATTTAAAACACATCATAAAGTTACATTTTGTGGTGTCCAATCGACGTACATTAATTTTCTTTCTACCAATAATGTAAACCATTGGATTTACATTAAAGAAAATAGTGCCATCTTCATTATCCTCGTTATTAAATGTTATCTTGCTTTCTCTGTTTGAGTAACCAGACTCAATCATACTATTTAAAAATACCGAAAAGTCTTTCCAGGCATTGTCAACTTGAAATTGCCATTGAATGTTTTTCGAAATTGCGAATTGTTGTACTATTCGTGAATAGTTGCTAGATACCATTTTACTTATAATCTGAATTAATTCAAGCTTGGCTGACAATACTTCATTTTTGAGCCCATAAAAAGTCAACATTTGGTTTTCAAAAGTGATTTCAATGTTCGAATATTTATTAGACAATTGATGAATCTTTAAAAATAACTTTTAAAATCTCATGATTTTTTGTTCCAAAGTGTTTAAAATTACATGTTCTTCGGTTAGTGATGTCAAGTGTTCCATATTCTTTTCGTTAAAACATTCTTTAATGATACCCTCAACATTAATAAGCTTATTTATTTCATCACATGCTTTTTTAAAGTCAAAATCAGCTTTGTAATAAATTGTAAACTCTTTCGGAAGTAAATTTTAGGATTTTTTTCAATCAAATTTATTAAAAATTCTTACGAGCCTTGGCTTTGGTCTTGCACAATTTTATTAGCTTATTGACTCCTTTGAGGACTTTAGGCTCAGCAAATTTATTTTCTGTAGAATCACTGTCAAAGCTATCAAAAGCATTTTCAAAGTTCTTAAATTAAAATTAACAGATGTGGTAAGAGTCAACGTAAAGACAATTTGAGTATTACTTGAATTACATCGGCATCTTTATCATACACCACAATATTAACTTTATAGCTTTTGTTTTTGCATGTTCTTAAAAAATCTACAATTGTTCTAAGTGTAGTAGATGCGACAAGATTGGCAGGATATCCAAATCCACCAGTTCCTAAAGCTGGGAACGATATTTGATTGAGATTTTTTTCAATAAAACTTGTCATACACAAATAAATAATAGTCTCTAATTCCTTTTAAAAATCAATAAAAAATTTGAAATAATTTTCTAACAATTTTAAATTGAATTTACATTTGCAGCTTTGCTTTTGTCTGAATAATGGGACAATGCAGCGTGGAATATGTAAGAAATACCTCTCATGTTGCCAGCACTTGTGATGGCGATTGAATTATTTTCAATACCGTTCGGATAATTATTTTTACACTCATAAGAAATTGTATCGCCTGCCGCTTGTAGAATTGATTTTCCCAATATTCCTGAGCTAAGATTTAAAGACTTGCTGGTTGTGTTAACAATTACATCAGCCTTTAAAAAATGAAATAGATTTAAAAAATTTTAAAATAAGTTTTTAATTCAAACGTACTTTGGTATCAGTTATGCTACCTATTTCAAGATTAATTTCCGAGTTTCCAATTTTAAGGATTCTTGAAATTCGGTTGGATGTTTGAGTTTTAAAAACAGCTTGAAAAAAAAATTAAATTAATCAATGATTGACTGTGACAAAAATGTTTTAAAATCTTGAAACTAGAATTGAAAACTTGGTTTTGTACCGTTATAAAAGTGCTCTATTATTAATGTTCTAGTATTACCGTAAAAACACGTTTTTTTTCTATCAATTGGAGAAATTTTCGGAATGAGGTTATTGTTTCTTATGGAAAACTATGACAGACAAACATAAAAATTTTTCGACACAAAAGACTTTTCAGCATAAAAATAATGTGATGATAGATTCAGATTCAATATCAAAAGTTACTTATAATTATGGAAACCCTCACCTATTCTTATAGAGAAAGACTTATTCTATAAAGCTGATGAGTTTGTGTTTTATCTAGGTATTGATTTTAGAAAAACTTGACAATTTTCGGATTTCTCGGTTACATTTTACAGATTTTAGACCGAAAAGTGACAAAATTTTGAGCCTCATTTGATAATGCTGATTCTATAGCTTTCTGAAAAATGAAAATAATTTTGATCAATTTTTTTAATCAACAGTAAAAAAAATGAGCTACTACTAAAAAATAGTCATTTAGTCTACCTCTGGCAGATTGAAGACCCTTCTCTATTTTGCATTAAAAATCAAACTTAAGTTATTTTAAAACTAAAAAAGTGTACAGTGGTGATTTGATAGGAGGATTTTACCAAAATTTACGTAAATTACCGTAAATTATTGAATTTTTACCAAAAATTACGTAAAATACCGTAAAATCACAAAAGTAAAAAATTCGTATTTTACTATATTAAACGTTAATTCAGGTAAATTTACGATAATTTTTGGAAATTTTGGTAAAAATAAAAAATGCCAGTCATTTTTTCGATCAAATTTTTTTGGAGTCTAAGTACGAGGTCTCAAAAGATCGATTTTTCGAAACTAAATGTTTTAAGCAATTGATCTACGTCTCTTTTTTGTTTTTAGAAGAAAATATTATAGACATTAACAAAATCGATCAAATACTAGACATCTTTCGAAATTTAGCAGGAAAAATGACTGGCATTTTTTATTTTTACCAAAATTTTCAAAAGTTATCGTAAATTTACCTGAATTAACGTTAAATATAGTAAAATACGAATTTTTTACTTTTGTGATTTTACGGTATTTTACGTAATTTTCGGTAAAAATTCAATAATTTACGGTAATTTACGTAAATTTTGGTAAAATCCTCCTATCAAATCACCACTGTATATGTGTGGTTTTGGAAAACTCTTTTTTTAAAGGTGTTTGAGTATACATCTTTCCTAATATTACGGGTGACCCTGGTAATACTCTTTTTTGATGAGAAATTCAGTTAAAAAATTCCAGCAAAATCTTTTAAATGTAAAATCTAGATCACTCGTAACTTACCGAACTGGAACGATAACGCCAAAAACAAAACGTTTCAAGTTTAGAATTTAGAAATTAAAAATTTTTAGAACTTACAATTTTTTTGATTTAGGGTGTGATTAGAATTCGATGGACTCACTGATGGAGTCTGTTTGCTACTCTTAGCATTTTGAATCTTTTGAACATTTGTTGTAATTATTGTCGAAGTATCATCTTTAAAGAAGTTTAAATTAAAAAAATCTAAATAAATCGTTTTAAATCAAAACTTTACTTTGAATTTTTTCAATAGCATGATTAAAAGCATTGTTTTTGTTATTCAACAGTGTGTCTAATCCCGGTAAATAATCAATTGAGAATATGTTCATTTTTTTACTATTGACTAGATTTCTTATGTCTCTTTCAATTGTTGGAAACAAATCATCCGGATAGTTCTTTACAACTATACTCGAAATATCATTATCATCTTTAATTTGAATTTTTATTTCAATGTTAATATCGAACTTTTTTTCTAATTTGTTCAATTGATCCTTGGCGGTCATTTTTAAAAAATTGGCCTACACAAAAAGAAAAAATTTAAAAGTTGAATTTGACCCAGTGGATGATGAAAAGTCCAAAATGTAAGTTGGACTTGGGTACATGATCCCATGTTTCTTAGACTATTTTTAAATTTAACTTACATCTTGACTGGTAACAGGTATCTCTTTAATCTTTGTTTCATTATTAGCCAAAAAATCTTCAATCTTAAATCGAGCCATTTCGACAAAATCTTTTTTACCACAAATTAAAAGTAAATATTTATTATTCAAACTTGAGCTTGTTTGATACGAAAAGTTCCGTGTATGATTGGATAAATTTTCTTCTTTAAATTTTTTCCATTTATCACCAATCATTAAATGAGAGTATTTTGTAATTTCGATCTCAACGAGTACGATATTTTTTTTAATAAACTCTGAAGCTTGGTCAAATGCCGAATCATTCGAAGAATCCAATTCAGGAATATCGTAAAAATAAGTGATATAAAATCCTGGTGATTCACCTGAATCGGCTAGTTTTACTTCTACTTTACTCAAAAAGTTTTTCTCATTCATCAAATCTTGGGTCATTTCTCTCAAATTTTTGAAAATAAAAAATTTAACATTTGTGTCTTCAATTCGTTTTGTTCGAATATTTTTTCCAAGTTTATTTACAACATTAATCGTTTTGTCTACATTTTGATTTGAACCGGTTAGTTTCAAGTTTCCGTCAGTGGCTAGATAGTAATCTTCCAATTCGAATTTATTCTGAAGATTTTTGAAAGCTAAGTCGAACAAAGTGGGATTTGTCGAATACGTTATCAAAGGTATTCGAACTGTTTTTGTGATTGAAGTCTGTTTGGCAAAAATATTTAAAGAATTAAAATCCAAAGGTTCAATCTTATTTTCTAATTTGGTGTTTCGACTGTGACCTCTTCTTGGATTTCGTTTATCCGGTTGTTTTGTTTCATTTGTGAAAAACTCCTCGTATTGAGAAAATTTGTTCATAAAATCTTTCATATGATTTTTTTTGGCGAGTAGACTAAGTTTAAGTTGTTGAGGATCATCAAAATAATCAATTAAATACAATGTACGAGTTTGTTCAATATTTTTTTTAAGTTCAAGAATGTCTTTTAGATTTGAATCGTTGTAATTGCAAGCTTTAGTATCATAATCCCTGAAAAATTCTTTTATTGTTTCATTGACCTCTTTAGTCCAAGAGTTGACATCTTTGCTCGGTAATTGATCGGCTGTCACCGTAAATGCTTTCAAGTCGTATGTAAACGAACATTTAATTTTATCTAATTTTTCTTTAAGCTCATTCTTCCAAATTATATTTCTTTCTTTGAGGACTAGTTGTAAAAATATGTTGCTATCCATTCGCTTTTCTAGAACGTATTTGTTTAGTGTGTTATCTATTTTGGTCTCATTTTTAGATTTTGGCTTAGAAATAATCTCCGATTTATTTTCTCGAGGGTTAATGAACAATGTGTCTATTTTGATATCTGATGGGAGCACTTTTTTGAAATTTTGAAAACTTTGCATTACTTTATCCATATCTTAAAATTGAAACAGTGAATTTTTTTTTTGAACTTTAAAAATGACAGTACGTCTGTTTTCTAAACGAACACTGATCGATAACTCGAGGCAAATTGGCTCACAAAGCTATTGTTTGAAACAAAATCAAACTTGTGTGTACAATACGTGTGTGTACAATACGGCTCAAAGTAGATAAAAGACATTCCTCTGATTGGAATAATCATGCCAACATGCTTTCAAGAGGACTAATGATAAATATTGAGCTAAACTAAAACGAAAGACTTGAATACATGCGATTTTGGCTTCACTTAGTTTATAAGTTTCAGATACATCCTATTTAAGATCACATGGCCCTTTTGACCAAACTTAATAAAGATTTCTACTCCGAGCCCTTCTAAACGCTGGTTTGTATCATTTTGGATTATAAACCCGTAAAACCTAATCACTGGTTATCGTTTTATGCATGACCGGCATTAAATCAGAACCATGTTTTTTTTTCTTAACTTGACACAGTATCCGAAACAAAGTTCAGAAGACCCCGAACGACCAACACTTAAAAATTCATGAATTTCTTACATTCGAATAACAGATTAGCAGAATACTCTTTTGGACCGATATTCAATAATTAAACACGTGAAATCTTAGAAATCGTCGAAAAATAAATCTTAGCTCGTGAAAATGGTTTAAAAAGTTGCTCTTTTTCTCCTTTCTCTTTTAACTAACCCTAGTCTTTAGTAGACAGTAACAGTCTAATCCGGCCTTCGTTAATCCGGCAAATTCGATTGCCGAGCAATTTTTCGATTTCCCATCTCCATATTAATACATTATAATTGAATCTATAATCCGGCAATTTCGATAAACCGGCAAAATTTTCCCTTCCGGATTCGGCCGGATTAGAGAGGTTCGATTGTAATATGGAGATGGGAAATCGAAAAATTGCTCGGCAATCGAATTTGCCGGATTAACGAAGGCCGGATTAGACTGTAACTGTCTACTAAAGACTAGGGTTAGTTAAAAGAGAAAGGAGAAAAAGAGCAACTTTTTAAACCATTTTCACGAGCTAAGATTTATTTTTCGACGATTTCTAAGATTTCTCGGTCTATGTGATAATTTCCTAATTTTTGAGGTCTTAAGGTTCGATTGTCTTTTTTTGGAATTAAGCTTTTCCTACTGACAAAAGTCATTATTTTTGTCATAAGGTACTGTTAAAAGAGTGAAAATAACATGAAACTTAATCTTATTATATTCTTGAGCAGATACCACCATTTGGGACACATATTAAGTGAATATATTGAACATTCATTTTTAATTTTATGTTGTGTGATAGGTCTCTTAAATTGGTACCCTTCTGAGAAAAAATGTTTTCTTCTATTTTTCTTCTCTAAAAATTTCGAGATGGATTTTCATATATGAGAAAACATGCTTAAATGTAAATACTGATAATGTGGAAGTTAATAACTCCGGTAATATTTCGGATATATTTTTTTCAAAAAACTACTGATCACAACCTAAGCAGATTCTCCGGAACATTACAGTGATTCGATTTGAAAAACTAAAAAAACGTTCATGAATGTTTATGAAAGTTAAGAAATAGACATTCTGAAAGACCAGTATTGTAGTATGAGTGAACCTGTATGAAACCGGTTCCTTTTTCCCTAAACCGGTCTACCAGTCCTAATTTAGGGCTTGATATGACGAAAAAGCTTTTGGGAACTGAGAAAATAATATAATTTACCTTGATTTATTTTAAAATTAACCATCCATGTTCCAGTTTCATTATCAATTAAATTAGCTGATAATGGAGATGTAGCCGTTAATAATGCAGCATATCTCATTACATCCGCTTTACTTTTTCCAAAAACATTTTTAAAGTAAAAATGGTCTTTTTTTGAATTCAAGAATAATTGTTTAGTCATTTCTTCGAGACTAATAATCGGTTCTAAGTTGCCATTTGAACAAGCATTGTCATTATTGTTCTCAGCTTTTGTTACAACAAAATGATAGCTCAAATAATTAACATCACGTGATTTAATTAAACGCTCTGCAACCGAATCATCTTCAAACGTCAAGTAAGCTTTTGACATTGTAGATATATACTTGAATTTTCTAATCGGGCCTCCGCCAGATTTAGAGTATGAGCTAAATATATCTTTTAATAAATGTGAATTTCCTGTTTGAATAAAATTATCAGGTATTTGTATTTTTATTTCTAACTTTTGGTCATTATTGGATGCACCTTCGTTGTCTAAAGACGAGGCCATATCGTCTTGATTCGAATAAAATGCCTGTATGAATCTCATTAGGACATTCAAATCACCTTTTAGATTCATTTCTCTCAAAAGTCTTATGTTTCTTTGATTATTCAAACTGTGATCTTTTTTGCATTTTTGATCGTGACAACCACGTTGGTTAAACTTTGCGGCACATACATGAAGAAAATTACACTTGATTACATCACAATGAATAAACGAGTTGTATTTTGAACAAGGTTTTATCTTCGAAAATTAAGATCATAAGACCATAGGGTGTGTTTAGGTTATTGCAAAAAATAAAACTTACTTTTATTGAAATTTCAATTAATGGCTGATCAGAAGAATGCGTAATTTTAAAAAGACTCGGAACATTTGAAAGCACGCTTAAAATTTGATATTTATTGGCATTTGGGATTTCAATTTCCTGTAATGGGTAATAGAATTTTCGATGTTTCATAAAAAATTTAAGACACTCCGTAAATGTTTGTTCGTCATTAGCCATTTTGTCTTGTTGGTGTTTAAATTAAGCCAAATATTGCATGTGACTCAAAGCGATAATAATTTTTCAATTGAAAAAATAATTAAAAATATTTTTATTATGTTTTAATTTTAGTTCTTTTTTATTCGTTAGGATTGCAATAAAAAATGTTTTTTTTTAGAAATTTTGAAATTAAGGTCTACCCTTATATTAAATATTTCTGTTATGTTTTTTTTGTTTTGTTAGGGCCTCAATGGTATAAGGATTCACAATTTGTCTTAAAGGACATAAAAGACTTTTAAAACATTCATCCCTTTCCAATTCACTTTTTAGGGCTTAGAAATTTGTGAATTAGAATTTTTTTTAATGTCAGAGTTCGTAATTTTAAGAACCCGTATAGTTCTATGTAATTGGAAGGACACTCTCGATTGTATCTAAAATTTCTTCATACTGAAAATACTTGGCTTATTAATCTACAGTCAGTATTCGCTTATAGTTTTTTCTTCCAAAACGCATTTCGTTACTCAAGAGTAGTGTGAACTTTAAACCTAAACTTTAAGTACAGTCTAGTCTCGTTAATCCGAACTCCTTGGGACTGTGAAAATTGAGTTCGGATTATTTTGTTCGTATTAAAATTAATGAACTAAAAATTTTTTTTATCAAATTGCATAACATGATACAAAAATTGTTTCTCACCAAAAAAAAACTCGGTATAAAATTTACTCAATTTTTTTTAAAATTTTTTTATTAAAACTTGGCTTAGGTTATCAAGTCTCAATTCGTACAAGTTCTCTTTTAAAGTTTCTAAATCATCAATTAAGAATTTTGCTATAATCTAATTATGAGAATTCAAATCATTATTGAAAAAAAAATCGAGATTTTAAGATAAAGAAGGTAGTATTGAACAAATTGATATTAAGAAATAAGTTTTACTAAAGACTAAAAAAAGAAGTATGTTCCTTCCATCGTTTAAATGGATAAAGGGAAATTCCATGAACCAAAGGAGTGCAAAAATATTATGTTTTACTTAATAAAAAAATTTTACCCAAGAGAAAGTAAAAAAATAAGTTTTACAAAAGACAAAAAAAAAGTTTTATTAAGTGTCACTTACTATGTGTTACTGATCGTAAAACATAGTAAGTGTTATAAGTGTTATGTTTTGTTACGATTAAGTTCGAATAAAAAAGAAAAAAATTATACAAAAAATTACTCATGTACTAAATATTTTTGTTCGGATTGCAAAATAATCCGAACAAAAATGTTCGAATTAAAAAGTGAAATTAAAATTAGTTTGTATTAGGAGCGGGGTAGGGACTATTGAAAATCAGTTCGAATACCAAAGTGTTCGGATAAACGCGGTTCGGTTTAATAAGACTAGACTGTAATGAATTTTCTTAAGATTTTTGCGTTTTTCAAAGTTTTACTGCACTACCAAACTTTTGGTTGCAAACGTAGCTGTAACGAAGCAAAACCTACCAGCAGTGAAGTGTAACGTACTAAATGTCCCAAAGAAAACCGTACCGTATTAATGCGTACTGTTAGCTTTGTTATGTTAAGGATGGTTCAGTTTGGGAAATTTAGCTCGGTACGGTACGGTTTAGGACTTTTAATACTGTTCGCTTCGTTACGGATAAGCTTCCCTTTCTTGTTGCTACGCTTCGGTACGGGTACGCTACGGTTCGCTTGCCACCAAAAGTTCCGTAGAAGTGCAGTAGAAATAAATTTGTCATAGTTAAATAGGTTATAGTGAAGGAAAAGATAAAAATTAAGGACCAGAGTACATGATTAAGCATGCTTTAGTGGAAGCTTCCAAAAAACTTACGATTAATTTATACGTTTTTTCGATATTTTTTTTTGCTTGAGTCGCTGATTGGACATTGATTTTTGTTTTAATAATCCCAATTTTGTTGCAGATGGGATACCTATCGTCAATGATGTTTAAATTACTAAAATAATTTTATTTTTTTCAAACACACCCCAATGTAAAATAACGATGTAATTTTGAATGCAATCCATACCTAAAGAAAGATATAGACATCCTTGAGAGGGTGCAAAGGAACGCGACACGAAGCATACATGGATTTAGAAACTTTGAATACGTGGATATGCTCAAAAGACTTAAACTGACAAACCAGAAGAAGAGGTGATCTCATCCAAATGTACTAGCTCCTAAACAAGCAAGATCATGTTAATTGGTATAAACAATTTGATAGTCGGGTCTACGAGACAACAGGCTATCGATACAAACTTAAGCGATACCTTGTGAAGAATTGGGAACCAAGATTCAATTTTTTTACAAACCGTGAAGTGAATGACTGGAACCGTCTGACGAATGAAGTTATTGAATCAAAATAAATTAACATTTTTAAGACTAATTTGTACAAACTTTTGAAAGACTAAAACTTTGCTATTGGACTGGATAGAACCAGACTTAACGCGAGAGTGTAGCAATTATTTTTACTTCTATTACCATTATTACAAAACGTTGATGGCTTTTATTCGTTCAAGTTATTCAGATAAAACGACCAGAACTGTAGACCTAAAATAACTTCAGATCAAAAATCAAAGAAACGGAAATAGATATTAACAGATTTACTTAAGATTCAGTTTTAAACACAAAAGTACTTAACTATTTTTGTGTTTTAGAAAAATAAGTAAAAAAAAACTTAATTATAATTTGGCGCTCTTAAGTTATCGGAAGGGAAACAAAATGAAAAATTTTTGAATAAATTTAATAAAATCAATTTTTCGATAATTTCTGCTTTAATGTTTAGTTTTTTATTGTCGATTTTCTTATGAAATCTTAAACACCAGATTTACATCTTCGGTTGAATGAGAATTAAATATGACTTTGAAAATATGCAACTGAACGGTACGCAAAAAAAATGAAAGAACAAAAAGCGATTATACCAACAAAATGCTTGATTAACGATCATCAGTCTTCAGGTTATCTTTATAAAGTAAATTCGAATAAAAACAACAACAGCAATAACAAGGCCGATAGTGAAAAGAATGAGTCAAAAAATCAAGAAAAAAAGTCAACTAAAAGTCACAAAAAAGGAGTCAAAAAAGACTTCCTAAAGGAAAATAAAAAAATAGAATCTCATGATTTGGTTCAAAAATGTTTAAAAGAAGTTGTTTCGTTGTACAGAACATCTGCGTTTATAGAAATAATTATTTTTCTAACTCTAGAATTCGTTTTTATAATTCTTTACGTGTTCGAAGCGGATGTTTACGAATTGTACAAAATTAATAATATTATCAAAAATGATCGTCTCAAGTATTCAAGGAAAACATATGACACATATCAAGGAATAGATTATGATTTTCGTTTGGATCAAATCATCAAAAATTCGCTTAATTTAAGCTATTATTTGGTATATCGTAAATAATTTATTTAATTTTACTGCGCTTCTACCGAACTTTTGGTGGCAAGCGTAGCCGTAGCGAAGCGTAGCAAGGAATCGCCGTACCGAAGCGAAGCGTACCCTTCCTGAACCGTAGCCGAAGCGAAGCGTACCGTAGACCCTCCGTACCGTACTAAACGTACCAAAGCGTACCGTACCGTACCGTACCGTACCGTACCAATAATATTAAAGCCTACCGTACCGTCCCAAGATATTAAAGCGCCCCCTACCGTACTGTACCAAACTTATTTTACTGTTCGGTTTTATTTTTGTTTGGAAAATTTAGTACCGTACGGTAAGCTTTGATATGTTTGGTACGGTACGGTACGCTTTTGTACATTTAGTACGGTAGGGTTGGCTTGGCTACGCCTACGCTTCGCTTCGGTACGGATACGCTTCGTCTTTATGTTGCTATGCTTCGCTTCGGTACGGATACGCTTCGTTTCGCTTTCCACCAAAAGTTCGGTAGAAGTGCAGTAATTTTCCAATTAGTGAATAAGTTTATCAAATTTAAAAAATTAGTCCCATCGAAAACCCTGAAAAATTTTTATAAATCTTTTATTAAGTAGATTTAATGCTATCTAATAATCAAGGATTAAACGGTACATTTTTGCATCACAAATTTCATTAAAGAACTTGCTTTTCAATTACTGTGTTTCTTGCGAAAATGTTACGCTATGAGTTTTATTTTGTTGTTAGACTTCATAACGTGACCAGGGCTTAATAAGAAACTAAATCTTTTAGAACTTATAGTAAGTGTTAACGATGAGCTAAAAAAAACGAAAGACTTGAATGCATGCGATTTTGGAACGCTTGCAAAAAATTCTTCAAATGAACATTTGCTTCACTAACAAGTTTCAGATACATCTTATTTTGTTGCTTTTCAAAGTTTTCCTCCTTAACTTTGAAATAGTCAGATTACAGGGCCCTTTAGACCAAACCTAATAAAGATTTCTCATCCGAGCCCTTCTAAACGCTGGTTCATAAAACTTTGAAAATCATCTTATCGGGACTCGCGAATCGCTGTCACTTAAAATAAGGGCATCGAAAGATGCAAACGTAGCGAGCATAACAAAATTTTGTTACGGCCTACCCGGCTAACAAGCCTAATCAGCTTTTGCAGTTAATTAAGTCTAGGATTGTTCTACTCGATGTTAGATCTGTACAGAGAATTTCCAGACTAAATCAAATTTATTATCAATAAATCGTAAATTTCGTTTTTTAAGAGTACTTCACTATAAACATCAATTGATCTCGTCGTTACATAAAATCGTCCTGTCTGTATACTAAGGGAGTTTTTTTAAACTGAAATCGAACTTAAAGGACTCAATTTTGTTTGATTGAGTGAATAAAATCATGGTTAAATGGTTTAAAAAACATCGGCCCTTCTAGTGTTACAATACGGGTTTTAATTTAAGCCTGTAATCGACATTTCGGAGCCTTTCAAAAATTTTCATAAATTTTCGTGGACTTTCGAGGTCCGAAAATTTATGAAAATTTTTGAAAGGCTCCGAAAAACCATGAAAAGGGCCCGAAAAGATATGAAAGTTTATGAAAGAATATGAAAGGTTCTGAAAACTTTTGAACATTCGGACGAATTCGGATGAGCGTTCATTTTTGGAACATGTGAACGACCAGGTAAGTACTTGCTTGTACAGAATTAAATTTATAACAAGCTGATCAGAGCATATTAATAGAAATGATTAATGAAAGAACATTAGGACATCTAAACCACTTTTGGATTTTTGTTCTCTCTAATATTTCTTTTTTATTTATTTTCATAAGTTTTTCCAGTTTTTAAAAGATATTTCAAACAAATTTGACGGACTTGGTGATACAAAATTTAATCTTTTTTTTTTTTCAAAGGAAGTCAACAACACATTAAATCACAAAATTATATTTTTCATTCAAAACAACATAAAAAAAGTCGATCCAAAATATTGTGAAAAAACGGCATTCGATTTTTATTACAAAGACATTTATAAAAATATAAGTTGTTATCCTTATTACTCAATCGAGACAAAATTAAGCGAATCACAGGACAAAACAGTTCGTGAGTTTAAAATTTTCGATCAAAACGAAATAGCTCAAAAAATAATTTCAAAAAATTTTCGATGGGTTGACATGGAATTTTTTATTGTAGACAATTATTTAACTGTATTCAATTTAAGCATTGAACTTAATCCAACTGGACGTGCCAGACTAAGAGATAACATATTTTCGTTTAACATTAAAGACAAATCAGAGAGTCGTTTAGTCCTATTCATAGCCTTGGGTTTTTTTCTATTCTATTACGGCTATGAGACTATACACGATATCCTTAGTGGTGAATTTTTATCAACCGAAAGACTCATTATGGAAATGCTGGATCTTTTTAGTTTCTATTTTATTTGGATGGCTATTTTTCATTTGTACACTTACACTTACATACACAAGGTCAATTTTGAACCATATTTGAATGGATTTGTCAACATTACTAATAAACACGAAAATAGTGTCAAAATAAAACAAGCAACCAAAAATTGTATTCAAAGTTACAAATTATTTTCTGAATATTTTTCAACATTTTGTGTCGTTTCAATATGTCGTTTGTTCAAATATTCAATCATATTTCGACCATTTGAAATAATTGTTAAATCAATTAAAACAATTTGTTTTAACATTTACCAATTTTTTGTGTTCTATGCCATTATATTTGTAGCTTTTGTTCTCTTTGGAATGAGTGTCTTTGGCTCAAGTATGAGAGAATACAGCACATTTCAACGAACATGTATAACACTTGTTGGAATTGTTTTTGGTGAACTAAAATTTAGAATGTACTACGAGTACAACAGCACTGTTGGAACAATATACTTTTGCCTGTATGTCATTATAGTCGTAATTATATTATTCAATATTCTATCAGTCGTGATCACTGAATCTTACAGGTCAATGAAATTTTATATGAAAAGCGAGAGTCAACGACTCAATGTGATTCCTGATTGTTATTTTATAAGAAGAAATTTTAATCTTTTGGTCAAAATTAAGTTAAAATATTACCAACATGACATGAGAGTTATTCTTGAAGGTACTGTTAACTTATTTTTTAAAGGACTCTTTTTTTAAATTTTTGAATCAAAGGAATGGTTATAATGAAAACAGCGAATAGATTTTTGACAAAGGTTGAAGTTGATCATGATTTGAGCACACTGGAGTATAAGCCAAGTGTGTTGAATGCTGTTTTGAAAAAGTACGGTTTCAAGTCAAAAGATATTGAATGGAAAAAAAATCAAATGGATGATTTAAGAACTAAAGTTGAAAAAGAACGACGACATTTAACCGATTTATTTTTGATTAACATTAAAGTTAATCAACAAATTTTTGAAAAAAAGTTTAAATTAGAAAATTCGAAACATTTGTTTATAAGCAAAGAGAGATATTTGAATCTTGATCGGAAAATACATAAACTAAGAAGTTTATTGGGTGTCCTTAAAAAAAAGTCAGATTTTATAATTAATCATGTGAATAGTTCTTTTTTAGAAAAGGATAAAAATAGTGTCCAGGAATTAGAATAGGATTTTTTTTTAATTTTAATTTGATTTTTAAATAAAAAATTCGAAATAATTTTTTTAAAAAAAAGTTCTTTTAAATTTTCATAAAAAATTGATACCATAAATTTACTCAAAAAAAAATTAAAGTAAAATTTATGACCAAAAAAAATTTGATGATCTCCTGGTAATTAGATTTTTTCTACTTGAACTCCAGTCGATCTTGGTTTGTCAGCGAATGGCAGATATAAAACAAAACTAAGCCTTTTGGTTCATTTTCGCTTCTCTACAATTTATTTATTAGATATAATTATTGACAGTAGAGTACTCTAGACAAAAAGGCACGAATGATTCAATTGGGTTTTATTAATTCATTAAGAAGGATTTGGAATTTTTTGAATCTTAAGTTGTTCAAACAAAGCTCAATAGACTCCGAAATACCGTCACGGATGTAGAAGTGTCGCTTAAGATCCAACTTCAGCTGGCCAATACCATTCAAAAGAGCTTCGAGATTAATATTATGGAATTATAGCAAACGCTTTATATCATTTCCAAAGGAGTAATTTGAACTTTGTTTGTTATTGGATGTGTCGGTACAGACGTACTCGAATATACTTGAGGCTAAATGATTGAATCTAATAGAGCTAATGAATGACATTTTTGAAAAAAGATGTAGCTGCTCAATTTTAAAGATTCTTAGGACCTTTAAAATTGCGGACATGTGACAATTAGATTAGAGATTAAACATTTGTCTAACAAGATGTTTTGATTAATGTTGAGAGTTTTGAGGGTTTTGTTGCCCAGTGTTAAGTTTTCAAGGCCATACGTAAATTGGGAAAGACAAAATGTTTTGTAAATGAAACTTTTTAGGCAAGGGGAGATGTTACTCATCTTGTTCAGCAAATAAGAAGCCAAGAAGAACGATTTCTGGACTTGTTTAAATTTATCAAATGCAAATGGATTAAAATCTAGGTTCGAGTTTAAAACGAAACCTAGATAATCAATACTTGGAACTATATTTAACTTAATATCATTTAGATGGAAGTCACACCTAAAGAGAGTAGGTCCGAATGTGATTATATTAAATTTAATGGGGTTGAATTTTAGTCTCCAATTCAGGCCATAGATGCTGCAGATATCTAGTAAAATTTGAAGATGGCTATCGACTGGACTGATAAAGATAATAACAGTTTAGAAATCATTTATTTATATTTAAATTAATTTTGAGTAACCTTAAAAATGAATTATTAGATTTCATTTTATTCTTAGAATTTAAATTAGTTGAAAATCTTCAGACGATAAAATCTTAAAGAAATTAATAAAATTGAGTGAATCTTCAATAAATTTAAATTACCATTGTTCAATTTCGGGTTCACATTCTCAGCATACATTAAAATCTTTTTAACATACTTAAAAATCTTCATAGCATACAAAAATTTAGTATCAACATACAAGCATTATCAACATACATAAATGCTTAACAACAAATAAAATATTTAACATACAAAGACTAAACTCAAATGATGATGATGTTTATCCTACCCAGGAGAAAAAAACGGCAACTTTTTTGTGTTAAAACTCAAAATAAAGAATTTTTTTTTCTCTTAACTTGAATTTTAATTAATTTACGAAAGATAATCAAATTTAAAGCTCTTTATCTAAGTCAATTGTATTTAATAATTAATTCGTTAAATCGAATGATTTAATCCGTTTGAAGTATTACGAGCGCTATTTTCATCCGAATTAACGAGACTCGACTGTAAGTGTATTGTACAACTTTTTGTATGTTTTATAGGTGTCTTGTATGTTTATCAGTTTTTAGTATGTTTATTAGGTAAAGTATGTTGTGATTAAATTAATGCATGCTAAAAAGATTTAAAGTATGTTAAAACAACAATCCTTTCAATTTCTTCATTTTTCAAAAGAGAAGTCAAAGCTGATTCCTTTTTAGGAAAAAAAATTTTTTTGATCTTAAGTTTAACACGAAATTTTTTTTGAGTAAATTTAGTGAACAGCTGGTCACAGAATTGACCAGCCCTTATGAGACTTGGGGGGTCAATCATCGATTCTTTAGTGGATCTACCAGGACAGGTTGGGTGGTCCTTGAACTCCGCAGTATCGTGCATAACGTTATATTTTCCCTATGCTAGAGGACGAAAAGTCATAAAAATAAAAGACAAAAATATTTTTGTCTTTTATTTTGTTTCAAAAACAAAATGTTCATTATGGAAATACATGGACATTTTTTAGTGGTTTTTCGGGTCTGGGTAAATATGTGACCACCCGATCAAAAATTTCGTGAGTTCGAAAAATGTGACTAACAAGTGATCATGAAACTACAAAACACATCGCAAAATTTTTTTAATGATCACAAAATTCAGTAATTTTTCAAAAAATTTTGCGAGAGTGAAGAGGGAAAGCTCTATGTTTAAATGAGAGAATTAGGGTTAGTTTATTCAAAATAATACTATAGTGATCCCATTTTTAATAGGCATTAAAAATATTTCAAATATTTGTGGTTGTCCCTAAAACGCGGAAATGGAAACGCGGAAAGCGGAATTCCGTCGACCTAAAAAAACGGAAATTGTAACTTTATTTTCCGTAAAAAAAATACTAAACTGCGGAAATTCCGTACTTTAGGGGGTTTCCAAAATAAAAAAGAAATGGTAAGCAGAATTAGCGGAATTTAGAAAAAATGTAACTCGATGGTTTTAAATTGATGTTTTAATTGATTTGTTCTCGGATTAACATTTTTTCATTTCAGAGTTTTAAGGACGGACTAAAACTGAATTTTCTTTGTCTCATAAAATGGGCGAAAATTTTTTTTAGGTAATTGTGTTTTTTTTAATTTAATTAAAACATCAATTTAAAACCATCGAGTTAAATTTTTTCTAAATTCCACCAATTTCTTTTTTAATTATCATTTAATGAGAATAAAGTTTTTTGTTCATAATCTTATTTTTATTCTATTTTGAAACACTCTGAAATGAAAAAATGTTAATCCGAGAACAAAACCATCGAGTTACATTTTTTCTAAATTCCGCTAATTCTGCTTACCAATTTCTTTTTTATTTTGGAAACCCCCTAAAGTACGGAATTTCCGCAGTTTAGTATTTTTTTTACGGAAAATAAAGTTACAATTTCCGTTCTTTTAGGTCGACGGAATTCCGCTTTCCGCGTTTCCATTTCCGCGTTTTAGGGACAACCAATATTTGTGAATGTATACAATTTTAGACAATTCAAATATATATTATTTGAATTTAATTGGAATTCATAGGAAAAATAAAAATTTTAATATTTGTTTGTCAAGACTTAAGTCTCGAACTTGGAAGAGTCGGATTGTCGAAATTGACGAGATTATGTATGTTAAAAATGGTTCAGATCTGGGTCTTTGAGTTGGTAGAAAGAAGTGATTGTAATAATTGCTATATGGAGGTCCAATCGAATAAGGAACTACTTTTTATCTTTTTTTTTTTAAAAAAATATTTTCTGGTGATATAATTTTACTCATGATAATTCTTTAATTTTTATGACTTTTCCGTCCTGAACACACAAAACGTAAGATTCTGTTCAAAACAGTGTTCAATAAGGGTTCCATGGTACGGATTTAAGAGGTTCTAAGGATATTCGAAGAAAATTTCATCGAGAATCATTTTGGATTGCGCTAGTAATGAGGAACGAAAAGTGGATGGATAGGTAAAAAGTTTGTTAATTTTTACCCAATAAAAAAATAATTTTTTGAAGTTTTCATGACTAGAGCTTACAGTTTTAAAGTCAAAAATTTAAAATTCAGATAGCACGGAAGTTTTAAATTATACACACTTAAGCCGTACGATAATAGAACAAGCCTGAAAATTCAATAGGAATCGAGGTAAGTTTGAATAACTTTTCAAATAGAAAACGAGCCTAACGTAGGCCTATTGCGTGTTTTCTTGTCGGTTAATTTTTCGATAGAATTAACTTTAATAAAAGACAAAATTATTTCTCCATTAAAAAAAAAGCATTAAAAAGTTTATTTTTTGTTGAGCTTTAAGCAGCATGCTTAATTATTTTTTCTTGCAAAAAAAAAAAACTTAAAAAAAACATAAAATCATATTTAACTAACTGCAGCTACACGATAAAATATGCATGCAATTTATATTTGCTTTTTTTGTTTCTTGTAAATTTCAAATTGCATGTACATACGTACACACATAGGGTTCAATTGAAATATTCTTTGCTAGTCTAGATTAACTAGAACTATTGAAATTTAGAAAAGTAAAATTCAACAACACAAAAATGGTACGTATTTTTTTTTTCTCTTTTTTTTTAAATTGCTTTTATTACTTCTACTTTACTCGGATCTAAACTCATCTCGATTTAAACAATATCCGACTTAATCGTCACCCAAAACATACGTGACCAATCCTATCAATAAATCGATCCGTTACCGAGTTTATGTTCAACTTTAATTTAATGTTTATTTTACGTTTCAGGTACGTGTTAAAGCTAGAGATTTAAGAGGCAAAAAGAAAGAAGAGTTGGAACAACAACTCGACACTTTGAAACAAGTTTGTAATTTTCAAATTTTTTTTAAATTTAACAATAAATTTGATTTAGTTTAACTTTATTTTAAATTAGGAATTACTTCAATTGAGAGTTTCAAAAGTTACTGGTTCAAATGCCACTAAATTGTCTAAAATGTAATTTTATTGAAAATCAATTTTTTTCTCAAATATCGAATTCATAAAAGTGATGATAACATTTTAAATTTAAATAATGAAAAATAATGATTCATTTTATTTTGGATCGATAGGACTGATTTATGAGATTCGATTTTTTATGAGAAACTTTTTTCTTTTTGTTTGGCGAAATTCAAATCTTTTAAAACTTGTGTTTTTGTTTTTAAGTCGCGAAGTTCGCAAATCAATTGCCCGCGTTTTGACCGTCATCAATCAAACACAAAAAGAGAATTTACGTAAATTCTATCAAGGCAAAAAATACAAGCCAAAGGATTTAAGATTGAAAAAAACAAGAGCCATTAGACGTGCTTTGACCAAAAACGAAGCTGCCATCAAGTCGCCAAAACAATTGGCCCGCGAAAGAGCTTTCCCACAAAGAAAATTCGCCGTTAAAGCATAAGTCACCTAAAATGTAATCAACTCAGAGACCATCATCTGATTTTTGACGAAAAAAAAATTTTATTTTTTTTTTTTTAAAAAAAGGTGAAATTTATGTTTTTACGAATGAAAAAAATAATAAAAAAACTACAAAAAAAAGACTATCTTTTTTATCTCTTTTTGATTTCCTTCAAACAAAAATCAATGAAACCAACGACATAGATAAATTCAAAAAAAGTTTAGAATAATCTAATATATATCTATTAATAGAAAAGTTCATTTTCGAACAAATGGTTTTTTTAATTATCCGATTCTAAAATTTAAAAATAAAATAAAAAAAGTGTAATCTAAATTTAAAAAAATTTGTAATCAAACAAATTCTTATCTTTGAAAGAAAAAAAAGATAAAATAAAAAATTATTTTTTTTTATTGTCCAAAAAAATAAAGATAATTTGCGATGATTTTTTTTTGGTTACTTTGCTTTAAACGTTATCTTAATTTTAAATTGTCGTAACGTAGTAAAACAAAATCAAGCTATTTTGTTTTTTTTTATTGAAATTTGTTATCTTTGTGTAATTATAGATTTTGCTATTTAAATCAGATTGAAAAACCACCCATTTTTGTTATTTCATACTGGATTTTTTTTGGGATAAAATTTTAACTTTACATAATGGAGATTTTTATTCAAGTTTTATCAAAATTATTCTTTAATAAGTTCCAAGTTGCTGTAAGATCGATATTCTAAAGTCTATGCAAGCATGTGATTGTTGTTTTAGTATCCACAAGAATCTTTTCAACACACTAGATTTCATTCTAAGCAAACTTTACACTATAAACATACATTTTGCTGAAAAACATAGAATGATCGATTTTTGAAATTTTCATTTCTTTACTTGGTTTATTTTAGACATATGTACTCATTTATTTTAAGGTATTGGGTAAGGTATGAGTTAGTCAGAAATTTTGGATTTCAAGTCTGGGTCTGGGTTGGGTAACCTATAAAATATGGGTTTATTTATCGAAAAAAGACCTAACCTAGACCTATACCTGAAGTCCAAATTTTTGGCTAACCCATACCCTACCCTAAACTAAACTGAAATTTTCAGATAACTACCCACTTAATACCTTAAAAATGATGTATTTGATATGCCTGGTTTATTTACGAATTACAGTTGTGGTCATTCACTGTTCCTCTTGTGAACTTTCATGAACTAATGATTTCGAAACGCTACCATTGAATATAGGTATCAAATCAAAGCTAAAAAGCTCTAGTTTAAGCTTGTAAAACTAGCTTTCATTAGATACCCATAAATGAATGGTAGCTTTTCGAAATTTCTAGTTCATGAAAGTTCACTAGAGAAACACGTGAATGATCTAAGTGTTGGGATCTTATTCAATTAAATTAATTAAGATTTAATGGCCGATTCTATTGAAAGAATTAATATCAACCTAATTTTAGAGATACGATTTCTGATTAGACTGAGACTTAATGAAACAATTACGTTATAGTAAAATTCTCAGACTCGTTCAAAAATTTGCTATGTTAATCATTCATGTATGTTTTAATGAAAATTTTGAATGTTGAAAAGATTTTCTTGTTTGTTAGCAATGTGGACTTTAATAAGGCTATCAGGTACTAGCGAGTCTCTCGGCTTCATATCCGTTCCATTTTTGTTGAACAAGCTCGTATGTAATCAGCTAAGTAATATTACAACGATACTGATAAATAGAGTTAATTGTTTGGTGCAACTGATATTAGAGTGGTCGACAATCAATTTTTAAATATAAGAACGATTATTAAGAGGAGATTCTAAAATTGTAAAAGGTAAATTTTAACAAGGAAGTGGTAATTATATTGTATTATTTTAAAGTAATTCTCCTCAATTATTTTCTAAGATTTTCTTTCTATAAAGGAATTCGGCTCACCGTTCGACCATGTAAAACTCTCGATCGGCATACCGATCATCTTCTAAAAGCTTATGGTTTGGGACATTTAGTGGTTAAGTGTAATTTTAAAATCCAAAAAAAACTCATCATTTATTTATTTAAATAAGTCAAAATTATGGATATTCTTAAAATTAAAACGGGCGGATTGCTTCAGAATTTAGTTCTGAGTTTTTGAATGAGCTAATTTATCTCCCTAGTCCTCACAACTAAAGTCGAGTTGCACTTATATCACCCTATCTTTCAAGCCATTTTGCAGTGATAAAAATGAAATGTGACTTAACTGGAATCGATTTGCATTAAAGGTGACCCTTTTGTGATATAAGTGTAATAGTGACTTAAGTGTGTGGTGATATAAGTGGGACTTGACTGTAAATGGTAAACCAGATTTTATGGAGTATAAGAAATTCAGCATTCAAAATTTTTTTATCCATGTTGTTAAATTTAATTGGTCCCAAACTTTCTCTCCGAATGTCCTTAAGCACACCTTTGTTATTTAATAATTCAAGTTATCTGATAAACCTACTCGCTTTATCAAATAATTGCCAAATTTTTAAGTGCAATAAGACCATTCAGAAAAAAGTTAATTGTGATCACAATTTTGGTGTAAATTTTTAAAACATCCCAGGAACACAATCTTATTTAAATTCTTAGCAAGAACTGTATCGGAGCTTGACCAAGTTCAGTATCTGATCTAGAATTATCTTAATTGAATCTAAGATTCTTAAGCTTTTCTTATTAAATCTTAAGTAAAAATTATTTTATAAAATAAGTTGCTTCACAATCTTTATTTATCATGGGCAATCCTTTTAAAAATTTCAAACAAGATTTTTTTTTAAAGGATCTTGTGTCAGTCTTTTAGGATCTTAGAATCAATAAAAACTAATTGCTTAAGAATTTTAGATTCAATTATGTTTATTCTGGATCAAATACTCAACTTGGTCAAGTTCCGATATTTTTCTTAGAATTTTAATAAGATTGTGTTCATGGGATGATAATAACAATTTTTAATTTTTTAAACAGTCAAACATCGTTAATCCGAAAATCTCTTTTATCCGAATGAAATTTTCCAGTTCAGATTAACGACACGACCTTGTTCGCAATATGCCTCAATAGAATGTTAACAGGGTAAGTTTTTGATTGGCTTAATGAATACAGGTCTTAATCTATGTAAGCAGTCATTTTAAATGATAATTTTTTTTGTTTTTTTCATCATTTCAAACTTTATGCGTTAAAAAGCCTTATAGAACAAAGTTCACAATTCTAGTTACACGATCTAAATATTTTGGTTTTAATTGAAATTTTTCAGTGTTTATCATAACCTGGATAAGGATAGGTTGAATTCAGAAATGCAAAATAATCTTTTTTTTTTTAAATTAATTTCAAATTTTATTTTAATATGACGAGATTAGATTTTGAGATTTCTACTTGGACTCTTGTTTAACTTGTGATGATAAGTGGTTATGTATAGGATTTCAACCAATAAATGAATATCTAACATAAATGAATGAATTTTTATTAAAAAAAAACACAAGATAAACTTTAGCAACAAAAAAAATCATTCACCCAATTTTTTTTCTCTCTCTCTCTCTCTCACTATCTTCCTCCACTCGAAAAGTCTCATATATAAAAACAATAAATAAAATTTCGACTATTGGTTTACAATTTATTACTTTTCGTAAAAAAAAAAGATAAAAAAATTTATCAACAAAAAGTTGTATTTTATCGTAGTTCGTTTGTTGTTCATTTAAAAAAAAAAAGAGCTACCCTGTATAGGAAAACAAGTTATAAAAATTCTAAAGTTTAAAGTCGAATATTCAAAATATTAGAAGAAAAACGTGTCCTCAGATTTTCTTAAAAGACACAAAGAATCAAAAACGAATCTTAGAATTATTAAAATTTAATTTCTTTCCAAGCACATTGTCAAGTTCACCTAATTTAGTTATCGCTTAAAAAAATCCATTTGTTCTTATTGTGTTGTTGTTAGTTATCACCAATTTGAAATATTTTTGCGTTCTTTTGAAATCTTAATTTGGTATAAATTTCGGTTTCTTCGGCGGGTTCAACATTATTTTTTTTAAAAAAAAAAATTTTTTTTTTTTTTAAGAAATTTTATTTTTTAGAAACAATTATGAGCCGTTTAGCATTGCTTACATATAAGTCTATCGGTTATAAAAATTTCAATAGGAAATTCTCAGTGTCGAGTAGGATAAAAAATTTTTTTCATTCATTAAAAATATTTTTAATGTTTTTTTAAATTTTGAATAGATTCTCTATTGAAAGCTTACAACTCTAGGACTGATTTGAAAAATGCAAAAAAAGTAGTCGTCAAATTAGGTAGTGCAGTTATAACTCGTGAAGATCAATCGGGTATAGCTCTAGGTCGATTAGCTTCAATTGTAGAACAGGTATCTGAATTACAAAATTCGGGTAAACAAGTCTTAATGGTAACAAGTGGTGCTGTTGCTCTAGGTAGACAAAAAGTCAGTAAAGAACTCATTAACAAATCTCTTAAAGAAACAGATGGTAAAGTAAAACCAAACATTGTCAAAGTATTTATACATCATTTACCTTTTGAATTTATAACTTTTTTAATTTATTTTTCGTCAGTCTGCATTGGATAAAAAAGCATGTGCTGCTACTGGTCAAAATGGTCTTATGTCACTTTATTCATCTCTTTTTTCTCAATATGGTGTTGAAACAGCTCAAGTAAAATTTCATGATTTTTGTTTGTTTTTAGTTTGTTAAAAATTTATTTTCTAAGGTTCTTGTGACTAAAGCTGACTTTCAAAGTGAACATACCCTAAAGCATTTACAATCAACTTTGAACTATCTACTTGAGTCCAAAATAGTACCGATTTTGAACACCAATGACGCCATTGGATACCCACCGGAGAGAACCAAAGATGTCGATGGAGCTTTAAACATAAACGATAACGATAGCTTGGCTGCTCAATTAGCCGCTATGGTTGAATCAGATTTACTTTTGATAATGTCAGATGTAAATGGTGTTTACAATTATCCACCATCAGAACCTGGTTCAAGATTATTGGATTCATTTTGTCCAGCAACTGATAAAAACGCAATTAGTTTTGGACAAGCATCAAATGTTGGTACAGGTGGTATGGAATCAAAAATAACAGCTGCTGAATTTGCCTTGAAAAATAATTGCTCTGTTATAATTTGTAATGGTAAACAACAAAATGCTATTGTTGATAGTTTGAAGGGTAAAAAAATTGGAACATTTTTTTCGAACGATATGAGTTCATCATTTGCGTCAGTTGAAAATATGGCTATGAATGCTCGAGATGGAGGCAGAATTTTGCAAACATTATCAGCTGAAAAGAGGAGCAAAATCATTCGAGATTATGCCCAACTCTTATTGGCCAATTCAAGACAAATTTATGAAGCCAACACTATGGATATTGAGATAGCCAAGAAAAACAGTAACTTTATACTTTCTCGTTTTTCCAAGAGCTTGGATTAAAATTTTTATTTTGATAGACTTGAGCCCTGTGTTGTTATCAAGACTTTCTTTGAACGAAAAAAAATTGATTACATTAGCTGATGGAATGCAACAAATAGCAGCGAATACAAACATTTTAGGAAAGGTTTTGAAAAGCACTCAATTAGCTGATGAATTAATTTTGAATCAAGTTACAGTTCCAATTGGAGTACTTTTAGTAATTTTCGAATCGAGACCAGACAGTTTACCTCAAGTATTTTTTTTTAAGAAATTATAACGAAATTGAAATTATAATTTCTCTTTCTAGATTGCTTCATTATGTATCGCATCAGGAAATGGTTTGTTACTCAAAGGAGGATCCGAAGCGTTCAATACAAACAGACTCTTGCACACTTTGGTTCAAGATGCTTTGCAACAATATGTCCCACGTGAGACTATTTCACTATTAAACACGAGAGAAGAAATCAATGATTTATTACAACTTGATTCAAAATATATTGACTTAATCATTCCAAGAGGTTCAAATCAATTGGTTAAAAATATCCAACAAAATAGTAAATCAATTCCAGTATTGGGTCATGCCGAAGGTATTTGTCATGTTTTTGTTGACAAAGAAAGTGACCCAGAGACAGTCTTAAAAGTTGGTAAGTAACTCACCAAATCAATATAATTATACCAAAAAATTACTTTTTGACTTAAAGTTCGTGATGCAAAATGCGATTATCCATCCGCTTGTAATGCAATGGAAACTTTATTGATACATAAAGATCTAGTTAATGGTCCATTATTTCAAGATATAATCAACTTGTTTAAATCAGAAAATGTAAAACTTTATGCTGGTCCAAATTTGCAAAAGTATGTCACTGACTTACCACCTGCACACAAATTAAATCACGAATATTCTGACTTGGAATTGACCATTGAGGTCACTGATAATGTTGAAGCAGCTGTTGAACATATCAACAAATTCGGTAGCAATCACACAGAGAGCATAATCACTAAAAACGGTAAACCCCTTTTTTTTTAAATTTAAGATTAACTGTTAATTTCTTTTATTAAGATGATGCCGCTAACTATTTCTTAAAAAATGTCGACAGTGCTTGTGTATTCTTGAACACAAGTACTAGAATGGCCGATGGTTATAGATTTGGTTTGGGCGCTGAAGTTGGTATAAGCACAGGGCGATTGCATGCACGTGGTCCAGTTGGCGTTGAAGGTTTATTAAGTACAAAGTGGTTAATTAAAGGAAACGCTCATACTGCAAGCGAATTTTCGTCTGGTAAAAAGAAATTTATTCACAAAATTTTAAACTAATTACACAAAAAAAACAACAGCCATTACCAAAAGTAAATTATATCTAGAATTTCTAGATTTTATTCTATTCACTATTTTAGTAATTAACACAATTTGATTTTAAATCGAAATTTAATTATTTTTTTTGGATTTTTTTTTGGTGAAAATTGGTTTTGGAATGTTTGATCGATTTTTTTTTCTATTT
The DNA here is from genome assembly GCA_022207745.1 of Brachionus rubens. Classification (NCBI taxonomy): domain Eukaryota; kingdom Metazoa; phylum Rotifera; class Eurotatoria; order Ploima; family Brachionidae; genus Brachionus; species Brachionus rubens. The sequence goes on along the minus strand of JAJVHD010000009.1, from coordinate 577,607 downwards.
TCTAAATGGTTAATTTGAAAATGTTTGATTTTTTTTTAATTTTCCTCAATTTTACATTTTTAGTATTGGCTCAATAAAAATTTCTGTTTTAGTAATTGAATTTTTTTATCAATTTTTATGATCCTTGACTATTTTGACGATCTTGGGTAACATCGAAATTCAGTAATTCTTCACATTTTTTAGTAATTAGATGTGTAACACGCCGTAAGAAAGTGCAACTAAATTTTAAAATCGCAGCAACTTACATAACTATTTAAAATTATTGCCTAAGATCTTGACTTTAAGAATGAGTTTCAAGCTTTAAAATCATGATTCTATGTAACTTGATGTAATGTTCCGAAACAATACGAAACGAAGTGTCATAACATCATGTCAAATTATGTAATGTTACGTCTTGTGATAATTTGATACAAAAAATTACGTTTTGGGTAATTTGACGTCATGTTACGTCGTTTTACACGATAATACGTAAAGATGCGTCCGATGCGTAGCATGACGAAATAAGACGGGTCTGTTAAGGCACGTAATATTACGTATAATTACGTCGCGATGCAAACTTGAGCCCACTAGTATATTACTTTACAAATGTTCACTAAAGACAGAAATAAAAACGTACATAAAAGCTCTCTCTTTGGATTTAGTGTCCAATAGTATCCTATCTCGAACTGGAAGAAAAGCTTTTGAGGCAACCCGTTGCTTTTTGGAAACCATGACATGCAAAAGGAAGCAAATGAGCTGATTTTAAGGCCTTTTTAGAGACTCCATCACATTTATTGGTGTTCTTTAGCATTGCCGAAAAATTGAGCCGTTTAAGGCCAATAGCGTGAGATCGCGTGTGAGTTAATAATTTATTTTGCAAAAATTAAAAAAATCTATGCTAAAAGCCAAGTGCAAGACTTAAGATTGAGAACTGAGGTTAATTGGAATTTGGTCAAAATACAACGCTGGTCATTCATAACTTCCAAAGATGAAGGTTCACGAAGCTTCAAGGGGTTCTTCAAGGGGTTCAAAAGGTTCTCCTCAAGAATTTTCAAATATTTTTATATTTCTTCATATATGTTCATTATTTTTCTAAAATTTTCATATTTTTCAAATTTCAAAATATGAAAATTTAAGAAAAATACTGAACATACATATTAGGCTTTGATCTTAATTTAAAAATTGGCTGATCATTTTTAAAAATAGCATTAACCCAATACGTCATTTAATAAATCAAAATTCTAGCACTTTTTTTGGTTGAAAAGTCTCTTTAATGAATTTTCTAGAACATTGTTTTACAAAATACCTCAGTGTGATTTTTTAAAAAACTACGAGTTTTCAAACTTGCTTTTCATGATTGATTCAGTATTGGCATGAAGCTGATATTTTGCAATGGTGGAATGAAAACGAGAAAACCTTTCTGATTATCTCGAAAATGGCTAAAGATTATTTAGTGTCGATGGCTACAAGTGTTCCCTCTGAAAGAACTTTTTCATTAGATGGTCTAACAATTAACAAAAAAAGAACAAGACTTCATTCAAATACGGTTGGAAAATTGCTTTATTTAAAATCATGTTTGATTTAGAGAGTATTTTATGGTTTTCAGATAAAGTTAAAACTGGTTAGTAACCGTTTTTTTCAAACCGGTCGACCAACCCTACCAGGAGCATCAAAATAGTTTTACTAAGACAAACCCGAGGGAAAACTTGCTAGCGTATACAAACCTGGTCGTTCACATGCTCCAAAAATGAACGTTCATGAACATTCACATTCATCCGAATGTTCAAAAGCTTTCAAAAGTTTACATAATCTTTCAAATATTTACGAGGCCTTGTATAGCATTACTGTACTCATAAAATCAATTTTAGAATTTTAATTTAATTTTATTGACTGTGTATTTTTTTTTTTACATGTTCACAAAAATTAGTTCTCAAAGAACACCTTAGTCTAACACTACAATTATACAATAAATTTTATTTCGAACAAGCAATTGTAAATGCTTCATTAAACTCTTTGAGATCAATTTTACCATCTTTATTTTTGTCCATAAAATTTATAAACTCTAAAATTTCATGTTCAGAAAAACTAGTGCCCAAATAATTAAATATCGAATTGCATGCTTTTTTAAACTCATCATGCGAAATGTAACCATTATTATCCGAATCAATCATATTAAACACTGTAACAAGCAAATTAAAATTATTTGAAATTGAATTTGGTATTGACTCGTACTTTGAATTAGTTTGAACATGTGTAAATAAAGTTTTATACTTTGCAGTGTTTGTCGAATCATCACACTCACAAAGTCTATCTTTAATACTAACATATGGGATATTAGGAACAGTATTCGATAGTATAAAAATTAAATCATCTGTTCTTATAATCCCTCTATTATTCATATCCAATTTGGAGCATTCGCTTAAAATCTTATCTTTGAACGCAAACAAGTGAGATCGAAGTTTTTTAACAGCCATTGTTAAATTATCTTCAAGACCTTTAAGTTCATTGCTAATATTTTTTGAGTTATAAGTCAACAGGTCAATTTTAACCTTTTTAGTTGATATTTTAAGAATTGACCCTGAATTTCCAAGATTGTAATTCGAAGCACTAAAGACTGTAATAACTTTACCATCATGAAGTATGTCATGTCCTTTTGGTTTACATTCATGAGATCTTATAATTAAATTCAAATTGTTTTCTTCTAAAAATTTTTTAGTCACATCAGAACCGAATAATTTTCCAATGTTTCGAACAGTATTGAATTCAAGACCGTTTGAGCTAGACTGTGGATCACTCCATAACAAGTCTACAACGTCTTTTAAATATTGAAATTCCAAAGAATCTTTTTTCAAATTGGCAGGTCTACAAATCGAACCGTACTTTGTTCTGTCTAATAACTGAATCTTTTTGAGATCAATCTTATCATTTATACCACCGTGTACTACAAAATAACGATGTTTGACTACTTTGTTGTTTATAATAGTACCGAGAGGTAGATTCCTAAACAGTTCATCAAACTTGTTATAAACAGCCGAGCCATATTTTCCGAAATATTTTAAAGTAGCTATCTTAAGACATGGTTTATAATTGGTGTGACTATTTTGAGCTCTGTCCTCGTGGTTGCCTCGATTCAAAAATACTCGAGATGGAAACAATACAAAAGCATAGAATATAGAAAGAATTACTTCGATTTGTTTTTCTCCTCTATCGACCCAATCACCATTGAAAACAAAATAATAATATTTTCCAGGTATATTAAACCGGTTTAGTATTGAGAGTAAATCTTCAAAATGGCCGTGTAGATCACCGACAACGATACATTCATCATTTTCATTTAAAGCAAACTCGCATATATTAGGTAAATTTTTGAGGAGTTTAATCGCTTCATCTACGACTTTGATCGCGTATTTGGCATGAATGAGACGACTTGAACGAAAATCTCTCAGCATTTGTTTGTAATCACTCTCTTCAAATTCTTCACCAAATTTGAGACCATTATAATTTGGTTCAATTTCAATATTTATCTCTTTGGCTTGATTTTCTTCAAGAAAAGTAGCAAACAAATTATCGAATAGTTGAGTCAATTTTATTGATTCTCGTTCCTCTAAAAATTCAAGTTCGTTTAAAATTGTAAACGCAACTTTTTCGTCATCTTCATTCTTCAAATCATCATTAAACGACATTTTCAAACTTCAAGCTCCCTCTTTTTTTTGTTATGAAGATAATTCGAAGCAAAATTTTGAACAACAACAACTAAAATGGAGTTTAATTCAATTAAGATTTATTTTTTCACTTAACGACCGAAATTGAAAGAAATTAAATTTTGAAAAATTCTAAAAGAAAATTTGGTCATTTTTAAGGGGAAAATTTATCTTCATGCTTCAGAGAACAAAACTTGTGTGAATAAATTTTTATTAATTATCAAAAAAATTATACAAATTAAGCTCAATCATAATGGATTGTGTAACCTTGTTCTTCGAGCTCTTGTCGTTTTTTTTTGGCACTTAAAATAACTTGTTTAATAAGACGAGTGTAAAGTTGTTGGGATACAAGTGTATCATCATTTCCCGGTATTGGATAAGTAACTTGACTCGGATCGATATCAGTATCACATACAGCAATTGTAGGTATCATCATTTTAGCAGCTTCATTTAAAGCACCATGAGCTTCGTTTAATTTTTCATGTGTGTGAAAAAATATACACAAATCAGGTAGACGAATAACTGAGCCGAATCGTCGTGTTGAATCAGTAAATGTACCGCTTTTCCACGGCTTACAATGAGAATATTCACCTGCTTCTAAAGCAGTCTGTTCGATTAATGGTATATGTTGACCATATCGAGTTATGAATAGAATAACACCTTTTCGAAATGCAATGTGTGCTATGAAATTTAACGCTTTTTTCATTAGAGGAACTGTTTTTTCTAAGTCTATGATATCAGTGTTTATTCTTGTTCCGAATATAAATTCGCTCATCCATGGACAACGTAGACCATTATGATGTCCGTAGTGACATCTTGCTCTATCAAAATAAATTTTTTACCAAGACTGGTTTATTACAAAAATATTACGTTAAGACTTACTTAAATAAATCTTCTAGTTTAACCAAATCATTAACTTGGAAGAAGTCTTCATGTTTGAGAGGATTGATTACTTTATTTTCTTGAGGTTTTAGGCTAGATTTTGAGTTGCTTTGATTGTTGCCGATCGAATAATGAATGCTGTTGGTAAGTTTAAAAAAGTTTTGGGGTCCATTTGTTGAAACTTTATTCAAAACAAACGGTAAATTTTTAGCAAAATTGAACATTTTGTTGCATAAAAAATTAGCTATTGTAAAAATCCGAATTTAAATTTACTCTTATTTGAATTATATTTCAAAAAAAGCTGGTAAAAAAGGAATGAATTTTTGATATTTAAATTTTTTTTGGGTTTTTGCAAAAAGTTTATGTTTTATTTGATTTTGTCTGATTTTTTTTTTGGCAAGTTTCAAAAATATCAGAAGACCAAAATACCTTGATTTTATCAAATATTGTTTAGGTATTCAGTAGCTCGTTAACTTGTGAGTGTATCTTGTTCAACCTTTCATTTGGAACGATAGAGTAAAATTTTATCTTTTTATTCAGATAATCCTAATGCATGCCTTGTAAATGAAAAACCCTAGAAAAAACAGTAGATTATTAATGAAACCAAGTCCAGTTCAGGGTTAATCAACAGGCTAGTGCCCTTACCTAATTAAATACTGATTAACACTCCATTTATTAATACAACATCTATAAATTAGTTTTTTTCCCTTTATAAAAGATAGGGAAGATTTTTTTTCGATTCTCCATGTTTAAGTATTAGTACATGAGGTTGACCAAATTATTGAAATTATTTATGTCTATTTTCTCCAATCGAAGTAAAAAAAACTTAACATACAGTCCTGGTCATTCCCAGGTTCCTTTCATGAACGTTCATGAACGTTCACATTTAAATTGTTCCCCAACGTTCACCAATGTTCCCAAGTTTTCCCAAAGTTTCCCAAGTTTTCCCAAAGTTTCCCAAGTTTTCCCAAGGTTTCCCAAAATTTCCGAAAGTTTACAAAATTTTATAAAAGTTTCTTTAAAAAATTTTAATTTTTTTAACTTTTTTCGAATGAAATAAGAAAAAAGGGAATTTAGTTTTTCGTAAAAAATTTAAAAAAGTAAAAATAAAAAAAAAAAACTTTTTCAAAAAAATTACAAGTTTTTAATGTTGGCTTATTTTTTTTTCTTCGGGAAAGTTGTAAAGGTAGCTTTTACTCATCCATTGAACCCAAAAGTTTTCCAATATTTAAAGATTGGCGAATGCTTCTAAAGTGAAATAGCCTAATGAGTTGGTTAAGAAAACGAGAGTATACCTAGAAGAGGTCATATTTTAATTTTCTGATTAAATTCCCAATTGATATATTGTAAAATTTATTCAATTGTAAATTTTATTCTTCAAAAGTAATTTCTTTATTCTATATAAGTTTTTTTTTATGCGTCAAACGATTTTTTCCGTTTGCATAAGGATGATATCGAAGTTGAAAAATTATATCATGTTTGAATTATAAAAATTTTTAACGATGCTAAATATTTATGTAAAAAAGTAATTTCTCGAAATTAATTTTACATTTCCTAAGGAGGTTAAACGGACTAACGAAAAAATATCTCATTTTGCAAATTCACTAAATAGTAAAGTTTCGGCAAAAACAACCCAGAAAATTGTTAAGAGATATCACAGGCAAAATTTTTCTTACCCGCATCTTGTATTAAAAATAATCGCTTTTATCTCAATTCTGAGTTTCGGTTGATCTTTAGGTCGTGTCAGTGGTCAATGATCCATCCAAACCTTGTTTTAAATAAACATGATTTGAAAATGTCTTTCTTAAAAAAGACTTTAAGACTTGTTCAGTGAAAAAAAAATCTTGACACTTTTTATTTAGGAAAGGTTGGATCAAAAGCTTCCCAAACAAGAAAACTCTAAAAAAATAATATTAATCGACGTAGAAATAATTGCAATTAATGAATAAGTTTTGAAAAAAAGAGAAACATCATCTCACGAGATTGCAAAAAAGTTGAATCTAAAGTGTAGTGCTAGAACAGTTAAAAGAACCCTCAATCTGGGATTTTCTGAAAACTAGGCTTTTTTAACAATAACTCTTTTTTCACCGTATTCGGTTACACATTAACGCAGTGTTATGCAAGTAGAAACGATAATTTATTTATATCTCCATTAATTCTTAACAAAACACCTAAATTTAATTTTTTGTTGCTTCAAATTATTTTGAAAAAATTTAAAAATTTAAAATTTTTTAAGGTAACTTTTGGAATTTGGGAAACTTTGGGAAAATTTGGGAAACTTTGGGAAAATTTGGGAAAACTTGGGAACATTGGTGAACGTTGGGGAACAATTTAAATGTGAACGTTCATGAACGTTCATGAACGTTCCCAAGAGGAACCTGGGAATGACCAGGACTGTACTGATTATTAATTTCAAAAAGCTAACGTTAAATTTAAGTTTGGAGCTAAATTTATTTGGTTCGAAAAGTATGAATGATTTTTTTAGAGCCTAATGTTTTCCCTTAATTAATAAAAAAAAACAGAAAGAAAAATAACTATAAACTTATTACTCTTTATAAAAATGAAAAATTGGGAAGATTTTGTAAAATCTGTGAGGGCTTTAAACGAAGAAGAGCTTGAATTTAAAAATTTGACTAGTTGAAAACATAGTGATCAAGTTGATAATCAAAGAGAAGTATTAGCTAAATACGCCGAAACAAATTTTCGAGATCGAAAAGTATTTAGTAAAATATTCATTTATTAAATTTTTTTATTAAACATAAAAAATATATTTTAAGCTACATGAATTAATCAGAATGAATACTGGCAAAATTAAAAACTACCTTGGACATGTAGGTAATTACAGTTGTGGTCATTCACGTGTTCCTCTTGTGAACTTTCATGAACTTATGATTTCGAAAAGCTACCATTGATTTATGGGTATCAAATAAAAGCAAGTTTTACAAGCTTTAAGTAGAGCTTTTTAGCTTTCATTTGATACCTTTAAATCAATATTAGCTTTTACAAATCATTAGTTCATGAAAGTTCACAAGAGGAACACGTGAATGACCACAACTGTATATCGAAGAATTAAAAAAGGTTGATTCAAATCGAATTGAAAGTTTGAGACGTACCCTTATTAAAAAAAAGGCCTATTTAAAACAGTATGCGTTTGATAATTACAACATTTCATATTGTGAATTCGACTCAATTACGAAGAAGATAACATTTTAAGCCAGGTCGATTTAACTGTATTTGAAACTAAAAGTTTACTTAACAACGAACCTTTTTTCAGAAATTTTTAAATAATTGTCGACTAGGAAATCTTAATGACGATGATGTCAAATTTATTCAGTCCAGGGTTTGTGGTGTTTGTCATGAGTTATCTGAAGAATGTAAAGATATTTCACGTTCTACAAATTTTTGTAGCTTGCACGTTCAAAGAAAAGAGACTATAAGTTGTATAAACAAATCAAAATCTAAAACTATTAATCCCAAAGTATTTGTTTCTAAAGATGTTGATTCAGTTGGATGTGAGATTTCAGAATACTTTAGACAAAGAATAAAATAAAGTTCAGGGTGCTCTAGAACGTATTTTAGAGCTTTACGAAAATACAAAAGTAATGATTAATAAAAACGTAGAAGTGTCAAGAGGATTAGTGAATGGAGTTGTCGGTAAATATGTTACAAGTAGTGATAGAGTTATGGTTATTCAAACGGCTGATAGACAACTACAGTGATGGCAAAGGTTTTGTAACTGACCGTCAAATGACGTCATTTGATGCCAAATGATGTCAAATGATGTCATTTACAAAATGACGTCATATGACGTCATTTTTTTTTATCTTTAAACGTGTCATTTGACGTCATTTGGCGTCATTTGATGTCAAATGATATCATTTAAAAAATGACGTCAAATGACGTCATTAAGTCAAGTTTTAATTAAAAAAACGTTCATTAAATTCAAAACGTCCACGCTTTCTGAATTTGTTATCTCTGATATTGTTACCGTGTTCTACGACCTAGTAAACCCTAGAAAATCAATTTATTCATGGTGGTAAAAATCAAAAATTTTTCCCATACCCCTTTGCTTTATGCTGCCAAATTTCAATGTGCTTTATTTAGTAAACACGATTGGAAAAAGATATAATTGACGAAAAGATATGTTCTGAAAGCTAAAAAGCTACCATTGACGCTGAGTCCATTGCTAATGCTCAAAAAAGATTACCTAAGTGTTCAATACACGGGTGAAAACGAAAAAAAGAGAATTTTTCGAACAAACCGCATCTCCTCCTAGGGAAGCCACAATATCCAAATCGATGGGCTCAGTCCTCCTATTTGAAAAGATAGAGTGGCTCAAGGTTTATTAATTTTAAATTAAAACCACCTCACCTTAATTGATATTTTAATCATCAAAAAATCCTCTTTCAGTCAATTTTTAAGTAATTTTTTCTAAAAAGTTGAGCTTTCCTTAATCAAAGAAATTAAATGACTAAGATCAATACAAAATCGAATAAAGAAATTCTTAAAGGACTAATATAGTTGGTTTTTAGTATAGCCAAATCCAGAGAACTTCTCCGATGCTAAAGTTTTTCTAAACGAAGAAATTAACAAAAAATCACTCCAACATTCTGGTGATCATTTTTTTTAATGGTAATATTCGGTTACAAACACGTTTCCTTATGGGCTTCTACAACATAAAAGTAAAAGTTTGACAGCACCTCTTTATTCCTCTAAAATACTCACTAAGAGCCTTAGAACGTATAAAAAAGATAACTAGGATACCGATATCGTAAATTACTTAAACTATTTTAGAATGTGTTTACAGACTTTGAGAATAAAGAAAAATCAATTTTATACACTCTAATTTTTTGCGACCATTTTTGATCGGATCTCTCCCATTTCAAAAATTCTGGCTACGCGCTGTTTTTGTATACCAGTGTAGGAAAAAGGCAAACATATTTCATAAAAATTAGAAACGAAAAAGAAGTTGGAATTACCATTTTTTGACTTCAAATTCTCAATCCTCGTATAGAAAAACCCTAGAAAACATATAAATTTATATATTAATCCTTTTAATTTAAAAAAAAAACAGGCTTTTTTGCACCATTTTAAGGGCCTAAAACCGATTTTTCAAATATAAAATATTCACTATCGAATTATATATCTTTTCTACGGTTTTCTAATCGAGAATACCACCATGAATAAATTGATTTTCTAAGGTTTACTAGGTCGTAACAATATCAGAGATAACAAATTCAGAAAGCGTGGAAGTTTTGAATTTAATGAAAGTTTTTCTAATTAAAACTTGACTTAATGACGTCATTTGACGTCATTTTTTAAATGACATCATTTGACATCAAATGACGCCAAATGACGTCAAATGACACGTTTAAAGATAAAAAAAATGACGTCATATGACGTCATTTTGTAAATGACATCATTTGACATCATTTGGCATCAAATGACATCATTTGACGGTCAGTTACAAAATCTTTGCCATCACTGTATTACCGGTTCCAAAATTGAGACAAAAAATCTTTATTAATTTCGACTCGACTCAATTGTATAAAATAAAATTGTAAAAAAGTTTCCTGTGGTCGATGCAACTGCCCAAATGATTCATAAAGCACAAGGAATGACTCTGGATCGATGTCATGTTTCAATTGATCAAAGTATATTTTGCGAGGGATAGGTTTACGTTGCACTTTCAAGGGTGAGTAATTCAACAGATTTACATCTGTCACATTTTGATAAAAACGTTGTCAAGGCTGATCAGCGTGTCATAAAATTAATTGAACATATAAACAAATATAACTCGATGAAAAATATAAAATTCGATAACCCAACTCAAAAATTTAAGAGGAATGAATCCACGTGTATTTTTAATCCAACTTTATTATCTCGTTTATGTAATAAAATTTTAACTGATCCAAACAATATAAACTACAAAGGTTAGTTTATATTATCTTCTAATGTTCAAATGGAAAATTCTAACTTTTTTAAAAGAAATTACAAAGCTCTTTAGCAAAAGCAAAGAATTAAGTTTGAAAAACTTTGAAACTGACGACTATAAACTTTCTTATCAAATCAAATTACAAACAATCAACAAATTTTTTTCGTCAAATGAGGCTTTAGTTAATTAAATATAGAAGTAACAATGTTGAACTTGATACGTTTTATGGTTTATTAGAAAGGTTCGCACCAGAGCGTCTGGAGAGGAGTGTGTTATTTCCGGCTAGTAATGACACAATGGATCCAATAGGTTTTGAAACGAATGGAAGGCGTTGTGTAAAAGACATGTTGGTGAGACGAGAATTTGAGTGGGAAGTGAACACGAAGGTCCCATGTGTTGTGTGCGAAAAAGATGTTTCGGTAATCGATGCAGCTGCTCATGCCGATCTTTGTGGTAGGCACCAGTTTGAAACTTGTGGTGAACATACCACAAAAGAATCTAGTTAGACACACGAGAATTTGTGGTCGTGACAATATTTGTCCAGTTTGTGAAAGGCAAGAAGAAATGGTGAAATTAGTTGAACATCTAAGGGATTGTAACCGTAGAAGTTTTGTTCCGGAATGCGGTATATGTGGAGACCCGAAAGATGATACTCATGAGTGTACGAAATGCCCTATCTGTTTAGAAACTGAAACAGTGAACAAATTGTTTACTATTACACCATGTGGCCATGTTTTATGCAGCCAACGGTGCAAGGATGGCTTGGTGAATTTGGGAAGTGGAAGTTGTCCAGTTTGTAGAGGATTAGTTAGAAAAATAACTACATTAATGTTCTAATTGAGAAGGAAGATAAGTCACAAACAATTATTCAAAAAAAATTTTAATTGATAAAAAAGTAAAAAAAAATAGTAAGAAAGGTTTTTCGATGAAAATTTTAGTGAAAAAAAATATGATGTAATCTCAACGCTAAATTTGAAAGCGTGAAAAAAATTAGCTTAAGAAGGAGTACATGATGTCAAGACAAAAATTTTGTCATGTTAATTTATGTAAGGTTTATTTTTTAAATTTTTTTTGAATGAAATTTATGAAAATCAGGAGACGATTTTAGCCTAAGGGAGGTATGTTGTAGGGTTGTGAATCGAAAAGAATTCTATATATCGATAAATAATATTTTTATCGATAATTAAATAACGAAAAAATAAAAAATTAGATGAAAGTTTTAATTCGAAACAGTTTCGATTAGGAAATGCCAATCGATATTCTTTTTATGGATTTTAAGTTTATATTATCGACTAAATCGAAATGCTTTAATCGAAAGAGTTTATCGAATTGTTATTCGAAAAAGTGAATCGAAAGGGCAAAAAAGTTTTGTATCATAAATTTTCGAAACAAATTTTTAAAAAAAAAGAGTTCTTTTTCGTTTTCATTCAAATAAATAAGTCGTCCAAATTTTTTTTAAATCAAAATTTACGATGTCTGGCTCTAAAGAAAAATCCTCAAAAAGAAAGAGAGTAAAAACTTCTTGAAATTGGAAAAATTTTACGTTAAACAGTTAAACAAATATAAATACTTGTAATTTATGTAATTATAATCATGAACATGATAGTTAAACTACTTATATGGATACCCATTTGATTGATTTGTAGAATTTTTAGAATTTAATGAAAAAACAAAAAAAAAATACAGTCCATTTAAACTTAACCAGCCTTCAAGTCAAGTTTAAGTTCAAGGTTAATCAACAGGCTAGTGCCTTTGCCTAATTATAGACTGATTAACTCTCCATTTATTATTCAATAAAAATAAAAATTATAAATTGAATATAAAAATTATGTTTTCAAAAATAAAAAATTTTAAATTTTAAATTTAATTTATCAAAAATTTTTTTTAAAGTCATTTGCTGTATAATACTGTTGTATAGAGTGCATAATCCAATTGAAAGTGATTATGTAAGAAAAGGCAACAAGTTATAGCGAGACTTATATTTTAATTTATAATTTTATGTTAAAAGGGCACGCGTTGCATTCACGAGAATCACGCGTTGCAATTTATTATTTATTATTCATTTTTTATTCATTTTTGTTTTAGTTTCAATTTTTATTTATTTTTGTTTTTATTTATAATTTTATTTTAATAAAACGTTGAAAACAAATCGTCGTTTTAATCCCAACCCGTCCAACCCTCAACCACGTATACCAAATTGGTGGCAGTGGCGTAAACAAAGAATAAGCTTATTGTGTAATAAGCTTACAGTAAACAATAGACAGTGTTAAGCTAAAGATTTGTTAAACATTGTTAAATTTTGATAAACCGTGTGAGTTGTAAAGTACTGTGACTTGTTTTATTGTTAGAAAGTTTGTGTTTAAAGAAGTGTTTTACAAAGTACTGTGACTTGTTCTATTAATTCAAATTCTATTGTTCAAATTGTTTACAGTGTTAAGAGAGATGTTTCAAAATTTATTTGGTAATCGTACGAGAAACGAGGGTGGGATAAGCTTGTTTCAAGAGAACAGTGAAAAATTTTCAACCAATAGTTTTTTAGTAGATTTTAGTATAAATATCTTTCTAAATTTTGGAAAAATATATCATTCAATTGAGAGAACAACAATGAAAGTTGTTAAATCAACAAAATCAAGCATTTTCCAATTTTCAATAAGCCAACAAAGTATAAGCCGAAAAATGGCAAATAGTGCAATGAGAGCTCCTAGTCTTTTTACAATGGAAACAAATGTGGAGATATGGTTAACAAGGTTTGATAGCTATCTAGAATTGAATAGAGTTTATGGTGACAGAGACAAAATAAATTTAATGGGATCGTTTTTGGACGACACAACGTTTAAGCTTGTAGAGAGTTTAATTCATGAGGAAGCTTACGATGATGTTAAAGAAAAGTTTAGAGGACTGTTTAGTAAACCGGAAACCCCAACTCATGCATATTTGCATACGTTTGTGGGTAGATTTCAAGAAGCAAATGAAAACCTTGTTCAGTATGCAGCAGTGATTAGCGATTTGGGTAGAAGAGCGTTCCCAGATGCGAGACCAAGAGAGTTGTTCAGCTATGGTTAATTTTTGGTAGGCTTACGCAACAGAGAAATTGCGGATAAATTGGCAGTAATGGATATTTATGATTTGGAAATGTTAGTACAGCGAGCGCGAGAACAAGAAAGTATTTTTCTTGGTATAAATGGATTAGCGGATAGAAGCAATCGGATGAATAACAATATATTCGGACAGCGTAACCTCACAAATAGTGAAATAAGGAATTTAGTTACCCCTAAATTAGAACCGTTTGGAATTAATCAACATGCACACACAATGTATACGAATCAACAACCGATTGAAATTCACAGAGCTCAGGATTATAGTTACATGCCGATGAATGTGTCCGGAGCTAGTAATTTTTCTAGATTTCTGAATCAACCGAACGATGGTTCGTACTTGAATAGCCCAACAAGAAACAATTTTGGTTCTTCGAGACAACCAAGAGGTAAATGCTTCAACTGCAACGAAGAAGGACATTTGAGACGCAATTGTCCACACCCACCGAGAAATGTTCATAATGACTATTATAGATTAAATTATGAAACACAGAAAAGCACACCGATACGATCAAACACCATTAATCAAACTCATACGAATAATATGAGTATGAGGAGAAGCCCGTTGAGACCGAACACGAATAATATAAACGAGGAATCAGATGAAACATCATTAGCATACGTTTACGGATACATCGATAATGAGAAAATTGAATGTCTTTTAGACACTGGAAGTAGCAAAACTTTAGTAAGCGAAAGTGTTTGGAATAAAGTAAAGAAAAACAAAGAGTTTAGTAGTGGTGTTAATGGTTCGTTTACAACCGCAAATGGTCAACCACTTGTAGTCAATGGTAAATTTCAAGCAAACTTGCGAGTTGGCGCAAATGAAGTAGAGTTAGATGTTTATGTAGCAAAAAACCTTCAGCATGATTGTTTAGTTGGATTAGATTTTATGGGTAGAGTAGATGGAACTAAAGATAAAATCAAGGAAATATTCAGTGCTTTGGGGGGAGAGGAAGTTCCCAAAAAGAAGGTTAACTGGGCAGTAAACACCATTGATTTTACAAGCGATGAAAAGAAGGCAATGGACGATTTTCTAGACCAGAAAAAAGAAATGTTTGCAGACGAAATGAAAGAGTTAGGCTGTTGTAGTTTTACCACGCATTCAATTGATACACAAGGGAATGCACCAATTAGAGAACAGCCTCGACGTTTGCCGCATCATATGAAAGAAGAGATCAAAAAACAACTAGACGAATTGATAGAAGCAGAAATCATCGAACCAAGCAGTTCAGATTGGGCCGCACCGTTAGTTCCAGTCCGTAAGAAAAATGGAAAAATTAGACTTTGTATCGATTATCGAGAATTAAATAAAGTCACAAAGAAAGATGCGTATCCGATCCTGAGACTAGACGAAACCACAGACAAATTCTACGATATTAAAGTTTTCTCGACATTAGACATGGCAAGTGGTTATAATCAAGTCAAAATGTCGGAAAAAGATAAAGAAAAAACAGCAATTACCACTCCGTTTGGATTGTTTCAATTTAAAAGAATGCCATTTGGATTGACAAATGCACCCGCAACGTTTCAAAGAATGGTTGACAAAGTTTTGACCGATTTGGTAGGTAGATTTTGTCTTGTCTACCTCGACGATATAATTGTGTATTCGAAAACCGTAGGAGAACACATTGAGCATTTAGACCAAGTTTTTAATCGATTGAAGCAAGCATCCTTGAAGTTAAATAGAGAAAAATGTTATTTTATGAAACAAGAAGTTATTTATTTAGGACATGTTGTAAATAGTGATGGTTTATTACCGTGTGAAGATAAAGTCGCAGCAATTAAAGCGTTTCCAACTCCGAAAACAATTAAACAGTTACAAAGTTTTCTTGGGCTAAGTGGTTACTATCGAAGATTTATAAAAGGTTATGCCAAGATAGCACTTCCGTTATACAGAGCTACTCGGAAAGGTCAAAAATTTACATGGAATGAAAAATGCCAAGTAGCGTTTGATGAGTTAAAGAATATCTTAACATCAAAAGATTTTTTGATATTCCCAGATTTCACCAGTATGTTCAAACTCGAGACCGATGCAAGTGATGAAGGTTTAAGGTGCTGTTTTATCTCAATACAGAGATGGTGAATGGAGACCAATTGCTTATTGGAGTAGAAAACTAAGCGCAGCTGAGAAAAATTATTCAACAACAGAGAAAGAAGCCTTAGCAATTGTTGAATCTACTGAACATTTTAGAGTTTATTTATATGGACAAGAATTTTTAATTTGTAGCGATCACCAACCGTTAAAATGGATGATGAATATTAAAGAACCTCAACCGAGAGTTGCAAGATGGATAATGAAACTTGGTGAATACAGATTTCAAATAGATTACAGGCCAGGTAAAATTAATGGCAATGCTGATGGGTTATCACGATGGCCGATGGGAAGTGCTGAAGTCGAGGATGAAAAAAATGATAAAAACGAAGGTATAATAGAAAGCATACCTGGTGTAAATTCAATCATTTTTATGGATCATTTACCAAATCCACAACTCGATGATAAAGATTAGGGTTGTGAATCGAAAAGAATTCTATATATCGATAAATAATTGCGAGGAACGAGCGGTCGTGACGAGCTGATTAACCAGACAAGACCGTTCGGTTTTGGACTGATTAAATCTGATTGGCTCGGAAACCCAACTAATCGATTGGCTAATAACAAAAAATTAGAATCGAAACCCAACTAATTGATTGGTTTTTGAGAAAAAATCTAGAAATATAATCGGCTAACCATTCCATAATTTAACATAATTGACAATTCAATTTAAAAAAACGGACGATAAGAAAAAAAAAGATAATTGAAACTTTTTCTCACGATAAAGAAAATTGTTTGTTTAATTGATGAGCGTGAATTAAGAATAATTTCAAAGAAGAACAGTAGAATATTTTATTGAATAGTTGGCTATTATTTTTTTTTCAATATTAACCGAAACAAAAAATCAAGTTTTTGTTTTTTTATTCATTTACAATTAAGAAGGAACAACTTTGATGTCTTTTTTATCTATTTTAGAAAATAGGCCATGCCTTCCCAACTAAATAAGGCCATGCCTTCCATACTAAACAGGCCATGCCTTCCATACTAAACAGGGCATGTCTTCCATACTAAATACGACGATGTATTTCCTTTCTATTTGGGAACCGAACTTAAATACTGTTCCAAAAGACTTAACCAAAACCAAATATGATCATGTAAGCAAAGTGAATTAAATATAGCCCACCTTTCGAAGAAAACGACTAGAAATAGGGCTTTATATTGAAGAAAATATCGAAGGTATTGTTTTCAAGCTTTACTTTCTACTAAGCCGATATGTAATAATTGAGAAAAAAAATTCTTTTAATTTTTAGATAGATGTACTTTTATAAAGTATTTTTAACTAACGTTTCGTTACTCGCATATTAAAAGCTCTGCTTCGAGTATTTTATTTTTATCGATAATTAAATAACGAAAAAATAAAAAATTAGATGAAAGTTATTGTTTTGATTATTGTCTGTCGAAATTTTGCATCCGCATTGTTTCGAGAAGTCCTAGATTTGCTGGATGTTCACAAATTGCGTACTACACCGTAACATCCTCAGTGTGATGGTCAAACCGAAAGATTTAATCGAACGTTAATTTCGATGTTGAAAACATTCGTTAATGAGAGTGGTGATAATTGGGACATACTCTTGAATCAAATAGCATTTGCGTAACGAACTTCAATTCATCGTATGACTGGTCAAACTTCGTTTGAAATGGTTTATGGAAGACAACCAAAATTACCGATCGATTTATTTTTCCCAGTTGATGAGAATCCAATTGAAATAGGTCATGGTGAATACGTGACACAGCTAAAAGAGAGATTAGCTCTTGTTTTTGATGTAGTACGATCGAATAACGACGTAAAAATTGAAAAAACAAAGATTTCACATGATCGCAATGTGAGACCTGCGAGTTACAATGTCGGTGAAAAAGTTTGGCTAATAAATTCAGAACGTAAAAAAGGACAAAGTCCTAAATTAGCCAAAGCATGGAAAGGTCCGTTCGAAGTTATTGAAAAACTTGGCCCTGTGAATTATAAGATTAAAGCCGTAAATGGTAAAAAACGAGTAATTGTACACCTTAACAGATTAAAGAGATGTTTTATGGTTGTGGAGGAAGATCCATTAGTTGAACCCCAAAGTCAAGCGGACGATTTAACTGTTGTCGAAGCACCGATTGAAGTTTTAGAATCAACACAGTTGGACAGTGAAGATTTACCAAGCTGTGAAGCGGAAAATGAGCCCGAAAAAGATGTTGAAAATTTGGATTTAGACTTAGAAGAAAGACCGGAGTTAGCAGAACAAACACGAGTCTCAGAACGGCCGAAAAATAAACGTGGCCGCCCGAGAAAAGGATCAAGAGTCTCAAGCCACGTTAACTAGACGCGCCGTATTCAGCCGACACGTCAAGCGAAACGTTTTTAATCCAGCTATCAATCTAAAAAAAAAAAAAAATAAAAAAAAAAACAAAAAAAAATTTTTTTATAACGTGTAAATAAGTGAAGGATGTTAGTAAAGAGAAGAAAAATTGTGTAGTGTAAACTGCAGTTACAAAAACTGAAGAGCGAACTTGGATTTACAAACCACGTTAAATCTAAAAAAAAATTTTTTATTAAACAATTGTTACAAAAACAAAAAGAGAGAAAATTTTTCAGTATCAATATGAATGCGCAAGAAACCGTAACGCGTGCTTTGGAAGGATGGGCCACCAAGTGTAGCCAAGGTAGGACACACATGAATGGTCGTAGCCTGATGAATAGTTTGTCTAGGAGAGTGTTGAACGTTGAAGTAACTTGGAGGACTGAAAAGAAGGAGGTACACAGACGTAAAGGATACAAATCCCAGTGTTTCCTCCTTGGAAGTACTACATGCTGGCATGGGAGCCGAATTATCGCATTACAAAATGCCGGGTGGAGAATGATACAACGGGTGTATCAGTCGAATAATGTAGGCTTCGAAACATATAACGACCTACTCGAAAGGTTCGCACCTGAGCGTTTAGAAAGGAATTTAACGTGCCCGGGTTGCAACGAGTCAATGGACCCGGAAGGTTTCGAGATGCATGGGAGAAGATGTAGTAGGGACAGGATGGTCAGACGTGAGCAAGAGTGGGAAGTAAATACCAGAGTCCCATGTGTAGTTTGCAGACAAGATGTCTCACTGGTCGATGTAAGGACTCATGCTGATGTCTGTGAGTCACGCAGGTGTGAGACATGTGGGGAAAATATAATGCAAGGTGCAGGCCTGTCGGATTGGCATTATTAATGCATTAAATAATGCATTGTTCTTGAATTTTCAATAATGCTAGACAATGCATTAATTTTACCCAAACAATTAAGAAACAATGCATTGTTTTTTTTTAAAGTTAATGATAATTCAAAATTAGCATTGATTTTTAATTATTTTAAGACTTGCTCATGGTCCAAAAAACGAAGCAGGTAAGCATTTTTTCTCCAAAAATAAGAACCTTGCAACATTAAATGTAACCATAATTTATAAATTTTTGTCTACAAACCCTTAGAGAAAAGATTTTCAAAAAAAAATGCCAATTTTTTCTTCTCACCATACAGACAGATTTAATGCTAAAACAATGCATTAATTTTTGGAAACAATGCTAAATAATGCATTGATTTTAAAATTCTGAATTAATGATAATGCTAATTAATGCTGAAAATTCAAATTAATGCTAAAATAATGCATTAAAATTACAAATTAATTCAACAGGCCTGGCAAGGTGACCTGGTTAGACACACAAGGCTTTGCAGTCGTGACACGATTTGCCCGGTGTTTGATCAACATGTGGAGATGGCGAACTTAGTGGAGCACTTAAGAACATGCAACTTAAGAAGAAGTTTGCCTGAGTGTGGTCTCTGTGGAGAACCGAAGGAAGAAACCCACGAATGCATGAAATGCCTCATTTGCTTGGAAACTCAACTAGTGAACAAATGGTTCGTTATGACACCATGTGGCCATGCTTTGTGTAGCCAACGATGCAAAGATAACTTGGTGAATATGGGAAATATTGGAATGTGTCCAGTGTGTAGGGGAGCAGTAAGGGAAGTCGTTAAATTAAAGCCCTAATTGAAGTAAGAATTAACGTGATAGAAGTTTAATTTTTTTTAAAAAAAAAAAAGTACCAAAAAAAAAAAAAAATAATTAAGAGATTGAAATAAAGAGAAAATATGATGTAATCTCAACGAGAATATGAAAGCGTGAGAAATTTGGCTTAAATAAGATGTACATGATGTCAAGACAAAAATTTTGTCATCATGTTAATTTATGATAGGGTTTATTTTTATGTAATTTATGAAATCAGGGGACGATTTTGTCCTAAGGGGGGAGGTATGTTGTATAGAGTGCATAATCCAATTGAAAGTGATTATGTAAGAAAAGGCAACAAGTTATAGCGGGACTTATATTTTAATTTATAATTTTATGTTAAAAGGGCACGCGTTGCATTCACGAGAATCACGCGTTGCAATTTATTATTTATTATTCATTTTTTATTCATTTTTGTTTTAGTTTCAATTTTTATTTATTTTTGTTTTTATTTATAATTTTATTTTAATAAAACGTTGAAAACAAATCGTCGTTCGTCGTTTTAATCCCAACCCGTCCAACCCTCAACCACGTATACCAAAATACATCACCAGATATTCGACCTTCCCAAACTTCATCTGATTTGCTGCCATCGTCATCTATGACTGACTGGACACACAAACGATTGCTGCTCAACAAAGCAGCGGGTTTCGTATGAGTGCGGATGTTTTTTAAGTATTTTTCAAATTTAACTTTAGGAAACTCACTTTCAATGATCATGATATGGGTACCAAACGAAAGTTCTTGACGATAGGAACATTATTATACTATCAGTTTAAATATTGATCTCAAAATCAAAGTTTTAAACACGTATGTGCTTTTATCAGGTATCCATATTTTTAACTCTTTTTTTTTAATCGAATTTTTTACATTATCGAAACCATGAATCGACAGTAATTATCGAACAAAGTAATCGAATAAATAGATCGAAATCAATAGAATTTTTCTTTAATATTTAAATTTATCGATTTAAATCTCCCGAAAATGAATCGAAACAGGAATAACGGTTCGAAAAATGATTAGTTTTCGATTTGTTCATTTCGATTAACTCAAATTCTAATCGATAGGCTTTTAAACGATATTTATCGATAAATGGCTTAGCGATTCACAACCCTAGTATGTTGTATGAAGAGCATAATCTACTGAAAAGATTATGTTAATGAAAAGGCTACAAGTTTTTAAGTGAGAGTTCAAAAAAGGAAATTGAGATTTGACAATGAATTTGACACTCCTGGATTAAACTGAAAAGAAAGAGTTACCTTTTTTAACATGGAGTTAAAACTGAATAAACTAAAAGATTATTCGTTTATAAAATTTTAAACGATCTCTTAAAAGTTGACTTTAGTCTAAATTGAAGTTCTTAAACTTTTTTTTATATATTTTTTGAAAATCTAATTTAGAATGATAGAAAACGTTTAGACTTTTTATTCTCTTTTTTTATTCTATTTTTTAATTTTCTTTTTTTTAAATACAATTGTCAATGTAACTTTAAATTCAATAAAATAATAATTATAATGGGAATATTTTATTTGATTGGAAATCTGCCAAATATGATTGGATCTATTTTAAATACAATATTCTATGCACCGACGAGTTTTGAATTTGAGCTAAGAACTTACATAATTGTTAGCAATATTATATTTTTAATAACAAAGACTCAGACTCGAGTCCTAAGATGACTCATAAATTTCTTAAACTGATTATAGCCTGAAACAAAACGAGTCAAAAAAATAGGGTCAAAAACATTTTAGATCCAGGCCTCAAAAACCGTTTTTCCACTTTTAACCTGGGGATATTTGCGAGCGTTTACGGTGTTTGTAGAGCGTGAGGGTAAGAGACATAGATTTTGTCCATTTAAAATTTTTTAATTTCTGTAACAGTTGACCTAGACTCGGCTCAAAATGCTTCAGAAGCTATGAGTAGATAAACCGGCGTCGACGGCCAATCCAAATAACGGCCGTGATAAACAGGTGTGTTTGTAGCTTTTCTATAAGCTTGTCACAGTCTTGCCCTCTATCTCAAAAGCCCCGAGTTCTCAGGGCCTCACAAATTTATCCTGTCCCAAAAGGTCTCAAGAATCCCTCAAACGGAGGCACAAACACATGGAACTGAATGGCAAAAAGGTCAAAAAGACGAAAAAGAGAGGGGGACAGTCTAATAAACCAAAATTCTAAGTCCTCAAAAAAGCTTCATTTTTTCAAGCGAAACCCAGTTGAGATTTTTAGCTCTTCTTGGCGATAGGTGCCCGTTTTTAGTCTTTTAGTACATTAAATTGCAAATAAAATATTGAAGACTGACTTCCTCTTAAAGTTAGTGGCTTAAAGGTTGGTGGATCAGTAAATATCGAGTTTTTTTTCATTAGGCTTAAATGTTGAGTTTTTATCGACAATCATTGTAAAATATCGATATGGAATTTCATGCCTGCTGATTATTCAGACGTCCTCAAATCAAACGGATAGAAAGTTTAAATTTACAAGAAACGAAATCAAAGGATGAAAAGCTCGACAGATTATGATGACATCAATCATAACTGGATCTGATTAATTAAAGCATGAAAACTAAGTTTATTTTAAATTAAAAATATCAAAAAAGATCAAATTTTAATAATCAGCAGATGACGAAACTTTTTCCAATTTATATTTAGTATCATCATCGTCACCAGCAAATCTACTCATATTTATTCTGGAACCTAAATTATTCAAAGGATCCAAATTGTATTTCATATTAACAACTATTTTATTTTTTGTTTCATATTTTTGAATTCTTTCTTTAACCAATGAACTTGATTTTGAACTTGATGAAGATAACAATGAATCACTTTCGAGCGTTGATAGATTACTTGAAGCCACACTTGATTGATTTGACTTTATCGAATTTATAATCGGACCTTGGTATTCAAGTCTTGAGTTTTTATCATAATTGCTCATATTATTCACACTCTTAGTGCTCTTTACAGTTTTAATAGTAAAATCCGAATCAATTGACTCTCGATTTGTTTGCTTTGACCCTATACTATCCAATGATTTTGAAAGTGTCATTCCACCCAAAGAACTGTAATCAATATCGTTCAAATTTAATTCAGTTTGACTTTTTTTCAATGTTTTAGAAACTAATGGTTCAATAAGTTCAGAATTTTCTGTTCGTATTTCAAAAGAGTCTCTGTCCAATTCATTAGAACCCTGGTCCAATTCACCAGTTCTAATTTGTACAGTTGGAACAAACAAGTTATATCTTATTTTACTTGGTTTATTTTCAAGATTTACACTTGAAAGAGCTTGATCTAACAAATCTAATCTATTACTCGATATCGCTCGGACTAAAGTATTTACTGTTTCATTGACTGTTTCAAGTTTTTCTTTAACTTGAACTAAAACATCAGAGACATTTTCTTTTGATTCAACTTTTGAATTTTCACTTATAGCCTCTTGATTTTGATCTGGTTTTGGTGTTGTCCATACAGAGTCATTTTCAAAAGGATTTTCACCTTCTTTTAAATGGATTGTTATATTATCAGATGTAAGAACAGAATTATTCATCGAATTATTTGATAGATTAGTCAAGCCACTCTGAGTCTGTTTAACGCTTATGTTAGAATTCAATGATTTATTTTGATCTGGCTTCATGGTAGTCCAGATTGAATCATTTTCGAACGGTTGTTCCCCTTCTTTTAAGTAAATGGTTATATTACCCGCTGTTAATGCTGAACTATTATTCGACAAAGATTTACTTATCATACTTGGAGACACCGAAAGATTTTCAACAGATTTTACTGGACTTTTTGAAATTACGGATTTATTTTCATAAGGTTTTTCAGCTTCCGTTAAATAAGGTTTTTCTTCAATCTTTATTGAAGAATTTCCAATACTAGTATTCGATAAACTTTTCGTTTGAATCGACAAAGCTTGACTATTATCATCCTGAACCAGGTTTAATTGAGAACGTTGTAAATTATTGTCGGAATTAGTACTCCACAAAGTAGTCTCATGGGAGCTTCTTATATCATTCGCAATGTAACTCGGATTAGTGTTTGATTGAGCTGCAGAACTTTGATAACTATCAGCTACAGATGAATTAAAACTAGCTTCAGATTGTTGTAATTTAGGAATCACTCGAACTTCTTCAATTTTAGAATTTTCTGTTTCATCTTCAATTATAACTTTAACATGACTCGAAGGTTTTTGTGCGAGTCTAGTCACATGTTGAATGTTGCTCGATGTCGCATTAACAATTTCAGTTTGTGTATTGGGAATTTGAACCGGTGGTGACTTTTTTTTATTCGCTGTGACAAAGTTAACAATAACTTCATTATTTTCCGATTGATCTTCTTCATTTCGAAGTACATTTAAACCACCTTTTAAATAAACATTTATAGTATCATTTCGATTGAGTACATTTCGTTTTGAACAAAGTATAAGTGTAACAAAATAGGCTATTATTAGTACTAAGAAAGCAACACATATAGCCAGAACAATTATAGCGTATGAGTTTATTGAAGGTTCAATTGTGTACAACCTTTTAAGAAGTTAAGTTAAAACATTTTAAAAAAATTTTAGATAATGTAATTACGTTGTTAATACAGAAACATTTGATCTAGGATCATAAACTTTAATTAAATTATCGGTTTTGTCGACCATTTCAATTAAAAATGTATTATTCAAAACAAACAGTTTATTTTGAAATTTCTTAGTTAAACTCAAATCAAAATAAAATCTTTATAGAAACCATTTAATATTGAACAGTTACTTGGTGAAATATTTTATGGTGATTACACTTTACTATTGAGTATTATAATTAATTTCATTTTTTTTTATTTTAAAATTTTATTTTTTAAGATTTTTAAAATTAATCATAGTAACTAATTTTTGGCAATTTTTTTTTTCTAATTTTAAATTTTTGGTTACCATTGGCATTTTTTTTGTTCAAAATTCTTGTTAATCGATTAGTTCAGCTTATCTTTTCAACGTTTTTACGTGAGTTTTCGGTTTAAAAAGGCTAAAAAATTGAGCTTTTTAAAAATCTCTATCAATGAATTTTAAGTGGTTGTCTAAGAAAACTTCAATTACAAAAACTTTAATCGACTTTTGTGAAAAATTAACCGAAGGTGAACGGAACTGCAGCATTACGGGGGTCATTTACAAAACTTACACTTACAAAAAATAAAATTTACTTACCATTTTATGTATTAACGTGATTATTCGATTTTAGTGATATCTGTCAATAACTATCGAATGGTGATTTTCATTATGCTTTAGTGACATATCATTAGTTAAGAAATAACATTAGTTAACCCTCAACCCTGTGGATACTTTAAATTAGTTACGCTCTCACTCTCTTTCTCTTTTATACCCTTTTTCATATCCTTGTACGAGTAAAAATCAAATATCTAAAAAATTATGTTTCTAAAGGAAAGTTTTGAAAAAAAACATCCCTCAACTTATTGTTAATGATGCTTTTTTCGCATATCAAAAACGTTTTGATGTTGTTTATTATTTTTTATCGTTTGAGTCTGGGTCTATTCATATTTTAAATCAACGACATGAAAATAAATTAATGTTGAATAGCCATTTTAAAAGTGAAAGAAATGATATGAATTTTTTTTTTTGAGAAATAAGTTGGACTCGATTACTTGGTTCCAGTTTTGAAACCTCCGTTCTCGAAGTAAGCTCCAGAGTTAGGAACGAAACGATTAACGACAAAATCTCGCGTCAGATGAAAATACTTGATTGAATTTTTTTATATTTTTCCATATACGAAGTCGGATTAGGAAGGGTGGTATTAGGTTGCGGAAAACTTGGTTTAAAATTATTCATAAAAAAAATTAAAAAAAATCTTTTTTATGTTAACAGAATAAATGACTTAGCAAAACCGCTTGTGTGAAAAAAATAAGGGTTCCAAAAGGGGCAATTTAGCAAGCGTAGTGATCGGCTCAAAAAAAACAAAAATAATCAACACATTTAGACTAATTTGGATAGCCGTGACACAAAAATATTTTGACTTGGATATTTTTGGAAAAAAGTATTTGACGCATAAAAAAAAATTAAAATCGCATATGAAATTTTAATTTAAAGCATAAAGAAATTTTTTAAAACTACTCAGGATCCAAACGAAATTTGAAGACAGAATAACAATCCAGTGTTAGGACAGTGGTCTTTCTTGGCAACCAACAAATTCCATTAGATGTTCGGTTTCCTATCTAAGTAAAAAGCTTATTGACCATTTTTGAATTTCATTATAATTTGGGCAAGAAATTAATTTTTTTAGCCTAAAAAATAGAGTTTTCTGTAAAGTTTTTTACCTAGATGGATAGCTTTAACACCAATCTGTTACTAGGCGAAAGTTTTTTCATAGACCTTGATTCGAAGTCTGTAATTTTTTGAAAATAAAAATTTTCATATGCTATAGTTACACAAATTATATGCTGTACTTTTTTTATTTTATGCGATAATTTTTATTTTTATGCGTCAAACACCCTCGTCCTATACTATAGTTAAGCTTATAATCTTAAGCCGATCACACACGAGTAAGGGGACAAGTCTCACTAATCCGTGCGCTTTTTTCTCTCATCTTACACGCACAACTTTTTCATTCATGTCACATGTCACTATCGTTGACACAAAATTTCGTAAAAAACGTGATTTTTTGGTTATTTTTGGTTATAGTGACATGTCACTAAAATCGTGTAATTACTTTATTTTTCCAGGTTGGATTGAAAAATGCATGACACAAAAGCATTTTGTTGAAACAGTCTAACATTACATAGTCTTAAAAATCAGAAGATATCAATTTATTAGAAAAATTAAAGGGTTTTTAGTGCGTACCGTAATCCCCCGCACAATCCCCCCTCCCCAATGCACGTTATTAGCATTAAAATGGGAATATTTGACAAGAAAAAAAATGTCTTACTTCTCACAGTTAAGTTAAAACTATTTGCTTATATCATTTTTGTAAAAATTGAACTTTTTCGAAAACGGAAACAAAGGGTCTAAACCTGACTTCCCCCATGGGGGGCCTTGCGGGGGATTACGGTAGGTCACGAATTTCAAGTCTAAAGTCTAAAATTCTTATTGCTTATAGATTTTGAAATAAGTGCATTTTGGGTTATTTTTTAAATCAATTTTTATAATCCCCAATACTTGAGACAAGAAAAAATGTTTGAGTGCTCACAATAAAGTTAAAACTAGTTGCTAATATCTTCTTTTTAAAAATTGAATTTATTCGAGAACAGAAACTGAGGGTCTAAACATGTTTCTCTTCATGAGCAGAACTTTTGGCTCAAGCAATGTAATCAACGGTCCAAGAAAATCACAAGATTACCATGTTTTTGTTGTCATAAAAAATTATAAATTCCACTCTTACCTCTCAACCACAAATTCATTCTTTCACAAATGAGCATTTTTTTTTCGTTTTAAAATTAAACTTTTGATAAAAACGGTATACGATAAAATTTCCCCCTGTAGAATTTTCCCCCTTAAAATTTCCCCCGTAAAAACTTTCATATGACCATTGGTTTTATAATTTTTATAAGAACCTCTTTGAAAAGTAATTTAAAACTCGGTTAGATTCATAGGTCATAAATCATCATCTCTTAACATGCTATGCACGACTTGGGTCGAGTATAATATCTGCAGTGTGATGGTGCGTTTCGAGTATTAGTCACACAACTCGGATAAGTCGCTACATTTGTAGATATAACCTATGGCTTCTGACTTAGGAGAGAATAAATAATCTCAAAAAAAAAAATAAGTTTTTCATTTTTGCATGTATTTTCTTAAATACGTGCATTAGCTAACCGAAAGGTCTCCTTTTAATAAGTGGTATCAGACAGTCCTAACCTGAATATCTTTTAACTATCATAAAAACTGAAAGTTCATTTACTGATGGACACTTTAGTTTAAAATGTTTTTTTAGAGTATTTTAGCACGGATTATATTTACATAAAACAGTGTCGTATCAAGCTTTGATTGACTTGTAACGAATTATATTAAAAAAATTTAATCTTAACAAAAGAGGCTTTAAAAATATGAATGTAAAACATATATCCTTCAGGTTTGTTTTGAAATTTTAAATTTTAAGGATTTTTGCTTAACGAGATGAATAAGATGGACTTGAAAGGAGTTCAAAATTTAAATTAAATATTTTATTTTTTATTAAAAGAAATAAGATAAATATAAATAAAACAAAAGGATTATAACCACTGAGTTCAATTAATTTAAGTTTTTGAAACAACAACAAAAAAATAATAACATATTTTACCTTTTTTAAAATTTATTTTCAAAAAATTTTAGCCTAGCCTAGATTTTTTTGTTCACGAAAAGAAGTCTTTTCACATAAATGAATATTCTAAGAATCGAAAAACATAAATAATGACCGGATAAACCTCGATTTGCTATTGGCAGTCGAAATTTATCAATCTTTCAAATCGATTAAAAAGTTAAAGTAAATTAGTAGTAGTAGTACTGCAGTAGACGATTGTCTACACTAACGCTAATCGCGTTTGACCCTAAAAGAGGCGTAGTAGTCCCTTATTTGAACCATTCCAAAAAATTCTTTATCAACAATTGATTTAAAATCATTGACTGACTCATTGAATCTTTGCATTCCATACTTCAACTGCTCTGTTGGTCAAAAAATTGTAGAGATACAATTTTGTACGATTTATTCCTCTCACCAACTTAATTTCTTCGAGATTGTGGACTATTTTGAACATTTAAACCAGATCACCTCTTAAACGTCTTTCTTCAAGGCTCGATAATTTGAAAATCCTGAGTCTTTCTCCATATGGTTTTGCTTCAATCGACTTCAATTTTTCCGTTGAATCCTTTCGAGAACACTAATGTCTGTTTTAAATATAGAGCACCAAGTACTTACCGCATACTCCAGGTGAGATCTAACCAGAGCCGTATACAGCGGGATAATTGTATCTCGTTCAAGGTATGAAAACGAATTCTTAATTTGAACCAGAACACTGTTCGCCTTCGCAGCAGCAACTGAACATTGTTTGTTTCACTTAAGATCATTTGACACGAATAACCCAAGGTCTTTTTCCTGACTCATTTCATTAACTCTATGCAAACGGTTTGCATCCATCATATCATAATCATGATTAGGTCGGTTTCTACCAAAATACATTGTTTAACATTTTGTTTAGTTCAGCTTCCTCGACCATGTCTACTCCATTCCGTTAGTATTCGAAAATCATTCTCAAGCTCTATCGACCTTTCCGAATCCCTATTTATAATTCCAATTATTTTCAAGTCATCAGCGTACGATAGACAGGGACTTTGAAGTGTTTCCAAAAGATCATTTATATAAATTACAAAGAGAATTGGACCGAGAACCGATACTTGTGGAACCCCACTCATTACTGGCTCCCAGTCTGATACGACTTCTCCAAGTACAATGCGTTGCTTTAAGTTATTTAAAATTAATAAAACTGCTTAAAGTTATTTAAAATTAATAAGTTGTAAGGCAAACCCTTTTTAAAATTATATCTAAAAAAAATATTTTACAAAACTTTTGTTCAAAAAACGGGTCAAAAAGTTTTTTCATAAATGTTAACTTTTTGAGTCCCTTTTTCTTAGAACAGTTTTTTTTATTTTAAGAAACGTTCAAATCATTTTTTTCTATAAATATCTTTATTTCGAAGGTAAATTTTAAACTAAAAGTCATGACATGAGCAGGCCTGTCATCAAAACACAAAAAATGGAATTAAATTTACATTCTTAATTCATTAATAATTTACCATTCTAATAGGTCACGGAATAATTTTACGACTATAAAATATTTTCCATAGACATTTCAATCATCATAATCTTCAACGATTACAACTGATAGCTTAAAACTTTAAATTAGAATTTATTTATAGTCAAAACGCTAAAATTCCTACATATATTAAGTATATATATAAGTTTATAAAGATTTTTCATTCGATTTCGAATATTTCGAAAAATTTTGAAAGATCTTCTCCAAAAATAACTGAAGATTAGAAAAGCAAAAAAAAATAATTATTTTAACTGAGGCAAGATGATGGAAGAGTAGTCTAGAAAAGGAGTGCGCTAATGATTGAATTATTAATAAAAATGAAAGAAAAAAATATACAGTGGTTCTCGCGAAAATGTAACGTTCCGAGAAAGGATCCCCTTTCTTACCTGGAACGGAACGGAACCCTTTTTTTGAACAAAGCCCTGCCTTGAACGGAACGAAAAACTTTTAAATCACCGTTCCGTTCTTGTAACGGCTGTAATCGAAATGTTACAACTTTAGGGACAGTAAAGAAATGTGCTTGCGGTTAAAAGGATGGAAAAACTGGAAGAGTAGACAAATTGAGTCACTTTACGAGGTGTACCGTCAAATAAGGCACAGCCTTTAGGCGAATAAGATAGACATCTATTATTTACAATTTTATAATAAAAAATAAAATAAGAAAATAAATAGTATTTAAATTCAATTTTTTTTTCAAAATTCCAATCGTTCCCATCAACGAAATTTGATGATCTCGTAAAGCTGCTCCCGGAGACTTTGGGTTTTATTTTCTCTTTGAATGTTTCCTTGATTGCCTTGATCGTGGTGTTTATTTTCTTCGTCGCTTCAAGCTCTGCATCATTGATGTATTTTGACACCCTGCAAATAGATTTAAGCTCTTCAATCGTTCCTATTTCTTCATCGAATATGTGCTCAGTACAATTCCAATGTCTTTTTATCCCGTTCTCTTGGATTAACTCATTCACAAGCTTTCTGGTCAAATCATTTCCTGTAAGTCGAATCATGAACTCGGATTTTTGGTTTTCAATAAATGTTTTTGTATCCGTGATATTAAGTGCAATTAAAAGATTAATGGTTCTGCACCGATTAGGTATACCGAGCATTGTTTTTACCGTTTTTCCTTCGGTTTGTCTTAAATCGTTTAGTTCCGTTTTTGTTAGATTGATTGTTTCCATGTCATACATCAGGACATCAGGACTAAAAAGAGATTAATAGTTAATTAGATAATTGTTTGTTCTAAATAAGCCTCTACTTTTCTTCTGAAGGGAAGATCCAACCTAAGATTTTCACAAAGCATTCGATAGTATATAACTTGTACTATTTAAAAATCGATTTTAATACGTGAACTCATATAACTAACTTGCCCCTGAAAGCTCATTTGGATGACGCTATTAAGTACATATGCGTTTTTGATTAGGATATTTTAAAATTGCTTTTTTAATGCATGCTTTTTTGACACTGTTTTTTCAACACAGCGATTTTGAAACTTTTTATTTCATTGGCTGCTATTTTAACATTGCGCTTATGATAATTTTATTTTGCTAATTGATAATTTAGCATAGTGTCGAGTCTGATGGAGAATAAGGTATTTTTGGAAAAGTTTAAAAATTGAAAAAATAAATGGATACTTATAGACGCTTTCTATAATGGCATGTCGAAAAAAATCCGATAGCGACAGATCACTAAATTCGAATTTTGCAGCCAATCAGCTTCATTTGAGCCTAAAAAGAAAGTCCCGGTTTAAAGATTCAATTCACTTTTACTTGATGAACTTTCATGAAGATTTTTGAAAATTTAGTGAATGTTCATTTTTAGATGTTTTGAATGACAAGGGTTGTTGCTGTAAATTACATTTAAGCGGAATAATAATCGAATTAGACCAAAATTAATTTTTTTGAAATTATGTCGGCAAAATGGGACTTTTCGGGTAACAAAAAGTACAAAAAACTTTCAAATCACAAAGCTGTCAAAAATCACGCGATCTTATTTGCCCATGGCACTCTTTTTTTATTTTGAGGGTCAAATGCATTTAAAATAAAAACCTACAGTCAGTCTCTTTATTCCTTGCATCTGCAAAGACCTAAACCGAAGGATCGACGACGTCAATCAAGTTTTGGAATTCTTTATAAGACAAATAAAATGACTAAGGATTTACGAGTATTATTATACGCATAGATATAGATCACGATATACGAAAATATTCCAGAGCTAAATATTTTTTTTTCTTAGATTATGTTGATTATGTTTTTATATCCCTTG
The DNA here is from genome assembly GCA_022207745.1 of Brachionus rubens. Taxonomy (NCBI): domain Eukaryota; kingdom Metazoa; phylum Rotifera; class Eurotatoria; order Ploima; family Brachionidae; genus Brachionus; species Brachionus rubens. Next base: position 545,877 of record JAJVHD010000009.1, on the reverse strand, counting down.
ATGAAAATGTAAAACTAGTGAACACAAATCTCTAAACTCAAAAAAAATATATAAAAATCCAAACTAATTAGCATTTTAAACTAATTTAGGTCTCTTTCTAGGTTTACTTTTTTAAACTTACCTTTAGCAATAATTTTTGTATTTTGTTTTTTTATGAACACGAAAATCAGGGTTACAACAAAAAAACAAAAGAGAATAAAAGCATAAAAAATTTAAATTTTTCAAACATCATTTTAGAAATCGAGAAAACAAAAAAAAGAAAATTTGAACAGTCGACGAATCATCGAAAACAACGTAGAACAATTATTTTAAATGAATTCGAATGAGTTTAAAATTAATTTTCTTATTAATTTTAAACATTGTAGTTATTAAGAATTTGTATTGTTTTGATCAAACGCCATTCGTCAGCGAGAGACGAGAACATTTTTTAATTACATCAACAACAACACCATTTGATTACGATATTACGGCAGATAATAAATTTGATAGTAAAAATCAACTTGATTGCAAGTCCGACTTGAATTGTTTAGACTCGAATAGTGCTTGTATTAATGGAAGTTGTGTTAGACTTTGTTCGTTTACGGATCCATTAAAATTTAATAAAAATTGTTATTATTTTCATTGCGATTCAAAACAACTTATTACGTCGCTAAACAACAATTCTAGTCCCATTGAGACTAATAGTTATCCTAATTTACCACGTTATTTAAGCAAAAAAAAATGTTCCTGGGTACTTAAAAATTCGAATCGTTCTCAAACGAACAGTTCAACCGATAACAGTTATATACAGTTGAGTATCGATCGATTTTCGACTCAATTCGCAAATGATTATTTATATATATTTGCTGGTGATTCGATCTATTCGCCATTAATCGGTTCATTAAGGTATTTAAAGATTCTTTTTCTTAAATTCGTGTGTGATTAACAAATATTTAACTATTATGAAATAAGGGATTAGAATAGATTTTACTCGAAATTATTAAAAAAAATCATAAACTTAAGATTAAGAGCTATTTCTAAAGTAATACAAAACTTGGCAAAGCTTTGAGGTTTTGGAGATGTCCCTCTCATTTTTATAAAGTTCAACGCCTTGCTGGTAAAGGCGAATGTAGCATGAATTCAAATCGGTTAAAATTTTTTTTTAAAAATAATAATCTGCACCACGTTTTTCAGCATGATTTTTACTCCTAGAAAAAGGAAAAAAATGCATGTCCATAAAGTCAACCCTAAGGGTCCTATGGACTCCAAAAAAGACCCTTTTTTTATGATTTTTTGTAAGAAAGATGATCATTTTTAAGATACCTTATTTTTCATTTTTAATAATGTTTGGCATACAAAAATATTTATGAGAGCAAATTTTTAGACCAGTCCATTATTCCGATCACGAACAATCGCAAAAAATAGATTATTAAAGGGTGCTTGCAAATTCGGCTAATGATCTCCTACAAGAGATATTTTTGGATATGAGATATGGGTATTAGAAACTTATTATCGAGGCACTTTATTGAAATAAAAGTTAAATTTATCTTAAACAATACAAAAACAAACGATGTCATTTTCGACTAGAATTTCGAATTTTTTGACCTAAATTTACTTAGTTCTGGCCTTTTTAAAGCAAAAGATGAGAGCTGATCACTCCAAATTCGTTAAATCGGTGGTTAGGACGAACTCCTTGAAAAGTTTCCTTAATACTATCCGAATTAGAAACTTATTCCATGTATTTTTTGCTTTAACTTTTCTATTTGATTACCCGATTCATTAAGGCTTCTTAGTTCTAAAAGGCTTAGTATATCCCGGCCAAATGTCTATTTACAAGCTTCATAATCTGTTAATAAACTATTAGATTGTAAATTTGCTCATTCAAGCTCTGTTTAATTACCAATCACGATCAAAATACCTTTGAGTCAAATAAAAAATATTTCTAGAGTAGAGAGATGATTTTTAAGTATAGCCAACACTTGGGCTAGTCCGTTTTATGAGAGTGAAATTTTCCACAAATATGTCGTTTTTTAATCTCATAATTGATTAATTGCTGTGTAATCACATTTTTTACCGCAAAAAAACATTGTACCACAATCTACCACACCTGCTTCACAAAGTCGGGGATACACTGTATTTTTTCGGAAAATAGGGGTCTAAAGTCTAAGAACGCTTAAAAGTTGCTCGAGCTACATCTTAAAACCACCGAAAACAACCAAAATGGCTCTTTTGAAAGTCATATTTATCATCTACTACCAAAATTATCATTTTTAGAAAGCACATTAACCAACTTTCAAGAAGGTTTTCAATTATATCAGCAGTTTAATTTAAAAAAAAAGAAACTTTCGGGCGTCTCAGATCATCACCTATCAAAAACATACTTGACTCTTTACCAGATCGTTCTTTTATTAACACACGAACCCCATATAGAATATATATATTAAAAATTCCAGAATTCTTTCTTTTATTTATGCAAAAGTTTAAATCCAAAGGCCTAAATTTGACCCAAAGTTAAATTTTTTTTTGATACTCTAATTAGCTTGATAGTTGTAAAATGACCAGTGAAAGCTACACCCAAATTTCGGGTGTAGGTGTAAGGTGTAGGTGTAGCGCTACACCTACACCTTACACCTACACCAATTCCAATAAAAAACTTTAAAAAGGTGTAGTTGGTGTAGGTGTTGGGTGTAGGTTTATCGTTACACCTTTTGAATACACCTGAAAATTAGGTGTAATGGAGTTAAAAAATTAGGTGTAATCAGACTTTTGATCTCATTAATTTTAAAAAAAGAATAAGTAAGAACTCCCCAATCAAAATGTCGGTTTATATACCCAGAACCCAATTTTTGTCGAAAAAAAAACTAAAAAACCCAAAATACTCATATTTTTTGGGTTACCTAGAAATTTTGGATTATAAGTTTGGGTATGAGTTGGGTAACCCATACCTACACAATATCTTAAAATTTATGGGTAAATATATCTGTTATTAAACTTTTTTCCCTAATTTTGCTATAATGATAAAAAGATTCTTTAGACATAGGAAAAAAAGTAAATATTGATTTCAAAGATGTCAAAATTTCTTCAAAAGTATAGTTTAGTATTAAACTTTAATATCGGTTTTCTTAAAATATTGACTAAGTCTGGTGGATTCAAAAACGAAGATCTAAAGGAGAGTATGTAAAGTTCAAAGATGATTATTCCTATTTAAGACAATTTTTAAATCATGCAGAAACAAAGTGTCAACACAATCAGTTGATTTCTAGAAATCAGTTAGCTCAAACTAAAAATTGTTAGTAATTTTCAAGTGTTTAAAAAACGAAACAAAATTTAAGAATTTCAATTGATTTGCCGAATTAAAGCAAGTTAAAATAATTGGGTCAGTTTTTGTACATCTATCATTCTGCTTTCATATGTATGCTTAATTATTTTTACATTTTCTAACTTTTCTTAATAATTAAGTAATTTCTACAAATTTTTTTTCTAGGGCAATATCTTTAACACTCTGAATAAAATATGTCTAGCCAACCTTAATTTAAATCACTTCCCTAAAGTTGACATGCAAGGAGCAAATGGTTCTATGATAGAGCCATAAAAAATGTGATAAACCTCAAAGAGTTTTTAATGAAGTGTTATAAGAGAAGAAGATTTGATAAAAATTCCACATTTAAAAATAAATCTTTCAATGGCGTTCAATTTTGCATAATTTTAAATTAAATACTCTGCAAAATGGCACGCCATTGAAAAATTTATTTTTTAAATGCGAAATTTTATTTGCATAAAGAATTTATGCAGACCTCTCCAGTAGATGCAGCAGATTTTGCTGAATGTGGCTGCACCCTTCTTTCCTTGGAATATTTAAAAGCACACTTTTTATAACGATTCCATAAGAGTCAATTAAAAAAAGAAAATTGAGAAAAAATTTTAACATGACCCGATTTCCTCAACTTATTTCTTGACTAAATTCGTATATTATTTTTTTGAATTCTTCACATCTTTTGATAAACAAAATTATTCAGTGGTCATTTATAACAGTTTAAAAGTACCTAACCTACCTCAAATTTTATAGGATTCAATAGCAAAGACTTAAATTTTTATTTTTTTCCCTTAATACACCTAATTTTTTGGTGTATTTTAAAGGTGTAGTTCTAAACCTACACCATACACCTACACCAAATACACCTTTTTTGTCTTTTTTTAAAAAATTGGTGTAGGTGTAGGCGTAGGTGTAGCGCTACACCTACACCTACACCCAACACCAAATATTTGGTGTGGCTTTCACTGAAAATGACTTTATGATCTTTTTTACTTAAAAAACTGAGAAAATCCTTGCAGCTTTGCCTTTTTTCTAGGGTAAATTGATCAACAAAAAATTTTAGTTAATCACACACTTTTAAATAAAAGTAAAAATTTTAGAATTCTTTTTCTTTTTTTTAAGTGGAAGCGAATTAGCCAGTATTGATCCATCACAAGAAACAGTTAGTCTAGACAAAGATGATTCATCCAACAAAACATTAAATTTAACATTTTTAAATACAACTAATTTATTTTTACTATTCAAATCAGATGTCTTTACATCACATTCATCATTTAAATCCATTAATACATTCGATGATTCCAAACCAATTGGTATAGGCATTAAATACAAGTAAAATTAAAGTCAAATTGGAAATTTTTAAAAATTTTTTGAAAAATTATTTTTTTAAGATTCTCGAGTTCATGTCAATCTTCAAATGAATCGAACCCTTTGGCTATTTGTACTGATCAAAATAGTGAAACAAACATCCAAGAATGTGAAAACTGTGATTCAAAGTTAATCGAAAATGTCAAATACCAAAATTCAGATACTTTAAACATTCTAAACACAAGTCTTAACCGAGCATATCATTGTTCGTTTTTGTACGAAGGTTATCTCTATGCAGTCGGAGGTTACTCATTTTCGAAGAAAATAAGTTTTCTCTCTCGTTTGAATTTGACATCTCTCATTTGGGAGCATAACATCGATAAAACCCCATCGACTATTGTAAATAGATCAAATAGAAATTTTTTTGCGAATAGTTCAAATTATGAAAAGCCTAAAATCGAATTGCCTTCGAATCGTTACTCACACAGTTGTGCTCTTGACAGTGAAAATGTAATTTTAAAAAATTTCAAAAAAAAAATATTTTTTTTTTAAAAATTTATAAAACGAATAGAGACGTTTTTACATGTACGGTGGGATAATATATGACATAGCGAACACTCAAAACTCAAAAAAAACTACGAATGAACTCTGGATGTTCAATTTAGAAACTAATAAATGGTTTTTATTGAATGATTTGGATACAAAAAAAAGTTTTCGAGAGAATAAAAATTATGAATTACCAATTGGAGTTAGTGGTCATTCGATGCATTTTGTTAAAAAAAGTCTTAGCGAACAATCGTTGTACATTTTTTTCGGCTATTCAGAGTATTATGGATCAACTTTAAATCTAATTCAAGAATTCAATTTAGGTATGATTTTGTCATGTTTTCGCTCTAATTATTAAATCTTACAAATTACTGAGGTTATCCCTAGAACACGCATATTACATAAAAAATTTAGCTTGAAGCCGATCAAGCGATTTTAAGCTAACCAAAGTTACGCCATGATAACAAATTTTATAAATGGTTTTTGTTATTGAATTGAATTTTTGTTAATGCAAATTTTTTCTGACTACCGTCAGTTCCAGTTATCAGCGGGTCGTTGAGCTTAAGAGAATATGGCAGAACTTTTTAAAAAATGAAATATACTGGTTTTGATTAGGTTTTACAACAGTAAAAAGGCACATTGCATTACAATTTAGTTTTAAAATTTAAAAAAATTAATTTTTTTCAAATCCGAATCCGATTTTTAGGGAAAAGCTGAAAAACTCGGATCCGTGTTTTAGATCCCAAAAATCCGTAAATAAAATCCGTCTTATAGGTACTCGAAATCCGGATCCGACAGTCCGGATTTGTCGATCCGCACCCATGTTTTAGGGATAACCGATTACTGATTCTTGTTAGAATGTAACATTACATTCCAAAGCACGTTCTAAGGAATTCAGACCCGTTCAAATTTTTCCTAAGAATTCGAAACCGAATTTTCTGCAAAGTTTAACGATTTCCGTCTATTTTTGCAAGAAACACTCTACGATGGATTTATATAGCTCTCAGCAGATCACTTTAGTAGTCTTATGTATGTCGCCATAAATCTAGAAATCGGCTTCTTCAGTTTAATGGTTTCTTGCGGCATTCAACGACACGTTTCTTCAAGAGCCTGTGGTCACTTGTGAGTCACTGAGCTTGTGGTCATTTCCCCAAAGTTCTATACCTTTGGTAATATATATAAGTCGATTAACAAAAAATCTTAGCTTGTGAAGGAGAAAATTCTATATTTGTCTTCACAGTGATCCACCCAGCTGAGCTGCCTCGTCACCAACTTGTATGCTTCTACATTCGGTATCTTGCGAATCAGTTTAGCTTTTCTTTAATTTCCCTCAAGACAATCCACGTATCCCTACAATTTAGGATAATTCAAACTACAGTGGCTTCAAAGTTTGGTTTTCAGTTTGATTGGTTTATACAGTACTTTCCGGTTATAAGAAACTCCAATTTGCATGAAAAATAATTTATTATATCCGAAGATTTCTTATAAACAAATTAAAGTTTTCCTGCATAATTTTTACTCACATTATCTTAAGTTAGCAAGTGAGGTGATAATTGATAAAGAACCGAAGGAAAAATCCATTTAGAGAAAGCAGGCGAATATTTATTATATCTATCATATTTGTCCAGTAAAAACATTTTTACAATGACGTTTCGCTTTACTTTGTTTTTTCTAGAAACAAAGTAAAGCGAAACAAGATTTTGTTTAAAAAATGTCGTGTATACGTAACGGCTGAAAGATAAATTAACATTTTTTAATCCTTTTTTGATAATATAACTGCTTATCGCTAAATAGTTTTAGACCCGCCTCATATTTTTTTTCATAAAAAGTTCAAATTTTTTATAAACAAGTTAAATTTAATGGTCTTACTCTAATTTTACCTAAAAAAAAATTTATTATATACGAATTTTCGCTATACATGAATTTGTTATAAACAGTTAAAAATACATGGAAGGGGTCGGAAATGTTTTTGTTCTGGCGAAAACGTTTATTATATCCGAAAATTTCTTAAAACCGTGTTTCTTATAACCGGAAAGTACTGTACTTTGTTTTACAGATTTTTTCCATCTTCCAATAGCTACCCAATCAAGTGATCATTTCTGCAAGAAGTCCGCTAAAGACGAGTTAAGCTTAGAACTAAGATACTTAAAGTCGTCGACAAGTTTGATTTCTTCGTTAGTAACGTTATAACCTCTATAATATAAAAGAGTTTCGGTTCAATAAAAAAGGACTTTCTTTGCTTAAGGTGTCAGTTGATTTTAAGGTGAACCATTGATAAAAAATTATTTAACTGATTATGTTTTTTTCTTATAAAGTGTCAAAAACCTGGAGTTACAATCAAACGAGTTACTTAAACATCGGCTATGGACATACATCTATTTACGACAATCGAACAAATGTAATATATTTTCACGGTGGTTTGGTACTAAATCCAGACAGATACTCAAACACACGAAATTCTCAATCTCCTTTTATATCTTCTTTTATTTATTCATTTTCTCTAATTGGATTTACTTGGACCGAATTGACAAGATCAATCGAACCAGCATTTATGCAATCCGCAGTCTTATTCAATAACAAAATATTATTCTTTGGAGGCATCATTCAATCTGATGATTATCAAAAATTTTTATATAAATCAAACAAAATGAAATTGTACGAAACAATTAAAAACGAATTTATCCAAGACTTTAATTTCGATTCACTTAAAACTAGTTTTAAAGTCAAAAATCGACATCGCTATGCACATACTAGTTTTATCTATGATAATTACATGTACATTTTTGGTGGTTTTAATGGATTTTGTTTAAGCGATATGTTTAGAATTAATCTTAGAGAAATTTCTGATGTTCAAAAAATTGAGATTAATTTTCGTAAAAAACGTACCGATGATTTAGAGGACATGTTTGGAAATAGAATTAATCGATTGAGTTCAAGTTTAGTTGATATTGATTTTGTAGCTAAATATGAAATACCGACAAGCTTTGCCAATCGACAATTAAGCTTAAACGAGGCTTGTAATTCTCATAAAATTTGTAATGTTTGTAATTTGGACCCAAATTGTGTTTGGAATGATAAAATATGTGAACATTTTATCGCTAGTAATTCGTCTAAACTTATTTATAGAAAACCTTCTTGTTCTCAAATGTGTAACGAGTTTTCATCGTGTTCGAATTGTACATCGCTTGTGAACGTCAATGGACAGTATCAAAACAATTGTGTTTGGTGTGCGAGTCAATCTAAATGTATTCAAAAAAAGGCTTTGTCTGTAATGTATCCATTTGGAGAATGTTTTGATTTAGTAAGTGATCGTGAACAATGTGAAATTGAAGTTATTCAACCTCAAACAGGAGCAAAAATAATTTTAACCCCGTGTTCTCAATTGTATTCAAATTGTTCATCTTGTATCACTGACGAACGTTGTGGTTGGTGTAGTAAAGATTCGCTTGATCAAAATTCCCTAAACACTGGCTTTGGTATTTGTGTTGAAGGTGGTGAAAGTAGTTCTTTGAATAATGTTTGTAAACAAAATTGGTTTTTTTCTAACTGTCCTTTATGTGAATGTAACGGTCATTCAGTGTGTGAAAATTCGTCAAGTTGTAGTAAGTGTATGAATAATACAAAAGGTGATTATTGCTCGGAATGTAAACAAGGATTTTTTGGTAAAGCTTACAATAACGGCGCTTGTCGTTCGTGTGAATGTGGCGAACAAGCTAGCGATTGTGACAACTCAAACGGAAAATGTTTTTGTCACACCAAAGGAGTTGCCGGTTCAAAATGTGATACATGCGACTCGCCTCGATACACTGGTCGACCTAATACAACTGACGGTTCTTGTTATTACAATCTCACAACTGACTATCAATTCACGTTCAATTTAAACAAAGACTCTGATAGGTATTACACTAAAATTAATTTTGTAAATCATCCAACACGTGGTAGCGATGATGATATTGATTTTATGGTCAGATGTTTTAAAAGTACAGCTTTAATAAATGTTTCATATGTCGTCGATGATTTTTCTGAATCAAGTTATGATTCATACGTTGTTCCAGACTATAATCAAAATCCAGTGCCAATGGATTTTTTGGACAATTTAACGATAGTGTTTAATAACATGACTGAACATTATTCACCAACTCAGTCAGTTTCATATTACCAAACTTATGACAGTTCGGGTTACTATTTTGGTCCGATGTCAAGGTATAACGTTCTTTTGGAAACGATTAATTGTTCAAATAGCGAGTTTAAACACACTTTTACGAATAGAGAATTGAATTATGCAGACAAAAGCCGTAATCTAATATTCATTGTGAATGTTTATAATTTTCAAACTCCGATTACAATTCAAATAGCGTTTTCACGTAAATCTAAAATACAACTCCTACACTTTTTTATTACATTCTTCGGGTGTTTGTTATCGCTTTTAACGATTGCTTTTGTAACTTGGAAATCAAAGCAAAGATTTGATAGATATAGACGACAGAGGCAAATTGTTATTCAAATGGAACATATGGCTAGTCGTCCGTTTACAAGACTTCTGGTGGACATATCCGAAGATGTCCGTCGGGATCAATTAGATTTAAAATCGACTGAAAAAGACGATTTTGTAAAGGACAAAAAGACGAGACGGTCATACAAAAAAAATGATAAAAAAACAAAATTTTTTAAAAATTCAGACGTTGAAACAGATTTTGAAAATGATAAAAATGAGCCCAAACTTAAAGTAATGCCCATTGGTGTTGAACCGTTGAGTAATAACAAATCGGCCATAGTTACATGTTTGTTAAGACTACCACAAGGTGGCCAAAATGGTATACCAAAAGGATCTTCTCTTTTCATGTTAGGCTCGACTTATGTAAGTTTGAATTCATCTTGTGGTCTATTAGCGAATTCATCGAATGGAAATGAACAAAAGATAATTGACGACGAATCGGATAATCAGGCTGGCAAAACTGTTGAAAGCTAAAAATAAAAAAATATTTTAAATTAAATTTAAAAAAAAGTGCTATCTAATTTTTTAAAATTTTGTTATTGAATTGTAAATTATATTATCTATAGAGAAAAAACACTTAAAGTTAGAGTCTATTTTTCCTTCTTTTTTTTCTATAAAGAAATTTTAAGAATAAAATTTAAAAAATTTTACTGGGTTTATTTATTTTTTTTTAAAGAATAAATTTTTACATCATAAATTTTATTCTAAGTATTACACTTTCCCATTTTCAACCATCAAAATCACAACCCTCAAAATAAACTTCTCTTAACTTTCGGATCCTCAAATGAGAAGGTGCGAACTAAGTATGAGGATGAGAATGAGCATCGTCTGAACTTTACAAAATCCAAGCTGAAACTACTTTGAACTCGTTTAAAGCGAGATTGTCAAATGCGATCATGTCAAGACAAAAAATTTCGTTCTATTTTCTTTTATTTACTAGAATATAATGTTGAGTCGTTAATAACATCATGTTGAGAGGCATTTTCATGTTGAGCTCATAATCCTTTATTACTCCTTTAGTAATTGAAGTAGATTGATAAAATTCTCCTGACTCAAGCTCATCTAGGTCATCTAGCACCTAACCTTTTGGTTATTTGTCATACAGTAGTAGTAATAGTGGTAGTTTCTTAAACTGCAACTTGGTAAATTTCCGAGCATAACTCTAATAAGCTGTAGCAGTCGCTTCACATTTTTTCGACCAAATATCAAGCTTTGCTTTGATACTTTTCATGTTCTTTGCGCTCACAACGTCTTCCAGGATTTTGTACAAGTCATTCAAAATTCTATTTGTATAAAAGTTCGATCTACGAAGAAAATTTGTTACTTGTTATTTGTACTTGATAAATATTGATAAATATTTTCCAGCCCCATGCTTTTGTTTAGACTTTAATCGATGTTCTTCTTGCTCTTAGATCAGTTAATCACAAGTCCAAGCCTCAGTGAGTCGAATTTATGAATTTATGTTTTAAGGGACAGTTTTCAATTTTTATGTTCAGCTTTGGATTTGTTCCGAAGCATTTTATAATCTGTTTACAAAATTTGCGAACATTGATCAGGTTTTCGTATGGTTTGAATCTGTAAGTAAGGAAACATGAAATAATATTATGAGATTTTAATAATTAATCAAGGTTAATATCAAAATCACAAATTGAATGAGCTTGTCGACTTTGTTCAAGTTTAAAATTACTGAAAAAACCTCAAAGGTTGAATTTTCAAAACAAAACTCAACTAATCAAGATGAACTTGATCATGATCAAGGCTATTAAAACTTTAAAAATAATTATAAAATCGATGAGGTACAAAATACTTTGCTTGTATATCCCAACAACTAAAATTTAAATTCTTCAAGTCAATCGAAAAGTTTTAAATTTAATTTTAACTAGGCTTTTTTTTATGAATTTTCACAAATATTTTTTGGCCCATCAGTTGCTAGACCTATTTATAATCTAAATATTAATGAAGATGAATTCAATGAAGATGTGACTGCTTGTAATTTCATTAGCAAGTGAATTATATCCATAAATGTTAAAAGAATACATTTTAAAGAATCATCAAAACGGAAGTTAAATGCTCGTATATATTTCATTTAAAAATAAAAATCAGAAATACTTTGACGTATTTGTTTATCAACATATTAAATTTATAGATACGATTTTATTTAGGGTTTAAATAAAATCTATTAAAAAAATCGTCAGTTTCTTGATTATTTGAAATAAACATTATTCTTTAGACACGTTTGATTTTTAAGCTTAGTCGGTGGAGTCAGATGAGAAACGTGATATACTTCGAGACTAAACTTTCTTTTTTCATTTTAATAAAAACTGTTAAAACAAATGTTTTAGAACTATTATTCAAATTTTCTTATTTAGTTATGATTTGTTAAAAATATGTTCAGATCTACATTTGTAGTCTAAATCGGAATAGTATTGCTTACTTTTTTTGTATTCTTTCTAAACTCAGTTCTTAATTAATGTTTAAGAAACTTGTGTGTAATTTAAGAAATTTTATTCAAAACTATTTAACTACAGTCGAACCTCTCTAATCAGTCCAAATCGGCTTAGACTCCAATTTTTTTTGGAGATTTTGGTTTAAGATCAAATTTTCATTGCATCAAATTTGTAAATTTAAATTAAGATGTTTTTCCAAGATGTGCCACTCAACCATTACTGATGCTTGAAAATAGACTAAACCGTCTCATTGGCCAGTTTTGTTTTGTTGACCGTTCGAAGACTGATTGTTCCCATAAATAATTTCTTAAAAAAAATCTTATTAAGGCAGTGACTAGATCTTGTTCAAGAACAGTATAGGTTATTGACTATTCCTAAATTGAGATAAGATTCTTGATTTTTTCTAGTCAAATCTTAACTTCAATAAATTTATAGGCATAAGATCTTATAGGAACCTATAATTTAAATTTCAAAAATCTTAAAAATAAGAACATTTATGATCTTAACGGGTCTTAAAAGATCTTATGCCTAAAAATTTATTGGAGATAAGATTTGACTAGAAAAAATCAGGAATCTTATCTCAATTTAGGAATAGTCAAGATCCTATACTGTTCTTGGACAAGATCTAGTCACTGCCTTAATAAGATTTTTTGTTAAGAATTAATTTATGGGTTTACCGTAATCCTCCATGGGAAAAACAGGTTTAGACCTTCAGCTTCGAGTTTCAAAAGAGTTCAATTTTGTAATAAAAGTTATGAGCAGCTAGTTTTAACTTAACTTTGAGCACAAAAACATTTTTTCTCGTATCAAATATTCTCATCTTAAAATTAATAATGTGCCTTGGGAAAGTAGTATTAGAATACGGTATTTAGTAGTAGTAGTTTATAATGCTACTTGGAAAATATCCAAGCTTAACTCAATTGAGCTGTACAGTACCACGCTGAAATAAAGCAACAGCATGTTTGTTTTTTTTTAAACACGTGTTTGAAAATAAACAAACAAACATTTCAAACATTTCAAACATTGAACATTTTTTAAACAGCAAAAAGACAGTTTTTAAAAAAGAAAAAAAAACATGTTCTTTGTTTTTTCGAGATTTTTTTGGATTGGAGTTTTATTTTTATTTTTTTCTCACAAGCGGTTTAATTGATAATCAATTATCCCTTTAAATAAAAAAACATTTTTTGTTTATTAGATGTTTTTTTGTTCATGTCTGATAAAAAACATTTTTCTGTTTATGTTTAAACATTTTTCTGTTTATGTATAAACATTGTTCAGACTTTGTTTGTTTTTTTGTTGCTTTATTTCAGCGTTGTACTGTAGCAGTCGCTTCACATTGTTTTGACATCCAAACATCAAGCTTTGCTTTGAAACTATTCATGTTCCTTGCGCTCAACACGTCCTCCGGAAGTTTTTTCCAATTTTTCACAACTCTATTTTTAAAAAAGTTGTATCTAGGAAGACAATTTTTTACGTGTTAAACATTGTCTGTTTCTTCTTAGATCGCATCTTCTAGACGCAGGCTTTGTGTTTAGACTGAAATTGATACCGTTACTAAAATTAACATGTTCGTATTTTAAATAAAGTACCGTAATCTGTTGCTTAAAGTACCCGCAAAATCGCTACTTTTATTGGTTATTTCAAGTCAAAACAAATGTGACTTTTTAGATACTTATTCGTTTTCGAAACTTATTTAAATAATTTTTAAAAAAGGAACAAAGTAAAATTAGAATTTGTAAATTATTAGATTAAATTTTAGTCAAAATGCACTTTTAGTAATAATTATTTAGTCTAATATACCGTTCAGCTTTAAAATTTTATGTAAATAATAAAAATTATCATTTAATATTTGCATATTTTCGACAAACTAACAAAAAAATAGTTCAATTCCTGGGAATTCAAAAAAATTTTACTCGTATTTTTTAATGAAAATTTAAATATTATAAAACACCCCAAGTATATCCTCATTAGCATTTAAGAAAACAATAATTTTTTGTTTTGAACTACTTTTTTTTAATGTAGGTTCTATGAGTGCATTTACTTATTCAACTTAGGAAAAAAAAATTATTTTAACAAATAAAAATGATTATTATAATGAAAGTTAATTTTTTATTTATTTATGCAATTAAAAGCAGGCGAGAAAAAGAAGAAAAATTTGATTTCTAGACTAATTATGCATCAGACTAGTTCAATTTTTTCAAATTCTAAACTAGATGATGAATCTTTTTACTTTTTTAACATTACATTTTTTAGAGATTGTTGTAAAATTAATTAAATCAAGTGTAGTGTACAAAAATGTCAACGTATCTTCAAAATATTCAAATGACTAATGTAGCGGCACCTCTTGTCCCAGGGCAATGTATTATTATTAATTACTTTTTGAGCATTCTTATAATTTTGAAATCTTAAGCTGTTTGGATGCAAAGACCAAATCCTGTACCTGGTTGTCCAGCTGGTCTTGAGTATCTTTTGGCTGTTGATCAATTAAAAGCTGAACAGCTAGTCAGTCTTACAGAAGGTTTGTATGAAATTGGAAATTTTAGAGTTCTATGACTTAAATGTTTTTTGATTTTCAGCTTTTATCGGTTGGGAAACAAACAATAAATATGTCTTGAGAAATTCTGCAGGTATTCAAGTATATTACGCATTTGAAGGTATGTTTGAGTCTCCTTAATTATAAGCCTAAACTTTTCTAAAAAGTTTTCTAAAAGAAACCGATGCTTGTATGAGATATTGCTGTGGTTCACAAAGAAGCTTTAAAATACACATTGTGGACCACACGAATCAAGTAATTTTCGAATTTTAAAATATAAAATTATAAGTCTGAATCGTATTAATTAAGGAAGTTATACGAGTCTCTAGAGAATTTAAATGTTGCGGTGGGAATCCATGCTGCGCCGGATGTTGTGATTGCTGTGCTCATGAGATAACTGTAAGTTCTTCTGATGGTACTGTTCTAGGATATGTAAAACAGAGGTACTTTAAACACTATTACTGAGACATTTCTTACTAAAATTTTTTTTTATCAAGAGGAAGTTTTATTAGACCTAAATTTAACATACTTGACGAAAATCACGAACCAGTGTTAAGATTAGAGGGTCCATTTTGCATCATAGATGGTAATTAACAAAAATTAAATGAAAAAAATGGAAAAAATTAAATTTTTTATTTTTTCCAAAAGGACCCTGTTTTCCCGGAAACAGAGTTTTTAGAGTAAGTTTTCAACGCATCTCAAAAAAATCAGAATATTTGAAATAATATTCTTCTTATAGCTGTTGACTCTTGATGAGCAAACACAAATAGGAAAAGTGCAAAAAGAGTACGCTGGTTTTGTACGCGAAATGGTTACAACAGCAGACAGATTCGGAATTGAATGTAAATTTACAAAAAATAATTTTGTTTTTGTCAAAAAGATAATTTGATTTTAAATTCAGTTCCTATAGATTTGTCAGTTAAAACCAAAGCGACTCTCATCGGTGCTCTTTTCTTAATAGTAAGATTCGTTTAAAAATGATTATCAATTAAATTAATTCTTAAACTTGATTTTTAGGACTTTATGTTTTTTGAAACAAAAAAGAGTAACTGATCAGATAGATTTAGTCAATTTTTTGCGATATTGTTTTAGATTAGGACAGTGGCTGAATGTGATTATTTGCTTATGATAATTTTCAAATTTTTGTTCTTTAACAGTTTTTACAAATTTTATCATGTTATGTCTCAACAATTTTGGTTTAATAAAATTTAATAGTTTATTGTTTATTTTATAAAAAATTGGTCCTAAATTCACAAAAAAATAATGTTGTGTGAATTACTGCACTTCTACCGAACTTTTGGTGGCAAGCGTAGCCGTACCGTAAACTACCGTACTTTTCCAAAAATTTATTTTTTCTTTGTAAATTGAAAAATTAAAAAAAAAAAATTTTGGGAAAGTAGAGTGCTTTAGTAAATTTAGTACGGTACGCTTCGCTTTGATATTTTTGGTACTGTACGTGCACGCTTCGCATTTTTGTTGCTACGATTCCGTTCGTTCGCCACCAAAAGTTCGGTAAAAGTGCAGTACCTTATATTTCTCTCAAATCTAATTTAATTGAAAATAGACTGAACAACAAGGAACTGAAATATTCTATACTGGTGGAAACGAGGTTGCATCGCGACGTAATATTACGTAAAAATGCGAAATATTACGTAATATTTCGCATTTCTACATTATTGTCTCTTTAATGTTAAATTTTAAATTTTAATTTTTGATTTCGATTTTTTACTAAGGATTGTGAGATTAAGAGTGGAAACTCCAGTTAAATACCGTGAACTTCGTTGATAGTCCGGGATGGTTCATGAACGTTCACCATAGGAACAGGTGAGTGGCCATAACTGTAACTTTTTAAACAAGATATTTTAAATCCTGCACTTCCACCGCCCAGTCAGATTTTTTCTAAAGATTTTTTAGAGACCCTTTAAAGAATCTTTATTATTTCTTTATGTTTTTAGAGAAATTTTAAAGATAAAATGGAGATTTAAGAAAATCAAAAAAAATATATTTTTTTTCTCTATTTTTTCTTTGAAAAATCTTTAATTAAATATTTATTGATATTCTCTAAAAGAACTTCGAAATGCTAAATTTTTTTTTAGCTCGACACTTAATTGATTTGGTCGATTCTCATTCCCATCGATTCTGTTGAAATAGTAAACCCATTAAGAATGTCATTCGAGACTTTATAGTGGTCATTGGGACACCTTGGTATATCAAACAAATCGAAAGCCGAGAAATCCTTAGTATTCAGAATCATAATTTTGATTTTAGCTAACCCATTCCAAATTAATTCCTTTACTTAGAAAAAATTCAACGATTCATTGGAAAATGATATAAAATTTTTTTTGTAATCATGCGGCATACTACTGTCGAATTTGAATTTTTTCAAACCAATATTCTAAAGATCTGGGGTAGAATTTTTCTATGAGTCTTTGAAGAAAAAAATATTTTTAACCATCCCAATTATTTTAAAAGAGACTTTTTTTAAGATTTCTACAAGATCATTCAAGCCGAGTATGAGAAAAATATCGCATGATAATAAAGTTAAAAATTTGAGGAGGTTGATCAAAAAATAAAAAATATAGGAAAGTATGGTCAATTTTTATTCAAAGTTAATAAGTGTATTCAATCAATTAACTTGTTTGAATACAATAGAAATAAAATTACAAACAACTTTGTAATTGAGTACATTTTTAATGTTTCATTTTTTTTTAAATAAATTATAATATTTTTAAACTCCTCCCTAATTAATAAATATTTCTATTTTCCTACGATTTGAAATATTCTAAAAAATTATTAATTTCAAAAGTAAGTTTTTTGAGATTATTTTTTTCTAATTTTTGACTAATTGATTCCTAACTTATGTTCCAAAGATCAATTGAAAACAAACGCTTTGCTTTTGCTTTTACGACATCCAAAAAATAAATCTTAGTTTTTTTATGCTTGGGAACGTTTTCAAACTTTTAGCGGGCGTTTTACAAGTACTCTTTGTCGGAGTGAGCCTATTGTAGCAAAATCTCTTGAAGGTAACTTTTTTTGGACTCTTCCTTGGTTAGTAATGCTCGAAATTTAATAAGTAAAGTTAATACTAAATTCTTTTCGTAGGTCTCTACAAGTCAGCACACTAATAATCAGCTACGTTTTCAATGATGCTCACAAAGTTCATGGCAAATACTCGGTTGACATGATTTTTATTGATTAAGAAAATTAAATAATAGAATTGATTTGGTATTGTGGTGGCCATTCACGTGTTTTTCTTGTCAACTTTCATGAACTGATGTTTTGGGAAAGCCATCATTGATTTTTGGGTATCAAATGAAATATAATTTTACGGCAATTTGAAGTTGAATATCAGTTCAAAAAGATCAATTCGATCATTTCAGATTAGAACTTTAATAAAAATGAAAGTAATATAGAAAATGGTTTGGAGAGATAGATTTTTTGGTGTGACACAGCATGTCACATCTAAATATTACTTCTGCAATTATCAAAATGCACATTGCAGATCACACACCATTAAAATTATATATTTTTAACTGCGTAATTTTGGAGAGACTTATTGCAGAAGAAATAATTATATGTGCCATGCTTTGTCACACAGTTTCTATATTACTATGATTTCTATTAAAGTTATAATTTGAAATGATTGAATTGATCTTTTTGAACTGATATTCAACTTCAAATTGACAATTTTACAAGCTTCAACAAGAGCTTTTTAGCTTTCATTTGATTCCAAAAAATCAATGATGGCTTTCCCAAAACATTAGTTCATGAAAGTTCACAAGAGGAACACGTGAATGACCACAACAGTATATTGGAAAAATTTTAAAGAAAAAAAATGAAATTATAGAGAAAAAGTGAAAATCTTTAAATAATCTCTTATTTTCTTTAAAGGAATTTTAGAGAAAAGTGTCCAATATTCTCCAAAAAATCTCTAGAAAAATCTCTAAAAAATCTCTTAAAGATCTTTAAAAAAAATCTGACTGGGCGAATTAATAGCGTATCCGTACTCATACCGTACACGTACCGTTTTTTTAAATTTTGAAATTTTTACTAAAAATTAAAGACTTGTTTTTTTTAAATTTTATTTTCCGATACGCTGGACTGGTACGGTACGGTTGGATGGTATGGTACGGTTCGGTACGGTTCGGTACGGGCACGGAAAGCATTTAATTCGGTGGAAGTGCAGTAATTGTTCATCTTTTGTATCGGGAGTTGACATGGAAAAAAGATCAATAAAAATAAGTCTATTGAAATATTGGATATAAACTCTCAAAAAGATCAAGTGTCTGCTAGGTACTTCAAATGTAAAAGAAAAAGAAAGATATGTATAAAAAAGTAAACAAACTTGTAATGCACTTTTATTTTAATAAATGTTCTTTGGCAAACTTAAAACTGAGAATTTTTTATTTATTCATTAAATTTCTCATATTTTGAAAATTTTTCAGCAATATCTTCAATGACTGGCCGAAACGTGTAAGTTTTGTTGTTTTCACTATCGTATAATTCAATTTTTTTGAATTTCCATTTATCATTATACAGCCAATTAAAAACGCTATTTGAAGTTTCATAATTAACATATACATTTACAACTTCATCTGGAAGTAATCCACTAATACTGACTCTTCGAGCTTCTATCGAACTGAGTCTAAAAGTAGTTTTGGCATTGTCGAGAACTTCTGATGAACTATTTTTATTCAAACCCTCGAAAATAATCGAAAATTTTCCTTTTGCTTGTAATAAATTTTTAATTTGCTTTTCATCAACCGAAAACAAACGAACAAGAATATTCTTTATACAAGAATTTTCCTTAACAGTGTTCAAGTACAATGTTCCCAATTCAAGGTTTGGACTTGCCCAATATCCCATTACATTGCAGCCTTTCTTTGAACACTTTAAACATTCTCCTTTTTCAAAGTCGGTTAATGATTTACATGGATATCCAGTAAATACGCATTTATCTCGAATAGAATCGATAAAATAATCGATTACAATCAAATGATTGCAAACCAACGTTCGTTTTGCTGCTTCAGTATTTTGCATGACTAGATCAAAAAATGCAGAAACGATTCTATCATTCATTTTTCTGCATCCGGGTTGATCATATCCACCGTTAACATAAAAATCAACGTGACCACTCGGCTGAATAATTCCGAAGCCTAAACTCGAAGAAGTCGGGCTATCCGTGTGTATCACATCAACAAAAAGTGCATCGTTTTCATCAAGTCTAACCACTGAATCTGTATTTTCAAAATATAGACCGGCTGGATCCAAACCAGTTATTCGTCCTAAATTTCGAATTCTTTCTCCTACATAACCAGCTACATGAGCTCCTAAACTCATTCCAATCAAATGAAACGATTGGGCGTTTGTTCTATTTGATTCAATAAATGCTTGTGTTAATCGTGCTATTTCTGCACCAACTACTAAAGTATTTGCAACTGCTTGTTCGTATGGAAAATAACCACCTTTAAACCAATCTACAATTATAACATTGACATTTTCAACGCTTAAAATTTCATTTTTCATATTTATAAGCCATGTTCTATTACCACTTTGCAAAAATCCGTGTATTAAAACCTTGGTTGAAACATTTGTAATAAAGTTTTCGCCCAAGTAAGTATGGTTTATATTTTCATGAGAGCCATTCAAATTACGATTATAAAGTACAAAACTAGTTTCTATATTATCAGGACTTTGTGGTAAAAGAGAAAAATAGCGTCCTTTAACTTGACCGTATGGATATGTATCAACAAAACAACCAAGTTCATCGTAACAAACCTTTGCGGCTTTAAATTTAGTTATTAAACAAATTAAAAATGCTAAAATATATTTAAAATCCATTTTAATCAAAAACATTGTATTTTTTTGTTTCGTAGGTAAGAATTTTTATAACAAAATTTTTTAAATGATCTGTCAAGAATATTTATCAAGATCAAAAAGTTAATTAAAACCATTTATTAAATTTTATTTCTAAAACTTGAATTTCATAGAGATTGTCTTTGAAAAAAAGTTTTAAAAATAAACTGAATAGAGATAATGGAGTATTAAACCACGCATTTCTTTTTCGAGAACATGTTTTAACGCTCAATTTATATTCTTATGATTTAAGACGAGATGAAAAAGAAAGCAAAAAACTAATATCAGCAAATGTCTTTTTAATATAAAGCAAAAGTCCACTCATTTTCTGAAAAAAGGTTGCAACCAAAATCACCAAAAACCTATTTCACTTAATACAAATATTGTACAAATAGACATGCTCGTCTTAGATCATCGTAAAGCAAAATATTTTTATCAGGAATCTAATATCAGATTTTTTAAATCAAAGGAAAAAGAATCTCATGCCAAACGTTCTGTAAGATAAATGACAGATGTGTAAACTCTGGTGGTGGAGTTGTTTGTTATTTGTAAAGAAAGAGTAGTGATGTGAATTTGATTCTTCAAATTTGAGTCGATGTTCAAATCAAACCGATTTTACGACGTTTTTTTATTCAAATTCATAAATTAATTAAAAAAAAATTTGGATTACGGAAGTCGATTATTTATTTATATTTAAACAAAAAATTGAATTAATTTAAAATCAAATAAAATGATTTGACTAATTCGTAACTAAAAGTTTGTTTTTTAAATAAAAATTTTTTTTTTTTTTAAATTTGAATGAAAAATTTCTAAATTGTTAATTACCGGGCTGTATTTTTACAACTATTTTTTGACACTGGTCCCAATTTTTAATAGATTTTGGACCAATTACTTCATTTTTAAAATAAAAAAATGGAAGAATTGATCTATTCTTATCACATGTTTCTTTTGATGTTTTTTGGTTGAACACTTTTTTACTTGAAGAAATAAGTTTGATGATTAATTCTTCATGTAATTCGTCAAACATTCTTTATTTTAGCCTTTGCAATCGATTGAAACTGTTTTTTGGTATCTTCTCGAAACCTATTTCAATTTAAATTATTTTTTATTTAAAATAAAAAAATCAAATTTTTTTTATTTCAATTTTCAATTTGAAAATTTAAAAATTCAAATTCAAATATTTAATTTTTTTTTTATTCAAATTATTTACTGCACTTGTACCGAACTTCCACCTTTTGCGGAGCGAACCGTACCCACTGTACCTACCGTACCACCGTACCCTCACCGTACCGTAGCGTACCCATAGCGCACCGAACCGTACCCTTGCCGTAGCGTACCTACCGCACCGTACTCACCGTACCCACAGAAAGATTTGCAGATGACGCTGAGAAGTTTAAAAATTTAAATCAACTTGTTTGAGTCGACAAAGAATGAGAATTGGCAGAAGTCTTACAAAAAAAAAACTCAAGTGAAACTAACACAAATGATGAAGAATCTTTGGAAAAATTAATTAATTCCAAAGATTTTGATTCTATTAGCATAATAAAAAAAAGGAGCTTTTATCATTAAAATTATTTTTTTTTTGTACGGTGAGTACGGTGGGTACGGTACGGTCGTTTCGCTACGCTAAAGGTTCGCCTTCGGTAAGGTACGGTTCGCTAAAAGTACGCTACGGTACGGTGGTACGGTTGCTACGTTTTTTTTGGTACGCTACGGTTCGCAAAGGGTACGCTTCGCTGCGCTGCGGCTACGCAAATGGTGGAAGTTCGGTACAAGTGCAGTATCAAATAAAATTCAAATTCAAATTGAAAAACTCAAATATTTAAAAATTTATAACTTTTTTAAGTCGATTTAAATCGATTCAAATCCCATCATTACAGAAAGAGTACAAGACTATTCTTCTTGATAAACATCCGACACTTGAGCTTATTTCTTTACAACTACAAATTAACGACTCAATTTGTAATTTTATCAGCTGCTACAAGCCCCCAACATACAGTAAGCAGAATTTTCTAAACGAACTTGAAACATTTTATTTAATATAGATCTATCCAATGACACATTTGCAGGGAAAACCAAAATATGCGAAACATGAGGATTTAGCGGATTTTTTAGTCGTTCTTTAGCTGTGTTTCGCATATTTTGGTTGTCCTTGCACATTTGGAATTGGTGACATCAACATTGACAGTAAGAGCAACAATGGATCATAACTTCTCAATACTTTTCTTGATAATCTACAATTTGTCAATCTTGTAGATGATTATACTAGAGTGGCGAGTTGTGGGAACAAAATTTCACAGTCAACTATTGATCTTGTGCTCTCCAACAGAGAAAATGCCAATTGCTATGTCCATGACTGTGAATTTAGTGATCATAAATTCGTATCTTAGATCTGTGACTTTCAACAGATTGAAAATGCCCAATTCTCAGAACTTCTGAGAAATCTAAACAGTAAAAATTTGTCAAAAATAACTGATGAGATCTCAAGAATCAACTTTGACCCAATTTTGAAATGTGAAGATGTTGAAGTTAAATGGGACTTATCCAAGAACAAAATTTTTTCGGTAATTGATGTCATTGCACCTTTAAAACAAGTAGTCATTAGAAAGAACAAGAACTCCTTCCCATGGTTTGATACGGTATCAAAACAATGTTTACGTAATAAAGATCACTTATTCAAAATCAAAAACAAAACTGGTTTACTAATTGACGAACTAAACTATAAAAATGCTCGTAAATACTTCAAGCAACTAAGTCGAACGAAACTTGTGATTATTTTAGCAACAAAAAAGCCTCAGATTTCAAGAACTCCAAACTTTTTTGGAAATTTTATAAAGGTAAGATTAGAATGAAATCAGACAAATCTCAAGATTCCAAGATCAATTTTATTGAGATTAACAATGTCAAAATTAGTCGAAGTGAAGACATAGCAAACGAATTCTACAAATTTTTCACGGACTTAAACGCTAATCCTGGCAAAACGTTTTTTGGAAAGAACAGCTTAAACCAAAGATTGTCAGAAATGAGAAATCAAATTAAGTTATCTGGCATTAGTTTTACGTTTAAAAACATAACAGAAACAGATGTTCTATACGTGTTCACAGAGACAGACTTAACAAGTGCTCCAGGTATTTCAAATATTCCAACAACAATAATAAAAAATTCAATTACGAATCTTCTCCCATTCTTCGTGAATTTATATAACGCGTGTATCCAATCTGACACAATTCCATCGGAATGGAAAAATTCGATCGTTACGCCATTAAAAATAAAAATAAAGGATCACAAAGTGATTTGAACAATTACAGGGGCATTTCGGTCCTCCCACAGTAGCAAAAGCTTTTGAAAAATTGCTAGGTAAGCAAATCGAAAACTATTTTTCCCTTAATAATTTTTTTTATGACGGTCAACATGGGTTCAGAAGTGGATTTTCATGTGAAACTGCACTCCATGGATTTTTATCGGATCAAAACACTTGTCTCAACAACAAACTCCTATCACTAGCCCTGTATATTGACTTCAGAAAAGCTTTCGATCTGATAGATCAAAAAATTCTAGTTTTCAAACTCAAGTGTTATGGTTTTGATCTAGCGTCAATTAATCTCATTCTCAACTATTTCTTTAATCGTCTCCAAATCGTCAAATATAATAATGTTTATTCAGAAAAATTGCCTATTGAAAAGGGTGTACCCCAAGGTTCTGTCTTAGGTCCCCTTCTCTTCTTAATTTTTATTAAGATTAGATCGAATTAACGATTCTCGAATATATAAAAAAAATTCTCAATGAATGTCGATTTGCCTTTTTCAACTCAAAAAATTCACTGTTAAAATTCTCTAATCTTTTTCTCTAAAAAAGTTTTCTCTGAAATGGTTCAACGCAAAATTTTTCTTTTTTCTCTGAAAAAAAATTCTCTGAAAAGGTATAGAGCCAAAATTATAACAAGACACCACTCAACTTACGAAATTACATTAAATAACATTAAAAATTAATTAATAAGTTTTAAAACTTCGTTCACTAACTTGAAATCATAAAATAAAGGCAAAAATGAGCGCATCAACTTTTTACTCAAATTTTCCTGTAGAGTTTAAAAAGTATTTGTCTTTTTTACGTCTAAAAGATAAAACTGATTGATTCAAACTCTAAAGCTAATTAAAATTTTACTTTAAACAGCCTAGATGTTGCTAAGTAATTTTGCAAAGTACCAGTAACCAAAAAAGGCTTACTTCTAAAAATAAATTACCTTGCTATTGACGTAAATCAGTAGAAGTGTTTTATTACAGAATAAAATCAATAGAAAAAAAAGAAAATGTCGTTTATTAACTTTGATTATGTTAACGTTGTTATTTATGATTTATTTGCATCACTAAAATTTTGTCAAAAACTCAAAAATAAAAAAAGTTATTTTTTTAAAACTAGTGAACAAAAAAAAAGCAATATTTAAATTTTCTTCTGAAATGCAAAGACAACAAGTTAATCCGCCAGCGCCAAACGGTCAACGTAAACATACTTGAATAGTTGCTTAGTTTTTATTATCTAAAAATTTTTTCTTATTTTAGCGTTAACTTGGATGCAAAAGTAAAATAAAGTTGAGCTAAGACAAGAGTCATTATATTAAACTGTTTTTTAAAAGACCTCAAGCTATTTCAGGTTGTCCACCAGGATTGGAATATTTGACGCAATTAGATTCTTTATTATTGCAACAACAAGTTTCTTTACTTGAAGGTTTGAATTATTTTTTTCCAAAAACAAAACCATTTATATTTAAATCTATGATCTTTTTCAAATTTAGCTTTCACTGGATGGGATACAAATAACAAATATGCAATTATGAACAGTCAAGGAAATCAAATTTATTTTGCTGCAGAAGGTACATTTTATTGATTTAAGTCTCAAATCAAAAATTAATGTTTTAATTTCAGAAACAGAGGGTTGTATGAGATTTTGCTGCGGTAGTAATCGAGGTTTTCAAATCTTCATTATGGACAACATGAACCAAGTTAAAAAAAAATTTTTATCCTTATCATCAATTTGTTTTAAGTTCAACAATTTTAAAGCAAGTGATGAAAGTTAGTAGAGAATTTAAGTGTTGTGCTCAATGCGCTTGGTTCGCTGGATGTTGTGATTGCTGTGCTCATGAGGTCACAGTCGAAGCTCCAGTTGGTACTGTTGTAGGCTATATTAAACAAAAGTTCGTTTTACTTTTAGAAATCATCTTTTCTTTTATATTTAAACTCTTCATTCTTTAAGAGGAAGCTTTTGGAAAGCCCATTATGACATTTTGGATGCCAATCATGATGTAGTTTTGAAAGTAAAAGGACCTTGCTGCATTTTGGATGGTATAATTTTCTGATTTTTTTTAATTTAATGTTGTTAAATTTTGATTATTAAAGGTCCGATGTGTCCATGCGAAAATGAATTTCAAGTTATTTTTTCTTTAATAAATAAAGGAAATTGAAAATTGAACTAAAGTTTAATTATTAAAAGGTATTAACCGCAGATGGGAGTTCTCAAATAGGAAAATTGAGCAAGGACTATGCTGGATTTGTGAAAGAAATGTTTACATTAGCAGATAATTTTTCAATCAGATGTAAATTCAAGATTAAAATCTTGATAAAATTATTGAAAATTTTTAAAACGATTTTTTTAAGTTCCAGTTGATTTGTCAGTCAAAACTAAAGCAACTCTCATTGGAGCCTTGTTTTTGATTGTAATTTTATTTTTAGAATTTTTTTTTTTAAATCATTTAACTATTAACAAATTCAAGGATTTTATGTACTTTGAGAAAAAAGAAAAAAGAAACTTTTAAACCAAATAATCCAATAAAATGCATATTAATAATTCTAATATATTTTTATGATCGAAAAAACAGGGAAATTTCGCGAAGTTATGCATTTTTTCTAAATTTTATTTTCTAAAAAAAATATTTTTCCTCAATCTTGAAACAACAAATAAACACTACATTTTTACATATTCTTTATTTGCATAGGAGAATTTATATGGTATAAGAAAATTAACCAAACCTTCAAACTAAAATTTTGAAACTAACTGCTTTGTTTGCTATTGGGAGTGTTTTTTACATCATAATCATAATAATAACTGTAATTATTATTACAGCATTGTAAAAAGTTAGTAAGCTTTTGAAAATTTTCGATTAGTTTTATTTGAAATCGATTTATTGAAAACTCAAGATGAAAACATTAAAAAAAGTGGAATACTAAGCTACAAAAAAATCATATTATTCTAAATAAACGTAATTCAATTAACAAAATCGCCTCTGAAATTTTCCAAAAAAAATCGCGTAGGCCCTCAGTTATTTTTGAAGCACTCATTTATTCTGTTAGGCATAAAGTCTACTCCCAAGCAAAACTGTTGAAAAACTGTTGAAATCAATGGAAACGATTGAAAAAAATATCAAGTTAAATTTTGAGAATTGAAACGAATGGAATCTCCATTTTATAAAATTATAAGTTGAAACTTATGAACCAGCAAATATTAACTCGAAAAAAAATCTTTAAATACATCGTCTATAGTGATTAAAAAAAATCAAGTTATAGAAAAAACAAGGAACAACGAACCTACGACGAATACAGTTTCGCCAATTCGAAGCGACCAAGCAAAAATGAATTTCAATCCGAGTCAATTTCCTTCACCACAACCACAACACTGTGATTATTCTCAAATACATATAAGAAATGTGTTGTTAGAGCAAGTAAATGACAATCATTTATTTACGTATACATATTATCAAAACAACTCGAGTGCCTCATTCAACTTCAACAACTTATTGAAATCGTCTTATGAGATTTCTAACTTAGCTAAGTTCTTTAAGATTGTTTTCGGGACGTTATTGAGGATATTTGGTTCAATTTCTGTTAGTTGGTTGAATGGCCTTGGTTTATGTTTGGCCAAAACAAACAAAATAACTGTTTGAGATCCGCTAGAGACTGTAAGACATTTAGTGAAAGAAAACGTCAAATCAGCTGGGTGATTAAGATTTTTAGTACAAAATTAATTGATCGTCGTCAGTCTTAAAAACTTTTACTTAAATTTTTAGTACAAAATTAATCAGATCGATCAGTCTTAAAAACGTCGGTAGTTTAACCGATTTGACGTCGTTTTTAAGTATCATGATATATCAAATTGAAGCAGAATATTTTCTAAGCTTGACATAGTTACCACTCTTTGAATCTAAAACCCCCAGGTTACAGAGCCCCTTCAGACCAGAACTTAATTTTTTCTCTTTTATTTTTGCTCTAAACCTCTCTAAATCGTATCATCTTTATCACCGAGTTGACTTATCGTCCTAATTTCAGTACTAAAGCCACTTATTTTAACATCTAACCCATTCATTACAGAAACCAATAAGTTCGTTTTTGATTTTATTTAGTTAAGAGTGCAAACCGTCAATATTTGACCTGAATGAGATGACATCATGGTTTATTAGAGATATTTTCTTTATTTTCGATCAATTTGTTTTTAATGCAATCCATCCTTGAAATTAAGATTGATATTTGTCTAAATTAACCACTTTTTCTAAACTTTCTACATCGATCTATATTTTTTTAACTGACACCGAGTAATTTTCTACAATCTAGCATCAACAATAGACGATTCTGCATAAATCTATGGGACTATTTTTGATATTTTTTTTTGATATTTTTCAATTATGGTGTATTAAGGTGTTCAAAAAGGTATATTTTTGAAATTTGGTATCGGTTAGTTTTGACTAAAAATTTTAAATCCTCGTGTTAAACTACCATAGAAAACATTAAAGTTTTTAAAGTCTCTAAGACTTTTTATTCGAGTTTTGAAAAAATGATCACATTTAACACATTTAATAGAATCCAAAACGAAGATTCTGAAATTATGATTTTAGTATCATCAGATACATGTTTTCTATGGTAGTTTAGCACGAGGATTTAAAATTTTTAGTCAAAACTTACCGATACCAAATTTCAAAAATATACCTTTTTGAACACCTTTATACACCATAATTGAAAAATATTAAAAATAGCCCCATAGATTTATGCAGAATCGTCTATTGTTTATGCTAGATTGTAGAAAATTACTCAGTGTCAGGGGGGTTTCCTTGGACTAGATATGATTTAACTAAAAAAATGCTGTTTTTTACCGGAACGATTTTGGTCCTGTCATCAATGTTAGCTTTTTAGCTTTCGTTTTGTACCTTCAGGACAAGTATATCTTTTACCATTCATGAGATCTTGACTGTTTAAATATAGAACCTTACACTTTGTACCAAAAAGCGGAGGGGTAGGGTTGAAATTCTTGATTTTTCACCCCCATTAAAAAATTGATTTTCTTGGGTTTTTTTGGGTCGTAAATTACAGCTTTGATGTCGAAAATGACAAATTCAGATAGTGTGGAAGTTTTGCTCCGAGCGCACCTTACATCATTTCTATCCGAGAATCGATCAGATTGCGAAAATAAAGATGTTAGAGACTTAACCTAAAGCTTCAGTTCGGAAATTCATGCAGACTTTGACCATCAGTAAAACTCCTTGAAAGTGTTTCTCAAAGTAGACACAGAGGTTTTCAAAAAGCTGTTAGGAATGGACAAAACTTAAAATGATTGGTAAGGGTATAAGTATCTTTAAATGAAAGTTGTCACAGGATAAGGGAACATGGAAATGGGAGTAAGAGAAAAATTTGGTCAATTCAATAGAATTCATTATGTTTGCATTGATATCAGGGTTGACAGGATACAGTTGTATCCATATCCTGAATATTTCGGAAAAATGACAAAAAACACCACCATCAGCCGACGAGAAAGCCGCAAGTTCAAGATCAGAATGGAAAAGTCGACTAATAATGATGATTAGAAAAACGAGACAAAAAGTACTTTCAACCGGTTCGTGTATCGATTTAAATAAAAGACGTTGTATTTTAGGATGTTATAGCAAATTTTATTCAAAAAACAAAGAAAAAATTAAATTGAAAAATAGATTTATTTATCTTAAAAAGCCTTTTTTTAATTTTTATCCATTCCCTCTTCTTCTTGGTTCAATCTAACCTGAATTGATGACTCAACCTTTCTCATAATGGGTTGTAAATTTGGATACTCTTCACTCAACTTGGAAACAATAGTACCCAAAGATCTCAACCTATCCAATTGTTTATTTGTTTCTTGTTCATTTTGAGAGTCTTGTTTTGCCAATAGAGTGTATTTACCTTGTTTTAATTGATCGTAATATTTAACCCGACGTTGTTTCATGAGCAACTCTTCCATACTCTCTTGTTTCTTACGAGTCAATTCATCTAACTCTGTGTTCTTGGCCTCATCCGAATCGTGCAACTCTTTCAACACCTTTTGTTTTTCTTCCAAAATATTCGACAATTGTTGTTGTTTGTCTTTGAGCAAACGAATCTCACTCTCAATACGACTCGTGTCCAAACCAGTCGATTTAATCTTTTTAGCAATGTCAGCAATCTCACGTTGCAATTTACCTTGTGTAACTACTTGTGGATTTTTTTGTGTAAACTCACCACGTGTCATAATCGTATCACGTCTTAACACAGCTGCCTCCATTTGCCTTATCAATTTTTCTTGTTGATTACGTAAATCATCGTAACGTACAGTCATACGATGAATTTCAAATTTCATTTCACGTATTTCACCTTGACCAGCTTCCGAATCAACAGCCGATTTCATTTCTTTGGCAAGTTCAATACGACGCTCCCAAACCATTATTTGTTCGTCTACTTCAATCAAATCCTTAAGCAATTGTTCTTTCTCTTTTTTAATTTGTTCCAATCTCTCTTGCATTTGTATCGTTTCCTTTTCGGCATGTTTCAAATCTTCTATGAACTCGTTTGTGGTTAAATCGTAGTTCTTTTCCAAATTAGTCTTTGTCTCTGTTTCTTTGAATATGTAATTATTCAATTTGGTCAACTGTAATTGAATATTTGACATATTTTTTTCAATCTTTTTCACATTGGCTAACTCATTCTCGATGTTTTCTTCAAAATAAATATTTTATAATAACCATCAGGGGTCCGAAAAGTCAACTTACTCTCAATTCTCATTTTCTTGGTGGTCAAAACAATAAAACTGTCTTTTTGTCTTATCAATTCGTTTTGTTTCTTTTGACGATCTTTGACCAATTTTACCAACTCATTTTGCTCTCTCAACCACTTTTGTTCCAATTCCATGATCTTTGTTACCAAGTCATCAATTTCACGATTAAGATTTTTCTCCTCAACTTCCAACGGTCCCAATTCAACACCCTTAAAACAAAAAGTTTTATAACATCAAAAGTCTTTGAATCAATGTTTGAATGAACTTACTCCGGCCTTTTCGATCAAAGCCTCAATTTTTTTGTTATACAAATCAATTTGTCCTTGTTTATGTTCGATTATAAGAACACGTTGACGAATCTCCGATTCGGACTTGGAGATAATTCGGTTTTTATCATCAATTTCACTTTGTAACATTTTAATTTCACGTTCATATGATTCGTTTAAGGTCTTTGTTTGAAGAGCATCGAGTCTCGTTTTGGCAATTTCATTTTCTAACTTGACCAACGATCTTTCAATGTCGCGTAGTTTTTCTTTTTGTTCTTTACGAAGCTTGTCAGTGTACTGTGCCGCTTTGTCAGCTGTGAGTTTATCTTGTAATTTTGAGAATATTTCGTCTTCAAGTTTGACTTTTTCTTGACTCAAGTTTTCGATCTCACGTTGATTTTGATTAAGTTGATTTGTATTTTGGGCCTTTTCTAAATTAATCGAATTCAATTGATTGAGAGTCTCTTTAAGAGCTCTATCGAATGCACTGTACTCTTGTTGCAACACGTCTTTACGATCTTTGTTTAGTTTGATTGACTTGTCCAAGTTCTTTTGCTCGGCTTTGCGTTTATTGATCATAAGTGTTAGACTCTCGTTACGCTCTTGTTCTTTGATGATGGACTTTTTGTACGACTCGATTTCGGCGACGGTTGAGTCGAACTTTTCTTTTTGGGCCCTTAAAAAAATAAATTAAACAAGAATAAATCGACTGATGAACTTACTTGATGGCAGCGTTCATTTGAGAATTAGCCTCGTCTCGTCTCTTCATACCAATCAAACAACTGGTCCAATTTTGCATCAATTGATTTTTTTCTTTTTCAATGGCCTCAGTCTCCATTCTAGCTTCGTAAAGGGCTTGTTGAACCGATTTTTTCTCTTTTTCCTGATTTTGAAGCTGCCATTGATACAAAGCAATGTCTTCTCGTACTTTGTTCTCTTTTTCTTCCAATCGATTAACCAATAGATCTTGTCGTTGTTTTTCGAGCTCAAATTTTGACTTATCAGTCTCGGCTTTTTCAGTAGCTCGTCTTATAACAGCAATATCACTTCTAATATCCTCTTTAGCATTGCTCATATAAAAAATTCGAAGCTTCAAGTTGTCTCTCTCTTGTTGTAGATCACGAAATTTTTGTAGCTCTTCATCGAGTTGTTTTTGATATGCACGATAGATATTACGAGTCTGGTCTAAGTCTTCTTCGACTAGTTTGCGATTTTGACTAGTCTCGTTAAACATGTCGTGTTCTCTTTCAAGAAGTGCTTGATTTTTTCCGAGTTCTTGCTGTAGACCGTATAGCTCAACACCCAAATCTTCGCGTTCTTTACGAGCTTTGTCCAATTGGTATTTGGTATCGCGCATTTCCAGGGTTAATTTTTGCTCTCGTTTGAGCAATTGATCTTTAAGGGCTTTTTGGAAACGAGCCATCAATGGATGGTCTGGATCGAGGACGACTAAGTTATTTTCATCTCCGCCAAGTTCGGTTTCGTTCGCTTGTTGAGGTGTCAATGGACCATCATCATACTTGAGAAGAAGAACAATTTAATAAAAATTCAAAAAAATCAATCGAGTTCTTACTTCTCGTAGGGCTTGGACTGTCAAGTTTTCAACAACTTGTGACAGTTCGGTTCCAACTTCACCACTGTTTTGCTGATTCTCGTCAGAGTTATCCATTTTGAATAATATTAGAAAAAAAAGTTAGCTAAAAAAATTGAGTTTTTTTTTTTAATTTTTTAGTTTAAAATATTTTATTTCTACTGTTGTCATGGTAACTTGTTCTCTTTTAGGCTTGAACATTAAAGAAATTTAAAAAAAATTTTCTGTGCAGTATGAAAATTGCAAAAAAAATTAAAAAATTCAAATCGATGAAAATTCAAAAAATGTGCAATGAAAATTTCCGATTTGCGATTCTGATTGATTTTAAGGAGAAAACATTTATCTTCAGAAAGATATGACATAAAGCTTCAGAAAAGAGGCGACTGTATTTAATTAGTTAAAGCTACTTCCGGATCAACTTAAAAGATGAATGGTGTAACGAAGTTTATGCCTGGTTGAAGTTGTTCTAAGTGAAGTTAACTCGGGATAAGTTAAAGTTGTAGTTTAAAGCGTTTCAGTTTTTTTTCTTTCTATCAATGATTCACTAGACCCGGTGGAAAGTCCATGTTATTGGTAACATTTGACAGATGACAATAATCAATTTAGTTAGATTAAGAAAATAGCTTCTAGTTTGATTAAGAATAATTAATTTCATTATAATCCAGAAAGTTTCTTGTTCAAAGATGAATTAAAAAACAGTTTTAAAACTGTCTCAACTGCAGTTGAGACAGTTTGCCATGGAACAAAAAGCTGGATTTTTAAACCAGTTTCCAACAAATTGATGATACCAACTGATATCAGCTGATATCATATGATATCGTGGGACAAATTAATTTCCAGGACTGTAATTATTTTTTATTTTTTTTAATCAATAAAAGTTTTGTCTACTAATATTTTTTTAATATTTTTTATACAGCCATGGCCATTCACAGGTTCCCTTCCTGAAAGTTCATGAACGCACTTGAACATTCATCTTCATGTTAAACAACAGGCTAGTGTCCTTTTCTAGGTTATAGACTGATTAACTCTCCATTTATTTAATAAAGATAAAATATTTTCTAAATAAAATAAAAATTAAATCAATTTTCATCAAATTATAATAAAAATAATTTTTTTAAGGTTTAATTTATAGTGTCCCAGATCATAAAGTCTAGTCCAAAGAAAAAGAAAAATTTAAACAAAAAAATGCTTAACTATAGGTAATCAGATATGCTGATTTCAAATCTGAAGAAATTTTTTCATTATCAGTAACCTTTTTATATTTTAGAGACAATATTTCTGTTAGAAAATTATTAAAATCTCAGGTCTAGGAAATTTCGCAAAACTGATATTATATTCGTAATCAGCGTATATAAAAACCTTAGAATTGTCCAATTTTGAAAAGTAAATGAAAGAAGGAATCATGACCAGTGAAGGGTCATTTTAAAGTAGCCTTTAGAGGGGTTTGTTAGGGGAAATGTCTCTTTTAATGGAATTTTATTTTATTGAAGATCTTTTCCATATATGGCCTGAAAGCTGACAAAATTCTGAACATGCTATAATTATTATTATTGCAAAAAAAGTATGATGGTTATAAGAATCAACAAGAAAAGATGGAAAAATGGTGTATTTTTAGAGTTATTTTGTAACAACTCTTGAAGAAATATTTCTAAATCCCCAAAAAATATTAAAAGTTGTAGATCTGAATGTCCTCTACAAAAGTTGGTAGGCTCTTGACGAGGGTCCTATTTATACCTTTTCTACGACCCCACCCAAGAACATATACTTTTGGCTCATGTCATGTTTTAAGCGTTTTGGTCGGTTTTTATAAAATTTTAAAAATTTATCGAAATCTACGGATCAGAAGACCTAGAAATTGATGTAAGCATGATGAATTATTGACCTGTTTGGCCTGTAAGGAATTTCAGTGCAATATAAAAGGCAACAAGTTACCAAAAAATAAATTTATTCAAAGGAAACATTTCAGACTCTCAAGATATCAGTAATAGAGTTTTCTGACTCGGAGAATTCGAAAAAAATGCTCAAATTTTACATAAAATGGAAAAAAACACAATACATATCATAGTATATGTTCTTTAGTACGATCGCACGATATGTATATATAGGACACTCGCCAAGAGCATACTAAGTTTTATAGAGGAAGGGACGAGGAACATTTTTAAAATAAAATTGGCTTTGTTGGATGATTTTTTCGGGAGTTGTTACATTTTTTCTGGAAAAATGATATTTTTTTTTAAAAAAATAAAATGAGCTGTAGCAAAATAAGTTGAAATTTTTTTTTTATTTCCAAAAAAAAGTTAACTAATCAAGTTTAATGTACTCTTAACGCTTAAAGCAAAAAAAAAAAGGCATGTTGACTTTTTTTTCAGGACTTATAGCTCATAACCCTTAAAAATCGATGAGGGTCTGGTACATATACTCGACTTGGACCTATAGTTTTTTTAGTGAAAAATTCTTTTTTTTCGCTTCTAAAAACCCTAAAATAGTAATTTTGGGTGTTTATTTTGATCCCTGACCGACTAAACTTTATGATCTGGGGCACTATAAATTTATCATAAGTTTTAATGAATCATTGTAAATTAGGTTGATGTCATTGAATATTTACAAATTAAAGGTGCTTAATTTAAGGACCATTCTGTTAATAAAAAATTTGTTAGCCTATTTTCTGTACACATAACCAAATGTGTTTCCACCACTTTTTGTTTTAGACTTCGGCACCATAAAATCACATTTGTTTCTTAAATCGATTTTTCGTGACTCATTTGTGACTAATTGTTCTAAAAGCTGAGTAGGTGAGTTCTGCATTTTACTCAAAAAACTTAATTTAAATTAGACAAATTTTGTTTCGGATAAGACAAGTTTAATTCAGATTATAGCACCTCTAGAACAATTTTTATAACGATTCTGCACATTTGCTATTGCTTTATTGATATGAACTACACAGCGCCTAATAAAGTGTACCCTCGATTTTGTGACGGGTCTGGGAATTTTGTTTTTTATGTCATCCGAATCGCCGAGTGGTGTGAGTCGAGTCTTAAAGAGCGAGAGGTCGATGGTACAATTCCCGCTAGGGTAGAAAATTTTCTGGCATCATATGATGTCAAACGGAATAT
This sequence comes from Brachionus rubens, assembly GCA_022207745.1. Lineage (NCBI taxonomy): Eukaryota > Metazoa > Rotifera > Eurotatoria > Ploima > Brachionidae > Brachionus > Brachionus rubens. The sequence goes on along the minus strand of JAJVHD010000009.1, from coordinate 510,395 downwards.
TCAAAAAATACCAACCGTAACCGATTTGCACATTAAACACAAAGCCATGCGGATGTGCAATAAAATAAGGGGTCCGAAAAGGCAATGTAACAGTTAAGGCACTAAGGCTTTCGGTCGTGGTAAAAAAAATGTCACAAAGAATAGTCATAAAGGATAGACTGTCATTTTAATAGGCATTTATACAAGAAAATATTTTTTATATTCATGAACAATTTTTATAGACTTGTATTTTTTTTTTGGTGAAAAAAAGAGACAAATTATTTGTTAAAACAAATTATAGCCATTTTAATATTGGAATGAAATTTTTATAAAGAGATTTTATTACAATACTCCTAAAAGTCGGCGGCGATGTGAATGAAAATTCAAGCTCACTGTTTAGTGTCTACTGTAGCTCCGTTTCCTCTTGTCTACCAATATTTGTGTCAACCATTAATTGTGTAACAATTGTGTTGTGAATCAACATTAATGGTTTAAGTATACTGCCAAAAATCTTTCGTTATATGCTGCTTAGTTTCGGTGTCATGAAACCTGCCGAAACGAAGACCGATTATTTTCATTACAAATGCCTTACAAATAGATCTGTTTTATTACGGCACATTTTTAAACCAAATCTAATTCTAGTGTAAAAATTTGAAACCAAAGTGAATATTTTACCTTTAGGTTTAACAAAAGAATTTTTTTTCCAAAAAAAATTACGAAATAAAAAAAAATAAAATTTTCCAAACCGTTTTCTATTTAATTTTTACACAACAAAATAAATAAAAAAGCAAACATTACTCAATTCATGATAAATTCAAAACAAAAGCCAAAATTACCATAAATTGTACAAAAGAAAGAAAGAAAAAAAAACAAAAAAAAATGAATAAATTAATTAAAAATTTTTAACTTAAAATACCATTCAGGAGAACTTTCTAAGTAAATACTCGGCATTTTTTTTCTTAAATCGAGACTTTCAATTAACAACTTGCTCTAATAAAATAATCGAATACTTTTCATTTAAATTATTCCTTGAGATGAACAGTCGGGTTAGTCAAGGTAGTAAGGATAACACTCATCATGGTATTTTTTACAAGCCACCTAAAAATGCAGCTCCATTGCCTCCGGGTGCAGCTGTTGTTTGGATGCAAAGGTATTTTTAAAACTTTTTCTTTTCCTAAAAATAATCATCTAAAATTAAATTTCAAAAAAAAGACCAAAGCCAATACCTGGATGCCCCTTAGGCTTAGAATACTTAACACAAGTAGACAGTTTAGTAATTCATCAAAAAGTTTCGTTCTTAGAAGGTAGAAAAACTTGCACAGTTTCTAAAAAAATATTTACTGATTTAGTAATTTAATTAAGCTGTTGTTGGATTGGATACGAATAATAAATATTTTATAAACAACAACAGTGGCAATCAAGTCTTTATTGCCGCAGAAGGTATTGTATTGAAAATTCAAAATTTATGATCTAGCGATTATTTTTATTTATCAGAAAGTGAAACTTGTATGAGAATATGCTGCGGTTCCAAACGAGGCTTCATTTTTCATATCGCTGATAACTTGAATAAAGTAAAATAATAATTTACGAAGTTTCAATGACTTAATAAAAGAAATCATATTTTTAGGAAGTAGTACGAGTGACCAGAGAATTTAAATGTGTAGCTGGATCTTGTTGTTGGTGTACAGGTAATTGTGACGGATGTGCTCAAGAAATTCAGATAGAAGCTCCTGTCGGAACAGTCATTGGTTATATCAAACAAGTGTAATCCTTTGAAACCCAAAGTTTCATTTAAAAAAAATTATTAATCTTTTTTTAAGTGGAAGCATGTGGAGAAGTAAATATGATGTTTTAAATGAAAATCGTGAGCCTATACTAAAAATCCAAGGACCATGTTGCGTATGTGATGGTAATTATTTTTTTTTAAATTCAATTCATTTGAGTTATGCACAAGTTACAAGCCTGGTCATTCAGAAGTTCGAAAACTGAACGTTCACGTTCAACCGAATACATTCGAACGTTCATAAGCTTTCGTACCCTTTCGAAAAAATTCAGACACTTTTAAATGATTGAAAAAAAAATGTTTCGGTTAAAACTGAAAAAATTTATCCATATACATAAAGGCGATGTGACAAAGGATATAAATGGATAAATGTATTCATTAAACAATCTTTAAAACGAAACACTGTTAAGTTTACCTGTAAATGAACTGGACGAGTAGCTCCTCTACTAGAAATTCTAGCTAAAACATGGATCCTCTGATTGTGTTTAAAAACTCAAACTCCTCTTCTGAGTTTCGAAACCATCTCTGCCGACTGTAAATCTTACTTCTACAGTTTTTTCATCAATAAAAACCACGTCATTGAAATTTTTATTTAAAAGGTGCAACAAAACAATAAATTATACGTTCTATTCTGTTCTTAGGTGAGACAGCTTGGAAATAACGTGTCCTTTATACTTCTATCCTAATTCATGAATGTATCTCTGACACTTCTCTCTGAATCTTTAGAAAGCTGATGAAAAGGTCCGAAAGGATCCGAAAGCTTATGAAAGGTTGTTTGCTTTGATGACTGCACCTGCTTTGAATGGTTTTTGGCAGTAAGGACTGGAAAGAGTTGTTTTTGCAGCTTTTACATCGGGGATACTATCCGTTATTCTTGGTGGTGCTCGCGGGATTTGTTTCAGTAGATTAAGCCCCTTTATTTACTAATTATGTATTCATAGAATCCTCTGGACGAGCTGAATTAAATTATGATGTGATTTAGGTAAAATTTTGAATTAAAATAATTCTATTTTTCTAAGTAAAAAAAGTCCCTACTGAAAACCGATGTGAAATTTGGTTGACTTTTAAAACGAAAACTATTAAAATTCTTTAATTACAATCATAATATATTTTTTAAAACTTTTAAAATGCTAGACTAGAAAAATAAAATACGATCAGGTTTCGTTATTCCGAAAACCTCTTTAATACCATTAAGTTTTCTGCATTAAGTCTGCAAAATCAGTGAATTTTATCTTTTCTCGGACCGTAAATTTCTTGGAAAAACAAAATTTTTTGAATTTAAATTACTGTGCTGGTCGTTCACGAATTAAATGGAGGAACGTTCCTGAACGTTCGCCGAAAGGCCTAAGAACTGTTGAACATTCATGAACGTTCAGGAACGTTCTTCCATTTATTTCGTGAACGACCAGCACAGTAAGTTTTTGGAAAAATAACATAATTCAATTCAGCTCGTCGAGAGGATTCTAAACATACAAAGTGTTGACAAAAAAGTTCAAAAACAATTCATCGTTTTTTGGTAACTGACCATTTCACTTTAAAATATCAAAAACTGCTTAAAAAATCACTACAAAGCATTTAAACTCGAAAATATTTGGAAAATACACCCTTAAACGAGGCATGAAATACCCCCAGTCAATTTCAATTTACTGTAAAATCACTGTAATTGGGACTCAACCATCAAACATTAAGATTACATTAATGTAATATAAATGTTATATTAATGCATTATAACTGTTTGTTGGTTAAGCTCCAATTACAGTGATTTTAAATTACATTTGAATTGACTTGGCCCGTTTTGGTGCTTTTTTTCACCAATTATAAACAAAATTTTGGTACCGAAGTCTCGTTTTAATTATGTTTTAATTAAATTGACTATTATATAAAATTTTGAGCTATTTTAAAAATTATTTTAAGGTCCAATGTTTCCATGTAATAATGAATTCCAAGTAATTTCTCAAATTTTAGTTCAAATTTTGTTATTTCTTGAAAATAAAATTTTTTTAACTGAAGATCTTAACAATCGATTCTCTCACACAAATTGGATCAATAAACAAAGAATATTCTGGATTTGTTAAAGAAATGCTTACTGTATCAGATTCGTTTTCGATAAAATGTAATTTTATTTTTTTTCACATTCTTGATATTTTGATTAGATAAACTTTCCAAAAAAAAAGAAAGTAGCGATAAAAACAATCTGTTTTAAACTAGTTTTATTTTTTTAAGTCCCCATGGATCTTTCGGTAAAAGCGAAGGCATTGCTTATGGGAGCTTTCATTTTAATCGTAAGATTTTTAACGATCAAATTTTAACTTTTCATGTTCATAATTTAAAATTTAAAGGATTTTATGCATTTTGAAAAAAGTGGAGACGATTTTTGAAAATGAAAACTTTTTTACAAAAATATTTAAAAATGAGCTTTTTATCTAAATGAAATTTTTTTTGAATAAATTAATAAATAAATGGTTTTTTAAAAATCAAAAAAAAAGTTCTAACATTTTCTGAACTTGACTGTTTGATCTGTGAAAATCATGTTTGTTGTTGGACAAAATCTTGAAATAACTTGACTATCACCATTTAAAACATCAATGTACTTGAAACTCCATTTGTCATCGTACAACCATCCACTAATAAAGTTAGCTGTTTTTTTGTAAGATACATAAACATTTTCGATTGAGTTGTTCAATGGTTGGTTCAATGAAACAAGACGAACTTCAATTGAATCTGGTTTAAATGTTCCTACTGAATCATCAATTACTTCGACTGAACTTGTTTCTGATGAAGTCTCGAAAAAAGCTGTAAATTTACCTCTAGCTTGTACTAAGCCAGTGGCATCTTTACTATTTGAAACCAATGTGACCAAATGATTTTGCTTGCAAAATTTATCATTTTTAAGAGGAGTTTGAGTGTTCAAATACAAAACTCCTAAATCTTTGCTTGGTAATGACCAATAACCCATGCGATTACAACCTCTTGTACACTTCAAACAATTTCCTTTGTTAAATTCATCTTCATTTCTGCATGGATAAGCAGTGTATTTGCATGAATTGGCGATTGAATCAGTGTAAAATGTAACGGCGGCTTGATGACTACAAGCAACTGAATCTTCGACACCAGCAACATCTAAAATGGCAATGTTGAAAATACCTTGAAGTAATTTATCTGGTGTAGTTGGACAATTTGGTTGATCTTTACCACCGTTTGGATAATAATCAACATGACCTAATGGTTGCATTAAACCAAGACCAAGCATCAAATTAGCAGTACCATCTGAGTGAATAGCTTCAACAAAAACAGCATCGCTTGGATCAAGTCTAACTCTTGGATCAGTGTTTTCAAAATATGGACCAGCAGGGTCTAAGCCAGTGATACGACCTAAGCCTTGGACTCTTGAACCAGCATATCCAGCAATGTGAGATCCCAAACTGTGGCCAATAATGTGGAAATCTGCAGCTTTTTGACCATTATCTCTGATCATAGTGTTGATGAACCTAGCAATCTCGGCTCCGACAACTTGGGTATTTGCAGTGGCTTGAGTGTATGGAAAACCGTTTCCTTTACTCCAATCAATAGCAATAACGTTGACGTTATCAACTTTAAGGATAGCATCTTTCATATCAGTTACCCATTTTTTAAGACCATTGTGCAAAAATCCATGAACTATAAATTTTGTTCCTACAGATGTATCGTAATTTCCAATATTGGTGGGTGAAATTAACTGATAGGTTGATGATTGACGACGGTTATAAAGCATAAATTTGACTGAAATTTTCGCTGGACTTTCAGGCAATAGTGCAACTGGTCTTTGTATAGTGCCACTAAATGGACTAGCGTCTGTAAAGCATCCTAATCCATCATAACAAACGTCTCTACAGTAGACTCCAATTATTAAGGTTACTAATAAAGTTAAAACACGAAGCATTTTTGTAAATTTTTATTTTTTTAAATTTTAAGGTCTTGAGAAAAGAATTTTTATACCTAATTTTTTGGAATAGATTGAAAGTCTTAGTATCAAAAAAACGTTGGTGATACTTAAAAAGTAATCGAAAAATGTTTACAGAGGGCTTGGCTCAAAGGAAAACAAATCTTAAAAATAGATTTTATGGTGAGAAATTCATGAGAAAATGAAATAATGTATATTGATATAAATCACATGAAGAAGATTTTTTTTTGATCAGTTGGCGTTTTTTTCTATTTACCCGATTGGCGCAATTTAAGCCAGATTAAGTTTAAAATTTACCTATGCATTTTGTTTTTTTTTTGTTTTGCTCTTGCAAAGTTTAGAATTATTTTTCACCCTACTTCATTTAAAAAAAATAGGGTTCGAATTTTATTTGTCAAGGTAAAGATAACTGATGCTAGGTTTTTTACCCCATCCACTTTACTTAAACTTTCAAAAAAGTTTTTTAATTTTCCACACCTTTTTGAAAAAAAATGGCTAATAAAATGTGATTTTTGAATAAAATATCAGGTTTCAATAAAAAACTAATTTAAAATCAGATTTTGATTTTGAAATAAAGTTATTTGATTGATATAAATTTCTTTCATAGATATTTGGTAAGATTACCTTAATCAAAGGCACGCCAAAGATTTAATTTAAGTTGTGGAAAAATTATTTCATAGAATATTTATTTCATTATTTTTTTGCCTTCGATTTAAAAACGTAGGTTTTACGAGGTTCTATAATTCTTCATAACCATTTGCTCAAAAAACAAGGAGAGAACGTCCTTTCAATCTTACTCTTTTAAAGAAATCCTGTGAGAAAATCAACAACTTATTAAACAGGACATTAAGATCCGAAAAGCTCAAGGTCTGGCTGTCTTATCATTTTCCTAAAAAAGAAATTAATGAGAGAATCGACATGAATCTTCGGGTTAGTGCTCATTATCCTAATGTTTTTTTGTTTGATGAGCTTTTAGCCCACGTTGCCCATACATACTGGAATCGATCTCGACGATCTTTCCCATGCCACCTATTTCAAGATTCTGTTTGTCGGGACTCACTGAACAAATTTGTCTTAACCGATTAAATAGACTACCAACCGTCTTGTCACACACTGATTCATTAAAGTTCATTTCATCCAGTGAACACGTTTTTTTTAATTGTGCAGCCCATTGTGTGATCAAGAAAAGAATAATGTGAACAAGAAAAAAATTTTGTGACGTAGCCAGGAATCTTAGTATGCTAGCCGAGATCGTTTTTCAAATTTTTTAATTTTGTAAACCCTCTGGCTAGGCAACTGTGTCTAAAAAAGGGGCAAGAATAGGAACTTATCATCGCAAACGTAAAGATAGCAAATCGAGCATTACTTGCGCTGAGTACATGGACAAGCTCATCAACAACAAGAATTCATCATAAGTCGACGAGATGTGACATTCAATCGACTGACGATGATGATATTCAGGCTCCGCTAATAAAATTAAACCAAAATCAAAGAAAGTTTAGCGCTCTGAATAAAATTACTAAAGCTGAGATGAACTCAAGATTTTATTATCAACCAGTCTAACACGGTGGCAATATTAATTCTGAAATTAAGCAATGTATGAATAGAATAAATTCAACCTTGTTTTTGAGTCAACCTATTAACCAGATAAATTAATTAAGTTAAAATCGATTTATTTAATAATTATAATAATAAATAAAAGCTATGATGTGGTTAACCACATAAAATGGACATTTAATATCCACTGTGATAGCTTGCTAAATTTAGTTTATCTAGTCTGTTTTTAAATAAATTGATTGAGTTGGCTATTATTTCTTTTGGTAGACGATATCATACGCTTGAAATTCTGTTGACGAAGAAGTTGTAACGCTGTTCGCAATTTTTAACCAATTGTCTTTCAGTGAAACCTTGGGCCTTGTCTCAATCCGTTTGAAGAGTCATTTTTGAAGATAACTGAATTGAACCAGCTGATTATGTCAAAACCTTTTGCAAACTTGAACATTTGGATAAGAGAAGGATCATAGTCTGATCGGTTTACATACAAAGATTCGTCAATCTCTACTATACGTTCAACTCCATCTAAATTTAAATTGATCAAACTGACAGTTTTTGCAATAGTTAACTAAACTGCCGAACACAAAACCATAAAAAACATATATATCTTTCCATTAAATAGTTTATTTTTGAAAATCGATTTTGGGTGCTGAAAACGGTACAAATAAGGTTCTTTTTTTGGAAAACTGAAAGGATCACTTTTAGATGTAATCATTAATAGGGTTTTTGTTTTTCACTTTTCTTCTGCTTTTTTAAATGAAATAAAGCTAAAAATGAAAAAAGTAAAACCATAGATTTGTTCAGAATTTTCTCTAGTTTAACCTAAAAAAAGAAAAAAGTGGGGTGAAAAATGACCCCTGGGACTAAATAAAATTTGACTAAAAGAATGCCTTTTTTTACCGTTTTTGTCCGAGAACGACTTCCGAGAATTTTTTTCTTCGGCCGATTTGGGTACTGGCGTCAATGGGAGCTTTTTGGTTTTCAGATCATACCTCGTGATCAATAATATCTTTTTCCAATCGTGAGTTCTTTAATGTTTAAATTAAGCTCCTTATCATTAGGCTACAAAAAGCGGAGAGGTAGGGGTAAAATTTTTGATCTTTGACCCCCATGAAAAAAACGATTTTTTGGTGTTTTCGGGGTCGTAGATTACGGTTCCGAATTCAAAAATGACAAGTTCAGATAGCACTAAAGTTTTGAAAAATTCTCTGAAAACTGCACTGAATTAAAAAAGATTTAAATTAACTGTGTAATTAATTTGCATGTAATTAATCAGCGTATACGCTTAATTTAGATTAGACAATTTTTTTTCAAAAAAGAGAAGTTTTATTTAGGGCATAGCAAGAAAAATTTGTATAACGATTCTGCATGATTGATATTGCTTTAGAACAGAATACTTTTTTTACATAAACAGTCTAAGTCTTTATATAGAAGCAAAATACTATTTTTTTATCTTTTTTAAAGAATGCGACCAAGAATTTTCAATCAATTTAAAGCAAGGGAATTCGATTCGATCATCATTTAATAATCAATTCTATTTAAGATAATAAAAAATATCAAATTGAAGAAAATCTATTTTATTTTCAAATAAATGAGTTTAAATACACCAAAATGATTAGAATGGATTCGATTAAAATTCTGATATTTATACTCTTTGAAAGTTTCAATTTAAAAAAATAAATAAATATAAATCTTAAAATAAAAAATCAATCAAAAGAAATAAGTTGAGTATCTGATACACTCTCTTGTGGTTTTGGCATTTCTACCATTTGATTCGGTATTTGTTGAATTGGATATTGTGCTTGATTATAATTTTGTACTTGACTAGGATATTGTTGATAATTAATTTGATTCGGCATAGGAACATTTGATTGTTGCTGTGCGACTGGATGACCATAATTTACAAAATTATTACCTGGCTGATTTTGCACATAATTCATTGGATATTGATTTAAGTTTGTTTGTGAATTTAAAACTTGAGTTTCAGTTGATTGTGATACCGGTGCATTTGGTTGTGGCATTTGTTGGTTTTGAATATATTGATTTAACCCCCACATTTGTTGTTGTTGAAGCATCTGATTTTGTAATCCCATCTCTTGGTTCGGTAATGAAGATTTCAAATCAACTCCACTCGGATTCGGATATACATTTTGTGGATTGTTTGCATACATTGGATGTTGTAGAAACGTATTTGTTTGACCAACAGGATTCGAATAGTTCAAACTACTTGGCACCTGGTTTATTATTTCCCGCTGCATAACCATTTCTCTTTGTTGATTTAGCCGCATTTTGTAGCTCATTTCTTGCTCTTGTAATTTTTGTAAATGCATTTGTTGTTGGTAAAGATAATAAGTTTGTTTTTGTTGACGCATGAATTGTAACTTTTGAGCTATCTGCATTTGTCTCATTTTTTCTTTTTCTTCAAAATCTTTACGCTTTTTTTCGTAGTGCTCTTGTCTTAGAGCGTTTAGAACTTCACGAGCATCTTTTAATTGAGTTAATTTATCCTGTAAGTTTTCATAATAACCCCTCATATCTTCTTTATATTTTATAAAAGACATGAGTTTGGGCTGTAAATGTTGTAACTGAAGAAATAAAGATTGTACAGCTGTGTCGTTGGTTATTGAACGACCACGGACCGAATCAGCTTTCATACGATTAATGTAAAGCTCTAAAGTTTTTTTAACATCTTCAATAAATCGGTCGATTTCAGCATCGTTTTCAATTTCTTTTTCATCTGCTTCGGTTCGTACAAGATCAACATCTTGTTTTTCAATTTTTGTTGAAACCTCTTTTTTGATTATTGTGACATCTTTTTCGAGGTCACTGTAACTAGGCTCGTTCAAGTAAGGAGCACTTGCAGATGCTTTTGACTCTTTCGTCTCAACCGGCTTGTACGAGTAGGATTTAAACTTGCTTTGTTGCTGTCGTTTTGCCTCGGCTTCACTTTCTGACAAAGCAAGAGCTAATTGAAGTTCTTCTTCAAATTCTTGTTCGGTCTTTTCGTTCGATTTTGGTGCTGGTGTACTCGCGGTTGGTAAAGAGGGTTTCATAAATTGATTGGTCATGATTTCAGTAGGTCCAGGACCAGCTGATGGTTTTAATTTATCATAACAGGCATCGCACACACGAACTTCTTTTTCGATACCAAATTTTGGAATGGCTGCTTGTTTTGACGAACAGGCGTTACAAAAAATTTGACCACAAGCTCTACAATGATGACGTCGGTTTAAAATACTAAATTCTGAGCGACATCGATAACAACATGTCGAATCCGAGTCTTGAATCCATAAAGGTGCTTCTTCAACATCAAACATAGCCTCGGATTCTTTTAACTGTGGGAATGGAAAACCTTCAATTTTCATTTGATTGTAAAAATCCTCGACCATTCTATAATTTGGATTTTTACGAAATGCATGAGACCAACATTGGATTAGACTCAAACATTTAGTTTTTACTGGGTCTGGTTTTTGTTGACAAAGAGATTTCATTTGATCCATAAAATCTCTTTGAATAATCTCTTGGTGAATTTTTGAGCCACAATTTTTAACCATTGACTCGATACACTTGATTTAAAAAAAAATTAACCTAAGTTAAACACATAGTCAAGAGGTTTACTTCAAGTGTGTAAGTAACTGTGTGAATATTATCAGAAGCAAGTTTCTTTTTGATCAAACCAATCGCATACTTAGGGCTATAGGGCAAAAATTAGTTGTTTTTTTTTTCATCTCAAACTTATGTCTTAGACTTACGCAACATCATTTTGGCGAATAAGATCACAAAGTTTAAGAATACTATCCCAGTCATTTTCCAACAAGAAGCTACTGGTTGCTTTTTCTAGACAAGAAAATATTTAACAAAAAAAATCGATGCCAAATCATAAGAAATTTTTTTCGACTTACCAAGAAGTTTATCAAAAACTTTAGTTTGAGACATTTTGTTCGGTAATTGTGTGTAAGATAAAATAATTTAGAAACAAAAAAAACAACTCTATTATGTTTTTTTATTTATTAAAAGATAAGTTTTGAAATGATTAATGACTCATATAGTATTTTGGTCTAAAGGTATACGAATAATTAATTTGAATGCAAATTTAAATTCGTGACAAAAAGGTCGGTTTGTTTTGATATTTTTTCCTTAAAATATACTGTAAACGTTAAAGGATCAGAAAATTTGTTTGTCTTCGCTTATCAAGTAACTCTGGTTTAAGCGAAAAAAAGCAATAAGAATTTTGGGATTCAATTAATCGATGATTAAGAGTCTTGACTGTTGAGTTTCAAAAAAAATCCTTTTGAGGTCCAAAGGGTTTGCTGCTCTCGTATTCGTGCAGCTAAAACAGATAGAAAAACAAAAATCAAAAACAGACAATTATTTTCAGAATTTTTTGCTCTACGAACTAAGCAGTAATAAAGCATATGCTGTTGTTGAAGTTTTACAATATATTCTCCAAAGGAAAAAAATACCTACATTATATCTACTACAGTTATTACTACAGTCTACTCTCGATTTAGTGAAACCTCTGAGGAGTTACAAAAATTTTAACAAAATCAAATTTTAACAATTTCGATTTTGTTAAAAGGCTTTCACAAAATTAAGTTCAACAATGATCGATTGCTTCAAATGATTTCATTCAAATATATTTTTATTTTACATGATCCAAAAATTAGAATTTAAGTTTTCTTTGAACAAAACTAACTTTTCTTTGGTAAATTTTATCTTTAACTTTGTCAATAAACTCATACAATACTGGCTTATCACGAAGGGGAAAAATGAACGTTCATGAATGCTCGTGAACATTCACGAACATTCACGAACGTTCAGGATAAGCTAATAAAAAATTGAAAAAAATTTTAAAACAAGTTTAATGGTTAATTTGGACCCAAAAAAAATTATCATCCCGAAGCCCAATCTATTTGAAAGAGTTCAAAACTTAATATTTTTATTCTTAAAGACCTATCGGCAGTCCTTTCAAAAGTACTGTTTGTTCTAGAAAATGTTGTAGATGGTCTTTTTTTTGTTTTAATTGAATAAAAATATAATTTTAAATTGTTCCAAAGTATCTCAACGGCATTTAAATTCTTACAAAATAAGCTTAAAATAAACTTAATCGTATATGTGTCTGTTCGACATAATCTAAATGTACTATAAATAGTCTTCATTTGAGACTTTATTTTTAATTGAATATTTACTTTAATGTCACGTTTTACCCGGTATATCAAAACAGGGTGCGTTTTTTTTGAAGGAAAATTAGATAGCCTAGGACTTCAAGGGATAATTAAAATAAAGCTTCTTCCTTTTATTAAAAGATAATCCCCTCACAATCATAGACTATTAATTAATGAATAACGATTCCAAACACGTAAATCGTTCGACAAAAGATTTTTTGAAAAAAAATCAAGTGAATCACTTTAAGACCACCGCTCAATCACCTGTAAGTAGACTGTAAGAGAAACATTAACTAAACACATTAGTATTTCGAACCTGGAGTGATAGTATCATTATTAATTACATACGAGATTTAATTTTTTTCACTTGTTCGAAGCAATATACAGTCGACCTCTCTAATCCGGCCTGCGTTAATTCGGCAATTTCGATTAACCGGCAAAATTTTTTCTTCCCGATTTGGCCGGATTAGAGAGGTTTGACTGTAAATACGATAAAGTTTATTTTAAGCTATTTTGTAAGAATTTAAATGCCGTTGAGATATTTTGGAATAATTTAAAATAATTTTTGCATGCAATTAAAACAAAAAAAAAAGACCATCTACAAAATTTTCTAGAAATAACAGTACTTTAGCAAGGACGGCCGATATGTCTTTAAGAATAAAAATATTGAGTTTTGAATGGGGCTGGTCGACCGGTTTTTATCGTAAAACCGGTTTATTTTAATTATGGCTTACGCAAAAGCAAAAGTTTACGGAATCAATGAGAACTAGTGAGTTTCAAAAAATTTCACAATTATCTCACAAGGCTCTCCGTTCGGAAAAGTAAGTTTAGATCTCTTTATTAATTCTTAGAAAAGTTACATTTTGGTAAAAGAATTTTTTGGACAATTTTTAACTTTACTTTTAGAGTTAAATTTTAGAACGATGTTTGAGAATAAAATCAAAAAAAAAAAAACCAACGTGAAGAAAAATCTCAGTTCTCAAATACGTCCTTTCACAATCTTTCACAAAAATTTATAAGTTTAATAGATTACCAGTGCTTTAAATTTACTATCCACTAATTTGGAATAGACAAAACAATAAAAATCGATAGTTTTGAAATTGGTCCAAATGACAAAAAAAATAAAGACAGAATTTTCTTTTATTTTGTGTTCTTGTAAGAAATTTAAAAATCAAAAAACGTCTAATTAAAAAAGTAAAAACAATCAATGATTAGTGGATAAAAAATCGAATGAATCGAAAAACATTACAGTACTTTCCGGTTATAAGAAACTCCAATTTGCATGAAAAATAATTTATTATATCCGAAGATTTCTTATAAACAAATTAAAGTTTTCCTTCATGATTTTTACTCACATTATCTTAAGTTAGCAAGTGAGGTGATAATTGATAAAGAAACCGAAGGAATAATCCATTTAGAGAAAGCAGGCGAATATTTATTATATCTATGATATTTGTCCAGTAAAAAACATTTTTACAATGATGTAAACACTTTTTTTCTAGAAACAAAAGTAAAGCGAAACAAGATTTTGTTTAAAAAATGTCGTGTATACGTAAGGGCTGAAAGATAAATTAACATTTTTTAATCCTTTTTTGATAATATAGCTGCTTATCGCTAAAAAGTTTTAGACCCGCCTCATATTTTTTTTCATAAAAAGTTCAAATTTTTTATAAACAAGTTAAATTTAATGGTCTTACTCTAATTTTACCTAAAAAAAAATTTATTATTTACGAATTTTCGCTATAAATGAATATGTTATAAACAGTTAAAAATACATGGAAGGGGTCGGAAATGTTTTTGTTCTGGCGAAAACGTTTATTATATCCGAAAATTTCTTAAAACCGTGTTTCTTATAACCGGAAAGTACTGTAATTTTAATTCTAAGACTCAAAATTCCTAATCTATAAACGCAGAAAAGCTTAAACTCTTTAAATTAAATCTTAGTTTTATTGCGTTTTTTTTCTTGATAAAATGCAGTCTAAATGGAGTGATTTTTCGAGGGACTTCCTGAATGAAGATTACGAATTTTTAGTCAACCAGTAGAAATTCTATTTATTTTTAATATTTATAACTATTTTATAACTATTTCAAGTCAGCTTCTGTAAATACGTTATTATTCCTCGGGGATACATAAAAAAAAAACTCTGAGTAGCCTAACAAAAAATCTTTGAAGAGCTCATTTTAAAACTTAACGGACACGGTATTACGGGGAAATAATTGAAGTGGCTCAAAGCGTTCCTCACAGACCGTAAACAAAGAGTTGTAATCGATGGTTTTGCTTCTGACTGGAGAGACGTTCTCAGTGGCGTTCCCAAGGTAGTGTTCTAGGTCCTCTTTTATTTATCATCTTTATAAACGACCTCCCCCTCGGTATCTCAGTCTTATGTGAACTCTTTTCAGATGATAGCAAACTAATGAATGTAATACGAAACTCAAGCGACCGTGTAGAAATTCAAACTAACATAAACCATTTCCTAAATTGGACAATCGAATGGAAAATGGGACTAAACTTAAGCAAATGTAAAGTGATGCATATTGGAAATCAAAAAATCCACCAAGATCACCATTACTCGTTTGAATTTAACGACTACTGCTATATTCTTGAAAATTCAAAATGTGAACGAGACTTGGGCATCTTATTACAGGATAACTTAAAATGGGACAAGCAAGTAGATAATGCTGTTTTAAAAGCTAACGGTATTTTGAGTAAGTTGAAGAACAGTTTCAAGAACTGAGATTTAAGAACCTTCAAAATTCTTTTCACAACTTATGTTTGTCCAATTTTAGAATACGGTGCCCCGGCCTGGTCTCCGTTCTTAAAGAAGGATATAAAAAAGTTAGGAAAAATTCAACGTAGAGCAACCAAGCTTGTTCCTTTAATTAGAAACAAAAATTACGAAGAAAGATTGAGATTGCTTGGACTAACTACCCTAGAGGAGCGTCGAGTAAGAGGAGACCTAATATAGTTTTACAAATTCAGCAAAAACATCAACTCTATTGATTGGTTTCACCAAATCGGTCAACCTCCGAATTCAAGTTCATCCGGTCCAGCTGGCTCAACGAGAAGTCAAAATCAACTACAGTTGACTCGCGATAATCCGTATACAAAAAGCCCTAGAAAATTGTTGTACGGATTAAAATCTACGGATAATCAAATACATGTAATAGTATCGGAAAGGGCTCCGAGCCCGGGTATTTCTGTTCGGATGTCAAATTATTCGGATTAAACTGTATACGGATTATCGCGACTCGACTGTATACAGACAATTTGTTAGATCGTGTCGAGTACGTCACATTCTCTTTTCTAACAGAATCGTTCCCTTATGGAATGTCTTGCCTGAAGAATTCAAAAACTCAAAAACTGTAAATAACTTCAAAATCAACTTAGATAATTTTAACAATGTCAAAACAAATATTTTTTAACTCATTGTCATCTGCCATAGCCTAGTACCTTAGTACTAGACTACTTGAGATAAAACTCGTAGCAGATTAATTATAATAATAATAATAATAACTCGTTTTTAATGTTCTTAATGAGCCTGTGGTATTCATTAACTCCGTGATTTATTTTAATCTTTTTATCAATTTTTTTTTGATAAAAAGTAAATTTCTTTTAGAGCGAATAATATTAATTTACTTCATTTTAAACTGGAAATTTATTGCAGTCAAAACATTGATTTTCATTTTTAAGAGCATGCACTTCTGAAGAAAGAAATACAAAACAGGCCTTACACGAAATCCATTGCTGAAATTCAATGATTTTGAAGTAGAGGGCAAGGTGAACTTATTAATTTTTTAACAATAGAAAAACTTCAAGAGCATTTTAAGCACTGGTAATCCATTAAACTTAAAAATTTTTGTGAAAGATTGTGACAGGACAGGACATTGATTCTTGACCAGCTCTTAGAGTACAGGTCAAGAGTTTTCGGTATTTTGTGTGTGGGGTATTTATTGAAGAAATATTCGAATCGTACAATTTTACAACTGTATTAATCTTCAGATTGCTATTGATTTTACTTGATAATTTTGAATAAATCATTATTTTAACATTTTTGAGCATCAAAATAATTTTTTACACGCATTATTTGAAAATACAAGAATTTTATTTTTTTATTTTTTAAACGGTTTTAGGTAAACCCTCAGCCTTGATTAAATCGGTTCAAAATTTTTTGATTTGTTAATTTCGAGATAAGAAATTAAGAAATTAATTTAAAAAAAAAAATTAAAAGTTCAGAGAAGATCGCAAAAGAAAATTTGATGAAATCGACAATTTTGAAGACATTTTTATGGTGGCCAAAAAACAAAAACTCAAGTCACCTGTCGAGTTTTTCAACAATTATTTTAAGAAAATGAAAATATTTATTATAGAAAGATCATTTTATCAATATCGGAATGTAGCGTTTCAAGGAACTCAAGTTGAAGAAAAACATCAAGTGGCGTTGTATTGATGAAGTGTGAGTCTGAAATAATTTGTTTAGAAAAGGCGCTCAAATTTGAATCAAAATTTAAGAAACATTAAAATTCAAGTAATCGATTGGTCACATATAAACCATTTTGTTGTGCTTGACTTGTTGATGATTCCCAGAAACAGATTTGGCTCAAGAGTTCAAGATAAAGTTGATTCTATAATATTTTATTTATTTAAAAAACATAATGAATCGATCAATGATTATACAAGTGAAAATGCTGAAGAGGATGAAAAGCCAATTTTAGTACAGCGGTTTGAAGAATATTTTTTCTCTATCAGATACAGTTTCTTTCCGTTCAAGTTTAAATCGAATCTAGAAGTTTTTGATTATGATATTGTTTTAAACAATCAGCATGAACGTTTGTTGAAAAACGAAAACCCATTTTCTTTGATCATCTTGAAAAGATTAGAGAAATTCTAATGGATGAATTATTGGAAGGAGAAATATATTGGATTAAATTCGAAGCGTATGGTTCTGCTTGCAATGGATTTTAACTTGCTAAAGGTGATGTAGATATATGTGTAAGAATTCATGAAAAACACAGAGATGAATTTAACCGGATTGACGGAGAACAGTTCAATAATTTCATTAAAAATAAAATGAATATTAAACCTATATTTAGTGCAAAAACGCCATCTATCGGAATTGAATTAGAAAATTCAGATTGATTCAATAATACAGAATTGCTTTAAATGTTTCAAAAGAAAAAAAAAATACCTTAAGTATAACCAAATTTTGGATTGGGTATCTTGAATATTCCTCATTTTTCAATTTTTAAAAAATACATCATTGACATTAAAAAAAAATGATAACAAAAAACATTGAAAAATTTTAATGAAAATTTAAGTGAAAAATTATGTAATCTTCACTATAAATTTGAAAGCGTGAGACAATTAGCTTAGGGAAGAGTACATGATGTCAAGACAAAAATTTTGACATCATGTAAATTTATTTTAGTGTAACACCCCTCCAGGATTTTTTTTTTTGTATTTTTGGTGTTATTTTTAAAAAATCAGGGGAAAATTTTATCTTAAAGAGGGAGGTATGTTGTAGGGAGTCCATAATCTAAAGTTAAAAGATTGTGTAAAAGAAAACGCAACAAGTTTTAAGTGAGACTTGTATTTTATTTGTTAATTTTATGTTAAAAGGCATGCGTTGCATTCATGGAATCACGCGTCTTAAAAAGGATAAAAAAAATAAAATAAAAAAAATAAATAAAATGTACAAGTGCAAGTTATTTGATTGAAAAGTCTAGTTTTAGCAACATTTTTAACAAAGCATAAAATTAACATAATTCGCATTTTGTGTGAATAATTGCTTTAATTATTGAATTACATATTTGACTGAGTCAACCAGTCCCCTATTTTTTTCTTGGAACAGGAATTCGATTATTGAGATACTGGTCTTGAAACTGAACTCTGTACAATCGATATGAATCTTCTTTTCAAGATTGCTGAGCTGTTTACAAAACGAGGTATTTGCTTGGTCAAAGCTTACGTATTTGTCTCTTAAATATTCAAACACATCACGACAAAGAGTACTATTCGTAACCTCTAAATCCTTTTTCATTTTACTGCATAATTAGCACACTTATCCTGGAGGATTGTACAGTGATAACTTGAAAGAGATAAAATGATGACATCATCACAATATGCAATGATTGAGAGATTGAGTTCAATAATCTTAGCTCCAATTCCGAGATCAACACATTCACTAATCATTTCATTAATGAAAAATTTAAAAAAATGACCAATGCCCATTATTTTCCTTTTATTTTAGAGAAAAATTATTGTACGACTTGATTGCGACATAAAACAGAATAAGCTAATAAATGTTTATTGGTAGGTATATTTAATTTAGCCTCATTTTTGTGTTTTTTTTTGTGGTTTGACATGAGATTTATTTTAAAATTTAAAATAATTTAAACTATTGACAGCTAATTTTTTAGCTTATTCTAAGTGTGTTTCTTTTGGAAAATTAAAATCAACCGATTTTTAAAGAGGAAGACATTTTAAAGTTTTTAAATTCAGGGTCGTAGCTAGGAATTTCTTCTAGGAGTGGTGAAAAAAAAATAAGTCCATGTTCATACTAATTATTTCGAAAAATTTTTTCGTCTAGAGAATCATTTATCGCTCGAAAATCTAAAAATCTCATGTATAAGGAGAAGTAACTCCTTACTCGAAACACTCCGTTCCTGAGCTATATTTAATTACATAAAGCCATGAAAAGAATTAAATGATTTTAAAACACTTTAAAAAATTCTTTTTAGGAAATCTAATAAATCATTTTTAAAGTTTTTCAAAAATATTTCTAAATAGAATCAAAAACCGAATGTTGAATTTCAAGTTTTGTCGAATCCTGAATTTTTGGCCAAATGAACTTCTAATGAAGATCTTTTAGAACCAGATCGAATTTTAATATGTGGTGAAGATACTGATAGCAATTAAGTAGAGTGTACGAAAATTGGGTGGACAAATCAAAAATTATAACTACTAATACTTGGTCATCCGAGTTAAGTAAACTTTCTGCGTATGCAATGTTAGCTCAGAGAATTTCTAGTATTAACTCAATTTCTGCTATTTGTGAATCAAGTGGTGCTGATATACAACATGTTTCAAGATCAATAGGAGCAGATAGTAGAACAGGAAATAAATTTTTGCAAGCCAGTGTTGGTTTTGGTGAAAGTTGTTTTCAAAAAGACATTAATAATTTAATTTATCTTTGCGAGAATCTAAATCTAATCTAAAAGAAGTAGCTGAATATTGGCATCAAGTTATAGTTATTAATGATTATGAAAAGAAAAGATTCGCTTTGTTTGATACTTTGAAGAATAAAAAAATCACAATTTTCGGTTTTGCGTTCAAAAAAAATACTGGTGACACTAGGTAAGTTGAAAACTTTTATACTGAAGAAACAATAAATTAAATATATTCATTTTATGTTACAGAGAATCGGCATCAATTTATATATGCACAGATTTATTGAACAAAGGAGCAACTCTCAACATTCTAGACCCTAAAGTTGAATATGATCAATTAATGCTTGAGCTTTCAAATCCTCAATTGAATCTCTCTATAGATCAGATTAAAAAATGAGTTAACTTGTACCATGATGATGAAATGGAAGCTTGTAGAGGTTCTCATGCTTTGATTGTATGTACCGAATGGGATATCTTCAAAGTAAATTTTTTACCTATATTATTTGAAGATGAAAATATTTTAAATGATAAAAAATTTAAGACATTGAATTATGAAGAAATATTTCAAATCATGCAAAAACCAGCGAATATATTTGATGGTCGTTTATTGCTCGATCACCAAAAATTAATTCAACTTGGATTTCATGTGGAAGCCATTGGTAAAAGACGTTTTCGTTCTCAGAAGTTTCTAAGAACTGAGAATATATGAGAACTGAGATTTTTCTTCACGTTGGTTTTTTTTTTTGATTTTATTCTCAAACATCGTTCTAAAATTTAACTCTAAAAGTAAAGTTAAAAATTGTTCAAAAAATTCTTTTACCAAAATGTAACTTTTCTAAGAATTAATAAAGAGATCTAAACTTACTTTTCCGGACGGAGAGCCTTGTGAGATAATTGTGAAATGTTTTGAAACTCACTAGTTCTCATTGATTCCGTAAACTTTTGCTTGGTAGCACATCCTTATAGACCACATTTTTAGACGAATTGACATTCGATATAAGTTAAAGCACATACAGTCATGAACATTCACAGGTTCCCTTCCTGAACGTTCATGAACGCACTTGAACATTCATCTTCATAACCTTTCACAGGCTTTCATATTCTTTCACAAGCGTAATGCATTAAACTTTTAAATGTTTGTGAAATAATTTGAAAGCCTGTGAAAGGTTATGAAGATGAATGTTCAAGTGCGTTCTTGAACGTTCAGGAAGGGAACCCGTGAATGACCATGACTGTATTCCAAGTAGAGACTATTTTTTTTGACAAAAAATTATATCGACATGAGCTCTTTTCGTTGATTTCTCTAACAAGTCTCTTATCGTTTGACCTTCTTAGGTTAAGTGACAGACTTTACGCGTAATTAACTCCATTAACTAGGCTGATCTACACCATTAACAAACTTTTGAACAGAATCATCTTTCAAACTCCTATCTTCAAGATTTACAATCTTCATAGGACTTGTCTTTCATAGATTTTACGAGTTTGTTACTTTTCTTTGCACCCTTTCAAAAATCGAAATGTAAGTTTTAAATGAAGAACACCACATACTTGCGGCATATTCAAGATGAAGTCTAACTATGCTGTATACGAAAATTAAATTCTTATTTTAAAAAACAGCAACAATACTGCACTTCTACCGAGCTTTTGGTGTCAAGCGAACCGAAGCGAAGCGTAGCAACAAGAAGGCAAAGCGTACCCGTACCGTACCAAGTGAACCAAAGAGTAACGTACCGTACTGAACAAACAAAAAAAAATTGTTTTACATAAGATAAAAGAAAAAAAAATTAACGCTTTGGTACAATTGGTATGGTACGGAGGTTCCTTGCTACGCTCCGGTACAGCTACGCTTCGCCACTAAAAGTTCGGTAGAAGTGCAGTAGAAACAAGAAAAATTGATTGTAAAGTTCCGGCAATGCAAAACGTCCACACTTTTTAAAAGTGTTTTTTATGAATGTTCGCTAAAGTTAGCCTATATTGTATGTGCAGACAAGAAAATGGATTTCATTAATTCAGATTATGTGGACTTTATGTGTAGGGAGAACCTTACGTTATAAACTTTCAAGAAAGCTTAAGACTTCAGTGTCGACTTTTATCGGATCGTCATTATGAAACTAGTGTTGAAAATTTTTATTCGTCTGGTGCTCTTTAGAAAAATAATCCTTCAAACTGATTATTAGTTAAGAAAATTAAAACCCGAATGTGTAAATTTAATTATGATATTTTTTGAAAAGAAAAAATAATTGGTTTACAAGTATACAAATGAAGAAAAAATTTATGAGAAATTTAGATTTTGACTTGAAAATGTTAAATTTCAAATGAAAATATACAGATAAAATGGTTGATCATGAAATTACCAACACAAGACCAACTACTTCGAAGGAACCAACTAAGAACCATGAAACAAAAAAAATGATATTCGAGACAACCGATCCTGTTAACGAAGACTTTCGAGTTCATATTGATCAAAATTTAATCAAATCGAATTCTTCATCACTTCCCGAAGAGCTTCTGAGTCTTGGTGTTCAAGCTTACAATGAAAATGATTTCGAAAAAGGAGTTCTTTTACAAGTAGACCTCAAAATAGCTGAGTACGAGTTAAACAAAGCTAAAAAACATCTAAACACTGGTAAAAAATCAAATGAGAAAGGTTCGAAACGTAAAAAGGACCAAATGTCATCGGTCGATGACGACGATTTACTCGAAAAACAAGCTGCTTTGGAATCAACTTTAAAAAATTATTCCTCTTACTTACACAATGAGACTAATGAGGATTCAAATTCGAACTCGAATCTAGATGATCTTATCAAAACTGGAGAGATTACTCCTTTTGCGAGTCTAATGAACAAAAAAACGAATATGAAAAAATCTTTAGAAAAAAAGACGAGCAGTTCAAAAGTTAGCTCAGCTTCAGCATCGAATGATTTCGATTCGTTCTTGTTAGATTTTGATAAAAAAAAGAAAGAATCTGTTGTTAAGACTCAACAAAAGTTGCAGGAGATTAAGACCAAAAATATTGAGAATGAAATTAAAAAAAAAGAGGAGGCTAAAAATTATCGTGTGACAGATAAAACTGATTTTGATAAATTTCTAAGTGATTTTGACTCAAAGCCTAAAGAAAAACCTAAAGTTGTTAAAAAACCTCAAAAAATAATCAAACCCACACCTAAAAAGAGTTCTCTAAACGACTCGATTATTGAGGAACAACTAGCTGATTGTGACAATTTGTTCAAAGAACTCGATAAACCTAAAGAAAAAAAGGCGAATTTAAAAAAGTCTGAATCGAAGTTAGAAGACCTTTTACCAGTTGGTTCAAATGAACCTAAAGTTGACAAGATATCTTTCATGAAACTAATTGAAGATAGTGACTCAGACGAGGAGAAAGACAAAACTGTTGATTTAATACCGAAACCTAACCGGGTTACAAAAGCTACGACTAGTAAAAATACTCAAGAATTCAATTACGAAGATCTCGAGTTTGATAATGATAAAGAAGATCCGGATTACGATAATCTAAGCGAACTATCCGAGACTAGTAGTGTTGAATACGACACTGAAGACGAAAGTGCTTTGGTTAGTTATAAAAAACAAAAACGACGTAAACGTCTCAAAAGAACTTGCATGGATGATGGTGATGAAGATTTGTACTTGGAACGATTAGCTAAATTTGAACAACTTGAAAATCAAATTAAAGCCGAAGAAGAGAAAGAAGACTATGAATTTAACGATGAATTGGACGTTGAAGAAAGTGAAGAAAATGTTTTCAATAATAAACTAGTCATAAACAATGGTAAACATTTTGAACTAGACTCAGGTCTTAAGGTACCCGAAAAAATTTGGAACAAACTTTACAAGTTTCAAAAGACAGGTGTCAAATGGCTATGGGAGTTGAACTTACAAAAATGCGGTGGAATTTTAGGTAATTTAATTTTTAAGATCAAAGGGTCCATGGTCTAATTCTTTTTCGTTAAGGTGATGAAATGGGTCTCGGTAAAACAATCCAAATGATTTCGTATCTTGCATCTTTGAGATACAGCAAACTGAAATCGGATGATTCCGTTTACACAGGCTTGGGGCCGGTTTTGATCATAACACCAGTGACACTAATGGCTCAATGGGTTGAATCATTCCATACATGGTGGCCTTATTTCAAAGTATGCGTACTTCATGACATTGGTACTTATCAAGAATCTCCAAAGTCAAAGCTAATCGATCAAACATTCATGTCCAATGGGATTTTAATAACAACTTACTCGAGTCTAATCATTTACGATTCGGCTTTGCTTTCAAAAAATTGGCATTATGTTATACTAGACGAGGGTCACAAGATACGCAACCCAGACGCTAAGATTACGATTGTGGCCAAATGTTTTCGAACTCCTCACAGAATTATACTAAGTGGGTCGCCTATTCAAAATAACCTCAAAGAACTTTGGTCTTTATTTGACTTTATATTCCCTGGTAAATTGGGAACATTACCTGTTTTTATGGAAAACTTTTCGGTTCCAATAGTCCAAGGTGGTTATTCGAATGCAACTGATGTACAAATACAAACAGCGTATAAATGTGCTTCGGTTTTAAAAGACACTATAATGCCGTATCTCTTACGTCGTGTCAAAAGTGATGTCAAAATGGCTTTGAATTTACCGTCCAAAAATGAACAAGTCCTTTTCTGTCGTCTAAGTCGTGAACAAAAAGAAGAATACTTGAGGTATTTACAATCAAGAGAATGTAAATATGTGTTAAAAAGTCGTAACAATATATTCAAAGCCTTGATCCATTTGAGAAAAATATGCAATCATGTTGACCTAGTGACGGATCAATATTTTAAAAACCCTCACTGGTCGGCCGACTATTTTGGGGACGATTTAAAAAAAGCTGGTCTTAGTGGGTTCTATAAACGATCTGGTAAAATGATTGTCGTTGACACTTTGTTAAAACTTTGGAAAAAACAAGAGGGTCGAGTTTTGATTTTTTCCCAAAGTAGGATCATGTTAGACGTATTGGAGAGTTTCATTAACGAATTGAGTTACACGTATCGTCGAATGGATGGTTCAACATCAGCTGCAACTCGATCAAAATTAGTCAACGAGTTCAACAACAACGAAAACATTTTTATATTTTTACTTACGACTAAAGTCGGTGGTCTTGGTCTAAACCTAATCGGGGCTAATAAAATCATAATTTTTGATCCCGATTGGAATCCGACAAATGATTTACAAGCAAGAGAGAGATCATGGCGGATCGGTCAGACTAAAAATGTTACCATTTTTCGCCTATTAACAGCTGGCACAATCGAAGAGAAAATTTATCATAGGCAAATTTTTAAACAATTTTTGAGTAATCGAGTCCTCAAAGACCCGAAACAAAAACGTTTCTTTAAAACAAATGATTTACACGAGTTGTTTGCGTACACGTCGGTAGATGATCAAAAGACAGAGACAGGTGCTTTGTTTGCTGGTACTGGTTCGGAGATAAATAAAAAACAAAAAAAACTCGAGGGTAGTTACATACCGAATTTAGAAAAATCTCGAAAGGGTAAAAACAAGACTCAAGATGAAGAAAAGGATAAAAATAGTGATGATTATGTGTTAAGTAAACTTTTTAAATCGAAAAAAAACAATGGTGGTAAATCAGCCATTCACACAGCAGTTCAACATGATTTGATTATTGAAAATTCTGAAGCTGATTTTGTATTGATTGAAACAGAAGCCGAACGAGTTGCAAGTGAGGCTGTGAGAGCTCTTAAAGAGTCGAGAAAATATTGTAAACCAGCTGAAAGTGGTATTCCAAATTTGAATGGTATAAAATTCGGTTCAAAGCTAAAATTGCCAACTCACCAAGAAATAGACAATAAAAAAGAGACAAAATTTATGGGGTCAAAATCTTTGTTAGACCGTATTAAAATGAGGAACCAAGGTATCCGAAACGATGAAAAAATTGAGACTGAAAAAAAGACTAATGACACTGAGTTGCCTTTGAACTCGTCCAATCCA
Organism: Brachionus rubens; assembly: GCA_022207745.1. Classification (NCBI taxonomy): domain Eukaryota; kingdom Metazoa; phylum Rotifera; class Eurotatoria; order Ploima; family Brachionidae; genus Brachionus; species Brachionus rubens. Next base: position 484,814 of record JAJVHD010000009.1, on the reverse strand, counting down.
GTCGAACGAACAGTCAATATGACAAAGTTAATTATAAAATATTTAACCCAACATGTAGATACATTCAATAAGGTATCAAGTCAAAATTTAGCAGATTATTTTAAGGATAAATTGAGTAAAGATGATTCGATTAAATTTAAAACTGTTTTGAAAGAAATTTGTGATTTTAGAAGAGATTCAAAGTCAAATGTTGGTTATTGGAGCCTCAAAGATGAGTATTTAGATTTTAGCTAAATTTTTTTTCCAATTATTTTTTATTTACATCTCAACTTTTTTTAAAAAATTAAAGTTTCATTGAGACAATCTTTTCTTTTTTTTAGTTTTGGTTTTTCAATTGTATTATTTAATTAAATCGAAATGTTTTGAATAAATATTTTTTAAAGAAACAATTGTTTTTTATTGATTTCAATGGTTACTGGAGCTCTTTGTGAGATTAGAGTAAACTAAAAGACAGTCGATGGTGTACAAAGGCTGAAGGGACTTTTCCCCAACCTTCGGAATGGTACTTAAGTTCCTTCAAGCAAATAAAAGCTGACCTCTACAATTTCTACTAATTTGTTTTTTTGAAGCGGGTGACCTCATTTAAACAAACTTGAAATCTTAATGGTCATCTTATTTAAGTTCAGCGTCCAATCTCTGTTAACTTTCCAAATCGGCTTGATGGGAACAAATAGTAGTAGTAGTAGTACTGCAGTAGACAATTGTCTACACTAACGCTTGGTTGCGTTTAGCCCTAAAAGAGCCATGGCAGTTGTTTCTTTGAACCATCCCAAAAACTTCTCTGTCAATAATCGATTTAAAAACATTGATCGTATTTGCATTCACCGCACTTGCTGATAATTTATTCCACGCTTCAACCACTCTGTTTGTTAAGAAATTGTAACGATATTACCCTTTACGATTTATTTCTCTTACCAATCGTTCGTCGTTTTTTTTTCCTTAGAATTAGAGACAAACTTTTAGCAAAATTAACTTCTCTCGTCAACTTTATGTTTTCATGATTATGAACAATTTTGTACATTTGGATTCACCCCAGATAACCCCTTAGCCTTCTTTCTTCAAGACTTAATAAGTTCAATTCACTGAGTTTTTCCTCATATGATTTTTGTTCGATTGATTTCACCAATTTTGTTGCTCTCCGCTGAACCCTTTCAAGTACACTAATGTCTGTTTTAAAAGAAGGACACCATGTACTTACCGCATATTCCAGATGTGGTCTAACCGTATACAACGGAACAATTGTTTCTTTTTCAAGGCACGAAAATGAATTCTTTATTTGGCCAAGAACACTGTTTGCTTTTGCCGGAGCCGTAGAACATTGCTTATTCCATTTTAGACCATTTGAAATAAAAACACCAAGGTCTTTCTCTTGACTAGTTTCACTTAGTGTGTGTGAACCAGCCGAGCCCATCATTACATATCCACACAAATAAATCGACTTTTAGCAAAATTTATCATTTAAGAATTCGAAGACTTCAAGCATGGGGTAGAAAAAAAATGTTAATTTCTATACGAGGCTGGGTGAGTCAAGGATCCCTCGGTCCGTCCTGTGGGTTCACCAAGTCTTAAAACCTAGTTTCCAAGAAAAGTTTCGCCACCCATAAATTATGTGTAAAGGGGACTGGAAGTTTTAATGGATATAGTTTTCAATATTCCCTACAAATCTTACTATAAATTTTTTCAAAAATGACTTTTTTTCCAAAAATAAAGACCCTTAAGAGTTTGAAAAGCGGGCATTGATTGAAAATTATACGATAAAATCGAATTTTATACGACTCTATTTTTGCGGAATATAATTTATTTCAAAATGATATATAGCAAGTTCTATAGAGAATATCACTAATTGTTTACATGAGATTATTTAGATAAATTAGGATTAGATTTTGATCACCTGGAGGTTTTTGAAAAAGCGGCTACAAATACAAGGGTTTATGATTTGGTGAACTTTACGACTGAGGCTATTTTATTCATGAAAAAAATGCTAACAAAAAAATATTCTAATGATTTTTCTGTTAATTTTATCACTCGATTCCTCGATACTAGATCGAGGGATAAAATTAACATAGGAAAAAGAAACAAAGTTTGCCAGAGACAAGAACTTTTAGAGAGGCATATCAGCCGTACTTAAAATTCCCGACTGATGATGATTATTATGATCAGAGACGATGAAAAAATACTATTGCCTTTTTTTGATTGTTTTTTACAATATTAATGTCGATTTTTCGAGTCGTAAAGAAGAATATTTTAATTTTTTTGAAAGACTGAAGACCTTAAATATCCCTTAAATCCTGGGATACCCTTTAAATTTTAAAAGATTATGATTTAAGGGGTATCCCAGGGTGGCCAGCCACTTGTAGAAATCACTTTTCTTAACTTTAAGAACGACGCATTGTTGTTTAAGCTGTTAAGCAGAGTATGCTAAAAAGCCTTTGTGCTAATCCCATGAATTGTTTCTTGAAGTTATTGGTGTTCAAGATAGATAAAGTAATATGAGTTTGGAAAAAATATTTTTATGCTTGTAAAATTTCATGAATACCCTTATCTTTTCTAAATAAAGGAAGCTTTATCTTTTTAAATAATTACACAACAAAACGAAATGATGATGATGTTATGAATCAACGTTATTCTAGATGTTTTGTCTTATAGGGCTATAAAAAGACTTTTAACTTTTTCTCATCAACCAAAATATTTTTTTACCATTACTTGGTATTTTGTAAAGATCGAACCACTAAGCGATCTGTGTAGAGCGCATCTTAAAGCATCTTTTTAAAAGTGTTTGTTTAATAGAACTATCAAGATACTGGAGATACTGACATAAAATGTTCATATCGTATACCGTCAAAAAAAAAAAATTTTATTAAGTGTACATGATATGAGAGATCTCGCATAATTATTATGTATTTTAATTTTGAAATTTTTTAAATTTTTGTCGAAGTGTGTCTTAACAATCGATACACCTCACCATCAAGCTAAATCTGTGCCTCAGGAGTTCTCATCAAATGATGGACGTTTTTGTTAGAACCGTCTTCATTCAATTAGCTTTTGGGTTTGAAAAGATGCCTTAGTTGGAGTTTCCAAAAGACAGTCCAAATGTTCACATTTTTGGGGAGAAACATTTCGTCAAATGTTCAACATTCAAACGATAAAGACTTTCAATAAACAAAAATGACTCCAAAAAAGCTTCTTAATTGAAAGCCAAGTCTTTGCAATAGTTTGAAAATTATTTCACAAAATTTATGATAAGATGATCGTTTCAAAAAAACCCTCATATCAATCATATCTCTATTTGAAATTTTTTTGTTGACTATGTACAAAGAAATTATTTCAATCCACTAAGAATTCAACAAGTGATTTCAACATGTTTAGAATTTTTTGTTGTTGCAATAAGCTTCTTTAAAATTAGATTCAAAACAAGAAGGCTAACAAATCTTTCAAAAAGTGTGTTAAATTAAGCTTTGGGATAGCTTTCTACAACAATAAGGCTAATCCAAAAATAACTTCAATTTACTCACCTTAAAAACAACTTGAGGGGAACGTTTAAGGTTCATATTTATTAAAAAAAAAAAATTTTAAAATTTAGATTTGAAAAAAAAAATCAAAATGGCTAAACTTCAAGTTTATAATAAATGTTGTAACTTGTTAATTGGAGACCATACCCAAGTCTCTTTTTATCAACAAAATTTACAAACATCAATTCATTTGATTGTTAGACCTGAGAAAAAAATCGAAGTACTAAACTTTTTTATAATCAAAGAACAACCGGAAAAAAAGTCTAAAAAGTTTGCACCGGAGATAATCGTGTGCAAAAAATGTGATGAAAAAATCGGTTCAAATGCTAGCATTGGTCCTGAAGACCGACCTGTTCTATGCTACAAGGCGGAGATTATTTATTTTATAGAGACTTTACCAAACGGACAAACTAAGCGGACGAACTTTGACTTTCGAACAAAATGGAAATTCGAAAAAGACAAATTTCCGATTATTGAGTTGCGAAATTTTGAGACCTTTGAAGGTAATCGAAAGTTGCAAATGCTTCGAAGAACCGATTTTATTGAAAATGTTTTCCCTAAAAGAGAGGATCTTGTTAATTTTAATATAGCTTTATTTGTCGAGGATACACCCAGGACATACCAAACGGAACTTTATGTGCACGCTTTATTCGATAATTCAATTGTTTATTTGCCAACTGGTTCTGGAAAAACAATGATTTCGGCTATGGTTATAGCTCATATGAAACGTTTAAATCCAAAAAAGAAAATATTTTTTGTAACCGATCGTATTCCATTGGTGTTTCAACAAGCGTCTTATTTGAGAAATCAATGTAACTTAACAACTGGTGAATTTTGTGGTGAGAATAAAGCGATTTTTGAAAGTCAATTGGAAGCTGATATTTATGTGTTGACAGCTGGGTTTTTGTTGAATATGCTCTTGTTGGATAAATTGTATCTAGAAGATTGTTCGTGTTTGGTTTTTGATGAAATTCATCATGCAAAAAATGGACACAATTTTGCCAAGATTATTGAACATTTTTATCATAAAATTCCAAGGACATACAAACCACGAGTGATTGGAAGTAAGCTTAAAAAATTTTCTATCAAGTTGACTGTTTTAATACGTTTAAACAACTATGATACAGTGATTTTCATAGCAGTATTTTCCCGCGAAATTCTATCCTCCCGTTAAAAGCCGTTCAAATAGCTGAACGGATTTTAATAAGGTGTTTTTCATTTCGTACAGTTAAAAAAGCGGTAAATTGTTTGGTTATATTTTCTGTTTCATTCTCATTTTCGTATCATTCTCATCCTCAGTTCCATCTCAAGTGACGTTTAAATGGCTTCAAGCGGAATTTTAATATTCATCAATTTAAATAAATTCGATGATTTTAAATTCAAATCTTAAATTCTTAAACTTTTTAAGCCTCTTTTCTTTCTTGAGCTTACTCTGTCATTTAGCTACTTCCTTGACAGGAGTTTCTCTCGAAATTTTATTGCCATACCTTGAATCGCAAATAAATCTAATATCATGTTTAAAACTTGTGTCCTAAATGGCTTGTTGAAGAAACCTAGCTCGATGTAATTTAGTACCGACAATAGCAATAGTGTAAATACTAAAGCGCTTTCATTAGTACCCTTGAGTCAGTCTTTCCAATGAAATTTACAGATTTTTAGATTAATGGAATTCCATTACTTAATAGACTGAATGTAGCGAGAATCAATTAGATAATTAATGCTGCATTTTCTCAACAGAATCCAGGCCTCGTGCTAGTCTCATGGTCTAGAGTAAGGTTAACCTTTAAGGTATGTGTTAAATTTTTGTATATTACAAAATTTTACGCACTTCACTTTTTCTCCCATTGAAATTTTTTTTTCATGAAATAACAACAGAAAAACTCGCTTTTACTCCATGAGGCAAAACCTAACCTGTAGAAGTAATGATTGATTTCACCTGTACTTGACCTAGCAAATATTGGTAAAGAGCTCAAATTTACCGCTCGAGAACAAGAAAAATAATTTTAAGCGAAAGTTGGTTTTAAAGTTGAGTTTCTTTTAAAGCTAATAGCTAATGATTGCAAAGACAAATTATAAAAGTCGACCATGATACCGATAGCAGAGATCCTAAGCTACAAAAACGTTCTAATATTTTTATAAAAAAACTACTTTTGGTTCAGTTTCGACCGAAAAGAAGAAAATAATGAATTTTTTGTTTATTCGAGTCTGCATCTTGTGTCTATCTAACTTTTAGTCCGATGTAATCTTAACCAATTTTAACACGAGTAGAATGTATAACAAAAATGATCACATTTAGCTTTTAGGGTTGATTTAAATTTTCAGTAGGAGGAGGTCTCAATCCCTAGTTTGCCGTATGGACGCCACGCCACTGTTAAATACAAATATCATATAACCACTGTAAGAAAAAGCCTGGACAATAAGGATCAAAGGCGACAAAAAATGCAAGAAAATAGTGTTTTTAGGAATAAACGCCAAAAGCGAAATTGCACCTTTCACTTCATTTTTTACATCCAATTTTGAATTTTTCGCCGTCTCTTTAAGTTCGAGTTCAAAAGGCTCGAGGGGGTTCAGCTGTATACCTTAATGAATTGAAATTTATCATTTTATTTTTGTTTAAGTGACTGCATCGCCAGCTTCAGGTGCCAAAACTCGTAACGAAATGATCGAAGAAATAATCCGTTTAAGTAGCTTAATCGAAGGTAGCATTTCAATGCCAGTTTATTATCGAGAAGATTTCGAAAAATTTGTAAACAGACCACCAATGACATTTATAAATGCTGTCAAAAATCCAAATGAAGATTATTTAATCGAAAAATTAAACAAATTTATTGAACCATTTATGCATCAATTAAACACTGTAATAGATTTTAATTCGAACATAAACGTTAAAAACAACGCTCTTAGAAGTTACTTAACAAATCTTGTCAAAGAACACAACATTCAGACAAATTTAAAAAAATTTACAATCGGATGTTTTTTGCAATCTATCGTCGGTTCAGTTGAGATTATGAAAATTTTTGGCATAACACAGGCTGTTCAATTTTTGATAGAAACTTTGACCAAAGAATTTGATAAAAACAAAAAAAATCGTATCTGGTCTGAAGTTGACATAAGGCAAATGACCGAATTTTTGAACTCGATTCAATATTTAAATGGTAGCTCTCAAAAAATATCGGTTTTGAAAACCCTATTGAAAGACCCAAGCAATCATAAACCAGACTCAAGAATAATCATTTTTGTCCAATCGAGAAAAACAGCTAAACTTTTGTACGAGTGTTTAAAAAATGATGATGAGATTAAAAAAATTTGGAAGCCAAAGTTTTGTGTAGGACACGCTAGCGGTAATCTCGACGGTATGACATGGTACGAAGATCAAGAGCCTATTTTGAACAGTTTCAATGAGGGTCAATGCAAATTATTAGTCGCGACTAATGTTCTTCAAGAAGGCCTTGACGTTCAGATATGCGATAAGGTGATTATTTTTGACACTTTATGGAATTTGACTCAGTACGTTCAAAGTCGCGGACGAGCTAGACATAAAGATTCTCAATTCATAGTCATTGACACTTTAAAACAAAAAACAGTCTATGACAAATTAGTCGAATCGGAAAAGGTTTTGTTAAATCTAATCCACCAAATAACCCATGGGTATACGAGTATTGACCGCAACATGGTTGATAACCAAATAAATTTGATTAAACAAGTCGTTAAGACAACGCCTAGAAACGAGTTCGAAAAGAGCACAAACAAAAAGTTGAGATTCACAATTCAAGTTCTATTAATCGATGGCTTGTTTGTGGATGTTTTAAATTGTCTAAGACAATGTAAAGGCTTTTTACAATGTGATCCTGTCAAAGACTCGTTGATAGCAACAAATTATTTCGATAGTTTAACTGACTGTTGTAATTGTTTGTTCGAAATAAAAGGAGGCAAACAAAAATTAGACGATACTTGGTTAATTTTTAACACGATTAAATTTATACTCAATTCGATTCGATTCAAATCAGTGATACATTTATTCAAAATGAAAAAAACACAATCTTCAACTAATTTACAATCGATTTCACCAAGAATCGAATTCGGAAATTTAGCTCGACCCTACGAATTTTATAAAAACTCATCAATTGATAATTGTAAATTTATAATCGATTTTTCGATGCGTTTGATCAAAGTTTTGTTCATTTCAAAAGGTTTTTTGTACAAACTCGAATTTCAATTTGACTCAATTGATCATTTAATAAGCATCCAACTTGACCCAGAAGACTTTAACGTGTACATTCCGTTTAAACGAGCACCGTTCATTTACATTTTTAACGATGAGACTGGAAAGACTAAAATTGATGAGGGAAATTTAAAAAATGTTGACGAAGAATATTTGACCTGGGATCGAACTTTTTTAGAAACTTTAGATTTAAGTTTAAAACTTAAATTTTCAAACACTGAAAAAGAACATGTCATTGAATCCCTAAATAGTCTTCACGGAATCGTTCTTCTTTATTGCAATGTAGCCAATAAGGAACGGTACTACACCGTCGACAACTTAAGAACCGACTTTAAATTTACAAGTTTTAACACTTGTTATTGTCTAGAAGCTTTTATAAGCCAAAATTTTTATCTTCTAAACGGTAAAATCTCGTCCAACTTTGTTCAAAAATTGAACCAGCTCTCAAATTTTCAAGTTGAAAAAGCACTGGAGTGTTTAAACGCTCGTTTGAACAACAAACGTTTCTTAAATATCGAGGGATTACTTGATGAAGTACTCGCGGACAAGACCAATTTTGAGAATAAATTTGAACTGTACGAAAACAATTTGAAAATTTCTCTTTTTCGACGGGCTACAGTAACACCAACGCGTGTAATTTTTTATTTTCCAGAACCGAATTTTTCAAACCGGGTCACACGTCAATTCGGTTCTGACAATTTTATAAGAATTCGATTCCGCGACGAAGATCACAGAAAGTTGAACATGTCACAAACTTATTCGGATATGAAAGAAATTTATTCAAAGATACGCATGTTCTTAACGGGTGGTGTTAAACTCTGGGGTAGACAGTACCAATTTTTGGCCATGAGCTCAAGTCAACTGAGAGAAAACGGCTGTTGGTTGTTTTATGGTGTTCAATATAAACCTGATCAAGTAAGAGAATGGATGGGAGATTTTAAAAATATTCGATGTATCGGAAAATATGCGGCAAGACTCGGTCAAAGTCTATCAAGTTCAATAGAAACATTTCATACTCAAAATTTTTGTATGATCGAGGACATTAAAGTTGATGATTATTGTTTCACTGATGGTATTGGTAAAATATCTTTTAAAAAAGCAAGTGAGATAAGTCTAGAGTTTTATAACAAATCGCCACCAGCCAGTGCTTTTCAAATTCGTTTCGCTGGTTTCAAAGGCGTTGTTGCAATTGACCCAAAATTAACCGGGTATGAATTACAATTTAGAGATAGTATGAGAAAATTTGAAAGTGGTTATACTCGATTGGACGTTTTAAATCTCACTGAATACATCCCGTGTTACCTTAACAGGCAAATAATTATAATCCTATCTTCTTTGGGGATTAAAGACTCCGTTTTTGATAAATTACAAGATGACATGTTGAGGGAGCTAAGCAATCTATTAATTGATAAACTAACCGCCTCGCTGAGCATAATCAAATATTATCGTTGCGTATTTTCGGATTATAAACACAATGAAAAATTAGATTACACCCGAGAGTCTTTTTTTAGAGACTTACTCAAGACCATTTATCAAAAAAGTTTGACTGATTTGGTCAAAAAGTCGAGGATTTTTGTCCAAAAAGGTCGTATCTTAATGGGCACCATCGACGAGACTGGAATTTTAAAAGAAAATGAAGTGTTTGTTCAATGTTCGAAACAATTTGGAGAAAATTATCCGAGCGACGAAGTCTTAGAGGCTAAACAAAATTTTATAGTTAACAAAAAAGTTGTGGTCGCTAAAAATCCTTGTATGCATCCAGGAGATGTAAGAGTGTTAAACGCAGTTGATATTCCCGAGTTACACCACATGATCGACTGTGTAGTATTCCCTTCAGTCGGTCCGAGACCAATAACAAACATGTGTTCTGGATCCGATTTGGATGGTGATTTATACTTTGTCTCGTGGGAGCCGAGTTTAATCCCAGAACAAGTTGAAACCCCAATGGATTATGTGTCTCCCAAAGCAAAAGAAAAAGATAGTGATATTCAAATAGAAGATGTAATTAAATTTTTTGTCGATTTTATTGAAATGGATCAACTAGGTCGAATAGCGAATGCTCACGTAGCTCTTTCGGATCAAAGTAAACATGGTGTTAAAGATCCTGTTTGTATTCAACTAGCCCTTGCGTTTAGTTTGGCTGTTGATTTCCCAAAAACAGGAGTCCTTGCTCAACTACCAAGCGATATCAAGAAAATAAAGTACCCTGATTTTATGGAAAAAAATGGAGTCTCATATCGATCGGAAAAAATAATCGGTAAATTGTACCGAAAGTGTAAAAACATATTCATCAATGATAATTATAAAGACAAAATTTTACTCAATCAATCTCTTTTGGTCGATGGTCATGAAAAATTTGTACCAGATGCAAAAGAACTTTATGCCAAATACAGAAACGAAATCGAAAGAATAATGCAATATTTTAATTGTACACAAGAGTCTGAACTGTTTGTTGGAATTTACTTGAACTCGGTTAACAGTGATGAAGCAAGAGATTTTTATAAACTAAGTTGTTCGATGATTAAAAAGTTATGGAAGTTTATGAGACAAAAATTTCATGAAATTTTAAAACAAGAAAGCTCAAACGACCAAGATGGCACAAGATTAAAAATTGCAAGTTCTTGGTATTTTGCTTGTTATTCGTCTGAAGAAAATAAACGTCTAAGAATTTTAAGTTTTCCATGGATCTTAGAAGACGTCTTGACTCGAATCGATGTTAAAAATAATGATATTTTTTCTCAATCAGTCTTGGAAAAATTTTGCGAAAATAAAAATGATTTACAATTATTCTCACGATTTGTAGAAAAAATTGAGCTTAAAAAAGACTTAGAAGAGATGACTGATCTTAATCTAGTGACCACAGGCTCGTTTGGTTTGTTTTTATTCGAAGATAAAAATGATCTTCAGCTCATCGTAAACAACCCAAATCGCAAAAATTTGTTAACCGAAACCGTCTCAGATAAATTAGAAGAATTTTTTGATAATATTTCATTCAATAATTCGGTTATAACATGTGATGAATCAGATGATGTTACATTCACAATTTTAGACTCACAAGACTCGTTAAAACGGTTTATTTATCTCAGAAAATCGATTTTTAATTCACCAGAACTTTTGCCAGTGTTTTATTTTTTGGTTCATTTTGCACGTGAAGACAATCTGTTTTTGAGTTTAAGCCAAGATAAAATAAAACTTGATCTCTACTTGGAGTTTTGCTTAGAGTACTTGATCAGTAAAGACTTTGTACAACGAGTCTCAATCGATGACACAGAGTCCGTGTCAGACTGTTTGAATGAATGGACACAAGTTCATGATTATTTAGACGAATTAGTCTCGAATCATAAAATTGAAAAACACTGTGGAAAAATGATCTTGAATTTTTATCAATTTATGGCTTTTCAAAATGAACGCTTAAAATTCAAAGACATCGAGTTGGATGAACATGTTAACGAAATTTTAAAAAATCATTTCTATAAAGTATTTAATTATGTTTCAAAGACTCTTGATGTGTCACAAATATGGAATTCAATGGGAAAGTTAAACGAACCAGTGTTTAGACAACGATTTTCATTCGCCAAAAAAAAAGGAAAATCTCCAAATTTATTCGTTGACAATGCGAGTTTGTTACTCTTTTCGAATTTTAAATCCGATCTTGACCGGGTCGAATTCGAATTGTACAAGGGTAAACGAAGATTTTTACACTACAATAAAGAGTGTTATTTGGGTAAAATTTCGAGACCATTGGTAGATTTTACTGGGGAATGTTTTTCCGAATTTTATCATCATTCAGTCATACAGTTTAACAAAGCCAAAGAGATGAGATCGGATTATACATTTCGATTACAATTAAAATTTGGTGATTCTTATTTCACCAATGTGCCTACAATATTTGAAGACTCGTCAAGCATTGTTTTGTATCAACTGAAAGAAGCATTAAAAAAAGGTTATAAAAAATTTAATTTTAGTTATAACCAATGTGACAATAACATGATACTATCAGCCGCTGATCAGTTAGTCCAAGAAGATGATGAAACTGATATTGAGATTAATGATTCCCATGACAATAATGATAAAGAAAAAAAAAAGAAAAAAAAAAAGAGACGGGTTATAAATCGAGCGAATACTTCATTCGATTCGAATGTCAGAAATGAACAAAGTTTATTGCATTCGTTATTCTTAAGCAATGAATTTGACAATAAAACATCCGAATGTTACATTATTTATGTTCAGTTGAAAAATTTAGAAAGTATGAGAAACAACTTTTATCGTTTAAAATATGGCCCAGATATGAAGCTTGTACGCATTGAGACCCTCCCTATCAAGTGGTTGAACATAGACATTAGAAATTTATGCTTAGAAAAAGACAAAAGAGATGTTCGTTTCAATTTGATATCTGAAAAAACGATTCAACTTGACGAGAATGATAACATAGACACTGGTCTTACAAGTAAACTTATACAAGAAGGTGTAATTAAAGTGAATCAGGATGACGAGCTTGTAGTAGTTGAGGAGTTTAGGACATCTCCATCGATTTTTGTTCGTTTCGGTCGGTCTATAAAGTATTACGGTGGTTTGGAAAATTGGAAACCTTTGTTCGATATGACTCAAGTTAAAATGCCAGAAAATATTCAATTTGGATTGTTACGAAATTTTCGAGCTTGTTTAAGTAATACAGAGGAATATTCAGAACATGATGAAAGAGGTATGTTTATGACTAAAGCAAATCGATCAGAAGTAAGTATATCGGGTAAAGTGGATATAAATTCATTAAAAGCTTCTGAAATACATGATTTAATTATTTTGACGTGGCATTTGATTCAAGTATTCTCAAGAATTTTAAAATAATTTCAAAGATAAATTTTATAATTTTTTTTTCAAAGATTTTACTTTTTTTTTATTGTTTATAACCCGCTAGATGTTTAGTTTTATGTTTAATAAACTTTTTTTAAATTTTTAAAATAATTTTTTCTTCATGTCTTACGATCTTATAACAACCAAAAACAGGGTCAGGATTATAAAAGCACAAAAAAAATGAATACCTAAAATTAACACATACATTTTTTTTGATGATAGGGCATAAAGCAAAATTTTCAAATTTTTATTTAAATGTTAGAAATTAAAAACCTTAGGTTTTTCATGAAGGAAATCTTTAGATAAAAGTCAGAGAGGCTTCTAAAAGGGAAATCATCAATCTTGAAGTCTAAAAGACGCTAAAATCTTTGAAAATCTGTTCACTTTAAAAGTTGTTAGATTTTTTGTTGTAGAATTTGGGCCATGAATTTTGATTTTGGACCTGCTTTTATTAAAGCTTAAACTTTTTAACACTAGAAATACGCAAAAATAGCGTATTCGGTGCTTCTAGTGTAAATAAGAAAAATTAACTCACAAATTTAGACTTTTTATTCAAAAACAATGTAGTATGGAGAAACTATGGTCTTCAAAACATATCAACCTTGTAAATTTCAAAACATATCAACCCCTGAAAACTACAGCACTGCTCCTGAAAAAAATCGTACCCCGTACCGTATTTTAAAAATTTTAGGGCATGTTAAAATTTTTTACTAATTTTCATATTCCCCAGGTTTTGATCCCTGAACAGGATCCTGATAGGTAAAACATGCCTGTTCTGTACAAGAATCCTAATGATTCATATTTTCTTTGGCTTTCCAAGATTTTCTTGAATTAAATATTTTGAATTCAATTCGATCGAAGAAATTTTTAAGGGATTCTGACAAGAAAACTAATATTTTCCGATAATTTTTGGAAATATTTTGATCTATGCAGATCCTGGTCAGGATTTAGGACATGGGTCTCAATTTTTTTAACAGTTATAAAAGCTGTGCAAAGGGTGATTTTGATCAAAACAGAAGTTGTTTCACTTGAAACAAAGTCTGCAAAATCTCTGCAAATTGAATAAAGATTGCACACAATTAAAATTATTGTTTTCAAAATGCGCAATTAATTTGCAGAGATTTTGCAGACTTTGTTATTTGATGCAGCAAACTTTGTTTCAAGTGAAACAACTTTTGTTTAGATCAAAATCGACCTTTGCACAGCTTTTATAAGGGTTTTTTACCTAAAAAATAAGAAAATAGAAATAGAACTTAACTCTTCAGAAAATTTTCGCCATCAATTAATAGTTAAGATTAGAGAGACATGAACAATAATTAAACATGACTAGATGAAAAAAAATTTAGCAAATCACTAAAAATAATACTTTAAATGATGTTTAAGCTTTTACGTATTTGCAGAGATTTTGCAGACTTTGTTATTTGATGCAGCAAACTTTGTTTCAAGTGCAACAACTATTATTTGGAGCAAAATAACCTTTAACGCAGCTTTTAAAACGATTATTAAAATCGAGAATAAGAAAATTGATAAAAAATTTTAACTTGCCAAAATTTAGGGTTGGTACGCTGGAACGGTACGGCACAGTACGATGGTACGATATGGTTGGATGGTATGGTACGATAAGCCTTTTTTCCAGGAGCAGTACAGTATTTCGATACAATTAAAATAAATTTGACTGAAGAGAATGAGATATTCTCTACGTTTATCTAGCCCTGGGTCAATAATGTTTTTGACTCTTTTTGGTTCAGGTTAGAATCAGTTTAAGACCAGGGACATTTGCAAGTCATCTGAATTAAAGGACATTCTTGTCACTTAAAACGGTTTTAAATGAGAGTTGTACCAACAGTTTTCAATTTTTTTAAGCTTTGAACTTAGAATCAAAGCTTAACTACATTAATCCCATTATTCCTGCTTATTACCTCAGGGCTAAAAATTAGTTTAGACCTTCGGAAACATTTAATTTTCTCGGTGGGACAAAAATTATCAAAAATTTGAAGTCAAATGTGTAATTATCTATGGGTTTAAAATAGTCTTTGTACTTTAAACCCCAGGGACAATTTGCATGCGTTTACGGTAATCAAATCGTTTCGTTTATTCGATTTTATGAAAAATAATTTAAATGACCAGCAAGATTCTTGTTCAGTGATAAGTTAAATTACTTTATTTGAACAAGTAATAATAAATATTTATAAACTTTAGCGATTAGATAAGTTGAAAAAAAAGGTGTTAAAAAAGTGATATTTTTTTTTTATAAAAAATTTTGCAACTTTTTAAAAATCCTATTTTAGAGATAACTTAATTATCTATTCTAAATAACAAGAGACAAAATTCAATTGAACTAAATTACAAATTCTAAATCAGTCTCAAGTCACACAACTAATGACAAAAAAAAGCTTATCTTTTAAACAATAAATTGATAACAAGGACTCTCATAATCAAAGGGACTCAATAAAAAAAAATTTAAAAGTATTAAGTAATTATTATTTTTTTGGTTAAAACAATAAAAAAATGATTTTGAAATTCAAGTACGCCTTTATCTTAGTTTTATATGTCACGTTTGTGTCTTGTAACATGGACTGGTCAGCTGATATTAATCCTCAAAAATGGATGAAATACAGCAAAGATTTAATTGAAAAATCATTGAAACGTAAATTTAATGGAAATGTTGCTAAGAACGCAATATTTTTCTTGGGAGATGGTATGGGCGTGACTACAGTAACTGCTGGTCGTATTTGGAAAGGTCAATTACAAAATAGACCAGGTGAAGAAGAAATAACAAATATGGAAAAACTTGATCACATTGCTTTATCTAAAGTAAATTTTAATTGTCTCTTTTTAATTGTTTTGGAAATAACCGGAATATTTTAAAGACTTATAACATTGATGCCCAAACCCCTGATAGTGCAGGTACTGCTACAGCTTATGAAACTGGAGTTAAAACTCGAATTAGAGCCATTGGTGTTGATGGAACTGCTGTCGATTGCCAGACCTCTTGGGGTGGAAAACTCGACTCTTTATTAGATTGGGCTTATTATGCCGGAAAATCTGTAGGTATTGTTACAACGACTAGAGTTACTCATGCTACTCCGTCGGCGCTTTACGCTCATGTTTATGAAAGAGACATGGAGGCTTATGATGGAATAAAATTAACAGAACAACATTATAAAGACGGATGTAGGGACATAGCCGCCCAGTTGATTGATGACAACTCTTTTATAAATGTAATTTAAGGCTTATCCATTAATCAAGATATTTTTATTAAAAAACCTAATTTTTTAAGGTTGTTTTCGGTGGGGGTAGAAGAAAATTTACCCCAACTAATTTCACTGATGAACAGAATAAAAGAAAAGGAGACCGAATTGATGGAAGAAATTTAATCGAAGAATGGAAAACAAAAATGGAGAATAAGAATGCCAGGTACAAGTACTTGACCACCCGTGAAGAATTACTTAACTTAAACTCTAATGACTACGATCACGTGTTTGGATTGTTTAATTGGGACCATATGGAATTTGAAGTTGATAGAACTAAAGTTGACCCAGTTGTTGAACCAAGCATTATTGAGATGACCGAAAAAGCAATTCAAATACTGAGAAAAAATCCGAATGGATATTTCTTGTTGGTCGAAGGTGGAAAAATTGATCATGCTCATCATGGTAATAATGCTAGACGCGCTTTAGATGATTTTGTTGTTTTTGATGATTCAATTGGTAAAGCTATGGAGATGGTTTCTTTAGACGAAACAATAGTAGTCGTTTCAGCCGATCACTCTCATGTGTAAGTCGGTTCTAAGATTAGTTTAATGCCATCAATTAAATTATTCTCTTTTGTTAAAGATTCACAATCGGAGGTTATGCAGTTAGAGGAAATCCATTATTTGGTAATTACCAGCTTTTTTCAAATTTCAACATCATTTTTTTAATCCATTTTTATAGGAGTGGTTGTGACTACTGAAGAAGGCAAATTGACTAAATTCAATACAACATTTACATCATTGGCATATGCCAACGGACCAAGTGGTCTAACAGAAATAAGAAAAATTAATCTAACCAATGAACAAACTAGTAATGGCTTAAACATTTGATTTATTTTTAACGCTGACTTTTCATTTGTTTAAACTTCAAGATAATGTTAACTATCTACAAGAATCTATTTTTAAACTTGACTCTGAAACACATGGTAATTTTGTAATTTCGAAACAATTATCTAAATCAATTCTTAAAAGTTTTTCTTTAAGGTGGTGAAGAGGTTAGCATTTATGCAGGTGGTCCGATGGCTTATCTTTTTGATGGGTAAATTTTACAAATGCTAACTCAATAAATAATTTTTTTGATTTATTCTTTTTTCAAGCACCGTTGAACAAAGTCATATTGCCCACGTAATTGCCTATAGTGCCTGGTAAATATTTTTTGGTAATCCCCGTAATCATCTGCCACAATGTCATGTATCATCATCAAAATCATGTATCTATGTTAAAAAATTAGGAGGATTCTTACGAAAATTGTTTAAGCGGTTCGAGATTTATTTCCCAATGAAGGCTCTCAATCTATCTGAATTTTTAACATCATACCACATAAATGTATAATTTTTTTAAGATGGGCTCAAAGAACAGGCGCCTCAGTTAATCTTTAGTATCTAAGTTGACACTAAAAGCACCAAAAGGGTCCAAAACGATTTCTAACTCAAAAACGCATTCATCAAAATCCTAAGTGTGATTTGCTGTATTTATTGTAAATAACCCTGATAAAATTGATTTCAGATCTTGATCTATTAAGACCTCTGATCTAAATTATAAGATAATGCAGGGACTTAAATAATAAGCATGGATCTTTTTTAAGAACTAAGATGAGCCTCTTGGAACTTTTTTGTAACGAACGAGCTGTTCCAAACTTGGGAGACGGTTCAGGTTTTTTTTTATTCGGTTCTAAAGCAGTACTGTAAACTGATGATAACGTAAGAAAACGAGTTTTAGGATGTCGCAAATAGCAAACTCAGAAAAAAGTTCCTCTCATTTTACACTGAAAAACAATGTCGTAGATAAAGTATATCCCTTATTTGCGACATGTCCTATAGCTCGAGTTTTTATGTTAATAAAACCTCAAGGTTCAATCCCACATCGAAACGGTATTTTAGTCTAAGATTTTAATATGAATACAAGTGTGTTTTTACTATCTTAATTTATATCGATTCATTTCTGATCTTACCGTAAACCCCCTCTATTAGAAAATTTGGTCTTTTACATTCGTTTTATGTTTAAATTTTTTTAATATCAATGGCTCGATTATACCTCATTCTAACCCCCTAAACCTAGTCTATAAACTAAAGGTATGAGATTTTGAAACAATACCTTATCTAGCGAAATATTTTTAAAAAAAACTACTGGATACTAACAGAGGTAGTTTACGGTAACGCTTGATTTACCCTTATTTTACGTTTTATTTTTAGTATTGGACCATACAATTCGACAAATTATCCAAATTGTCGTACCAACCGAGGAGTTTTGGTTGAAGATAAAACCAAAGGAAACTCAGGACTCAAACTATCTCCAAGCTCACTAATGTTTTTAATAATTTTAATTGTTAATTTCATATTTTAAATTTTGAGTTGAAAAATTTTTTTTTAGAAAAATATTGAAATTCAAAAGTCAAGACATTTTGTTGTTTGATTTTAAAAATAATCAAAATAATTATAAAAAATAATGAGCTAAAATAAATTTTGGTTTTTTTAAACTTTTTTTCTTGTTGATTTCTATTTTAAATACATCTTCATAATGATTAAGCAAAATCAAGACTCTCTAAGTCGCTGAATAAGTTTTTTTTTTGTTTTAAAAAAAGTCCAATTTTTATTTCCAATCTTATGATAAAGCATAAATTATTTTGACTATAAAAATTTTTGAAAATTTTGTTGAAACAAATTTAGAATCTGAATTTTCATCGTTCAAAATGGAAAAAGTAACAAAAATTTTTATCATGGTCCTTCCAGCTCATGGACACATTAATCCAATCACTGGTCTTGCTAAAGAATTAATATCCAAAAAAAAATTTAATGTCATTTTTTACGGTAACCCAGAACACAAGGAGTTAATCGAAAGAACAGGTGCAGTGTTTCGTCAATACTCACATATACCATCTGCTAATTTTCGCCATAAACCCCTTAATGAGGACAAACACGACGCGTTGGAAGATTTGTTTACTAAAATGATTAACGTATCTTACAAAGCTGTGCCTGTTTTGTTAGAAGATATTGAAAGAGACAAGCCTGATTTGATAATTTATGATCACTTTTCGTTCCCAACACGATACACGTTGAAAGTAATGAAGAGTAGATTTGACAAAGGTCTATCAAATCAACCAGCACCATTGGCTATTAACTTTTACACGTGTTTCGCAAATAAAGAAGGTGTGTATCCATCAGCCGAGCAAATGGAAGAAATAGTTGGCGGTGGTTTTCGTTTAATGGCAACAATGGGAAGACTTGTTTTAAAACAAACATTATTCAGCTGGAAATTTGGTATCGATATTTACAATCCGGTTAATTTTATTTACAATGAAAAAGAAAAACTTAACTTTGTTAGTGTTTTTCCGGAATTGCATCCATTGAGTGATCAATTTGATTCGTCGTTTAAATTTTTGGGTTGCTGTGTTTCAGAAGTTGTTCGTAAAACTGAAGTTACAGAACTTAAACTTAAAGAAATAATTGATTTATTTCGTCCTGTAAATCCGAATTTTTCGCTTCAAAACTTTGATCAAAATGGTAACGAGAGTAATTTAAAATTAGTGTACGCATCATTGGGTACAGTTTTTAACAATAATATTTTTATATTCGACATGATAATCGAGTCTATTAAATTGTACAACCAGTTCAATACGAATGAAAATTCAGACAAACTCAAAGTAATTGTGGCCTTAGGTCAAGATAACTATAAAATTTACCAAAATAGAATTGCGAACGAGAATTATGAGATACCAGAAAATGTTTTACTATGTGTTACAGCTCCACAAATAGATATACTTGAAAGAGCTTCATTATTCATTACTCATTGTGGTATGAATAGTGCAAGCGAAGCCATACAATATGGAGTACCTGTTGTTTGTTTACCTATAAAAGGAGACCAACCATTGGTAGCACAACGTTTAGCTGATGACCTTAATTTAGGTATTCGATTTGATCCTTTGAAAATGACATCTATGGATTTAAAATCGGCTATTGAAATAATTTTGAAAGACAAAAGTTATTTGGAACGTATGTTAAATTTTACAAAAATTTCAAGAAATTACAATGGTAGTGTTACTTCAGCTAATTTGGTTGAAGAATATTTAGTTGAAAATCTAAAATGTTAATTTTTTTTTATGTAATTTGATTTAGCGTTAATTTATTTGTAAAAAAAGTCTTTTTAATGTATTTTTTATAAAATTGAATGTTAGATTGTAGAATGTAATTTAATTTAAATTTAATAGTTTAATAAAAAAATGAATTTTTTAAATAGCATTTTTTAATTTTTCTGAGAGTTTGATTAATAGACAAAAACGTAAAATTATCAATTCCGAGAAACTGGACTTCGATTTTAAATCCTCGAAGTTTTTAACTTAATTAACCTGTTTCAGGAAACTATACCCACAAAATCTTCAAATAGGTCGTAATTTATGATGAACTTGTCCCTTGAGGATCATATCTTAATTAGTTGTCGGAACTTAGGTTTTGACTTCTTGTTGACGGGTCTGTAATATTCCAATCTATTTAGTTTAGGTTTTTAAAATCGTAAAAAATTGAATACCGTAAACCCCCGATAGATGTCCCAGGGACAAAAGCGGTTCAGCGTGTTTGTAGCATTTAAGGATTATGTTAAAATGGCTAATTTTATGGCTAAGTGAGTGCCAAATTATAATGTGCCGTTACTCATAATAATTTTGTAATACTGTTACTAGCTCTTTAATATTTTCAAGCGTTTATAAAAGATTTTTTACATGGGGCATCTATCGGGGGTTTACGGTAAAGTCTTCTACTTTCTTCACGAAAACTCAATCCCAAGACTTTTAAATGATTTTTATAATTTTAGACCCTTAAACTTGGTGCGCATTTGAGGCTCTACTTTAGATTACATCAACCACCCGAAAGTACTTAATATCTTTTCATTTTGTGTGGGTTCCAAATGAGGGCAGCGTATTCAAATAAAGGAGCTTAAAGATTTTTACATTAAGAAATGCGCGTTTAAGTGAATAAAATGCTGAGTTTGTTTTCGAAATTGAGCTAATCTAGAGCTAAGCTAATTCGGGTTCAAATTTTCAGTTTTACAGTAAGAATTTTGCCATCATTTTCCTACTCAAGGAGTCAAGTTTTATTAAAGCTGACCAGAAAAGATGAGACAGTGCACTGGACTGTTGAGCACTTGAAATACAACTTAAAATATTTAACAATCAAAATTCTCCTCGAAAATTATTGAGCATTTTCCATTAAAAAGTTTAACTCCGACTAACTTCAGCTTGAGCAAATCAAAATTTCCAACGAATCAAAAAAATTGTCTTTGAAAAAAAATTCGCAGTGAGCAGGATTTGAACCTGCGCGGGAAAATCCCATCTGATCACTGTACTCCACTCTTTGAAATGGATTAGAAATTCAATTCTAGTCAGACGCCTTAACCACTCGGCCATCACTGCTTGTCATTATAAATAGCTAAAAATTAATCTTAATAGATAGAATTTTTTGTTGTTGATACAATAGCCTTCAAATTTGAAATTAATGTTGTTCAATGTGTTTTTGATGACACATGGATTTTAGCTCAATGTATTTTTTTTTTCGTCACAAGAAAATTAGATTTTATCTAATCCTTTGTTAAAACAAATTATTAAAAATTTAATTTTGAAGCTTTTAAAAAAATCAAGGGATTTTTCGAAATGATATTTGTTTTATTTTTCAATGACATTTATTCTTTTCCTTAAATCTATTTGCATTGAATTTTTTTTTATTCCAGTCGTTCAAAGTAAATATGCTTAATAAGTAAATAATTCTAGAATAAATTTCTACCTATTTAACTACTTTGCAAGTCTTTTTTAATTACATTAAAATTTTATTTTTTACAAACTATACCCTTGTTTATCAATGTTGCTCTCAATTTTAGTAATTTTTTCTTTTGGCATACTCAAAGTCTTTGGTAAAGTCGATATATCTCAGGATATAAATCCTCAAAAATGGAAAGATTATAGTAAAAATAGAATTCAAAGTTCGCTGAATAAAAAAATTAATGGAAACGTTGCAAAAAATGTTATCATATTTTTGGGTGATGGTATGGGATTGTCTACAGTGACCAGTGGGAGGATACGAAAAGGTCAATTGAAAAATAAATCGGGTGAAGAAGAAGTAACCAATATGGAAAAACTTGACCACGCTGCTTTATCTAAAGTAATTGAAACCATCTCTTCCCTTTTCATCATTAATCTCTTTAAAACAAAAGACTTATAACATTGATGCGCAAACTCCTGATAGTGCCGGTACAGCTACAGCTTATTTTACAGGGGTTAAGACAAGAATAAGAGCTATTGGTGTTGATGGAAACGCTGTAGATTGTAAAACATCTTTAAACGCCAAACTTGAATCGATACTTGACTGGGCCCACAGAGCCGGTAAATCAGTTGGAATAATTTCAACAACTAGAATCACCCATGCTACTCCTTCAGCGCTTTACGCCCATGTTTATGAAAGAGACATGGAAGCTTATGATGGAATAAAATTAACAGAACAACATTATAAAGACGGGTGTCGGGATATAGCTGCTCAGTTAGTTGAAGATAACGATTTTATTAATGTATTAATTGAAAAAAAAAGTTCTTTATTTTTTTAACTGAAAATTTTTATTTAGGTTGCGTTTGGAGGTGGTAGACGTAAATTCATTCCGACAAATTATACTGATGAATCGAAACGAAAAGGAGACAGAATTGATGGAAGAAATTTAATTAATGAATGGGAAACTAAGATGACAAAAAAACAATTGAAACATAAATACATAACAACACGTGAACAACTATTGAATCTTGATCCTAAAACTGAACGAGTTTTAGGCTTGTTTAATTGGGACCACATGAGCTATGAAACTGATCGAGATTCTCTTGTCGAACCAAGTATTATTGAAATGACCCAAAAAGCAATTGATATACTTAGCCGAAATTCGAATGGATATTTTCTTTTAGTTGAGGGTGGAAACATTGACCAAGCTCATCATAATAACAATGCAAGACGAGCATTAGATGATTTTGTTGTTTTTGATGAAGCGATTGGAAAGGCTTTAGAAATTGTTTCTTTGGATGATACTTTGATTACAGTAACTGCAGATCATTCACATACATTTACATTAGGAGGCTATGCTGTAAGAGGCAATCCAATTCTCGGTAACTAAATTTTTTTTTTGAAACACTTGAGACTTATTCTGAAATAATTGGTTTATAGGAGTCGTTGTGACAGAACAAAAAGGAAAATTGAGTTCGTATGGAACGAGTTTTACTTCGTTGACATATGCAAATGGACCAAGTGGTATAAAAGACTTTGCTAGAAAATCAAACTTGACTAATGAGATAACAGGTTTCAATAAATTTCGAGTCTTTTTGTTCCGTATTTTCGTTAAAAATTTTTTTAAATTAGAAAACATTGATTATTTACAAGAATCTTTGATACCCCTTGATAAAGAAACACATGGTTGGTTCATTTTTTTAAATGGCTAAGTACCTATATATCAATAAATTTTGTTTCTAAGGTGGTGAAGATGTTGCTATTTACGCTAGTGGACCAATGGCGTATCTACTAGAAGGGTAAAGGATTGTTTTATAGAAATTTCTAATAAAAAACTTTTCATTAAAACCCTTTAGAACTGTTGAACAAAGTCACATAGCTCATGTAATGGCTTACAGTGCATGGTTTGTTTAGAGATTTAAAGTCTTCAAATTATTTTTTTTAATGTTTTTACTTTAAGCATTGGACCATACAATTCATCTGATTGCAGATCAAAAAGAGGCGTGCTAGTTACCAAATCGGACAAAAACTCTGGATACAAGACAAATTTTTATAGCAAAAATTTATTTTTATTTGTGAATACTTTTATTTTATTACATTTAATCTATTAAAAATTTGAACCTACGTTATTTTTTTTCTGAGTTCTGAGTTTTCTGAGTTCTAAGTTTGATAACTCAGAAAGAGAAAAAATTAATTTCTAAGTTAACATTCTAAGTTAGAACTTAGAAAATTTTCTGAATTAAAATCTTTTTCAACATGATTCTAAGTTATTTTTTGGGGTAATCGATATCGAAGAAAACGATTTTTATGTCCATTTCTTTTTAAAGTCCATTGGTTTTAAGTAATATTTCGTAAAATTTCTAAATTAAATGAAAACTAAATCTTTAAAAAACTTTTTTGACAATTCTTGGAGTTATGGTAACAAATGATTTGAATTGGAATAAACAATGTACAATTGCTGCTGCAAAAGCAAACAGAATTTTGGGCCAAATTAAAAATTCGTTTGTGAATCTGGATATCCAAATAATCAAACCGTTGTATACAGCACTAGTTAGACCTCATCTTGAATATGCCGTAAGTATGTGGTGTCCGTCATTTAAAACTGACATTTCGATTCTTGAAAGGGTACAAAGAAGAGCAACAAAACTCGTAAAATCAATAAAAGACAAGTCCTATGATGAAAGATTGGGTATCTTGAACTTGCAAAATCTTGAAGATAGGAGATTGAGGGGTGACTTGATTCAAACGTATAAGTTGGTTAATGGTGTAGAGAAAATCAACCTAGTTAATGGAATTAATTACGCCAAAAGTCTGTCACTTAACCTAAGAAGGTCAAACGACAAGAGACTTGTCAGAGAAATCAACAAAAAGAGCTCATGTCGATATAATTTTTTGTCAAATAGAATAGTCTCTACTTGGAATATGTTATCAGCTAGTACAGTGTCAGCCAAATCGGTTAACAAATTCAAAGCGTGTATTGATAGAGAAGTGTTTAAATTCAACTGATGCAGCGACTGCAATGGTCCATAATTGGACTAAGCGCTTAATTGCGCTGGTATGGACACAGTTCATACTGCAGTTTTTTTACTACTACTACTACTACTACTACTACTACTACTACATAAAATAAAAGAATATTCTCGTTAGAATGAGCTAATTATTATGACAGCACATGTGAAAATTTTAAATTCAAGCGTTTAATTATCATTTTTGGCTCATATCATTAACAATTAAGAAAAATTAGATCAAAAGTTTAGATAGAATTAGATTAAAAAAATTAAATTTCGCTACTTGATCTTCAATTCCTTTTATCGTTTCTTTCTTACTTAGAATTCGGTGTTAAAAAAATTATTGAAAAAATAGTTATTTGACTTAAGAGTTCTTCTGAAGTATCAGACGTAATGAACTCATTAGTTAATATTATAGAATTTATCTTTTTCAATGATACAATAAATCCTCAAAACAATGGACTTTAAAAAGAAACGGACATAAAAATCGTTTTCTTCGATATCGATTACCCCAAAAAATAACTTAGAATCATGTTGAAAAAGATTTTAATTCAGAAAATTTTCTAAGTTCTAACTTAGAATGTTAACTTAGAAATTAATTTTTTCTCTTTCTGAGTTATCAAACTTAGAACTCAGAAAACTCAGAACTCAGAAAAAAAATAACGTAGGTAAAATTTGAAACCAAAAAATTTATTTTTTTTAATGAAACAAAAAAATTCGCAGTGAGCAGGATTTGAACCTGCGCGGGAAAATCCCATCTGATCACTGTACTCCACTCTTTGAAATGGATTAGAAATTCAATTCTAGTCAGACGCCTTAACCACTCGGCCATCACTGCTTGACTTCTAAATATATCAATTCATGCCGAAATACTGTTCAAATAGGGGTTTATTTTCATAACATTTGAATAGACTGTGTTTAGACTTTTATATTGAAATCGTTTGAATGAGTGGATTGTTGCTAACATTAAATTAGTTTAATTGAAGTCATTTTTGTTGTACATTCATTTTTATTTTGTTTAAAAAAATTTTAAAAAAATGACAAAAGTTCCCAATGAAAAAAACACGTCGAACAAAGAAAATGATTTGTGGAATGAATTGAACAAAAGTCACTCAAAGTTTAAAAATCGACGAACACTTTCGTTTCTAAGCACCAATCGAAGAAGAATTTCACAATTTGGTACACTTAAAAAAAATCTCAAAAATCGTCGTTTATCATTAAGTCAACCAAATAAGAAACTTTTAAAAAATGTTGACAAAACATCGAACGAAAATTTTGTCTCATTGACTTCGATTAAGAGTAAACTCAAAAAGTATGCTGATGATTTGAAGCCAAAAGCAGAAGAAGAAATTAATGTTTCAATACAAAACAAATCAACTTGTAAAAAAATTTCGTTTAAATCAAACAAACAAAAGCATGCAACAAGTTTTTCGAGTGATTTCAATTTTGACACTATATTTTCATACGACAAATCGTTGAGTGATTACCTTAAAAATCATTTAAATTCAAAAAGTCTTGTTCAGGTAACATTTTTCAAAATTTTTTTTTTCTTTTGAAAAAAGCGTTCTAAAAAATGAAATTAACAAAAAATTGAATGAATTTTAATTTTTACGGTTAACCTTAAGTCTTTAACTTTGTAATGTTAGATGTCTCTATGGCGCAATCGGCTAGCGCGTTCGGCTGTTAACCGAAAGGTTGGTGGTTCGAATCCACCTAGGGACGAATTTTTTGTCGACTCACCTTCAAATCAAACAATTAATTTTTTCCACTAATATATTTTATTTTCCTCGAACTAAACTCTTTAGATTATTTTTGGGAATTGAAAGAGTTGAATCATGCGCAAAGGCTTAGCCTGATAGAACATCTCGAGTGATCTAAAAGTTTAATTCCTAATAGCGTGTTTTTAAAAAAAGCTGCTTCAAGATTTTTTTAACACGATCAAATCGCTTTTTTGGTTGTAAAGATAGTTTTGGAGCGATTTAGACTAAATGTTAACCAAAAATGAACTTCAAAATTAGATGAACATTTTAGTACCCAAAACAATGAAACTAAAATTATTAATGGCTTAAGCAGTTCAAGAATGTTACTTAAGACCGTCTTGAGTCAGCTCGTAAATGTTTCAGTGAAAAGGGGGAGGGGGTATTACTTACATAGAATCAATCAGACATATGTACCCATTAATTTTAAGGAATTGAGGGTTACCCAAAAATTTTAGACTTCTGTTATGGGTCTGTGTTAGGAGACCTATGAAATTTGGGGATATATACCCAAAACCGAATTTTGTTAAAAAAAAACTGAAAAACCTACAAAATACCGAATTTCATAGGTTACACAACTCAGACCCATACCTGAAATTCAAAATGTTTGGGTAACCCATATCCACTCAAAACCTTAAAATTAATGGGTACATACATCTGGAATCAATATTATGAAAAATTTTTTTCACGATCCGAATCCGTTTCAAAATATCCGGATCCGGGTAAAATTAAACCGTCTTTCAGGAACATCTGCAAATTTCTGACTTTGGTGGGTCTGTGTACCCCAGCGTCAGCAAATTTTTCCACATTTTTGCAATATTTTGTCATCTAAAAAACTGCATTGTTTTCGATTATGATGTTTTTGTACTGCACGGCTCCTGAAAAAAGGCGTACCCCGTACCATACCATCTAATCGTACCGTACCTTCGTACCATACCGTATCGTACCGGAAAATAAAATTTAAAAAAATAATTAGATCCTTCATTTTTAGTTAAAATTTCAAAATTTAAAAAAACGGTACAGTTGTACGGTACGGTTTTATGGTATGGTACGCTTTGCTCCGATACGGGGTACGGTACGCCTTTTTTTCAGGAGCCGTGCAGTATATTGTTAGATCGTTTTTAAAATTAAATTCAGAATTTGGACAGTTTTAAAAAAGGGACCAGGCTGTAATGTTTTAAGCACCAATTTAGCTTGAATTATTAACCACAAACTTAAGTATCAATGAATAAAGTAATATCTCGTCGAGTCAAGCTTTGTCTATTTAGCGACTAAAATTGAAAATTCACAAGCTTTGACTAGTTATAAGTTTTATGTGAAGATACAAAGTGATGCATTTTCAAATAAAAAAAAAACTAAAAATTCGAAAAAAAAAAACAACAAAACACTTGAGGTTTATTTTTCTTATAAATTTTGAGAGTGGGTAAAAGATTAAGAATTCGAGTCTAAACTATACACAATGAAAATATAAAACAACGTAAAAAAAAATAAAAGAAAAAACGAGAATATTTAAGCAGACTTTTCTCATCGAATCGAGAAATACTTCAACACTAGAAAATCTTGTTGTGATAATTAAAAAAAATTTTGGTTTAATTGTTGACCGACTGGTATATAGTTTAGAAAAAATAGAAAATTTGATTGGAATGTTTAAGACATAAAAGTTATATAAAATTAAAAAATTGCCTTTTAACTTAATTTTTAATTCTAAAATTTACTGTTTCATTAAATTTAATTGTTTTTATAATTTAGTTTAAAATTTGTGTGTGTGTGTGTGTGGCTTACCTGAGATATCGAATTTTATAAAAAATTTTTATAAAGTTTCAAAAAGAAAACAATTAATTTTATTTCGTAATAAAATATAATTGAAAAATTACATAAGTTTTTTTTATTTTTATATTTTAATTTTTTTCTTCTCCTTGTAATAACAACATAAATCTTAACTGAATCTTCGCAAGTTTTCTCAATAATTGAAAATCTAACCTAATTAATCTTTGGGTTTCATCGTTTATATATATTTTTTTTCCCTACATTAACTTACAAGGTTTCGGATTATAGGTATTTAAAGCCGAATTGTTTGTCTTTTTGTCGGAACGAGCAATCTTTAATTATGTTATCTAAATTTGAATTAATAATTCAAATATTTAAATTATAAATAGAAAATATTTACTTATAAAAAAAATAGAAAACTAGTTTTTTTTTTTAACTTGATTTTAAAAAAACAACAATACTCTCGAATCTTTTTCAAAAATGACAAATTCAAACTCAAACACGAACATGAGTAAGGAAAGTTACATTCTCAACCGAATAAATAAATCAAACAAAAATATAAGCAAAAGTTTAAAAAGTGACTCCATGTGCTTACCTTCGCCAAGACTTAATAAACGTTATCGTTATTCTGTGCTTCCATCGGTACCATTTTTAATGAACGCTTTAAAAAAATAAAATTTTAAGATTTTTAAGACTAATTTTTTATTGTAGAATGAGGAATTGAACAACAAAATAGACTTGGAAATTCGTATACTTGATGGTATTCTTAAACTTTTGAACGCCATTTGTTCCAATACTACTTTGGTGTCTAATTCGTCTCAATCGAATTCTCTTAACAATTCAAATTCTTCGAACAGTTCGAGTACAAGTGTTTCAGCGTCTAGTCTAATAAGTAGCTTGGATGTTACTAATTTTGATGATGTATCAAAATGTAGTTCAATGGGTGCTCAAATAGCAGCTGCATTGGCTTGTAATAAAACTCTAATTGAGTCAAATTTGAATCAATCAGAAAATCCTGCGTTCGATACTAACTCACCAGAATATAATCACGTAATTCAAATTTTAACAGCATGTAAATGTTTGTTTGTGTCGCACAGAAAGATAGCTATATTTTTACAAAATTTACATGAACTTGAAAAAAGAGCTTTAAAAAATTCGGATTCGATTAATTCAAATGATTTTATAGATGACATTGAAAATAGAAATCATACGAGTATTTTTTCGGCGTTAGACATTTCGTCATCAACGAATAAGAATGTTTCGATTTTGACCGAAAGGTCAATTGACATTGAGACATGTAAATTGGTTTTGAATGAAATTAGAATTCCTTTAAGTTGGAAATGGACAGATTATGTCAAAGCATCTAAGAATTCAGGTAATTAAATTTTAACAAAAATCTTTATTTTCAACACATCAAGTGGGGTTTTATTTAAAATTTTTGTTAAGAACATACTATACTTAGACAGTCCCTTCTTACCATTACTGTATCATTACAACCACCATAATGATATCCGTTATCAAGTATATTTGAAGAGGGGCTATTTTGCATTTTTTTGGTTTTTTGATATAATATCAGGTTTTTAGAAGTTCTCAAGGAAAGTTAATTTTTTTAATAATTTGCCCTAAAGTCTTAAATTTGTAATTGCTTGAGCAAAAGCTGTGAGGGGGAAAATTTAAAAAATTCTAAGAATAAATTTAACCTGAGTTTTATTAAAAAACAAATCATTTAAAATCAAATTTCATAAAACGTGCATTTTACCTTATGTGTCTTGATAAGACCATTCCAAAGGCTAAAAAATTTTCAATTTGCATGATTGGTGATTAATCTGAACCTTTTAGGTCCCTGAAAATAATAGAATGTTTTGATTTTCCGTAATTTCTCGCACAAACAAGGAATTTTCGAAAATTTTTCGCCTTGGCTATTAGAACTTATGATTTTAATTGCAACTTAGGTGGATGGAAAGTACTTTAATTTTCGGTCAAACTTTACCATACAAATTCTTAAAAAAAAAGCCTGCATTTCATCGAAGCTGAAAAATAACCCTAAAAACCCAGTAATTTAAGTCATTGGTATCAAACCGAAGTTACACAAACTTATTCTAAATAGTCCGATCCTTACTTTTCAAAAGAAGGTCATAGAGAGAGATCCTTTTTTGGTTTCTTTGAAATTTTTTTGTCGGGTTCAGAATTCACTCAAATAGTTAAATTTTGCCAGAATATCTTGATTGCCGGATTACCATAATATTTAAAGTTTTTTAATTGGAATGGTAAATGGAAAAGACAATGTATTTTTCGTTTTCTAGCTATAGATCTTTCTGGAGGCTGAGCCGACGTCAAACTCAACTCCCATCTCTAAAAAAAATTGCAGAAACTTTTAACCTAACCTTGATAAATGAACTGTAGACAATAGATGAAGAAAAATCCTTTGAAAGTTTTTAAATTTTAAAAAAAAACCTATTCCAAAGGGAAAAGATAACTTTGAGAAAAGAAAATCAGTAAGTGATCAATACAAATCTTAACAAAATCTTGCTTTTTTTATCCTTTTGTACTTTTTAGGATAAACTACTAAGTCTTTCCTGAAAAACTACGTACTTTTTCCCTGAAAGATCATGTTACTCAATTCCTGACCCTCACCTAAACCTTATCCGAACCCTACCTGTAACTACGCCCAAGACGACTTCAGCATGAGGCTTAACTATTTATTTTTAAAAAGTTCAAAAAATACGGAATGATTAGCTCTA
Source organism: Brachionus rubens (assembly GCA_022207745.1). Classification (NCBI taxonomy): domain Eukaryota; kingdom Metazoa; phylum Rotifera; class Eurotatoria; order Ploima; family Brachionidae; genus Brachionus; species Brachionus rubens. Next base: position 453,962 of record JAJVHD010000009.1, on the reverse strand, counting down.
AAAGTACGTAAAGAACATTCTTTTTTTTGTGTTGGCAGCCAATTTGTAACTAACGTTATTTAACGTTAAATGACGCAAAATAACGTCAAAACGTTTCTCTGATAAAAGAGTTTCTTAATGTAAGCAACCGTTAAATAACGTTATTTGGCGTAATTTAACGTTAAAAAAGTAAGTTTTAAATTGATCTCCAACACTGTATAACTAATTGGTATGGGTTTTGATCACCTCTACAAATAGTATCATCAATTTTGTAAATTTTATGGAATTTTTCAGAAAATTTTCAGCCCATAGTTCCTCCTGATTAGTCCGGGTTTTAAAAAGCGCAGCGTTTTAACGCACTATGACGCGTTTTGAAAAAAAAAAAGCTGCGTCATAACGCGTCAAAACACCGCGTCGAACGTCTCCGGGATTTCGACGATAAAGCGGTACGTTTTGACGCGTTTTTCTGCGTTTTTATATAGAATACGTTTAAAGCCGTTTTTTTCCTTTCAAGATATTAATGTTTTTACAGTGAATCTTACGAGAATGTAACGCTCCGTTTGGAAAGCGTTCAGCAATGTCTTTAAAAACAACACCGTTCTTGTTCCAAAGATCATACAAAAGGGTCACACAGTATTTCTCGTTTTTCATTAGTAACAAATGAGTTTCGAACCGTAAACGAAAACATTTTGGAAAACGTTTGGAACCAGAACGGTGCTGTTTTTAAAGACATTGCTGAACGCGTTCCAAACGGAACGTTACATTTTCGCAAGATCCACTGTATTGCGTTTTCATGCGTTTCATAGCTAATAAAACGCAAAAAAACGCGTCGTATCTTAAACACTCAAAAATATTCAATTTATTGCGTTATATTGCATCTCGCTTAGTGACTCGATGTAACACATTAAAACGACCCATTTTGACACGTCAAAAAGCTGCGTTTTGTGAAACCCGGGAGAGATTGAAACTTTTGTTTAAAAGTAAGAAAAGCCTTTGAAAATTTCTTATTCATTATCTCTTTAGAAAAACAAAGACCAAAAAGCTCATCAGATTTTTGTTATTTACAAAAAATTGGAAAAGATGAAACTCTTATACACCCTATACAGACTCGTTTTGTTAATATTAGCTTTTACTTTAATTTTGTTTGAAGAAAAAAGGAATTGAAAACTTAATTTATTATATGGATTAAAATCATCAGGTTAAATTTTATATGGTCTAATTATTTTGTTTAAGAAAGTGTCAACTGTAAATTTGCAACATTTGCCGTAATATTTCTTGGAAATATGATATATGACACTCAACTTTTATCAAACATTGATGCTTCAGTCACTGACATAAATTTTACCGAAAGTTTTGTTTTGTAAGTATCAAATTTAAAGATGTAATTTCTTTTTTGAAAAAAACATAAAACTATTTGACTTTGAAGTGATGATGTTAAGCCAAACGCTTTTGAAATAACAATTGAAGTCTATGCTTATGAGCTTTATAATACAACAAATAATCTTCTTCAATCTGCCCGAAAGTTGGCAAAACAATTCACCGATTTTGCCACTTTTAAAAGAAATAATTCAAACCAATCAGGAACAAATCAAAATGTTTTAACCCAAATGCCTAATTTGTTCAATAATGCATTAACAAACTCAACTAATACTTACTCGTACTCAATGAATAAATTTAAACTTATAGCAAAGGCAGTTCTTACGAAAAATGATTTAAGTGATGAAGTAGAAACAAAGCATTTACAAATAATTAATGATTCAAGTAAATTCATATTATTTTCATTTATGAAAACTCATGCTTTAAATTATGTTTTTTTTTTTGAAAGGTTCGGAAAGTTCGAATGGAACTAATCAAAGTTTAGATAATTCGAGTTCAAGTGTACAAAATCAAAATATTTCAAATATAATTTCATCATCAAACAAACTTCCATTGTTTGATTATTTTTCATGTCGTCTTAGAACAATGGCAACATCTTCGTTTATTTAGTTTGGTTCAGTTGATTTAAATTATTGAACTTTTATTCTTTTTTTTTATTTTTATTAATTTATTTTATTAAAATTTATTTAATTTAAGTTTGTTTTTGTAACATTTTCATCTTCTTTTTTTTTGTTGTTCTTTGGAAGAGCTAATTTATATGGTCTAAGGAAAATTTGGGTTGAAATTTATGTTTAGATTTATCAGGATAAACTATTTAAATTAATCTTTAAAAGATCATTTTCTAATTTTTGGTTGTAAAATTTTTTTTTTTTATTTTTGTAAAAAAAATACTTAAAAATACAAAATATCTATCTAAAACTGATAATGTAAATAAATGTTTTCACTTCTTGTTATTGTTTTTATTTTAATCTTTCAAGCAAAATATCAATATCGCGTGGTATCCTTTGAAAATACTGCCATTACCTATTTCTTCCGACATTTGAAATATGCATTACAGTCGACTCGCTTTTAATCGGAACGCTTTTATCCGTAAAATTCGGGATCCGTACATTTTTCCCCGGTCCCTACCCCTTCTCTAATACTTTCAATGCAAATTTTGTTGTCTTAATCCGTAATTAAGTTCGGATTATTATTCTATTCGGAACAGAAAAAAATGATCTCTATTAATATACATGCATGTTAAAGTCAATCCTTTATCCGTAATTTTTTCATTTTAATTTTCAAACAAAGAAAAATACCAAAAAAAACTTTTATTCTACAATCCCTTGTTTTTTTTTTAAATTTAAATTCAATAATTGACTCAATCAAACCGACAATTGTATTTAGTGAAAAAATAAATTTTAAATAAATCTCCAATCCAAAAATTTTATTTTCCATTCTTAATTGTGATGATCAAACCCTCTTATTTTTACATTCTTAAGACTTTGAAGTTTACAAGAGCAGTCAATATCTTTTTTTAGTTAATTATGATGGGAAATTTTATGATTTCTAGCAATTAAACTTATAGAACAGATAAAAAATTTCTTTAAATCGGAAGGTTTCAAAAAATTTTCCTTTTCCGGTTTAAATTTTATCCGTATAATTTAATCCGGAAAGGGTTTTTCCCGGTCCCGAATGTTACGGATTAAAGCGAGTCGACTGTACTCTTTTAATGTATTTTTCCCGTCTTTAATACAATCTGGACTAAAATCTGGAATTTTTAAATTGCTAAAAAACGAATTGGAACTAAATATTTAAAAAATGACTTGACATATTTCAGTATAATTTAATTTTGTACGAACTGAAAGAATAATTATCGGGTCAAAAATAGTCACAATTCCCATTTCTGAAAGCTTTTAAATTTTCATTTTTAAATGAAGATTAAAATTGTATTACCTTTCGGTTCAATTACTGTAATCTACGACCTCGAAATCGTTAGATTATCATGTTTCGCTTGGGGTAAAAACTACTGTTGGGTAGCGGCCGACTGACCGGCCATTTTTTCAACTTGGCCGTTTGCATGGTCGCCTATGAAATTTTAATCCTTTGCTAAGATAATCACCTTTACTAAGCTTGCCACACCGAAATCTATAAGTTGGGACAGAATTTTATTGAAAAAAAATAATAAATTTTAAGCTTCAGAAAGGTTTTTTGACAATTTTTGAAAAGTTTGGTCGTGTCCAACACTAGTAAAAGCAATAACTTTTTTTCTTCCCCCTTCAGTCCGAATTCATGAACTTTCAGATATAGAATATGAATGACCGGTATTGAATTAAGTTAATTTACAGCTTTCCCACTTAATTAACACCGAACAGCTCTAAAATTTTGACAGACTTAAATAACGCCCAATACAGACGAACCTCGTTAATCCTACTTAATTTGGAAGAAAAAAATTTGCCGGATTATCGAAATTGACGAATTTTGAAATCTGTGAGTAAATATCTTATCCCGTACGTATGCCATTGAATGGAAACATGGTTGCTAAATCTTTTTAAATCTCACAAAAATTTCGGTTTAAAGGAAGCATCTATATACGAATTATAAGTTATTAATTAAATGAAAGATAGTTTTCAAAGATCAAAGTCTGTCAAAGTTCGGTGCGGTTTGGCGTTGATTCGGTGGAAACCACTTTTGATTATTACATTATTATTTAAAGATATCCTTAACAGACCATGTTTTTACAATCATCTTTTGAAATCTTCAATTTAATTTTTTTTATTGGAGACTATAAAGTGGATTATTTTTACCTTTTCTAAACTTCGGCCTATATTAGCTACTCTTCCTAGAGTTTTATAAATAATGGAAGTCAAATTTCCAGCATTCACACCAAAGGGTTCCTAAATACAGTGTATTCTTGATTTTGTGACGGGTCGGATGTACTTTTTATTTATGCCACAATCTTATGATGTCACAAAACCGAATTTAAACTCAAAGTGTAAGAATATGAATAGAAGATCGAGAACAAACTGTATTCAACAAGATTCAAAATTGGCCATCATTTTTATATTATTTAACTAATGAACGAACTTTCAATATCAAATTAGACCTGATGTATTAATTAAAAAAAAATTTATCGATTCTATGATTTAAAACTAGACTCAAGAGACTTTCTAGACAACGACTAATAATAAATAACTTGCAATTAAATTGATAAGATTTTACGATTAGAATTAAACCATGTGCTGAAACAATTTGATTCATTAAAAACACTAAAAAATGATCTTGAATGATTGTTTTTCTACTTAAGAATTCTTCACACTCCTTCGAGGAAACATAACTTGTTCATTTTCTATTTTTAGGTATTTACATGAAATCAACACCCAGAATAACACTTGATATTCCGTATTCTATTAAAAAAAAAAAAAGAAATTTTCATTGATCGACAAACTGAAATATTTTTTTTTTCAAAAAACAAATTCTGATAGATTTGTATCTTTGCTCAAATAAAAATAGAAAAAAAAACCTTAAAAAGCCGAAAAATTGCTAATCATCACATCAAATTTAAAAACACTTACTTCCAAATCTATAAAATAAAAATTCGGTATCTTGAATCAAATAGTTTTGATTCAGATAAGGTTCTCTTCAAATAATGAACTCATCTTTGTAATTACTGAAAGAAAGAAACAAAAAAACTAGAACTTTTAAGATAAGTTTTATAACTTGTAAAATACCGAAAATGGGCTGTTAAAACAAATTCATTTTTTAAAAGTCATATTGATCGAATTTGGAGTGAATGAATTTCACCTTCGATCAAACACTTCCATTAAGATAAGAATTTAATTAATTCTATCTTAAAAACGATAATGATTTATTGATGATCATGAGTATCTCTATTATAACAAAATATTAAGATTCATATATCTTGAGTAAACGTTTTATATATTCCATTGAAATCAATCTAATGTCTAATTATCGACGTAATTAAAACTGCAATTAATCTTTTTTAACGATAAAGCTTGGTAGTTTTCTTTTTATTCTTGGTTAAATTTTAATTTATCATTCCAAATTCTCGTTGTTTTTAATTGTTTCGTAATAGTTAAAATAACAAAAAAAAGAGGTTTTTTATTTTAAAAAATTTGTTTAAATCTCTGAAAATACAGCTATTAGAAGAAAGTTTTTCTGTTGTTTGGTAGAAATTATTAATTGATATTTAGTATGATGAGTTCAAATGAATTCAAAGCAGTGGTTTTGAATGCCAAATTCAAGCTCTTATAGACTTTTAGATTTCTCTATGGAAAACTTAAAAAGAGAAAAAAAGCTCGATCTAAGAGATCTATAGAACAAATAAAACAGTGTTTAAATTCAATTATAGAATAATAATAAAAAATCATTTTAGCTTTCTTTTTTTTTTCTTACTAATGAAAATGATATTTTTAATTATTTTCTAAGCAATTAATAAAACGATTTGCCTCTCTTTTTTTTTTTCATTTAATGATACAACTTAAAAAATAAAATAACAAGTTGAAAATAAGCGTGTGTCTGGAATGTTTATTTTACTCTTCGGCATTAGCTTTGGGTTTTTTTTGTGTATGGTCACAGTTAGTTATATTTTTTTATTTTTATGATTGTTCTTTATTTAATTGGTTGGCCACATACTTTTAACTTTGGTTTAGTTGAGAAAATTAATTCGAATGGGAATTAGTGTTTAATTTTATTTGTTTTGTATTTTCTCTTAATACCAGCAAGAGTCCTCATTTTGACCGAAATAGATTAATCGATACTCATAAAAAAAAAATTGAAAACAATACCCGTTTACTTTATTTTGAAAAATGAATATTTATTTAAATGCAAAAATATCTATTTTTGAAAAAAAATTTAACTCTAAAACCGAGGTAAAATAATACTCAAATTTATATTTTTTTTATCTAGTCTGGTGAAAGTGTGAGATTTTTAAAATCAACGGGACTCAAGTCTCAAGTTAAATATTTGATTGAATACCGTTTGAATCGATAAAAAAATCCTTACTACTGTTAAGCTTCCTAGGAGTAATGGGTTTTTTTTAGACGTATATTAGGTTGTAACTTTTAAATTTTTATTTTTAAAACTGAAATCAGTATTTTAAATTTTAAGGTACAAATCCGGTCTTTCACAATGCTCATTTCTGAAAGTTCATGAATTTGGAGAGGTAAGGGTAAAATTTTTGATTTTTTAAACCGACAAAAACTTGGTAATCTTGTATTTTCCAGATCGCGGATTACATTTAATGAGTCGACAGTTGACAAAATTTTGATCTTCATTGTAAAATGAAAATTCATGAGCTTTCATAAATGAGCATTGTGAAAGACCAGATTTGTAAGTAAGCGCTTTAAATTATTCCATTACATTCCATATTTGTCTTGTACAAATCAAATCATTCATACGAATTCAAAATAAGTTTAAATTCTTTTCTCAAATTTTCAAAATGGAGTTTTCGTATGATTGAAAAGTCGATTTATGTTTATTTGCCGCATCTTTTGTATCCATTTGGAGCAAATTTAGTCTTTTTGTAAAACAAGCTCTATTTTAAAATTTTAAGTCTTGATGGTTAGGGTTGAATATCGCACCTTAAAGCAAAATGTTAAATGACTGTAGGATTAATATTTTTTTAAATTCCATCGAAGTATGCACAAAATTTTTAAATGATATTATGAAATATAAATCCAAAGTTGTCAAATATTTAGTTGAGCCAAAAGTGGGGAACATGCTCACAGACCCAGGTACTTTAAAAGCTAACTACGATCTTTAATAGCCTTGGAGTTCGGCTAATGAACCAATTGGATTAAAACATGAAGTGTAATTTTTTATACCAAGTTCAAATATGAAAATTGTAGATATTTTAGTCTGCTTTAAGATAGTTCCCTGGATTTATTTAAAGGCGCATTTGGCAAATTTTTTTTCCAAAAGTTCTAAAATAGGAGATTTTTTTACATATGCTTAGCACGAAATTGTATAATAAAATTTCCCTTATTTTTGACTCTTTTTTTAAAAAAATACGCCATTTTCAAATGAATATATCATATTTAGTTGAATATAAAAACGATTTTCAGTTGCAATAAAGTACATTTTTCTCCTTAAGATTCTATCAAGACATCCAGTCTGTCATATTGAAGTAGGGTTAAATACCTTCAATTTGCTTATATGCACTTGGAATAAAAATTTACAGTTCATGTTTTAATCCAATTTGTTCATTAGTCAAACATATGTCTTTAATGTTATTAAAATTATTAACGAACGAATTTTAGAACTTGAACGCCCAATGTTCCGATATCAGTTAGCAGAATAAAATGTGATTAGAAGAATCTTAAGAACTTGTAGATTGTAAATTAAAGTTAAGAGTTATTTGTCAACAGGCAGAATTTAAAGATTAATGAAATTTTTTTTTAAAAAATGCCCTTTCTCTTCAAGATTACCCTTTCTTCCTTAGAAATTTAGTTTTTTATGACATGCAAAACTAAAAATTTTTATAAACCGACATTGTCGGAGAGTTAAGCTATTTAGAATAAAATAGAGTCTTCATCCGAATTTTAAGTAAAAATGACTTAATCAATTTTAAAAATGGAGAATTAAACGTTTTCGACTTTTTAGGGGTAAGTTTGATTAGTTCCCAAGTTGATAATAAAACTGCTATCACAACGAATTTAATTTTTTAGGATATTTGAGGCAAAATTGATGCCCATTAATTTTATTTAAAAAAATAAAAAAATAAATGCGTTATTTTGATAAGGAAGCAATGCTTATTAATCAAAATGACTTTAATAAGATATAGGACTTAAAAGCCTAAGATAACAAAATAAAAAGCAAATTAATCGATTTCTTTGTTCCTAAACAGACAATTTAATCAAATGATATTTATCTTATCAATTTTTCTTTTTTTTATTATGCCATTCTTTTTCAGAATATTAAGTAAAAGCAATTTTTCAATATTTGATTGTCTATTCATCATCAAGTGCTAAAAAAGTACAGTTATCTTAGTAACAAATTCAAGGACATAAATATAAATATATTTAAAAAAAAAATCTAAAAATAGTTTTAGGGTTTTCTTTATTTTTTTGTTTTAAAAAAAAACGATTTTTGACAAGCTCAAAAATAATGAAAAATTAGGAAATGTTTTAAAAATCAATTTGTGTAAAATCGACTGGAAATGATTTTAATTGTTTTAGTCTTAGGTCGTCTTGAAGAAGGCGTTTAAACGGAACTATTAACTTGTTATTGACATTTTATAAAATTATTAATTTTTCTAAACAGAAATAAAAAAAATCATAAAAAAATTAAAAAAAAAACTAAGTCTAAGGGGATTATAAACTGTTATCTTTTATTAATCAATCTATTTAAATGATAATATTCTTTCAATATGTATGAACAAGTAGAAGATATAATTAATTACGAGTCTCAAATCTCAATTAAATGCTCAAGAATGTAAGAATTTTATTTTTTATTGTTCTTTAGTTATGAGCATTCATTTGACTTAACGTGCATGTTGATCTCCCCTAAGGGCTGTAAAGAAAAAAAAAAGATAATGTATTCAATTGTCTTGGATACCTCGATTATCTTGTGAATTAGCAAGAAATTTAACAGATTTTTCAAGTAGAATAAATTCCATTTTTTATAATCAGATCATGTTTACGCAATTTAAATAGAGAAAGAGAGACAATTTTATTTTCATATAAATTTAATTATAAACACACAGCTAAAACGAAAATTTTTACTTCTATTTTTTTTTATTTAAAAACAAAAGAATTTTTAATTAAATTTTATTATTTATTCGAAGTTTGAAATCACACACATACTCACTCGCAAAAAAAAGAAGTTATTTCTCTCTCTCTCTCGCATGAATAAAAAAGAAACTTGTTGGTCGTTCGTAGTCTTTGACGAATTGTTTAATTAGCAAATACAATTGAAATTAAATCTCATTAATAAATTTAATTTCAACTGTTTTTGTGTGTGTGTGTGTCGAAGTCATTTGATCACTTAGAAGGTTTTATCGTGAGGAAAATTTTTTTTCTTCTAAATTACCTTTTTGGTCATTGTAAGCCACTAATTGTTTTTAATTAATTTTTTTTTTCTAAATTGCCCACAGGCCCAACTTGTTTACACAGAAGCCTATCAGTGTCTAACAGAAAACTTAAGAGGTGCAATCTTAGATCAACACAAAAAAAAAACACCAAAATTTTCTTTTTAAGTTACCTTTGTTTTTATTAATATTTTAATATATATTCTTTTAAAATTAAAGATAACTTTCAAGTTACAGTTTTCAAAAAGAAAATATAAAATTGAGTGAGCAATAAAAAATTGGTTAATCTAATTTCAATTTGTGTTTTTGTTACTAAATAAATATTAAGCTTTCTCTCTCTCTCTTTTTTCTATTATTTTTCTTCATATTTTATTACTCTTAATATTAAATCTCTTAACTTTAGAAATTAAAAAAATTACTTTTTTTTTACTTATAAATTTCATCTCATGCCTTAGAAAGGAAAAAAATCAATTAAAGTTTTCTAAAAAATTTAACTAAACAAATACACCAATTTTATTTAACAAATTTCCTTCTTAACAGGCTTTGGAATTATTTAACACTTTAAGGATATTAGTTAACTTAAAATTATATGGACTTAAGTCAATAATTTGAACTTGTCGACTACAAACCAAAAGTTTGCATCTTTGTTTAGTCATAAATCAAATCTCTTTTCTGCTTAATACCAACACCAATCTTTGATCCAAAGTTGAGGGTCGGAAAGTGGGCTAGAGACATGTTTTTCCTCAAAGAAATCGTTGGTTAAATTTGAACATAAAATCGTATTTTATATGTTTTTTTAGTTTTTTTCGACAATAATTAGGTTTTGGAAAATCGATGACTTCAAATACCCAAATTTTATGGGTAACCCGTACCCTAACGGAGACCAAAGTCTGAATTTTTCAGGTAAAATTAAAGGGTACATATGTCTGGTTCTGTTTACAAGTAGGACGAATATCAAAATAGATTAAAATTTTGGTCGGATTTAGAAGTGCAAGTTCAACAAGATTTAAAACGAAAAAAAAAATTAAGTCCAAAAATTATTATTTCGATTATTAAATAGGATTTAATTAATTTCATGAAAACTCTAATTTTTGTTTATCCGAGAAAGTAAAATTGCAAATTAAATTTTGGAGTTAAGGTTAATATTTTTTGCTGGAATAAACGAGAACTTGTTATTAAAAAAAGTGTAGTGATAGTTTGATTCTATTCGTTTGTTTTAACTCGAGTATGAAATTAAAAAAAAAAAAAACAACAACAACAAAAAAATTTTATGTTTCAATTCAAGTTAATTATTATTAATTAATCTCATATTTCAATTTTTATTACAAGATAATAAGATTTTATATATTGCTCTCAAAAGTGATTTATCAAAATCTTAAGTTTGTTTTTTTTTTTATTTTCTTGTTAACACTTGAATCAATTACCAGACTAATTCTCTTTTTTGAATTTTCGATTTGCTGATATTTTAAAAAAAAAAAAATAAAGTTTTTCTCTCTAAGAGAATCAGTCTTTTATTAATTTTAATTTTTTTTTATTGGTTCTAATTTAATTAATTGCTCAAAATTTTTTCTTGTTGTTGTTGGGAGGTCTCTTGAACGACTAAGCCTCCACCCTCCCAAGTCGAAAAATTCTCTTCTCAAATAATTGATTTTTAAATTATTTATTAATTAAGAAATTCACTTACGTTGTTTCTCTCTCTCTCTCTTTTTTTTTTCTCGTTTTTGTTAAATATTAATAAGCCAATAAAATTTAAAGTTTAATACTAAAATAATAAACAAGAAAATTCTCTATTGGTTAGAAATAAAATTACTTGATAATTATAAGTTAGACTTTTTCTAATTTGTATTTCAACCAATCGTATTTTTTAGCTTAACTTAAATACTCTTCAAATTTAAATTCTATTTAGTTCTAGTTATTTTTTTTGTTTATTGCCATTAATTTTTTTTCGACTTTTTTTTTTGTTATTAATTTCTAACTCTTGTTCTATTACTCACCTAATTTCGATTTTTAGAATAAGATATTAAAAATGTCATCTTGTAGTGTGTTGACAGAATCGAATTCGGAGGCTATTATAGGCTCACAAGGCTCAGTGTCTTCGTCAATGTTATCACCAATGACTTCAAAATCTTCGACAAGTTTGAATGAATCTCCTAAATCAACGGGTTCATCGACCGGTTCAATATCTCCTGCTAATAGTCCACCACTTGTCGAAAATCAAGTTAAAAAAGTCAGCTCATTTAGCATTAACTTTTTACTCAATGACAAGATAAAAAATGACGATGACAATAAACCGGAACGTAAAAAACAAAAATTAACATCGTCGTCTGAATCGTCACCAAATTCGACACGTTCAAATACGCCCATTCAAAATAAAATTAAATTTCAACAACCAAATATTCCAATGGGTTATCCACCATTTTTACCAAACAATTTACCGTTCGAGTTTTTGTTAAAATTTCAAAATCATTCGACTGGTATGTTTCTACCGCAACATATGGAACAATTTTTCAATCATCAAAATCAATTTCAAAATTTTCCGAATCATTTTAATTTACAAAATAATGATTTAATGTCTCAATCGGAAAATTCAGAACAAAGTGATGACAGAAATTTGAAAAATTCTAAAAATTTAAAAACACGCAAATCAAATGATACCTCGAGTTTGAATATTTCACAAGACGATGAGTTAAACGAAGATGATGATGCACAAAGTCGACCAGAAAAGAGACATAAACCAAACGATTTTGATGAAGAAAACGATGACGATTTGGAAGATAATGATGATGAAGAAGACGATTACGATGATGAAAACGGTGAACGTGGATCAAAACCAAGAAGAGCTAGAACTGCTTTTACATATGAACAACTAGTCGCTTTGGAAAATAAATTCAAACAAACCCGTTACTTGTCTGTTTGTGAACGCCTCAATTTAGCATTGTCTCTAAGTTTAACTGAAACACAAGTCAAAATTTGGTTTCAAAATCGTCGCACTAAATGGAAAAAACAAAATCCTGGATGTGATGTAAATAGTCCGACATCGGCTGCAGCTGCCGCCGCCGCTGCTGCTGCTGCTGCGGCTTCTTCATTCTTACCAAATCATCATCACTTACCACAACCACATTATCACAATCAAAATCCTTATTCAAATGTATTATACCCGAATCAAAGTCAAAATTCCCTTTCACCGAAATCAACTGGCGCAAATTCATTATTAGTCACTTCGTCATCAAATTCGTCTTCGTCCACATCATCGCCTACTTCATCAACGTCATCATTATCCTCATCAAATTCAAATAAACTAATTAGTCCTAAATCAATAAATTCATCTAATGCATTAAATGCAGCGAATGCAGCTGCCGCGTTTATGAATCCGTTTTATGCAGCACATTTGCCAGGATTTTTTGCTGCCGCAGCCGCTGCTGCCCAATCAAAATTTTCAAACAGGGTCTAATCAAAAAAAAAAACAAAAATTGGAATGAGTGTTTTTTTTTTATTTTTAAAATTTTCTCTTTTTCAATGTCAAGTATTTCCATACTAAAGTTTTTTTTTTTTCGTTAAATGTTGTTTAAAATTAAAAAAAATCGAAAAATTGTAATTTTTTTAAAAAAAAATTGTTAGTTTCAAATTTTTTTTTGTAAATAAATTTTAAAATTATTTTTTTTTCTCTTTGATTTTTTTTTAAAGAAAAAATTTCAAAAATAGATATTTATTTGTTTTTGTTTTCTAATTAATATTTATTATATTTTTAATAAAAGAACAAATAATGGTTAAACTTGAAAGACTTTTATTTTTTAATTACTTTTTTTTTGTTGTCAAAATATTTAGTATTCAAAAAAAAAGGGGATTAGGAATTCGGTTTTTGATTATTAGGACTAGTTGAAGAAATAACACTCTTTCGGCTTTGAAGGAAATTAGTATGTATTTGAACGTCCTGTAATCTCACATTATCTCTTCGGAAATTAGATAATAACAAAAAATAAAAAGAAGGATTATGGATTTGTTGAGGATTAAAAGTTTTTCAATTAATTTTGGTTGAAAGTCAAATAGTTTAATGACGAAAGTTTAAAGATGTGAATTTTAAGGTAGTGTTTACTTTAGTCAAGTCTTAGAAAATTTTTAATTTCCTTATGGCTAAATATTCATAAATATCAATTAATAATATTTGTTTAGACTATTTATCTGAAACCTTATGATCCGATTTAGACTTTGTTTACTCAATTTCTTTGAGGCACGAGAACGCAATGATCGCTTGTTCACGTTTGTTTTAAAATTGTTGTATATATCAGAGACTTCCTAGAGGGTTAGGTTATTTTCTAAAAGGAGTTATGAGTAAGATTTCATTGGAAGTTTTGTAAGACTACATCTCCACTGAAAGAAGATACGCTTCTGGTTTATAGCTCCGTGGCGCAATGAGTAACATTTTTTGGCAAGTATATTCTCCTTTAACAATCAAAAAATATTTTGAAAATCGGGACTTGTTGGAAAATAATTGTTAAAAAATTTTTTTGCTTTGTCTATGTAAGGTCGATCATTAATAAGAGACCACGAAAGTTATGGTTAAACTGAATGCTAAATAAACTCTGAGAATGATGAAATAGAGTCAAGGGGTCTTTGACTGGGAAACAGATTGCCCATTTCCTAAAATTCGGTAGAATTTTCGAGGTCATAGATTACAATTATTAAGTCGTCAGTTTACAGAATTTTTAAAGAAAACTTTTGAGCTTACAGAAATGGACATTTCGACAAAAAATAGGTTTCGGGATCGATGGTACCAGCACTGTGACATGTCTTTGGCTAGATAAGTTTATCCTTGGAAACTAACTAACTAACTTATGTATTTCAAACCGATTCATTTGCCGATGTTAGTTTTTAAGATTAAAGCCATGAAATTATTTTGAGTATTCTTATAATAAATGTTTAGGAACATATGCAACCCTGGTCATTCAAAACTTCCAAAAATGAGCCTTAATGAAGGTTCAACATAGGGTTGTTAAATGAAATTTGAAACTTCAAAAGTTTTCATAACTTATTTTGTTCAACAGTAAAGAGAATAAATGAAATTTTAAATCAAGTCATATTTTATAAATTTCTTTTAAATTTTATATATTCAATAGTGAATTTTGTGAAAAATTTCAAAAATTTAATTGAATAAAAAAAATATTTCGACAAGTTCAATTTCAATAGAAAAAAAGGAAATCCCCTGAAATGACTAATTTTCAGCATTCCTCTCCGAATTTTAGAATTTTTATGATATCAATTCATTAATTAGACCACTAGGGTTACGAAAATGTGATTTTTTAAGTATGACCTACTGATCATGATATATTTTTTTAACAACCTTACTTCAACAGCACTTATGAACCTTAATGAACGTTCAAGGGTCCATATTTCTTTAAGTGTCTTCATTATTTTTCTAAAATTTTCATTTTTTGAAATTTTAAAAAAATAATAAGAAGAAGGTTCATTTTTGGAAGTTTTGAATGGCCAGGGTTGTATGACATAACTTTTAAATAGCAAATAACATAATTTACGCAGTTTATAAATCTTTTGAATTACAAATTTATTCCGAAATTAAAATCAAGTTTCAAAATTTGTTTCGTCTATTTGATAGATCGATTTTAAAAGCAAACGAAAATTTAAATAAAATTTAATTAACTTCTTACTTTCGGTCACATTTAATTTACATTTAAACAGTTTTCGAATATTTTCAATTTTTATTCAAATTTCGCAAATAAAAAAAAATAATCAAAGTTTTAATCGGAATTAATTTGAATTAATTGATTTTTTTTCAATGAAAAATGTTAAAAAAAAGAGCATTAAATATTTTATTTTGTTTTCATATTAAGCGACATAAAAACAACAACAACAACTACCTTTTAAAAGAAGACAGATACAAATTGTATTAAATTTCTTAACAAGCGATATGTTTAATCAAAGATTTATTTCAAAAGCAAATAGATAATTTAATAATTAAATTTTATTTTTTTTTAAAGAGAAAAAAAAATAAAAACACCTCAAAAAATCAATTTAAAGTCTGTCGGTGGGTGTACTTTTATAAGTTATCCACCATCAAGACTCTTTCAAATATTTGTTTAATGTATTAAAAACGATCATTTGAAATACGAAATAAAGAATATTTCGATTGATCAAATTAAAAGAAAAATCAATTGATTTGAAATATAAATATTATTTTAAAGTATTTTTTAATGAAAAAATGAGAAAAAAAAAATAAAAAAAAATTCTTATTAATTTTAATACCATCAGATGAGATCAAATAAAAGTTTCACCATTAAAAATAAAAAAAGTTAAATCCTTTTAAAAACACTTAAATAAATAAAAAAAAAATAACTTTTTTAGTGTTTTTATTTAATTTGTAACTAGTGGAATCTATTGAGACCTTATTAGCGAGCACGTGTATTGTAAATATCAGACGATCGATCAAAAGTTTTTTTGTTAATTTTATGAGTTGTAAAAACAAGTTAAGAAAACAATCTTGTTTTTGATGATATCTATAAAAAAAAATAACTTGAATACCCAAAGGGAGATAAAAAAAACATAGTAATATGGTATATTATTGCTGGTAAAATAATAATTAGTTTTAATTAAGCAGAGATTGATATAGTAAATGATTTAACAATTGTTTTTCTACGAAAAAGAAAAATTAAGTCAGATTAAGTTCTAAAGAATAATTCCAAGAGCTTTTAATCGATTAGTTTGGGTATAAATACACAGCAGCATAAAACTACTTTATATTTAGCTTTTTGGTGACGATTCAATTTAAATTACTTTCACCACGGTACGATGACAAGTGGATTTTAAATTTATTCTAATTAGCTTTGGGAGAATAGCCAATTTAGCATTTTCTGAGCAAACGGACTGTTGGTAAATTGGAATCGAGCTTGTTTTTTAATGAAACCGTCAACTTTTTGGATAGTTTTGGAAACAACTCTCTCTTCAAAGAATATTGGGATCGATTCCGGTTTAAGCAAATAGCCCTACATTAACATTACACCAAAATAAAATTCTTTTAGACAAACCATGTTACGTTGTTTGTTTTGTTTTTTTTTGAAACCTTGAGTTTTTTTTTCTTTTAAATTGCAACGATTCCGCGGTAATTTAGTAGACACTTTCGGAATGATAATCGAGTTCCGATTTTATCACTACCATTCCTAACAAGTGCTTTTTTAGAAAAAATCGACCATGCGAATTGTTGAATAGTTGAATGTTCGAATTGCACGTAACATTTTGTAGCCTGCTTTGAAGAAACTCAAGCAGAAACAGTTGCTTGTTCACCAGACTCCGAATGTTTTTAAACAAATCCCTTACAGTGCTTTTGGTTACTAGATTAGACTTTCAATTTTAGTCTATTACCCAGTCAATTTTAATTTACCATTAAGCCACTGTAATTGAAACTCAAGCAACAAACAGTAAGATTACATTAATGTAATAAATGTAATATTAATGTAATCTTACTGTTTGTTGGTTATACACTGAGATTCAATTACAGTGGCTTAACAGTAAATTAAAATTGACTGTTTACGTATCTTTACACTTCAGTTGTCGAAATTGTAGCTAATTAGTGAAGAGAATCGACCCGAAATTCAAAAATCGAACAATACATTAAAGGTCTAATATTCTTTTTAAAAATTCTCTATATTCTCATTAGGTAGTATTTAGACTTATTCTAAAAATTAAGAAATAAAAAAGTGAAACCAAAAAATTTTTCCGATTTTTGTCTAATTTTTAGAATTTGTACCAATCATTAGTGTGCCAAAAACGTCAAGGACGACTTTCAAAAATAGTAAAAAAGAGGATTAAATTATGAAAGTATGGTTTTTTAGTTTTTTAGTGATCTTGATACTTTAGACACTTAGGGTTTGAAAAAATTATTTTGGACACCCTCTAAAAAATTGTTTTTCCTAGATTTTCATATGTGTTGATTACGAATTTGAGGTAATAAATAACTTTCTTCAGTGTCGAAGTTTTCCATTTCCAGAACCTTAAAGTTCACATTTGCTGCACTTGTACCGAACTTTGACCTTTGGCGGAGTAAACCGAAGCCAAAGCGTACCGTACTGTATCCTTGTTGTATCCAACGTACAACGTACCGTATTTTTTATTTTTCCAAATTTTAAATTTTTTTTAAAAAATAAATTTTTGAATCGGTTTGATTGTAAACTTATTTTTGAAAATTTTTAATATTTTTAATTTTTTAATTCAAATTTTGTTCAAGTTCAGATTACGGTAGATACAGTGTGACGGTGGGTACACTACGTTTAGGGAACGCCTTAGGTACGGTATACATTTTTCCTTAAATTTGAAAAGCTTTTTATGCTCAATCTTTTGAAAAAGACTGTTTTTTTAATTGGTTCAATTGTTCAATATACGTATCGAAGATCTGAACCCAAAAGATTTCAATTAGTTGAATATTTCCATCTAAGTCGTGAGTTTCGGCTCAATTATGAAGAGATGAAGTTTCAAGTAATTAATAAAATAAGCAAAATTTTTTATAGAGTGGGAATCAAACAAAATTTAAAAAATCATTGAGAACACAATATATTTTATTTATATCCGAGAATAATAATTATACAATAAAAAATTTTACACTAATAAAACGATTAATTTATTCTTTTTTTAAAAATACGTCAACACACACACACATAAGTTAATTTTTTTTGTTCAATATTAAAATCGATGAACCATTACCCGAAATTAGATTATTAAAAAAAATGAGATGTGAACAAATCGATTAATTCCAGCAAATAATCTCAATAAAATCGACTTGGCTCAAAAAATTAAATTAGTGTTTTTTAATATTAAAGCTCTTTTTCTTTATAAATATTCATTCAAAGCAAATGATCGGCTTAATTTAGTTATTATACACGAACAGTTAGCCTATCTGTTTCTTTTTCACTTTCTATACTTGTTTTATTTCCATTTTTTATTTGTTTAATCGCTAATAATATTAACAAAATCACCTGAACCGTAAATATAACCGCTAGGAACACTTTGAAAAATAAAAATAAATAAAAAACAAGTTTCAAACACATGTCATGAAAACTTACCCAAAATAATAATGAAAAAATTCGAATATAATTTTTCTTTATCTTCAATTGATTTGAGATACTCGTGTGAAGAAACACTTTGTCTTGATTGAACGCCATTGGTTATCTTAGAAGAAAATTTTATTTCGCTATTTAACTTGACTATTAAAACATTTGACCATTCTCCAGTATTCTTTTCTTTATCAACAGCTCGAATTTTTATCGAAAACGTCTCGCCTTTGTAATCTTTTGTACTCAAAACAAAAGTTTCTTGATAACCACTTTGATTCGGAGTTTCTCTAAACGATGATGCCAAAATGTCAGGCAAAAGAGTGTCTTCTGAGTTCTCCAATAAGCTTGATGGACTATTAGAAACTTTAATTTCATAACTCGAACCTTACATTAAAACATTTAAAATAAACCGTCTAATATTTCAAGCATATTATTAATTACTTTTTCCGATATCATAATCATCTCCTGGAGCAGTAAATGTAAATTCAATGATTTTATTGTCATGATCAAAACTAACGGCTTCTAAGTCTTTGATTTTGTTTGGAGGTATTTTATCCGTATCTAATTTAAAATTGAGAATGATCCTTTAATCGATTAGAAATTTATTTTACCTTTTTCCAAGTTAATGAGCTGAAAGGGAGTTAAATAAACAACTCTTTGAATTATTTCAATTGACGAATATAATTCTTCTTGGTCTATTTTGTTCACAAGTCCAATGCTTGGATAATGTTCATAACCAGAAGTTCCAATTATTTTTTGAACACAAACTTTTGAGTTTACATTAGTTAATACATCGACCTTGATACAAATGTTTCAAAAAAATTTTTTTGGTATAAAATTTAAAAAAATCACTTTGGCATAGTAAAGTCCATTAAAATTGAAATTCGAAAAATATCTCGAGTAAACGCCATCATCTTTAAATCTATCTGCATTGAGACCATTATCGTGCAATTGAATTGTAACTGAATCTCCATTAGGTCTATAAATAGTCGCTGTTACACTTGCATTAATAATCGGTTTGTTACCAAGACTAAGTGAGAGGAAAATAATTTGAGTTGACGCACCGTTCAAAATTGACTGTGACCATCTAGCTTCTACTTTAATTGAATTAGCAACAGTGTTTACTGTTTGTTTTTTGAGTCTTTTTTTATCATCTCGTTCATAGTATCCTACATAGTACGGTACTTGAGTTAAACGATTATTAAAAAATGCAAAAATTCGGTGTTTGAGTATAAAAAAGTTGTCTGGAGGTGAATTTATTTGGTAAGACCAAATACCACTCTTAGGTTTTTTAAATTCACAATAAATGTATTGAGTTTTAACAATTGTGTTTGGATCTGATTCCAATAGTGAATCTTTACATTTAAAATTTAAATTTGAATCGTGTCGTCTGCGACTAGGCTCATAAATTGTTATGTCAACCCATTCTTTTAAATTTTTAAAATTGAATACTATTTTTATGAGTGAATCATCACGGCTAGATATAGTTCCATCAATAAAAAATTCTTTTGATAATTCGTCTGGATTATATCCTAAATAGTTGTTTGAAATTTCGATTGTTTTGTAAGCAATGTCTAAAAATTTGTAATTTTTCTAGTTGCTTGTTTATTGGAAAAGATTTTTTTGCGTAACTTACTTTTTTCACGATTTGATAAATATGCAAAACAACCTTCAATGTCCAAAAGTTGTTGGTTATCGTTTATTAAAAAGCTCAAACCATTTGTAGTGTTTACGATTTCTTCTAATATTGGGTCATGATATGTAGAAAATCGTATTAAATCGAATGTAATTTCACTGTTTTCGATCTAGTTTAAGAGAAAATTATGCTTAAAATCGATGCAGAATCGTTTGTTGGGTATCATAATCAGAAATTTTAGTGGTTATATATTTGTCACTGTTAGGATTTATTCATAGAAATCTTTGGAACGGATTTCTTTCTATGAGCATTAATGGTCTTCATATTTATCCCGTTTTATCAATAGGCTGATAAAATAAAGCGTATACTTTCAAAACGTGTAATTTCAACAAAACTGATTAACCCAATAATAAATTTACATTTTATTGTCTGAAACTTGGTATAAACTGAATTTTAGTTTCTAACAAATCGAAAGATAAAGCCAATAAAGGTAAAGCTAAACCAGCCAAAGACTCCGGTTGTGGTGGTAGCAAACAAAAAAAAAGAAGAAGTGATCAAAAGGAAAAACACGCGATAAATTTAACAACTTACCGTAAACCCCCACTTTTTGTACCCAGAAAATTTGGCCTTTAACATTCGATTTATGCTTAAATTCCTTTGTATCAATGGCTCGAAAATACCTCATTCTAACCGCCTCAACCTAGTCTTTAAACTGAAGGTATGAGATTATGAAACAATACTTTGTCTATCGAAATATTTAAAAAAACTACTGGATGCAAAAAGTGGGGGTTTACGGTAAGTTGTTTTACAAAAGACCAATTGGTCTTTTGTTTACAAGTCAACTTTTGATAAATTTTTGAATGAAGTTCCATCATACAAATTGATTATTCTAGTTGTTGTTTCTGAGCGTCTTAAAGTTAGAGGTTCATTGGCAAGAGCTGTTCTAAAGGAATTAGCTGCTAAAAACTTGATTAAAACCGTTTCACGACACAGGAAACAAGAAATCTACATAAATAGTAATCATGTGACATGAACTACTGCTTCATTTAGCTATCTAAAGTCCTTTACACAACAGCTAATGAGCTCTTTATAATTCATTACACTTAAATTTATGCTTTTTCATAAACTGCATAAGTAAAAAGCAGAATGCGGAGCCTTAAAATGAAGAAAATCGGAGACTGGATAAGCTTTAAAATTTAGTGTACCAAAGTGCGGAATCGTAAAGAAAAAAAATACTATAGCGGAGAATTTCCACCATCATTTAAAAAATAATCTAATTTCAATAAGAACTCAGTAAATCAACGTTTACCCGAAGTTATTATTGACAAGCTTTTTGCTCTCGGTGATTCGCAGAAAATTCTCTGTTCGGTTTATTAACTGAATGTTTGTCAGAAGATATAGAAGTTTTTGACATCTTGGAAATTCTGTATTAAAGATAAGAGCATTCATCATATCTCTTAACTACCCTTAGGATCGTGTTTAAACATGCATGACTTTTTCGCTCCCGCGTTTCAGTCTATTCTCTTCCGATTCCGCAATATAGGTTGTCGATTTCCTTTGCGTTTCCGCAGTTTATTGACAATCTAAATTTATTGAATGACCAATTTTTTTTCCAAGCAGTTAACTTTTACCGGGATTTTCTTATGCCTTGATTTCCGAAAATTTGTACGATATAAAGAAAAAATTTAACTTTCAAAATTTTATCCTATTGTCTCTGTTGAGATAATTTCAACGTAACGGATTTTGGGAAATTGTTAAAATTGAAACCTTTGTAATGATTTATACAGTCTTAGGTATAACATTATGTCATCTATAGACTGTAACTGTAATTTAGATTTTTATAATTTTAACGTTCTTATTTTTCTAATCTTTCAGGTTTGAATTTAATTTCGCAGTGTTCGAAGTTGTTTTATTTGATACTCAGCATCTAAATGAGTTTTTGATGTTAAATTTCAAAATGCAAATAAGTTAACCAAGTTTTTCAAATTTTAACTTCTACCTTGCTAGTTAAAAAAATTTTATTTTTTCTCAAAGGTAAGCTTTGAAGGAAATTAGAACAATTCTTTATAGTTTTTTTCCTTAAATTAATGTTGAAAAGAAAAAAAATTACTTGAAAAATTGTTGAGTTCTTATTCGGATAATTTGGGTCTAAGTCAGATCCTGAAATTAGAATAATATTTCCACCTGGAGGTGTAATTCTATCCATGGGATCTAGAGTGCTCCGTAGTAAAGATAATGCTAATGAAATACCTTAAAAAAAGGTTAAAAATTTTGATAAGCCAATACAACCCTGGTCATTGAGAACTTCCAAAAATGAACGTTTAAGGTTTTGAAGGATCAAGGGTCCATGAAGCTCTCTAAAATTTTCATTTTATTTCAAATTTGAAAAAATATATTTGAGGAGATTTGAACCTTCAGAAACCCCTTGAAGCTTCATGAACGTTCATTTTTGGAAGTTCTGAATGACCAGGGTTGTACGTTTCAAAATCTGTTCTTACCATTCCATATATTTTTAATATTGCGGTGTTCTTTCGGACTTCTTGGAACGATCTTTTCCAAAATTTTTTTTCGATTTTCATTATTGTTTAATAAAAGCATTTTAGATGCTATTTTTGCAACCTTATCAAAATGAACAATTCCCACCAAAACATTATCATCGAGCATTAATTTCACATAATCATTTAAAGCCTTAAAACAAATCTTGAAGATTAGCTCAAAATGTCGACTGATTTACCTTTTTAAATTGATCAAATTGAAAATTTAGAACTTCTCCAATAGATGCATCAATAAGTAACACTATTTTACGAACACGATTTTTTAAAATTTGAAAATTTGGTTTTGTTGTTTTAATGCTATAGTTTGGCAAATTTTTAAAATCTCTAAAATCATCATGCTTTAAAAGGATCTTTGAAGACAAAAATTTTAATAAACAAAACATCCAGTCCTCAACAAAAAAAAAAAGTTTTTACCTCCCAAATACTTTGGCTTTGACACTCCAAATTTTGAATGGTCGGTGCTATTCGGTTATGAACAAACTCCGCATTTTCCGATTTGCTATCACAAAACTCACTAGTCTAAAATAATTTTTTAAAATCATTCAGATCATGTTAAAGATTATAAATTATGTATCCTACTTGTGGAAGAATTGGTTTATTTAACAATGAAGCAGACTTAGTACTTGGTTCTTCGATATTTTCCTCGAAAATACAATCTAACGATGGTAAGCCATTGCTCAAAAAAGATGTGCATTTTCCATCTTGGGATTGTGGGTTTTTGATTTGACCGGTAACATTTAAGCTACATCTAGTCGCTTCGATTTCACCATCTTCATTAATGTAAAATTCTTGGTTATTTTTTAAAGTCTTGTGAGGAAATTCAGGGAAAACTCCATAACGAAATTGAGACCAAAAATGTACAAGGACCTAAAATTTGTTTCTTTTGTAAAGGAATTGTTTGAATTTAAGTTTAAAAAATGTTACGTTCGCATAAGCTCCAAAAAGTCGATTCGAACGTTTTTTATCCAAAAAAAATTCTGGTGAAAAATTAATATTCTGTCCGGATTTTCCGCATTGTGATGCATAATTTACAACAAAAGGAATGTCAATTGTCATAAGATCTCTATTTTCTATACAAATATCTGCTCTATCATACGTTTCCCAAGTTGAATTGAATAATCTTCCATCAGTTGTGTCTGAATTAACATCATCAAAATAGTTCTCCAAGCTCCATGAACTTGGCACTACGATTATAATATCTTGAAAATAAACCCTTTTCCTATTCAAAAAAAAAAGAAGTTTAAACCATATTTAAGAAGTACTAACCTGGTCGTTCACATGTTCCAAAACTGAACTTTCAAACCCTTTCATGAACATTCATGAACGTTCGCGTTCATCCGAATTCGTCCGAATTTTCAAAAGTTCGGAACCTTTCATATCTTTTCATAAGCTTTCATAGCTTTTCAGGAACTTTTCATAATTTTTCGGAGATTTTCATAAATTTTCATGTTCAGTTCATGAATTTTCATGAAAGGGTTTGAAAGTTCAGTTTTGGAACATGTGAACGACCAGGTTAGTAGTGTGACAAAAATTACCGAGTAACTGTATAAAGAAATTTAGATGCTTCTGTAAATGCTTCTTTTATATTTTCTAAAAGTTTTAAATTCTCTTCGACTCTTTCGTCGATACCAATTAATATATTTGAATAACTATTTTTACCAAGACTAATTTTGGTATCTTTTTTATAAACTGAACAACTCTCTGAGTCGACGACAAATATTAATAACACAATACTTAAAGTTAATATTTTTTTCGTACTTTGGTTAACAACATTTTTATTAAAACAAACATTTATAAACATTAAAGTAGATTTTAGGAATACAACAAAAATATTGAGATGTGAAATGTCAGTTGACTAATTGTCAAAGATATGCAATGCTAAACTCGTGTGTGTAATATTTTTAATTTTCATTTTAAAAAAATCTAAAAATAATTGAAAAAAAAATTAGAAAATACCGAAATTTTAATATTTATCTTGAATAGTTGTTGGATTTTTTTAGGAACCTATTATATGAAAAATTATTATGTATGTCAATTCAAATAATACGAAAAATAAATAAATCTCTTTGCTTGATATTGATGCTAGTCTAGTTCACTTGATGATGAGCTTAATCATTAACTAAAACCTAAACATGCAAATTTTGAATAAAAATATATAAGTTGTTTAAATTAAAATTATCCTAATTTGAATTGTCAAAAATTAATCTATTCGATATCACGAGATGAAACCTTAGAGTTATTCAATAAGGAAAAGGTCTTATTTTTTTGAGCATTTTTTACTGTTAAGTGAGGCTAATCTTTTTTGTTAAGATGATTTTTGAATTAAGTTTAAGAATTTGATGAAAATCCTAAAAATTAATGTTTCATCACAAAAACATGAAAATTTTACAGTCACAAAAACCTTAATGAAATTTTTAATGACCCCAATGATTGGAATATAAATTCAGCAGTATTGAAGCCTTAAGCCTCGAGGAATCCATTCATATTTAAGATCTTAATTATTTTTGGCATTTTGTTGATTTAACTTATATTCCTCCCCTATGACACTATAAGATCAAGAAGATAAGTATCTTAGCACATTTCTCTCATAAATCTCTCTATAGATAGGAGAGTGTCTGTCATTGTACAAATAAGTTTCTTATATACTATTCTGGTCAGCCACGAATACCAAAAATGAACATTCATGAAAGTTCGTTTAGTCCATGAATGTACACGAACGTTCATTAATGTTCTTTTTCGGTACAAACGATTTTTTAAAATTTGAACCATCCTTGAAAATTTGTTAAAATCGACATTTCGGACATTTTGTTATCTCGAAAGTTACTTATCATTTTAAAAACGCTCACCTATTCTTGTAGAGAATAACTCGCTCTACAAAGTGTTTGCATCTTATTTGGTTATAGAAATGATAAGAAATAACGCCTCATATATCACAAAAAACTAATAAAGGTTTATAATTTGGACTCTTAAAGTTTTTTCAAGAGTTATCAGAAAATCTTGCCCAAATATTCAAGCAAATGGAAAAAAGCTTGGCTTCATGTTACTAACCAGGAAGAAAATTGTTTGTGATTCTGCATAAGTTCCAAGTTCCCGTTACGCTCTTTTGGTATTTTTTTTGTATCGTCAATTTCTTGACTAATAAAAAGGGATATTTCATAAAGCGCTTGATTTTTTTTTTTACTTGTTTCATTATTGAAAATTTCCTATTAAATTTAAATCGATTGAAATTTAATTTCCTTTCTGAAAACAAATTTTAAATGGTTCTAATTCAAGGTCAGCCAAGACAAAAAAATTTTACCCTAAACGATCACAAATTGCCTCTGGGGTTTAATGCAGAAAGGCTGTTTTAAACCCAGTGGTAGTTAAACATTTGACTTCTAAATTTTGATCATTTTTGTCCCATTGAGAGAATTTAATTTATAGTTAATTTTGATGTTTCTGAAATTCCAAATACCACTGAAGTAATTGTACAAGAATAATGGGACAAATTTTTTTCTAAATTTTAAGCAAGTAGAATTTAAAAATAATTAAAATGTGTTACTGAAGGTCTCTTTTAAAACCATTTTTACTGAAAAGAATGTCCATAACTTAGATGAGCCGTAAATGTTCCTGGCCTTTAACTGATTTTAACCTGAACCAAAAAAATCAAAAAATTCTGGTCAAAATTTTAGACCTAGGTGTTAAAAACGGTTTTTCTAATTTTAGCCCGTTTGAGTTTACAATAAAAAAAACGAGCTTGACTATGTAACTCAACTATTTGTACCTTTCGGTAGTCCGATGCTGTTATAAGAAATTTTAGAACATGCTTTACAGTACCGGTCTTTCACAATGTCCATTTCTGAACTTTCATGCCTTTCATTATCTTTAATTAATTTTCATAAACCTTCATCAACCTTTTTTAGTTTTTCAAATCAAGTTAACTTTTTACTGCTAAGCTTGTGATCAGTTGTTTTTTGAAAAGTAACAAAGAGATACTAAAGAACATGTTCAATCCCCAACTATCAGAGACGACAGTGTCCAATTTTGTCCTTCCTTTTTCCATTCAAATTCTCACATAATTTTTATTTGATCACCTATTTTTTAATTTGCTCACGAAAATAAATTCATGTTAACAAATTGTAAAAGTATTTTTTAATTCTATTGTTCACCTAATCAATGATCACATGATTGGTGAACAATTTTGAGCACATATTTTGCCACAGATTATTGGTAACATAATACGCATAAGACCCAACGTTAATGAAAGTTAATGAAAGTTCAGAAATGGACATTTTTAAAGACCAGTGTTGTAGATTATGTAACATGTGACTGAACGATTAAATTTTCAAAGTATTTGAGTAGAATTAAATAGTCTGAATATTACCTAGAAATCTTAATGAAATTTATCAGTTAAATATTTTTTTTAATAAAAAAAGCTTTTAAAATGATATAATTTTTTTTTTAAATTTGCAAACATTGTTTTCTTGATACGCTAAATGTTATATAATATTTTGTGTTTCGAATTTTATTTTTAAATATTTTTCTATGTCTTCTTTTGAAAATACCCTAAAGAAAACACTAGTTTAACTAATAATTATTTTTATTCCTATAAAAATAAAAAACTTATGTGATCTTTTTGCAATGCTCATTATTTCAATTCTCACCTTAAAATTAGAAAACAAAATTCATTCAAGTTGCAGCGAAACAAAAAATTTAAAACTCGAGAGTGATTTTTTTGATCTTAATCTCTCTTTGGCTTGTTTAGTACAATAAAAAAAGCTAAAATGTTTTTACTAAATAGAAAAAAAAAAGAACTTCTAAAAATTTCAAAATAATTTGAATATAATTTTAGTAAAAAAAAATCTAGGTAAAGTTTTGAAAACGCTTTTTTTTTATGATTATTCACCTATCAATGTAAATTTACTTAATCTGAATCAAAGATACTAATTTTATTTTTTTGGTTGTTGTTGTTGTTTCGACTTGCTCACTAAATTCGGCAAATAAAATATTTTAACAATAAGATTCTCTCTCTCTCTTTTTTACAATTAAATAAACTTGAATTAATCTTCTTAGGAAAAAAAAACGAAATTGAAAACTAAAAACTGTACTTGGCAAACAAACCAGTAGGTTATGAATTAAACTTTTTTGTTGAGTTAATCCAAAAAGAAACCCCTTAGCGTGCGATTCGTGAAAAATTTACTAGAATAAATTCTTTAAATATTTAAAATAAACATAGGTAAAATAGTTTTGTTACAAAAAATTAATGACGAACAAAGACGAAAAATTTTATGAAATCAAATATTGTTGTTAAACAACTTACAAAGATGATAAAGATTTACTTTTACTGAATATTCTGAATAGACTAATCGTTCTTCGTATTTTAAATAAAGTCTTGAACTTTAAAAAAAATGGTTAAGAATCTTTTAAAAGTAAAAGCCCAATTAGACAGCTTAAGTATTTAAAGTTCGAATTTCTTTCAAGAGTTTTCATAAAGGCTGCAAGACGATTTTGTTTTCCAAATTACGGATAGTGATGTCCATCCTCTATCTATGGTGGGTGTGCGTTCGAACTTTCTTGTATATTGAAGATCCTCACAAGTGTAAGAAAAGAAATATGATTGTTATTGTTGTTACATGTCGATTAAACGTCCTCAGAATTAAGTTCTACTAATCTGGTCGTTCAAATGTTCGAAAATGAACGTTCTAATCCTTTCATAAACATTCATTCGTTCGGGTTCATCAGAATTCATTCGAACGTTCTAATTTTTTTAATAGTTTTTAATACTTTTCACAACTTTTCGGACCCTTTTCACAAATATTCGGGACGTCTTCACGATTTTTCGGATATTTAAAACGTTCATGAAAGGCTTATAACGTTCATTTTTTGTGAACCACCATCAATAAAAAAGCAAAAGGAAAAGATCAAAATTCTTAACGAGAGGTGTCGAATTTGAAGAATTGAGACAATCCAATATGGCGCCTCATAGAAGCATATATATTCCACTCCCGCTAATCTTTTCATCAAGTACGTATTACCAAGAATGCCGAAACTATTCAGTAAATTTATTGAAATAATAAAGAAAATTTAGCTCCAAAAAAATCTGTTAACCTAAATAAAGTTTAAACAGTTACCGTGCTGGTCATTCACGAACGTTCATGAACATTCATGACCTTTCATATGTTCTTAGATCTTTCGGCGAATGTTCATGAACGTTCATGACTCAATTTTTATTTTTTTCTAAAGGTACAACCCTGGTCATTCAAAACTTCCAAAAATGAACCTTCATGAACATTCAAGGTTTTGAAGGTTCAAGGGTCCATGAAGCTTTTCATTATTTTTCTAAAATTTTCATTTTTTTCTAATTTGAAAATATGAAAATTTTAGAAAAAATTTGAAAATAAATCAAAATTTTAGAAGAACAATGAAAATATTTGAAAATTTTTGAGGAGATTTGAGCCTTCAGAAACCCCTGATTTTTGGAAGTTTTGAATGACCAGGGTTGTACAGTGCTCGTCATTCACGAATTAAATGGGGGAACGTTTAGATCTTTCGGCGAATGTTCATGAACGTTCATGACTGTTCTCGAACGTTCGCGGAAAGGATTTTGATGGTGAAAGTTCATTCCTGAGCCTTCATGAATGTTCATAAACGTTCCCCCATTTAAGTCGTAATTGACGAGCACTGTACCTTTAGTAACAAAATAAAAATTGAGTATTTCATTTTGTAGTTTGTCAGACGTTTACCCAAAATAGGCTTCAATAAAACTTACAATAAAAATTTCAATGAATTTTATTGAATTTCAGTCAAGACCTAGAAATCTTGAACTTTTAAGATTTTTTAACATTTTAAAACTTAGTTTATTTATGTTTCAAAAAAAAATACTGGAACACATCTATTTGAAAACAATAAAGAACAGGACAAGCGTTGACTCTTTTCTCCATTATCTATTCACAAGAAGACATGTAAAAAGAAAACACGTTTGAAATAATTTGAAATTTTCCAGAAAACAAAAATATTGACATTAAAAGTTTTAATTCTCTATTTCACAATGTAAAAGGGTGTTTAATTACCTTAAGCAATTTGTAAAAAAAAATAAAAAAACAAATACTAAAAAAAACTTGAAACTCAAAAATATTTAAAAAGGTTTTTATTTTTTTTATTATTATATGTTGATTGTCAATATCTCATTTATTTCTAATATTAAAATATTTTTCATTAAATTTTGTGTCTTTTGTTCATTATTTGAAATATTAATTAATTTACTAAAAAAAAAAACGTAAACTTGTTAAATTAATTTTTAATTAACTCTAAAAAAATATTGTCACCTAAGTCAGTCAGTAACTTATTTATTTTTTATTTTCAAAAAGCTAAACAACCTAATCAGAAAAATAATGAATGACTGATATTATTAAAATATTTTGCAACTATTAGGGAGAGAGAGACACAAATTTGGAAAAAATAAAAAAAACTGATGGTTTTATTAAAAAAGGCCTTATTTTTTCAAAAAATTTTAAAGTTTTCTTTGATTTACAGAACAAAAAAACAACAAAGAAGTCGTAAAATTATTATTTTCCTAAAATCTAAATGACAGTTTACGTAAAAATAAAAGACCCTATATAGAAAAAAAATATATTCCAACTGATTCAATAACAAAATATGCGTTTGACATAGTTTATTTATTCATTTTTTTCGTATTAAAAGTGAATTTACCTACTTAATTTTTTGAACCTTTGTTTTTCATTTCTAGGATTTTAAGAATCAACACAAGTTACAAAATTAAATAATAAAAAAATTAAAAAATTTAATTTTGAAATATTTTTATTTAATCAAAAATAGCCATATTTTTTTTTATAATTTTAGGTCTCTTGACTTCACTTTCATTATCGTTATTTGATCTACCGTTTGACATCATATTGTAACTTGGTCGTTTACGTGCAACATCTTTGTCAAAACCTGACGAATACTCAGAAACCTCTCGATGATTTTTCAACAAACCACTTGAAAAAATAAGATTTAAAAAAAAATATTTTTTAAAAATTTGAAAAAAACAAACCTTAAATCTAAGTTTGTGCGTTGACTGTTGATCTTGTTCTTTTTGGCAATATTACCATACTCCCTGTGTCCGTTTGATATACGTTTCAAGTCTCTTGCATGCTTTGAAGCTAGTTTATCGCCTCGATCATCAGTTCGTTTGTTGAAAATTTTTGATTCTTTATTAATGATTTCTTTTGGAGCCTCACGAAGACCAAAACTTTTAGCTACATGACCAAGATGTAAATTTTTAATATGAAATATTTTTTTCATTTCAATTGAATAAGTCGAGTAGGATCTCATGAATGAAATGTAGGCTTTTCTAGCCAACGCTTGTACTTCACTTAACTTTTCGACGTATTCTTCTATATAAAATTGCATCGAATTGGCACATTCTTCGACATTTTTAGGGTAAACTAGTCTATCTGAATTCACCTGTCTTGGATAAAAGTTTGATTCATCCATTAAACATTCCATAATCGAATCCAATTTTAGCTCGTGCATTGATATTCCGAGTTTGTTCAACTCTTTTAAATATTCAACTTCACATGGTTCGATGTAGATTAAACCGCTACCTTTGTGGCCAACTCTTGCAGTACGACCAACTCTGTGTACATAATCAACACTACTACCTGGTGTATTGTATTGAATAATCCAATCAATATTTGGCATGTCTAAACCTCTAGCTGCAACGTCCTTTAAATTTTAGAATTAGTCTTTTGGGTTTAACTTGTGAAAAAAATTATTGGCTGTTATCTCAAAATAATCTACTTGGTCCCAAGATAAAATTTCTAAAATCCTCGAAATTGATTTTTTTTAAATAAAAAATTTTATTAAGTTGCATAGTATCGTCTGACGGTTTCATGTCTATCATCGTTTAGCTTGTCAGTGCCTCTATTTATAAATACAAGTTTTAGGAAAATTTTGCCTTGAGTATATTTTTCTATAATAAATTGAATTTTGATTATTATAAAAGAATCTTATAAAACTATTCTGAGCTTTTGAATTCTTAATACTAATGGAGGCTCTCGATCTCTTTTGTTATACAGCTTAATTGGGTTAAAGCTGGTTCTTCTTACCGTATTACCTCAAATAAAAGACAGTTCGGTCATCAAAGAATTTCTTCTATTCGAAAATTTAAATGTCCAAAAAAGTGACTCAAATAAAAGAAATTTTTTTCTAAGTTTTTCTTTTATTTGAAACAAAAAATCATGTTTTTGAAGCTTTTTATCATTATTTATTCATTCAAAAAAGTGTTTCGTTTCTTTTAAACGAGACACTTTTTTAGAAAAAAAATAACTCAAATAAAAGGAAAATTTTAACTCAAATAAAAGCAACTTTCTTCTATTTGTGGTTACTTGTATTTGAGGTAATACGGTAGTTCTGATTTAACGCATAAGAATCAATTAACAATATACTTTATACAACCCTGGTCATACAAAAATTCCAAAAATGAACCTTCCTGAACCTTCAAAAACATTCATAAATCTTAATGAACGTTCAAGGGTCCATGGAGCTTCATACTTCTTCATGTATTTTCATTATTTTTCTAAAATTTTCATTTTTTTTCAAATTTGAAAATATAAAAATTTTATAAGAAAAATGGAAATATTTGAAAATTTTTGAGGAGATTTGAACCTTCAGAAACCCCTTGAAGCTTCGTGAACCTTCATGAACGTTCATTTTTGGAAGTTTTGAATGACCAGGGTTGCACTTCTTCAAAACACGGATAAAATAAACCAGTTAAGTTTTCAGCTGGCTATTTTGCCAAACCACTGGCGAGTCTGCTCTATTTAATTAGCTTAAAATTTAACCTTTTAATATCCGTTACATTTTAAAAAAAAACCTCACAGAAGTTTCTCATCTTTGCTCTAACGTTTAAAAAAAGTCTGTCACAATTCAACCGCATATCTTTGAAGATATTCAATAGTTTTGTAATCGAGACACCGAAAGCCTGATCTTTTTTTTCGATTAAAGATTAGGGTTAATGTTATTTTAGTTAAAAGTTTTTTTGTGGATTTTTATCTATAACTGTCTATCTACACCGCTTCTTTACTATATTTTAAGGTTGAGAATAAGCCAGATTAAAAATGCTGTGCTTTAGAATAGTGATGTTGGCTAAACAAGCTGGTTGGCCAGGTGAGCCAATTTTTGTAACCAAATCTTCTTAACCAGAATTTTGAATTTATTTTTTGGAATGTCTAAACCCTTAAAGACTTTTAAATGATTTTGATGATCTACGCCCTTAATGTGAAAATTCTAAATAACTCCAACAAAAAAGTAATCTCACATATACAGTTGTTGTCCATGTGCACCTCTTGTAAACTTTCATGAACTAATGATTTTGATAAGGCTTCATTGATTTATGAGTATCAACTGAAAGCTAGTTTTACAAGCTTTTACTAGAGCTTTTTAGCTTTCAGATACTCATAAATCAATGAAGGCTTATCAAAATCATTAGTTCATGAATGTTCACAAGAGGAACACGTGAATAACCACAACTGTATTTGTTAGATAAAAAACCTTATTAACTTCCATAACAAGCTATAGGAAAAAAGATTTCTTCAAAGTTATCTGAAAAATTGCTGCCATCGCTCAAGCTCTTAGTCTTAGTCCTTACTCTTCATTTTTGTGATTTAAGTATTGTCAATTATACAAATACGGTCTTTCAAAATGCTCATTTCTGAAAGCTCATGAATTTTCATTTTCCTAGAAAACACAAGATTACCATGTTTATGTTGGTATAAAAAATTTAAAATTGGACCCTTACCAATCCATTCCAAATTTATGAACTTTCAGAAAATTCAAATTTTTACAATGAGGATCGTAGTTATTTACCTAAAGAAACTTTTGATTTAAAATTGAAACGACTTACTGTGCAAATAAGAACACCGCTATTAGCTTTGCAAAATTGGCCCAAAATCTCAGCTCTTTTATGCTGATCCATGTTACCATACAATGAAAAAATGTCACAAACAGTATTTTTTTTATTCTTAATAGTCTTCTCCAATTGAGTATCTGTTTTAGATTTTTTCATTTCCATTTCAATATCTGAATCGTATTCATTTATATCATCATAATTTAATCTTTCATCGTCTTCATCCAAATACATGTTAAATTTTCGATTTAAAAATGTTGTCAATACATTCTCATGAAATTGAACACTGTCATTAGTTGATGCAAATATAACCATTTTGTTAACTTTTGGTTTTTTATTATACTTGAAAGAGATTTTTAAAAAGACTCTAAAAATTCCTTGATAAAAATTTAATATTTACCACAAATTTTCCCAATATGAATGAAATCAAAGAAACCAAACGAAGCTTGCTTGGAACCATTGAGTAATAATGAGTCAAACCAGCCGGTAATGCAATCCTTTCCTCTTGCTTGTCTTCGTCATCTTCTTGAGATAATTCATGCGATTCGCTAGATGCGCTTATCTGAGTTGCATCGCTTACATTCAAACGTCTTGCTATTTCTTTAATACCACTTGTAAGTGTTGCTGATATTAGAATAATTTGAGGTTCTAAACGTTTCGATTTTCCTAAATTCGATGGCGAATCGTCTTCAATTGGCTCACCGTTTTCATCTAACTTGAATTTGCGAACTTCTGGTTCAGCTAATATTTTTTTCCGTGCCGAATGAATTTTAAAAATAATAAAATTTATTTTTTTTTCAAAATCAAGATCCAACATTCTACGAAAAAACAAAATTAAAAAAGATTTCTTTTTCTTGTTAAAAGAGGGCTCAAATACCTATCAGCTTCATCAAAGATTAAATATTCTAACTTGGATAAATCTAAAGCCAAAGTTGTATCAAGATGATCACAGAGACGACCAGGTGTAGCGATCAAAATGTTTAAACCACGTCTAATTCTGTCTTTTTCAGATTTTTTTTTCATACCACCAATCAAACAACCTGGCACCAACCAAATACATGACTAAAAAATTTTTAATTTAGAAAAAAAATATGTTTACTCCAAAGGTTAAATTAAGTCTTACTTTGCAAAGATCCTCAAAAACTTGACATGTTTGAAGAGCAAGCTTAAAAAATACTTAATTATAACTTAAATTTGGTTTGAAGAAAATTTAAGTTTTTACTTCACGAGTTGGAACAAGAATAAGAGCTCGAATACCATCAGTTCTCTTTATCTTTGGTTCACGAGTCATTAATTGTTGAATGACCGGAATTGAATATGCCAATGTTTTACCAGAACCAGTTTGAGATTTTAAGAAACAATCTTTGCCATCTAAAATTACAGGAATAGACTTCTCTTGGATTTGAGTCATTTTATTAAGATTAAATCTCTTTTCCAAACAATCGACCAAATGAGGATGTAGATTCAATGCTGAAAATTTGTTTGATGAAAAAATTGCTTCTTTGACCTCGTCTTTGGCTTCAATACTGAAACACGATTTTAGAGTGACTATAATTTTAAAAACTTAATGGAATAAACTTACTCTCCGACTTTCGGGATCTCATGGTTATTTTTATATAACGAAGAAAACTTAGCTGTTTTTGATGGCTGAGCTGTAACAGGTCCAAAATTTTGTCTATCACCTTGACTTGTTCTGTTAAATTTTTTTGGTCTATCGGAAGTTTCTTTATCATCAGTTGAATTATTGAACTTTTGGGTTTTAGTGACATCTTTTTTAATGAATTTTTTGTTCCCTTTTTTATCCTGAGGGTTAACTTTTGAATCCTTTAAAAAAAGTTATAAGCAAATTTTTGTAGAATTTCTAGGATAAAAACAATTACATTTTTAGATTTAAGCTCGGCCTTTTTGGCTTTTTTTTCCTTGATGGTGGTCGTGGAAGTGTTTAATTGAAAATCATCGTCATTATCGTTATTCATTTTTTATAACTTTTTAGGGTTTTTTTAAAAAAATTGAAAATAAAGAAAATTTTAATTTTCATTTAGTTTGCATGTGTTTTTTTTTAATGTAAACTTATACTCAAAATATTTTCAATTTGTCTTAAACTTTGAAATTTTTCAAGTGCTTAAAACTTAATTAACATTTACGCATCCTCAAGTCCAATCTGCGCTTTTAATTTTGGTCTAAAAAGTTACGAAGGATTCAACACAAAATTAATGTTGCCAAACAATCCAAAAATTTTTCTTTTTTTGGTAAATTTTAGAGAACTTAAATGCATACTGATTTTTTACTTAACTATTTGGCCAGTGACGTATTGAGTCAGATTTAATGTACACAATGTGGTAGGTAAGAAAAGTGAATTCTACCCGAGACTGGGGGAGTCAAGGACGCTTCCCCAGTCATGTAGGACCCCTTTAACTCTGAATCTCTGAAATTTTCCTTGCTCTCTACATCTCTTAGGATTCGGATACTTTTTTGTACAATACTATCTTTGTAAGTGTTTGCTTTAGCCGGTTTTGTTTTCAGAGTTAGATTTTATTCATTATTCGGGTCGGCGAGGAGCTTTGATACTTTTTTAAGGCTTATTGTCTCGACTCGTTCTCCAGCATCAACTAGATTGTATTTATTAAGTGTGTCGTTTTTATTGATACAAATGATTCGGATTTGTTTCTGCAGATCGCCGATTCCTGTTTTGATTCCTTTACTTGCCGTAGAGAGCGCCGGACTGTTGTAATTAAGGTGACTGACGACAAGGCTTTTATAAACAGTATCCAAAGTTTCTTTATTAAATCCAAGGCGTTTATCAAGAATGGAATGTGACTCGTGATCTTTTCGATATGCTCCCACTACTGACCCCAGTCAAGTCTGTTATGAATTTCGATACCTAGGTATCGATATGATTCTACGGCTTGGAGTTTTGTATAATTTAGGCAAAAGCTCGGTGGTGTATCTGAGTCTTTTCCAGGCGAAAATAGATTTTTCCATTTGTTTGTGTTCAAGCGCATTTTATTTTCAGCCCACCATTTTTGAACTCCAATGATAATCTCTTCGCTGCAGGCTCTTCCAATTATGTGACTAAGGATATCATCCGCGTATTTTTCAATATCAGCCTCTTTCGGAAGGTATTCGTTAATATTGTCATTTTTATATTCATCAATAATTTATTCTGAATTGTAATAAATAATCCCTAATTCCAGAAAGGATCCCCAGGGACAGGTTGGTGGCCCTTGATTTCCTCTCAGCCTCATGTAGGAAAATATTTTTTTTTCTACCCCGTGCTTACGGAGAAAAAAATTTATTAAGAATTTATGATGGAAAAGAATTCTCCTGATCCGTTACTGGTTACATTAACTGGGTCATTTAGAATTCATCTGGTATCAACTTCAATTGATTCGAATTTGTTCTTTTTGAAAGTTTTTTTTCGATTTCAAATCTTTTATAAAATGTTTTATTATTTTCTAATTTGTGGGTTTCAGCTAAAAGCTTTTAAACTGCTTGAATTCAGTCGAAGCTCCTTAGGGCTACCAAGTTACTGTCAGATTCTTTAATAATAACTCGATAAGCCTAACCGCACCATTTTATTAAGTACATTTGATCCACAATTCATCAATTTTTCGTGTTGTTTACATCAATCAAATCATAAATCGGGTCTAGTCGGTGAATAATTTGTTCACTTAATTTTTTTTTCACATATAGGTGAACAATTTAGAAAATATGTGAACAAGACTGGATTTAGGTGAACAAACTTAAAATTATGTGAACAATTTTCATGTGTAAAATTAGGAAAAAATGTGTCTGTTTATTAAATATATACTATACACTAATCACTAAAAGAGTAAGGGGTTAACGGTCTTCGAAGATTAATTTAAACGTGTTTACATGAATGATAAACAGGGTTTGTTTTAATATGCAAGTTCAGCGGCTATCATATGCAACTTGATATGCGACTTATTTGAGGAAATTATGCGAATTTAAAATGAAAAAATATGTGAAAATATGCGATTTTAATTCAAGTTTTTTTTTTGGAAAATTTTAGGTCTTTGATTTCGAAAATTTAGATGAAGTTTAGGTTTTTTTTTTGGAAAATTTTTTTGACCCTGATGATGGAATTTTTTTTTATTGAATTTTATTTCAAAAAATAGAAAAAAAGCCAGATATGCAATTATATGCATTTATATCTTTACGAGAACAAATTGACCTTTAAGTGAACAATTCGAAAATTAAGTGAACAAGTTGTTCACCAAACCGAATAGACCCCATAAATCGATTTGATTTTGACTCTTCTAGATAGTGTGACATATCGAAACGGAGATATCCGTGCGATTAAATTGTGCAAAATGCATAGTTCAACTTCCAAAATCAATGAAAAAATCTTTTTAAGGTTCCGGCAATTCAAAACTTCCACTCTATCAAAACTTTTAAAATTTCAATATCATATTCAAAATCGGAATCTGCGTCCCAAATGTTGCGGAAAAAAAATAATGTGTGATTTTATCCTAGGGAAAAAGCGGGAAAATGTGGATAACTCCAATTAAATCGAAACTCGTCCTTCAAAATACCCATTACCCCCAATTTTTATTATACAGTTGTGGTCACGTGTTCCTCTTGTGAACTTACGTAAACTAGCGATTTGGAAAAGCTTTTATTGATTTATGGCTATCAACTGAAAGCTACAACATTCTAGTTAAAGCTTGCAAAACTAGCTTTAATTTGATGCCTATAAATAAATGAAGGCTTTTCGAAATCATTAGTTCATGAAAGTTCACAAGAGGAACACGTGAATGACCAAAACTGTAGATTCTAAAACCACACAAAATTCTGAACAAAATTTTCGGATTAGTTTATTGGTTTTCGTTTTACTTTTTGTACAGAAAGGCCAGAAAAATTCAGAAAAATCAAAAATCACCAAGATGAGGGAATTTGGGATTTTTGACCAAAAACTAAAAAAAAATCTCAAAAACATATTTATCTTAACTAAGAGCTTTTTCTTATAAATAGTCGATTTTAGGTGCTGAAAAAGACACCAATTTGGTCAATTTTTGGTATCTTTATTAAGCTTTTCATGCATAAGGATTTCGAATTTTTGGTCAAAAATTCCCTCATTCCAAAAAAATACATTTTTTGGGTTTATTTGGGACGCAGATTCCGAATCTGAAATTGAAAAGTTTTGATATCGTGGAAGTTTTGAATTGTCCGAACCTTACCCTCTAACAACAAACGTGAAATTCTGTTAAAATCATCTAAAGTTTATTGTTATGATTCTATATTCTTGCATTAATACTCGAAAATCAATAAAGCGTAAAATCATGAACATTTAAATTTTTTTTTGAAATCTGATTTTTCTGTCTAAATTAGCATTTTTATAAAAGAATTAATTTTATTCTTAAAAAAAAACTGTTTGTCTCTCTACGAAACAAACTAAAATAAATTTAAATTTGCAACTGTGATTACATAACGATTTTACTTTCAATGCAAAGACTTAAAAATATTCAACTCAGCTATTTTTGTTGTTATTGTTGTAGTTATGTTTTTACATTTATTTTAAAATTGGATCTAAATAAAACAACATAAATTAAAATTAATTTCAAAATTAAGCTGATTATTAATCATCTTATTCTTTTTTGATGAGTTACCATTCTTATCAAAGCGACTTGAATTAGAACATTAATACTTTTTGATAGCAAAAAAAAAAATAAAAAAAGTCTAGAACTTCATTCATTTTTGAAAAAAAACTGCATAATTTTCTCGGAAAAAAAATAAACAAAAAAATTTTACTATTTTGCACTAGAATTTTTATCAACCAGGGCGTGTTGCCATTACATTTACCTTTTAGATTTTTTTTTTAATTTTCAAATGTGTTTATAATGGTAAACAAAAACGAAAAATTTAGTTATTTGAATCTTGATATTGATTATACAGAGGAACCTCTTAAAAAAGAGTATTTTTTATCGTCTGCTGTAAACGATTTTTTAATTTACTACAAACGGGCCTTGAATCAATTTAGCGTTTTTGCAGATGAACTGATAATATTTCTTAATCAAATGAACATACAAGAAACTTATTTGATTGGACTTGTCCTAGGCATAATTACACTTATACTTGGTTGTTTGTTACGACGTAAAAAAGATATCCAACAAAAACAGTTGGCTGAAGTTTCTATATCGACACAAAACTCAGACACATCAGCATCGTCTAAACACACGAAACCAAAAAATAAGCAACAAAAATTAGGTGCCGATGAAGACGGATATTTAAGCGATTCAGCGTTGTCTTTTTTTAAATTCAATAACAATGGACCCCGATTCAGAAAAAGGGATAAATTGTATTTTTATGGTAAAAAAATGCTTCGAACAGTACGAGGATCGATTAAATCGGCGGAAAAACCAAAAAGTATTTACAAAAAAATTTATAATAAATTTCAAAAACTTCGTAATGAAAGTCTAGACCAACCTCAATATCGTCGTACCGAACCACCCGAATTTTTACTCGACATCGAATCGACTAATGATAAAAATGATCACGATCTACCAGCGGCTTTGATTAATTTATTTCGTAGTGTCAAAGTATTCGGTTATTTTGACCAAAAAATAATTCTTGAAATGTGCAAGTACATGGAGACTAAAACTGTTTATGCAAATAATTATCTATTCAAAATTGGTGAGCCTGATGACTCGATTTATGTGGTTGAATCAGGTCGAGTTAATGTGTACATTACAGATGAAAAGGGTCGTAAACACTTGATAAAAGAATGTACTGAAGGTAATCACATATTTTCATTGTTGAGTATCATGGATGTGCTTACTGGTGATTTAAAACCCTATCGAACAGTTTCAGCCAAAGCAGCTGAGGACACAACTGTACTCAGATTACCCGGTAAAGCATTTGTCGAGGTTCTTCACAAATACCCAGATTATCTTGTTCGAATAACTCAAATTATAATCGTTCGTTTACAACGAGTCACATTTACAGCATTACATAATTATTTAGGTTTAACTAGTGAAATTGTAAGAAGCTCGTACAGTCGAAAAAATAAACTTCGTGTTAGTGGAGAAAAAAAAAGCAGACAAAATAGTTTGTCAAACGAGAATTATAAAACTCTTGAAGTTAAGTCTATCAAAGGAAAACGACATCATCATCATCATTATCATCATCATCACTATCACCCAAATGAAAATAGGTCTGAAATTACAAGAAACGAGGAGAGTGGAACTGATTTTTCATTAAAAAATACTCATAACCTTCCGCCTGTTGGACTTTTTGCTCAAGATTCTGATGTAAGTTTTAGCAATTTTTTTTGGCCTGGTTAAAAATATTTTCATTTAGGTCCAGGGTCACACTCATTTTAAGCATAAACATGATCAAGAGCATATCAAATCAGAAGATCAATCGGAAAAAATCCTTAACTTGCCAAGTGATAGAGAACAAAAAGAGAGTATACGACGAGATTCATCAAGCTCTGGGTCTTTAGCAAATCGGTCGAGTAGTGACGAATCGAACAGTGGTAGTGAATTTGGTGATAACTCAATAACTCAAGATTTGAACAAAAAAATACCAATTATCCAAACACAAATAGCTGAATTACTTAAAATAAAAGATAAAGAAATATTGAATAATAAAATTAGTTTACACAGAATATCTGAGGGTACTGTTTTATGCAAAGAGGGAGACTATGTAAGCTTAGCATTAAGCTTTTTTTTCGTCATAAAGCCTTTATTTACACATTTTTTATTTTAAGAATTGTAGCTTAATTTATGTAATTGATGGTCTTTTGTTTGCAACTCAAAAAGAATTGAATGGAGAAGAAGTATTTTTGAGCTGAGATTTAAATTTTGAGTTTGAACTAAATTTTTTTTTCAAGTCTAGTGTGTTTTATTGTAGTCCTAGTCAATTTTGTGCTAATATGAGTGTTATAAGCGGTGAGCCATCTCTGTTCGGAATCAAAGCAAAATACGACAGTGAGATCGCCATAATTACCAAAGAGAACTTTCATAAGTAATTTTAGATTTTAATCGAATTAAAATACTTGTTAATAAATCGTATTCTTAACAGACTTATCACAGTTCAACCTGATGTTGTCTTACCAGTGGCGCACTTTATTGTCAAAAGAATGTCTCCGTTTGTTCGTCAACTCGATTTTGCATTGGAATGGAATTTGATCGAATCTGGAAGTGCTTTATTTAGGTAAATCGAGTGACTTTTTCTAGTAAACGAGTGTTCGGAAATAGTTTTAAAAAAATGGGTCGGCTTTCTCGCATACTTTTTTCTTTAAGAGTTGTCTCTTTGGAACCCATCCAAACTCCTCGGGTCTCCTAGATAATTTTTGAAAAATGAGTTTGACCCATCATTCGATAGGAAAATGCTCAAGGACTAGAATTATATATAGATCATAAAATTATTATGTTCCGTTATGGAAGAATTCTTAACAAATCTCTAAATTACACCCAAGTCATTTTAATGAAAAAAAACTGTATATTTTTAGTTTTATAACTTCAATTGCCTGACTTTTGAAGTTTGTCACCAAAGTTTTTTCGTTAATAGCCAACAGTCTTGTGAACAAGAGAATGTCGCTATTAAATTAATTTTATTGATAAGACCCGAAACTTGTAATATTTCTCCCTAAACCACAAGTGTACAAAATTTCATTGATTTCCGATTATCAGTTCATATTTTTTTGAATTCTAAAATGGCGAAAACCATTTTGGAATACCCGTTAGAAAACCCAGTAATCTTTTTTTTTTGAAGACAAGGAGTCCGAGCAGAAAATATTTCGATCGTCTTAAATGGCCGTCTTCGTTCAATCTTGAAAACAGACGATAAAAGTGAAAAAAGTAAACAACTAGTAGGAGA
The DNA here is from genome assembly GCA_022207745.1 of Brachionus rubens. Lineage (NCBI taxonomy): Eukaryota > Metazoa > Rotifera > Eurotatoria > Ploima > Brachionidae > Brachionus > Brachionus rubens. The sequence goes on along the minus strand of JAJVHD010000009.1, from coordinate 411,598 downwards.
ATTTGGTAGAGGTGATTTGGTTGGTTTAGTCGAAATTTTAATGGAAACAAATAATGCTACAACTGTAGTGGCCATTCGTGACACAGAAGTTGCTCAAATTCCTAGTGGTCTTTTAAATTATATTAAATACAGACACCCACGAGTTGTAAGTAGACTTATTCAAATGTTGAGTTCAAAATTATTGGGAACAATTCAAAACACCCCGTCAACACCTTACATTGATCCATCAAGAACACTTAAACAACCAATTGATGCTCCAACAATCGCGTCAAACTTGTGTACAGTTGCCATTTTGCCCGTTTCAAAAAATGTACCATTACATGGGTTTACAATGCAATTGTGCCATGCTTTAAACGCCATCGACAATTCATTACTTTTAACTAAAGATTTGATTATTGAAAAACTCGGTCAACATGCTTTGGATAGAGTTAATGAGTATCGTTTATGCGCTTGGTTGGGTCAACAAGAGGATCATCATAGAATTGTCTTGTACCAATGCGAGTCTGAATTGACTCCATGGACTCGTCGTTGTATGCGCCAAGCTGATTGTTTGCTTATAGTTGGTCTTGCTTCTAATGAACCAAGTCTTGGACAGGTAAAGTCAATATTCCTTTCAAAAACAAGGTTAAAAATTTTGAGATTTTTTTTAGCTTGAAAGAGAAATTGAAAATTTTGCGATAAGAGCTCAAAAAGAACTTATTTTATTGCATGAGATGAACAAAGGTAGACCGAATAATACAGTCAAATGGTTGAATATGAGAAATTGGTGTTCGTCTCATCATCATATTAGATGTCCTGACAAATTATTAAAAACTGGAAATAGTGAAAAACTGGTACGAAAAATTTGACTAAAACTTTTTAAGTGAAACTTTTTTTCAATTTTTTTAAAGATAAAACAATTCCAAGTGGATTTAGCCAAAGAAAAAGTGGACAAAATGACTGATTTCTCGAGGTTAGCTCGATTTTTAACTGGGACAAGTATTGGATTGGTTTTTGGTGGTGGTGGTGCTCGAGGTTGCGCTCACATTGGTATGATTAAAGCCATGATTGAGGCTAATATTCCGATCGATATGATAGGAGGAACAAGTATAGGCGCGTTTATGGGTGCTTTATGGGCTGAAGAAAACGAGTATGAACGTTTTTGTAGTCGAGCTAAAGAATGGTCAATTGTAAACATCGTCTTTTACAAAAAAAAAACTTTCAAAATTTTTTATAAAATTTTCATTTTGAAGAAAATGAAGTCGTATCGAAAGCAAATATTCGACTTGACTTACCCAGTTACTTCAATGTTCAAAGGACGTGCGTTCAATAGTCTAATTGAAGAAGTTTTTGGAAATCGACAAATTGAAGATCTATGGATACCCTATTTTTGTGTAACAACCGATATATCCTCAAGCAAAATGAGAATTCACATGAATGGTTTGATTTTAAGCAAAATTTTTAGGGGAAAAAATTTATTATTTTTGGTTAAATTTTTTTCCTGTATCACACTGTTAGACAACATTTTTTTTTTTAAATCACGACAAGAAATTTTCTTTGGGGCTTTAAATTTATTAAACGCTTTTAAAAAAATTTCATAAAAAAAGGTTCATTGTGGAGATTTGTAAGAGCTAGTATGACTTATTGTGGATTATTACCTCCTCTTTGTGACCCATTTGATGGTCATTTGTTAGGTTTGTTTACGAAATTGCATTTTGTTCTTCAAGTTCAAGATTTTATATTTAACAGTCGATGGGTGCTATACCAATAACCTTCCTGGTAAGATTTCGGACTTTTTTTTTTAAATCATAAAATTAAACGATTCAAAATAATTTGCTCAAAAATTTGCTTGCTAAACTTGTCGGATAAAATTAAAAAAAGAAATTGTTGTTGACAGTTAAAAAAAATAAAAAATTGTTCAACATTTTTAAAATTTAATATTAGGATCTTTATGGCGTTATGTTAGATCAAGTATGTCACTATCAGGCTATTTACCGCCTCTATGTGATCCAATCGATGGTCATTTATTACTCGATGGTGGATATGTTAATAATTTACCAGGTTCTTTTTTTAATCATTTTTTAGTTAAATGATGAGATGAGTTTTTCTTTTAAGTTTCGGAAGCTTTAAAAGTATCTTTTAATGCTATAAATACAAATCAATCAGCTCTGCTCTAAGATTAAACTCTCAATTTTTTTTCGAATTTTTTGATAACGAGTAATTATTTTCTAGCTGATGTGATGCATCGTATGGGTGTCAACACTGTTTTAGCAGTCGATGTTGGTTCTAAAGACGATGATAATTTTACTAATTACGGCGATGAGCTAAGCGGTTGGTGGCTTTTGTGGAAAAAATGGAACCGCTGGTAAGTTCTAATTCCAAAATCAGTGATATCATAACTTTCAATTGGAATTTTATTTTTTGTTTCAAGGGCTAATCCGATTAAAGTTCCGGATTTGACTGAAATTCAATCAAGATTGGCTTATGTTTCATGTGAAAGAGGCCTCGAAATGGTCAAGAACAGCGACTACTGTGAGTACATGAGACCACCTATTGACAAATTTAGAACTTTACAATTCGGCAATTTCGACGAAATAAAAGTAGGTTTTTGTCAGTTAAATTCTAAATCGTTTCTTACTGGACTCCCTTGAAAGGACGTTGGTTACAATTATGGCAAAATCTTATTTGATACATGGTTAAAGCATGATGGCTCAATTGAAAAATTTTTGTACCGCAAAGCCCAAAAGAACATTAACCCAACATTTTCATCGGTATTTTAAACACTCAATTTCTTTACAAGGTTGTAAATTACATTTTTTAATTAAATAGAAAAATAAACAAAATTCGCCAATAAGTGAAAAAGGTGTTATGAGTCGAGTTGTATCAAAAAATAACAAATATCATTTTGAAGACTTGTCTCAATTTGTTACAACCCAACATAACGATAATTACAGAAAAATCAACGGTAGAAATAATGATGAAAATTCAATTGATGAAGGTAAAAATAGCAAAAAAATCAAAAAAGTTGACAGTGATAATGCATTTTTTGGTAAATTAAAAATAGTGTAGAATTTTTGACGAAACTAACTTTTTTGTTTTTTAAAGATAAATTCAAAGAATTCAGTAGAACGAGAAGTTTAGATAAACTGGATGGTTAGTTAAACTGTTTTGTTCACTTTTTGTCTTTCTGAATTTTAATATTTTTTTTATAAAAGACGATTTGGATGACACAGATGATCAAAATATGTCAAATATCGAATGTTATGATGATGACTTAGAAGACTCGTATGAAATGCGATTCAGAAATTCGATTGATAAAAAATTTATGGTATTTATTATTGAAAAAAATTTTTTACTTTAAACACTGAAAAAGTTTTCTTTTTTTTTTTTTAAAGAATCCATCCAAACTCGCTAATGAATCAACTGAAAATTTGGAAACATCATCGCCTAATATGAATCATCGAAATTCAATACCAAATTCAACGCTTGACATTGTTGAAGCTGCTAAAATATCAAAATTTCTTAAAAGTATGTCTCATGAGAGCAGTGAAAATGACATGTTTACGAACAAAATTGATGAGAATTTAATCAATTTGGCACAACTTTCTGTTAACGCAAACGAGAATTTATAAACTAAAAAACCCCAAAAAACGACAAAAATGATAAAAAAATATGAGAATTTGTACCAACCCAGCATAACGATTTTGCGAATGAATATTCAATATTTTTTGATAATTATAAAAGAGTCAAGTTTTGCTTTTTTTTGATAGGAAAGTTTTTTTTGCTGGAAAACATTAAATTCCAATTTATAAACCGGTTGTTTAATTCAACTTTACTTTTGATAAATCGAACTTTTTTCCTTATTTTTTTGTTTATGTTGTTTTATATTTTAATCCTTAAAATATTCAAAAATAAATTTATTAAATCAAGCTTGATTAGAGTCATTTTTATCAACAAAATTATGTTACAGGAATCTAAGGCTTAAGGATGCTGGATGTTATAAATTACTGTAACGGACGAGGATTTGGCCCGTTAGGGTTATATAGAAATAAAGGAAAAAACAAAAAAGAGGAACGTTAATTCGGTGAAAGTCTTTATTCTAAAGTAAAAGAAAACAATTTCAAAAAACGAGACTCGAAAGAGAAGTCATTTTTTTTCTCTTTTCTTCTTCTCCATTTAAATTAAACAAAACAAAATAAATGAAAAACTAAAATAATAATTTAGTTTTGAACGTTTCGTGGAGACCGATAAATTGGTCTATTACATTACCTAACTAAACTAGAGGTTTATTTACTTTTATTTACTTTAACCTAACTCGACAAATATGTTTTGTCTAAAATTAATTTAAAAGCGTTGAGCCACTAATCCGTTAAACTAAAGATCGACTAGTCTTCGGTGACCGATATTCTTGATCATCTTTTTGTGGACTTTCTTGCGGGTGAGCTAAAATCTGGGACCTTTAATTCTAAGAAACAAATATTTTTTCGTTCTTAGAAAACTTCTAAGAACTAAGATTTCTAAGATCTAAGAGCTTCGGACCATTCAGAGTATCATTCGAGCATACCGAGTTGTAATTAGCGTAAGAAACTGGACCATTCTTTTAATTTACTGAATATTTTTGGAAATTCTTCTTTAAAAAAAATTTCAAGCTTCTTAACCCTTTTTTTCGTTTGAAACGGTCTTCATTTCAGAATTTAAATAATTGGTGTCTTTTTAAGATTTGATATTTTATCAAAATTTACTTAAAAATAATCCTTTGACGAAAATCAATTTATAAATTTACTTAAGTGGTATTTGATTAAAATATGGTTTATAAGGCATGAAAATAACAAAAAAAATCAATTATTAGTCACTCGAACTATTTCCCGACATTTTGCGCTTATTGCTGCTAAGTACGCTATTAAATATTAAAAAATGGAATTTTATTTCATATATTTCTGAAAATTGCTGATTTGAGAATAAAAATTAAAATAAGAATGTCTCATTTCACAGCGATATCGCTTCTATTCATACTAAAAGTGGAATAGCAAATTTTTTGATTTTGCCGATTTTCTTGTCTTCAAATATTTTACGTTAAATACAGGTGCTGGGCTACATGCAAGTAATTGTGCTTTAGCACCCCCTAAAATTTTATAAATTGTTTAAAAAATTTCATTTAAACAAGTCCTGTCAGCTGATGCAAAACAAAATTTCGTGTTCAAATGTGCACGGATTTTAGCACCCTCTAAAATTTTGGTCTGGCGCCGGCTCTGGTTAAATACAAAAGAATTAAATATTATATCTTGGCGAATCATGTTGAGCCAGATTAACATCAAAAATGATTGAAGAATCTCGAAAAAAAAACCAATTTTTAAAAATTCATTTATTTAAAATTTTGAATTTTTTTATTAAAAAACAAAAGATTTAAAAAAAAATTATTTTTCGAAACATTTAATCGTCATTTACATCTAAAAATAATTGTCTTATGTTTAAAATACTCGCTAGATCTAATATCATTCTTAAAATTGGTTTATTATCTAAAATATCGCTCGACAAATGAGGCTGCGAAGACGGATAAAAATCATTGCCCTTGACACAATAAAAAATAAAAGACACTTTTTTTGTAAATTTTTAAAACTAAATTTTACCTTAAATCCTCGATGAAGTTTCAACGAGCAATAACAAAAAACAAATCGTAATATGAATACTCGTAGAAAATCATCGGATGAAAATTGAATGAATACGCTTTCGACTTGTTTTGATTTATAAAACGCTCTAGCTATTTCAATAAAAATGGCACTTATTTGATCTTGACCTTTAGAATAAACGATTCCGGTTAAATTTGTTATGTTGCATATGTAACAAAATGCGAATAAAGGATTTGTTAAAAATAATGTAAACAAATTTCCGTGTTGATTTTGACGCTCTTGAAATATGTTTGGCAAATGAATTGGAGACAATAGAGATACAAATGGTTGTCCAAATAAGTTTGGAAAATTCTACAAAAATTAAAATTTTTTTATTAATTAAAAAAAAAATGGTGTTAATCATAAAGATTTACTTTAAATGCAAAACTATTCGAACTATCTACAATTAAAAATATTGGTTTCCTTGAAAAAGGATACAAATCACCTGGAAAAATACTTCAAGCAAAAAAGTTATTACAAAATTTGATTGTAAACAATAAAAATAATCAATACCAATGAGCGTCTTTGGATAGATTTGACTTTCGATGATGAGTTTCTTGTTGATTTTGTCCTGAATGTGTAATTCCTAGACCGTTCATTGATAACGCTAAATTCGAGACATCTTTTTTATTACTTGTCCGCACTCCTCCGAAATCATACGCATCTTTAAAGAGAAAAATAAATAAATCAGAAATTTTTTTTACCCTTATTGATGATGGAAAAATCATCTTATTCTTGATCCTAATTTCGAAATATAAAATTATGAAAACTTATACCGTGTTTTGAATTCGCATGGTCAGGTCTATGTTTTTATGTTTTTTTTGTTGAGCGCATGGCCGAGAGGTGTGAGTCGAGTCGTATGGAGCGAGAGGTCTAAGGTACAATCCCCACTAGGGTAGTAAAATTTTCAGTCATCGTATGATGTCAAACACAATTTAGATGGCCAATCGTAATCGTCTTGCATATCAAACACAAAACCATGCGGATGTTCATTGTAACTCTAGACGAGCGCCACCATTCGCCACCAAACGGGACTGATTTATAAATAATCAGGCTTGCGAGTCGTGGTGACTTAAAATAAGGGTTCCGAAAAGGGCAATGTAGCAAGTGTAGCGACCGGCTCAAAAAAATGAGTTATTGCCAAAAGCGTTTTGGTCGTGGAAAAAAAAGCCGCACCAATAGCTTTAATGACTACAGTCAAAATAAAAAATTTTGTAACGTCGTAAAAAATAAACGCTCAAGCATTTTCTAACGAATTTGCGTCTGATAAATTCCGTTTTCCCTCGTACAATTATTCGGCACCTTAATCCAAAACCAATATTTCTAAGATGTTTTTTTTTAAACGACGATGCTTAAGAAATTTATTATTCACCAATATTGAAAGCGGATTGTGCTGAGATTTTTTTATCAAAGGTCAGATGGTAAGCAGAGAGACTTCAAAAAGAACTTCCTAAACACTTTGATTTTGAGTTGTGATTCTGCATAATTGAACAACGGTAACGGTTATATTGTAAATAAAATGATATAATATTGCAACCAAAGCGAAGATCCTTTTATAATACGCAAATTAAAAATGCGATAGGCTATATCTACGCTTATAAAATGGCAAAATCAAATAATTTTTATTTCAGTCTTACTATACTTAGTTTTAGTTTCAATATACTTTTGATGATGTGCAATCTTAAGATTTCGAAGACTTTGTTTCCTGAGCAAAAAATTTTATTTTGATCAAAATCATCCTAAGCAAAGCTTTTATAAAAATTGAGTACAAGAAAAATAGCAAAAAATTTTAGGTATTATATTTAAGGTATTGGGTTGATATGGGTTACCCGAAAATTTCTTATATATATTTTTTTTTTCGATAAAAATTTAGTTTTGGGTACAAATGCACAAATTTTATGGGTTACCTATACCCACCCAATGGCTTAAAATTAATGGGTAAATATTTCTGATTCATGAATTAAGTTCAAGAAAAAAAAATTAATATTTACGTTCGATTTGAGCCCTTGTGTTTGATTCACAGGCATCTGCTGAAAGATAAATCATCATTACCGAATGAGGAGGTAAATCTTTAAAAGCCGATGATATATAAGTATAAAATTGACTAAAACTTGGTTTATACAATAAATATTTATGAGGATTCTCTCGTTGTATGATTGATTGTGTCGTATTTTTATCGGAATCGTTCTAAAATAAAATAAAATAAGTCCCAAAAGTTTTTGCTTTCTTTATCTCAAATTACCATTAAACTTGATTTATCAGTTATATTTGTTATATTTTGAAGTTTGCTTGCATTCAGAAGTGTAGTTGGAGTAGGCTCTCTTTCAACCGCTTGCAATATTCTGTACATATCAAGTGAAAGTTCACTAAATTTTATCTTAATACAAAAAAGATTAAAACTCCAATTTTTAGAAAGTTCTTAAGTCTTTCGACTTACTTGATTATTGCAATTACCAACAACTAGTATTTCACCCAAGGTTAATTGATTTACATTAATCGGCTGTGGATTATGAAGCTGATTTCTAAACTCTTCATTATAAGATAACATTGAATTTGGTCCAATAACAGGCACATGTGAGGGATTAAGTCGATTCGATAAAGAAATTAAATGATCATTATCAATATTTACAATTGAATCAGCTTCTAAAAAATCGTTTATTTCATTACGAACCATTTGCCATTCGAGTTGATCTTCAGGATCATATGTTTTAACATACTCGTCTATTTGTCTACCAAGTTCTTTTATCAAGTCACGGACTTGTTTGTTTTTTTTTAAAAGAAGACAAACAACTATAAACCGAGCCAAATAGCGTAACTTTTTTACCATCAAGTCTGGTCTTAAAAAAAAAATTTAAATTTAATTTCGAAAAAAAAATTATTTTTTAACACAATACCGTCATGATTTGAAAAAATTTTTTCTCTAAAGTCTCCAACAATAAAACAAAAAAGAACTCAGCATGGATTCAAAGTTTATAATTAAATAAAACTCTTTAGTGGATAGGGATGTAATCCTTGGATCATATAATTCAATTAATTAATTATTTATAAGGATTTTAAAATTCAAATATAACTTGTTGCAAAATTTATAAGGATGACTTAAAATAAAGATTTGATTAATAATTTAATTCCAATATTTATTGATTAAAACTATTTAATGCAGTAATATATGCATAATAAAAATTAAATTACCAAGAGAGTTCAAGGGATTTAAGAGAACTTTAAAAGTTAAATCCTTTTGATTTAACTCTAGTCTTATTTCTTAAGTATCTCGAGTGTTATAAGATCAAAAATTTCAATAGAACGGAAATTTATGATAAATTTATTAAATTTTAATGAAAACGGAAAATCGCATCCCAACACAAAAAACAAGAGGAAATTCTTTCTTTGAGATTTTTCTAAAAAAATTTAATGAAACAACAAATCATCAATGATTTTATAAACTTCTTGCAAGATTAGGTACTTCCGTTAGCTTTCATGATATAAAAAAAATTAAAATTGGATGTCAAAAAGCTTTTAGTTTAAAAATGATTTTGAAATGAAACTCTTGTTTGCATCTGGTATTCCCTGAAGAGCTTTAATTAGAGAACCGAATTTTTAAAATTTTGACTTAAATACTTTGCAAATATTTAATAAAATTCTTCAGTTTTTTTATGCTGATTTTCTGAAAGTTCATAAATTTAGAGTGGAGTGGTAAGGCTGAAATTTTAGATTTTTTAAACCAACAAAAACTTGTCAATCTTATGTTTTCCAGGCAGTGGATACCATTAATTGAGATCTTCATTCATGAGCTTTCAAAAATGAGCATTGTGCAAGACCGAATTTGTAAGAGGGATGGTGATTGAACTAAAACCCCATAAATTAAACTTTCCAAAATCATGACGGTATAGCTAAAATAAATCTTGAAAAAATCAAGTACTTTTCTTCTTTATTAGCTTTTGAATAATAAGCTCTAGACTGAATTGCTTGATAAAAACTAAATGCTTCATTTAAATAATTTGATTCACTGGTTCTTAGACTGTTAAACAAAATCAAATTAAAAAAGTTTAAAAAAGTTTGATTATTCACTAGTTTATTACTTACTAATAATGATAATATAATTGTCCAATTTTTGATGCGATTTCTCCTATTTGCCATCGTTTGAGATCATATTTTTGTTCAAGAATTTGCCTATTTTGTTGTTGAAACTTCCATAATTTTGTGTATATGTCAAATGTACGAGCAAAGTAGGCATTCCATTGGCTACTTTTATGACCATATTGTGGCAAATCTTTCAAACTATTAAATAGTTGTCGAGATTTGTCCAACAAATAAACAAATTCGTTGACTATTTTTTTTTCTTTTTCGTCCATGGCGGACCAATCAATGTCAGATTGATTGTAAACATTTCCGCTCAAGGACGTAGCTAGAATTTGAGGTGAATTTTTAGTTTTACCGGAATCTAATAATCGATTGAGTTCTATTTTGCTCGACATTTAGTAAAAATCTAAAAAAAAAAAAGAAAGTGAAAGATAGAAAAATATCTTATAGAAATTTTCAGCTTGAAATCAATAAAGAAAACTAAAGAACGATAGGAATGTATCTATGAATTCCAGATTTTGAAACTTTTCGTTTTTTAGATTAAAATAATATTTGTTATTTCAAAAATAAATCTAAAAAAAAAAATTTTTTGTTCAGGGTTCAATCAGATTAATTGATTTAAACAAATTTGTCTATTCTTTAAAAATCTTAATAATTTGTTTTATTCTTTCTTTTGATTTGGTTTTGTGTAAATTTCAAAACAATAACATGAAACATATTTCTCTTGTTTCTACTTCTAATTCAATTGTTCTTTTTTAACTAGTTGCAATATTTACATTCTATTTTTATTTTATTTTTTTTTTTGCTTAGGCTGCTAATCGATCGTTTATGAATGAGAAAATAAAAAGTTTTTTATTTTTTGTATTAATTTCTAATTAATTTTATTTTAGCTTGAAAAAAAAAAAGAAAAACTTTCGATTGATTGATTTGAAAAATCTGATTCACATCGAGTCGATTTTAAAAGATTTTTTTCTGAAAACGAAAAAAAAAACGTTCTAAAAATTTATTAATCGTATTAAAATATTCCTAAAACACTTGATACAAGTGTTAATTTACTAGAGAAAGACCCTCATTAATAGCTTTTTTTTGATCTAAATTATTAGATTAAACACTTAAATAGCGAAACGAAATTAGAAATTATTTTTTTTTTTGAAATAAATTATTAATTTTCAACACAACAAAAAAAATTTGCTGCTGCAATTTTGTTATGACTAGAAAACAAAAAAAATTCTCTCAAAAACACACTTACATATGATCTCGGCTCATATGTGTTTTTTAAATATATTGCAAATTACCTTTTTTTTTTTGATTTTCAATTCATTCGTTTAGTCGGGTTATTTTGGTTGCTAATAGAAGCCTAGACGTTGTAAGTACTTATCATCGACTTGGTTACTTACAAATACAAATAGAGGTTTTTTATTTCATTTTATTTTGTTGGTCTATTCCGAATCAAATTAAATAATAGTTCTCATTTAATTACGGAAAAAATTGTTCATTTTTGTTTGCTTATTTCCGCAATCAAACAAACTATTTTAACAAAAAAAAAATAGAGAGGAACAAAATCAGCATATCTCTTTGAAATAAATAAAATTTTTTTCTTGATTTTAAATTTAAATGAGTAACTAAATATTTTTGTTGTTGTTGTTGTTGTGCTGATATGAATGAATTAATTACTCAAATTCTTTGATTCTCGTATTCTTCTAGAATTTTTTGATGTTGTTCTATTATTCTGATAAATATTAAAAATGACTTGAGTTTTGTGTTGATATAAAGTAACAAATATAGAATTAGACTCCTCGTGATTTAGAAACGTTCTGAAATTTTCGCCTTATGAGAAAAAAACACCATGTAGTTTTTGTTTTTATTAATAAAATAAAATAAAAGAATAATAAATCTCAATTTAAATGTTTAATTTAATTAATAAAGCATGATCTAAACTAGTCGAATAGGTCTAATATACAACTCCAGTCTTATACAATGCCTGTTTATGAAAGTTCATGAATTTGAAATGGATATTATATAATTTCATCTCGAAAAAAAACATGGTATGTTGGTCTTTCAAGGTCGTAGATTACACTGGACAGGTGAAAAAATTATTATCCCTCGCCGATAATGAAGTTCATGAGCTTCCAAGAATGGACAATGTGAAAGACCGGAATTGTAAGCCAATCAAATTTCAGGTCGTTCCCTGATTACGAATTTAAAATCACAGTCGAAATGGAACACAATGTTATTTCAATTCGATTTTGTTGGTTCTTGGTTTTGTTAAAAATTTATTCTAAGCTTTGATTGTATTTAAAGGACATGTCCATAAAATAAAAACACTTCTAACTTATGAGGATCCATCATCTCTTTAAACTGTTCTATGATCATGTCCTTAACACTCAATAAACAGACAACGAAGTTAAAATTGGTTTCTTTTTTCACTAGAAAAAAAATAAGAATTTTGTAGTTTAAATTTAATATAATGTAATTCTAGAAACTATTCTTGAATGTTTATTTAGCAGATCAATATTCAATAGCAATAACACTGCTTTTGGATACAAAAAAAGTTAGTAAATTGATGAATTCTCAAGAAGATAAAACAAAAAATACAAAGAATTTTTTTAATTGGAATATTTTTTTCTTAAAGGAATTATCGATTAGTTATTCCTAATTGAAATCCCCTAATTAAGAGTTTAAACTAAAGACTAGAACAATGGGTTAAATACAAGAGCAAAGACAATAATAAATTTATACCCAACAATTATATTCATTTGATTACAGGCAATTACTCGTTGAAGTCTCTTAATTATAAAGTATTTTTTTGCAAACCACAAAATAGTTTTATTTCATTCCTGACTTAAGCTATCCTTGAATTAGACGGAAAATGTACCAAAATTAGCAATTCATCTTTAAATTCGAACCACTTCTAATGAAGGTTCAACTTAAGCTGTAAGTCAACATAAGTCAGTCCTCGTTAATCCGATTCTGGTGTTCTCTTAATATTTTTTCTCTCAACTAAAATATCTCAAAACCTTAAATAAATGGACTGATTCGTTTGTTTTTTTAGAAAGACAGACAATCAATCCATCGAAAGAAAGATACTAAGACAGTCTTGATTTTGAACAAATTTTCAGTCTTGGTCAATGTCCATGTAATTTTATCATAATTCAGTCTAAAAAATATTTTTCTCAAAACCACCTTTATCTAAAGTTTCTATTCCTTGGAAACCTCTACAATCAGCTGTTAGAAATAAAACTTGTGGACAGTATTTAATATTTGAGCTTAAAGACATGAAGTTGAGCGAAAGAAAAATTCTTATACCGTAAATATTTGTTTTTTAACGCTGCACTAAAAATCATTAATAAACTTATAGAGCAGCACCAAACCAAAATTTTCGTGCATTGTTAAATCTTGAAGTGCAAGTGAGAGCAATAGACAATGAAATCAATATTTAATAAAGATTCTTTTCTGTCTTTTGTTTATTTTACTTACCCATCAACTGCATTTTTCTGCCTTTTGTGTCCTTTTCTTATAGAAGACTCATACTTGAGTCTCAATCCTAACAGAGAAATGATTTGAAAGTTTATCAAGATGCCTAACCCTCACCTTATCCTCACCTTATCAATATGTTTAAAGTATGCCTTTTCTATAAGAAAAGGACACAAAAGGTAGAAAAGGATCGATCCTTGCAAATATCTTGTACACAACAAAAGAACAGAAAAGGTTTAATCTAATTATTTTGACTTCATTGTCAATCCATGTAAAGTGATGGGAAAATTGATAAATGAAGAACTTGTCAGATACTTAGTGAGGAATAACCTTCTTAGCAAAAAACAGCAAGGGTTCCTGCCTAAAAAGTCATGCACATCCAATCGAATTTCTTGACACAGTAACGTATTTAATTGAAAAGAGACTGAACATTTACATTGTATACACCGACTTTTCAGAAGCTGGATGGAGGTAACAAGTGGAGTTCCGTAGGGATCAGTCCTTGGTCCTATTCTTTTTGCCATATACTCAGATGCTCTTATATACAATCTCTCAAATGCTGGCGATCTCAAAATAAAAGAACAAGTTAAAAATATGTGTCAATTTTCTTTTTTCTTTTTTTGGTGAAATTACTTTAGTGGAATCGTATTTAAAAGTGTGCCTTTCAATATTTTAAAGAAAGAATGGCGCAGCCTCATTCATTTTTTTATTTAAATAAGATTTATTTTTAAATGCGCAATTTTATTTGAAGAATTTTTGCAGACTTCTCCAGTAGATGCATCAAATTTTGCTGCATGAGGCTGGACCATTCTTTAATACGATTCCACTAGAGTAATTTCACCAAAAAAAGAAAAAAGAAAATTCCCAGGTTTTAATTCCTGAACAGGATCCTGATAGATAAAATCTGCCTGTTCTGCACAAGAATCCTAATGATTCATATTTTCTTTGGCTTTCCAAGATTTTCTTGAATAAAATATTTTGAACTCAATCCGATCAAAGATATTTTTAAAGGATTCTGACAAGAAAACTAATCTTTTCCAACAGTTTTTGGAAATATTTTGATCTGTGCAGATCCTGGTCAGGATTTAGGACATGGATTGACAAAAAATTTTAACTTGCCAATTAATTGGCTCATGGACTCAAAAAGATTCACAGAGTGTACTCTTTACGATCATATGTTGCGGGAAGATAGATAAATAAAAAAAGGTACACATTGGTACAATTTTTGACAGATCGAGTCGTAAATACATGGAACAATCTTTCAATAGAAGCGGTTAATGCAAAATCATTTAACTCTTTCAAGGCAATAATCGATAGAGAAGTATTTTAAATTGTCGATATCAATGGCTGCTAAAACTCATCCGAGTAAAAAGCTTTAATACGTTAGATTGGACTTAATCGTCTATTTTGCAGTTCTATTTAATACTACTACTATGATTTTTAGTGCAGCGTTAAAAAAACAAATATTTACGGTACAGTATTTCCTTGCTTATAAGCGACTGGAAATGGCAAGTTAAGGTTTTTTCCAGATTTTCTTTTTCTCAATTTTAAAAACGGTAAAAAATCTGTACAAAGGGATAAAAATTGTTACAGTTGAAACAAATTTTGCTGCAGCTATTATAAAAGTCTGTAGAATTCTGGAAACTCGATGCAGATTGCACATCTTTCAAAAGGATTCTATTTAAATGCACAATTGAATTGCACAAATTTTGCAAAATAACTTGTCACTATAAATGGCGTCTTCTAGGGATAAAATCACGCAAAAGCGAATCGAATTTGAGATTTTTTTGGAATGCTATATATACAGCTCAGTCCGATCTTCTTGAAAATCACAAGATCAGAATTGGTCTGATATCGATTGGTGTGCAAAAAGGGCTATTTGTGGGGTATTTTAAAATATTTTTTATAAAATTGGCGATTTAAGAAATTTAATTAAAAAGTTTAGCCTCAGACTCAAAAATCTAAGTCAAGTACATGTCCGGATTTTAGAAAAAAACGAAACATGTTCGTTCCAAAATAGGAAAGTGTAAAAGGGATAATGTACTTAAAACAAGGAAATAAAGTAAATTTCGTAAGGTTCTTAAATAAAGGTCAAAGTAAATTTTCCTTAATTTTTTTGTGAACCTTAAATGATTTAAAATATTAAAACAACTAATGATCCTTGAGTTTAATTAATTCCAATAATTTATTAATTAATCATTTTTAATCAAGTTCTTTAATTTTTTACTTGCCGATAAATAATTAAAAGAAATAAATTTTTTATTAAGAATGTCATTTAAGTTGTAAATCATTTTATTATGTTAAATCTAAGAGCTAAATGAAATTTTTATTAACACTAAACAAAAAACCTTCTTTTTAAAAATTAAACAAGTAACATATTTTGAAGAAAAAAAAAAATCTTATTGATGATTATCTATTGTTTATGAAAATCGTTTGAAACGAATTACATTGAAATAATAAACTTGCTTGCTTGTCTAAATCGAATTATTTGCCAAAATCCAAGTAGCCGCAACACCCAATAAATGAACTAATATTTGAACAATAAATACTACAAGCTCTTCTTTGTATTGACTTGAATTTCCATAACGTCTGTGTTTTTCAATGGTTTCTGGAATACCAACAGCCAATCTAACGATAAATATGATTATTAAAACAACCAAACATATCAATAAATTTCTTCTTTTTTTGCTCCATACGCTTAGAATAGCCCATATTATAATTGCTACGAACACGATACCTAATGCAACGTTCGAAATATAACTCCAATCAAGACCTGAACTTACCCATCGTACAGCATTACGAACTATATAATCGTAAAAAAATGTACCAATTAATGAACCATGGTAAATGGTTAAAAAAATTTGTAATGTTGAATCTTGAAAAATTGCCATTTAATTTGCGTTGTTTTATCTAAAAACAAAAAAGAGAAAAATTTCTAAAGTAGTTTGATATTAAACCTTAAGGTTTTAAAACTAATATGATTTTATACAAACTTGGATCTAATTTATTAGAAATAAAGATTATAAATCTTGTATTATAAATAAGAAAAATATGAAAGTTAAAAAATATTAAAAATCTCTCTTGAAATTTAAGTAAAAATGATAAATCAAAGTAGAATATTGAAAATATAAAAATAGTTCGTAATTTTATTACCGATATAATAGCAAATCGAATCGCTCTAAAAAATATAAATAAATTAAACTCAGCAAAAAAATAATTGGAAAAACGTAATTGAAATTTTTTTCTTTTTTTCTAAAAATGAGTAATCTCTTTTTGTTGCTAATAAAATAAAAAGTTGTAATATTATTCATATTTAGTTGCTTTTTTTTTATTATTATTATCTCTTTTTTTTTATCTTCCTTGAAAAAAAAAATTTAAATTTTTTTGTTTATGAATTATTTAAAATTGTTGGCATTATATATTTTTCTACTGTTTGAATTAAAATTATTTAATGTAAACATTTTTACTTTTTGCTGATTAAAAGACGAAAAAAAGCTAAATTATGAAAACGATCTGAGGTTGCTGGTTTCTTCTATTGGGTAAATGATTAATGATATTGAAAAATTATATTCGACTTATTAGTGAAGCTGATTTTAGTTATTTTTAAAAGTAAGATTAATTTTGATAGAAAAAACGGGACCAATTGAGTGATTATTTTAAAGCAAACTGTCTTTACATTAGAATTGAAAATTAACAGAAATTTTTGGAAAATTTGAAACTTGAGAGCGTCACTCAAGTCGTAATTGACCAGGCCTGAAGATAAAATTGTGGCAAGATTCTTGAAATATTTTGTTATTGCAACTACAAAGCTGAAAAAATGATCATAAGACGAACTGATTCAGTGAAAACACTTTGATACTGTCCCTTAAACACAAAATTTCATACTCAAAGCCTTTTTAGTTAAAATTGGAGTCGTAAATTATGATTCAATAAATATATAGACGTTTTTAAGCTAGCGTAAACTAAGAAATTAATAATTTTAGTAGTCTTAGAATATTTTTTAAGACCACCTTAAGTCTGTCCAATTTTCCGGAGAGAATGGATTGAAGGGTTTAAAAGAAAATGTTAGCAATTCCGTATGGTTGATCAGGCCTTTTTTAACTCAATAATGAGTTTTAAAATTCTGATTTTTTTTCGAAGCCCGGTCGACATTTTGTTTAGATTGTGGCCATTCACGTGTTCCTCTTTTGATAGCTTTCATGAACTAATGATTTGGAAAAGCCACTATTGATTTATCGGTATCAAATGAGAGCTAGTTTTACAAGCTTTAACTTAACTATAATTAAAGTATACTCGAGCAGCTCAAAACTGAAGAACAAAATCAAAATTTGAGAATTTTTTAAATGATGGTTTTGATAATGATGGTTTTGATAATGATGGTCGACGGTCTAAATGATGGACCTTTATCCTTTATCAATAAAGTAAAGTTTTACCCTTTAATTCCTTTATTTCTCGGAAAATGGATTTTTCCTTCAAAAAACACTAAAATATAGTCTTCTAAAGCAGAAAAACGCATAAAAGAAAAAATAAAGGAAATAAAGGAAAAAGTTCATTTTCCTTTACTTTATTGGTAAATTAAAGGGAAAAATAAGTAAAGGCGACACCCCTAATCTCTAAACAAAAATTTTAAAAAAAGTCGACGATCAAATGACCTAAAGTTAGCAGATGGCATCGACATAACCAACGTTTCGGAAAACTTCGATCCCAAATGATAAATTCAATGTCAGCCAAGACTAAAGCGTGTATTTATCAAAAGAAACTTAAAAAACCAACTCTATCTGAATAGCGTTGGAACGTTAGAAAATTGATTGCCTGCGATCAAAAAAGTTTGGAAATTGAAATCCAACGTTGAAAAATTGGACCGCCTCGCGGTCAAAAGTTTAGAGGAACCTACTAACGTAATAAGTTAAATAATTTAATTTAGCCACAAAAGAGATGACCTTTCGAAACCAGTGAATACTAGACTCCATACCATAGACAATTGCCTTTAGGGAGGTAAAAAATCGGAAGTGCAAATTATGATCTACTAATTTAGGGTCTAATACGAGATAAGTGAGAATTGGCTTTATAAAATTTGGATAAAAGTGCAATATTGCCTAAATTAAAAGACGGAATTTTATACGTGTGGTTCCGTTTGATCATTACCTTACCGTAATACCTCTCTATTTGTCCCTAGAAAATTTGACCTTTAACATTACATTTCTTAAAAAACATTTTTCACTTTAAGTCGGAAAATACCTCATTCTAACCGACTCAGCCTGCTTTTTTAAAAAAGGTATCAGGAATCTAACTGAATATTTCACCAATCAAAATATTTAAAAAAAAATTACTCGATACAATTAGAGGGGGTTTAAGGTAGTTGTTGGCGGGCGTAATTGTAGGAATTACAATAAATAAAAGATGTTATTTGTTCGACAAAACTCTTTATTATTAACAATATAATTCTTATTATCAGTACTTCTCATAACTCTTAGATATAAAAGATAGAATGAACTAAATGCATTCTAAATATTTAAGCTTAGAAATAACCAAGTTAAGTTTATGAAACTATGCAACTGACTAGTTACAAATAGCAACTAGTATGAAAGGTCTTTTAACCATGAGAGTGGTCCGGCTCATGAACACATAAGCACCCGCTAACACACTCCCCCTGGTTAAGCAGCAATGTCCTCATTGCTGGAGTACCGGCTTTCTCCCTTAACACGTGCGCACGATTTTAAATATCACCTCTTTATGATATTCTTCGGTACCCGAACCTACGGGTATGTCTACTTACGGTGGCCTGCCGGTTTCTTTACCGGGTGTAACTCACCGTCCTGGGCCTATATGTGGAAGGCCTTTCCTTATTGAGGTAGTTCGTTCCTATCCACTACCCAGGGCATCCCGTGATTCTTATCCAATTAAATTAATAATTGGATCTGCCTAGCCCCGCGCCATTACTGTGTTGCAAACACTAACTTATAGTTATTTCTTAGCTTAGGTTAATAAAATAAATTTAACAATCATTTTTTTTTGAGCAAAACTTTGAATATGAATATTACAAAAATCTCCGATTCATATTTCTTTGATCTTGAATTCTTAGCTCTATTTTTCTAGCTTTGACAAACGTAAACGGTCATAAATCGAAATTATCACGACTACCACTCAAATAACACGACTAACATTTGCTGAGAACCTTTATAAGGCTAGCATTCTTAGCGTATTTTTTTTATAAACCAAAAAGGCTCAGTAAAACATATCGCTTCTTCTTTATCAGTAGTCATTTGTAAGTTCGTTTACAAGTTCTACTTGCGTTACGAATTTGTATTTATTAACTTAAGTTCTGCTCTCTTTCTTATCTTATTCGTCAATAATGGAATATCATTATACAACAATTCATCACGAACGAGATGAGGAATCTTACAATTAACTTTTTAGTTTTAGTATTCCGGAGACAATGACCATTAAATTTTAATAATCGTATTCGTATGACTTCGGTAAGACGATCCATACTCAAAAACATGTAAAAGTTTTCAATCGATCCAACATATTTAAAACGAGGTTTAATTTTTATGTTTTTTAATTTCGGCTTATGTTAATTTATCGATATGCACCAAATTCAGAATCAGAAATACTTTCAAATCTAATATCAAATAATCTCCACTTAGCAGTCAAATTTTGAAGTTTAAGATTCTGTTTACATTTTGCACTTTGCACTTTGTACAAGACAAATGTGAGTCTCTTTTTCAAAACATTATTGATGTAAAATAAAATACACATAATGTTAAATACTTGTCTCTAGTATTAAAAGAACATCAAATCAAAGCGTTAATATCACTTGATAACGAGCGAAAAATATATTTATTCCGTTTTATAGAGCAAGGCTAATCAAATCTCATTAGGCATTACGATTTAGGAATTGAATTCTCTTTGGTGCTCAATAAACTTAAATCATTCAATCTTAAGAACGATTAACTTGAAACACTGTGTGATGAATCATGTAGTTGTGAATCCTTTTTAATAGTGAGACAATTATTGATTATAATTTAGATCCAATCAGCTTGTGTCAATTTAAGAGCTATGTCTTGTAATTACAATCATAATGATTACATTTTTTTTTTATGTTCATCGACATCATCAACATTCTGATGTCTTTACTAAGATTGATCAGTAAACATTCAAGGTACATTTTTTTTTCTTTATTCTAACGAAAATCATTCGAAAGAACACAACTCAGACTTAAAAAATTTTCAGATCAACGAGAAACCAAACTTTTTCTACTTGAGCTCAGAATCTTAAATTTTTTTTTTTCGCATTATAATCTTCCTTTCTTAATCAAATCATATTTCATAAATTTTAAAATTATCAATCAAAATCAATTTAAACATCGCAATCACTGTCTATATCACTGTATCACTATCTTAATCACCGGATATCATTAATTGAATAGTTTTCGACGATTAGAGTTAGGTATGAACCCTTTCGAGGTACTTAACCCGAAGAACCTACTCTTAACATAATGATGACAGTATCACTTCTAATTACTAGTTAAAACACTTTTAGATTAACTCATATCATAACTTGGTTTAGACGACTTAATTTTTCGAACCAATTGGGAACCAAGAGATGAGAGATACATTTTTTTTAAGGAACGTAGACGTCTACGGGAAGGTTGGATAAATAATTCTCCCAAAAAAACTGCAGTAATGATCCCAAGTATTAGTATTAAAAATTTTACTTCCCTGTAACTGATTCAATTTTTGTAGCTCTTTTGCTCGTTGTGTAAAAGGATCGAATTTAAATCAAATGAAGAAACTCCTAGAACGATTACAAATATTTTATTCTCAATCATTTTCATTCAGCACTTAGCTCATTTGAACTCGAAATTGTTCTTTATACCTTAACATCACTTAACTTTCGAATTTATTCACTGTATACTTAACTCCGCTATTTACCGATTTTATTTTATACTGGTCACGGCACCACTTGTTGGCGGGCGTAATTGTAGGAATTACAATAAATAAAAGATGTTATTTGTTCGACAAAACTCTTTATTATTAACAATATAATTCTTATTATCAGTACTTCTCATAACTCTTAGATATAAAAGATAGAATGAACTAAATGCATTCTAAATATTTAAGCTTAGAAATAACCAAGTTAAGTTTATGAAACTATGCAACTGACTAGTTACAAATAGCAACTAGTATGAAAGGTCTTTTAACCATGAGAGTGGTCCGGCTCATGAACACATAAGCACCCGCTAACAGTAGTTATTGTAAAAATATTTAAACCATTTCAATTTGCACAGTATCTTCGCTATGACCGCAAAGTTTGCCAAAAGGTCGATAGAAAAACTGAATTTATTGTAAGCTTCAAACTTCTCAATAAAATGAGTTGATAGATAAATTTTTCAAAAAAAATGCTTTTTTTCTTATAAAATTTATTAATCACAAATTTTACAGTCAATATTTCTTCAAAAAATTATGTTTCTGTTTATTCATTAATAAAAATATTACAATATATCCTATATTTTTTAACTTTTAACTTTAAATAATACAATAATTCATCTTTTGATCAATCCTATTTGTGTTTTAGGAAAAACACTAGTTAGAAAACAAATCCAAAGCCTAGTTATTAATTTTCTAAGCCTAGTTTCTTTTGGTTCTTGAAAATCTTTTTAAAGACACTATTAAATATTAAATATTTTTTGAAAGACTGAATGGAAACTTCTGGCAATGTGAAGTTACGTATCAAAAAACATCCGTATCAATTGGATCACAATTTAAAATCATTTTTAAGGACTGAAAAGACTAAAAAAAACTTTGCAGGGGTGTTTTACAGTGATAAGCATCAAAAAAAGCCACCATTAGAATGAGCTGTACAATGTTCTGCAATTCTGCAAAATAAATTGCGTAGTTATTTTCTATTACTATCCTTCTATTTAAATTTTTTTTTGTACGCAATTTTTTTTTGCAGAATTTTGCACACTTCTAAGATAGCTTTTTGAATGCTTTTTACTGTAAAACACCTCTGCAAAGTTTTTTTTAAGTTTTTTCAGTCCTTAAAAATGATTTTTAGTTTTGATCCAATTGATAGGGATGTTTTTGATACAAATCTTCAAATTGCCAAAGTTCTTGAGTTGAGGTCGATTATCGTTCTATAAAATCAAGAGTCATTATTTTAGATTTAGGAGTAGTAGTAGTAATGATTTATTTGTGCATATTTAACATCTAGTAGAACTATCCTAGACTTAATTAGCTACAGAAGCTGATAAGGCTTCTAAGCCGGGTAGACTTTAACAGAATTTTTTTATTCATCCATTTCCATTTTTATTTTTTTCTAAATAGGGCTGGTAGAACGGTTTTAGGTCCAAAACCGGCTTGAGTTAAATTTCTCTTTTTAAATACTTCTTTTTAACATAAAAAGCATATCAAAATGTAGAGAATTAAATTCTCTGCCATAAAATAGCATGAAATCGTTGAACCAAATTTTATTTGAGCCTTTATTCAAAATAAGCCGTTTTTAAAAACCGTTTTTTTAATAGGAAAACTTCAAATAAAAATTCCATTAAAACTTCAAAAAAATACCCCATGGTATTTTCTGATAGAGAATTTTATTCTCTACATTTTGGTATACTGTACTTGTTAAAGTGTACTTTTTTTAAATAGTTATTTAACTCAAGCCGGTTTTCGGCATAAAACCGTTCTACCAGCCCTATTTCTAAACGTAACAATTTTTAACTCGACAAGGATCCGAACTCGTGTCATTAGTTGCCAAAACTGCTGTTTTACCAACTCGGTCACGGCCTCTCTATTTAGCTGTAAATCGTGACTTTTTCCCAAATTAAAAAAATAATACCTCTGGTCGAACCTATTCTCGATTTAAAATAATAATGATTTGTCTTAAATCCTCGTTTCTGATTGGCTGAAAAAAAAATTAACCAATTCAGCACAAACCAAAACTTAAGTTTTAATTCAAGTAAATGAGGATTTAAGAAAAAGTATTTGCTAGTCTCAGGGCGTTTTAATAGTCTAACTAAGTTTTAATAGTATAGTTAGACTGCTAGTCTAACAAAAAAGGGCGTTTTAATAGTTCGATATCTGTTGCATCAGATTTCATAAAACTTAAATTAAAATAATAATTTTTTAAGCATGAATCAGCTACATGGAATATTTCATTATGATGAATCTATATTTTATTGGGAGTAATAATTTAAAAAATTAATTTTTTTTGTTAAGACTTTTTATTACAAGTTTTTTTTTCAAGTAGAAGTTTAAAATGTAACAAAAAATGTTTAAAATCAAAAAAAAAATTTAATTAAAAAAAGTTTTAGGTTTAAAAAAAAAAAGAAGAGTTGATGTAAGACTTTTTCAAATGGTGATGTCTTAGTGCAATTCGTGATAAATCTTAGCTACAAAAATTGCAATAGGACAATCAACATTTGAGTTCTGATTATTTTGTGGAATCCATTCGTTTTTTTTTTGAAACTAAAAAAAAATAAATTTTTAAAAAAAATCAAGTTTAAGTTTAATTTTATTTTCCCGTCAAAGCTTTCTAAAATATCCGAAAATTACAAAAAAAATCGTCAAATACTCATTAAATGTCGTTAGCTTTATTTCATTGAATGATTTTGATTAATTCATGAAAAATTAATCATTTTTCATCAAAAAAAAAAAAGACATAACTTTCAATTCATACCTTTGATTCTCGAGAACACAACAACAACAACAAAAAACGAATAACGCAAACTAAAAATCTTATGAGTCATTAATTACAACAATCTCAAAAAACCTAAAGGTTAAAACCAAACGGTTTGAACAAAATTTCAAATTGTCTGTTCATTAATAATACCACTAAATATTTGATAATTACAAAATCAATTTTTCTGCTTGCTTAACTTTTGAGTGTTGTTTATTTTGATGATTTCAAACTAAGAATATTCTCGTCTATTTATATTCGTCATTTTGAGCCTTTTCTAAAAGTTCATTTTATCATACAAGAGCATTCTGATATTATAAGAACTTTTAAAAAAAAAAGATAACCAATAGCTAAAATTTATTTTGTTTAAAAGTACAGGTCATTTGAACCATTGATTTCGAACCCTTAAAGAACAATGTTCTCGTATCAAGAAATCGGATTAAAAAATTTTGGATTTTTTTTTAAATTTTTATTCTAACAAATAATTTTAAATAATGGACTAAAATTCGACTCTGTTTTTTGTTGTTGTTTGTTTAGCTAAAAATGGTTAAATTTATTTAGTGACTTGATGGATAGCATGAGCCAAGTAAGCGTTATTTTTTGATGAAACACCAGCAATTGAAATACGACCATCTTTAGTCAAGTAGACAGAGAATTCTTTGATTAATCTTTCGACTTGTTTTTCACTCAAGCCAGTGAAGCAGAACATACCGATTTGATCAGTAATATGTTGCCAATTATGTGATGAACCTTCATTTTTCAAGTTTTGGACTAGGGTTTTTCTCATTGTAATGATACGATCAGCCATGCCTTTAACTTCTTTTAACCATAAAGATCTTAATTCCGGAGTGTTTAAGACTATTGAAGCAACTTGAGCGCCATGTCTTGGTGGATTTGAATACAATCTACGGATGACAACTCTCAATTGACTGAGTATACGTTGAATTTCTTCTTGATCTCTGGCAACAATTGTCAAGGCACCAACACGTTCACCGTATAAACCCATGTTTTTAGAGTACGATTGGGATACTAAAAATTCATGACCGTCTTTTTCGAATAGACGAACAGCAAAAGCGTCTTTATCGATGTCACCACTAGCGAAACCTTGATAGGCCAAATCGATAAATGGCAACAAGTTTCTTTTCTTAAAAACAAAATTTATGAAATTGTTGCTTCAATTGAGTAAATTTCAATATTATACCTTGATGACTTGTGAGATTTCTTTCCATTGTTCTGGTGTTGGATCGACACCTGTTGGATTGTGGGCACAAGCTTGCAATAAGATTACAGATCTTTCTGGAATTTTCTACGATAATAAAATTGAAAATCCGAAAAAATTAAAATTTTAAATTGAATAAAAACTAACGCTGATGTCTTCTAAGCATCCTTCAAAGTCAAAACCTTTGGTTGATGGTTTATAATAACGATAAGATTTAACCTCAAAAGTTGAATCACTAAACATAAAAAAATTGATTTTTTTAAA
This sequence comes from Brachionus rubens, assembly GCA_022207745.1. Classification (NCBI taxonomy): domain Eukaryota; kingdom Metazoa; phylum Rotifera; class Eurotatoria; order Ploima; family Brachionidae; genus Brachionus; species Brachionus rubens. The sequence goes on along the minus strand of JAJVHD010000009.1, from coordinate 386,239 downwards.
TTTCTTCCAATTAAAAATATTAAGAGCGTGTCAGGTACCGCCGCTTTGGCTTCAATAAGGGAGCTTACACGCACTTTTTGAAGTAAAAAGTAAATATTACGTGGCAATTGGAGAGTGGTTACCCCATGATGGAGTTGGCAAGTAAACAACTTTTTGATATGGATAGAATTTTCTCTAAAAAATTTCAAATCGTAAAAAAAAATTTAAATGTTTGCGACAAAAAACTTAAATTTTACCAAAAATTCAAATCCATTTCTAAGACCACCAGTACCAGAAATACTTTGAGCGGTAGCGTACTAAAAATACATTTAAAAAACATTAAAAAAAGTGAAGTATAATTGTTAATTTAATGAACAAAAGCCTACATGTTTATTTTTTATGATTTCGGAGTTTTCTCCTAACAAAAGTCGGACACTAGCCTCGCAAAAATCTTGAACACCAGTAATTTGAGTGTACTCTTTGTCCAAGTTTTGTTGAGCCAAAACAACTTCGGCTTTTTTAACACACTCTAAAACGTACGGTTTACCGTTGTCGTCTCTGTAAGCACCAACACCAAGGTTAATTTTTTTTGGATTGGTGTCTTTTTTGAAAGCGTCAGTAACACCTAGAATTGGATCTGGTGGAGCCATTTTGACATTGGCCCACCAGTGGCTATGGTTTACCGATTGGTTTAATGATTTCAAAAAATCAACTTTAAGAACTTTCTTAAACGACGAGTGCATTCTTTTGTTTTTCACCAAATAAATCTAAAAAATGAATATTACAAGAATTACAATCATATATCGTATTTGAAACTAAAAATTTTTGAATACTAAATATTTTGAAAAAAGCAAAGCGTCAACATCTTTAGATCACGCTGTAAATGTAATGCAATAATGTGGAATGTAAAATGTTCGTTTTTATTTTCATTATTAAGAACGCATTCAATATTGATACATATATTCCCCTAAAAACAAAAAAAGTGGCTTTTAGCTTCTTTTTTGTCTTACTAAAATTTCACTTACAAATGTTGAATAATATCATGTTTTCAAGCCGTGAACCTCGTAGTTGATTTTTTGTTGCTCAAACAACACTTTTAATTGTCTTAGTTCTAGATTTCAAAACAAAAATTCCACTTATTTTGCGACGGAAACTTAAAAAATATTTTATTTTACTCAAAATGTAGAGTATAATTTTTTGACTTTTGTTATATCAAGTGATTTTTATTTTTTTTTCGATTACTTAAACCTAAAGATAAAAATAGTTTATAAAAATAAACTTGAAAAAAATAAAACTCTTCAAAATAGATATAATAGCATGTTGTTATACAATGTTAATGTTTTTGAAGAGCATTGTCTTGTAATCTAATTAATTAATTTGGCTTTTTTTTATTCTAATAATATGAGTCTTAAGAGCAAATTCACTAACCTTATTTTTTTATTCCTACGCTTAAAATAAAACGAAAGATCATTGATTAAAACAAGTCATGAAGACTTTTTATACTCACACCGAGTTTACATAAATTTAGTCAAAATAAGTAAAATAAATACAAACCATACTGATCGTTAAGAATCATTTTTTTATTATAAAACTTGAAATTCTTTAAGTTTTGGGTCCTTAATGCGTTGCGCTAAAAAACGCACTCAATTTACGGATTTAAAATGCTAGCTAAAATAAGAATCCGAGTTGTGATTTTTATTTTAGTCAGAGATCAAATTATCAATACAAATTTTAAGACCATAAAAAAGCTTAAAAACATGAACACGCATAGATAGACTTCTTTATAGATTCATTATTTATAAGAATCACAATCTCTGATCGTTATTATTGACAGGGATGCTCAAAAGTTGCTTTTTTCAACATGAAAGTGCTGAATTAGCTCTAAAGCCATCTTGAAAAGTGGTTAATATGCTTTCTGAAAATGATAATTAGGGTATTAGATTATGAAAATATTTTTCAAATGAGACTGCTTGGTCATTTTCGATGGTTTCGCAAGTTGCTCAAGAAACTTTTGGGCGTTCCTGCTTATTGTATATTGTCTTGGATAACGTCTTATATTTAGATACATGTTTTTCACATCTACCGTTTCTAAGTTAGTCAAGGCAACTAATTTTTAATGGTTATTGTTAATAGAGAAAAAATGACACCACGATCATTCTATAATACCAGATAAAAATGTTATTTAAAAGTCATCGGCAAAAATGTCACCAAGATTCAATCTGGATCTTTACCCTTTGAATTCGATTGTTTTAAATTACCATAATCCCTCGCACAATACCCGAGAAGAAGTGTTATACTCATAGGTAATGCTAACAGTGAAACCAGTTTCTAATACACTTTTTTTCAAAATTGAACTTCTTCGAGAACTGAGAATTAGAGTCTAAACCTCTATTTCCCTCATAGACAGTTTAGGGTAAGATTTGAATTATCGTTTGATTTCAAATAAAAAGATTTTTTGAGTAAAGATCCGAACTTTAGAGTAAATATTGGTCTTATTTAAGAGCTTTGAAATTTTTATATTTTTCCAAATTGTACTCGGGAAAATTTGGCAAATTTTATTTTAATTTACAAATTAACTTTACGAACGTGCATGAACATCATCAAAGCAATTTCTGAGAATGGTCAATGAACGTTCACTGAACGATCTTGTATAAGTTGAACAAGATGGTATTTTTTAATGTTTTTAGACTTGTCGAATGATTTTTGCTTATGTTTCCAATTCACAAAGCAAATTAAGCCTATTAATATGATAAAGAAAATATCGTATTCAATTAAATAGAAGAGATTTTAATAATGTGTTAAAAAGATTGAAGGTCAGTTGATGTCTAATCTAAAATATTAAGGCTTGTAAAACCGTATCGGTAGCATAATAATGTGTTACGAGCATTGACCCGCTAATATTACAGTGTTCATTTCTGAAAGTTCATAAATTTTGAGTGTAAGGCAAAATTTTCGAATCTTTATCCGACAAAAAAAAACGGTAATATTAAGTAACCGCTTTCTCTTAAGAATTAAAACCTTACAAAATATTCAATATTCGAATAATCAATCATCAGATAACTCGGTATTATACCGCTAATTAAATCATTGTATAAATAATTAGAAGCATTATATTATTGTGTAAGTTTTAACCTAATTATTAAGAAAAACAAATCGTTCAAGTGATTTATCGACTCCTCATTCCAGGTCTTAGGATTTTGTTCATTTTTAGGTAAGTATTTATTTTTTTATTTATTAAAGTTATCATCTCAGTAAATTTTGAAGTAAATCAAATTCAAGTTTTTATGTTAGTTATTTTGGTTGTACATAAAATACGGAACGGAATGCAACTGAACGTTCTAAAATACGGAACTGTACCACGAAAATCCCTATATTCACGGAATTTTTAATTCTAATGTACGGAACAAACAACGGAATTATGGAATACCTTAAATACGGAAATTAAGTACCACGGAATAAAAACTAAAACCAGAAACTTTACGGAACTTTAATTAGAATTTAGAAAAAAATATCATTTTTGGTGCCCAGTTTCAGTATTTTAGAACATGGTATGGAATATTTTCGTAATAATTGTATCCTGCTCACGGGAGGATGTTATTTATTCTAAAATTTTATTTCTTTTCAATGACTTTATTTAGGAAAGACTCTACAGTTCCGGAAATTAACTTTTTAAATGATATCTCCTGATATCAGTTCGTATTAGAATTTTTGGCCATAATGATATCATATGATCAGTTGAAATCAGATGATATCATTAACAGAATGACAAACATTATGAATGCCAACGAATACTGATGGAAACTGATATCAGATGATACAAGGTGACATCAGATGAGGTCAGCTGATATCAAATGATATCATGTGACAAATTAATTTCCGGGACTGTGGTTATCAAGCAAGTCTAGCTAGAGGGTCGAAGGCTCGATTTCTGCAAGAAAGGAAAAATTTTTGACTAATTTTGTAGAATGAGACGAGAATGTTTAGTCATTCGTTTCTACATAAATGGTAAGACTTAAATCGGAAAGCAGCTATCGATCGGCTCTCAGATGGATATATCTGTCTGTGTATCAACTGTTTGCCGAAAAACAGGCCATAAAAAGATTGAAAAACGATAATCCGCGCTTTGGCTATCGTTCCGTACTTTAGTTTTCATTTCAGTAGAAATTATTCCGTAATTTTTTCGGAAATTAAACTTTTTTTTTCAATTCAACGAACGGTGTAACCTACTATCAATCACTCAGAATTCCAACTAATATTTTTTCTTAACTATAGTCCTGCTATCTATCTACACTTCTGTAGTACAAGCCTCGAACAAATAATTTTATTAATGCCCTGATAACGTCTAGTATTTAGATGTGTGTCTGTTTGTTCTAATCAATTAATTATGTGAACTTACTCAGGATTAGCTCAATAGAAATGTTCTTTTTTTATTATATTCTAATCATTGTTAATTAAAAAGAAACATTTTCGCACGATAATTAATTAACTTGTAACAGACACAAAAAAGAGAAGAATATTTTTCTTTGTTTTATTCAAAATACAAATTGAATAAAAATTTTCGTATTTATAAAATTTCAAAAATTCGAAAAACTTAACAGTCAGATGAACAAAAAAAAATAACCGATCTCAAAAAATTCTCATTCGTTCTCAATAAAAACTTACGCATTCGCACTATTCAATCGTTTAACCGTCAAAGAAAATTTAATTTTTCTCATCCCAATTTTGAATCAATTAAACCGAAATAAAAAGGATTTACTAACATTATTTAAATTTGTTGCAAAGCGACTAACAAAATTTCATTTCAAAATTTTTTATAAATTCTTATATCCAATGGATCAACGGTGTAGCACACAACATTATCTCAATCCTGATCTAGTCGACATAACGATACTTACCCTTCTAGTCATCATAATCATTCTATTAATCGTTACACATTTCAATCAAAAGTATCAAATTGCAAAGCTCACCAATTTGTTTAGCGATTTTACCCGGTTCTATATTCACATCTCAAAGTAAGAATTAATTTACTGAATTTTTTTTTCGAGACTATTTTTTTAAACTTTTTTAAATTTTAAGCCCACCTTGTCGTGATTTAACAAACTTGGATCTTTTAAATCATGTCCAAGACAAAGTATCAACGAAATCAATCGCTTCTCAAACGTCAAAGACAAACAGTAGTAAATCAAATATAAGCACTGACACTAAGGCCAAAGTCGAAATAATCGATGAAAATAACAATATGATCAAAAATTTTAAAAATCGGTTCTTAAAATTTTCAAAGTCAACTCAAAATCAAACGCACATTGTCAAACCATACAGTTATGAAAAATATTTAGCTAACAAAACAGTCACCATACCCAAGATAAACATTGAAAAGTCTCGTCGACATAGTACTATTGACTACATTAACAAGACCGAAATCGCCAATGATCTAATGCCAAATGATAAACTTGGTGAAAAATCAAGATTTAAGTTTAAACACTCAGAGTCTTACTCATTTGATTTGGGAAACAAAATATATTCAAAGTAAGTAAAACTTTTTCTAAATCAAATAAATGTCCTTTTTTAAACTTATTTGATTTTGTTTAGCTTTACAGTGAATCAACTCAAAGAGAAACGTGATATGACATCTGTTAAACAAGACTTTTTACCACCGAGGCGTCCACGTCTATTAGGTATTAGTGATGACCTACATAGTCTTAAAAAACGTTCCGATTCATCCAATATATATGCATCGACTTCTACTCCAAATAAATAAAAATATCATTTTTATTCTTAAACTTGTTTTGTTTCAAAGTTTGTTTAATTTTAATCAATTTATTTTTTTTTTTGAAAATTTGTTTTTTTTTTATTTTTTTATTATTTTGTCTTCCTGTAATTTTTACAAAAAAATTTATTTGCAATAAAGTTCCATATAAAATTAAATCTTTTTCAAGTCAATTAAAAAACATCCTTTTCCACTTTACTCTTCTGTTTATACCCTTTTCAAGCAAGACAAGATGGCTTGAAAACATAATTAATAAACGCAGAATAATAAACGCCTTACTAATTAACCTTTGCTTACATTAAAATCCAGTATTTAAAATGAACCTTAAAAACCCCCTCTATTTGTAACTAGAAAATTTGGTCTTAAACATTCGATCTATTTTTGAATTTCTTTATATCATTGGCTATGAGATTGCATATTATATTATTATTGGCATTCATAAGATATGAGATTTAGTAACAACACTTTACCAATCGAAATATTTAAAAATATATTTCTACCATCATGATTGGTCACCTCAAACCTATAAACTTAGGTCATTTGAAAAAACTGTTAACATGTTAATTATCACATCGGTTAACCGAATTCAGTACTTTCAACTAACCGCTAACTTAGCATTAGTAAAAAAGTTACGGATAACGACTCGGACATCCCTCTTTTTTCCGTTTTCCATTTTAATGTCTTAATTCTTCCTGTAGACCTTTATAGACCAAAAAATATGGAAAAAAGTTGAAATTTGTAAAGAATCGTCTGTTGTTCAAGCATATGAAGTAAAATATGGATTTTTTAGATTTTCCTGACACCACCTAAGATCTGATAGGGTAATCCCCTTTTTAGCGTATTTAACATTAGTTTCTAATTGTTTTATTACAGTATCTCGGCATTTGGTTTCTAACCGAAAAAGTAGGTACCAATTTTTTTGATTTTTTGGGTTATCCGGTTCGAAGATTAAAGTTATAGTATCGGTAGTATAGCCAATTTCATCGTATTATTTCTTAGATACTTCAACATTGTTATATCCAGCTAATTTACCGAATACCTAAATCATCTAAAAAGAAATAAGAAACACTTTAACTTATGTAAAATTTTAAAATTGATTTAAGGCTAAAATAAAGATAACTTTTGAATCTTACTTTCCAACTTTTTTCTTGATCGATTAGATTTGTAAAATTCGAAATTTTTTTATATGTTGATCTATTTTGTTTTATGTAACAAAATATTAATTCGAATTTATTTTTTAAGTCAAACCTTATAACTATTAAGATAATATTAATCAGCAAATGTTTTTATCTCTTAATTTTTATTGTTAACAATTATCTTTAAATTAAAATTTTTATTTTTAAAAAATTTTGTTAAATATAAAAAATAAAGTTTTAGAGTCTGTCGGCAAAATCGTTCGACTTATTAAGGAAAAGTGATTAAATTTGACTTAATTAAAACAAAAAAACTTTAAATATTGGGATTTTATTGGCTTGAAATTCAGCTCGTCAGCCTTAATTTCTTTTTTTTTCTTATTTAGATAGGAAACAATGATTCGGGTTTATTTAGCTTTGTGTTTTGTGTTTTGCTCTCTATGTTTTTCCAAATATGAATGTTCAAAAGATTGGTCATCTGACATCCAACCACAAAAATGGAACAAGTACGCTAAAGTGAGAATCGATCAAATATTAAATCGAAAGCTAAATGGAAATGTGGCTAAAAATGTTATTTTATTCTTAGGCGATGGTTTAAAAATAACAATCAAATACTTTTTGTCAAATCTTTTAAGACATTTGATTTAGGTATGGGAGTTTCAACTGTAACTGCTGGTCGTATTCGAAAAGGACAATTGAAAAATCAAAATGGTGAAGAAGAAGTTACTTTCATGGAAAGTCTTCCACACAGCGCATTTTCAAAAGTAAAATTTACTGCAATTCTAACGAACTTTTGGTGGAAACTGAACAAGAAGGCCAAGCGTACCCGTACCGTACCATTACGTTTCATTTTCCAAAAAAAAAAATTTGGGAAATACAGTACTCTATGGTACGCTTAGGTAAATTTAGTAGGGTAGGTACGGTATAGAACGCTTTTGTAAGTTTGGTATGAAACGGTTTACTTCGGTACGGAGATTCCTTGCTCCGCTTCGGCACGGCAACGCTTGCCCCCAAAAGTTCGGTAGAAATTCAGTCCAAATTGTTAAAAAAAGACAAAGGAATTAAACTTTTTTTAAAGACCTACAATATTGATGCTCAAACCGCCGATAGTGCTGCGACTGCAACTGCTTTTTTAACTGGTGTTAAAACAAGAATAGGTGCTATTGGAATTGATGGTCGGGGATACGACTGTCCATCTTCTCTCAAAGCACAAGCAGAATCAATTTTGAAGTGGGCCTATTATGCAGGAAAGTCAACTGGTATTGTTACAACTACACGCGTTACACATGCAACACCAGCTGCTAGTTACGCACATGCATATAGCAGAGGAATGGAATCATACGATGGATATTCTTTTACAGATGAACACGCTAAACAAGGTTGTAAAGACATAGCTGCTCAACTCATAGAGGATAATTCGTACATTAACGTAAGAACAATTGGGACAAATTAGATTCTTAGCTAAGCGGTTTAATATTTTTTGAATCTAGCTTGTCTTCGCTGGCGGTCGAAAAAAATTCTTGAGCAAAAACCACAAAGATTATGTGCTAAATAGAACTGGTGATCGAATAGATGGCCGAAATTTGATCGAAGAATGGCAGCAAAAGATGAAAGAAAAAAACTTAAAACACAAATTTTTGTACAATATTTCCGATTTTCAGGATCTAAAGCCAAATGACTATAACCATATTTTAGGTAAAAATAATTTAATATTTTTTTTAAACAAAATTCAGTTCTCATTTATCTTTAAAAGGCTTGTTAAACTATGATCACATGGATTATGAAACTGATAGAGTGACAAAGTTTCCAGTTGAAGAACCTAGCATTGTAGATATGACAGAAAAAGCAATTGATTTACTAAGCACAAACCCAAAAGGATATTTTCTGTTGGTTGAAGGTTACGTTATTTACTTTAAGAAAACTTAAAACTGAAAAAAACTTACTTTTTCTAAAAGGTGGTAAAATAGATCATGGTCATCATGCCTCAAAAGCCAATTTGGCTCTAAACGATTTTGTAGTATTCGATGATGCTGTCGGCAAAGGCTTACAAATAACTTCATCAGATGATACTTTGATTGTTGTGACAGCTGATCATTCACACGTCTTTACCATGGGAGGTAAAAAAAAACAATTAGAAAATTTATAAATATTTTTTAAAACTTTTTTCAATTAAAAAAGGATATTCTCTAAGAGGAAATCCAATTTTGGGGATCAATCTGAATAAATATTCAAATGTAAGTGGTATAAATTTGACATACACATCTCTTTTGTATGGCAATGGTCCAGGCGGATTTAGACCAAACAAAATAAGAAACACTAATTTAACTAACGAAATTACAGGTATTGAAATTTTTAATAATTTTCTCGTACCAAAAATTAATGGTCCGATGCACAATTATCGTCTTTTTTACTTTCACTGAATTCTAACATAAACATTCCGAGTAATTTTAAGCGTCCCCCTCCGTTAAATAGAAATGAAATTTATTCGTTTCTAGTGTTGTGGTTCAAGTTCAAAAGAAATTGTGAAAATTTAAGGAATAGAATCCAATACATTCGGAAAAAAAACAAAAAATACACCCGATCAAATTTTAAAAGGTCTTTTGACGTCCAGAGATGTCCCAGAGTTTATGATTCCAACAATTCCAAACTTTTATGATCTGGTATTATTTTTTTTAGGACTTGATGTTTGTCTTATCATTCATTTTATATACTAAAGAGGACTTTGAAGTTTTAAACTTCAATGTTTTAATGAACACATCAATGATTACCGTGAATTCTCGTTCTTGGCTAATCAGAAAAAAGAACAAAAGCCGAGTATCAGGTTTAGTTACATGAAAAATTGAACGAGAGTTTACAGTAAATTATGTACAAAATCCTACTACTTACAAAATTTGTCCAACTTTAATATATGACTTGCCTCCTACAAATAAACTTTCTAAAAAGTCCAAAATTCTTCGACAATTCTCAACTTCATTTATCGATTGGTTGGAAACTAGTCGATCCTATGATAGAGCTGCTAATGATTAGAGATTGAAAGTTAGAATTATGAAACAGGAGAAATTTTGCCGTAGCAAAACCGACACATCATTTAAAAGTATTAAAATCGGCAAATTGTTTGCAGAGTTTTTACAGACATTGAATTTTAGTCGAACAATTTTTTGTTTCCATTAACACAACTTTTTTTTATAGAGGCATCAGAAAAATTGAATAATGCTTCAAAAAAATTGGCCCTGCTGCGTAACTCTAAACTTCACTTTTTAAAAGATTAGTTAAAAAATCAGTTAACTCAGAACATTTTCAGCTTCAATTTAATGTAATGTAATTTTTAATGTAAACAAATTACAGTCTAATTTCATTAATCCGTCCCTTGGTAATTCGGAATCTTCTATTAGCCGAAATTTCTTACAATTCCTACTAACATCATCTACAATCAGCTCCGATCAGTTGAAATCATATGATATAAGATGATATCATTAAGAGAATTACAGACATTAATAATCGCCAACGAATACTGATGCAAACTGATACCAGATGACATCGGATGAGGTCAGCTGATATCATATGATATCATGGGACAAATTAATTTCCACCACTGTACATGATAGCCTATTTTAGACTTTAAATTGGGATTTTCTAAGCCAAGTATTTGATTAATATTGTTTCAAATTGACCTAAAAGGAATATTAGATAACTTTAAGTTTTTAAAATAACATTTTATTCAATTAGAAATTAAAATTATTTCGCGATTTTCGTTCATATCCAGTCCGAAATTGATATCTAAAAGAGACTGTTTGGTAGTTTACTTTCTTATTATAAGTTCGGTTGTATCGATAGATGTTTTTTCTATCGTTAATTTATCGATAGCCTTTTACAGTATCGATATTGCCTAAAGCTATTAGAGACTTTATTTATAATGAATAAAGTCAAATCTCGATATAATGAAATGGTCGGGACCAAAATTTTGTTATTCGTTATATCGAATTTCGTTTAATCAAGTGACAAATTAACATTGAAGTATGTTATTGGTTCTTTTTTTCTTATTCGTTATTTCGAGATTATCGGGGTTCGACATTACCCAAATTTCAGTCCCGACCATTTGGTTATATCGAGGTTTGACTGTAATTCAAATTAGTTCCAATTAAGTCACCTTTAATTTTTATCAATGGAAAATGAAAGGACAAAAGGGGTGATTTTAGAATTTTTGGAGAGTAAAACATGATGTTTATGTGGTTATCCCTAAACTCCGGAACCGGAACAAAAAAAAACCCGGAACACGGAACCTAAGACTAAAACACGGGACAAATTTTCAAAAATCCGGAACAAAACAAGGTTAAGTTTTTTTTTGCTAAAACCCAGAACCGAATTTCTTATTTCTAAAACTCGGAACCGGAAAAATCTAAAAAACGGAACCGTATTAGTCTAAAAACGCGGAACCTAAACTTTTTTAAATAACCTGGAAACGATTCCTTTTAAGTTATTATGTAAGATCTTTATTATTTTTTTTAATGATTCATGATCCAAATTATCAAGAATTAATAGTCATAAGATTAAAGTAAGGTACTTTTGCCTATTTTTTCTTGATAATTTCTTGATTAAGATTCTTTTAAATTGTTTATGAGTTAAAAAATGTCTGCCAATCTTTTAAAGATCTTATCTAAGAATCGGTTTATAGTGTCAAAATCGTTTTTTTAAATTCTAAATATATTTAAGCATAATACGCGTGACTAAAAAGTGTTTTTAAGTTTTAAAGTGCTTTATAAATTTAGTTTATGAAACCCGTGTGAGAAAGATTTCAATAAGTCTGGGTGAGGTACTAACAAAAACTATTTAATAACTTTAGCACCCAATTTCAAAATTAAAATGAACACGCTCTTTTCTTAACTTTTTTGGTTCCGTGTTTTAGTCTGAAGGTCATCCGGTTCCGATTTTTAGCATGTTCCGGTTCCGTTGATTAGGCGTTTGTTCCGTTAAAAATTTGTCCCGTGTCTTAGTCTTTGGTTCCGTGTTCCGGGTTTTTTTTGTTCCGGTTCCAGAGTTTAGGGACAACCTATTTATGTGATTTATTTGCAGAATCATACTTTATTTTAAAATTATTTGAATTTTTAATCTAGAGGCCAGAAATTATATTCAAGAAGCCGCTGTTTATGAAACAGATGAGTCACATGGTTTGATATTTTTATCATCTCTATTTTAAAATAAAAAGTTTAACTGTATACTAAAAGGTGGTGAAGATGTAGGCATATATGCAAGTGGCCCTATGAGTTATCTTTTTGACGGGTAAAAAGTTCCTTTAAGTTGATTTTTAATTGTTCAGATAATTTAATTTTTTACATTATTAATTTCGTGAAATTACTTTACAAATATATTTTCAAACTTAATTTAAAGGACCGTTGAACAAAGTTACATTGCTCATGTAATGGCTTACAGTGCTTGGTAAGATAAAACAAAAATTTAAAGATGCTTTTAGCTTTTAAAAGAAAGTTTATTTTCAAAGTGTTGGTCCATATAACAGAACCAAATATCCAAAATGTGGTCAAAATCGCGGTGTTCAAGTCAAATCAAGTTCGTCCAAAGTTAATCTTAATAAAAGAAACATATTTATTTGGCTTTCATCTATTTTAATTATTTTTAAATTCAATTAAATTTTTCAAATTTTAAATACTAAAATTAATAAATAAAATAAAAAATTTATCGCATCTCGGTCCTCGACGAAGTTCATTAGACGAGTACTTTTTGAAGATAATTAGGTTATACCAGTTAACCTTGTCAAACCCCTTAATTATTTGAACATTTGAATAAGATCAACTCTTCTTGACTCAAGTGTAGTTAAGTTCAGCTTGTCAAGTCTCTGGACATAACCAGACTTTCAACTGATTCTATCGCGTTTATGTCCTTTCTCAAGGTAGGCATCCAAACTTGCACGCCGTATTCTAGGTCGAACGAAGGATTAGGTTTACAAACCGAATCTTCATTGTGATATTTGAATGTTCGTTTAATTAAACCTAGTCTCGAGTTTGCTTTTTTGAAACATGTGTTAATATGGGCTATTCACTTAAGATCATTGGAAATTAAGATCCCAAAATCTTTCTCTAGGACAGACTTTTCATCGTTTTTTTTGGTTTAGAACGTATGAATGATGAGGATTCTCATTACCGACGTGTGTTGTTTTGCATTTTTCTTCGTTTAAGGAAATCAACCATTTTCTGGTCCACTGGCAAATTTTATCTAGGTCGTTTTTTAATGCCGAGTAACTGCATTTTTGATCAACGATATTTCCAAGCTTGGTGTCATCCGCAAATAACTCGCAAGGGCTTACTATTTCGTCTACTAAATCATTTACATAAATGATAAAAAGAACCGGGTCAAACACTGATCCTTGCGGAACTCCACTTGAGACGTTGTCGCCCAAAACGACTCTTTGTTTCCGTTCTTATATTTTACTTTAATAGTAAATAACTTATTCCGACCGAATACTTATCATCTGACACATTTTAAATGAGCTTTAAGCTTTAAGATCCTTGATTGATCTTTTAAGGAATTAAGGAGAAGTACCAAAAAATAATTTTGATGTCTATAAAAGCAATTTTCCGGATTTCTGATAGAAAATTAACCTTGAGTAATTTTTTTTTTAATAACAATACAATCATTTTATAGTTTAGAGTATTAGTTTCGTTTTCATGGTCAATAATTATAATACAGTGAAACATTATAACAAAATGGTCTGCAATTGATTGATTGTTGATGATTTGAGCTTGTCTCAACAAAAACCGAAGTACAAATATTAATTATAAAATGCATATTCCGCACAAGCCACGCTAAAATAAAATTATGAAATGGTTTTTAATAGAAATTTTTTGAAAATATTCAAATCTAAGTTGAAAATATTTTGTACTTGTTTTACATATCACACTTTTTTGTATTTCTTTAATTAAAAAAGATAGTTAATAAGATGATACCTCCTAACTCCCTTGATAACATCTACCTAAGGGTATAGAATTTCTTAAAATTTTTAAAAAGAAACTAGAGAATGAAAATAGAAAAAATCTTTCCGAAAAACAAAAAGCAACGCTGAAATTATATCTATAGGACGTTTTTTCGCTTTTGCTGGATTAAATTACTTTTTCGGTTATATAAAATAACTTATTTCGATTTTTTTTTCAATACCTTGAATCATTCAAAAATATTTCCCCATTATAAGAGATAATCCACTTGGATTTAAAATCATGAAAACTTTTGGCTATAATCCTCAAAAATAAGTTCGCATCTAAATTGTTTAATCTATTTTTTTTAAAAAACATTTCTCAAACAATTTATACTGTTAATATCTGATATAATTTAGAAGAAACAAGGATGATCCGCATTCAATTAGCTTTGTGTTGTGTTTTTTGCTCTCTATGTTTTTCCAAATATGAATGTTCAAAAGATTGGTCATCTGACATCCAACCACAAAAATGGAACAAGTACGCTAAAGAGAGAATCGATCAAATATTAAATCGAAAGCTAAATAGAAATGTGGCTAAAAATGTTATTTTATTCTTAGGCGATGGTTTGAAAATAACAATCAAATACTTTTTGTCAAATATTTTAAGACATTTGATTTAGGTATGGGAGTTTCAACTGTAACTGCTGGTCGTATTCGAAAAGGACAATTGAAAAATCAAAATGGTGAAGAAGAAGTTACTTTCATGGAAAGTCTTCCACACAGCGCATTTTCAAAAGTAAAATTTCAAAATTATTTAAAAAAAGACGAAGGAATTAATATTTTTCTAAAGACGTATAATATTGATGCTCAAACACCCGATAGTGCTGCGACTGCCACTTCTTTTTTAACTGGTGTTAAAACAAGAATGGGTTCAATTGGAGTAGATGGTCGTGGATACGACTGTCCATCATCTCTCAAAGCACAAGCAGAATCAATTCTGAAGTGGGCCTATTATGCAGGAAAGTCAACTGGTATTGTTACAACTACACGCGTTACACATGCGACACCAGCTGCTAGTTACGCACATGCGTTTTACAGGGAAATGGAATCATTTGATGGAATTTCTTTCACGAAAGAACACGCTAAACAAGGTTGTAAAGACATAGCTGCTCAACTCATAGAGGATAATTCGTTCATTAATGTAAATATTTAAACTTAAGTAAAATGCTTAAATATTCTTGATCTAAATTTTCTTTAGGTTATTTTTGCTGGAGGTCGAAAAAAATTCTTGAGCATAAACCACAAAGACTATGTTTTAAATGCTACTGGTGATCGAATAGATGGACGAAATTTGATCGATGAATGGCAACAAAAGATGAAAGAAAAAAACTTAAAACACAAATTTTTGTACAATATTTCCGATTTTCAGGATCTGAAACCGAATAAATTCAAACATATTTTGGGTATTGAAAATTTAATTATTTCATAAAGATTTCAACAATTGAAATTTTTTTTAGCCTTGTTAAACCATGATCACATGGATTTTGAAACCGATCGAATAGCTAAATTTCCAGTTGAAGAACCTAGCATTGTAGATATGACAGAAAAAGCAATTGATTTACTTAGCACAAACCCGAAAGGATATTTTCTATTGGTTGAAGGTAGCTTTCATTAATTTTTATGTTTTCTATTTAGCTGTATTTAAATTCAATGATTTAAGGCGGTCGAATCGATCATGGTCACCATGGATCTAAAGCACAATTGGCTTTAAACGATTTTGTAGTTTTCGATGAGGCGATAGGTGAAGCCTTACATATGACTTCATCTGATGATACTCTAATAGTTGTTACCGCTGATCATTCTCATGTATTTACAATGGGGGGTAAAGAAAAAAAGTAAACTTATCAGAGTAAAATAAATTTAATCTTATTTTTTGAAAGGATATTCGTTACGAGGAAATCCGATTTTGGGAATAAATTTAAACAAAAAATCAAATGTCAGCGGTATAAATTTAACGTATACTTCTCTTTTGTATGGAAATGGTCCAGGTGGATTTAGGCCAGAAAAAATAAGAACTACTAATTTAACTAACGAAATTACAGGTATTTACATCTCGTTTTACATTTGAATCATTCTTCTAAACTTGGGTTTGTAAAGAAAATAAAGATTATGTCCAAGAGGCTGCTGTTTTTCAACGATCGGAATCACATGGTTTATATCTTTTTAGTGTTTTTTTTGTTTTTTTATTATAAAATAGTTTATTTTTCAGGAGGCGAAGACGTAGGCATTTATGCTAGTGGACCAATGAGCTATCTATTTGATGGGTTAGTTCTTCGAATTCTGACCTCAGTTTGTCTAAGATAAGAGGTCGTATTATCAAATTATGCAAGAAAGTCTGAAAATAATTTGATTTTTAAAATTAAATTATTTCCCAGTCAATTTAAAATTAATGAAAAATCACTGTCAAGACTTAATGTAACATTAATGTTTCAGTCCCAAAAACAGTAATGTTTCAGCAATATCTACGGACGTTTTGACATTAATGTTTGGGAAAGTCTATCAGTCTCTGTCACAGTAATGTTTCAGTAAATTTTTCATAAATTCTAACGATGACTGTTTTGGTCAGTGATATGTAACTGAATTAAACAATTAAGGGTGGATCATTTACAGAAGAAATCTATTTGTGCAATTTTATTTGCAGTCACTTTTGTATCAAAGGGCGAATGGTTTTACTCAAGCGGTAATTTATTTAGTGATTTTGAACTTGATAGGAAAGTAAATATTGAAAAGTTAAATTTTTTTCAAATTTGGTTAAATAATAATAATAATAATAATAAAGAAAAAGCTATGATGTGGAAAAACCACATAAAATGAGGTTTTACCCTCACTGTGATAGCTTGTTTAAATCTATTAAGTCAATTTTGTTTTTAAATTCATTAACAGTAGTTGAGTTCACAATTTCTTTCGTCAATCTATTCCAAACGCTTGATATTCTATTTGTGAAAAAGTTATATCTTTGATCGCAATTTTTGACCAGTTGTCTCTCTATAACATATTCATGACTTCTTGAGGTTTGACGGAAACAATTGCTTTCTCCATTTTTGGACATCAAGGGTTTGAACCATTTTATCTTGTCGTAACCTTTTACAATCTTAAACATTTGTATTAAATCACCTCTTAGTCTTCTCGTTTCAAGTTCATGGCTTTAAGTCTATCACTGTACTCAAATCTTCTAACTTCAAGGGGTAGTTTAGTGGCCCTCCTTTGGACTGATTCTAGCACAGCAATGTCTTTTTTTAGATATGGATTCCAAACCTGTACACCATATTCCAAATGAGGTCTAACAAGGGCTTTGTAAAGTCTGCTTACAGATTCAGTGTTTTGGAATTTAAATGTTCTCTTGACCATTCCTAAAACCTTGTTCGCTCTACCTGCACACGCATTTACTTGGTCAGACCATTTCAAATCATTTGAAACAATAATACCAAGGTCTCTCTCTGAAGTTGTTTCTAGGAGTGGTTGATTGTTGATTTCATAGTTGAATTTTGGGTTCTTGTCTCCAAGGTGCATCACTTTACACTTGTCGGTATTCAGCGCAACCAGCCAATCTTTAGTCCAGTCTAGTATTCTTTGAAGATCTCTTTTGAGGGATGAGCAACAATCTACATTTTCGATCAAAGTACAAATCTTCGTATCATCTGCAAACATTTCGATTACATTTTCAATTAGATCCGCAAGATCGTTAATATATAGAATGAATAAAATCGGACCAAGTACTGAACCTTGCGTTAACTATCCTGTTTGAAATAGTTCAAACATTCAAATATTGAAAAATCAGTACTGGAAAATTAATGAAACTCCTTGGTACGGGGAAATGAAAAAAAATTTCTAATACTTGGCGGAGAAAGTGGCGTGGCAGCGGGGGCGAACGCTCCCCTGGATTTTTAAAATGGGTCCTATTTGATGCAAAAATAAGGTCTTTTTGGCAAAATTTAACTTTTCGAAATTTAACAAATGTTATTAAAATCGTGTTGATATTGAAAATATTGTTAAAAATAATAAATTACGCTTAATTAACAGGGGGTAGGAGGAAAGAAAATTCTGCACACGAGGGGGTTTTCAAAAAAAATCCGCCTTTTGTAACCCACCCTAGGGAAAAATTTTCCCCAGAATCCTTTTTTTTAAAGGACCCACCCCAAAATTCTGGCTTTGGTTTATGGAAAAGTTTGGAAATCAATCATAACGTTGTATTTCTACATAGATCTTAAAAACCGATATTTTTCAATTTCTTCTCATTGTAATAAAATTACTGTTTAGTCGTTTGTAAATCATAAAAGAAAAGATTATCATTAGAATCGCCTATTTCAACTATCAAAGAAATGAAAAATCAAAAAAGGCGGATAGATAAAAAGAATACAAAAATTGTCTTTGTACTTAAGTATTATCGAAAGTTAATTGATTTGTATTTCTGACTAGGTAAAAAAATTGAAAAAATTTTAAAACTTATTTGTCTTTAATTTTTTTTTATCGGTAACAGTGAACAACACAGCAAAAAAAAGGGATTTTTTTCCAAAATTGTGTTTTTTTGTCAAAAAAGACCCACCCACCCTCATTTTTCTTCCTGTGAATTTCAAAATTTTTCATGTTAATTTAAAAGAAAAAATCAAATAGATCACTTTTTTACCCGCCAAAAATACCCACCCACCCCGGCCTCGTGTAGGAAAAAAAGTGAAAATGTTACCCCCTGTAATTAATAAATAAAAAGTGTAATGATATCAGTTTTGGAGGTCCATGATAGACGCTCCAGTCTACCTATCGCCTTAGTTGCGGCCAAAATAAAAATTAAAAAATATTAATTCGGTTATATAAATTCGATTTTATGTAAATTAAAAAAGGATCAGTCACGTCAAAATATTTCTGATTTTTATCATCTCACCCATATAATTTTCAGGTCATCATTTTTTAAGAAAAATTTAAAGTCGGGTCTAATCCTTTTAACATTGTTCGATTATGTGTAAAATTCGATTATATGCTAGAAGAAAAATATTGTAATTACAATAATCGAATTTTGGCTGTAAATTGAAAAAGAATTAAACTTGATTTTTTTCTTTTTATTTATTTTTTTCTAAGAAAGACCGACCCATCCATTTTTTTTTCCTTTTTTGAACTTTTATAAACCACCCCAAATCGGGTAAGAAAATTTTTCTCATACAAATTTTCTTCCCTCATAAACTACCGACCCTATGCGGCCTCGTGTAAAAATTCCGGAAAAAAATCAACCCGGGTCCTTGGGATGGAAAATTACTGTACATATACAAAAAAATATTACTGTGACAATTTAAAAGTTCACGAACCCAACCATATAATAAAGATGAGTTTTCAGTTAGTTTTTAAGAATTTTTCATGTTTCAATAATTTGAAATTGACTGGGATTCAAAATCCTTCTGATCATCGATCTTCTATCCACTTTAACCAATCAACTAGTTCTCGGTGAAAAATTGAGGATCCTTATTGAGGAATTATCATCGATGAGACGATCATTGGACTCCTTGGTTTTTCATCAAAATTTAATTGACTAGGAATTGTGAATTTAATTTTTTTATATTTTGTATTATAAACAGAACAGTTGAACAAAGTTATGTTGCTCACGTAATGGCTTACAGCGCTTGGTAAGATTATCGATTTTTTGTTTATATCTTTCTTATTTAAATTGAATTAAAACTTTAGTATTGGTCCATACAACAATACCAAGTATCCGAAATGCAAAATAAATCGTGGTACGTTCGTACAATCTGATTCTTCAAAAGTCAAAATTCCTAATTCACTTTTATTTTCGTTATTTTTTTTAATTAATTTTATCATTTTTAAAATTTAAATAAAATAAATTTACTAAAATCATGAATAAAATAAAAAACACATTGATAAATGTTTGACAAGATAAATTAAATTTGATTTTATATAAAAATTTTAATAAAAGTGTTCGAAAATAAATTCATTAGATATTCCATAATTTGATTTATGAAATATTTCAAATTTTTTATACTTAATAACTAATATTCTATTTTTAATTTGAATCAAATTTCTTATAGTTATGCAAAATTTTGAATGAAACCCATTAAAAAAATGCAATATTTTTTTTTTTAAACTTTTATTTTATTGGATAAATAAAAGAATCATTTTTAAAAAAAGTTAATTATGCAAAAAAAAATTTATACAAAAAAATTAATTTCTTTTACTCCTTTTGACAAAGAACCGAAAAATAACTTCATTAGACGAAAACAAGCTTTGTTCTTGTAAATCACTATTTAAGATTTTTAAAGCTTTCGGTTTTTTTAATTTTATTTGAAATGAATTTTTTTCAATCTCAAAAAAATCATTATCGTTAACAAACCTTTCTTTAATTAGTCGGTTAGCTATGAGAAAACAAGAAGCGTCGGTATATCTGTTTTGAAATTTAAATATAGATACAAGATAAGCCATTAATTTAGGATTGACTCTAATTTTGAAATTTCTCATCGCGGAACTCTTTCTATGAACTTTCAAAAGCTTGCCGATGTTGAAATTTATTTCGTTGATTAACTCGTTGAACTCTGTTTCGATTTGCTTGTTTGGTTTTGTCGTCTTCTTGGGTCTTGAAATTGGGATCGTTGTTGAAGTCTGATTGATTTGTTTCGCCTTGTAAAAACCGGGATTATATAAACCCATATGTCTAGTTTGATAAGGCATTCTAAAAAAAAATGATTGTCATAACAATACAAGATTATTACGGGTTGTGCAATTCAATTAAAGATTTAAAATCATCAAACAATCAGCTTAAAACGTACAATGATTTTAAAGAACAACGCATTCAAGCTTTGACTGCCGAAAATCTCGATCTCAAAAAGAAAATTGTATATTTCCAATCTAATCTGGACTGCAAAACAACACCTGGTTCCGTTATAATAAGCGAAAAAATAAGAAAAAGAAAAAGTTTTTTTGAACTCTCTCCAAGACAGTCAGAAAACACAAAAGCTAAGCTCAAATCAATATTTGATAATTTGAATTCATATTTCAAGTCGTATGAGTTAGACTTATATAGAGTAACTCTACTAAAGAATCAACCGAATAACTTCACACCAGAAATTGAAATTATTCCAGATATTAAACGTATTCAATCGGTTCAACATTGCCTTTATCTCAAAGACAAGCATTTTATATCCGATAGAACCTATCGAGTTATCAGAAAAGACTTAAATCTCAACATCCCGTCTTTAGATGAGCTAATTCAAGAAAGAAATCTCGCTGACCGTCTTTTTAACATCAGTCAGATCGATGACGGATTTTACACCGACCCGAGAAAACATATAATTGATAAATTGACTTATCTTTATTCGAAAAACGAAATTCTTGACAGTTCAATTAAAATTAAGTTATCGGCTGACGGTACTATAATTTGTAGAACAGTCAAAGTAATAAATTTTTGTTTTTCAATAATCAATCAAGGAAGGATTGCATCCGGCTTAAATGGAACATTTCCAATCGGTATTTTTAAAGTAGAGAATGAAGAGTATTCAAGCGTCAAAAACTGGTTGACATTGATATGGAGTTCTCTGAAAAGCCTTAACGTTTTCAAACATAAAGAAAGATCAATACCGATTGAGTACTATTTTTCATCTGATTGGAAAATGATGTCGATTGTCTTGGGTCTCTACAATGCTTCATCAAACTATCCATGTCTTTGGTGTGAATGTCAAAAACAAAATTTGTCAAAAACGGAATTGTATAACAAAAGAAGCTATGATAGAAGTAGAGAGATTATACAGACGAAACCCAAATCTAAAAGTGACCACTACGGGTACAAACAAGAGCCATTACTCCCAGAGATACTTCATTCAAAATTTATAATTGATCTGCTCCACTTGTTTTTGAGAATCAGTGATGTTCTTTTTGAGCTCTTAATTCACGAGTTTTGCCGTATAGACAGGTTTACAACGAATTCTCAATTCAATGAGAGTAAACACATTCATCTAAAAAAGTTAATGGACTTTTTGAAAAATAAATGCGGTATTTCAATAAAGTTTTTTAATCAAGAGATGAAATCTGTTTCAACAATTTTGAACAAACTACCGGCAACTAAAAGAAAAGTCATATTCGAACTAATAGACGACACGGTTTTTGAATCATTAGAAAAAGGAGAGCAAATAAAAAATATATGGAATTCCTTCTATAAAATTTATGAAAGCTTGATTTCAAACAACCCACCACCTTCAACACAAATTCGATCTAAAACCAAAAGTTGGCTTGATTCGTTTTTACAAGTATATCATCAAAGTGACGTTACACCCTACATCCACGCGTTCATCAATCATTTATACGAGTTTTATGATCAAGGTATCAACGTAAACCATTTCAATCAACAGGGGTTAGAGAAATATAATGATGTAACAACAACAACGTACTTTAGAGCGACTAATAGAGGCAGTTTGTCTTTAAAACAGATCCTTGCTAAACAATGTAGAATTTTTTTTTTTAAAAATAACATCTAATTTTATTCGGTTTTTCTTAGTTTCGATTTTTTTCACTGTTTCTTTTTTACTGTTAAAATTTTAATTTATTCATTTTTAAAAATATTGCATTTTTTTTTAACCAATAAAAATATTTTATAAAATTTAAAAAATTGCAGTTTTTTTTTCATTATGTATTCTATTTTTAATTTGAATCAAATTTCTTATAGTTATGCAAAATTTTAAGATACCAATCTTCAGAAATCTTTGAGGTATAATGTTGCATTTTCTCGCTTGACATTTTTTAGCAAAGAAAATCTACTGCTAATGAGTACTTAACATGTTAAAAGCTAATTAATCTTGGTAAACCAATATTTTTTCAACCACACGTTCAAAATTGGTTAACTATTGGTATGTTATTTGGAATCCTTACAGTGGTGGACCTAAATAAGTAATTCTTGCTTTTGAGGACAGATTTCCGGCGGTTTCCGGCTTTTGTATATCTAATAACCGCAGATTCCCGCAAAAAGACCGTGTCAAAAAATAAAAACGCCAGAAAGTCCGTGACATCCTAAATTTGATTTTAAAATTTTTATCGACCCGGAAAATGCCGGAAATTGGGGTAAATGTGCGGAAAGCATACGGACATTTCCAAATCCCAATGGAACGCAGGATAGTCATAAGTTTTCAGTCAACATATGGGGCGGTTTAAGCACTAGGGGTTCAACTCAATTTATAGTAAATTTTATCTTTAATTTAAGTCTTAACACTAGAACGCCCGAGGGGTTTTCTAGACCCCTACTTCGAAAATTAAGTCCTAATTATTTCCGAGATAAAACTTGAGGATCGACTTGATCTCAGTATATCTGATTCATTTTCGTCCATATTTTCAGGAAATTTAGCTGGTTTGTCATCAGCTTTAATGGTTCGTGAATAAAACGGAACCATAGTTTTAATAATTATTGCATTTCTGTATCCTTATGTTCGTGACAAGTATAATGGTGTGTGCAATAGACAAGTATAATAGACAACAACCCCAGACATATGTCAAGATTATGTCTAGATACAATGAGAGATCTAAATATACTAACAGTAAATTTTAAAAAAATTATCTAAGGTGAATACCATTTAGGAAACAAGTAATGTTAATCTTAAGATAAAGGCCCCTTCCCGTTCCCCTGATTTTAACCCAGTTGAATATGTCTGTCATTCTATAAAAACTCATGTTAGACGAAGAGGTTGCATGAACTCGGATGCTGCAAAAAGAAGCTTTTGAGGAGTACGTGAAGTCTAACTTAACTAGAGAGAAGTGCTTAAACTATATTTACTTTATAAAATTAATTAATAATCAAAAAACTTGATAAGAAAATTTTGTTTCTAGAATATTAGACGAGTAATCCTCGAAAATGGCGGATGGTCGAATGCTTAAAGTTAAAAAAAATATAAGAAATTACGTCTTTGTAATTTTACTTAATTAAGTCGTTAATTTGATTTTTTTTCGTAATGTCCGTATTTTTCCGATGCTTTACACACATTTCCCCCAATGTCCGGAATTTTCCGGGTCGATAAAAATTTTAAAATCAAATTTAGGATGTCACGGACTTTTTGGCGTTTTCATTTTTTGACACGGTCTTTTTGTCGGAATCTGCGGTTATTAGATATACAAAAGCCGAAAACCACCGGAAATGACTCCCAACCACATGAATTACTTTTTCGTGTCCACCACTGTAACGGCTTGAGATAACTCTCAAATTAATCAGATCTAAAACTTTATCTAAAACTAAGATCCGCCTCGACTTCACTTTCTGTAAATCATAAAAAGCATAAAGTTCATAAATATTGTCCAAAAATGATTCAAGTCTTTAATTAAGAGCTAAGAGCTTATCATACTAAGATTGCCTTAAGGCATCAATGTGACGTCAAAAACGATGTTGATCGTCTAACTTTTTTTGCTAAAAAGACTATGATTCAAATAATAATGTTTACTGAAACAAATTTTTTTAATAACAACCCTTTATTATTTATATTTTATTTTAAGTCGGACAGAATAACGTATTTACTCGTAAATTTATTTTGGAAGTTGACAATTTTGAAAAATACCTGCACATAATTTCACTATTAAAACCCTGAGTAACTTTATCGATTTCTATACGATAAAAGTCGATCAACAAAATAAATGAGAAAAATGTATCTTTAATCTAAGGTGTTAAAGTCTATCGATACCGTTTTTTTAAAGCCTAAACAGTTGTTCCAAAAAATTAATTTCCCTCTGAATATTTTATTACCATAACATTTAATTTTTTTCCACATATTCGGAAGGAAATACGGCAACTAGTTTCAAGTGAATTTTTTTTTTTTATTTAATCCAGGTTCTTGTCGAATCTAAATTATAACAAAGAAATAAATGAAGCATTTCAATATATTGTTCGTTTAAAATTTGGAAAAAAATCTCTAGCGTGTTAAAAATGTGAAAACTTTAAATATACTAGTATTTGCTAATTAGAAATTTTTTTCAAATACCATAGAACCCCACTCCCACTCTTATGAAATAAGCTGAAAGCTTTAATATTTCGCAGTTCTAAGAAAAAACTCTTTTCGATTTTTACCTGCAATAGCTTAAGCTGTAATTTACAAACCATGTTCTTCTTTACGTAAAAATTCATAAATTTCTTCTTTAATCATCCACTCGAAATTCACGAACCTTAATAAATTTAAAAGACTGGTTGTTTAATTTCATTTCAAAGTAACCAGTTTAAATGCTATCAACGACTACCTAGCTGACTCTAATTACCATTGTATTACGTGAATATAAAATCATTTGAAAAGTACTGCACTTGTACCGAACTTCCACCATTTGCGTAGCCGCAGCGCAGTGAAGCGTGCCTTTTGCGAACCGTAGCGTACCAAAAAAAGCGTAGCCACCGTACCACCGTACCGTAGCGTACTATTAGCGAACCGTACCTTACCGAAGGCGAACCTTTAGCGTAGCGAACCCCCCGTACCGTACCCACCGTACTCACGGTACAAAAAAAAAATAATTTTAATAATAAAATCTCTTTTTTTTTATTATGCTAATAGAATCAAAATCTTTGGAAAAAATTAATTTTTCCAAAGATTTAAGATTCTTCATCATTTGTGTTAGTTTCACTTGAGTTTTTTTAGTAAGACTTCTTCCGATTCTCCTTCGTCGGCTCAAACAAGTTGATTCAAATTTTTTCAACGTCTCAGCGTCATCTGCAAATCTTTCTGTCGGTACGGTGGGTACGGTGAGTGCGTTGAGTACGGTACGGTAAGTACGCTACGGCAAGGGTACGGTTCGGTGCGCTATAGGTACGCTACGGTACGGTGAGGGTACGGTGGTACGGTAGGTACGGTCGGTACGGTAGGTACGGTCGGTACGGTTTGCAAAGGCTACGGTACGGTACGCTACGGCTACGGTTCGCTCCGCAAAAGGTGGAAGTTAATATGAAGGTAATATAGATGAGTGATTTTCCTTGTAATATTACAGTTTTTGGTGGCCTTTGGAACACTGAAAAACTCTAAGAGTTAAAAATGTGGAAAGGACTGGATAAAATAAGGCTGATGAAAGTCTTTTTTCTCAGAGTAATACCGTAATCTCGCGACCACTACTCTAAGAGCTAAGTCTAAATTTTAATTTTCTTTAGAGTAAAAGCGGATATTTCGCTAGAATAAATGGCAACTTTGTTCTTTACTCTAAGTATAAAGACAGGATCTTACCATTATTCTAGAATAAAAAAAAAAAATTATAACATGGTTTCGATGGGATTAAAGCCCTATAGAGCAAACCCAAATTTAGACTTAGCTCTTAGAGTAGTGGTCGCGAGATTACGGTATTGATTTCTATGTAATTATGTATTCTAAAAAGCATGTCAAGAATTTAGTTCGTAGGAGTCGTTTTTACAGAAAATTTAGCTAAATATTAAATTTTTCTATGAAAAGGATAAATATTAGATTTTTCTTTGTTACCATTACATATTTATTAAGTTTATACCATTAAATTATTTAATTTAAAATTCGTAATTCGAAAATAATAATTTTTTTTGTAAACTTTAGAAGCCATAAAAATTATTTTCGAAAATTTCGATTTTATACATTTAAAACAAACATGTTTTAAAATTAATAAATGATCTGACAGAAGCTCAGTCAGTTGCTATGTAAAAATTATTTCGATTTTAAATTTAATAAAAGATTAAAAAATAAAAAAGATAAAAAATTATTATTTGAAAATAAGATTAAGTCTCTGGCTAAATCAAAGTAAGATGGATCAAAAAATTACTTAAACCCCGATTTATTGATAATATTCAGGCTATTTTATTTTTTAAGGGTCCATCTTTTCAATCTCTTAATTAAATGGCAAACAATTACCAAGTTTACCGTATTTCCATGCTTATAAGCGATCAAAAGTTGCACCTCCTAGGGGTAAAATCATGCCAAAGCGAAACTAAACATTTATTTAATTAGACATTTATTTATTTTTTCTAACAAAAAGTTGTTAAAAGAAGTTTTTAATAAGAAGGAACTAATTTTAGACCGACAATTGGCGTTGGTTTCCCGAATCATTTGCGGAAAGTTTTTTTTGACGGCGTAAAGCAATTACGGTAAAATATTTTTTTTGTTTTTAATTTAGCAAATGAAATGTTTTGTGGCAGAGGAAAATATAGGACAAACTAAAATTTATTAAACAAAATAAACAAGTTTAAGCTAACCAAGAAGATGAAACTAAAACTATACCACTAAATTTTTCATGAAAATGTAATTTGATAGCACGAATTATTTTTTTTTATAATCGAAAAACATGTGTTTTTCTGACAATTTGATCAGTATTAATTTCTTCGAGAACTAAATTTTTTCTGGTTTATTACATGCAGAACGAAGTAAGAAGTAACACGTCCCATGTTGTTTATTTGATCTTTTAATGACTTATTTTCTTACAATGACCGAATTGAGATTACGTTATAGTTTATTTTTATTTTTAAATTAAAGAAGGTTTAGATAAGGAATACCGTTTTTAAAATATATATTGATGTAGTTTCTTTCATTATATGTAAATGGAGAATCTTTTTTTCTTGTATAATTTCAAAAAGGACAGTCCAAGTATTTAAAAGCAATATACAGTTTAAAAAAGTATTTTACCGAAGAACGCAAGAAAACTTAAAATACCATACAGAATTGCCACGTTAAATTTTACTAAAAGTTTATATTAAAGCACTTCTACCAAACTTACCATATATAGTCAACTTATACTTATATCACTTCATACTTTTGTCGCTATTTAATTTAAATCACCGGCGTTGTAAACATCAAACGGTACTTATTTCATTAAAAAAATTCTAGTCATATCCCCTGAAAGTTACATCACTGCCAATTTTAATGATTCTCGTATAGAATTACCATAGAAAACATATATAATTATTTATGTAAACGATTTTTTCAATTTTCCGAAAAAGTGCCTAAATTATCTTTGAAAAAACTCCGAAAACCGAATTTCAGATATAATATATGCTATAACAAATAATATATGTTTTCTATGGTAATTCTATACGAGAATCACGAATTTTGGATCAGAAAATGCATTTTCCTTGATCTTTAAGGTTTTTGATTTTTAGGCAGTTTGTTCCTGGGACTTTCCGCGGACCAGATCCCAAAAAACTAAAAAAATTGACATTTTTTTGTTATTTTATTAAAAAAAAAGAATTTAAAAAATTTTTTTTTCTATTAGAATCTGTATGATAAACCATATAATTGTGTATATTTTACATTGATACAAGCGATTAACTAAAGACAACTCACTCAAGAGTGGCTAAATTTAAGCACACCTGGGTAAAAATTGAAATTTTTGATCCCCCCCTAAGATTTTGAGAACTTGGGGTTTTCGTATATGGGGAACACGGATATGTGGTCAGATTCTGTAAATTTAGATAGCGTGGAAGTTTTGCATTGGGCGAACCTTAAGATTAACTATTAAATTTTAAACTTTTTACTTAGATTACGAATCAGAGGTCAAAAGTTTAAAAATCGTAATAACTCATGCAATTTTATTAATTTTTTGGGACAAAAAATTAAAACTGTAGAATTACTAAATTAGCGGGAAAAATTACTAACAAAGTGGTAATTTTTATTAAATTAGCGGAACCAAAAACATTATTTCCATAATATAACTAACCTTGAATCAGACTGAAAGATGCCAATTTTTTACATGTTTTACTCTTTTGTCCAATTTAAAAAGAATCACAACGAATTAAGAATCTTAAAATCGTATTTATTATTGTAAGCTTTTTCAGATTAGGCATTATTTAGACTTTTGAATAGTCTTAATTTTTTCATTATTCACCAATTCGTTTCTAAGGAAGAGCTTTTATTCGGCAAACACCGAAACGGGGTTCTTAGTGAAATAGCATAATCCCAAAATTTATTTAATACAAATCAAAAAAATTTTCTGTTTTCAATTTTTTTTCAATGAAAAATTCAGTTTTTATCGTTTTTACAAAAACACAAAATAAAAAATTAAAAAGGTATTTTCCGTTTTTTTTTTGGAACGTACGTATAAAACTCAGCATTTTGTTAAAAAATGTTTTATTATTAGCTTGTTGGAGCAGAAGTGTGTGAGAACTGTTAGAAGATTCTTTAATATTCGCTACTTAAATCTGTCTATCTTTGATTTATTTCATGAATTTATGAAAATAAATCCTAAGGAGGTTGTGGTGCTACTGGACGTGGTGTGCTGCATGTAGCGGATGCTTTTTTTCAGAAATTAATCCTTGCTCTAAAAATCTTGCAACTTGGTGTTACAAAAAACAGTGTTTTACTTAATACTCTTCTTTTATTTTCGTTACTAGTAGCATGTTATCTTCTTTTTTTCTCTCTATTGTAATTGAATCAAGAAGTCAACTTTTATACCTGATTTTCATATTATTATTTCTTAATAAAATTTGAATAATTATAAAAGAAATATAAAACAGTGTAAAGATTTCTAAATTAAATGTTAATAAATTTGATTTTTGATTTATTGATCTAAAACAACTAAAATGAAAAAAAAGTCTTTTTTTTTTAATTAACGTTAGATATTCTATAAAAGAGTTAAAATCCTTACTTTTATTACAGAATGCACTCAAGTCAACAAAATTAGTTTTTACAGTCTACTCGCTTTAATCCGTAACATTCGGGACCG
Source organism: Brachionus rubens (assembly GCA_022207745.1). Lineage (NCBI taxonomy): Eukaryota > Metazoa > Rotifera > Eurotatoria > Ploima > Brachionidae > Brachionus > Brachionus rubens. The sequence continues at coordinate 356,766 of JAJVHD010000009.1, read as the reverse complement.
GGAAAACCCCAATACGGATAAAATTTAAAGCGGAAAAGGAAAATTTTTAGAAGCTTTACGATTTAAAGAAATTTTACATCTGTCATCTATCATTTTACACCATCTAAAAGCCTGGTCATTCAGAAGTTCCAAAACTGAACGTTAACGTTCAGCCGAATACATCCGAACATACAAAAGCTTTCGGATCCTTTCGGGACCTTTCATTAGCCTTCGGACCCTTTCGAAAAAATTCAAAATCTCTTAAATGATTGTAAAAAAAAAATTTTTGTGGTTAAAAAAAAATAAATAAATTATAAAGCGATTTGAAAAATCTCGATAAAATGAGCTTTAAAAATCGTAAGTTTGCCGCCAAAAAGCAAAAGCGACTCTTTAAATCAAAAGCTTCTGAGAGAATAATCAAGAGATACATTCAGGCATTAGGATGGAAGTATCAAAGGACAATTTTTTGCCAAGCTGTTTCTCCTAAGAATAGAATAGAACGCATAATTTATTGTTTTTTTTTTGAACCTTTTTCAATGAAAATTTCAATGATGTGGTTTTTATTGATCAAACAACTCTAGAAGTAAGATTTTACAATCGGCAGAGATGGCTTAGAAACTCAGAAGAGGAACCTTCAAGGGGCCGTATTGGAGATTATAAACACAATCAGAAGATCCATGTTTTAGCTGGAATTTCTAGAAGAGGAGCTACTCGTCCAGCTTTATTTACAGGCAAACTTAACAGTGTTTCGTTTCAAAGATTTTTTAGTGAATACATTCACCCATTTATAGACGAAAATTATCCTTTGTCACATCGTCTTATTAATTTTTTCATTTTTAACCAAAAAAAATATTTTTTCCAATCATTTAAAAGTGTCCGAATTTTTTTCGAAAGGGTCACAAAGCTTATGAAAGGTTCCGAACGCTTTTGAACGTTCAGATGTATTCGGCTGAACGAAAGTTCAAGAACGTTCAGTTTTGGAACTTCTGAATGACCAGGCTTGTATAAGTTTAATTGCTAAAAATTATAAAATTTCATTCATAAGCAACTAAACAAAGATATTGATCTTGCTAACTTCAAAGTGCAAACATTATAAAAATTAAAGGATTTGGTCATCACAATGGAAAATAAAATTTTTTAGTCTTTTTCTTTGTTCTTTTAGTCGTTATCCAAAAAATTACGGATTAAGGACTGACTTTACCATGCACGTATATTAATAGAGATCTTTTTTTCTGTTCCGAATAGAATAATAATCCGAACTGAATTATGGATTAAGACGATAAAATTTGCATTGGAAGTATTGAAGAGGGGGTAGGGACCGGGGGAAAAATGTACGAATCCCGAATTTTACGGATAAAAAGCGTTCCGAATAAAAGCGAGTCGGCTGTATTTAAAAATCATAAAAACCTGAATTCAAGAAAACGTTTCATCATCAAAATGTTATAATGATTGATTCAGCTCTACTTATTTTTTAAAGGTTATAACTTTTTCCCTACTTTAAGAAGTGCACAAGTTTAGTCATAGAGAAACTAAATTTTTGTTTAAAAATTTATCTTTTTTTGTTTAGTTTGTTTGCTAGGTTTATGATTTAAACCCTTTTTTAAACTCAAAGATATGCATTAGGTATACGAATACGAAAAAATAGTAATTTCTTTTTGTGTTCATCTTCGCAATAGTAACTGTATACACGAATGTAAATGATTTTTTTTTAATTCAAAAAGGTGCTTTTTTTTTATAGATTTTTTTATTTCGTTTTTTTTTGTTTCATAAAAGGACACAAATGTTTTCTGTTTGACTTGTATTTTCAGTTCATTATTATAAAGAGTAAAAAATAAAAATCAATTATAAATTTTCGCTTCTAGTAACAACTACATAGGAATTCATAATAAATCCAAAATTATGTTTCTCTTTCAAAAATAGTTAAATTTAAAAATAATAAAAAAAAATTCTGTTCTTTTTTTTTTCTTTTTCGTTGCAAAAATGAACAAATAAAATTAAACGAAAAAAAAAAATGAGAGTTGTTTTAAAAAATTTAATGATTTTTTTTTTACGTTTAATAATTAACTTTGGTGTTGTGTTAAAACATTTTAAGAACATTAGTTGAATTAAATTCACATTTTTTTTTTGATAGTTTTCAATTCGTTTTAAAATTACATAATTTCTGATCACTAAATCTATAGATTTTTGTTGTTTTTTTTTTGTTGTTATTAAAAAAAAACTTTTTATTTGAAAGAAATAAAAAAAAAATGATCAAAATTTATTCAAATGAAAAAAAGTAAACGAAAATTCGACAAACAAAGAAATCACCGGAAGAAAAAAAAAATAGTAGTAAAGACCAAATATGAAAAAAATGCTTAATTCCATTTATTGTCTCATAAATAAGCACAAGTTCTATTTGTTTTTGATACTTGTACATTTCATACGTTTAAACGAATGCACGGGTATTGGATGCAAAAATTTAGTCGATCGTTCAGTACGGCAGCAAACGTTTTGCTTAAAAAAATGTTATCCAACTAATTCGACTCTAAATTCAAGTTTAATAAGAAGCTCGTCTTTGGATGGCTTTGACACTTTTTGTAAATCGCCTAAAATGTCACAAGCAGTCTATCAACACTCTCAATACTATTTTAGTTCTAAGCCTTTAGTATATTCCAATAATTCGGAATTTAAAATTCATGTTTTTGTTTTTGATTTTCATTTAGTAAGTGGTGATGTGTTTATCGATTTTAGTCAATTGGATTTCAAATTTTTGAAAAATAATGCAAAAAAAACACGATTCGAAACTAGTTTAGTCCTTAATTTAGTAACTCGTCAATTTATGACTTTTCGTATTTTTAATTTACCGAACTCGAAATCCGAGTATTTAACTGATATTAAAATTTTACTAAATGGAGAGTCAAGTTTAGATTTAATAGAAAAAAGAGGTGATCTCAAAATTCAAGTTTATCATTCACCATCATATGATCATTCTTTAGATCGCTTGGAATGGATCGAGTATTTGAACAAAATATTTTACAGTGATCAAAACGGGTATGTCGAATACTTATCAGCACTTTGTCATGTGTCACATATACGACTCAATTTGAACAAAATGATTGTCAACATGCAGGCAAACAAAGATTATGATGATTACCTAGAGCCATTGGAATCAATGCCTGATTATGCAGATGAATTCGAATCAAAACCAATAGCCAATTATTTTCTTGGTGAAAAATGCGATTTTAAAACGAATAGAAACAAGTTTAATTACAAAGATCAAATAAAACAAGAAAAGTTATTTTTAGAACGAACACAACCTTATTTTTTTTTCGATATCGAACAAAATGCCAACGAATTTGATAACTATTTGAGGATTTATATTAAAGAGTGTAATATAGCTAAAGATTATAATTTGATATTTTATGTAAATAATCACAATAGTCAATCGAATTTTAAAAAGCTTATTATAGACGAACAAATTTGCCATCTACATATCTATGTAAGTAAATGTTGTTTTTTTTTCTTTAAATGACAAATCTTGACATTTTCAATATGACAAAATTCTTTGAAATGTTCTAATGGTTGTATAAAGATTTTAAGGAATGACAGTCAACCAATTTTGACGTAATGTTGTTTTATTTGTGATGTATTCTCTCGGCTCTTGATCTAAAAAAAAAGTTTTAAATTTAAAATGTCTTAAACAATTTTCGTTTTGAACGTTAAATATTTTTTGGCATTTACCTTTTTTTTTGTTTTTTTTTGGTAAATGTGGATTGACAGAGAAACACAAAAGGGTATGATTGTTTCATCCAGAAATTATTTTACCTTAAAATATTTTAATTTTTGAAACAAATCAAATTCATATTCATTCATGCATCATATTTAATTTTCTTTGTGAATAATTGTTCTTCAGTTGTGACGTAGTGTTCAAGTGTTTAATCTGGAAGAATCCTTTTATGATTTATTTATCATTTTAAGCTAAGGCTTCGGTGTTTTACTCGATTTTACATCTATGGCATTTGAAAGCCTTGCTAGTTTCTTTGATTCTTTGAAACAAATTTGACCCTCGCGGGATTCGAACTGACACTTTCGTAGCCTAACACTTTAAGCATTGATCTACCTACCGTCCCCATCAAAAATATCGCCCGCACTACAGAAACAGTCAGAAAAATTCTTGCAATGGAGGAGATCGAACCCTTGACCCTCTGTTTTCAAGACTAGCTCGCAAACCACTTGGCTTTTCGGGCTAAAAATTTTCACCGAATTCGTGTTCGAAAATCCGGCCTCGAAAATGCTAGAGTTAATATTGTCAGCCTACCGCTGTTCAATCCTTTTTTGGTTGGCTTCTAACCTGGTGTCTTTACCGATATATCACGGTAAGTTAATTTGAAAGCACAATATTTGAAAAACATATAAAATCAGACAAAAAACTCAAATAGGAAACATAAAAAAGTTTCTTTACTCCTACATAACGATATCGAAAGTCGAGAGACGGTCCCTTGTTTAAAATTTTCAAGTTAAATTTTTTGTGCTCTTTATTGCAGACCTGATAGCTAAGCTCTTGGACATTCAGTTTTACCGGAAGGTTCAAAGCAAAAACATAAAATCCAAAAAATAATGACAGAGAACCACTTTTCCTCCTAACCCAAGGTCTTTCAGCTTCAGAACACACATCTTTTGATTCAACTTTTTATGCTTTTCTTTGCCATTACTAAAGACCGATCTTTAGGAAAAATTTTAAATTCTTGCTATAAGAGTCTTTTGACTGAACAGAAGATCCTAGAGCTTAGATACCAGGCCTTCAAGAAAGGAATCCGGTATCTTTAAGCTGTACGTTTAATCTATTATTCTTTCACAGTAAATTCATCAAGATTTAACTCGATTTATGGACAACTATTTCTATTACAGTTGTCGTCATTCACATGTTCCTCTTGTGAAATTTCATGAACTAAAAATTTCGCTACCATTATTTTATGGGTATCAAATGAAAGCTAAAAAGATTAAAACTAGCTTTCATTTGATACCCATAAAATAATGGTAGTGAAATTATTAGTTCATTAAAGTTCACAAGAGGAACATGTGAATAATCACAACAGTATCATATTCTGATATTTTTAGCATGATAAGCCATACATCCATCAGAATAAGATTATTTTTCTTGAAAAACTTTGCTTAAAATTTCACACTGAGCTCCAATAGAGTGTAAAAAGTAAGACAGGAAATCATTAAAAAGCAATCTTAAATTGTTTAAAGGTGACTAATTCTTTTTTTTTAAGTCGAATGTCGACGTTTATGATTTACTCGATGTAAAATTGAATATTACAAAATTTAACGATAAACCAGAAGACGATAATATTGATAACGAATCAGAAAGTGAATTTATCAAAAAAAAGAGATCAAGTATAAAAGAAGAAAATTTACGAGATTTTCGAGAAGACATTATACGAAATAAACTTGGAAAAAAAAGTTTAGAATCGTTTGGTTATTTGAAAATAATTTCGAATGCAAACGAAATTGAATTAAGATTTCCATCGGAAAATTCAAAAAACGAAATTGCAGCAAACAGTTTTTATAATAAAATAAATTATCAAATATTTACGGACAAACAAGAGCTTAATTTTAAAAATTTAAACTTTTACAAAGACATATCAAAAAATTACTCGATTAAATTTGTAATCGCCGAAAAAGATGTCATAGATTATTTTAATCAAAAACATTTAAGTTTAACAACTTATTTGAAAAGAGAAAACAACGAAAACTATGAACATGAGTTAATCAAATCCTCTACGGAAATAACCGATAAATCAAATGAAAACGATTACAAATATTTTATAGTTAGTAGTAAAAAATGTCGCGTAACTGTTTTGGATACACAATCGTTTCCAAGTGATAATTTTTTGTTATTGTTTAATTCAAATCTTTATGAAAGAAGTTCTTCAAACGAATCAGCGTGTTTCTATTTTGAAAAATCGACAAATTTGTTTCATATGACGGTGAGTTAATTTTATCAATTTATGAATACTAAGAAAATTCACCTGTCTTGAGTCTCTTCATTTTAGAATTCGCAATTCCATTTTGCGAACTAAGTTATTTAATACTCAGCAAAGTTTATATTCTTAATGAATATTTATCGGTGAAAGGTGTTTACACCAAAGCTGCGTTTTTCTTCCAGTGGTCATTTGCATCCGATCAAGGAAGAAGTGTCAAAGTTTTATTATTACAGTTACAGATCTTTACAGATCCAATTTATAAACTGTGATCAGGAAGTAAAATAAACGGGTTTTGACTATTTAACAAATCAAAAATTTTAAATTCTTATAAAATCATCAAACCCTAAATAAAATGAATTATGTTTTATTGTGAAGGTTATGTTTTTGTAACATGGCATGATCTCATATGTGATTTGATCCCGATCTTTGTTTCAAAATGTTTTCCAAAACAGGTGCACTCTGTTTTAGGTTTATTCGACGTTTTCAGAAATTTTGTATGTGCGAAAGTTTCTTTGTTTTTGCAAAATAAAATAAATTCTTCTTGCTTTGGTCATCTCTTAAGATTCGGATACTTTTTTGAACAATACTTTGTTTGTAGTGTTCAAAAAGTCCGGTTTTGTTTTGAAGCAAAAATCAGAGTTGGATCTGTCGGTGTTTCGAAATTATATGGGCACTACGTTACTCATTGTTCGATTCGTTCTACAGCACCAACTAAATTTCTTCGTTTTTATTGATACCAACGATTCTCAGTGTTCGTTTCTGGCGAACGCCGATTTTTGTTTTGATTTTAGAGAGCACCGGGGTGTTTTAATCAAGATAGGTAACGACTGGGCCTTTTTAAACAATAACCAAAATTTCTTAAGGATATCATCAGCGTATTTTTCAATATCGGTCTCTTTCGGAAGGTATTCGTTAATATCTCAGATAAACAAAATGAAAAGATTCGGTCGGAGGACACTCCTTTGGATAACCCCCGCTTCAACTTGTTTCCATTCTGTTTCAGTTCCATACAAGCAGACTCGTTGTTTCCTGTTAATAAGATTTGAAGTTATCCATGATACACTCTATTCATGTAGTAACTTTCGTAATTTAGTCTACAAGGTCAAATAGTTTTGCAAAATCGAAGAGAAAATAGATAGAAAAGATTTCTTTTGATCAATAGCCATACTCCAGTCGTCGATTAATCTTATAATGGCATCCATTGTTGATTTTCTTGGTAGAAATCCATGTTGTTTATTCGTTTTCCAGAAGTGTTTAGTTTTTTCGAGAATAAACGAACAGAGTATTCTTTGAAAAAAAAGGGAAAAAATTTCTAAAAAATGCTAAAAGTTCTTGCTGCTTGTGGTTAAAAAAAAATTTGTTCCTTACGTCAATAGTATTTTTAAAAATAATTTCGAGACTTTCTTTAAAAGATATTCCATAAATTTTTAAAACAAAATTATCAAAAATTAATTATTATTCAAAAAAAGTTTGGATTTAGTTTTAACTACGATACATTCATCAATTCAAATTATTTCACAATGAAACATCAACTTTACGAAAAAGACAATTCACAAAGTTCTTCTACAACCAAAGTAGTTTTTTTTTATGAACATAAATTTTTTTGTCTATTAATATTTTTTTGTTAATAGAATCATCAGAAAGAGAATGATTATTACAATAACATATTATTAAGCACCATAGAATCGAGTTATAAAGTGAAAACAAAGACCAAAATAATAAGCTCAAAAGTTCGTAAAGCCAAAAAAGATTCATCGTCAAACTTTTACAATTACGATGTAGAAACATCGATTAAATTTAAAAGTCTTGATTACACAATATCATGGTCAGTTGATACTTGTTGGTACTCTGATACTTTATGCTTTAATCAAATTGAACCATCGTTTTTTCTCGACTATAATGATTACAATGATGAAGATTTTTATGAGGGTGATATAAATGGTGATAAACGAACCCACGATCTTTACGATTTTGATTATGGTCAAAATGTTAGGCCAAGAAAAAAACGAGCTTATGACTACGAAATTAAATCAAAACGAAATCAAATTCGAAATGTTAACTACACTATTTATTCGACTAAGACTAGAATCAACATAAATCAGACAAATGATTTTTACGAACATGAAATTAATCTTAAAATGAAACTCTACGAGGTTCATAACTTTGATTCAAGTTACAAAGTCATTTCTTGTAATTTAAAGCCATACGCAAGTTGTAATGGTTCATCAACTGAGCTTTTTAACAAAAATCTTTTAAAAAAGAGACACAAAAGAGAGCTCTTTGAACTTCAGCCAGTAATTTTTTTTTTTATTAAAATCAAATGGATTATAGCATTGATTGACTTGTTTTCTTTAAGCTCAAGTGTCAACCGAATTCAAAAATATTGAAATTTTTTGAAAAAAATGATTTAGATCGTAAAATCAAAACAGTTCTATTGACAAGATTTGATTCAAAAAGAACGAATCGTCTACTAGATCAGTTAGAATTTGACTCGACTAATGATAATTTAGATAAGACTCCAATTTGTCCTTTGTTCGAAAGAAATAATTCAAACAAATCAAATTTTCAAATGAAAACATCTCATAATCTTAGATCAACAACAATAACTTCGATTGGCAAAGGATCAACAAGTTTTACCGAAATAATACTTCAATTGTTCAATAGATATAAGTTAACAATTATTTTAGTGATAATATGCTTTATTTTTAGTATTTTTTGTGGTTTTATGGTTAAATTAGTTTTTAGAAAATCAAAAGGTAAATTTTTAATTTTTTTAGTTCCCCCTGTTGACTGCTTAAAATTGACCACACAAAATTACACACAGCATTCTTTAACTTGGATTGACAAAATTAATTTTATTTAAACAAATTTAAGATCCGTTTTATTAAAATTTCGAATGACTCTTTAAAGGAATCGGATACAAAACCGTATGTTTAGTATTAGATAATTTTTTCTATACATCGAAAAATAAGAATAATCCAGGATCAAGAAATGATGATGGGCGTATTTAAGGGGAATTAAAATTATGGCTAAATATTTTGAAGACCTCATAAAATATGACGTCATCCTGATTACGGTAAAGCTTATTTTGTTATAGGTGTCCCAATTTGAAGTCGGATCGGTGATTGAGTTGAAAGTTAGAGATCACTCGATTTGAAAAATTTTCATAACTTGATTGTTTGAACGACGTAAATTTTAGGATGTTCTAACCAACAGTAATTTATATTTTCAACAAAAATTTTATCTACTTTGAGAAGTAGCGAACTTTCATGAACGTTCATGAACATTTTTTTAGTTTTTCAAATCCAGTCACTGGAATGTTCCGAAGATAACTTTTTTCTGCTAAGGTTATGATCAGTTGTTTTTTTAAAAAGAAATAAATCTTAAAATTTTTAAATTTAAGATTCACGCTATGTTTAACTTCAACGTAAAACTGAACATATCTGCATGTAAAGATGGAGTCGGGAGTAAATTTGGAGTTACGCTCTACTAAAGACTGTGCTTAAATCTCTTTTTTGGCAGATGAGAAATAGAGCAATTTTTTAGAACATTTTCTTGAACGTTTATTTTTAATTTTATGTTGTATGATAGGTCTCTTAAATTGGGACCCTTCTAAGAAAACATTCGGATTTTTTTCTTTTCAAAAAATTTCGGGATTGATTTTCCTTTATGAGAAAACCTGCCTATATGTTCAGTTTTTGTAAATACTGATACCGTGAACTCGAGTTTTATACTGCGGGGTTAAAAACGAAAATTAGGTTTTACACAATTTTTTTCAACCATTGACTCGATTTGAAAAACTAAAAAAATGTTCATGAACGTTTATGTAAGTTTATGAAAGTTCATGAAAAATCGTGAAAGGCATGAACGTTCAGAAATGGACATTCTGAAAGACCAGTATTGTAATAAAACTAAAAAACAGTCATATTCAATACCATGAGCATCCTAATTCGTATTAAAATGTTTTTAAATTTCATTTGCAACCATCGTAGAACTCGTATTTTAATTTTTTTGAATTTTTTTAAAAATGTTTAAAAAATTCTCAATATGTTGTGGACTTAATGCATCATTAATTCCGAAATTTCGACTCTAAGTGCCACGATAACTCAAAAGAGTTTATCATCAAATGCTGGCATTGTGAATTTTGTTACAAAAAAAATAATTAAAATGTAATTTTTGACTAAATATTACCTGTGTTTTCTAATTTATTACTTAACTGTTCTAAAATATATCATAAATTATTAATTGAAGTCCAAATTTATTAGTTTATTGCTACAAAATTTATTTCAAAGTAATAATATCCTAATTGTTTAAATTTATGTCCTTTATTTTTAGTCATTTGCTTCAAAAATAAACAAAAATTTACAGAATTTTAACATCAAATTTTAACAAATATACAAAAATTTACTGTTTCTCTAAAGCTTTTTTTGCCTTAGCTACCTTACCAGCTTTTTTTTTCGGCTCTATCGCTACCATTATGTACCGATTAGGGATCGTAAGACAATTTTGATTAACCGCCAATGCTATAATATGATAACAGTGGTAGTTTTTTAAATAAAACCAGCAGCTACATTTGCTTGTAGCCCAATTTTGCTGAACAAAGTCGATTATATTAAGTTTATCACTAAATTCGAATAGCTTATCAAAATCCAAATTCTTAATTTTACGATAGTTCTTTAGAATGAAATCGCTATTGATTAATTGCTGATTTTCTTTGAAGGTCATAATAAACAAACTCGAATTCTTGCCAAACTTTTTGATTATTGAATCAGTTGAATTCAAATAGTCATACGCCATTGTCCATGTTTGTGCAGTTACCTTGTAGGATGTAGAAAACTTTTTCTCGACCAATGTGTCTTTCGACCAATTACGAAGCATGTCGTTAGCGTTTCTCAGATATGAATTGACTGCCAGTCGTTCTCTCAACGTATGAATAGATTTGACTTTAGCATTAATACTTTCCAAAGCATTATCAGTAGATGGAGTGTGCTCACCTTGAGTAAGTCCTTCGTACCAACCTGAATTTGTTGAGACGAACCATTCTTTCTTAAAATAACCTACAACGAATTTTTTGACTTCCTCATCACCAATATCAGTCCACTTTTTTTCAAAAAGTTCAAATCCAAGAGTAAACAACTCAGTGCAGTAAGATTTTTGTAAGATTTTTATATCTTCGTAAATTTTATTCTGATAATCTTGATTTGAAACCATAACTATGTACTTATCTATCTTCTTTACAACATGTGCCCAACACATTACACGCTTAAATTCGTTGTGATTGTCGTAATCAAAAGCCTCCATAAAGCCATTCGTAATAGAACCTGCCCCATCAGCAACTAACGTTTTTGGACGATAATCATAATCGAATAGTCGTTTAAGAATTTTTCTAACTGAAGAGAAAATAAACGAAAAATCATCACCTGTCTCACCTGTACATACACTCAATGCAAATATTATAATTTTTTTTTGATGATCAGTTGTACCTGTAAATAAGTTAATTGAATATTTTTATTGAATAATTGTTAATTTAGAATAATTGTTATCTTACCTGTAAGAAAAACGGGAAAATTATGCCATGTTAATTTGTATGTTGCGTCTGCACATATATGACCAGTTTTCGTTCGATTCGGGCTCTGTTTCGTTCGATTCTGGCTCTGTTTCGTTCGATTCTGGCTCTGTTTCGTTCGATTCTGGCTCTGTTTCGTTCGATTCTGGCTCTGTTTCGTTCGATTCGGGCTCTGTTTCGCCAAGAAGATTATTTTTGGTACAAAAATCGTTTAGTCGATCGATTAGAATAGCCTTGGTACCTTGATATGAAATTTTATATTCTTTACATTTAGCTTTGAGTTCAATTACCAAATGTGTCGAGTTAAACATTATAGACAAAAAGTGATAATATTTGACAAAAATAAATTTATTTGGTTATAAATTAATAATTCAAGATATAATATAAATATAATGAGCAAAAAAAAAAAATTTTAAGCAATGAACTAAAAACGTCAAAAAATAAATTCTTGCTTAATTAAAATAACTTTTTTTTAAGCAAGAAAATAAAAAATCTGACAATAAAAAAAATTTTATAATATACAGGTAATGAACAGCCGTAATTTTTCCCCTACTGGTGCAAAATCACTTCTGCAAATTATATCAACTGATCCAGAGGATGTATCATCAAATTACCAGCACTGTAAAATCTTTGAAATAATTCAGTAAAAGACACACAATATATGGAAATTAAATGCGCAAATACTGTAATGTTTGCAAAAGAGTGCATGCATTAGAAATCAAAATTTTAAGAATAAATGCTCCAAAAAAAGCTATTTTTAAAGCGAAGTTATATACTGTTGATTAGGTTCATGTTGAATATATGGTAATAAATTAAAAATTCTTTTATTTTGGGATGCATTAATTGTAAAAATTTTGGGTTTTAATGCATCGCGTTCCTATACAAGGCATTACGGTAATTTGCAGATTTTTTGCAGAGCTTGTAATTTGATGATACATCCTCTGTATCAGCTGATACATTTTGCAGAACCAATTTTGCATCAGTAGGGGAGAAATTAAATGTTTTTAATTTTTAAATTTGTTTTTTTTTTTGTAACAAAATTCACACGTCCTTAAACGCGGCATTTATAAATATTTTTTGAAAAATCTTTTTAAGGCTAAAATGCGTACATTTATTCCCAAAATTTCAAATTTAAATGCAGCATTACATTGCAATGCATTTCAGTAGAATGAGCTCGTTAAATCGAAAAATCAATTTAAACAAGCGCATGATTCTGATATTTTAAAAAAATGCAACTTTAATTTTCCGTAAACTGTGGCCACGAATAGTCACGAAAATTCAAATAAGGTTCTAGGAAATACAGTCGAGTCGCTTTAATCCGAACCAGGTTTATCCGAATTTTTAGGAATTTCGGTTAAAATTTGTCTCCCATTCAGGCCTCGATGCATGTAAATTAAGGCATTTAATCCGAACAATTTTATCCGAACAATTTTATCCGAACTCAATTTTTACAGTCCCAAGAAGTTCGGATTAAAGCGACTGCACTGAAGTAAATTGTTTGATATGTATCAAAAATCATACCTAATGATAATCTCATTGAAACATGTGTATCACTGGAGTGTTACTCTTCTGCTCAATAGTCGATAGATGTACCTCTTAAATTGCTTCATTATTAAATAAAAAAGTTTTAAATTTATTTTTATTTATAAAGGAACAAACACCGATTCGGAATTTGCTTCAAATTTTTTAAATTCAAATCATCTAGATAATAACTCGATTCACTACAATCAAAATGGAAACAACATAATTCGTTACAAAGAAGTGAACAACAACAACCACGAATTGATTCCATTGAACCGAAACCCAGATAATAATTATCCACAAATGCCACTTAAATTTTTAGACCAAAAAAAGCGTAAAAGTTCAAATGTAAAATTATTTCCCAACAGTCATATCACAAGTGTATAAAAAAACAACAAATAAAGCCGACTTTAAAGTAAAAAAATAAGCCAAAAATTAAAATCTTTAGTAATTCTCACAATTATTTAAGAATTAGACAGTTTTAGTAATTTTAAGCCAGCAAAATAGAATAGTCAGTAAAGAAAGGAAAATAAAAATTAAAACTAAACACTCAGGCCATAGTTTGTAAATATTTCTATTGAATTAATAATTTTTTGTTACAAAAATATGTTTCTTGAAAAGTTAACTCAAAATAAAAGGGAATGTTTAGTAAAATGCACATAAAGCTAAAAAACTAAAAAAATAATTTATGGTAAAATAATTTTTAGTAACTTATTATTCCTGTTATTTTTAGTTTAATAAAAAAAAAGAGAAGAGAATACAGTTTACTAACTGTATTCGAAAGTGTTCAAAGAGCGCTTTGAGCATGTTTAACGCTTTAATTTAAAATGTAAATACGATAGGGTTTTATATATATATATATATATAGTCGTGGTCATTCACGTGTTCCTCTTGTGAACTTTCATGAACTAATGATTTGTAAAAGCCATCATTCATTTATAAGTATCATCTGAAGGCTAAAAAGCTCTAGTTAAAGCTTGTAAAACTAGCTTTCACTTGATAACCATAAAACAATGGTAGCTTTTCGAAATCATTTGTTCATGAAAGTTCACAGGATCAACACGTGAATGATCACAACTGTTTATTTTTTTTTCACTGTTTTTAAAATTTGTTTTCAATCTGAATCTGTAAGGTAACACTTTGTTTTTGAGAACATATTTAAAAACAGGAAAGAATATGGTGACTTTTGATTTATAAAGTAAGAATTTAATTCTTTTTGTTTTCAAAAACAGTAAAAGATTTGCTAGTAGAAAAAAAAAAAACAGTAATTGAAATTCCTGATTTTTGACTAAAAATTTATTTTTTTTTAGTTTTTAAAAAAATTTAAAAATTTATAAAAAATTTATTTATTGCTGGCCTTTATTATTTTTTTTAAACATTAAATTAACTTTTTTTTGTTCGGAATATTTTTTTTTTTTAATTTTATTATTTTATTTTGATTTAAATTTTAAAGCTTTTTTTTTTGGAAACTAATAAACCGGTTTAAATTATCATGTTTTATTTTATGTTCCATTTTAAAGGTTTTCTGTGAAAAAAACATCCAAGATTTAAATAAAACCAACACTATGATGTGGAACCCATAATTCTAATTTTTTTTGCAACTTGTTGTTGCATTTTTGTGTTCTCCATCTATGAGAATCCCAAAATCCATTGCTAATTTTCATTTCATTCTGAAAAAATTTGTCTAAAAGAAAAAGCAAAATTTAAACAAAAAAAATGCTTATAAAATAGGGAAAAGAAGCAATTTTTTGATTATCAGTTACCGTTTATTATTTTTGAGACAATATTCGTGTTAGAAAATATTAAAATACCAGGTCTTGGAAATTTCGCAAAACTGATATTATATTCGTAAACAGCGTACAACCCTAGTCATTCAAAGCTTCCAAAAATGAACGTTGAGAAACGCTGAATGTTCAAAAGTCTTCAAATGTTTTCATTTTTTTTTCAAATATTTTCAAATCTGAAAAAAAATGAAAATTTTAGAAAATATTTGAAAAATTTTGAAGACTTTGAACATTCAGGTTCCCTTGAACGTTCATTTTTGGAAGCTTTGAATGACCAGGGTTGTATATGAGAACCTCGGAATCGTCCAATTTTGAAAAGTAACTGAAAAGAAGGACTTACCACCAGTGAAGGGTTAATTTAAAGTAGCCTTTAAAAGGGTTAGTTTGGGAAAATGTCTCTTTTAATGGTATTTTATTTTACTGAAGATCTTTTCCATATATCCCCTGAAAGCTAACAAAATTCTGAACATAAGGTTCCGGCAATTCAAAACTTCCACGCTATCAAAACTTTTCAATTTCGATATCAGATTCGAAATTTGCGTCCCAAAAAAACACAAAAAATGTATTTTTTACATTTTCGAAAAAACAGTCCCAAGAAGTTCGGACTAACGCGACTGCAGTGTATCTTTCCTTAATAAAAAGTCCGTTTAACCTACTAAATTTCAAGAATTTTTTCATAAATATTTAGCATCCTTAAAGTTGGAAAAATTTTTATAATTCAAACTTGTTATAGTTTTTCAACTTTGATATCATCCTTATACAAACACTTTTTAAAGTTTTTACCAAAAACTAAATTCCCTTTTTTCTTGTTTCAAATTATTTTGAAGAAAGTTAAAAAAATTAAAATTTTTTAAGAAACTTTTATAAAATTTTGGAAAATTTGTGAACATTGGTGAACGTCGGGGAACAATTTAAATGTGAACGTTAATGAACGTTCATGAAAGGAGCCTGGGAATGACCAGGACTGTAGATTCTGAAACTAGACAAAATTCTGAACATAATGTTGGAATTATTTAATTCGTTTTCGTTTTACTTTTTGGACAGTAAAGGCCGAAAAAATTCACAAAAATCAAAAATCATTTAGATGAAGGAATTTAGAATTTTTGACCAAAAATTCGTACTTTGTATGACCGGACCCAAGAACATATGCTTTTGGCTCACGTCATGTTTAAACCCTTTTGGACTGTTTTTATAAAATTTAAGCATTTTTATCGAAATATACGGATCAGAAGACTTAGAAATTGATGTATTGAAGAAGTATTGACCTGTTTAGCTTTTAGGAATTTCAGTGCAATAAGGGCAACAATTTACCAAAAAAATGAATTTATTAAATAAAGGAAACATTTCAGACTCTCAAGATATCATTAATAGGGTTTTCTGACTCGTAGAATTCGAAAAAAATTCTCAAATTTTACAGAAACTTATCACAAAACATATCATAGCATCAAAAGTATATGTACTTTAGTGCGATCGCACGATAGGTATATATAGGACACTCGCTACCAACTTGTATAGAGGAAGGGACGAGAAACATTTTAAATATAAAATTGGCTTTGTTCGACGTTTTTTTCGGGAGTTGTTACATTTTTTCTGAAAAATACATGGTTTTTTGAAAAAAAAATTAAAAGAGCTGTAGAGTCTTATGTTGCCAAGTTTTTTTGAAATATAACATAATCTTAAAGCTTAGAGAAAAAAAAAGACGTTGACTTTTTCATGAGGGGTTAGACCTCATAACCGTTAAAAATCGATGAGGGTCTGATACATATGCTCGACTTGGACTTTTATTGAAAATTTCTTTTTTTTTCGATTCTCAAAATTGGTAATTATTTTGATCCCTGACCGACTAAACTTTATGACCTGGGCCACTATAAGAAAAAGAAATTTTATTAAGATTTTATGGTACTTATCCTTGAAGAAGATCTTTTGTAAAATGCTATGAATGAATCTTAGTAGCGATGTTATTTTCAAGTTAACAATTCTCAATTTTTAAATTTTATTTATTGACTAAAACAATATCTTTAAAAACTAATTTTAATAAAATTTTTTAATAATTATTTTTTTTGCCATATTGTTATAAGACAAACAGTAAATTGAAATTTACGTTTTGTTTCTCTGATAACCATTGGTAAATTTGTTTCATGAACCAAATCAAATGTGTCACCTAAAGCTGATTTCAAACCATCTAAACCATTTACTTCCTTTCCATTTTGGTCAACATAACCGCCAATCCAATTTTCTTTTGGTGTATATTGAGTACCCCATGTAAATGGTGTCGATAAAATAACATATTTTCGAGATTTAACAAGAGTCTTAAGTCTGTTCAAAAATTTCATTGGTTCTGTTAAACGACAAATTAAATTTGACGCCAAAACAAGATCGAATTCTCCTAAATCGCCTCTCAAATTACATGCATCTCCAACTTCGAAGCTTAATTTACTCGTATCGACATCGTGATCGAGTTTACAAGATAACTTTTGATTCAAATCTCCTTCCAATGTACATTCGTATTCAATGTATTTGTCATTCATAAATTTATTACAATGGTTAATAAAGTTGGCACTGTAATCAATCCCGATAACTTGGTCAAAAAGTTTTGACAATTCAAAACATGATCGACCAACAGCGCAGCCAACGTCCAAGGCTCTTCGAGGGTGTGGCTTGAGAAAATAATAAAATTGAAAAAAAATTTTGCTTAATCACTCTTGTTTGAGTTCTTACCTGCTCAGTGAAAAATATTTCTGGACAATAGTCTCGACAAAGAAGTGCAACGTTTCTTGGAAATGAAACACAATTGTAAATATTGGCATAATCTTGTAAATCAAACAAAATAAATTCTTTAGCGTCAGCATAATTGAAAAGCATGTATTGATCCAATAGGGCTTTTTCCTCGTAAATTTTGCTTTGTTCAATTCTTCCAGATCGTTTACATTTATGTTTACACAAGAGCTTTTTTAAAAGAATGTATCCGGCAATGGACACGGCTCCACTAGTCAAACAAACCAATCCAATATTAAAACTATGATGCGGCATTTTTTCAAAATTAAAAATTACACAAATTTAAAACACGCTTTTAACAAAATATAATTTTCAAAAATAATAATACTTTGAAATGTTGATGATTTAAGATTTCATAACTCTTATGTTAATCATCTGTGAAACCTTTTAAAAAATTTTAATATAAAAATTTTCTTTATTTTCAAACTTCAAGTCACAGCAAGTTTTATCTTTTTAACTGAATCAGGAAGTTTTTTAAGCGATTGGATGGTGGAGACGTTGAATATTAGTTCTGCAATTTTGAGTTCAAGACATTTAGAGTGTCTATAACCAACAAGAATAATATTTTAATAAAATTTACATTTTCTATGCCACATTAATGTCATTAAAAATTTTTTTTTTTCAAACTAAACAAATTAAATAAGAATTATTTTAGTTGGTAAATAATTTTTTGCGGGATGAGTTCTGATCCGTTCAACATTGTCAAAGAGTAAGCAAACTTTTGGAAAATTCTCACTTTCTCAAAACAAAAAACATTTTTCAAATGGGAAAAATGTTAACTTTAACAGCTAAAGACCAAAATTAAATTTTCAGTAAATCAGTTATTTTTGGTATTACTGCACTTCTAGCGAACTTTCTCCAAGCGTACCGTATCCAAGGCGTACCCACCGTACCAACAACACAAAAGACCTGTTTATGAGTAAAAAAAAAATTCACTTCATTTTTTTAAATTGTCTTTAATTTTGAAAAGAGAAAAAAAAATCCATTCAAAAATTCTGTTTTTTATTAAAAACTCTTGGGTACGCTTTGGATACGCTTAGGCTACGTTGGTACGCTGGCTACGGATTATCGGGTACGCAAAGGGTACGGTACGGCTACGCAAATGGAGAAAGTTCGCTAGAAGTATAGTAATTCGTCAATGAAAATGTCCATTCAGACCCCCATAATCTAAAATATAACTTTTAGTATTTTGGTCTTTTGGTATTCCCGTTTGATTAAACTTATCATTATGGGTCGACATGCTAATTAAGGTTTCATTTTAATAGTCCAGTAAACAAATTTTACGAGAAAACTTAACAAGAACGTGACTAGTTCTTGAGCTTGTCTAATAAAAACTTGATAATCGGTTATCCTATTAGATCCCAAAAGCTATTATTTTTAAGATCTATGAAATTGAAAATTTAGGATCCTAAAAGATCTTAAGTCTTCAAAAAAATTGTTATAAAGATTTAACCAGAAATCTCAAGAATCTTTAGTCATCTTGGGATTAAGATCCTTTAAAGTTTTTGTTAAGATTTCTCGTAAAATTTGTTTCATGGAAGTTTTAAAGCTTTTCCAATTAATTTGTTTTAATATCATGCAAATTGAATCGTTTTTTTCTTTTAAGAGAGTTGAAAAAGACTATCAATAAAACTCAAACTTTGATAGATAATTACAATAATGTGTCAAATGACAAAGGAAGTAATGAATCATGTCAAAAGATTTTAGGGGAAATAAGAATAAATTTAAGAAGCATCAATTGGGATCTACAAGATTTGAATGAAACTATAGGTATTCATTTTTTTATTTTAAAATTTTGATTTTGAATTAACCAATGGGACTTTATGCCACATTAATGTCATTTAAAAACGTACTAACATTCTTGAAACGCAGTAAAACTTGATAATGTTCGCAAATTTTATAATTTGAGATAGGCAACTATTTAAAAATCAGGAACGCTAAAAAGTTTCTTTGGCAACTTTTCAACAATTTTTTGGAAAATTTTCATGATTCCCAAAAATGATGTATGAATTTTCGTTGAATTATAGATTAAATCATAGAGTTTGGTTTTGAAACCAATTCGATCTAAATCAAAATTTAAGAACTAAAATTGATGTTTTTTATAAATACTCGTATATCATAATAATGTGAAATAGGCGTTTTTGGCGATTTGGATAGGTTTTTTGTTTATAGGGTCATTATATGGATGAATCTTCTAAATTTTATTTTAAAAAATTGACTTTCGACCCTTAGTTTTTTAAAGATTCATGTTCCAAATTTTAAAACAATACGACTATAACGCAGAAGTTGATTCAAAATTTTTCAAGACAATGATCATGGGGTAGGAATAAAATGCAAGGCACACTCTAGTAGTCATGGAGAACTACTTTAGTATTTATTATTGATGTATTGATGTTAAATTATTGATTAATACTGTGTTTTTATTTAAATTTTTATCTTTTGCGTTAAAGAACTTTAATTAGTTTAAACTGCGGTAAAGACAAAGTCTATAACAACGCATTTAAACTTTTAGCTCTTTTAAGGCTTTGGTAGTAACTGCCAAACACTTCTTCACCAATCAAATCCTTGAAACTATTTGTCAAAGTCGCTGACACTGCATTTTTAGATAATCCATTCCAAACTGAAGTAATCCGATTGTAGGAGTATGTTCCATTTTTAATTGATCTCACGTACTAATCGTTTATTGTGCTTTCTATTTAGATTGATTGTGGTTGTTTTAGTGTAATTAATACCATTTTTCAAATTTATTTCTTAAAGATCAGTAACTATTATTGAGATCACCTCTTAGACATCAGTCTTAGAGGCTTATTAATTTGAGTTTATGAAGACATAACTTGTACGGTTTCGTCTTGATCGACTTGACTAACTTGGTTGCTCTTCATTGTATTTTCTCTAATTTTTTTATGTCGGTCTTAAAGTGTGGGCACCATGTAATTGCCGCGTATTCCAAATTAGGCCTCACTAGGGCTGTGTACAAAGGCTTTAGTGTCTGATGATCCAAATATCTAAACGAGTTTTTTATTTGATCCTGAACCTTTTTATCTGTTTCGTTAGAGAACTTCGGATGAAAAAAACACATCTTTTTTTCATCTTACGCTTTGTCTCACGCTATGCCATCGCGTCTAAAAGCATAACACCGGTCACATATTTATCCTGTTATTTTTCCAACGGAACCCGATCATAGACAATTGAATGAATTATCTCTTTCGAATTCGACCATGTCTTGTCGCAATAAAGAAAGAATTACAACAGTCTGTTCTTTTATTAGATAAGCGCTTCAAAGGCTTTAAATACTGCTTCATTTTTAAAGCAGTTAGAAAAAAAATATCACAGCGTTTTTTTCTGGAATTAATTGGAAGAACGGCCTTATTTCCGTATAAAACATACAACAGGTAAAAGTGTTTAGTTTAACTAATTAAATTTTTTATTAATTCAAGATATTGCATCAAAAAATCCTTCAAAATTCAATTTAACAAACACCGAAATTGATCAAAGACGCCAGTTTATAAATCAGACAAAAGATTTTGTAAACGTAAAACCAGTTTATTTTCTTTTAATGAATTCATGCTAAATATTTAAAAAGTATAATTCCAATTAAGAAAATAAAGCAATCGTATAATATCGATTTTGACAAGGCATCGTCAGCTAATCTATCCAATTACAAAAATTCATCTAACACTGACAAAATAAACATAAGAGTTCCAGATTTACTTTCAAATACGGACACACAACAACGAGACAATTTAACATTTAACAACGATGACGAATCAGATTATGAGCTTGATACAAGAAAGCCTTTTACAAGTGAAAAAACAGTGAGCTTTAATTTTAATAATAAAGACAATAATGGCAATAAATATGTGTCAGTACAAATGCAGCATGAAGTATGATTTTATACAGATTCAAAAATAAGCTGTAAGTTTTCTAAAAGAATTTTGTATCAAGGATATATTTAGGGAGCAAGACAAAAATCTTGAACTTATAAGCACTCGAGTGAGCAGTTTAAAGAACATAAGTCAAACCATGCAGAATGAATTGGATGATCAAGCGAATTTGTTGGACGATTTGGGCAGAGAAATGGATACAGCTGATTCAAAAATGCAGAATGTAATGAAAAAAATAACCAAAGTACTCAATCTAAGCAGTGGTATTTTAAGAATTTATTTTTCAATTTTTATAAAATTTTGGAAATTATTTTTTTTTTAATTAAGATAAACGCCAATGGACAATAATTGGATTTTTGTTGTTGGCAATTTTTATACTCATTATTTTGTTTGTTATATTACCTTAAGATTGGTTTTTAAATTCAAGTGTTTTTTATGTTGTTGAAATCTTAGACGCATTCTAGCGAAAGTTGAGTAAATAAAATAAGTTTGAGCCAATAAATTTTGATTTTTGGTTGTATTTTATCGTATTAACACAGTAAATCATGAAGATCGTAATAGTAGTAGTAGTTAGTTTAACTGCGCACAGAGTGCAGTGCTATGAGCACTTAGCCAAACAGGCTTTTGCAGTTATCATAAATCCATTCGTCCAACTTTTTTTAAAAGAATCCAAATTCTATGCTTGAACAACATTGTTTGATAGCCTATTCCAAAAATTTACGGTTCTGTTTGTAAAGAAGGTTGATTTTGCTCTACAATTCTTGTTGAGCTCTTTTGTCAATTTGTACACATTCTTCCTGTTTGAGTAATTACTGATGCTGAAATTTATATCACTTGTAAATCTAACTTGTTCATAACCAGCTATTATCTTATAAAATTGGATCAGTTCACCTCTGATTCTTCTTACTTCCAAGGCCGATAAATTCAATTTATCCAATATTTCCTCATAACTCAGATTTTTTAACGCTTTGACCAGTTTTGTAGCTCTCTCTTGCACTTTCTCAATTAAGTTAATGTCTTGTCTCAGATATGAATTTCATACACTTACTGCATAATCTAAGTGTGGTCTAACTAATAAAGATGATAAAGAAGCAAAAACGACTTACAATCTAAAAATCTGGATGATCTTTTAATCATACCTAACGGTTTGCTTTGTTTACAATATACAGTCGAACCTCTCTAATCCGGTCTTCATTAATCCGACAAATTCGATTTCCGAATAATTTTTCGATTTCCCATCTCCATATTAATACAATATAATTTTTTATCTAATCCGGCAGAACGGATAAACCGGCAAAATTTTACCTTCCCAATTTGGCCAGATTAGAGAGGTTCGACTGTAGTTAACATGATTCACCCATTTCAGATCATTTGAAAGCATGACACCCAAACCTTTCTCGCCACAGCTCGTTAACAGCGTGCACTATCATCACCGCTTAATATTACGTAATTAGCCTCCTCGATACTGTTACCATATCGTGTAACTTAGCGTTTCTTGTCGTTTAACGGAATCGTTAGACCATAATACAACCCTGTTTAAGTCGAATTGTAGCTCTTTTTGTGAAAGACAGTTTCTATGTGTTCTGAAGATCTCATTGTCATCCGCATATAATTTACAGGCATTAGTAAGTTGTCTGGGTAGGTCATTTATATATATAACAAAAAGAAGAGGCCCTAATACCGATTCTTGGGTCACACCACTTGATACTTGACTCCAAGACGAACACGAATCACCCAACACTACTCTTTTAAAACGGTTTTTTAAGAAATCTTTAATCCATTCAAGGATCCAACCTCGAATACCATATTTTTCCAGCTTATGAGGTCGCCTATAAATGCACCTCATAAATGTCATCTTGTACTCAGTGTAAAGTCTAAAATTTTCCTCATGGTTGATCCAATGAGAGGCTTGTTATTAAAATTGCTCTACCTTCGTCTACATATCTTGAGACTTAAATCCATTCTCAAACTTTTGGTGTCCTCGGTAATTTTGTTTTGTAAAGATGAATTTGACCAACAATTCGATTGAAAAATTCTCAAGGATTAGAATGCTTTATGGATCATAGTATTATCATGTTCCCTTCCGAAGGAATTCTTAAAAAACTCTTAATTTGACTCTAGCCATTTAAAAAATTTAAAAATGGCTATTTCTGTTTTTTTATTCCATAACTTTTCAAATGAAAGGAGCAAATATCACCAGAATTTATATGGTAAGAGTCAACAGTCTTGTGAACATTATATTATATTCATTTTTTTATTTTTAATATAATTAAAATATATCTCCCGAAACCCCATGGTCTAGGAAATCCCAAAAATTAAGGACTGACCGTGGTAACTAAGGACTGAGACAATTTACATTGGCTTAAAGATTAAGCCAAAAAACAAGATTTAAAATGCTGTATGATTTTTTACACTCGTGCTCTTAGTTAAGGAATCATTACGAAATTTTTTGTTCGAACTATTTGTTGTAATATTAAGTTTTCTCCTTTTAAAAATCTTAAGATCATCCTATGTGTAACTCAGAGTGCATACAGTAAATATTCGATTATACATAATAGAAAATATTTATAGGTTCTGTAAAACCAAATTTTCTAGATAATCGAATAAAGGCTATGAACACTAAATATTGTCTTAAAAAACAAAAAATGTCAATTTAAGTTACAAATAGATCGAAAAAAATGGAAATTTTGGGACAAAAAGTTAATAAGGAATAATATAACACCTAAAACTCTATGATAAGCTGACTTTCTTAAAAATTTTCGATCCTTTTTTCTGGAAACCCTAAATTTCTTGTCGAAAATTGACAAATTCTAAGATAGGAAACGTGTCATGTTCCATTTTAAAAAATTCTGGATAATCGAATTTCTAGATAAGCGAATCCTGTATAATTGAATATTTACTGTATATAGTGTATTGAAAAATTTTAAGGGTCGAAATTATTTTTGTTACGTCATTTAACGTAAATTCCTTGTTTTTTTTACGAAAAATTACGTAAATTTTAGTTAAAAAGTTTTTTATGATTCGGAAAATTTGGAAAATTACCGGATTTTACGTAGTTTTCTGTAAAATTACGTAATCTCACGTGGCAGTACTTTAGGCGATTTTGTCGGTCCTCTAAGCAAGGGTCTACTGTACTTTTTTACCTTATTTTCAAGTGAAGTAATTTCTTTATTCCGTTCCGTATTTTGGTGATATCGAATATATCTACTTGTATTGGCGATATTCACATTTACTGGTAGTGTCCGTTTGCACCATTGAGTAGCCACTTGTTGTTAGAAGTCGGTCAGACAGTTAAAACAGTAAATTCATTGAAATTTTCAAAGTGATATCTACTTTTAATTTCAGTTCATGATCTTAAAATTGTCTCGGACTAGTCACTACTCATTAAAATTATATTGATCGAGATCGATTTTGTGATAAAATAAATTCCTTAAATTAAAAGTCGATAAATTTATCAGTTAATTATTTTCTTTAAGGTTAACAACAACAAAAATTTACTTTAATTACTTTTTACTATCGATTCTTTTGATACTCTTGAACTCAATCAAGATAACGCCCCGCCAAAAAAAATAATAATTAACTACTAAAATATTCGAAACCGTAATTACCGAGGTAATATAATCACGTTTTACAAAAAAAAGTAATAAAATAAACGCCTATTATTTTTATATTACTTTATTTTAAGAGAGAAAGAGCGGTGGTTAATATCAAGAATCAATTTACAGTAGTAGTATACAGAGATCAATTGAAAATAAAAATGTCCTCATAATTTAACACAGTATGAGATAGTGTTTATATATTTTAAAATTCTTTTGATTTCTTTGTTTGTAATTAAATATCACGTTTTCTCTCTCTTTTTTTTTATTGTTTTTAGTAGGCTATTTAACTTAAAACACACGCAGGTAAACTATTTTTTTTTCATTTCTTGAATTAATGATTGACATAAATCGTACCGACAAGATCAAATTTTGTGTTTAAACAAAATGCATACACACACAAAGCAATATCCTGGCATGATAAACTTGAAAAACAAATAACCTAAAAATTACGAAAGCTAATTATTAAATAATTTAATTTAGCATGAAAAATTCTTTTTAACTTTTATAAAATCAATTAACCGTAAATATGCAAAATAGACTTGATTACACTCTTCTTCTACTTGAATTTATAATAAACTATTTGAGTTTGAAAAAGATACCGCTTGAATTTTAATTACACGCAGAGTAAGGTAAAATCGATTAGATTAGATTTAATGAAAAAAAAAGAAAAAAACTATTTCTTTCAATAATTGCACATGAATCGGAAATTAATCAAATATTGATTTTTAATAATCAACTGTTTATAAAAACCGGATTATTTTAATTTATCCATGATGATGATGGGGGTTTACACTAAAACAAATAAACCATTCGATTTTTTTTTGTAACGGATGATATTAATTTTTTAATATCCGTAGATAATTAAATAATTGCTTAAATTATCGCTATACAAAGCAAAAAATATGTGTCCTCTTTTAGACCACTTTTTTTTTTGTTTTGTTTTAACGCTTTATTAACTTTAATTGTTTCAATTTTATGTTGGTAATTACAACTCTAAAGACTTGAAAAATTACTAGCCCTGAAGGCTAAACTAGTAATTACAATAGAGCAATAAAATTCGAATTGAAAATTTATCGAGCGATCGATTAGATAATCAACAAAAAAAAACGAACTCTTCTTTATGATATAATAATGTTATGACACATGATGATTTATTGACTGTTTATAAACAAAATGTTGGTCACGCTAAGATTGTTCCGATAAAGATCGATATGGTTCAATAAAAACATAAGTGATGATCGTTAGTTAAACATACAGGTTTCTTTTAGGGCATTATTTGTTTTTAATTAAAAATAAAATAAAAATTAATTGCTCAAAAAATTCAAGCAATCTTCCATTACTTAATTAGATCTTGAAAAGAAAAAAAAACAATTTGAGTTAAACACAATTAGAAAATGGTAGTTTGTTCCTATAGTATATTTTTAAGGATGGAAATATTGGAAAAAAAGGTCTTTTTAAATTTTTTCTGGGAGTTCTTAAATTTTTACGAGTGAAATACATGATGACTATTTTTTTTAATGAAAAATAACTGAGTATACTTACGGATGGTACCCGGCAGCTATCTTAAAATTCTTCGAAATATAGCCTTAAACACGTGATACTTGCGATGGCATGGCTAAAACTTAAAGATATTAAAATAGAATTCGATAAGCCTGCTTGATGAAATTGCTTTTTGAAAATCCTCACATTTTTGTATACAAAAATCCGGGATCTGTTAAACTCACTGTATTCACGCCCAAGACCAGTCAACAATTATTGAAAAACATGCGATCGTTATTTAAACGATGGTTGAACATCTAAATGACTAAAATTTGTCCTCCAAAATTTTTGAAAGGTTATGAAAGTCGGATGGGCGTTGATGAATGTTTATGCTGATATTCGAATGTCTATTTTTGGAAAATGTGTTGTAGACTGTTCAACTCTTATTCAAAACGTGTTGGGGTTCGATTCCACGTGAACCTATATAGGAGAGAGTAAAATCATCTCTTAATATGGCATGCACGACTCGAGTCGAGCAAAAAATTGTGCAGTTTGATCTGCAGTGTGACTATGCGTTTTGAGAATAGTCACACACCTTGGATAAGTCGCTTCATTCTGTAGTTGAAGTTTCTACTTCTGACTTAGGCAAGAATAAAAAAACTTACATGTGAACGAACAAGTTAGTTAGTCAACGTGGTCAGTTAGCCAGAAAAAGACAAAAAAATGTTTAAATTTGTATTAATTTTGATTTATTAAAATTTACATTCAAAAAAAAATATCAAAAAGCAAAATTTTTTAAAAATAAAAAAAAGTTCCAGTAAAAAAAATGCAACAACTTTTTTTCTCAATAAATTATACAAATCATTTCAAAGATAAAAAATACATTAACAAAAATATTAATCTCTCTGGTTTAATAGAAAATAAACAAGGCAACAAACTTTTGAAAAAGAAAAAAAAATATGCAAATAACAAGACATTAAAAGTTAAGCAGCACGATCGATTGTGGTATAATACCATTTATTTGTAAAACAAACAAACAAAAAAAAAATACTTTTTTAAACATTAACACTTTTTAAATGAGAACTAGATGTATTTGATGTATTCAAATTTTCATTTGATAGTGAACTTGTAGACGAGGACGGAGATGGTGACGGATAGATAAAATTAGACATTTCTTTTTTATCTTTAGGTTGATGGTTAATACCATTCATAGCAGCTTGCATATTTGCGGCTGCCATTACTTGTGACAATAAAATCGGATTTAGATTATAAGCAGCAGCTGCAGCGGCGGCAGCTAGGTACGGATTATTGAATAACGAATTGTATTGTTCAGGAATTTGAGGGTTTTGTTGTGTGGCAACTGGCATCGGACTGGGAGGAATAAATGTCTTGGGTGTCGAAGGGGATATTTGAGATTTGTTTTCAGATAAAAAACTACTCGGACTTGATCTCGATTCGTTCGAATTTGGCGACGAATTCGATGTTGTTTTTTCTCTTTTTCTCCATTTAGCTCTTCGATTTTGAAACCATACTTGAACTCTAGCCTCACTCAAGTCCAAACTCATGGCCAATTCTTCACGTGTAAACACATCGGGATACTGAGTTTTTTCAAACGCACGTTCCAATTGATGTAGTTGAAATGTTGTAAAAGTTGTTCGTGATCGTCTTATTTTACGAGATGGTCGTCCATCAGCATCAGTTTCAATATCATAATCATCTTCATTCTCATCGCTATAATGTTCGTCATTTTCGGCATAATTTTTTGATGTAGACGATTCGGGTGTCAATGCTCTGTGTAGAATATGTGATGGTGAATTCGAACGAGATACGTTGGGGTCACTAGGTTTCCCCGATAATAAACTATCAATGTTAAAACACGATTTTTTGGTCACAGTTAATATTTGTTCCATTTTAGTAAGTAATTTTTCTTCTTCTTTTTTTTTCTCTAATTAAACAATTAAAAAACAAAACAATAAAAAAAATGAAATGATTTTATATTTTTTACACTAAAATATATAAAGGTAAGAAATGAGAGAGAGAGCAACAAAATTTGATTGGATTCGAGGCGGAGTTTAAAATCAATCAATCAATTTTTGTTAATTAAATTAATAGTCCATTTTTTTTTGTGTTCGAAAAAAGAAATTAATTAGAAAAAAATAAAATTTGTATGTTCAAAAATAGGAGGGAGATGGCGAATAATTAATAATTAAATCTTAATTAAACATCCAATCAAATTTTTTTATTGTTAATTTTTTCTATATTTTTTCAGGTAGTAGTCAATTATTTAATTGTTTTTTTTTTTATTTTAAAATTTTTTGTTTTGTTCACTAATTAGTTATCTCTATTGAAATTTTTTTTTTGTTATTAAATTTTTTTTTTTAGTCGAATAAAAAACAATTCACTGTCGTTTAAATAGAAACCCTTCGATAATTTTTTGTCGAAACAAAAAAAAAAATTAATTATCCTGATTTTTAGTAATTAAAAACAAATTGCTTTTAATATCCGATTTTTTTTTAATTTTAAAATTTTTTTCTAAATAAGGAAATTTGAAAAAAAAATTAAAATTTTGTATTCGAAATTTTAGTGTGTCTCGTTTTACGTCAATAAATAATTTAATTATCTCATTTTTTGTTTAGTTACCCCCCTTTAATGATTTTACTGACTCCTTGAAACAGACTCGACATTTCAAGATCCGTTTTTAGACTAAAAATATCTCTTGTTTACGTGAGGTATATTTTTGATGACATAATTTACTATTTTAATTACCCTCGTTTAGCCTTTTTTTTGTCGGCCCGGATAAAATAAACTTTATCTAATCGGATTTTCTTTACAATCAACATACACACACACTTTAAATGATCTTAAGAAATTTTCTTTGAATCCAATTGTCATACACGTACTTAAAGATTATCCTTTATAAAAGTTTGGCCTTATAATAATTAATTACATGTTATTACGTGAATAGCGATTAGGATCTATTTCAATTGCTTAACTAATTTTTTTTTATAAAAGGTCAGTCAGCATGAAATCGAGAATTTGTCATTCTTATGAAACTAATCTCAATTGATTTTGTAAGTTTCTTTGACTCTCTATTACATCAGCTTACCCCCCAACTTATTGAAAATATGATCTTTTACGAGCAGTTTTTGAAAGACATCAAAATTATGAAACCGTAAAAAGAGAACATTACGTCCTTGCGTCTAGCCTTTTGGGAACAAGTCCGTAAACATTAAATCTTAGCTGTTCTGGGAAGCAATATTTTTGACCCAAATGATATCTTATTCCCTTAAAAAATAATATTGAAGTCTAGGTAAGGAGTATTTTTTTTTACAAAAAACTCTAATGATAAGAAAATTGAATATTTTATAAAACCTTTTAAAGAAACACTTGAGATGTTTTTTTATTGGGAAGAAAACAAATATTTGTAAATATTTAACTCATTGACAAAGAAAAATTTACGTCTGACCGCTAAGGAATACCACTGTTATAAATAGTAATCTAATTTAGATCAAATGAACAAAGAAGAAAAAAAAAAGTGAAGAAATAGACAAATATAATTTGATACTCATTTGGGTGTACTTGAACATTCTTTTAAACATATATATTTACCTCAATCTAATGAAATCAATCATTCGATTGTAGGAGAATGTCTATTTATCATGACTAAAGAATGCACTTGAAATATTTAAACTAATTAGCCAACGTAAAAGAGAACTCCTCTTGAGCTGAGTTTGAAATAATTGTTTTTTTTATTTTTTAAATAAAGAATTGTTTACCAGAGATTTTTATATATACGAAATCTTAGGGAATCGATTTAAAAATTATTTATTTTTATTTGATTTTGAATGGAATCAATAAAAAAGGATGTTTCTTAAATTAAAAAAAAATTTCTTGAGTGGCTCTTAATTTCTGATTTAAATTAAACAGAGAAAAAGGAATGCTGAACTGAATTTAATTTCTCAAAATTATGTTACTTATTTGTTTATTATTTAAAAACAATAACAATTTTTTTTAGCGAAGGAAATATAAAATTTCTTTTTTATTTGTTATTATTTTAGCAAGTGTAATTCACTAATGATCGAATCAATTTTTGTTTAGGTTGTCGGGAAGTTGTGCAAAAAAAAGAGAAGAATTTATGTGTCTTCAAAATGGAACCTTGATTAATTGATTTCTTTAATCGAATGGGTAAAAAAACGGTGAAAAACATTAAAATTGGTTCTTGCAAAATATATCGCAAGGATGAAAAAATAAAATTTATTTTTTTTATGTAACAGACTGGTTTTTTAAATACGTCAAAGTGAGGGAGTAGATTAATTTTTTAATAAATAATGAAATTTTATAGTCACTTTTTTTTGTAATCCAAGATTTTAATTTCGTCTCATCTAATTTTATTAAACTGAAAATTAAATTAAAAAAAAATTGAAATTAATTAAATGACGCAATGAAGACATTTCTGGTAAATTTCTAGGAAAAAATTGTTTTTAAATTTTAAATTGAAATGAAATTTAATGTTCCATTTTATTTCTTAAATTTGGTCCTTGAGATCTTAATCAATTTTTAAATTATAACACTATGTGAGAAAGTAGATTTTGACAGCTAATTGTGCTATCAGAGCTATGATATCCATACTTGTATACCTCAAATTTACCAATAATTCTAAAACAATATTATTAAACCAATTTGACAAATAAAGAAATTTTATTTAAAAATTTTGATTATCGTTTTGTACAACTGCTGGTCTTTTTTAAAAAGAAGTAAATCAGTCGAATCAGTCGAATTTATAGTCTAATTTATTCCCTATTCAAGGTGTTTCTATAAATACAATCAAAGTTTCGTTTTGAAACTGTCTGAGAAATCTACACTACGCCTCTTTATTATAAAAAACTTTCCTTTGGCTGCCCAGTTGGTTCAATAATCAATTATCAACACCAGACTTTATACTTAAATAAAACAGTGCTCAGAACAGAACCGGAACACCTTGGAAAGTTCTAGAACGTAAAAGGAACGCAAAATTATTTTTACTAATGTTTGCAGAAAGTGATGGGCAAGAAAATTCGATTTTTAAGTCAACTCATTTTTTAATTGAGAATAATTTAATCATGTCAACTTTTCAAAAATCAACGTTCAAATCCATTCATGAACATTCATGAACGTTCGCTTTCATCTGAATTCGCCCGAACGTTAAAAAGTTTTCAAAACCTTTCATATCATAATAATTTTCGGATCCCGAAAGTCCACGAAAATTTATGAAAAGGTCCCGAACATTTTTGAAAGGTCCCGAAAAGCTATGAAAGTTTATGAAGGAATATGAAAGACTCTAAAAACCTTTGAACATTTTGAACATTCGATTTGGCTTGTAAAAAGAACTTAATTTTTGTACTTTTGAGCGTTAGATATCAAGTAATAAGATCAAGTCAGTTATCGAAAGGGATCTAGGGCGTAGTCTCAGGAAGGGATTAGGTGAGAGTCAGGTTTCGAGTAAAGAAATAAAATTTAAAAAGGACAAAAAAACCGTTTTTTTTTACCAACCAGAATAAATTTAATCTCTAAAAAGTACAAAAAGTACGGACTTTTTCATTGAAAGACTATTTATTCTTTCATTTTGAAGAATTTCTTAAAAGATTTTGGAAAGACTATAAAGTATATGTTCCATAATGCTTTCCAATCTTTAGACAAGTAACTTTTCTTTATCTATTTTTCTCAAAATTTTCATATCCTTTCATGACTTTTCATAGCTTTTTTGGACCTTTTCATAATTTTTCGGAGATTTTCATAAATTTTTGTCGACTAACGGGTTCTGAAAATTTTTTGAAAAATTTTGAAAGGCTCCTGAAAAGGTCTCAAAAATATTTGAGATACCACATATATTGTTCTACAGTCAGAAATTTAACTATATTTCTAGATTCATTTAAATTTTTTTAAAAGGATTGGGAATCGACCGAGAAAGTTCATTTATAGCTTAAAAGTTAGTTTGCTCAGTCCAAAAAATTTCATCTGATATCCAAAAAACTTCAAAACAAAGTGCTCAAACAAATCAGAATTTTTCCGTTAAAGTCCAAAATTTTAACCATCCACAAATCTCTCAACTGTAACTCAACAGAAACCAGGTCAAAAAATCTAAATTCCATTCCAAAAAAGCAAATAATCAACAACTAATCCAAGATCTCGAATCAAGCCGAATTCAAAGTCAACAAAATTTTTTAAATTGTAGATTCCCAGTCCTATTTTTTAGTGCAAAAAAAATTATTAATTTCCTTTAGTGTCGAGAGTAGTTGACAAGAGTTAGCAATTAATTTTTATTTTTAATTCAAAATTTTCAAAATCAATTTATTTGATTTTAGAAATAGGATAAAACAATCGACAAACCAACCAAAAATAAAATTAATTAGTTAGAATTAAATTATTGAAATTGATAAATATAAAGCGATTTTTTTGAAAAAAAAGAATTAATCTATAATAATTAAAGAATACACATGATTAAATCTTTTTTATTTGTTTTGTATTTTTAGTATGTTAAAAATGCTTAATAAAAAAAAATTAAAAAAAAAAAAAAACGATTATTCTAATGATAATTATTTGGGACATGTTTTGTTTTTCGGTAATTTCGAGCTCATTAAGCATTTGTAAAAAAAGAATATTTCAATTTTTAGACAAAAGCGATTAGAATCGATTTTTGATCAAAAAAAAAAACAAAAAAAAATTTAATTTTCTACAAATTAATTTTACTAATTTAATTTCTAATTGTTATTGCTTGGTAGCTTAACAAAAATTAATGTGTATTTTAATAAAAAAAAATAACAATAAACTCTCCAATATTCAACACACAAAAATCAATTCACTTGATACCATAAATAAATAATAAAATTTCAAGTGTCAGTTGTTTAAAACAAAAATTATATTTGCTCTTCGAGGAGAGAATTTATTTATTTTATAAGGTATTCTTAGATTAGAGACTGTGTAATTAAAATCTTATGTTACTAGAGTGTAGTGATTTTCAAAATAGTCTATTAATAAATAATTAACTGATTAATCTTTTTTTTTTAATAAATATGTTTAATCAAGGACTCATGAACCATTTTTTGTTTAAGAAAGAAAAGTGAATTTTTAAACAGTGGCAATTCAAGAGCAATAATCGTGGGAGAGACATAGAGATGTAAATATTTGAGACATTAAAATATCAACAACAAAAAAGAACTAAAACCAAATGAAAACATAAGAAGCATATTGTTCATGTCAAGTGGCTTTGAATTTCCATTCGAAAAATTTTAATGTTTTTTCTTCAAGCTATTTTAAACAACTTATAAACGTTTAATTATCAATTTTTAAAGAAATTTATTTTTTTTGTTTTATCGAATTTTCAATCGGATCCCTTTTTTGTTTGAAACAAAATAATTAACCACTTGAAATTAAAAATAAAATATTTTAATTTGATCGTTGAGTTTTATTTTAATTGAGATTTTGATAAAATTTCGCGACCTTTAAATGAAATAAAGCACAGCTAATTTTTCAAGAAAATTTTTGTTGAAAATTTGATGATTTATCCCTTTTATTTATAAAAATTTTGAAATTGAGCTCATTTTCAAAACATTTTAATTTTGTAATTGCTCAATATCATGATTTCAAATAAATATTGTTAACTCAAACACTTCAACTCAAACAAGTCACGAAATACTACTGCTCACCTTAACATTAACGAATATCCTTATAATGAAGGGGAAAAGATCGTTAGTAGAGTTAATGGTCACAAGTTAAATGACTTTTTAACATTTTACAACAAAAACTAGAAATAATTAAACTGCTGAATTCTATACCGAGGAATGGTAACAAAACAAATATCATTAATCACACTTATTATTAAGTCTCAATCCCACTACACACACTCCTTTAGCATATTGTTGTTAAGCTTTATAAATAATTGTTTCAATTTTAGAATTACAGTTGTGGTCATTCACGTGTTCCTCTTGTGAACTTTCATGAACTAATGATTTTGAAAATTTACCATTGATTTATGGGTATCAAATGAAAACTAGTTTTACAAGCTTTAACTAGAGCTTTTTAGCTTTCATATGATACCAATAAATCAATGGTAGCTTTTCGAAATAATTAGTTCATGAAAGTTCACAAGAGGAACAGGTGAATGACCACAACTGTATGAATTTCGATTGAAAAATTTTGAATTTCAATTTTGATGTAAGAAACTATCATTTAGTCATTGTTTAGATTTATTCTGGTGATGGCAACATCAACATTATTAATAAAATAGAACTTCTTAAAATATTCAGTAACAGTAAACACGCCATTAAATCAAGTTATTAATAAATCTTAAAAAAATTCAGGAACAGATTGCTGCAAAGTAGCGTAGTAGATTCAGTTTAGTTAAATCACATTTCGATGGAGTTGTGAAGTTTTTTTCAATTCACTCATTTCTATTCATCTGAATTTGAATAGCTATTTTCCAGATGAGATAAATTCATTCTGCAAAATGCTATAACTAAATTTGCTAAACCTTAGATACATGTCTGCAATTAAATACGTAATTGGTTTGCAGAGTTTTTACAGGCTGGTATCTAAGGTTTAGCAAATTTAGTTATAGCATTTTGCAGAATGAATATGTCTCATCTGGAAAAATAGTTATTCAAATTCAGATGAATAGAAATGAGTGAATAGAAAAAAAATTTACCCATTTCGATTAAATAACTCTTTTGCTAAGGAATAAGCGGTGTTAATCCGAACTTCTTCTAAAAATTGAGTTCGGATAAAATTGTTCGGATTAAACGCCTTAATTTACAGTCGAGTCCCTTGAATCCGAACCACGTTAATCCGAATTTTTAAGAATTTCGGTTAAATTTTTTCTCCCATTCAGGCCTCGAAGCGTATAAATTAAGGCGTTTAATCTGAACAATCTTATTCGAACTTAATTTTTACAGTCCCAAAAAGTTAGGATTAACGCGACTGCACTATACATGCATCAAGACCTGAATGAGAGACAAATTCTACCCGAAATTCTTAAAAAATCACATTAACCTGGTTCGGATTAAAGCGACTCGACTGTATTGTTACTCTACAATTCAACTAGCAAAATTTCTTAGTTTAAATAAAATATTTTAATGATATATTTGGTTAGAGTTCATTCAAAAAGATGGCAAGTCGTAATTTTAAAACAATTTTTGTTTCAAATTTTTCATTCAAATTAAAATTGAAGACAACTTTTATTCAGATTTTTAACATTCACGTGGTTATTGAACCTTACAACCGAAAAATATTAGGAAAATTTTAAAATTTATAATTAAATTTCCTTAAAAATTCGTAGATTAAATGGTTGGACATAAAATCTCGTAAACATATATTAAAAGTCCATTTAAAAATGAGTTCAAGAATATAATAAATTACCAAAATTTATCTAAAAATAAAATCTTGTCATAATCGATTCTTCACAAACACAAAATAAATTATAACCTTGAAAAAGAAAAGAAAAATTAAACAAACCATTATTACACATTTCTATTGATCTACATTTTTAATAACTAGCACTTAAATATTAAATATATCTCTATTAAAAAATATATTCATGCCTTTTTAAATTTGAAAAATAAAAAATTGTTTACATTAGCTGAAATTTACACTAAGTGTAAGTTTAACATTAGTTAAAAATCAATTGATTGTTTAATAATTATTATAGTTTTTGTTTAAAAAAGGAAATAATCAAACTAAATTGATTTTTTTCTTCAATATTAAAAATAAAAATGTTTAATTAGTTTAATTCGTTTTTTTTTAATGTGTCCCTTGATAGACTGGAGTTATTTGTTAAATATTGGTCTAGTAATTGGTTATGATATTCTTATTCGACATAAAAATTAAAGGAAATTAAAATTTTATATGAAAATGTAATTGCTAACTTTTGCGAAAAAAAAATCAACTTTTTAAAATTCATTGAACAAACTGAAAAATCCCTTAGCATCATTTGATGATTTTTATTCAAAATTGATTCTAAATGACTGAATGGAGACTGCCTTTTAAATTTAAGCTAAAAAATTTTTAATTTTAAACATCTATTGATAATGAATCCTCTTTTCGGATCTTTAAATAATTTTAAAGATTAAACAGTTTCAAAAAAGGATTTTACTTTTAAATAAGTACTTTTTGTATTTTGTAGAGATTTAAGTTGACCTGGC
Source organism: Brachionus rubens (assembly GCA_022207745.1). NCBI lineage: Eukaryota > Metazoa > Rotifera > Eurotatoria > Ploima > Brachionidae > Brachionus > Brachionus rubens. The sequence goes on along the minus strand of JAJVHD010000009.1, from coordinate 320,038 downwards.
TTGTAAAAAGAACTTAATTTTTGTACTTTTGAGCGTTAGGTACCTGGTAACAAGATCAAGTCACTTATCGAAAGGGGTCTAGGGCGTAGCCCAAGGTAGGGTTCGGGTAGGGATTAGGTGAGGGTCAGGAATCGAGTAAAGTGATCAAATTTAAAAAGGACAAAAAGTACAGTAAGTTTCTTTTTTTATCAGTCAGATAAACTTAAATCTCTATAAAGTACAAAAAAGTACGTTCATTTTACCAACCAGAACAAATTTAATCTCTTAAAAGTACAACAAGTACGGACTTTTTCAGTGTAAGACTATTTATTCTTTCACTTTGAAGACTAAATGTTTAAAAATAAAAAAATTCTAATAAACCATAAAAGATAATAAAAATACATATTTTGATTATTTAATTATTTATTTGATTCATATCCGATGAATTTTCGAGGTATAGCGTCAATTAAATGTAAAGAATACAATTTAAAATTCCAGTCACAATGACGTCTTAAAATTAAAAAAAATGTTTAAAAGTTCAAAATAGAATAAAATCATTGTTTTTTCCTTCTTTATTAAATTACAAACCAACCTTCATGAACGTTCATGAAGGTTCGCAGATTCAATTCGTGAACGGCCAGAACTTTATGTTAAGTTTTTTCTCAATTTCTCAAATTCTAAGTGTCTAAGAAAAGTTGAGAAATCAATAACGATTTTGTGAAAGAAAGTGTTCCATAATGCTTTCCAATCTATAGATATTTCTTTATCTATTTTTCTCAAAATTTACGGTTCATTTTTTTTATTTCCAAACTATTCTCAATCTCAACGATCAATTGGTACCCCAAGATCCTGCTTTACATCGATAATACAGCAACAATCGCATGGCGAAACGGTAGAGTGAACTGATTCATTTTTTCCAACGATAATCTTAATGGCGTTGTATAGCCAAGTGTACCATATTAGTGTGCACTATGTTCCATCAGCGGCTAATCCTGCTGACAACCCTTCGAGGCATATCACAGACACAGTCAGGTAGAGCAGCCGTCTTTACGTCCAAAGAACGTAGTGGACACTATAAATACAACTTCATTTTTTATTTTATTTCAGCTTTTTCATTTTAAATTAATAAAAACATTGTGGTTCAAGCTTTACCGCTGGACACGATAACTTTTAATAGCTTCTATTTTATTATTGATCCTTATAAGTCTCTTGATTTAGAAGTTTGAATCCAAAGTTTCTATGCAATCGACTGCAGGACCGGCGCTACGATGTGGCGAGATGTGGCGGCCGCCACCAAGACGACGGGAAAAAATTAATTAATTTTTGTTATTTCAAGTTGAAAGGAGAGTGAAATTCTTTTTTTTATATGTAATATAAGAACCCGGATATCCGAAAAAGATAATTTTTTACGAGATTAAAAGATGAAAAGTTTTAGGCGCATCCCTCAGCTTTTTTCAACCGAAATGTCATTTTACTTTTTTTAAAAATTTTAGTACTCATGATTTGAAAGGGGTTTAATTGATTTAGAAATATGTTCGAAAGCTAAAAAATTACTTTTTACGCTTTGACCCGAATCGACTGGAAACGAAGTTTCAAAAAGCCATATTCGGGTGAAAATGGGAAAAGAAAGGACTTTCGAAATCTATCTAGCCCCAGAGAAAACCAAATTCCCATTTTTTATGCATCTGCTTCAACAAGATATCATTCTCTACCACTCTCATGATTCACTTTTGTAATTATTTTCCTTTTTCTACACCAGAGGACGAAAAAACTGTATACCCCCTCCCCTCTCCCTGGACCCTTCGCCATAAATACTAAATCATCCTGGCGCCGGCCCTGATCGACTGACTTTTGAATGATTAGACCAAAAGATGCGTCATTACCTGCATATTATAGAATTTTTTTTCTTGCTCAAAAAATAAATTGTGTTACTTGATCAAATTTTTTTTCATTATGATGGTTCATTTTTGGAAGGTCTGGATGGCCAGAGTTGTATCTATACAATTTAGTTTTTTAAAATGATCAATTTTGGTCTTTTTTTGCGCCTCTATTTAGATAAAACTGCTGAATGAATAAGATTTCTTCGAGGTGATGTATCAGTGGTGTATATTATTGTTCTAGTCCATTTAATGTGGATTCATCATTCATTTACGGATTTCTTAAAGACACCAACTAAAATTCAATGGAGGAAAAGATTTCAGTGCAGCTCAAATAAAATTCATTTAAAACACACGCTGGTAATAAAGAATTTGACCAAGATACAGAACAAAGAAGTGCACATAGAAGTTAAGCAAATTCTTGCCACATTGAAGCTTGAAAGTAAATATTTGACTTGGTCAACAGATGAGTCCATATATTCTTCGGAAAAAACAGGTTAACAACAAGATCCCTCGTATACCTTTTCCTGTAGAGCGATTCAATAAACAATAAAATTAAAAGATAACTATTAATGAATCTTTATTAAATTTAATATTTTTTCAAAACAACCAAGTCTTTTATTTACAAAAATGTTAACAGTTAATATAATCTAATCTATTGTCTACCTGGGTCAAATTCTTTTCTGTATTCATCACGAACTTGTCCGCCTGATTTTCCTCTACCATATTGTCTTCCTTCAACAAAGCCAGCGTCCCAATCTGTTCGTATAAGTCTATCGTCTAATCTTGTCCCATTTATATATCTCATACAGTTTTCCGCATCAGCTCTTGTATAATACTCTACAAAACAGAAACCGCATGGCGTTTTTTTATTACGATCAAGACCCATTATTATACGTTTAACGTCTCCACCACGACTAAAAAGTTCATGAATTTGTTCTTCAGTTGTGTAAAATGATAAATTACCAACATAGAGAGTATGACTTTGACCAAGAAGTCTTTCTTGTTCAGTTTTTGTTCCTTTGAATTTTTGATCTCTGTAAGCACTAACGCTGATTGCGTTTTGACCAAAGTATGACATTTTTTTCTTTTATTTTTTAAACAAAAATCTTTTTCTATTTTTCTCTTTAACAATCGATTTTGAGATAAATAGAAATTTGAATGTGTATAACATATACTCTTAAAAGAACTAACTTATGTTTCATATATCGACTGTTATTTAGTCTCAGTGTTTGTAACACTGCTACACTTTAATTTTAAATTTTGATGTTCAATATTTTTATTTTTTTGGCTTTTTTAAAACTCAAAGAAAGACAAAGATAAAACTTCTTTATGCCCATCTTACGTGTTTCTTGAAATAAATAAAACAACGTCTTGAAAGTTTAAGACTGAACGAGGTATTAAGCAAGGATGTAGCATGTCGATGCTTTTATACATCCTTGCTATTAATGAGCTTATTCAAAAGTTGAACACCAATGAAAAAATAGTTGGATGTGAATTTGTAGTGACAAAAATTAACAATATCAAAGTTGTTGCATACGCAGATGACACATGTTTAACTCTCAGGGACAAGTTGCCAATTCAATTGGTCATACATGAATTTGAAGAGTAGGGTAAGCTGTCGGGGACCCAACTCAACAAATCAAAGTCTGTCAACAAATCAAAACCCTTTATGAAAAGCTTAAAAAGATGTATGAAGAGAAATCATCACAATAAAGATATCATAATAACTACGAATAGTTTCTACAATAAAGACACGTCTTTTAGAGCCGATAGCTGATTGTTTAATTTTGTTGCACATACAGCCCACAAATAGATTGGTCAAATGAAAAAAAATATCTACAAATGTCAACAAATATCAGGGGGTCACGACGACGACGACAACAACAAACACTCAACAAAAACATCAAACTGACAGCTGAAAGTTGGCCCTAAAAGTTGAAATAATTAAGGAGTCTTTTATAGTTATTTAACTACTGCTGTCTTCTTTTATTTGTAGCGATGTTCTGGAAAGATAACTTTATTCCGAAATGATCCCCTCGTGATGTTGGTAAGAGAAGAGACCCTTGTCAAAGTCTGTTCCAATCTTGAGATGTTTCATATTTGCAAGAGCCACTGTAATTGTTATTCCTTTTAAACCACTTGTTTTCGCTTCATCTAAAATGCAAAGCTAAGGTTCGATACCAATGTTCGTTACAATTAAAAATATTTGTTGAAGCAAAGCCCACGTATCTAGCTTATATTTCCTCAATTAGATAACGAAAACAGATTGATAAGAATCCGTAAAAACGAGATGGAGGTAGCAGGAGAACTTTTGCAGAATCATTATAACTTTTCCTATAGACTTAATGAAAACTGAGAATTTTGTTAATCGAACAAAGGAAATTGAAATTCTAGTTTTAAAGGCGCTGTGAAGTTCATACCAATAAAGCAATAGCAATTGTGCAGAATCGTTATAAAAATTGTTCTAGAGGTGCTATAGCCTAAATAAAGCTTGTTTTGTCCGAAACAAAATTTGTCTAATCTAAATTAAACGTCTGCAAAAACTCTGCAAATTCTCTGAAAACTGCACGCCATTAAAAAATATTTGAATTAACTGCGTTATAAATTTGCAGAGTTTTTGCAGACGGTTAATTTAGATTAGACAAATTTAGTTTCGGACAAAACAAGCTTTATTTAGGCTATAGCACCTCTAGAACAATTTTTTTAACGATTCTGCACAATTGCTATTGCTTTATTGTTATGAACTTCACAGTTGTGTTTTTAAAGAAATCCAAAATTGAAAGATGTATTATAATTTTATTCTTAAATAAATAACTATAAAAATTGAGCTATTAGTCTAATAATTTGCATTATTTAAGGTTTTTTTTTCAAATTAAAAAACACAAAATTTATTCCTAAGTTTTTAAAATAAAGTTTGATGCTTTAAAAAAGGAGATCTCGTAAGAGTTCATCAATCTCTATGATTTTTTAACCTATTTTTTGTAAAAAAATTCTACTGTCTGAAATAAAAAATTCGTTTGATTCACAAATAGAGAAATAAAGTAATTTATTGTTTATTGTTTGGTTCAGCGTCTTCTTCTTCTTCTATTACTTCATCATCTTCGGTCGCTACCTCACTTAAATATATGGTCTCATGTTGAGCCAAAATACGATTCAATGAACGTAATTTCATCCACCATTGCTCATTAGGTAATCGATGTCTAAAAAAATTCCGTTTGATTTTATTTTTTTAAAGTTTGCTTAAAAATTCGAAAAAATTTACTCAAAGTCAGTTTCTTCAACTAGATCGGCAACTGGAGAAAACGCAACTTGTTTTCTTCTTAAACCAATTACACAAGCCGAAGAAGGTGTGTCACATACATGATTTTTACTGGCTTTAGCTTCTAGGCAGTTAATCATATAATTCAACGATCTTGCACCTAATTTGAGACCCAAATTTCTATCGAACGGAGTTGGAACGCCACCCTTTGAGATTTAAAATTAATAAAATTTTAAGCTCTTTAGGTAAACATTTGAATCTTACTTGTTGCATGTGACCAAGAATAGTTGAACGAGATGAAAACGTACCTTTGCCTTCTTCTTCTAATAATTTAAGAATGAAATCTGTAGTGTAATGTTTGTTTGCACTTTCATTTCCTTAAGAGGAAAATTTTTTTTCAAAAAGTCCAAATTAGCTAAAATATATTTTTTTTTTACTCAATAAAATTCCTCTTTTTAATTCACCCTCCATTTTTCTTTTCAAATGATGAATATCATCACAAATATCTTGAATTGTAAATGGTTCTTCAAAGATGTATGATTGATCGGCACCCGATGCAAGACCTGCAATCGATGCCAAATAACCACAATAACCACCCATAGTTTCTACAATAAAGACACGTCTTTTAGAGCCGATAGCTGATTGTTTAATTTTGTCGCACATTGTAACAATTTCATTCAATGCAGTATCACAACCAATACTCAAATCAGTACCTGGTACATTATTTGAAATTGTTGCTGGTACACAAATCAAAGGTATGCAAAATTCTGGATATGCATCTCTGGCCTGACTCAATTGAATGACAGAAGTGTAAGCCTCGAAACCTCCAATTATTAACAAGCCTTGAATATTAAAAGCTTTTAATTGAGCAGCAATTTTGTCCAATCCTGCTTGAACTGGCTCGATACGTTGACATCCTAACAAACTACCACCAGTACCGGTCCAACCATACACTGATTTCCATTCAAGTTCTTGAATATCACCTTTTGCTAAACCTTCAAAACCATCATGAATACCCAAAATTTTACAACCTTTCCATACACCATGTCTAACAAACGATCTAACCGCTGAGTTAATACCACAAGCTGGAGCTCCTACATTCATTACACCTAGATTATACGAAAAATGCTCTTCTGTCGCGATATGTTTTGGTTGTAGCTTACTCATTTGTAAGCATGTTTCTAAATTTCTCATGAAACTTGTTCCTCTTAATTCAACTGCACGTTGAAAATTTTTTTCGGCCATAGCTTGTGCAACTCCTTTAGTTTTTTCAACTGATTCCATGAGAGGAATATGACATGTTTGGTTACCATTAATTGAAATTACAACTGGTTCGGAATCTGGTGTTGCATTTAACAAAGCTAAAACAGCTTCGGCGCCCATTCTTGTACCTAAGACACGATCAAAAGCCGAAGCAGCTCCTCCTCTTTGAACATGACCCAAAACAGTAACTCTTGTATCAATTTTGAGTCTTGACTTAATTATATCCTTAACATAATCAGCTCTAATAGGATTTCCATCTCTATCAATTGCGCCCTCAGCAACTAAGATTATGTTTAAACGATGACCTAATTCACGTTGCATACTCAAACGTTTACACAATTTATCTTCCCAGCCTTTCTCTGGTGGATTTTCTGGAATCATAATCCAATCAGCATCGCTAGCTAAACCAGCAGCTAATGCCAAATAACCACAGTGACGACCCATAACTTCCATAACAAAGCATCGTTGATGACTTAAAATTTAAAATTTTTAACACATAGCGTTGATTGTTAGATCATATTTTTTAGAACGAGAAAAAGAATTTTAAAGTCTTGATAAAATTTTTAATTTACCAAATGGGCTTAAGATAAATTTTACTACATAATTTTTTAATTATTCACATAAACTCTTAACTAAAAAATTAGAAAAAAATAAAGAAATGGATTTTAGAGATATTATCAAAATGGAACCTTTGCAGCAGATAAATTATTTGATGTCAATCGGTTTGCTCTACTCTTTTTTTATGTGTACAAAATGTAAAATTGAATGCAAAGTTAGAAAAAGAAAAACACCCGAAAAGTATTCTTGGCGTTGCACAAAATGTTGTAGATTTTATTCAATTAAAATTGGTTCTTTTTTTGAAAAATTCAAAATTTCAGTAATAAATGTTCTGGAAGTGGTCGATTATTGGGCGAAGGATCGTAAACAATGCGATATTCAAGAAAGTCTCAATCTATCAAGACCTTCTATTATAAAAATAAGTCGCTTATTAAGACAACTTTGCTATTTAGATCTTGATAAAGAAAATTTTCGATGTGGTGGAAAAAACAAAATTGTCGAAATCGACGAATCTGTTTTCGGTCGAGTCAAGTACCATAGAGGAAAAGATATGGCAAAAAAAAGGCAACTATGGGTTTTTGGAATAAGGGATAGGCAAAGCAAAAAATTATTTTTTATTGTAAGAAAAATTCTTTCCATCAAATTTTGTTCAAAATTAAGCATATTTTTAAGGCTGTTAAAAACCGTAAAGAGGAAACGTTGATTCCAATTATACAAAAACATATTTTACCTGAATCGACAATCTATTCAGATATGTGGAAGAGTTACAATTCAATTAGAATTTTACCACAAAATTACAAACATTTTACCGTTAACCATTCGAAAGAGTTTCTAGACAAGCGTACAGGATGTAATACGAATTCAATTGAATCAGGATGGCTAAAATGTAAATCTAAAATACGTCAAATGCATGGAGTTAAGAGATTGTATCTTCAAGAATACCTTGATGAAATTATGTGGCGTCATAATGAATGCAGTATATTAAGCAACAGTCAGGTAAAATATAGTAGAAGATTAGTTTTTAAGAAGATGTTAAATTTGATGCAAGTTAATAATGTGAAAAGATTAGAGAATAGAATGAGCGAAGTCGAAAAAAAGTACAAATGTCACTCAAAGTTTACCACGGACGAGTTTGTATTGAGAAAAAACAGAATTAAAAATCTTGAAAAATTGATTGAGAAAGACTGTGATGAAGCTGTTATTCTAATTTCTCGATCTAGTCAGACAGATGCTTCGAGTTTTAATTATAATATTAACCGTAAGCAAGAGATGATTGAAATCGAAGTTCCCAAAATGTTCAATGTCGAAAGAGTTTTAAATGAAAAAAGTACTCAAACAGAATGGTCACCTTATGTGGATACTCTGATTCAACCAAAAGTTATAAGCAAACCTAAATATTATCTAAGAAGTCAAAATAAAAAAAATTAACCGTTTTTGAATTTATTCAAAATTTTTTAAACAGTTTTTTTTCGCTTTGATCATATAATTTACAATTAAATTTAAAGGTTAATCAAAATTTACAAGATCCAAATTGGGTTTTGTCAATTTTGTAATCTATAGATCACAAATTTTACTTTGCAAATAAAATCTTGTAAATTTTCTGATCTGTTGATAATTTTTCTTTAAAATTCGTAAAAAAAAGAATGAATGTCTTTATTTTAAAGACTTAATGTTTTTTGGTTTTATTTTTTCACAGACTTCCACGGTTGTCTTGTTTGTTCTCAAAAATTTTAAGTCCAGTGGAAGCAAGTCGCCTAAACTATATGAATTTATCATTTTTGACTCTTTAGATTTAATTTCCTACACTAAAAATTCAAGTAAATAATGGAACATAACTCTCCAATTTTATCGACAAAATGAAAATTCTGTTTATGAACTCCAGATTCGAAGAGGCCATAATTGAGTTAAATGTTGGTCTGAAATCTAGCAAGATCTATTTGACTTATGACCCAAAAAATGTTCTCTGTTAAAGTCATGATCAGATGAATCTCCCTTAAACCCTTCCGAAAGATCATTTTAAACCCAGGGGTAGTTAAAAATTTGAATTCAAATTTGAAAATTGTTTTTGAAGGTTCCGACCAAGTTTTACCCTGGGAAAAAGAGCGGAAATTAATAGGACTAATGTAGTCAAGCTTCTATTCTAAATCAAAGCTAATAGAATTAAAAAAAAATTAAAAATTTAAATGTTAATTTTAATGTTGCTACAACTCTCATTTTAAACCATTTGAATCTCAAAAACGATTTTTCTATGTTTTAACTCAGGTTAGTTTGCGAACAAAAAAAGTATCAAGTTCTAGAGGACCAGTCCTATTTTTAATTTTTCTTAAAAAATATACGAATCTTTAGAAATCCGGAGATATATTTTGTTCTCAAAATTTAAAAGAGTCAGAAGTACACATCGGGTATAGGTCGAGAAACAGGCTCACATGCTTCATCTATGCCAAAATTTCTAGGAACGTCGGAATTGTTTAATTTCCGCAAGTCAATTCACTAGGCAAATAACCACTCTTTTTTTAACCAGTTTAAACTTTCATCCTTTTTCGATGGCGAGATAAAAAAGAAATTTTGGAAAAGTCTGATTTCATGGAAATATGGAAAAGAAATAATTTGGAAATATTCTTTGAAATCTAACGCACGCTTTGTTTATCTAGGTAATACGGTAATTAATTTATCCTTCTAGCCAAATTATATTTTAGTTTTTTCTAAGCTCAATTACATATTTCTTTTACCGTATTTATAAAATTACGTAATTTTTTTCTTGGAGTTTCTAATTTATTATAATTAGTCTGTATTATTGAATTAAGAAACAATTAACGTTAGCGTTCATTAGTGACAAGAAGTCAAGATGAAAAAGAACTCGAGAAAAAAATATATAAATTTTTACCTGAAGGCAGTTGTTACGATTGCGTCAACAGCTTCAATAATACGATGTAAAGCAGAATCAGCTCCGATAGTCATATCCGTTCCACAAAAATCATTATCAATAGAACCAACTAGGCCTACAATATTCAAAAATGCGTATTTTTCGTTTTCTTCTGGAGTTATTTCTTTAGTTTCAACTAATTCTTGTAATAAAGCACTCCATTCTTGTTTGAACAAATTTGCGCCTGTCAAACTACCATCTCCACCAATACATACCAAATTATTGATTCCAAATTTAACCAAATTTTTGGCAGCTTTAAGACGACCAGCTTTCTCTTTAAAATCCATACAACGAGCACTACCGATTAGAGTGCCTCCCTAATAAACAAATTATCGTTTAGAATTTTAATAAAATAATTTAATTCAATTTTTATACAGCTCCAATAATTCCTGATACAGAAGCCCATGTAGCTAGTTGTATATTGCTACCTCCATCTACCATACCTTGGTAACCCTTTTAAAATAATTTCTTATTAATAACAAACAAAATGACTTTTTTTTGATATTATTTACTTCGTAGATCAAATAGACTTTGCATCCTAAATAGATACCCATGCGAACAATTGCTCTTAAGGCAGCGTTCATACCTTGGGCATCACCACCGCTTGTAAAAACAGCAATGCTTTTTCCTTCGAATTGATTTTTAATCACAGGTTTTCCTTCTTGACCCTCTACAAAAGCAAAACTTTTAGCTCTTGATACTTTTCTTCTAGATTTTTCAGTATCATCTGTATCATCTGTACTGGCTTGTCTGAAAGAGACTTTATGCTCTTTTGGCGTACCTTGAGTATCTTTATTTTGCTCACTCATTTTTATTATTTTTTATCTAAAATTATAATAATATAATTTCCTCGATTGTAATCAAATTTTTTTTTCTCAACTCCTCCCCTCTAAAAGTTGTTAATAAAAAAAAATAATTTAAAATTACAAATTTAACTTCTTATCAGCGAACAAGCTTTTAAAATTTTCACTCTTGAGTTTATAATTTACAATAACCATGATAACTTGTTTTTTAAAATTTTAAAAAATCGAGCGCTTCAAAAAATTAATTTTTTTTTTTAAAATTGAAACAAAAAAGTCTTAAAGCTTTTTATTTATTTAAAAAAAAAAACAAAATGAATGGAAGCAAAAATATCTTCAAAAATAACTCTGAGAAATAATAAATCCAAATAAATGTTTTGTATTATGTTGAAATTTTCCCAAAATTTATAATTTTTATTTTTCGAATATTTTGAAGTGTTTTGTGAGTGTTGCGTTAGGACTCTAATATAATTATAAATTTCGAGGGGAACACAAAAGAAAAATATTTTTTTATGTTTTATCGGACTCAATTTCACTTAATTAAAAAAAATTTTATGCGTTTAACATTTATTGAAATTAAAAAAGAAAAAAAAACTTGCTAAAAAAATGCTATTAGTCAAAATAACCAAAATATTCTTGAAGCGAAATTCAAAAATTGTTTTTTTTTTCCACCATGATTCTTTAAAATTCAGGAAAAAAAAGAACAATACAAAAAAAAAATCGAATTGCATAAAATTCAAAAAAAATAAAAAACAATTCCAAGTATAATTTTTATTATAAATTCAAAAAAATCATAATGGTATTAATAATCAATACTAATAATGCATTTGCTCATTAAGTATTGAATTTACCCTTTTTTTTCTAAATAGTTTATACTGACAACTACTTTGACTTAAGGCATCAAGACTATTACAAAACTTAAAAATAGACAAAATAGACATAGCCAAAATATATTTTTATAAATTTAGCGTCATTGAAAATTTTTTTAAAAATAAAAATCAAGGTAATTTTTAAAAAGGTTAGACATAATTATTGTTAACGGATGAATTCTTAATTTAATATTTGAAAAAAAAATGCATTCATATTTTTTTTAATATTTTGGGATTATGGCAAATGGAAACGACAGGATTAATTAGTTGACATTATCAGGAATAATTGAAAATTTTTGAAAGTAGAAAAATTATTTGTTTTCTAATTTAAATTATGCAAAATCCAGTTATTTTTTCTAGTAATGCAACCAAAGCTTGAGTAAAAAAAACGTTCGTGAGTTGAATTTTTTTAAATATTATAAACAAATAATGCTTCCAAAATTTTCATTTTTTAAACATAAACTTTGAATAAATACTTTCGAGTTTCTTTATCGTTAAATCTTCTTAGCTCGAAAAGCCTTTAGATTTTTTTTGAACAACAAAAGCTTATTGAAATCAAAATTTTGATTCTTAATGGAAAAAAATTTACGCCCAATACTAAAAAATGCAATTAAAAGAAACGGTTTATATAATTATAAAAGTCTTCAATATCGGATATGAATTTAGGAGGGAGGCGATTTTTCTGTCATTCTTCCATCGTTCTTAATGTGCTGTATTAACGATACATTGGCTACGGATCGCGTTCGGCAGCAGACCAATTTGAGCAATAGGTGTCGTCCTAATGACAAAGTTAAGTATCGATTTAGGATTGCTTGGTTTAAGTTTCCAAGGTAGTATGAATAGTTGTCGAATTCCCAGCTTGTGACGCTGTCTATGATGACAGTTACTTAGCTAGATGCCAGGAACATGGTCGTAACCAGTGGCGTAGCCAGACTTTGAACTAAAGTACGGCGGAAGAGTGACCTCGAGTGTGTGTGTGGGGGGGGGGGGTGGTATACCCCATTTTTCGAATAAAACATTTTTCAATTTTAATGGATTTATTTACAAAATTTTATAACAAAATAGACTTAATTCTTTAAGTTGCCTTTGTTGAATGAATTTTCGCTCTCGTCGTGTCCTCGCAAAGCTAGCCCTTGCTTCGACAAAAATATTAGTAATTCGATAAGTTTTTTTAAGTTTGAGCGATTTTCAGACATGACTTTTTTGTTATTATCGTGTAATAGCTGTACGCATTTTTTTTTTTGATGATTCCCTTAGAGTCCATTTTTCCATGGCTCCCATATGAGCGTCTGACTCTTGGTGATTAAGAAACGACCTGATTGCGTTTCTCCAATTTGAGAATCCTTCGGATGAAAAAGACTTGTTTGTCTTAGCTGATCGGAAAGTTCTGCAAGCAAAACAAAAGGCTTTGTCAATCATTGCATCATACTCTAGCCATGGATAAAAAGAATACCAAAGGTTTGGTTACGACTCGTAACCAAACCTTTGTCAGTCCAAATCCGGATGTGAAAATTGGAGGAGGTAGGGGCGTCGGTAATCTCATTCCTTTGATTCAATTTATATTATTCAAGGTTTAAGAGTGATCAATTTCATGTCAAGGGTTCAATAAATTCATGACCAAAATAAATAAATTCTTTCTTGTAATCAAACATTTTGGACTAGGGGTCGAGTAGATCCTGGATGACAATCAAAAGAAACTAAGCTTAAAGAATTAATTTTCGTTTCTCTAGATTTTAAAAATCATATTTTTTAAAATGCCTGATGAATAAAGCACCGTAGCCCTATAAAGGAAATTTACATCATCGCATATTTAACAGAAATCATTATTTGAAACTCCGTCATTGGTTTCCTGGTTGTAAATCCATTGCAAATTCGTGCAAATCGGATTTGTCTAGGAGGACATTTACAAATATACAACCCTGGTCATTCAAAGCTTTCAAAAATGAACATTCAAGGGACCCTGAATGTTCGAAAGTCTTCAAATATTTTCATTTTTTTTTAAATTTTTTCTAAAATTTTCATTTTTTTTTCAAATTTGAAAATATGAAAATTTTAGAAAAATAATGAAAATACACGAAGAAATATGAAGCTTAATGGACCCTTGAACTTTCAAAACCTTGAACGTTCATTTTTGGAAGCTTTGAATGACCAGGGTTGTATTTGTTTTTTTTTTTAAATTTTGTATCACCATCTACAGTACATATCACAACTAACTTGTACGCGATTTATTCCTTTCCCCTTCCTTTCTTCTTCCTCACCTCTTCCTTTACTCTTCCTTTCTTCTTCTTCACCTCTTCCTTTACTCTTCTTTTCTTCTTCCTCACTTCTTCCTTGCCCCTTCCTTTCCTTTCCTCTTCTTCAACTCTTCCTTTCCTCTCATTTCACATGAAGAAAACAATTTTTAAAATAATACGTTAAAAAGTTCATAAAAGTTCAAAAATGCCCATCAAATTTTTTTTTTATTGCATGTACTAAATATAAATTTGAAAATTGCGTTTTATTCCTTGAATAATTTAGATAATTTATTCGCGAGGAAAACTCAGGAAAGGAAAAGAAAACAAGTTAGGAAAGGAAAGGGAAAGGTTGAGGAAGAGGAAAGGAAGGGGCAAGGAAGAAGAAAGGAATAAGAAAGGAAGGGGAAAGGAAGAGGAAAGGAAAGAAAACGTCCAAGTTAGTTTTAGTATGTACTGTATTAAAAAATTTTTCTAAGATTTTTCATTGATAATTTTTAGAATTTTTCAAAAAAAATTCACATCCTAAAGCATAAATAAGGCTTTACCAAAATTTGTTTTTGAATGCAAATAGAAGACTTTCGACTCCTTTACTTTTGTTAATTATGGATGGAAAAAAAACTTATATGCTATTTTTCATAACAGACACCCATATTTTGAAAACAATGTGATTTTTTCTAACTGATTCTCCGAGATAACAAGATTGAAAAAATGATCAATTGGTCTCACATATTTTTATCTGATGTAAAAAAAATGGTTAAACCCAGTTTTAATAAATTAGTTCGTACTATAAAACCATGATTATCATGTATTAAATCTAGAATTTTGTTATGAAAATACCTTAGAGGTTTTTTTAATTCACAATAGATAACTAAATTACTCTCTTCAATTCCATAAAAAATATCTCAATTTTCTTGAGAGAATATCTCTAACTCAAATCCGAAAAAAATTGTCTAAAACCAATTCTTTATTCTTTAGTTTTTGAATTCTTTTAGAAAGATTTTAGAATTTTGAAAACACTTACTCAAGGAAAAAACAAATATGATAAAAATAAGATTTTAATAAGATTCTTTAAAAATCTTCGAAGCCAATTTTTAATAGTCTGGAATCTAAAAGAATGTTACTTAAATCTTATTCTTATCATTTCTTGTTATTTTCTTAAGCAAGGTTTTTTCAAAATTTTAAAATCTTATCGGAATTATCGCTTACTGGGCTTGAAAAATTCGTGTCAAGAACTTATTAAGATCTCAATATAAGAATAAATTCTGGGCTCAATTAAAACCATTAATTTAGCTAAATGTCTAAATAACTACTCTATAAATAAGAGTTCAAAATTTAAAGTTTCAAATAAGGAAATTATTTGAAGGAGCTTTGTTCGACTAGATTAACAAATAAATAAATATGAAAGTTTATGAAAGTTCAGAAATGAACATTATGAAAGGTCAATGTTGTATGATTACTAAATTGAGATTTTATCATTCTGCAACACCAACAAATTTTTAGGATAAGATTCATACTTAGATTTTCTGTGCAAATGACGACATCGATGCACACTGAACTTTATTCTCTAGAGAAATCGCTTGATTTTGTAAAGATAAATTACCTGCTTTCTATATTATCGATTTAAAATATTCACGATAAAACGATGCCCTTTAAAGCATTTACCTTAAATTGTTTATAGCATAGTTTGTACCGAATTTTCACCATTTGCGTAGCCACAGCGAAGAGTACCCTTTGCGAACCGTTCCATACCGTACCGAAGGCGAATCTTAAGAGTAGCTTACCCACCGTACCCACTGTCCTTTTATTAAATACAAATATAAATTTAAATTATCTCAAGCACCAAGATTGGCTTATTGTCAAGACAAGAAGGCGCCTTTCTAAGCTTATTTGATTGGAATATCAATTTTCCAAGACCATAGGGCGAAGTTTAGAAATTTTCAAATAAATATTAATTAAGTGCACTCAATTAAAAAAACTGAAAAACTGGAAATTATTAAATAAACATGCGCGTTAAAAATAGTTAGAATATTTTAAAATATATGTTGCATTCACACATCAGTCTCTTTATTTGACTGATTGAAATGTAAAATGAAACAAGTTCAAGTTTATTTAGTTTTTATTATTTAAGAAAAAAAACTTAAAAATTAAAAAAGAGGAGGACTTGACTTGAAACAAGATGACTTAAGACTTAGCGTTTTTTTTCCTTTTTTTTTTGTTTTTCATTATTGTTTATTATTATTTACAGTGAAGTCTTTGTTTTTGTTATTTTCCTTTATGATTTGTAATAGTTTCCACAACGAGATCCGGCCACTTATTATTCGTTTAAATCAAATTATAAAAAAGAAAAATTAATATTTGTTTTTATTTGACTCAGCTAGGAGACCTTATATTTAAGTATTTCTCGGACACAACAACTATATATTTTACAAAATTTGCTTACAAAACAAACAAAAAATGTCATTTTACGGTAGTTGTTTACTTAGTCAAGGTTGAAGGAGAAAATAATCAAAAATGAATAAAAGCGAGTTGGCTGTATTCGTTAAAAAAAATTTTTTTTTTGGAAATAAACTGCATCATGTTTTTTTTAGAAAAAGGAAAAATATGCATGACCATAAAGTCAACCCTTGTGATCCTATTGGTCCTATAAAATCAACTTTTTTAATGATTTTTTGTGAAAAAGATGATCATTTCAATATACACTTATTTTTCATTTTTAAAAATGTTTGGAAAACAAAAACATCTACAGTGGTGCTATGATACCATGAATTCACCACATTTTACGTAAAATTACGTTAATTCACCAAAATTGACAATAAATTACGTGAAATGACTGATTCTAGAAAACGTCATTTAACGTAAAATATCGATATTTAACGTAATTTTACGTTATTTTTGGTGAAATTTGGTGAAACATAAAATTTCCAAAATTTTTGAAAAAAATCGAAATTTCGGTAAATAAAATTTTTTTTTTCTTGTTTTTTCATTGAAAGTTTTAAATATCGAATTTTTTTTTTTGACAACAATTTACGTGAAATATTGTCATTTTTGGTTAAAAAAAGTTAAAAAAGGTCAAATATAGTCAAATATGGGTCCTACTAAAACGATGACCCCCAATTTTCGTGAAATTTTTGACCCCCTAAAAAAACGGAAAATAAATGCTATTTTCAAAATCTAAACATACCAGCCTATACAAAACTTCAAGAGCTTTCTAGATATCATGTTGGTTTTTGAATAAAATTAATTTTTACCCCTTAAATTTCAATTTTTCGATTTTTTGGAACTTTGACCCCCTGATGACCCCCAAATTTTAGCGATTGACCCCCGACTGACCCCCGACTTTTTGATAGCAGAGACTCTGAGCTGTCTAAAAAAATAGGTCTCGACCTCCCAGCTCTTTTAGTTTTCGAGATATTTTGTTTTGAAAAAAAAGTGTCTTCATAGGGGCCAAATTTCTAAAAGCCATGGTGAACAGAATATTCAAAATCTGACTTCATAGGCATGTTTCCCATGCTGAGAAACATAGAATTAGTAAAAAAAACGGGAGTCTATAAGGTTGAAAATTTTGCCAGAGTGGGGGTCCTTGTTAGCTAGTCCTCTAAAAGGCTGACTTAACTAAATTGTTAGTTTCAATCACTAAATTTATTCTAATCAAATCATATGATATATATTCTTGTAGAGAATTTTCAGCTCTACAAGCTTAAGAATAAAATAAAATATGGTGTTCTATCATTGAGTATTAAAATTCAAAAAATTTTGTTAACATAATTTTAAAACATTTTTTGACAAGTATAACTTTAGAATTTTTTTAGACTTATGAAAAGCCTATCAACCTTTTAATTGAAGAGCTTAATGAGTTTGAACCAAAGAAAAATATAAACATAAGATTCGGGGATTGGTTTGAGAAGTACAAAGCTCAAAAAATTTTTGATTTTGTAATTTAACCAAGTCTAAAATACCCTGAGACCCTGCCAAGATATTACACGACAAATGATATCGAAAGTTTCAATAACAAAATCAAAACGGAGTTATTAAAATTAAAGACCAATTCAGTAACAGAGATTCTACAATATTTCAAAACAATAGCCGAAAAAGAGTTGAACCAAGCGAAATTGGCCGTCTATGGATCTTTAATTAATTAATTAGGATAAGTGTAAATGAGTTAAGAATTAATCTTTCTTCAGTTTTTAGCCATTTTACAACAAATATAACTTATTTTTTTTGTTCTTTTTTGTCTTTTTCATATAACGAAGTAATTGTCTTATGATTCTTTGATTTTTTAGTAGATGGAGTTGAAGTTAAAAATTTGTTGATGTGCTTTTTTTGTTTTTCTTGGGTTAATAAACACCATGTTTGACTTGATATAGAATGATTTCTAAATGACTGAGAAATTTCATAGTCCCCTGATCCATAGACGGCCAATTTCGCTTGGTTCAACTCTTTTTCGGCTATTGTTTTGAAATATTGTAGAATCTCTGTTACTGAATTGGTCTTTAATTTTAATAACTCCGTTTTGATTTTGTTATTGAAACTTTCGATATCATTTGTCGTGTAATATCTTGGCAGGGTCTCAGGGTATTTTAGACTTGGTTAAATTACAAAATCAAAAATTTTTTGAGCTTTGTACTTCTCAAACCAATCCCCGAATCTTATGTTTATATTTTTCTTTGGTTCAAACTCATTAAGCTCTTCAATTAAAAGGTTGATAGGCTTTTCATAAGTCTAAAAAAATTCTAAAGTTATACTTGTCAAAAAATGTTTTAAAATTATGTTAACAAAATTTTTTGAATTTTAATACTCAATGATAGAACACCATATTTTATTTTATTCTTAAGCTTGTAGAGCTGAAAATTCTCTACAAGAATATATATCATATGATTTGATTAGAATAAATTTAGTGATTGAAACTAACAATTTAGTTAAGTCAGCCTTTTAGAGGACTAGCTAACAAGGACCCCCACTCTGGCAAAATTTTCAACCTTATAGACTCCCGTTTTTTTTACTAATTCTATGTTTCTCAGCATGGGAAACATGCCTATGAAGTCAGATTTTGAATATTCTGTTCACCATGGCTTTTAGAAATTTGGCCCCTATGAAGACACTTTTTTTTCAAAACAAAATATCTCGAAAACTAAAAGAGCTGGGAGGTCGAGACCTATTTTTTTAGACAGCTCAGAGTCTCTGCTATCAAAAAGTCGGGGGTCAGTCGGGGGTCAATCGCTAAAATTTGGGGGTCATCAGGGGGTCAAAGTTCCAAAAAATCGAAAAATTGAAATTTAAGGGGTAAAAATTAATTTTATTCAAAAACCAACATGATATCTAGAAAGCTCTTGAAGTTTTGTATAGGCTGGTATGTTTAGATTTTGAAAATAGCATTTATTTTCCGTTTTTTTAGGGGGTCAAAAATTTCACGAAAATTGGGGGTCATCGTTTTAGTAGGACCCGTCAAATATTGATATTTTATTTACAACTCATTAAATTTTAGTTTTAACTAAAAAAAAATCTAACCTTAAGGGGTTAAAACCCGGAATCACCAGAACGGAACGAAATTTACCCGGAACTCAATGCCTAAAATTCACAACATATTCCAGAACATAGATAAAGTTAAATTTATACTTAATCAATAAAAAATTGTATCGAATATAAGGATTCCTTAAAAGTAAAAATGAAAGTTCACGTATAAGAACGTATAAGAGCAAATTTTTAATAAAGTCTATAATTCCGAACATGAAATATCGTAAAAAAAGATTTCTAAAAGGTGCTTGCAAACCCGGCAAATGATCTCCCAAAAGACATTTTTTGAAAAAAATTGCATAATTTATCATTGCAGTTTTTCGAATGAAGAGTATACACTAATTCATCCGAACGAACGTATCAGATCAAACAACACCTCCTAAAACAAATTATTCTCAACTGGTAAATGAAACGGATAAACGCCCTTACCCGTAGTGTTTCGAATGAATCATTTAGCGATCAATTAGAGGTTGCATCTCTGAGGCAAAAGGTACTCACTCTCGAGATCTCGTTGAGTAGAACTCGGTGAGTTTATTGACGATCTCAATGCCCGGGTAAAAAAATTGGAGTCAGATGTTGAAAATGGACAAAACAAGCTTATTAGCAAGAACGATGATCATGAGCGAAGATTGAATAAGATCAGAGATCAAGGTCCTGCGTTTTTGGACAGACCTTGGACATCTGTTGTTCAGATGGCAGATAGTAAGACCTCTTCTGCATCCATAAATCGCCCGTTAGAGCAAATTGAAGTTATCAATTCTATTTCAACTGAACAAAAAGAGAGAGAAAAAAAGCGTCGAAACTTAATTTTTTTTTGGTTTACCAGAGAATACCAAATCAAGTCAAAATGATAAAATAGCAGACGATAATCGTATAATTGATGAAGTATTCAGGGAGTTAGACCTTGATGTAAATAGAATCTACTCGACCCGTCGTTTTAAACTTAAAAGTGGTAGCTCACATCCCGCTCCATTTCTTGTTCAGTTTTATAGATCAGAAGATAAGTCTGCTGTTCTTAGTGTAGCAAAGAACTTGAGAAAATCTACAAAATATGGAACCGTTTATATCAGTCCAGACTTGACCGAGGCTGAAAGAATTTTGGGGAGGCAACTTCAAGACCAACGAAAGCGTCTCAACGAGGAGGAAGAGCGGAGAAACTCCGATATTAAATGGGCAATTCGAGGATCCAACTTCGTTAAATATCCCGTCATCCAGAGGCGAACAGAACCCATGTCGGGAACGTCTCGAAACCACAATACCACTAAAAACCGTCAAGCATCATGCCAACTAAAATTTTTTTACACCAACTCAACATCACTCATCAATAAGTTTGATGAATTCGTTGCCGTTAACATAGCGTCTTGTCATTTTGATTTGATAATGATTACTGTAACCTGGTTCAAAGATGACTTTAGTCTATGTTTAGATGGCTATAACATGTTTCATTCAAATATAATAAACCGAATAAGTGGTGGAGTATGTATCTATACTCGTGATAACTTATCTGTCTTTTCAAATGATGACGTAGTTTTTCCAATTGAATCGTTTGTTTTATTTTTGGCCGATGAAAGTCTAATTTTAAGAGACCCATGTATAAATATGGAAGCGAATTTGATGGTGAATTTTATGGTAAGCTTGACTGATGAGTCCTAATAAGGATGAAACCGATCTCAAGCTCCATAAAATTTAACATCAAGTTTGAAAAGCGGCATCTTTTCATATGAAGGGTCTCAAATGATGACGTAGTATTGTGCTCGAAGAATGTAAAACAGATATGGTGCTCAATTAGAGTTGGAAATGAAAACATTTTGGTTGGCTGTATTTACAGACCTCCATGTCTTAATGACTGTGAGGAACTGTTGTCAAGTTTAAACAGAGCTAGTTACCTTTTATCGAGTGGGATGTTTACTGGTCTCCTTATTCGTAGAGATTTCAATTGTCCTAATATAGAATGGAATGATGGTTGTTATTCAGTTGTAAAGGATTCACTGAATTCATTTAGTGCAAAATTGTTTGATATTTTGGATGATTCGTTTTTTACAAAAAATGTAAATGCATCAACTTACCAAAATTCATTCGGTTCTTTAGGCAATATCTTAGATCTGGTTATAACAGAAAATTTTGATCGTATTGCAAGAATTAAGTACGATCCTCCCCTTGGTAATTTGAACTTGGGTCAGCTCACTCTTGCATGGTCATACCATTTAAACGACATAGACAAATCGAGTTTCAAAAAATCTAAATTTGTAAGATGCACCAAATCATAAATCTTAGTTAGTTTTTCATGGTTTTTGAGAGCTAATTTCTCTTCTATTTTGTATTTAGATAAGACAAAACTTCAACTTTGTAGTATAAGTCTTTCTCTACAATAATAGGTGAGGGTTTCTCAAATGATAAGTAACTCTTGATAATTCAAAATGTCCGAAATATCAATTTCCGCAAATTTTCGAAAAATCGCTTGTATAAAAAAAAACTATTTGTTTTATGACAAACCCTCACCTATCTCCATAGACAATTATGATAGAAAGATTTTAAGACACTTTTTAACTTGGATTTATTGTATCACAGGGGAAAAATTAGTTTAAAGCTATGATTTGGGCTCCTTATACAGCAGGGGAGACTATGATTCCATGGCAGAAGATCTATTGAACGTCGCTTCGACAATGAAAATTAGTAATTTAAACGTTTAGAAGGCTTATGACGTTTTTATAAAATATTATTCGGAATTGTGTTCTCGTTACATTTCAGTTGCTAGTCGAAAGCCAAATTGTTTTGCTCAGTGGTTTTTACGTGATGTCAAGAAAATTATTAGAAAAAAGTATTCGTCTTGGAAAGCGTACAAATTCAGTGGATGGGTAAGTGTTAAACGTTTGAATTTTCAAGCAGCTAAAAAGGAGGCGGCTGAGACCGTGAAAGAGGCCGTAAAAATATGAGACGATGCTTGCAAATAATTCCCGAAGAGATCCCAAACTAATTTACTAGTACATAAATAGCAAATGCAATAGCAAACTCAATGGTGGCATCACATTATTAAAGGACATTGATGGTAATTCGATAAACGATCCGATTCAAATTACTGATACTTTGAATAAATATTTTCAATCTGTGTTCTCCGTTGACGACCCATCGAGACCTTATCCCAATTTTGATAAGAGATGTGACGAAATTTGCTCAGACAACATCGATGAAATCATTACAGAAGACAAAGTGTTATCCAAGTTATTAAAATTAAACCAAAACAAGTCCTGCGAACCGGACTTTGTTAGCGGTTTCGTATTATAAAAGGTAGCTAGAGCTATTGTACAACCAATTGTCATGATTTTTCGTCTATCTTTTTCTAGTAGTCATTTACCTCCGCCTCGGAAGAAAGCAAACGTGACTCCCCTTTTCAAAAAGGGCAACAAATTATTCGCGAGTAATTATAGACCTGTATCGTTAACGTGTATCCTTTGCAAAATATGCGAAAGTCTAATTAAGGATAAAATGAGGGAACACTTTACTAAACATAATCTTTTATCGGCGTCACAGCACGGGTTTATGCCTGGAAAGTGTTGCGCAACTAATTTATTGGAGACGATCGATTTTATTACATTCGCACTTGCAAATGGTTATCCGATAGACATCATCTGGTAAAAGGACAATTAGTACGGCTGTACGATTGTACTGATTTTACGATTCTTCATCTTAATAAAATTTACGGGAATTATTTCAGAAATCAAATCTTAATAATTTTGTACACTTAAGTACATACTTTCTTAAGAGTTCAACATTAAAGAGATATTCAATTATCGAATCGTACAACCGTACAATAGTAAAACCGTACTAATTGTCCTGCTACCACATCATCTTTAAAGATTTTTCGAAAGCCTTCGATAAAGTTTCACATCAATTGTCAATATATAAAGTAAAAGCATATGGATTCATTGGTTTGAACGTTTTGTGGGCAACAGAATTCTTGTCAAATAGAAAACGGCGAGTTGTTGTGGGTGATACTGTTTCGGATTGACTTGATGTAACGAGTAATGTTCCTCAGGGGTCGGCATATAGAGAAAAAACTCCTCTTTAAGAATATGTATTCTTTTTACAATTTGGTTTGAAAAATGTATGTCTTAAAAGTATTTTCCATAAACAGTATAATATGGCCTTTACTGATCAAAACAGTATAATATGATTTAGTTTCATATTATTAAATTTTTTTTCTAAAAATCTGCTCCGATCAGGCTGTTCTAAATTTAATTCTGTACACGCCTGTATATTTGGTTTAAATCCGCACGAATTCGATTCGGTTGAATATCGCGGCAAAGGAGACCATACCTAAAAAACGTTTTTTTGCCGTGTATTCATCCAAAAAAAGTCAAAGAAAGCTAAAATTTTGAAAATATACGTTTTCAGCACCCCTGAAAATGCCATAATAGTCGGATTCAGAAAAAAATAATTTTTTCATCACTAACCCTTAAATATGACCCCCTACTTCTGCACCCTCGTGTACCTAGGGTTAATTTTTCACATATGTTGATTATGGGTTAAAATGAAATCCCGTATCTTTAAACATAAGTATTCATCGATCTTGGTCCAAAAAAATATAATTTCGATGAATTTGGGTTTATGGTGCGTTCCCTTTTACAATATTCAACAAATATGGTACGCAAGCTTTGTCAAAAACCGAGATGGAAAAAGATTTTAGAATTTATGTTCAAAATGATTTAAAATGGTCCAATCAAGTAAGATTCAGTGCAAGTCGAGGTAACCGTATAATTTGTATGATATCTAAAAGTTTCAAGAATTTAAATTTTGAAACATTGAGGTTGCTCTATACCTCGCTTGTCAGGCCTCATCTTGAGTATGCTGTCAGTTCTTGGCGTACGTACCTAGTACATGATATCTATGAGTTGGAAAAAGTTTAGTGAAGAGCTACGAGACTACTGCCGTCTATCAAGGACATGGATTACAACACTAGACTTAAATTATTGAATCTGTCAAGTTTGGAAGACAGGCGTAAAAGAGGCGATCTTATTCAAAATTTCAAAATATTAAACGGGTTCGAAGTCGTTAATTTCCGTAATGAAAGTAATTTGACTAGAAATAAAGTTTATAATTTAAGAAGACACAATCGTTGTATGGTAAAAGAAAATGTAAAGAATTGTATGCAACGTTATTATTTTTTAACAAATAGAGTCGTGAACATGTGGAACTCCTTGCCGCAATCGGTTGTTGATACAAAGTCTGTTAATAGTTTCAAAGCAAGATTGGATGAATGGATATCAAAACAATGTTAATAAAGTTTAAGTTACTGCCATAGCTTCTTTGGAGTTTTACCCTATTGGGTCGCAGTATAATTTACTACTACTACTACTACTACTACGAAAATGAATTCTTTATTTGGTTTTGTTTGCTTTTGCGGCAGCCGTAGAACATTGCTTATTCCATTTTAGATCATTCGAAATAAAAAAGGTCTTTCTCTTGACTAGTTTCACTTAGTGTGTGTGCACCAAATCATTCCTTATAACCAGCCGAGCCCACCATTACATATCCACATTTACACCTGATTCCACCACGATATGTTGTTTTACATTTTGAAAAATTAAGCTCCATCCAACAAATATTACTCCATCCACATAGTGAATCTAAGTTTCGCTGAAGTTCAAGTGACATTGCTGATTGTCTTTCAAAAATTCTCATTATTTTCAACTCGTCAGCATATGATAGACAGGGACTTTGTAAAATTTCCATCAGATCGTTAATGTAAACGACAAAAATAATAGGACCTAGAACCGATCCTTGTGGTACTCCACTCGTTACCGGGTCCCAGTCCGAACTACGTCCCCAAGTACAACACGTTGTTTTCTTTCAACTAAAAATCTTTTAATCCACTTAAGTCCTTTGCCATTAACGCATAAGATTTTGAGTATCTAAAAATAAATGCTTTTCATAGTTCTATCATCAGTTCTTTTGTAAAAATAAAGATTTAATTAATTCAAAAGACATATTATTATAAATTTCATAATGATTTTTACTTGAATGATTTTGAAATTGATCATTTAGAGAAAATAATTCAATTATATCAATTTTGTTTGTTATTGTCAAATCACTTCAAAATACTTATTTTAAGACATGAAATATTAAAAAAGATTGTATCATATAAATGATGAGCTTGAACAGTGATTTTATTTTTAGATTATTCATTTAAAAGCTCAAATTTAGTTTTTAACAAAAAGTGTTCTTGAAATTTCAGTTTCGATAAATTTCAAAACAGACATATCCAAAGTTATTGAGGTCATGTTTTACTCGCCTTACTTAGGATACCCTAATTTAATTTAAAAAAATAATTTAAATTAATGTTCTATTATCATACCAGCTTAAAATAATTGATAAATTAAAATTAACGGCTTGTTAAAATCCCACCCGATACTGCACTTCCACCGAATTAATGGCATACCCGTACTAAAAATTCACTAAATTTTAATGCATGATGATTTTGCGATTTTTTTATTACGGGTACGTGTAGGCTTTAGTACGGTTATGTCATTAATTCGGCGGAAGTGCAGTATCGGGTGGGATTTTAAAGTTTAAAACCTTATTGAATTTTTTTCTTTTGACAATTTTAGTTAATTTGTTTCCTTTCCATTAATTAAAATCTATTTTTAGAATTTTAAAAGCTTCAATTTAATCATTTTGAATTTTTATGTTGTAGCCAGTTGATTTTTTGTGTTAAATTGTTTAACCTCACAAAGAATTCATTTAATTAGTTCTCATTCAAAAAAAATTTTGTTGAATTTGTTTGTTTGAAATACAAAATTTAAATAACAAACAAGTGGTTAACTGCGTAAATAAATTAAATTCGTATAGAGTATTTGACAAACACTAAAAGCTGAATAACGATGAATTCCTAATATATAAGAGGAAGTTAATATTTGATTAAGCAATTATTTGTTCTCAGTTGATAATAAAAAAAAAGGATTCGACATCTAAATAAAAAAAACTCAAACAATCAAATAAAATGACATTAAAAAAACTTACTTAAGGGTGTTTTAACTTTCGTATAAAGCCGCCTTACTATTAGATATAAATTGATAAATGTTCTTTTTTTTTAAAGAAATACATTACAGTGCACTATAAAGAGTAACAAAATGACATTTACTCATTCTATAGCATTAGTATCTATAACTTTTTTGGAAGTATCTTTTCAAGATAATTTAAATTAAGACATTAGTTCTCTTCATCTGATTGAGCTTTATTTATTTATTTTTTTTTTGTAATTATTCTATCCATATCTTCGGAAAATATATTTGTCAAATTAAAATTCGGATGGGTTCAAAATTTAAAGCGCCTGGGGTATAAAATCCAATACAGATTTGTTCAATGGGAAATTGTGTAACTATAATCATCTTTTCTCTAACACGGAATTCAAAATTGGATTATAGAACGGAAAGTTCTAAAATACGGAACTTTCCTTCATGAAATAATAGAATATGGAATTATAATTTACTGAAAGTCAGTTAGAAAATATTATAACAGATTATAGTAACTATAATTCGATGAACTATCATCAACTAAATGCCCAGTATATTTTCCATTTTAGTTTTTTATAAAGTTATAAGGAAAAAATTATAAGACGGGAAAATTTTATTTTGGTCAGATTTTAGTCAAACTTCTATAAGTATCAAAACTGGAGATTTGAGGTAGTTATTTGAATACTGATTGAAAGTGAGTGTTGATGGTTTCTGCTCAATTTTAAAATTATCTATAGATTTAAAATTAATGATAAAAAAAGTGATTAAAAAAGGGATCAAATTTATAAAAAGATTTTTTTGCGCTTCTGAAAGCTAAATTCGAATAAAATTTTAAACAAAATGATTAATTTTTTTCATCCGTTTTATTCGTATTTATTGATAATCTATAACGGGTGATACTTTTGGCTTTGACTCCATTCATGTGATCATCATAATTGATTTGAAGGTTATAATTGGTTTCCCATGTCCTAAATCCTGACCAGGATCTGCACAGATCAAAATATTTCCAAAAACTGTTGGAAAAGATTAGTTTTCTTGTCAGAATTCTTTAAAAATATCTTTGACCGGATTGAGTTCAAAATATTCTTGGAAAGTCAAAGAAAATATGAATCATTAGGATTCTTGTACAGAACAGGCAGATTTTATCTATCAGGATCCTGTTCAGGATTTAAAACCTGGGTTTGCATATTTTACTTGACTGTAACATCATCCTCAGATCCCGTATCAAACTAGAATTATAAATGATGTGAACTTGATTGTCGATTTTGAATGAATAAAGATGGTTCTGAAGAATAGTAATGTTATCAAGATGCATGCATTTACATTTAGTTACAGTGAAGTAAAATATGCAAAGCCAATTAACACTTCATATTTAGTTAAACTCAAATCCATCTTCAAGCAATTTCTCACGATCGGATTTCTTATTACACTCATTAGTTAGGTATTATATGCGAAAAGCTTAGATTTTAGAATTATTTTTTGATTGTTTTAGAGATTCGAAATTTCACTCCGGATTAGCAAAATTTTCACAAACATAAAAAAATCATTTTAACATGTCAGTTTAGTCGAGGTAATTGAGATTTCTCGACTCGATATATTTTTAGCTTTTTTTTTGAAAGTCAGCAAAAAAGATATTTTAATCATTCATTATTAGTTGAATTAAATACGGTTTCAAAATCTTTAAGTTTGTCAAAAAATTTAATACATGCCGAGTGCACTTTCACCGAAATAATATTTTAGAATCCTTTTTGCAAATTTAATAACTAAAAAGTTTTCGTAATTCCTCGAGTACACGTTTCGTTATTCCTGTTTCGTTAACTTTAAGTAAAGTAATTACTTGATTCGATTTTCTTCAGTCCAAGAGTCAAAGCCAATACTTCATGAGCCCTGAGCCCTGTAAACCTATTTAAGGTCATGTATGCGAAAATAAAATATACGCTTGATTCTATTCCCTCATTCATTCTAAAAGACAAACGGGACAAATTTGAATATTGACAATGCTGTAAATTCTTTCCAAAGATCTCAAGGGAAAAATCTGAGTAGTGACAAACTATTTTATTAAGGGATACATTCATATGCTGTAGATATTTGTTGCGATGAACAAGCTTAGTTACCAGACTCGGAGGGTCATCTTGAATACCAAAAAAATGTATTGATTTGTTGCACTCTTAAGAGATATGATTGGAAGGGCATTTTTCAATTAAATGTCATCAAATTTTTCTAAATTTTATTTTTATTTGAAATTGTTAAATACTGGGGTCATTTTGATTTTTTTATGGGCTTCCAAGAGTTTAAATGTTAAAAATTTTAACCGCGAAACGCTTTAGTCCTTAAAGGACATGCTTTCAATACTTTTACCATTATTGATCGACCGCCAATTAATTTTTAAAACGGAATTTTCGATGTGATATATACGAAAATACATCAGCTGAATAGGGTCATATTCAAGGTTAATATTTGTATACACATTGATGTTTTTTCGTACACATGACCAAATCTACAGTACATTTCTAAAATAAGTTTACAGTATGTCTATAAAATGCGATGTGTTTTCGGATACTTTGCCTGAGACGCGCATAGGCATTTTTCCTGCGCGTATTAAGAAAATAAGTTCTTTTTTTTCTCCTGCGGAAAATTTTTTTGCTTGGGTAATGCCCGGGAGCGTCTTAAGCAAATCTCCGAATCATGTAAACTCATTTTATTAATGTAATTTATTGAGCTTCTAACTCCAGTAAAATTAGATAGCTAAAAATTTATAACATTAATTAGAATTTTGGAATGATCGAGTGAATTTTAGAAATTAGATTTCAAATATCTGTGAACACTCGAGAGTGTTATTTACGTCATTTGAATAATCTTAATAATGAAAGATAAGATAACGACTAGGGATTTATCGTTGAGTTTTTCGACTAATTAGTAACTTGAATTTTTTGTTGTTTAATTTCTATTAATAAACTGATCTTAACCAAACAACTTTGGATTAAGTTGATATACCCCAAAGGAGAAATATGAGAATTTAATTTAAATTTGTTCTGTTAATCTTAAGTGTATTTTTTTTTTGAATCTTTTAAACCAGGTACCAGGGAATAAATCAGAAAATTTACAGATTCATTATGAAGCGTTCTTTTTTTGAAATTTAAAATAAAAACAAACGCCTCTACGATTTTAAAAATTCTAAAGAATGAAATTTTTGTTTTTAATCACCCGTAAGAATTAATAAAAAAAGATATTTATAGACTTCATATTTGATGAGCTCATCCCATAGTTATAGTGTTGTTTAATTTTTTCTTCGTAAAGATTAAATTTGTTCATATTAGTCTTAAAAAAACAGCGCATTAATAAACAAGGCTTAACAAAAAGTTTATGGATTTCAATGAAATTCAATTCTAATTAGAATAATATTATTTATGCTATGTTATTTTGATTGCCGTAAATGATTGTGTTGAGATCATTGAATTTTTAAAAAATAAAACATCAACCTCAATAAAATGAGCTATAAATAAATTTCTTAAGTCATATTTTTAACATACAATTCGTGTAATTACAGTTATCCTACTGATTATTGAATGTTTTGACGAAATTTTATACTTTTGAAATGTAATAATATTTCACAGCTATGTAATTTTCTTACCTAAATATGTTTTTTCTTGTTAACAACTAGTAGGAGTAAGAAAAAAAAAAAAAATTTCAATTCCTTTTTTATGAAATAATTAATATTGTTTTTTTTTTATTAAAATTTTCTTGAAGATGCCAAAATTTACATCTTTGAAATTAAATTGTAGGAGACCCATGTTAATTAAAAAATATTTTGAAAAAAAAATTCTATAAATATTTGAATTTTTAAATAAACATATCGAGTGAGAAAAAAAAAATGTTGATAATCGATGAAAAAAAAAGAAGAAGCAGTGTACATTTGATACTCAAGGATATGATGATTATCAACATTTTTTAGGTTTTCTCTTCAATGCAAACCAATGTAAAATAAATATTGTTTTAACTTGATTTAAATATTTTTTTTTTATTTTTTTATAAATTTAATTGCTGAGACAAAGAATATAAAAAAAGAAAAAGAAATGCAGTTTGTTTTTGGAATTTAGCAAATATGCTTTTAATATAGTTTTATATTTTCCATTTTTTTATTTCTTAGTTTTTTGAATTTACTAATCTTGATTTTCTAACTGTTCGTTTAATGTTGCGCGGAAATAGGATTTTTTTATTAAATTTTTCTTAAATGCTGAGAAACTAAATTCTATCCCTTTTTTTTTTTCTTAAGCGTTTTATTTTTAAGCCGTTAATGAATACTTTAAATGAATGTTCGTTAAATTAGAAAAACTGAAAATCGCTAATCCAACAGCTTTTCTTTCGGTTAAAAATCAAATATTTCACAGAGAAAAAAAATAGCAAAAAATCATTTTATAGAAGAGGCTTGTTTGGTGTGAATGGCTAAGAGCTCCCACAACTCCAATTCATCAGACCTTTACTTCGATTTTCGGTCTAAGCTAAGTCTAAACTGAATAATTTTCCAGTGGAAATTTTTAACAGTAAAATCTTCTTCTGGAAAATTATCCACTTTGGCAAAAATTTTGATGGTCTTTACACACTGTTTAGATAGAATTATATAAAAATAATTAAATGGACAAAAACTGTTTGACTCTTTGGATTTCTCTCTAAAAGATTTCTACAAGATATTTTTTCCAATTTTTTATTAAATTTTTTTTCTAAAATAATGATACGATTCACGAAGTAGAACTTTACATATGCGAGTAACCATACGTTTATTTTTGGGATTTTTTAATTTGAAGATTGGTATTGAAGGCATGGCCAAAGCTTTAATTTTATTTCAAAAATTACCAAGATTCAGGATTTATACAGTTCATCAGAAGACCTTAAAAGAATAAAATGGCTCTCTTTTGGCAAAGATAGAGCGAAGTAAGAAAAGACTGTAAATGAGTTTGAAACCCCAAAATCTTCTATTAAGGCAGCCGGGACTGTTGTTAAAGTTTTAAAAAAAGTTTCAAGTGCTGATGGTCAGCTGAAGTGTTTAATTTGCAAAGAGAATAGAGTTACTAAATTTTAACGTCGAAGCATACATTATAGATCCACTGTAATAGCTTTTTAAAACAAGTTTATTTTTAAAGCTCGTTGAGTGTTTTTAAATTGATCACTTCACTTGGGAGACAATTCAATTAGCCTGTTATACGATTGATCAAAAATCGTGTCTTTGTTGGTTATTTCGTACTATCTATGTCAGCTCCTCCTTTAAATCTTATTTCAAAATGAAATTAAAATTAACAAAGTGATTCAGTAAAATATTTTGCACTAAGATATATGATTAAGTCATCCCAAATCAAGTTCAAGGTTAATCAACAGGATATTGCCCTTGTCTAATTGAAGACTGATTAACTCTTCATTTTCTAAAATTTTCCGGTCGTCAAGATTATGTTTGAAAACGAATTAAAATTTGAGATTCAAATTCATTCAAGGGCATAATTTTTTGTATTTTATTCTTTTAATAAAATACGCAATAGATCGTAAATCATCGCTTTCTTGAGCAAAAAAATGACAAATTAGCATATTATAGATAAGTTTTAAAAGTTTTTGAAAATTCTCAAAACTATTTTTCTCTCGCTTAAAAATCAAGAAACAGTATTTGACTCTAAATCATGAGAATCGAACCGTTTTAATTGTATTATAAAGAGTATGAAGGAAAAGCAACAACAGCTATAATTAATAATTAATGAATTAATGAAGGCTTCATGAACAAAAAGAAATCCAATAGTATAGGAAATGTTTCAAAAATATCATTGTTGAGGTTATAAAATGACATTAAGGGATATCATCGATCTAACATAATTCATTATCTTGATTAAAAAAAAAAGGTATTACGTTTTAAAAAAAAAAATTTAACAAATTATCTTGCTACGAAAAGGAAAAAATCAATAATTAACTAAAAACAAAAATAATCAATTCCTGGTCTTGAAAAAACAAGAATTTTTATGAATGAGACAAAAAAACAAAAAAAATCAACATCAACAAAACAAAATTTTTTTTTCATATATTTTGTCTTGGCAAATATTTAGACAAAAAAAAGGGAAAAAAAAAAAAACTTTCTGGTTAAAGCTTTCATTTTTTAGACTTTTTTGTTTGATTTTATGATGGAGGATGTATATTGAAATAATTTTATTGAGTAATTTATTATAATTAAATCGGAAGCACCTTATTATTTAATTGATTGCTTTGTCGTTATTGTATTTTTTGTTGGGAGGCAAACAAAAAAGCTTTAGACTTTTTTGGAACATGAAATGTCATTTTTGATAAATCAAACAATTTAATAATTCAAAAATTATTTTCTTTCTTTTATTTTGTTGTTGCCCAAAATTGCTTAGGGAACACTTTGTAGATTAAAAAAAAATTTGATCGTTTAACTGAGCACTCATTTTTCTTTTGTTGTTTCTCTGATATTTTCTGTGAACTAAAAAATTTTCGTTATCATGAGACCTTGCGCTTAAAAAAACAAAAATTTCGAAACTTAAAATACTCAACAGGATACAGGATAAGAATTTTTTTCATCATATAAAAAAAGGAAAAAATCGTTTGACGCATAAAAAAAAACTTTTATAGAATAAAGAAATCACTTTTATAGAATAAAGGAAATTTTTTTAAAAAACTCAAAAATTTTACAATATATCAATTGGGAATTTAATCAGAAAATAAAAATGTGGCCTCTTCTAGGTATACACTCGTTTTCATAGCCGACTCATTAGGCTATTTCACTTTAGAAGCATTCGCCAATCTTGCTTTCCAAGAAAGGTAAAATGTAAATTTCACTTTTATTTTGATGAATATTGGAAAGCTTTTGGGTTCAATGGATGAGTAAAAGCTCCCTTTACAGCTTTCCGGAAGTAAAAAAATAGGCCAACATTGAAAACTTGTAATTTTTTAGAAAAAGTTTTTTTTTATTCTTTAAAAAATAAAAGTTTATTCTATACTCGATTTTTTTTATGCTATAAACGAAATTTTTATGCGTCAAAAGATACCCTCCATAAAAAAATTCTTTTTAAGAAATTGGACGACTTTTCTAACAGATATAACTAACGTCAATTGAAAGTTAAAATTAGACTCGATTCAATTCTAAAATTGATAAAAAAATTTGGTGTCAAAATTTTTTATTTTAAAATTTTAAAACTCGTTTAAACAGTTTCAAAAACTAAAAAAAAAACGTCTGTCTGTATTGATTCTGATAAATTATGAAAATTTCCTTCTTTTATTTTTTCTTTGATCCTAGCACTTAAATTTTTTTTCTAGTTGGCAAAACGGATGAATATTTGAGAATCAAAAAAAAATTTTTATTATTCTTTGTTTTTCGATTGGAAAAAATAATTGTTAAGCTTTTAGGCATTAATTTTGTAAATACCTTGTTTTTTTTTTTCGTTTTTAGAAAAAAATTAATTAAAATAATTGAATTATTCAACACAAAAATCGAGTTTTACCAATGTCTTACAAACTTGATCCCACATCAGACGACAATGAAAGTGAATACTCGAAGCCAATCATCAAAAAATCACTCAAAAATTCGTTTTTGAGCAATTTAAAACACAACAAAAATAAACTAATCTCAAAAATATCTTCTTCTCAATCTTCGAACACATCATTCGAAGAGCCAAAACATCGAAAATCATTCGAAAATGAACAAGGCGATGATGAGGATAACACAAGTTCCATTTATTATCCTCTTTCGGTGAATTCATATGTAAATAATGAGAGTAAAAATCAAATTTTAAAGAAAAAAGATTTAAAAAATAGACCAACAGTTAATGCTTTTTTAAAAAATTCATCATTTTCATCATCAACTTCTACATCGCCTCCATCGCCATTTTTAATACATAGACAAAAACCTAGAAAAATATCAACTAAAACGAGTTTACCTGAACAAAAAGAAGTTGAATATCCGGTAATATCAAATTTAGACGATGAAAGTGATGAGAATAATGATGATAATACACTTTCTTATTACAGTGCTCGAGAAAATCAAAATAACTCGCAAAAAAATTCGAATTGTAAATCTCGAAATACGGATAGTTCTAAATCGAGATTAGCCAAAGGCGTATGCTCAGGGTCAAAAAATATTCCATTGAATTCTGAATATGGTGAAGAAGATTTTATTGATGCATTCAGATTGTTCGATGTAAATGGTGATGGTAAAATAACAGCAAAGGAGCTCAAAAATGTACTAAAAGAACTCGGAATTAAAATGGGCAAACAAGATGTTAAAAAAATGATCAAAGAATTGGACAAAGATGGAAATGGAACTATTGAATACTCAGGTTTGTTTATTTAAAAAAAAGATGTATTTCCCCCAGCCTTTTCTTGAGCCCACATGTTGAAGATCAAATTAAATTATAGCGAAAAACATAAAGCTTTAAATTAAGCGTTAAACTCTTGGGATTATTAAAAAAAGTCAACGTGACGCAAAACCCAAAAAGTACTTTAAGGAACAGATAAAAAAGAAATGTTTTAAAAGCACTTAAGAGACATTATTTGTAATCGATTAAAAGCATTAATTTTTTTTGCGCATTTATTTTTGAAAAATATCACATAAGCTTTTTATCCTAGAAATTTTTAATAACATTACATTAATATTTTAAGAATTTGTGCAAATGATGACATCACCAGCTTCACGTCAAGACGATGAATTCGAATTAAGAGAAGCGTTTAAATGCATTGATTTGGACGGAAATGGATTTATAAGTCGTGAGGAGTTGAAAGACGCAGTTGAAAAAATAATGTCAACAGATGGTCGAATAAGTGGTCAAGACGTTGAGGAAATGATGAAAGAAGCTGATACAGATGGTAATGGTTTGATTGATTATGACGAGTTTGTTCGAATTTTAGTTGAAAAGAGGTGAATAGAAAAGTTAATTTTTTTTCGAAAATCGTGTCTCCCGTAATTCGTAAAACGATCTTTCTGATAAACAGAAGTACCTCTTATGAAACTCAATCAAGATGAACGTTAATATAATCGATGACAAATCGTTAACAATCCGGTATTTAATTTGTGTATTTCTGAAAGATTTCAATGGATAATTCTAGTTATTTAATATTCCATTTAAATAGATAATGTTTGAATTTTTAATGTTTTTTATTTTATCTTTAAATAGCGTTATTTAAAACAATAAATGGCATTAAATTATAAAATTTCTTTTTTTTATTCCTTTAAAAAGTTCACTTTCGTTTTTAAAAAACGAAAATAAAACAACTAATTTTAAACGTTTAGAAAAAAGTAATAATCGGAATAGATGAGTGTCATTATTTACTACTATTAGGATTAGTAGTACTTTTCTGTGCAGATCTAACATCGGGTAGAACAATCCAATGTTTTCATCTTAAAGACATCCATCGTTTTCATACTAAAGACATCCATCCATTCCCAATATTATTTTTTTTTGACTCGACCAGGATTAGCTGAAAAAGCTGTTGCTTTACCCACTTGGTCACGACCTAATATCTGGATCAAACTTTTTCTGATTTTGAGGACTAAGGCTTCTTTCAGAATATAATATAAAAAAATCTTACCTAAAAACTTTGTGTACTCCCCCGCCTTAATCTCAACATTTAAAGTTTTACAATTTTGACTGGGGGGACTCAAACCCACTGATATTGGTCATCAATAAATGAGAACATATATACAGATTAAATAAAAGTTATTGCTTACCCATAAATAATTTCTTAACAAAAAATCTTATTTAGGCCGTGACTAGATCTTGTTCAAGAACGGTATAGGATCTTGACTAATCCTAAATTGAGATAAGATTCGATTTTTTATGGTTAAATCTTAACTTCAATATATTTACAGGTCTTTTAAGACCCGTCTTATTACAGTCATTGCTTGGATATATCACGACATGGATTTATCAAAATTCCAATATATCACTAAAAATTATTGGAACAAAAGGTCATTTATAATGCTAAAATGCATTCAAATATATCACTATTCGGTCACATCATTTTTTTTTGCTGGAACGAAAGGTGTGATATATCCGCGCAATGACTGTATAAGGATTTTGAAATTTAAAATACAGGTTCCTATTAGATCTTATATCTGTAAATATATATTAGTAAGATTTAACCAGAAAAAATCAGGAATCTTATCTCAATTTAGGATTATTCAAGACCGTTCTTGAACAAGATCTAGTCTCGGACTTAATAAGAATTTTTTTAAGAAAATATTTATGAGTTGGTTTAGACGAGGACTGGAGAATTTCAAAGTTTTATATAAGGGTGAGAGAGTATCCAAGGTTTAACGGCAAATAATCACTTTATAAATTAAGATTTTTTAGAGCTTAAACAAATAGAAAATTTGAACTAGTTATCCCTCGCTTTTATCTTATATTTTCATTCAAAGAAGAGAGTATCAAACTTTTTTTTGGTCTTCTTTGTAAATTATTGTTAAAGTTAACTTCGATGTATTTGTTGAAAGCCTTAAATTTTTAATGCCTTTTTTAGTAACTGACATGGCTCTTTTAATAAGATTTATTTTGGACAAACATGATAAATATTATAGATATGGGATAATCTTTAACATAATAAAACATCCGTTTTTTTATTTTTTTTCGTTTTTATTTGGAAAACTACTAAAAAGCTCAGAAATTAATTCAAAAAAGTTTTCTGAAGTCAAATTTTTAACGTTAATTTAAAAACTTACTTGAAGCAACATAAATTTAGAGATAACAATTAAAATTAAGCGAAGAGTTTATAAAAGATCCTCTTAGATATATTTTATTTTTCCTAACATCAAAAGATTAGCTTATTAAGAAAAAAGCAAATAAACTTAATTTTGACTTACAAAAGTTCATTTAACATTTTACTTTTATTTTGACTGAATTGGTCAATTTTTATAGAAGCACGATAAGGTTATAGGAATAACCCATCTCCAGAACTTACACTTGATTTTTTAATTAGGAATATTTCAAACAATAGTAACGTATTTGCTCGAATTTACCGACATGTCGTTATAACTAGTAATTCAATATTAACGAAATGGCGATTTTCAATGTAAAAAGCGAATACGTTACAATCGTACAGAATCTTTTCCTTTATTAAAGACACCTATGTTATAGAATTTCTAAGATATTTTCAAGATGAACTGAAATTTTCTTAGAGATTGGCTGCGCCCAACACAAATTTCTATCACTCAAATTTTTTCTTAAATATAAAAATTGGCTACGTTAAATTTTTCGGGATATTTTTCATATGAAACATAATTTTTTTTTCATGTTAGCCCTTTTTTATGTGAAATTACAGAAAATAAATAAAAGATAATGCGCTTCTTCAACAGAATATTTGTCCAAAGATTAGAATAAAAAAAAACAATCCTGACTTTGAATCGAAAACTTTTTTAAGAGAATTTAATTGATGTAAACTTTTTCTCATTAATCTTTAATCTAGTTCCTGACCATTAAAATGAATAAACTATTTATTAAGTTACGTTTATCTCTCGATTCCTTATAAGGAATAACATTATACAGAGTTACCCGAATTACTTCAACCCCCAACAACAGTACAGCTACCAATATTTGAACCCGCAAAGCTTTAACATTCAACAACATCAAGCTTCACACATTTAAAAACATACAAAAAATTCAAAGAGAGAGAGCGCCAATCATTAGATCTACCATGTCATCATATATTTTATCTTTTACGCCAGTTGGAGTTAAATCTTTTCAGTTCTTCTATAATACCAACTAGGCACAGAATAGATAATCAATTAACCGAGGTGACTCTTCTTCTTCTTTATTCGACTGTTGTTTTGCAACATTCGGCGACGTATGATTTCCATAATTTGCGATCACTGGCGAGTTTCTCAATTTCAGCTCTTGTTACCCCCTCTTGTTTCGGGAACAATAATTCACAGATGTATTTAAAGTAGCTCGTGGGCTTACGTCCTCGTTTGCAAGTACCTAATCCGGCTTCGGGTTCGTAAAATATAAAAATTTTTGCTGGCTCACTTTCCGGTCTTCTAAGCGTGTGACCAACCCAGCAGAGCTGTCTTTGAAGGAGCTTCGATACAATCGGATACTGCTCAACTCTTTTGTAAATTTCTTCATTTGTTACTTTGTCCAAAGGCTTTGTACCTAGCCACATTCGAAAGCACGTCGTAGCAAAACTATTCAGCTTGTTTTTTATCTCGTTGTTGACAATCCATGTTTCACAGCCGTATAGAAGTATGGACCCCACTGTAGCTTCGAATATTCTAGCTTTCAACTTGATTGGGACATAATTCGCTTTCCAGATCTTCTCCATTTTCCAATAGGCAGCCCATGTTATCGACTTACGATGGATGAAATCCGCTTCTGTGGACTTGAGTTTCGAACCTAAATATTTAAAATCCTCAACTTTATTTGCCTGTTGGTCTTCAAGCGGTAAAGCGGTCGCTGTCGATTTCCTGTTTAGGATCATACACTCCGTTTTTTCAATATTTATTTCGAGACCTACTCTCTTTGCTTCTTCACTTAAGCTCGCCAATTGATTGGTAGCTAATCCAACTGTTGATTCAAGAACGCTTATTCGCTTTTCGTTGGTCAAAATGTCTTCGGCTCTTTCTTTGTTTATAGATAAAACCATAGTTGTTTTGACTTCGTGTCATTACGTAATCAATAAATATTATAAAAAAGTAGGGAGCCAGAACGTCACCTGAACTGATGTTGAATTCATCCGATAGTTTGTTCCCCACAGAAACGGCAGATTTAGAACTCATGTAAAAAGCGTAAATAGCATTAACAATTACTTGTGGAATCCCGTAGTGTTTTAAAATAGCAAACAACATCTTACGTATTACTGAGTCGAACGCTTTACGGAAGTCTCCAAACGTAATTATTAACGGCAGTTCTTTTCTTTTGTTAACGACCGAATGTTATAGGTAGCAATAAGCATTCGTTTCGTCACTCTCAGTGATTTTTGCATCGATCTTTTCATTTCTATTGTCGCTGTCGAAATCTGTTGTGTTACTTAAAGTCGCTCTAAGAGGTGATAAGTCACCTAAAAAGCGAGAGTTTTGAAATTTAAAAAGGTGACTACAGATGTTCAAACGTTGATTACAAGCATTGAAAATATCAACTCTATTAATCTATCGTTAAAAAACCCTCCTAAAAATTTGGATTTTGGGTCGTGGTGCTGCATAATCGAACGAGGGAATACGGTACTTATACATTGCGTAAACCGGGTACAAATTTTGATTTATTTTTTCCCAAGATGAATCAAAAAACACAATTAACTCTAATTCAACATAAGCTGAAGCCCATCTGTTGTTTTTGACTAGGCCAACATATTCAACCTGTTTTACACAATTCTCAATAGTCATGCTATTTTCAAAAAAATATTCTAATTACTTTTTCAAAATAATAATAAAAAAAAATAAAAAATTCATAAATAAATGAAGTATGTTTACAAGTTTTGATATAAACAAACTCAATAGCCAGCGTAACTTAAATACTTATTTACGCTTTTGCTTTGATCAAATTTAATTATTTTTATTTACTTAATAAATAATAAAAAAAAGCTTAAAGAAATCAATATTTCCAAAGGATGACTGTTGAAAAATTAATTACTTGGTTGAATCATTTAAAAAAAAATTGTCTTTCGATTTATTTAGTCAACAAAAAAAACAACAACAACTGAGAATCTTAAAATACCTTGATCGGAATCACTGTGATGGATTTAATTGTTTAAAATTTCTTGCATGACTCTCGGATCAATTTAATTACATTTTGATACTATTTTTGTTTACTAGCTGCTGCTGCTTATTTTTCTTAAATCGATTTAATTACATAATAAGAAAACAAAAACAAGTAACCTTTCAAGCGCTTGCAAATTATCAGCATGATTTTAGTTTCTTCTAAATAGCATAGATCTTATACATAAAACTGGTTAAATTTTTTGTTTCAGTTAAAGTTTACGATTGAGCACAATGGTAACTTGGTATTTATTTTTTTATTAATCGAAATATTTTATAATCCAAGTGGATCCTTATATCGTTGCATGATTCGATTAGTAAAACCTCTAATTTAATAAAAAGAGTGTTTAATTATCCGTTTCTGAAAGTAGAAAAAAAATAAGCGTAATATTTAT
The DNA here is from genome assembly GCA_022207745.1 of Brachionus rubens. Classification (NCBI taxonomy): domain Eukaryota; kingdom Metazoa; phylum Rotifera; class Eurotatoria; order Ploima; family Brachionidae; genus Brachionus; species Brachionus rubens. Next base: position 279,628 of record JAJVHD010000009.1, on the reverse strand, counting down.
CTCTTTCATTTGATTTTGGCATAAAAATATTAAAAAAAAAATTTTTTATTAAATTATGCAACATAAGGTGAGTTATTTTATTTCACCAACTTTTTTTATTCTAATCATTTTTTTTTATTCTTGAACACTCTCCATGAATCATCGCTCAATTTCGTACTTCAAATGTTTGCTTTTCATTTGAGACCCATATAATCTGAAATTAATTTTTTTTTTTGGCTAGAATCTGAATGTAACTTACGCTTTGGCTCCTATATTCAATCGATTTTGTTAAATAATGAATCGATATCAAGATATTGAGAATAATATTCAAATATTTATTGAAGAATACAAAAAAAATCATGACCGTAAATCGAAACGATTGTATCAGAGAACCCAAAAGTCTTTGAATGGAAATTTTCGTTCACTAAGCTTAAGCTCGCTGTGCACTAAAAATTTACTCACAAATGATCTTATAAAATCAAAAAGCGAATCTGATATGAACTCAGCTAGACTTAATAAGTATCAATATGTTGCTCTTAAAATTAACTCTACGAAGAGAATCGAAAAGGTTGAACAACATGATGGCTTTAGTCTTAAAAAACTAATCAATTATGGTATTACGTCGTTAGAAGAGTTTGTTGTGACACAAAAAACACGATCAAGAATGTCCTCGATATCCCAAAGTTTTAAGAGCTCAATCGTTCGACAATCGCTTAAACAAGGTAATTATAATTTTTTTTTGTGTGATGGGAGGGGGGTTATATAATTTTTGACCATGTTTTCTATTAGCTTTGATATTTAACAAAAATCTTGTTTTTCGTTTTCAAAATAATTATATTTACACGATAAACGAACGATCTAAAAACGATACTAAACACTAAATAGTAAACTCCAAAATGCTTTAAATCGATATGTAAATAATTTTACTATGTTACAAGCTAGTTTTATTTTGTATCTTGAAATTGTTCATTATTAATCTCCAAGTTTCCGTTTGTTTACTAATTTATTTATACTAATTTAACATTTGAGGTTTAGTTAAAATGATAATTGTTTTAAAACCATGAGAGGTCGTTCTACGTTTTTTTCTTTGGTTTTTCTTATTCAAAAGAGAAAAAAAAAGAAGTTTCTAATCGTTTTTGTCCAAAGATGTAACATAAAAAAAAGTATTATTTAATGAATTTACAATTTGTTAAATCTTTTAAAGGCCTTATGGATTTGTAGTTTATAATTAAATTTTGGATAGGATACTTTGCTAGAATATCTGTTTAAATTTTTATTTGTTTTTGATTCAAGTGATAATTAATGGGCATTCTTCTTTTCTCTCTCTTTTTTTTTGATTTCAAGTTCGATGAATTTGGGTTATAATTTTTGTTGTTGTTGATTATAATTATCTAGAAAATAATCCCTTTCGAATAAAGTGTCCAAAATTAATTTACTATTCCTTTGAATATTTTTTGTATTTCAAAATTTATTGATTTTGAGGGATTCCTTTAATCTCAGGTGTACGATTTTTAAAAATTGTCTTTTGTTATAATTAAAAAAAAAAGAGGATGCCTAAAAAAATTTTAATAAATTTTGCGTTCATGAGTTGGAAAAAAAATAATTTAAGTTTTGACAGATTTTTGAAACTTTGATTTTTACTAATTGAAAGATCCTAATGTCCATGAATTGAGAAAAAAAAATTTTTGGAAAGTTTTTAAATTTCTTATTTTTTTTAACTCTTTACCATGTGATGAATTTTTCACAACATCCTTCAGGTAATAGTTAAAGCGTCTCTATTATGTATACCTGTAAGTACGCTGAATAATTTTTTTTTTCAAAATTTAAAATCACGTTTTTCTCTTCTGAATTATTTTAAGTTATTTTAATGAAATTCTAAAATTATTAGTTTATGATTTAAAAACTCGGTAAAGTAAGTCAAAGTAAGAGTGAAATATGTGTATACCCACAATAGTCATAGAATTTTGTATTCGGTATTTTTGAAATGTTCAAATTCTCGCAATAAACAAAAAAACGAGTGGAAGTTAATTTCAATCGGATCATTTCTATCAAGTATTTTCAATATAAATGTAACAGAATGAGACGAATTAGTTCAGCAAGTGTAACCTAATGAAACATCATTTATAGGTAAAAAATAAATGATTTTTCTTGTTCATTAGCCTGTTTACTATTATATTAAAAATGATTTTTTTTTAATTTAATTATGTGAAACTTTTTAAAAAACCAAAGGAGGGTTGAATTTTTTTTGGCCGTTTTGGTTTTTACAGCATTTTACATTTACCATATTTTCCGTAAAATAGGGTAAATGAATACCACTGTATAGAGTCTTAGAATGTTATCTTTATCGATACATAACAGGTTGGAAGTTCGCAAAAATTTACAACAAATTGTTAACACCGTAAACCTTTGACCACTACTCTTAGAGCAAAGCTGAAAGCCGGCTTTAATTTTAGCTCAAAAGCTAGGTTTAGTTCTAATGGAAAAGGATGTAATTTTAATTTTAATTTTTTTTTAATTTAATTATCATCCTTTTCCATTAGAACTAAACCTAGCTTTTGAGCTAGAATTAAAGCCGGCTTTCCGCTTTGCTCTGAAAGTGGTCAAAGGTTTACGGTATGTATTATCTGAATTTTTTTTTTATGATATTGTTACCGCGATACAAATCAAAACTTAAGCCCTATCCACCAGTTTTTAGCAACCGAGGTGCTTTATTTAAACATTTTATTACTTAATATTGGAAAAAGTTACGATTGATCTTAAGATATGGTTAGAAAGCTAATAGGATGTCATTGACACTGGGACCATGATCGATATGCGAAAAAATTCCCCTAAGCAATATCTGGAGGAGAACGATAAAAAAGGTCATTTTTGGTGAAATCACACTTCTTAGAGGACTCAGCAAACTAATGTTTTTTATGCATCTGCTTAAAGAAGAGACGATTACCTTATCTACAAATCTCAGTAATTAATTTTTTGTATACTAGAGGACGAAAAAAGGCATAATAACCATAAACGAAAAGGCAGGGTGATTTACAAGATTTTGAAATGAAATTCTGATTTCTCTGATATAAGCGGCCAATCACGGTATTAAAATCAGAAATAAATAGTTCAGATTGCTAGGAAGTCTTGAATTTTAATAACCTTATGTGCAAATGAACATAAGCTTCATTAAGTTGTTTAGAACAAATTTTTGTTTTTTTTTGCAGAATTTAGAAGCGCTTTTAAAATGTAGCTTTAAAATCCTTTTTTAAAGTATAACCAAACATATCAGAAAGAACTAATTTACTTAAATGAAATAGTTCTGGAGTAGTAAAAAAAATGTTATCTCACTTAAACTATTTGATCGCTTGTTTGAACTTAATAAAAAAAAACAAGAAAAAAAGGAACCATTTTTTTTTGGGTCATGTCGACTTTGTGATCAGTTGATCACCAAAAAATGTGATCATGGGTATCATGTGGGCATTGTGATCTTTTTGGTCACAAAAATTCTGATCACCAAAATTTCAATAATATTTATGAAATATCAATAATGATAAAAAAATTTGTGATCAAATTTTTTTTTTGTGATCATTACATTTTTTTATTTTATTACTTACCTTAAAAAATAATTTGTTTTTTTTTGTAAATTGATCCTTAAATCAAGTAATTTTTTGCTGTTTCTATCTATCTAAAGGTTGCTTAACCGACATATATCCTGGGTACTAACCGACATATAAGCGCTGCATTTACGTCATATAAGTTACCTTTTTTTTCATAATAATTATTTAGGGTTACTACATTACTTTTATTAAAGTCATTTTGAACAGAACCTCGGATAGATCGAGTTTTTTTCCTATCAATTAAGAAAACTGATAACATGGATAACTACTCCTGATTTGGTTCTTAAATATTTTTTCTTATTTCTTTAATTTTTGTAAATTTTGAGTAATTTTAAAAAAAACAAAAAACTTTGTGATCAAAAATTTTTTTATGTGATCATTTTTTAACTTCTTATGGTCACAAACTTTGTGATCAGAGCCTTTTTGACCAAAAAGATCACAAAGTCCACATGACCCTTTTTTTTTATATTTTTTAAATCTTATCTTTTAGAAATTTATCAACTGTGTACATTAACCCGTATGTTTATGAACAAAAAATAGTCTGGTCAATATTTAGTTTTGTAAATTTTTGTTTATCAAATCAATCATTCATAGGATTTTGAATGATTAATTCCTGAAATGGAATCAAGAGACTTTTAGTTTATCATTTACGATCCAAACGTCATTTTTTTTAAAAGACATCAAAATTTTACACAAATAAGTTTCGAAAATCACCAACCAAGAGATAACTTAAATGTAATTTTTGTGATGTAACAAATGAATGTTTTAAAAAATAAAAACAGATATTTTTTATTAATGAAACTCTAGGTTCTGCTCATTTCTATTGTTCTTAGGTAATATTTTTGTTCGTTGTTTTTTCAAGAATACCAAATTATCTAAATTAATTTTCTCTTTTCTTTCATTCAAGATTGTTTTGTAGATTTAAAAAATTAGAAGTTTTTATTATTTTTTTTGAGTACTTGAATTTTTAAAGATGAACAACAACAACAACAAAAATGTTAAAATTGTTGTAGAAGTTGTTATTTAAAAGATTAAAAAAATGATTTTTTGACAATTTTTTTTTTCATTTTGTTGCTGAATCTCAAAATGTTAAACCAAATATTTAAGATCCCCCCACTTCAAAAATAGAATTAAATTTAAATTAAATTATTTGTTTTAAACATTTTTTGTTGAATTAAAGTTAGCCCATTAGAGTTTGAGGAAAATAAAAAAAAACTCTTTACATTATTGTGTAAATATCCTCCTCCTTTTTGAGCTTGTTTTCTTTTCTAAAATATTTAGCCCTTAACAAAAAAAGAGAGAAGAAATTTCTTGTTTACAAATTACTTTTTTTTTAATCTCAAGTTTTTTCACTTATTAAAAAATGTTTTTCCCATATATTAAATTTTGTCATAAATTGATTGTTATAAACATTAGCAATAACAACACAAACTTTGTTTAATTGCTTTATGATGTTTTTAGCTACATTTGAAAAAGTTTTAATTACTTTAATTCAGTTTAAAAAAAAAATTGGACATTAAGTACATTTTCAAAAGGAAAAACAAAAATAAAATGTCGAGTTAAGGGTATAAAGGGATTTTAAATATTATAAAGTTATTGTTAAGATTTGGTATTATCCTAATGCAAAGACCCATATTTTGAGAACGATTTTAATATTTGTCTACCAAAATACTGCCATTTATTAGAAACCCGTCTAGATGATTATTTTCATTTTGAAAGATATTTGAAATCTGAAGTTGATTACAATTTGTTTCCGATCCGATGACTGTCTATCCTTAATGCTTCTTTTTCGGCAGTTCTTAACTCACTTCATTATTTTTTCATTTTATATTACCAGAGACAAAAATGCAAAAGATTTGGTTGACTTCGAGGAACGCAAATCAACCCAAATCGAAGATTAGCTTAGATTTGTAAAGGGGGAAAGTGAGATTTAACACTAAAAGCCCGATTTTCTTTACTTTGGGACCGATCGGGTTAAAAAAAACTTTTTGTAAAAGGTCTCTCTAGAAGATTGCTAAATTAAAAAGGCGATTAATTATCGTCTTATGTTCCATTTTTATCATCAAAAAGATAATTTCAACTTACAGTGGTGATTAGAGGGGGATTTTACTAAAATTTACGTAAATTGCAGCAAACTATTAAATTTTTATCAAAAATTACGTAAAATACCGTAAAATCACAAAATTAAAAAATTCTGATTTTACCACATTTAAGGGTAATTCATATAAATTTACGATAATTTTTAGAAATTTTGGTAAAAATAAAAAATGGATCTTTTGAGACCCCGTACTTAGAATTCCCGTTAAATGTGGTAAAATCCGAATTTTTTAGTCTTGTGATTTCACGGTATTTTACGTAATTTTTGGTAAAAATTCAATAATTTACTGTAATTTATGAAAATTTTAGTAAAATCATCCTATCAAATCACCACTGCATGTTCACCAAAAGAAGGTAATTAGTTTTTTATTTGAAAAATAAGTAAATCCAACATCAATAATACGATAAGTTTGCAAAAAAATGAAGCAAATTGCAAAAAGTATCTGGTCAAAAATGACACAGGTCTAATTATTTTGTATCACGTCACTCAATAGAACGAAACGGATTTTAGTGAAGGGCTTGCGTATAAGAAAATATGCTATTTATTTAAATTTGTTCAAGCCCCATAGGCAATACGTAAAAAAATTAAGTAAAAAAAGAGTTAAAAAAAGATTTAGAATTTACAACTAAATTGTTCAGTTTGCACATTTTAATAAAATATTATAGTCATTATACAAATAAAAATAGTCTCGATTTGTTCTTATTCCTAGATCTATAAGATATAAATAGTACTTTACCGAATCTACAAGTCCAGCATTGTTACAGTCAAAATGGCTTTCTATTGAAAAAATAGAAAATTTTGGATCATATTCCATACAGTTTATTTTTGTCAAGTTTTCAACAACTGACAGTTGTTTTATAAACGACGTGTTGTCTCTATCAAACGACTTATAATCTTTTCTAAGACACTCAAAAACTTACTATATATCTTTATCAATTTTTTTTTAAAGTTGGTTCTCTGAGAGTTGATGTTAATGAACAAAACAAAAAAACAGTATGCATCAAACTTATAAATAAAACTTGTAAGAAGCTTTGCACTTACAGTTGACTAGATTTTGATTCTAGCTTTTAGAAATGATACTTAACAAAGCAAAAATAATGAGTTCACTTGATTTTTGATGTTTTTAGTTAACAAGTTTTGGTATGTATTAATAAAGTATGCATTAATCTAAATTTGAGTGAATGTTTTTTTTTCTCTTATTAGGTAATATTTGAAACGTTATTTTTTTGAATGATTTTTTTTTTTAATTTATTGATTTAGCAATTAAGGTTTTCAATCATGTTTATCAAAAATTTTTTAAAAAAAATCAGGAATTTAGACTTCAATCAAAAATTTTAATTACCTTCATTTCATAATCAAGGACCTTTTTATTTCGAAAATCTAATTTTAGTAGAAATATAAGAATATTGTATAAATAGATTAGAATTTTCTTCTTCTAATGTTCATTTTTTTCTTATCCTTATATTTTCAAACAAAAAAAAAAAATTAAAAACAACTTCCTTATTTGATTGAATTTTTTGGTGTATTATTTTCAAAATTTCATATTATTACGCAACAAATCCATTGCCGGATCATTAAGAATTATGTTTCTTGAGTCATACAATTTTAAATACAAATCAAAAAATTTTTATCGATTTTTTGTTGTTGTCAAAGTAGGAAAATAAAAATGAAGAAATGATCATTAAGACGAATTAAATTGCTTTTTTATTTTATTGCATGATTACAGTGTCAATTAAAATAGGATATTATTGGTCAATTTAATAGAGTAGAGTTAACTACAAACAAAAAAAAAAGCATTCATGGGAGAGTTGTAATTTAATATTCCTTTTTTTTTGTCAAAATTAAATTTATTTATGAAGAAAATATGTTCTTTAATTTGAGTCACATATATAATTGAATCGAGCCATATGATTTTATAAAATGACATATTTTTGTTTGTTCAATTTAAAACAATATTAATAAGGTTATATTAAAAAAAAATTAGATCTGTAACTTCTTTTTAACATAACTCTATCTATGATGAAGTTTCGTTCTAAGGCTTATAAGAATACCATCGTCATTTGTACATACTTGTCACGTTTAATTTTCGTTTTCATTATGTAATTCCGACAGACAAAAATTAGTTGAAATAAATAATGACAGCCAATATGTTTTTATATTAATGTAAGTTTTTCAAGTACTTAAAGTTAAATTTGTACAGTTAAGTTCTAAAATAGTTTAAAAATTTGAAAAGATGATGAACTACTATATCTCAACATTATCTAAGCAAACAAATCCTCCTGTATAATAAGAATGCCCAAAAGCATTAATTTTTGAACAACTCTATTGCAATATTAGAAATTCGCATTATCGGTTTTTCAAAAATGTACGCCGAGCATTTAATAAATAAGGTACTGATGTTATCATTCGGACGTTCATTAACATTATCCGACTTTTGATTTCTCCAAAGCTCTGTATAGTTTCCGATACTTAATCTCAATATTTAATATTTTATCTCAATCGAGTAAGCTTTTACCCTTAAACGCCCACTTGTTCAATTTTCATGATACAGTCGAGTTGCACTTATATCGGCTTTTTTGTCAAGCCATTTAACAGTGATAAAAATTAAATGTGACTTAACTGGACCGATTTGCATCAAAAGTGTCCCTTTTGCCTTGATCTCTCCAGTGATACAAGTGTATTAGTGACTTAAGTGTGTGGTGATATAAGTGGGGCTTTACTTGACTCAAAAAACGGATACAATCTATGAATTCTACGGAAAAAGTTAGGCCAGAAAATGTTTAAAAAAGGCAGATGATAATATGGTCCGGATTAAGGCATTCCTGTGCAAGAAAAACCTACTTAAGCCATTTAACTCTTGATCTAATTTGTTTTTTGAATATTTACCTGTACCAGCAGATTCCTCATGTATTTCTAGCCTAGATTTGTTATTTTTGATTAGATCTTCTGGCTACAAGATCTACAAGACTTTCTTAAATTTTTTGAAAATTTTAGAAGTTAAAACACACGAATGTGAGGTAAATTTTTAAGGAAATATCCGTTCAAACAGGGCTCTAATGATTAGATCTTCTTGCGATCTTGAACTTAATGTTTAATTCCTGATAATGTTAATACACAACCCTTAACTGTTTAAAAAATGTATCACATATGATCCAACGGGCGGTTAAGGGTTAATATCTCTAAATCAATGACATATTTTCGCAATCATTAGTTCTTTAATATTTTAACAAAACATGAAATTATTAATTTATATCCACATTCGGAATATTATTTTCAAGGATTTTGCGGTAGATTACATTATGATTTTAAATCTTACATATTCAAATAGCACAGAATTTTCGAAAAAAACAAACTTTAATTTAAAAAACTTCCGATTTCGATACTTTATTAATAATATTGGGATTAAGAGTGGATAACTATGGTAAGTGGTAACAAGAGGAACACATGAATGGCAACATTAGTAGAAGACATATGAACTCATTTATTTTTAGTAACTGCACGGCTCCTGAAAAAAGGCGTACCGTACCATCGTACCGGAAAATGAAATTTAAAAAAAAACTTGGTCTTTCATTTTTAGTTAAAATTTCAAAAAACGGTACGGAACGGTACGCCTTTTTTCAGGAGCCGTGCAGTATTAAGAAGACATTAATTATCCAGAAATTTTTGATTCAAGATATTGGTCTGGTTTGAGCTCCCAATTAAATTTGATTAAAAAATAGGTAACTGGGTGCACATGTTTGAGCAGTAATAACATTTCCACACTTAATTAATTTTTCATTTTATTGTTTATTATAGAAAAAATATTAAAAAGAATAGATTTTTACTGTAAAATCTCGTTTAAAAGCTCATGTTTAAGAAGATTGTTTTTTAAGCCTTAGTAAAAATTATTTGTTTCAGATTTTCTAGGCACTTAGTTTTGAAGAATAATGAGTTTAAGAAGACGTTTTCTTATTTCAGACATACCCCCAAGTTTCGAAAAGAATTATAAAACAGTTAAATTTAATTGTTTTAAAACCCTTCAGCTCTAAAAATATTGATTAATAGATTATATTGAAATTTGGTTCCTTGTGAATAATTATCGAAAAAAGAGACTTGCAATCAAACATTGACGGACCTTTTAAAAATGTAAAAATCTCGCAAATGTGACTTTAGTTTCAAGAACATTGGACAAAATAGATTATTCGCAAATATTTGAGAGACATAAAATATTTTTAAGTTAAGTAAAAAGCAATCAAAACGTAAAAAATATTTTTACAAGGTGTTAAAGCTTGGAATATTTACTTATTATATTTAATAATAAACAACAAAAAAACTATTTTATCGAACTATTTATAAGCTTTGATAAAACAAAATAGACTGTCTCTTCAATATTTACATTATTATATTAGATACCTTGTCTTACCTAGTTATTTATGTTAATACAATTTGTTGGTAAAAAGGTTATTATAAAATTCATGACTAAAGTCCAATCTTTTTTTGGTTGTTAAAAATTTTAATTTTTTAAAATTTAATAAGATTAAGACGTTGTTTTATAAACCTTTAGTTAATATACTTGTAATTACCTAATAGAAAAAAAAACTTGGAATAAAATTTGTATGATTCAATTTTTTTCATTTCTCATTTTTCATATTTGCATAAAGAATTATTTTAAAAAATATTTTCTCTTTTTTTTTAAGGTGGAAACACATAATTGAATTTTTTTGTTCGTTTGTTACAATAAAGCTTCCTCATTGTAATAATAACAAAATAGGGTTTGTGTTCGTCAAATTGATGCAAATTTATTTTTTTTTCTATAACAAAAACCCAAATCAAAAAATAAAAATTATAATTAAGGAAACTTGTATGCAACACTATTGGGATACACTTACTTTTTTTTTTCTCATTACAAATAAAATTCAATTTAGCGGAAATATGATAAGATAATTTTGTTATGTTAAAATTTCATTAACCGTTTGAAAAATTAACAATCATTGATAAGAGACAAAGCTTTAATAAATCATGATTAACTTTTTTTTTTTAAATTTATGAAATTTATTGCATTAAAAGTTTAACGATAACAAATTTTATTTTTTACCTCATTTAGAATTTTTTTGTTTAATTCCCTTCGTATATTTTGAAAGGAAAATGAAATAAGGCATAATGTTATCGAGTTTATCTACTAATTCTTTAAACATCGTTTCTAATTATGATTTGGCCATTACTGAAAAAAATGAAACCGATACACAAAGTATATCAACAACAAGAGATTATTTGGAACAAATTGAATGTGAAATTGTCCAACCTCGAATCGAACCTGTACAGTCCTCGTCGAATAAACGAGTTATAAAAAATTTTCTAAAATTTATAAAAACAAAAAAGAATAAAAATTCTAAAATATCGTCTAGTATTACTAATCTAAGTCAGTCAAATGATCGAAAAGAAAAATCGAAAAAATTTAGTAAATTACGCCCGAGTAAATCGATTGCATTTATGAATGCACTCGAATCACCTTTATCGTCCGATGAATCGGAAACAATACGAAATTCTAAAAATCTACTACATCGACATAATTCAACTAGTTTTATGAATAAAAAAGATACGAATAAAAAAATTCGTACTAATCGTAAAGAGCGATCTTTTTCTCTTGTCAATAGATCTAGCTTTTTTTCTCAATCGTTTTCGACGCCATCTTCAAAATCAAATTCATTATCAAATCGTAGTAAATCAATACAAGATGATATGATTAATAATAATAATAATAATAATAAAAATGACCGTAATACTATTTCATCAAAAGAGCTCACTTGGTATAAATTCGAAGAATTAGATAATTACTATAAAGTTTTAGGTAATTCCATTGGATTTTTTTTAATCAAAAAAAGTGGATCGCTTTTTTAATTGAAAATTTTCTAAGGTCTTTCTTATAAAGCAAAAAATTGCTTACAAATTTTACCAAGAAAATAAATAAAAGAGATTAGCTCAAGTTAATCTCAAAGATAAAATATTAAATGATCCTTAAATAAGAAAAAAAGAATGAAAGAGGGGAAACCTTTATATTTCTTTGGTTTAAAATATTGCTTGTTTCATTTGTATTTGTTTGCTTAAATCGTTTGGTAGAAAATAATATTGTTTTTTATCTATTCAGATGAAATTTTGGTAATTATTTTTATTATTAAACAATACAAATTAAGGATAAAATAAATTTGGATGTTATCGATATAGTGAATTAATAACAAATATTGGAATAATAAGTAACATATTAAATATTTTAAGAGTTCATTTAATCAATTAGTCGTTCAAATGAATTTATATTGGGATTGTTTTATAGGAGCTAGCGACAACGAATCTGAGTAAAAGGGGTTTGAATACTCTATTGTGGTCGTTTTACGTTATACAATTTATTTATAATCAAATTTCAAACTCTAACCATTTCTAAAGGAGAATGTTATACTCTTGTGGTCATTCGATCAGGGAATCTAAGTTTATTATGAACGAATTAAATTTTCAAGTTGTATTTTGGTCATTAACAACTTTCTCTTGTGAACACATCTGGGGTCTTGTGGAATTTGCGATTAATCCTGAACACTAATTCTCTGATCACACAATATGAAATCATTAAAACTTACCGGACTAAAATAACTTACCGATAAATGCCCCCTTAAAGGGGGTTTAAGGGGACAGCAAGGAAATGTAATTTTTGATCTTAAGATACAGTGTTTTTATTTTAATTTTTTACATTTGGCCTTAGAGAGCGTTAGAAGTAAAAAAAAACGCTTAGTCTCACGCTATACCAGTGTCTCAGAAAATTTGGCTAGAGCTCATCTACCTTCTCCAACGCTTGATTTCGAGCTCTATCAAGCAAAAATTACGTGCCTCTAACGAATTGTAATGTTCAATTAGCACTTCCTAACGTTTTTTGATAAAAGTAAATTTCAAATATAAAAACTGTAATAATAATAAACTGCTCTGCATAACATTAATGTTATACACAACAATTAAGGCGTCCAACTGGTTAGTGCCAAATTATTTTCAAGAAAATTTCAAGTTTTTTTAATAAAGCCGTAGTATAATCAATCACCGGAGGGTACATTTTAGTCCGAAACAAATTTAACACTCTGTTTGTAAATTCCTTAATTCGTGTGTGCATTTTCCTAATCAGGTTTTTGTCAAGTTAATTTTGGATTGTACTGTACCGTATGAAGCAAAAGATCAAAAAAATTATTGGAAAAGTTCCATTTTGATAAAATTTTTGGTCGGTAGTTTAACATTAGACATTGAAGCTTGTCTTGCAACATTAAATTCCATTTTGTTTATTCCACAGGCTAGATTGTGGGGATCTAAAAGGTTTTTTTTAATAGGTGACCACAAATTATTCAAAAAGATGGAATATTTTAGTTGAGGGTATATACGTGTAGTTGCATCTTTGCTGCCTCAAATTTCGATAAAAGTTAATATACATACCAAAGATCTCTTCTTCCAATGAATAACAACGAATTTATTGCTGGTCATCTTTGGTCCCTCATTAGCTTTTAAGACATAAATTAGATCAAACTATCTTTTGATTTCAGTTTTTCAGAAATTAAAAATAAAACCGACATGGTCTGTCCTGTAACGGTCAGTGTCAAGTTAAAATATTCTAAATATAAAGCTATGTTATCATATTTTCTACAAATGGGTAACAAATGAAATAGAATTTTGCTTAGAAAACTGAAAGTTACAAAAATGTTTGTGAATCTTAAAACTTTTTTAGGCTTTTAATCGAGCAAGACATCGTCAAATCGTTTTATCATTTTCACTTGTGTTCGTTAAGTTTCAAAAAGTTATAAAAAAGTTTTATATTTATTTTTTTTTAGCTCTTGCATAATACTTTGTTTGAATAAACATCTTAAGAAATCCCTATTTACATTTTAAAATTAAAGATTTTTGAAAAAAATTTAATTTTTAAAAGAAGATTAGATTCAAAAGTATTTGTCTGCTTAATACATAACATTAATTAGATACTAAGGACTCTTTAAATAACAAAAAAAAGCATCAATTTTGTAATAAAAAAAAAATTATTTTTTTAAATTATTTTAATGACGAAAATTTATTTCAAACCAACATAATCAACAAGGCGAAATTCAGTGAGCTTTCAATTTAGAGTTCTGATCACAGTGTAATCAACATTTTAGTACTTCTAATTGTCTAAAATTGTAAACAATCTTAAAATAATTGATTTAATCAATTTTACATTAAATTTGAGATTTATGTTGTTGTTTTTTTTTGTTTTACTTAATTCGATTGATAACAAATTTTGAATATAAATCAAATTTTTTAATTTATAAATCCTTAGCAAATTTATTTTCTTTTTGCTAAAATTTTAAATAATTTTAATTTTGACTCAAGTTTAGTTTTCACAGTAATGAAGGTATACTGAATTAAATTATAAAAAAATCGATATATTGTTTTTCGAATTGAAAACAAAAGGGCTTCTTGTTTTTGTTGTTCGTATCAAATTAATTCGCATTTATTTCAAGTTCCATTTTCTAAACTAATTTCACAAAAAAAAACATCTGCTCTCAATTTTTTAGCTAAAATAAAAAAATAGTAATTTAATTTATTTTTTATTTTATTTGTCCCTCAAAAATAGCCCTTTAGGTTTTTAATCAGACAATCGTCTTTTTTTTTCTCGCTGTAAGTTGTTTAATTAGATTTTTTTGTAATTACTTTGGATAACTCTGGAAGAAGGTAAAATAGTTTATATTTTTTCAATTAATTGGGAAAGTTAATGTAAGGATTCATTATACTCTACTATTTTAATTCTCACAACATTTTAAAGTTAGTGATGATACAGTGTCTCGAGTGGGAAAATAGAATCAGATAGCTTGAGTTTTGTCTACCTATAAGCATACTGATATTCCACTTATTCCAACGGTTTAAGCACGATCCAACATTCAGACTGTAATTTCAAAATTGGAATTTTCTTTCATCGTTGATCCATTTTTACCTTGAAAATTTCAGTTGATTTTTTTTCGATTCTTCGACATCTACAGCACGTTCTGTTTAGATGATTATTTAATGTGTATCAACCTGGTCGTTCGGATTCTTTCCTGAACGTTCGTCCGAACGTTCAAAAGTTTTCAGAACCTTTCATAATCTTTTACAACTTATTGGACCCTTTTCTAAAATTTTCCGGCTCGGAACATCCTCAAAAAAATTATGAAAAAATCCAGAAAAATTATGAAAGGTTATGAAAGGTTATGAAAGGTTATGAAAGGTTATGAAAGGTTATGAAAGGTTACGAAAAATTTTGCACGTTTGCTTAAATTCGAAATTCCGTCACCCGGTTAGACGCTTTACTGTAATTTCCACAAAATCCCGCTTACTAGGCAACATGCCATATTTGAACGCTCCTTGTTTAACCCACTCAGATTTTGCAATATTATTTATTTTATTAACCTCCTATATGGAGAAGTAAAATACAAAGTAAAATTGTGGTAAAGTTTATAAAACTAATGTTTGACGACCAGGAGCTAGGGTATGGAGCTGAGTGTTTTGCTCATTACACTGAGGATAATTTTCGAATTGAATTTTTTTTGGAACGACTTGCATTTGAACTTTCGACCTTCTTAATGGACGTCCACGACAGTACCATCTGAGCTATCCTCCTCAGTATTATGAACTACTTGAGTACCATCGTGGACGTCCATTCAGAAGGTCGAAAGTTCAAATGCAAGTCGTTCCAAAACAAGATGTCTGTAATTTTGAATCTTTCTTCGCATTCTAGATTTTAAAATCAAAAGTATAAGTAATTCTCAAAATTTGCATTAAGAGACTTATTAAAACCTGACTATGAATCTCAAGTATGTTTATTTGAAAAAATAAGATAAACCAGATTTATTTTAAAGATATTTTTGAATTTAAATGACAAAAAAATGAGAAGTGATCAGCAAACTAGATGATCTAATTCGATAAATAAGAAGGTATTTTAAACACAAGTTATCTTTCATTTTTTGTTTCTCCATCAGCTAATACCATTTAAAACTTCACTTAAACTGTCTTTTTAAGTTTAACAAAAATCTTATCAAAATCAAGATTAATTTTAAAAAAATTTAATGATGAAAAAAAAAGGGTTTTTATTTTTTCTTTATTTATCTTAATTTAAGGGTTACTCCTTTTTTAACAAAAAAAATAAATAAAAACAATTTTTTTTTTAAAATACACTTGGATCAATACTAATTTATGTTGAGTGATCGTTTGAATAGATTAAATGGATTTTTATTATTTTTCAAGTTGAATTTCCTTAATTACTTAAACAACAAAGTCGATTTTTCACGATTTTTGTTGTTGTTGTTGTTTGCAAACCTCTTTTTCTTAAAAAGATAAAACGATCAGGAATTAAAGAGGTTTTTTATAAAAATTAGTGTTATATTATTAATATTTATTTTTATTTCAAAGAGCACGTAATGGAAGAAACAAGCGCAAATATTTTGAACGTAATTGAAATAATACAAGAAAAATTTATAATATTAACAGGTAATTATTTCGTTTATTTTTTTTTTATTTTAAAAAGCTTTTTTTTTTTAAAAAAATTAAATTAATTTTTTATTTGTAATATATTATATAACTTGCAAAATTTTGATTTGACTCTTAAAATAAACTAGAAAGAAAAAAACAAAACAAAAACAAAATGATTTAGAATCGTATTAAATATCATGGATATTTATTTTTGAAAGCTAAAATTATTTTGTTTTTTTTTTGCTTTCTTTTCTAGTGCTTTTTAAAATAATTACTAACATATAATGGTACAAAGGGAGCGTGAGAGAGAGAGAGAGAAATCTCAAAAGAGTTAAGGCTAAAACTATTACAAAATTGTTATGTTGTGTTTTGAGATTAAATAAACACGCACGCGCTGAATTGATTTAAGGAAAAACCCAATTCGATAAATTCCCATTTTTTAGTTTAACACTATACGAAAATCTCTTTGCTTAAGATTAATATTTTCATTTTAATTTTTTTTTTTTTTGAAAAATGAGATAAAGGTATTATGTTTAGCAAGCAGTCAGGTAGATTGGTTTTTTTTTTTAATAGAAATTAAAAGTTAATCTCAACTATCGTTAAATATACGATAAGCCGATTTAAGTCTCATTTAACGAAATTGACCAACTATTGTAGTCAATATTTTTGTATTGAGTAAAACCTTTTTTTTTTACCATACCTTTTATTTCAAAATATAAAAGTATAACTTTTTTTACGTACAAAATAAAAACCAAATTTTGTATTACTATGTAACCTAATTCGATAAAATTGACTTTTCATTTGATTAAATAACTTTCTAAAGATTTCAAACAGGCTTTAGTTTCATATAAAAGAAAATTTGTTTTACTTAAATACTCTTTTTTTTTAAAATTTCTTTTTTCTTTAAGAAACAATGGTTGTAATTTAATAGTTGAGCATTTAAATAACGTTACTGATTAGCTTCCTAATACAATTAGCAATTCAAGGTTCTTGTTAAAATAAGAACTTTGAGTAAATAGATTAAAAATGCTGTAGGAAAAAATCTTGTTAATCAAGTTTTCAATCATCAACACATTGAATAACTTTGAATGTAAATTTTTTGATAAACATAGTTTCAATAACAGTTGTTGAAATTTCAGGAAATTTTTTTTTCATTTCAGTATTGAGCTCGAATAAAGTATAGATTCATACCTAGGAGTTGGATCTTATTTTAGATCTGTTCAGAAATTTACGTACATGAGCACTAAGTAATTCTATTTACTTTTCTTTATTTATGAAGCAAATCTTACGGAAAATCTTTACAAGAACGTGACTAGTTGTAAAACGGAAGATAGATTTAAGATTCTTGAGGTTTTCTGGTTAAATCTAATTACAATTTTTTTGAAGACTTAAGATCTTTTAGGATCCTAAATTTTAATTTTCATGGATCTTATAACCGATCATCAAGATTTTACTAGACAAACTCAAGAATCTTAATTATATTTAGGATTAATTAACATCCTATACCTTTCTTAAAAAAGAACCACTCATGTTCCTGTTAAGATTTTCCGTTTTATGGGAAACTTCATTTATGTCCCACAGTCGCCTGTCTGTTTTTCCATTTATTACCACAACGATGAAGTAAATCTGCGGGCTTTTTTAGTAAGTTTCATCAAGTAGGATACCCTCAGTATTTATTAGCGAACTCAGTTTGCGGATTTTAGGTGCTTACTAATACACGGATCCGAATTGAATCAGATCAAATTACAACAACTAATTTCACACTAGATCTTCTAAGCCACGAATTTAGAGACGTAGATAGATTTTTAGCAGCTTCTTTATAGATTATGTTTAGTTGTCTATCAGGAAGATGTTTTTCACATTAAACAGTAAAACGTCTTTTAACCAGTCCAATCTATGAATTAATATTATTACAGTCGACACGCGATAATCCGTATACAAAAAGCCCTAGAAAATTGTTGTACGGATTAAAATCTACGGATAACGGAATAGTATCGGAAAGGGCTCCGAGCCTGGGTATTTCTGTTCGGATGTCAAATTATTCAGATTAAACTGTATACGGGTTATCGCGAGTCGACTGTAATGGTTTTAGTAGAATATTGCTTAAGACTTCCTTAAGTCAAAGTAAATGTTTCAGTGATAAGGGGTTGAAGGGTTTAAAATGATTTTTCAAGTAACTTGGTCAGGAATCTTTTTGGACCCAAGAATGAGCTTAAAAATCGAGATTTTAGTTTAGAAGCTTGAGTGACATTTTTTTGAGGATTTTACCAAAAGTGAAAGATATTTCAGCTTTAAAACAATCCGTTTTTTTAGAAATTTTTTTTTATAAGCTCAAAAAAAGGTCATTGAAATTGAAGATGAGTTGAATTTGCTTAATGAGATATTGCTTACAAATAGTCCCGAAACTCTTAAATTAAAATTTATTTCTTTAAGCCACAAGAACAGGCTCTTTGAGCTCGATTTTATCAATTAAATGATTAAATTATTCTTTTATGTATAGTCTCTTGCCTTAAGTTGTTGATCCTGCATACCATAGAGCATATATTTTTTTAACTTATTCAAATAAACAATTTTAATAAAACAAGCATCTCTACTTGAGCTAGTCTATCATGTAAGTTATTTTTAATTTCTTAGAAAATCTTTCAAGTTATCGCCCAATTAAGTAAGAAATCTTAACAAACTAGGTTAGACAAAAAATCAAAGTTTTTGTTTAAGACCGTGCAAAAATTAATTTGATTTAAAACAAAAAAAAAAGAAAAAGATTTAAAAATTTTAAACAATTTTTTATTGTTTTTGTTTTTGTTAGACCAAAAAAAAATATTAAAAATCCATGAAAAAAATTGACATCTTCAGTCAGTTTTAACTATGTGTAAACCATTGATATATTTAATAATTACACCTAAAACAAAAATAACAAAAAAACATGCTTTGGACGATTTAAAAATACCTAGCTCAATATTTGTTCGAATAAGGAGGTTCCCTATCAACGTGTCTATTTTATTTTAAATACTTAATTTAAACCCAACAAAAAGAAAATAAATTTCATTTTAAAAAATAATGTATTGCTTTACTCGACCTCTAAACTGCCCGCAAATTGTGTTCTCTGGTAATTTAAATTTTTTTTTTGTTAAGTCAAACCTCGACAATTGAAAACTTAGGCAACTAACGTCTTTAAACAACAACAAAAATCTTAAACAAAAAAGAAACCTTTGACTAAAAAGTCTGGCAACAAGTTTTGATTACGGTCTTCTTACAAAATTTTTCTTTAAACAAACTAGTACTTATTTAGGCCAAATGAATTGTTTTTTTTTTTTTAAATCTGACTCGTTTCAAATTTCATTAAATACTAAAATTTCAATCATGCATTGAATCATAGTTAAAATTAGAACAAGATAGAGAATCTCTCTCTCTCTCTCGCTTTTTTTTTGTTTAAGTTATTTTATTCAATAAACAGTGTTATTTTAAAAATTTAATTATTTTGGATTAGTGAACAAAAGTTTAAATTAAAATTTCATTAAAAAAGAAGCTTGGATTAATTCATAAACTATTTGTTTTTTTTTAAAGGTGGTTGTACCCGAAATGGTTCTCTATTATTTACATTTACTGATAATTGCAACAATAAAGAGATTAAAGTAGAAAATTATCGTAAAGCCATTGACTATTTTTGCAATATACCTTCGTAAATATACTTTTATATTGTTATAAACACTCCACACTATTTATTTCTTTCTTTACTCTCGTTTTTTTTTTTCTATTTTTAAATATTTACCTTATTTTTTGTTCACTATTTAAATAGAGAATCAGATAAACAAACCGGATTTAGCATTTTAATAGATAGACGCAATGACAAATGGAGTTCAGTTAAAAACGTTTTAATTCTTATACAAGTTGGTATTTTTTTTTTTTGAAAATTGATTTTTTAAATAAAACTTGTTTATTAAAAGGATTACTTTCCAGCTAAGTTAAATACAATATTTATACTTAGGCCTCAATCATATTTTCAACGAGTCCTATCATCGATACTATTTCAAGAAGATTCTCTAAACGAAAGTGTTAATCTCAATTTTAATAATTACAATCAATCCATCAAAAATCAACAAATCCAACCATTTAATGTAAGCTGATAAACACAAACACACACACAAAAAAACTAGACTACGAATATTTAATTTCGAATCTTTATATTTTGAAGATAAAAATTTGTAAATCACTCGACGAATTGTACGAATCAATAGATAAAGATAATCTAACAACTGAAATTGGTGGCACAATTCATTATAGACATCAGGAATGGATCGAACAAAGACAAGTAAGCAAAAAAATTTATATTTTAATCCGATTTTTTAAGCAAGATTAAAATTATCTTAAATTCTCATGGTCTAGTTTATTGAAAAATTGAGTTCAAACGTTAATGAATGTGTGGCGAGTTTAAAACAATTTATAAAATCAATGGAAGAAACTGATTTTCCAAATGATGTTACATCAACACAAATTCTAATAGATACACAATTAAAAGAACGTGAAGATTTATTGTCAACTGTTCAAAGTACAAAAAGGTTTAAAAAATTTATTTTTACTAAAAAAATATTATGCTTAGACGCACCTAAGATAAGCTAAGCTTAGGTGTCATATTAATAAGAGGGCTATTTTGTTTATAAAGGTGCTTTATCATTGGAATAAATATGAACGGAATGTCTTGAAGACAAAGACTAAATATACAGTAGGTTTCATGTAAAAGTTAACATGTTCATGAACGCCGAAAACTTTAGTTCCGTTTTATTTGCGAACTATTAAAGCTGATGACAAACAATTTGGATCGATTCGACCTTTGAGTATTGTTCAAGAAGTATTCGGGGCTAAATTTTCGATGTAGAAGTCTAAAAACATCATCGAGCGTTCTAGCGTTAAACAAAAATTATACAAGAGTATTATTTACACATTCTTTTATATCGTAAGATTAGGCTAAAATGAACCCTAGAAATATTTTCAATTGATAGTGATCTGATAAAGCTTTGAAACTCTTACATTAGATACTTTTCAATATATTACAATATGGGTTTTCTTAAAGAGCACCAAATCATACTAGCTTTAAATTTATTCTTTTCTTGGGATACAAAATAAAAATAAGTAACAAAGTGTCTCATAAACTAACTTACATCTTACTCTCATAAATTTCATTAGAGCGTCGTGTTAATATTTAACCCAAACGTGTCGGCTGTTAGAGGGTATCTCATTAGAGATAAGGGAGGGTTTGTCACTAAACAAACATGTTGCTTTGACACAAACGATTTTTCTAAAATTTGAGCATTTTTGCTTGAAAATTTACGAAAATTGATACTTCAGACATATTGTAGTATCAAAAGTAACTTATCGTTTGGAAAACCCTCACCTAATATTTTAGAGAAAGCCTTAATTTACAAAGCTGATGAGTTTGTGTCTTATCTGCATATAGAATTGAAGAGAAATCAGCTCTCAAAAACCACAAAAAACTAAGTAACTTTTATGATTTAGATCAGCATCTTATTTTATTCCTTAGCATGTTAGGGATGATCTGACCAGGCGCTGATCGTAAGTCGACAGACAAGGTAAGTTATCGTAAACTCTCGCAAACTATTCGACCTAAAAATAGAAAAATATTTTTTTGTCGGCTGGGTCTAAAACACTTTTGACCCCAATTTTTTATTCTTTTTGGCTCAGGCTATTTGAAGCCAGGAACATTTGCGGGCCATTTGAGTTAAACAGACGGTTTTAAATGAGAGTTTTATCAACCGATTTAATTTTAATGTTGAATCAAATCTTTGTTATAGTATTCCCATTATTTTCAACAGTGGTAAAAATTGGTCTTGGTCTCCATGAGCGTCAAAATTGACTGTAGATTTTTTTTCTTCGGAAATAAATGATCAAAATTTTGAAGTCAAATATTAACTCCTGGGTTTCTGCATCAACCTCCAATGGCAATTTGCGAGCATTTAAATACCTAAGAAAATGAATTATTTAGTTGAGATTAATTCTTATTAAGTGATGGTTAAAGGCCACGGCAGTGTAAAGGATAACTCCATATTTCATTAGAACGTATATAGGACTCTTTTTAAAGTTTTTCTACTTGTCGGTAATCTTAACATAAGTGCAAAAAATATCCTTTAAAAACTTATTCTTATGCAACAAAATAAAGCAAAGTTTTCAACAACAAAAATATATCTGTTGATCGGTCTAAAAATCTTTGTTGACATGAGAATTATTCAAAACATGTTGTTAACATGATATAAATATTTAATTCTATTAGAAGTGATTATGTAATCTCAATTTGTTAATGTCTAATAATTATTTTTTTTTCTAGATTCGGTGAAACTGTATTGGATTTAATTGAAAAAACAAGCAAAATTGACATGTTTCAAAACAAAACCGAGAAATATTCCGCCTTAACGCCTGACATTCGCATTCATTATCAAACCGTATTCAAGTAAATATTTAAACATTTGAATCTACGAGAAAAAAGAAGAAAAAAATGTGTTATTTTATATAAAAATATTCAAAAAATTTCTCAAAGTTAAACCTTTTTTTTCTCTCTCTCTCTCATTTGTTTCAAATGTGTTATCTCTCTCTCTTTATAATTAACGCCAAAAGTAAATATTTATCTTTTTTTTTGAAATAGTTTGCTGAAATTGATGGAAGAAAGTCAAAAAACGCTTGAAATGTTTTGGAATAATCATTTTTTACGATTGAATAAGTGTCTTGATTTGAGAAAATTCGAACAAAAATTTAAAGATGTACTTAACAGCTTTTTTATAAACACTTTTATTTTCAATTAAAAGCTTTTCTACTTGTTTTTTAACCCTTAAGGTTAGAATTAACATATTACAAATATACGATAAATTAAATTCGATAAACGAATACGATAACATCGAAATTGAGCAAGAATACGATAATTTCATAAGTCTATTACAAATTTTAAACGAACAATCTAAAGTAATTATATTTTTTTTCCCATAGAATTTTTTTCAAATTAAAAAACAAACTGGTCCAACTAACAAGAATTCTTAGAATTCATAAGAATTTTTGTAAAAAATTCAGACTGGTTTTCATTTTTTCTTTTTCGACTGACATTAAATTGACCCACATAGCAAAAATAAAAAAATCGTTTTTTTTTCTTTTTAGAGTGCGTTTGAAGAAGCATTCAATTTGTACAATCAGGGTATAGAGCTATTAATTTCAAATAAGAAAAATCTTAAAAATCAACTTTCGGAAAACGACGATTCGGAAAAATCAAATATAGACTCAGGTGTCGAGTCATCGTCAAACGATTTTAATTCAATTACAGATTTTAAAAATTTAAATCTTGACGATAAAATTTGCATAAGCTTAGACTCAAATAACAATTCAGATATGGTCTTAGTAAAACAAGAGTCAAATTCGGGCTATTGTGTCGATAGTGTTGAGCCTAAATGTAGCGAACTTAAACGACTAATAGACGAGTTTAAATTAAATTATATCAAAAAATTAAATAGTTTAAAAGCAAATAAAAATTTGGTTCAAAAATTAAACATCGCAAAAGACGCTTATAAAAAAGGTATTCAATTATTTAATGAACAAGATCCTGTTAGTATGACACCCGAAAAGGGCAAAAAGTATTTGTCTGAGATCGAAGAATGGCTGAGAGAATACGAAAAACTAGATCTTTTTAAGCCGAGTGAGGCTTGTAGTGAAGAAGATACCACGACACTTTCTTCGTTTGACATGGAAAATCATTTAAGTTCAAAACAATCGAATTTGATCAAAAATTACGAACTTATTTGTTCTCAATTGAAGACTTTGAGTCAAATGTTTGAAAAAAGACGAGAACAGCTTAGAAAATCAGCTGCGGTTGTTAAACCAGTGCAACGTGTCGAACCACAACAAATTGAACAAACAGTTAATCGATTCACGATCGTTAAACGGGATAGTGTTAAAAATAAAAGTAACGACTCGGACAACTTGTACGAAGTACCCAAGCCAAAACGTACAATGTCCAACGCAGATTCATTACAATCCGTTGGTCTTTTTGGACGAAGTTTAAAGACACGAGGTGCTCAAAAATCGAGAAAATTTAGTAATGACTCATCATCGTCATCAATGAACGAAAATGAAGACGACGAAATGGAAGAACAAAAAAAATTAAACGAAAAAAAAATCAAACACATTTTAAACGAGTTGATTGAAACAGAACGAGTATATGCCAGTGAGTTAAAGCTCATTATCGATGGCTATTTAAACACACTTATCGATCCAGACAACCAAGCATTAATTCCAAGTTTTGTGCTAATTAACAAAGACATACTTTTTGGGAATATCAAAGAAATCTACCAGTTTCACAACAAGTAATTTCAAGTCTGCTTTGCTTTAAAATTTTGACTAAAATTTTTTATTTTTTTTCCAAGGGTTTTTTTAAAAGAGCTTGAGCAATGCAAAGACTCGATTCCAAAAATTTGTAAATTATTCATCGATTGTGTAAGAGTCATAGAGAAATTTTTTTTAAAATTTTTAAAACTTAAATTTTTTTTTATTTAAGAAACAAAATTTTTATCTTTACTCGACTTATTGTTTAAACAAACCAAATTCGGAAGAAATTTGGAGAGAGTATTGTGTAAATTGTGCATTTTTCAAGTCGATACAACTTAGTCTTGGTCTTAAACTACCACTTGACACTTATCTCCTCAAACCAGTTCAACGTATCAGTAAATACCAATTGTTGTTAAAAGAACTTAAAAAAGTATGCTCGTTAGAAGATAGAGAGTTTGTCGAAGAGTCTATTGAAAGTATGCTTGATGTTGTAAATAATTTAAATGATGTTATGCATGCGTCGTTTATTGTTGGATACAATTTTGATATTAAATCAAACGGAAGATTGTTAAAACGTGATCAAGTTCAAATGAACAAATTAAAACGTAATTTGAATAATAAAACGAGTAATGCAGCTATGAATGTTGTTAATCGATTTCAAATGAATAGTAAAACAGTTGAAATATTTCTATTCGAGAAGGCTTTGTTAATTTGTAAACGTAAAACTGATGATATGCCTCATACTCAACAAACACCTGTTAACTCATTGGGAAATTCGAATACAAACTCGACAATGTCACAAGTATCGTTGAATAACACTATTTCGTCTAATTCATCGTCTTTAATCTCGTCATCATCGTCTACTTTTTCGTCTACAGCATCATCTAATTCGGTTTTCAACTTCCAATATTTTTATCAATTCAAAGAATCTATAAAGGTAAGTCAGCTTCACTAAAATGGTCTTAACAAAAATTTGAAACCATTTTTTTTTTTCAGACAAACGAAATCGGTTTGACTGAAAACTTGAAAAATGACAAGAAAAAATTCGAAATTTGGACAGACTCATTTTCATACATATTCGAGGTAACACTTAAAGACTTAGAAAAATTTAAAAGCTTTAATATTTTTTGTTGTTGTCACAGGCGTCTAACGAAACAGAGAAGCAACTCTGGATTAATCAAGTTAAAAGTTTACTTGAGAATCAACTGAACGAAATCAAATGTAAGTGTAACTCTTTGAAATTTTTGTTTTCCCAAAAGGTCTAATTTTAGTTAAAAAAATAGCAAAATATCAAACAATAAAATTGGAATCATTGAGTAAACTTGTGAGCAACAATATAATTCCACCGAATTTATGCAAAACTCAATCGTTTAAATTCAACTCATCAACATTATCAGCCCATTCGTCCGTTCGTTCGTCATCTATATCATCATCTTCGAATCGAACAAACTCGTGTGATTATGATTACGATCCAGAAGCAGATGCAGACACGGATTTTTCAAGTGAATTTTCAAATGTTTTTAATAAAAAATCCGAAAGACCAAATGTAAAGCACATAATATTTGGAAATATACCAAAAAGTATAGAGAGACGTGTATCAAATGATTTATCAAATAAATCAAGTGCATCAAGTTCAATGGCATCTATAACATTTTCATCAAAAATAAAATCAAATTCAATGTTATCAATAGATCATGGTAAGTTTTTATAAAATAAATCAAAAACGGGTCAAAATTAATTTTGAATTTTTTTATCAAGATAAAATCATGTCGTTTTAATCAAATGATTTTCAAACACTAGTCAATTTTAAAAATTGAAAAAAATAAAAGATTGTTGATATTGGCCAAACTAAATAATGTTATATATTTATAAATATATTTTTAAAAAAAGTTTATTTTTGTTTAATAAAAAAAAAGAACTGAGTAATTGTAAATTTTTTTAAGAATAAGATAATTCTAGTTTTTTTTTTAAAGCCTTTTTTGAAAAATTTATTATTTATTATTGAGAGTTATTTTTTTTTTAAATAAAATGGTTTTGCATTAACAAAATATTTTGATTTTCAAGTTTTCACTAATAGACAACTCCAGGACCGACTTCTCATTTAAGATCTTTTAAGACTAGGAATCTTGGGTCTAGGGTCATGACAACCAAAAATCTGGTTATCACAACCAAAAAAAAGATTTTCACAAACAATGCGTTTCTGTTTAACAGGAAGCAAAGAGTAATATTGGACGAGACGGTTTCCGAATGGGTAAGTGTCGAGAGCGGAGTTCCACAAAGAAATGCACTGTGGAGCGAATAACCCAGAATTTAATTACACAATTAATCAAACAAGTCTTTTGAAAACAGAGATGGAACGAGACCTGGAAATTACGATTACGAAGAATTTGAAATGGTCAAATCAAGTTAACACAGCTGCAAATAGAGCTAATTCCGTTTTGGGTTCAATAAAACGATCTATTAAATTCCAGAACAAAGACACAGTAAGTAAACTATACAAAGCTTTTGTTAGGCCCCATCTAGAATATGGAGTTCAAGTTTGGAATCCATATTTGAAAAAAGACATTAAGATCCTGGAGTCAGTTCAGTGAAGGGCCACTAAATTGGTTCCGGAGCTTAGAAAATTAAGCTATCAAGAGAGATTAGATGCATTGAACCTCACCAATCTAGAAACAAGAAGACTAAGAGGAGATTTGATTGAAATGTTCAAGATCATCAAAGGGTTCGACAAGATAAATTGGTATGTACCCTTAGTCTTTAAAAACAACCCGGAAAGTGCTTTTCGTTCAATTCCTAGACGTCATGACTTTGCAATGGAAAGACAACTGGTAAAGAATTGTGAGCAAAGATACAACTTTTTCAGCAACAGAGTAGTCGATGTTTGGAATCGACTTGATAAAGATATTGTAAACTCAAATACTATTAATGTTTTTAAAAACAAAATTGACAAAATTGATTTTAGCAAGCTATTATAATGAGGCTAAACCCTCGTTTCATGTGCTCAGCACATCATAGCTTTATTATTATTATTATTATTAAGTTTCAAAAAAAAAATTTTTTGGTTGTATAACTCCTTTTTTTGTGTGTGAGTAGAAAATATTGTTTTTTTTTTATTTTTTCATGTTTTTTCAAGTATAGAAATTCATTCATTCAAAAATTAAATAAAAAGAAAACATGCCAAAATCATTGCCGTTTGTCCTAAAATCTATATTCTCTAATTATACTGAATTCGATGACTATTCTGTTATTCGTCAACCCATCCATTATCATTAAATGTAATTTAGCTTGTTGTACTATGTGTAAACATCGATCGAAACATAAAATGGGCGTCAAATACGATTCTTTTAGGGTCGAAGAGGTAGAGGCTGATGTGAAAGACGTGACTGAAAAACGGAAGGCCGTCAAAAGTACCGCGTGCCTTAGACTACGAAGATCAGGTGTCTAAACGATCGTCTAGTAAGAAGAGAAAAGCTAAAAAGGGTCAAGCTTCTAAGCAAGGTCGTAAAAACTAAAAACTGATGATTTTGAATTTATTTTTTTTTGTGTGTATTAATCAGTTTCTAATGACTTTTTTTTTAATAAATTCTAAAAAAAAAATTTATTTTATTAGTATTATTATTATTATTAGTTTAAGCCCCATAGGCAGTAAAATAAAGTAAAAGTTAAAATAAAAAAAGAATAAAAATCAAACAAAAAAGAACTTTTTACACATTTAAATTAAAATTAATCTTGAGAAGATCATTTACTTGTTCATATAAATAAAAATATTCTAAATTAGAGTTTATGTTGTCTTTTATAAGCATAAAAATAAACTTTAACGAGTCCACCAAGCCTTCATTTTTGCATTTGAATAAGTCATCAATTAAAATCAATGAAATAGTTACACCATAGTCAATGCAATCAATAAAAACCTTTCTCTCGATGTAATCAAGTTGCTTGCAGAATGTTGTGTTTTGTTTTTCAAACTTTTTATAGTAATTTTTGAGATATAATAAAACATCTTTACAAATTTTATCATTCATTATTTGTCTCAAGAAGTAAATCTTGTGTTTCATATACAATTTTTTAATACTCTCGATCTTTAGAGCCTGAATTAAGGGGCTACTTCTTCGAAACTTCTTAATTCCAATAGCCCTCTTGATTAAGAAATTTTGTCTCACGTCCAACTCTTCTAGTTTCGTCTCACCAATATACAAATTGTCTAAAGGGTACCTAAAAATTGACTGAGCAAATTGTTTGAATAAAAATCCAATCAATTCTGGATTCATCAACTTGGGTTTGCATCCTAAACCAATAAGAGAATAGAAGCTTCTTTCAACTTTCTTCCATTTTTCTTCAATAAAATTATACACAAAATCTTGATTACCTATCGGCAAGCCTAGTAAGTAGATCATATTTGAAACGACAGGTATCTCACGCCCATTTAGCCAAAATGTGGTTTGAAGCTGACATTTTCGATTCGTCACAATCATACACGCTGATTTAGAAGCATTGAACTCTATTTTCCATAGGGAAGCATACTCTTCACATTGAGCTAACAATAGCTCACAATGCTTGGAAACAGTGGCAATTAATACCACGTCATCACAATATGCTATTATTGACAAGTTGATACCGTTAATCTTTGCACCAATATCCAACTCAACACATCCCTCAACCATTTCATTAACAAAGTAGTTAAACAAATGTGGTGATAAAACACCACCTTGTTTAACACCCTCTGTGGTGATTACTCTCTCACTCAATTTTCCATTTAATTTCACACAGATACTTGAGGTGGTATAATAGAGATAGAGTATTCTCCATACTGAATCAGGTATCTTTCCAATCAGTTTAAAAAACAATCCATCACGCCACAGCCTATCAAAGGCTTTACTAGCATCAAGACTGATTATAAAAATATCACTCTTACCTTGTTTGTAGAAGTTCAGAATTTCATTCACTAGAAAGAAAGCGTTTTTACATGAAGCTTTCCGCCTATAACCAAACTGGTTGACGTGAATTGACTTGAGACATTGCATCTTATCCAACAGGATTGTTTCAAAAATTGTCGCTAAAACAGTCGAGACCGAGATGGGACGTGAATCGGATGGGTTAGAAATGGCACATTTTTTTGGTATTGGGGTTACCAAGGCAACATTAAAATCTCTAGGTAAGTAACCAATA
Organism: Brachionus rubens; assembly: GCA_022207745.1. Taxonomy (NCBI): domain Eukaryota; kingdom Metazoa; phylum Rotifera; class Eurotatoria; order Ploima; family Brachionidae; genus Brachionus; species Brachionus rubens. Next base: position 249,994 of record JAJVHD010000009.1, on the reverse strand, counting down.
CTCACACACCAATTGAAAAACCATGTGAGAATGTAAATTAGCATCCCACTTGAACCATTAATAAAGAAATCATTGCAGATATTGTCAACACCAGGTGATTTGTTCTTACTTAATTTACTAATCGCCTTCTTAATTTCATCACAAGAAAACAGAGAATCGAAGTTCACTTGTTCGATTTTCTCAAAATGTTCTTGAATTTTTTGTTTGATTCTGTCGTGTTCAGTAGTATTAGGTCTATCTTTATGCGAAAAAAGATCAGAATAGAAACGGGCGTAATCTTCCAGTTTACATTTATCATCTTTGCTAGTTTTGTTTTTTTTAAAATTTGAAATAGTTTCCCAGAACTTGTTGGACTTGAGATCTTTGAGCTTGTCAAGCCTAACCGCCTTGGTTCTTTCGTTTGCAAAGTTTTCTCTACGAATCGTTTCTCTCAACCGCTTTTTATTTGTACGAATTTCTTTTTTTATGTCAACATTGTTACTCTCATTATAAAAAAAAAATTTAGTAGTTTTGATCAGGAATTTTGTGTTGTGTGTGAAAATCTTTTTTTTGGTGGTGATAACCAGATTTTTGGTTGTCAAAAGGTTTTCCCCAGGAATCTTAACAAGTTCAGTATACAATCTTGCATAAAATCCCGAAAATTCTTTTGGAAACAAGACTTTTCAAGATAGCAGATAAGATCTTATCCAAAATTCTTACAAGTTATTTAGCCAATATTTTCATAAAATTTCTTATTAAGAACTTATGTAAGAATCCTTTTTTAATTCTTATATTTTCTTTGGCTTGTTTTATCAAATAAGAACTTGAATTCTCTTAATTTGGGATTTTCAAAGAAAATTAAGATCGGTTTTTTAAAGAAAACAGAATAGGATCATTAAAAATCTGTCTTAAAATTTCATATTTATTCTCAAAAAATGTTTTAAAGATTTTGATAAGTTCCTTGACTTTTTTCTCAAAAAGATCTTATAAAAGGATATGTTAATTTGGGTATACGAACTTGGACAATTTCAGTATCTGATCTTAAATTTATATCTTAAACATACAAGATCTGATCAAGAAAGACTTTCTGGGACAGGATATAGTTTCTAAAAGAACTTTGAATCTAAATATTTCTCTTTTCATTCTGTGCATCTTGTTGTTCTTTTTGTCCTTTTACACTTTTAAAGCCATGGATAAACAATGGAATCGAAAAGCCTTGTTGCTCTTTTTGTTATCTTTGGTATTCAGTCCGTATTCTTTTCTTTTAAACTTATCAATAAAATCAACGAAACCGAATTTTATGGTTACCTTCAAACCTTGCAAACTATCCCATGGGTTTCTAAATAAAAAAATTTGGGCTACTAAATTAACAAAAAGTTTTGTTTACCACTGATTTAAAAAACTAAAAATACTGATTAGCCCGGGGTTAAAAATAAAAAAAAATTGAATCTGACTGGACTCGATTTAGTTCGATTTTTTGTTCCAAAAAAAAATTTAAAAGCTGTTTCCATTTCAGATTCGTCATCACTAGTTCTTGCTCTCATGCCTATATCGTCAATTTTCATCACCGGAATAAAAGCAATGAATATTTTTAGCATCATTATCTTCAATATCATCTATGCATTCCTAATTGAGAATAAAATTTCTTAGCTGACTATGAAAGACATCAATCATAGCTTGGTCGAATGAATTTTGTATAATTGTTAGGTCAAAAGTTTCCCAAATGATACTGATCCATTGTGTTATTTGTGCATAACCAGGTGATCTATGATTGTTTGTCTTAGAGTTCGTTTTCTCTGAGTTTATTAGCCATTTATTCCAAAAATTTCGATACAAAGATTTCAAAGGTCTAAACCATGCTATATCTGCTGACTGTAAAAGATTGGTTAGTCTTTTGGGAACAAATGGTAAAGTCGACGCTTGCAGCCGCACTGACCAAATGTAAATTGAGAATTTTTTTTTTCAACCCCATGAAACTATGAACAAAAATAATATTAAAAATTATAAGTATTTATTACATTATTTTGTCTTAATCCAGGGGTTAAAAAGAAAATTTAATAAAAAATCCAGGGTTTATAGTGTATTCTTAGGTAGGGGAGCTATGCCTATTTACAGCCTTTAACTCCTGGGTAGTTTGCAAGATTTTACGGTAGGTTTATTTTGATCCATGGGCGGACATAAAGCACACAAAGCACATAGAGGACATAAATGACATAGAGGAAATACAGGACAAAGAGTGTAAAGCACTTAAAGGACATAGAGGAAAAGAGGACATAAAAGATCCGAGATGATACTTAATGATTTTTTATTTGATCGTTGTCAATTCATGAGAAGTTTAGCCTGTGAAAATTTTTATTTACTTAAATTCAGTCATTTAGCAGAAATGTCATCCCTTTCGTTCAAACAACAAAAAATATGACCTAATTACGATATTTTTAAATGCATTACAGTATACTAAATGAAGTTCTATTCCAGCAATCGTAATTGATATATTCAAGCAATGACTGTATAAGTCGTTCTAAGATTAAACAGTTTCAAATTAGGAATTTAGTTTTAAATAATTACTTTTTAATTTTATAGAGATTTAAGTGGACCTGGCTGGTAAAAAGAACGTTGTAAACTTAAGAAACTAATTCTCAATAATGTTGTTTGAATAGATCTAAAAATTAATCTAAGGGTCCACCTATTCAACACAAACAGAAACTGTTCACCACAAAAGTAATCAATTCGAATTTTGTAAACGTGATTCTACACATCATATGAGGCTAATTTAAAGCAAGTATATTGCAAGAGGATTCGTGCCAACTAAGACTAAAGACAATCAAGTGTGATAATGATGAAGATTATTATATATAAAAACGTGATAAAAAGGTCTTGGTAGTAAAAATTAGTTTTGTTAAAACCTTATATTTTAGTTTAACCAGAATAGACAAACGCTTATAATCATCGCAGATATCGCAAGTGATACCCTAATTGAAACAGATATGACAGTGAGGCGTTTAGAAAATGACTTCGAAAACAACATTGAACTCATGACAATGCCTGGTCTAATCGTTTTACTTAATGGAAGCCTAACGTGAATTCTTGAGAAATCTCAATGAAGTGGACAATTTTGTGAACAAGCGCTTTTTACACATCCTGATAATAAAGGTTTGATTAGAAACATGCTTCGGTAATGTTATATTAACTTTAAGTCTGCATAAACCAAGTCAGAAATTGGGAACGTCAAAGCGAAAAAGACAATAAACAAGCTACGTGGGATATTTTACAATTTTGATTAGCTAACTAACTTACAGTGGTGCTACGATATTTGTATTTTACTAAATTTTACGTAAATTATTGTAAATTTACTATTTTTTCCGTAAAATCAGGTAAATTTACGCAATTTTACCAAAGTAAAAAGTGGTAAATTGACTAATTTTGACGTAAAAAATGACAATTTTACGTAAATTTACGTAAATTTTGGTAAATATCAAAATGTCCAAAAAAATTTTCGACCCTTTATTATTCTTTTAGTGACACAAATCGCAAAAAAAACACTGAAGTAGGAATGAGTTTTTTTGTTGGTAGTATAAAGATTGATGTATCAGAAAATATCGATTTTTTTCTAAGTGAGTTAAATATTAAGTTTTTATCAACAATTGTTGTAAAATAAGTCAGAATTTTTTTGGACATTTTGATATTTACCAAAATTTACGTAAATTTACGTAAAATTGTCATTTTTTACGTCAAAATTAGTCAATTTACCACTTTTTACTTTGGTAAAATTGCGTAAATTTACCTGATTTTACGGAAAAAATAGTAAATTTACAATAATTTACGTAAAATTTAGTAAAATACAAATATCGTAGCACCACTGTAAGTGATATTTACGAAAATGTAACAATCCTTTAAAAACACTAAAATAATCTGTTACAGTTTTAAAAATTTGACAAAATATCAATATACGAGTACCTGTTCTAATACGACGAGTTTTGGTTAGCTTAAATAAAATATTTTAAAGCATAATTTACAAGCTATTATTTACTTTTTGTATCATCATTTCGCTTATTTAGGGATTAAGCTTATTAAAAGATAAAGGTAAAAACGAAATTTATGTTTCGAATTTTAATCTGAATGGCTCTCGTGTTCGTGTGAGGTTCTACAGTTCCAAGCAAGGTTTTTGAAAGTAACGTACAGCGTGAAAATTTTAGCTGACTCATGATCTCCAAGGCGTGACCTATTCAATTTAGTTGTTAATTCGACAAGCGGATTTTGTTAGAATCGGTTGTAAATTTCTTCGAGCCTCACTTGGTCATTTAGTCTAATGTTTAGTCACATTTTGTAGCATGTCGTAGCGAAGCTGTTTGTTTTGTCTTCTAACTCTTAGGAGTTACTTCGAATCCATGGTTAGCATCCATACAATTAGACTGAAAAGTAGATGTTAAGTTTTTCTATAGGTTCGCTTTTGTGAGATGAGCCAGTATTGATTGTTTCTGTTTTAGCCTCATGGTTTGAACATTTAATATTTTAAATCAAGTACAAAGATACAAAATGAAGAATCGACGAGAGTTGGTCTTTGGGTTTCGCTAGAATGTAAAGGACAGTTAAAAAAGTTTTTTTTTGAGTTAAAATTTTTATTATTTTTTTCTTAAATAACAACAACCGCTAGATATTTTATTATTACGTGTTATAATAATAACATAATATTCACGATAATTGCTAAATAATAATAAAAATTTTCGCTCTCGATCTATCTGTTTGATACGGCAACTCTTTCCAATTCGTCTCTCTTTTTGAATGCATATGAATTTGGTGATTCTTTAGCAGCATTGATCAATTCATCAGCTAAGCATTCGGCAATTGTTTTAATGTTTCTGAAGGCAGCTTCACGAGCACCTGTACATAAGAGCCACAAGGCTTGATTGACACGTCTTAATGGTGAAACGTCAACAGCTTGACGTCTGACGGTACCAGCACGACCAATTCTTGTCGAATCTTCTCTTGGACCGCTGTTTTTGATGGCATCAACTAAGATTTTCAATGGGTTCTAAACACAGAAAAAAAATATTTTTTTTAAATAAATCTGGTCAAACCCATTCGGACATAAAAGTCAACTTACTTCACCAGTTAACAAGTGAATAATTTCGAAAGCGTGTTTAACGATACGAACAGCCAACAATTTTTTACCATTGTTTCTACCGTGCATCATCAATGAACAGACTAAACGTTCAACGATTGGGCACAAAGCTTTACGGAATCTTTTTACTTGATAACGACCAGCAGTGTGAGGGATGTATTTGGCGGCTTTTCCTTTAATTGGAATATAATCCTATTCAATACATCACATAATTATTAAAAAATTTTTGAGTTATTTTTTTTTTGTCGAATGATCACTTACTCCCAAAGAGATATCTTCAACGTTTACTTCATCGGCGTTCCATTTACCGAATAATTTAACTTGATTGGCGTAAACTTCGTTTGATACTGCTACTTCAGCCATTTTAAAGACCTTGTATCTTTATCTAAAACAAAAAGTATCAAGAGGTTAAGGTCAAATTTAGGCACGAGGGGTGAGGGAGGTTTCTTTTGTCAAGTTTATCAATAATCGAAAATCGATTGGAAGGCGATGGTCAAAAAAAGAAACGAGAGTGCAAAAACTTCCAATTTTATGATTTAGTGAAAAAAATTTTGAAAAAAGATTCAACCTAGCGCATGTTTTCTCGTTCAACAATAACAATATATGCATGCAAATAAAACTAGTATAAATTTTTAAGTAGTCGAGTATACATAAGCCAAAAAAGCAATTGCATGCATTCCCTTGTTTTTTTTTTCATTTAGAAATATTTTTTATTTTAATATGACCTTGACACATGGAGAAATTAAGTTAAATGGGAACTTGAAATTTTTATATTTTTCTAGTGCAAAATATATAATTTTTGTTTAAAGGTTATATTTTCAGGACTAATGAATGATCGAGCTCTTAAATGGTATATTTTCTTCTCCTTAAAATGTCTCTTTGGTAAATTGATTTTAATTTTCGAGTTTTCTTGTTCTAAAGCCTATTTTAGAACGCGTGCAAACAATTTTGAAAGCAAAAATTTTAAAATAAGTCAAATTAATCGTCGCTGTACAAAATTTCTTTAATATTTAAGTTTTCCAATCTTCTTTAAGGAGGCTTGATTAAAAAAAACTTATCCAAAACGCAAAAAATTAGAAAAGAACTAAATGACCCCTTTTCAGCCGCTTGATGATTTGAACAGTTTTACTATTTTGCTTTTCAATAATTTTGATTTTATTCGGAAAAAATGCCTCTGTAAATATCTGTAAAAATTTTGTACACCAAAATACATAACCTGTTACCGTACCTTACCATACCATCCAACCATACCACCGTACCGTTTTTTTTAAATTTTGAAATTTTAACTAAAAAAGAAGGAGTTTTTTTTTAATTTTATTTTCCGGTACGGTAAGATTGTACGGTACGTCTTTTTTCAGGAGCCATGCAGTAGATCTAAAAAAATTTCAAAGTTGATTAAAATCTAAGGATCTAAACCAATTAAAAGGTAAATCAAAGTTTTAAATTCTAGCTATATTTTGAGTATTTTGAATGCTGAATAACAACTCTTTAAAGGAGTCTTTTTTTTCTCTTCGCTTGTGATTAAAGCTTCGGGTATATTGAGTCTAATTTCAGAGGTATCCTGGTGTAGTTTTTGCGTCTTGTTCAATTCAAATAAATTTGGTTTTAAAAGTAAGGATTTAGTATATGGTATCGTTCAAGAGCTTAAAACTAGGGCTAAACAATGGACATGTTTTCATATGCAAGAAAGAGCCGAACATTTTCGAGGAACGAATCACGACTTTTCTGGTAAATTGTTAAATAATTTGATATTTGATCAAAATTAGACATTAGTCTTTGTCCTTGCCTGTTTGTGTCTCTGACTCTGGATTGATACCGAATTGTCTGATAGTAGACGCCATGATCTTTTGTCTGAAAAAGCAAGTAAACTTAGGTATTAAACCAGCTTTTACGAAAATACAAGATCATGGTCTTATAAACCTTAGTAACATTTTAGCTCCGGGTCTACAAGAAAAATTCTTTGATAAAATTGAAAAACGAATTAAATTTGTTTATTTAAGAATAGTTTCTCATAATAGACAGCGGGGGTACTAAGCAATACTCGAATATAAGACCATGAGCTTGTCTGAGGTACAAGATCAGTTTTGGCAAAAATACAAGAGCAAAATCTATTATTCAAATTAAGACCAGATGCAAAAATAACTTTTCGCTTTTAGACCATGATCTTGTGTTTTGGCCAAAACTGGTCTTATAAGGCAAGCTCATGGTCTTATATTCAAGTATTGCTTATTACCCCCGGTGTCTATTATAAGACAATATGGTACTTTGACAGGTTCGTCATTTGGCATTTTGAAGACAGTTTCCAACAAAGCTGCATTGACGTTTTTTAATCTCATTTTATATCAAGTTTTTTTTGACCGCGATGTAAAGTTCTTAGTTGGTCATGTGATTTTCCGGTTGTGAAACTTTTAGCATCATTCTGTAAATGTTTCTGGTGAAAACATTTAATTTGGACAAAAGTTCTTAAGCTAATAACCATGATTTCAAAGGATAATTGAAATCGAAAGATTCTCACTCTCGGTTGTATTGCAAGTTTCTAAGAGACCAATATTTCTCTAAGCTTATCAAAGCTTATCAAAAGCGATTATTGGATTCACGTCCTTTTCAGTTGACAGAATCTGAGGTCAACTGAAAGGTCAAGAAAACGGTCTTCCTTACATGTGCAATTCAAATCCAATCCTCTCCAAAATTTTTACAAAAGAATGTTCTTCGTTCAATCTTTAAACAAATGAGACATTCCAAGATCAAACCCCACTCACACTTCGCAATTTTAAAAAACATTTAGAGAATAAGCATTGATATAACGAAATATTTATGAAAATAACGAATAAAAGTAAAAACTTTATTAAACAACAACTTTATTCATCGACGTTTTGGCAATCGATGTTGCCATCTTCACAAGTCTAAATAACAAAGACATTCATTAGTAACATTTTGACACAACGGATGGGTCTTCTTTTTATTAAAGGCCTGCATGTAGTGGGTTGTGTTTGATTATATGTCATATCAATCCCACTATTTCTCTTCTCTGAATTGTGGGTACGCCTTGACTATTATTGTCTTGATGTCGTAGTTGGATTGTGAATTCAACTGTTTACAATACACCAAACAAAACGATGGACATCTAATTGATTATGATGGTGTATAAATCGTCGACAGAGCTGATAAATTGAACGCTCCACAATATGATAAGTTTAAATTTTTAAATTTTTGATTCAAAGTATTTTTAAAATTTTGAAATTTTGGTGCAGTTACGTCATTAAAAAAGGCCACACAGCAACAGTAGCAACCCACGAAATATGTCAAGTAGAAGGTGAGAATGTCCTTAAAATAAGAAAAGCACAAGCTTTGTTCAATAAGTTTAACAGTGGTGATTCTAGCCTTCGAAGAAAAAAGGGGTCTGAAAGACCAGTGAGTTTCGATCAGGACGCCCTGCGTATAGCGGTAGAGAGCAATCCCCGGGTTAGTACTCGCGAATTATCAAGTGCCCTTAACACTTCGCAGTCGACCATATTTCGTCACCTTAAATTGATCCATAAAGATAGTAGACGCTGCCGAGTTGTTCCACACGATTTAACACTTTTTGATATTCAACGCCGTATAGAAATCTGTAGAAACCTAATCAAAAATCTTCTTGATGAACGGTTTTTCTTGCGATGAGAAATGGATCTATTTTCGAAATAATTATGACAATAACCAGTGGTTGGACCCATCTCAACCAGTCCTATCAGTCGTTGAAAGAGGACGATTACATAAGAAGGCAATCTTGTGCGTTTGATGCAATTACCAAGGGGTAATACACTTTGAGCTGCTTCCTGATGGTCGTACGATAAATGCTGACCTTTATTGTGAACAATTGAACGAATGTATGCTTCAGTTCAAGCAAAATATCCTTCTTTGATCAAACGAAAGTTTGGGTGGTCAATATAACAAAAAATCGCATACTTCTCGAAAAACCATTGAAAAAATTGAAAAGTTGGAAGGGATTGAACTTCTCCCTCATCCAGCAAATAGTCCAGACCTTTCCTCTTCTGATTATCATCTTTTCCGCTCTATGGCTCATTTCCTTTGAGGGCGGAATTTTACTAACCAAGACCAAATTTGACTTAAAATAGGTGAACACAAATCAAAATAGGTGAAAAAAAAAAATTTTGGACTTTTTGTGTTTTTTTACGGTTTTTTTGATTCTGCTCGAAGGAATGACACAAAACCCCCATTATTTTACTAATCTTCTAAAACTAGACAAAATTTGGATCAAAACTGTGGTTTTACTTTTTTCAATTTATTTTTTACTTTTTGAACAATCGAGGCCAAGACAAATAAAAAAAATCAAAATCACTAAGATGATGGATTTTCATATTTCTGACCATAAATTCGTAATCCTCATGTAAAAAAACCCTAGAAAACATAAAATTCTTCATTAAGAACATATTTTTTAAAATATTCGATTTTGGGTGCTGAAAATGGTTCAAAAAAGGTAATTTTTTTGGAAATTTGAAAGAATTTTTTTATCCAATAATCATGTATGTTTTCTAGGGTTTTCCTACCTGAGGATTACGAATTTATGGTCAGAAATATGAAAATCCATCATATTAGTGATTTTTGATTCTTTTTATTTTTCTTTGCCTCGATGGAACAACGTTTTTAAAGGAACCCTATATTCAAGACCCCCCAGTCCAAAATTTTTTTTTTTTGACCCGAAACTATTATTTATGTCATGATAAGTTACTTCTGAACTCGATTCTGAATTTAAAGTACCATTTTTAACCGTTTGTTCTTCATTGACGTCTTCATTATCATCTTAGCCATGTTCATCTTCGGCTTCACTATCAAAATCATTATTTGTTGAACGATCATCGTTTTGTAATGAGCAAAATAACCAACCGCTATCTTTCTCTATGCCAACCTCAGAGCCATCTGATTCAAAATCCTAAACTTTTTTGTGATTAAATAATGTTGTAAATTAGGTGTACAAAAATCTTATTAGATGAACAGGAACAGAAATGGTGAACATAAATTTGTTTATGTGAACACATTATGAGTTTTTTTGTTCACCAGATTGTATAAAAAAAATTTAGGTGAACATTTTGTTGACCTGACCCGTGAACATGATTTGGTCACATATTATTTGAACACATGTTCACCTAATTGAGGAGACCCATTTTATGAATTACCCTAATATATCATAAGAATTTCAACAATGGACTCTCGAATCGTTAGGCTTGAGCCTACAGGACCGAGATTTTTCCGGAAATTTGTCTAATGGTGGCTACTCTCAATCTAAAAAAGCGTTGATCCAATTTTTCCTTTAAATCTCTTACTAGGAGATCAAAGAATGAATATGATATGAATTTATTTTTTATTTATTTTTGAAATTTAGATTTTGAATTTTGTAAATTTGAACAGGTCCCAATGACTTGTCCAAATAAAAAAAATTCCATAAACCAATACACGGGTGAAAACGGTAAAAATAAGGGAATTTTTTAGTCAAACCGCATCTCTTCCTAGGGGAGTCACAATACCCACATTTTTTATTGTATCTACTTATAGAAGAAGCGATTCTCTACAAATCTCAGGAATTCGTTTTTTTATTTAATTTTTCATTTTTGAATGCTAGTGGACTAAAAAAGTCATAAAAATGAAAAACCAAAAATAAAGGGGATTTACCACTTTTTGACTAAAAATTTGAAATCCTCATGCAAAACTACCTCTGATGATGCTATAATCATAATTTAATTTTGTGAAATTGGGTCATTTTTCCAAAAATCGAAAAAAAAGTCTAAGAGACTTTTAAAACATGTTTTCTGGGGTAGTTTGTGGCTCTCCTAGGAGGAGATGCGGTTTGACGTTTGGCTGCAAAAAGCGGGAGGGTAGGGTCAAAATTTTCGATTTATTACCCCCCCCATAACAAAATTAATTTTTTGGGGTTTTCGGGGTTGTAGATTAACGTCGTAAAGTCAAAAATGACTTATTTAGATAGTGTGGACGTTTTGCTCCGACCGAACCTGTTAAGCGGTCAACCCGTCGGAGTTGCTGGACCATCGGTCAATCCAGATTAAATTTGTGTGTTAATAAAATAATTTTAAAAACCAAAACAATATACACTTTACAATCCCAATCCTCAACAAACCATACAATTTAATTTATTTAATAGCTTAAAATAATTATAATTAGAAAAATTTTGTTACAGCTTGATGTCCTTTCTGTGAGTTCCTGGGTAAAAGAGCAATTAGAATTTTAGCTTTGCACTTTCTTTTAAACTGCATTAATTTTTTAACACAGTGGTTAGATAAGCTAAGTAGGACTTGGGTTTTATTTTCACTTGAATACAAGTAGAAAAAAATTAGATCCTTTCGACAACAATGTGTAAATTCTTATACCCAGAAATGTAACAAACATGTCACCAAATTTTGTAAAATAATTGGAGTGTAGTGTAATGACAACCAAAGATTTTAGGACTAAGGGAATTTTTTGACTTGTTTTTTTAGCAGCTGAGTTATTTTCTTCATGAGAAAAACTCCGTTATCCATTGGCGAGGTTTGAAAAACAACTTGATTAAATGGAATTATCCCAGAAAGTTTTCAAAAATTCTAAAAAAACACCAGAATGTTCCGAAAACTCTGCTTTTCACGATCAAATTTTAAACATTTTTTAGGAAAAAGTTTTATTGAAAAAAAAATTCGAAAAAAAATTTTTGAGTAAGTTTAAGCCTATTTTAAAATTTAAACAAAAAACGTAATTTTCCAAGTAATCTCAAGCTATTTCTGTTACAAACCAAAATCAATCAAGAGCCTTGATACCAAAGCTCATTGAATTTAATTTTAATCTATCCCGATCATAGTTGTTTTTGATGTTCACAAGAAACCTGAAAAACGCATATAATATTACAATATATCTTACTCTGTTTCGGTTTTCAACAAAAAAATGTAAGCCCATAACAAAAAAAATATTAACTTAAAATTTTAAAGTAAAAAAAAAAGAAGAAAAGAACAAGAAAAATAAATTAAAAACAAAAATTATTTAACAAGTTTTTGAAGAAGTTGTTGGTGTTTTTTTTTCCTTTTTTTTTTATTGTTGGTTTATTTTTTTTTAAATTATTTATAAAATAGATAAAATTTTTTGTTTTTTTTGTTTTGTGTATGTATAAAATATTTATAAGTTTGTTGTTGTTTTCTTTTTTTGGATTTGAGAATTTTCGTTTCACTTCTGTGTCTCATAGTTCCATTCCGGGTGCGTCATCGTCTTCGAATTCACTCATTGAACTTTCACTGCTTTCGTCATTGTTATTAGTTTGGCTACGATTTTTAGATGTGTTTGAGCTTTTGCCGTTGTCAAGTGAATTACTCGATCCGGACGAGGCACCGTCTGACGAGGAAGAAGAAGAACCGCCCGATGAGTTCGATGACGAAGTAGCTCCGTTGTGTGACGAATGAGATTTGTGTTGCTCTTGAGCTTTCAATGCCTCTTCAGTTGCATATTTTTTAACATATTCTCTAACTTTAGCTTTATACTCTTCGGGTTTGTGTAAATAAAGAGCGGCCGCGTCGCCATTTAACGGATCAACTGGATTCGGATAAGTTAATAATTGTGGTAAAAATGATTCAAATACATTAACTAAATCATACATTGGTGTCCATGTTTGATTAATTACGTCCAAGCACACTGTGCCTGATGCTTCGTCTATATTCGGATGGAAAATTCGATTCATAAAACCAATCGATGGTGATTTGAACGGATATTTATCGGGTAAATCGACTCTTATCTTCCAAACACCACCGTCATATGGTGTTGTTTTAGGACCATGAAATCTAACCATAAACTCGTTTAAACCTCCTAATATAGTCACTTCATGTTGGGATTCGATTAATTTAATTACGTCTGTGTTCATTCGACGTTTACCTGGATTTGGCGAGGTCATTTTTACTGCTCTTACCAAACGAATTGGGGTTTTAACTAAATTTTTTTTTGTTGCTTTCTATTTGGATTTTAATCTAAAAGAGAGAGAGAGAGTGAACAAAATTATATTCTTATCACATTCAAGTTAAAATATTTTTCGAAAAAAATATGTTTTAATGGAAATTTTTAGTTGAGTTTGAGACGAAAATTTTGTTTGAACAAGAAATATGAAAATTTAGAATCATAATTATTATTATAAACTATAAACATATATCACTAACAGTTGATTTTAAGAGAAAATTATATGATTCGTTTGGATGTTTGCTTATTTATTTTATGTTTAATCAAAATTCGAACGTTTTAAGTTAAGTATGAATCAGTTTCACGTTGATTAATTTTTATTTATTTTAGTATAAAATCAAAAATATTTATGAGGAAAATTTCTTGCTGAAAAGATCATTTTACCTAATTAGGTCATAAAACCCTGAATATTGACTTGATTTGAAACTGGTTTAACTTAATAATGAATAATACCGATCTTTTGGTTTTGGTGGACAACGAAACCCTACCGAACCAAATATTTTTATTCGGTTGTCCCTAAAACATTGGTTGCCACATTAGTTGAAATGATTCTTTCATTACGCTGCTTTTTTAAACTAACTAACAAATTTCTATTTTTTTAGGATAGAATCTACTCTAACGACGCACTTTTTAATTTTTATTCTTTCTATTTTTGACTTGCTCTTAAAAGATATGTGAACTTTCTTTTCGAAAAATCCAACCAGAGGTCTAGTTTGGATTAAGACCTGGATTTAGATGATTTCTAAACTTAGGGTTTGGATGAGCGCTTTTATTGAAATAGAAAAAGTCCCAAAAGCAACCGTAGCTTTGTAAAAGACAATGTGAACATCTTTGCTCCTAAGCGCAATCCCTAATAAACGAAGACAATAAAGCGCTAAATGCAGTCAATGGCGTAGTCAAATAATCCTCACACACACACGGTACGATAGAAACATAAATTAAAAGTAAGAAGCGAACTCTAAGTGATGAAATGAAAAATGTATGCCTGGTTTGAGCTTTTTATTTAAGACTAGCTTGATTTAGCATGGGTAAAAAAAATCATATTATCCAATTTTTTTTCGAAACATTAAGCCGGGTTATTACAAAAGAATTAAAATAAAATTTTCTTAATCATTATTGAATAATTTTTAAATGATGAGACTGTTTTCAATTAAAATTAAAAATGAGAGTTAAAGTTTTAGTTAAAGATGAGATCTTAGTAAAAAACGTTATGAGATGGATTTGAGAAAATTAAAGTAATTTTGAGTCATTTTTCAATGACAGCGGCTCGACTCGAGTCTGAGTCACTTATATTTTTTTGACTCGGATTTTTGGGGGAAAAAATGACTTGACTCAAGTCAAAAAATAAATGACTCAAGTCTGACTTGAGTCACATTTGACTCGAGTCAAATTTTTGAGTCACTATCACTGCACGCACCAAGCAAAATACACAGAATCTTGATTCACCATTTTTAGATTCCTGGCCCCGCCACTGGTATGGTCTAGAATTATACTGGTAGAATAAAGAAGTCTTGATTGAGTTTTAAAATCAAGAGAAATTAAGTGCCATTATATTTAGGTTTTACCAGATAAAAATACACATGTTATGTTCAATTTTCCATCATGAAAAAAATTTTTTTAGGAAAAGTTGAAACCGTGAACCGTGTGTTATCATATGATATCAGCTGACCTCATCTGATGTCATCTGGTATCATCTGAGATCAGTTTCCATCAGAATTCGCTGCAATTCATAACGTTTGTTAATTCTCTTAATGATATCATCTGATATCATATGATTTCAACTGATCGGAGTTGACATCACATGATATCAGTATGGTCATAAATTCTGATACGAACTGATATCAGCTGATGTCACATGATATCATGTGACAAGTTAATTTCCGGGACTGTATAATCTTTTTTTCTTTTTTAAAAAATTTTCTGATACAGCCATAGACTATTTTGCAACATCGACAAAAAGTGTAAAAAGAGTCACTAACTCAAATTTAAGAACACTTCAATTTAGTAAATCAAAAAAAAGAAAGATATCAGATCTCGACATGACATCACTCTCATAGAAAGTGAAATTCAAAGATCTTAAAAGCAGCTAATTAAACCACAGAGGAATTTGGATGACGCACGAACCCGCCTTCATGTTAACTTCATGTTACTTTACGCTTCATGTCCGCCAACACAATATAACGACATTGAGTTGAACAAACTTGATGAATTTAATTATCAAAAATTCTTTTTTGGGTAAATTTAGGATATAATTTTGACAAGCAAGCAAGAGTCAGAGACGCGCCCAGACTTCGTTTGATCTGTTAGTCTGATCGAATATCAAAATAATTATCAGATTTAAGAAATGAAACATTAAATAAATCCTTATGGACTCAGGCTCGTTGATTAGTCGGACAATGATGGTTATTTTTCATTTTAGGGTATGAGGAAATGAATTGAACGAATTGAGTTTTTTTCACTTGAAAATGTAACGTTCTGATTTGAACCCGTTCAAAAAAATAACGCGTCTAGAAACAAACAGTTCCATTCCCGTTCCCTTCTCAGTCTAATTATTGACTGATACAAGTGTCAAACAAATGAAAATCTAATATATTTTCATTTTTATGTTTTGTAAAGATAATCAATCAGCTTTGAAGTTTTAATGCTGGAATTAAAAATTTTACCCGTTTGAGCTTTCGGAGATTTCAATGAGGCTTATTTTACTGCTTAATACCCATAGGGATAAAAGCAGACTTCCGGAACGGGAAGTTGGAACGGAAGGGGGACTGAGAACGGAACGGGAACGGAATTGTTTTTTCTTAGAGGCGTTATTTTTTTGGAACGGGTTCAAATTGGAACGTTACATTTTCACAAGGAGCACTGTAACACGCCCTTTAAAATCGAAAAAGTAAACATTAACATCTTACTCTAGACAACATCTTCTCTTTGTCTCCAGTAGATTCAAACTAAAGAATTTTTCTTTCTCTACGTTGAAAAAAGACTACTGATCCATTCCTGAAGCAAGAATCCTTCGAATATTTTAATATATTTTAAATACAGAATGTTTAAGACTGATTATTTTAGACTTAATAAACCCTAGATGAATCCAATTCATTAAAGAAACTTAATTTAAAAAAATAATTTTCTTTTCGAACAAAATAAAAAATATACTGACAAGAGCTAATTGACACTTGAATACTCAAAAGGCTAACTAAACGATTTTGTAAAAAAAAAATATTTCTGAAACAGGTTTTTCACGCCTTTTTAATTTAAACAATTTAATGTTTCGAAAAAAAAACCCAAAGATAAAAAAAAAGTAAACCGAGTAAAAACGATCATTTGTTGTTCTATATGTTTTTGTTTAGAGGAATATTTTAGCCAATTTTGTTGTTTCTCGTTCTCTCTAATTATAATATTGTTTTTTTAATTTTATGAATTTTGAAAGTTTGAAATAAAAAAGAATATAAAGTAAACGAGAGAGAGAGAAAGCAAAATTATTATAATCAACAACAACAACCAAAACAAAAAACTAAAATAACAAGAGCTCAAACTTCTAAACGAAACAAAATAACTTGAAAAGAATTCAATTTGAAATTTAATGAACACAAATTGAAAGAAATTGCGTAATCCAATTCCTAGCAAAAAAAAATAAATGTTTGTAATATTTAGAAAATTAAAAAATCATTCATCATACAATTTTAGCTGTATGAGTTACTAGGTGTAGAAACAAAAAAAGTCGATTTGAAGTATTTTTTTTTTATTTTTGAAATTATTATTTTTTTTTGTTGTTTAGTAAAGCTTACTCGCTTTGGTCGTCGATAAGTTTGACGTGTGTTTTTGAATCATGTTCGATTAGACTAATTAAATCAGTCATTTTTTTAAGTTTTTTATTAAATTTTTTTTTAAATTTTTCAACATCAACTGATGAATTATCTTCGCTCGAATCATTCTCAATCGATTTTGATTTTTTATATTTTTTTAAAATCTAAAATTAAAAAAAAAAAATTAAGTTGATTCTCAACCAAGGAGGTCCCAAAAATAGACGAAAATTCCAAATTTTTTTTAAACATTCTACAAAACTCCAGATTAGTAATGGTGTTTACTAAAAATACAATACATTCATACCCCAAATTAACTGAACCCTAAACTATTATCGTAATAAACCAGCCAATGACACCCCGATTAAGTATCTTTCAAAATTTGCGAGATGATTTTGGTTGAAGCATTTTTTTACAGCTAAGTTTGAACAACATTTTGTCTTTAGATCTTTGATTTATTTCCCTGAAAGATGTAAGGGATTATTTACTCTCCAAAGATGAAAATCCCACCAAAGATGAATGAAAAACTTTTCCCCAGTAACACGAATTTCTTCATACCTTTTGAAAACAGATAATTTGTGGTGAGAAGAAAAAAAAAATAACTACAAATATAAATTAATTTTTAAAGAATATCTACCAATTCACCCAAAGTTTTTTCTACCGTAAACTCTTGCCAACTTCTCTAAGAACAAAGGCAAAATTTAGGTTTGTTCTATATGGAACTAATACCATCGAAACCATGTTATAACAATTTTTTTAATTTTTTTAGAATAAACCTCAACTCCTGACTTAAGACTAAGAGTAAGCTCGAATGTTCGCTTAATTTTTTGTATTTTTTCTAGTATAAATTTAAAAAATTGTGGAACTAATTTCGAAATTGAAGGAAAATTAATTTTAAATTTTTGTTTTTATTCTAACTTGCAAGCATCTTTTCCATTAGTCTTAAGTCATAAGTTGAGTTTAATTCTAAAAAAATTTAAAAAAATTTTATTACATGGTTTCGATGGTAGTTCCATATAGAACAAACCTTAATTTTGCCTTTGTTCCTAGAGAAGTGGGCAAGAGTTTACGGTATTTAAAAATTTCTTAGGCCAATTTACTAGATCTTATTGGCAGTGGCGTAGCTAGACAATTTCAGATGGGGGGCTCAACCAAGGGGGTCTCAAAAATAGATGAAAATTCCAAATTATTCTTAAACATTGTTTAAAGAGAAAATCACCAGATTGGTAATGGTGTTTGCTAAAAATACAAAAAGGGTAACAGGGCATATCCAAAGACAAATGCTAACTTTGTCGATAGAAAATCGACAAAGTTTTGTTATTTAAATTTGTTATTTAAAATTACCCTTTCGAGTTAAAAATGGACCCAGTTGAAAATGTTGCATCAATGGACTCGATATTATATCCAAATGATGAGGAGTTTAAAAACTTCTACAGTTACATTTCAAATATTAATAAAGAAGTTCGACAATTCGGCACAGTAAAAGTAGTACCTCCAGATGAATGGAAAAGACCAGATTGTAATTTGGACTCAATTGAGTTGGAAAAAAAATTAATAACTTTAATGTTCAAGTATTTGACAGCGAAAAAAAGAATATTGGCTACTATTTAACAAATGCTGCAACACAATCATTTGATATGGAATAATTTAAAAAAAACCTCCGTTCAAATAACAAAGCAGATTTTGGTTTCTGGGAAAATATCCAAATGGAAAATTTTAAAGCTCCTTACTCGACAGACAACAAACTTTCTTTTTTCACCAGAGAACAAAAATCATGGAATCTCCAAATGTTAGCGAGTGATCTTAATAATATTAAAACAAAATCACAAACAAAAGTGTTAGGAATTCATAAGCCATATGTTTACTTTGGCAAACCGAATTCTGGATTCGCAATGCATACTGAAGACATGGACTTATACTCCATTAATTATTCGCATATTGGTGCACCAAAAGTATGGTATGCAATATGCCTGGATGATGCTCGAACAATGGAAAAATTAGTAAAAGAAAAACTCGGTGAAAAATGTAATTCATTTTTTCGTCACAAGAATATTTTGGTCAATCCAGAATTTCTTAAAGAAAATAAAATAAGATTTAAAATCATAAAACAAGAAGAAGGGGAATTCATTGTGACTTTTCCCAAAGGCTACCACATGGGGTATAACTCGGGATATAATGTGAACGAAGCGGTTAATTTTGGTGACGATGAATGGAAAACGAACATTGCACCAAAAGCTAAATTTTGTCGTTGTAATATTTTAAAAAAATGGCCAATTGTTTAATTTTAAGAAATATTTCACTGAAGAGACTCACAAGAAAAAATTAGGGCCAGGTGGTTCAAAAACTCTCGAACAAAAGATAAAAGAACACCAAGAGACAATTGACGGTTCAGATTATGAACAAAACCGCAAAAATTGTATTTCTTGCAACAAAAAATTTAAACAAAAGACCGATTCTAGAGTTGCAACTTCACAAATGATAGAAAAAATTCATGATCTGCGGATGCCAAAAGTTTTATGTATTGGAAAACATTGTAATTTTTGCAAAAATTTTGATGGATCTAAAGAATTCAAGATATGCCAGTCTTGTTCTCTATTTTATTTTAAAAAATAGAAGACTTGAAACAATGAAAATAAACTATTTTTTTAAAGAAATTAAAAAATAAAAAGTATTTACATCTATTTATTTTGCCGATTTTTGCTAATTAATAAATAATATTCTTATATTTAAGATTGTTGAAATTTAAAATACAGGTTCCTATAAGATCTTATGCATGTAATTATATTGAAGTTAAGTTTTAACCAGAAAAGTGAGAAATCTTAACTCAATTTAGGAATAGTCAAGATCCTATAACGTTCTTGAACAAGATCTAGTCACGGCCTTAATAAGATTTTCTTGATAAGTGCCGCCAAAATCACCTCTTTGATCGATAAAATCGTAATAATGTGAATACATTTTTGAGATATTTTTGATTTTCCTGATAAAACTCAAGACGCTCCATCTGAAAATCACAAACCTGAAAGTGACTGAATCGTCTATAAAAAGGGGAGCATTTAGCAGCAAGGAAATACGGTAAATTCTTGGTTTTCATATATATGTTAAACACGGTTTTTTGTCGCTCGATCGAGCAGGGTTTTCTTTAAAATTTCGCTTGTAGTCGGATCGCCGACCGTTGCGAGAAGAACAAAATTTTGATTAATGGGAATTAGAAAAGCTAGAATTTCAAAAATTGTGAAACTTTTATTTCAAAATAAATATCCAGGTAACAGGGCATATCCAAAGACAAATGCTAACTTTGTCGATAGAAAATCGAATCTCGATCAAAAAAGGTAAAACTAAACAACCAGGTAAAGAAATTTATTGTCATTTTAGATTAATTACCTTGATAATGACAACTATGATTGTCGAAACGTCGGACAGTTAATTAAAAAATCTTTATCAAAAACAAGAACTTTTAATCGTTTAATTTATTTAAAATTTTTGACAATGCTCAATTCTAAACAACCAGGTACTTTATCACTTTTTAGAAAACCTGATTTTAATCTTGACTTAAATTGAATTTGATTTACTAAGAAAAGCTCAAATTCCGAGTTCACTTAAATATTATGAAGGCTTATGTAAATATAAAATAAACATTACTTTGTTTTCCAATTTTTCTATGCTCAGCATTTTATCATCTTTTTTACTCAATTCTTTTTTAATAGACTCTTGCCAATCAAATGGATTATTCTCTTTTTCATCATTTTGATCAGACTCTTTTGATTTTTTATTTTCAGTTTGACCATTTTGATCGTTTTCGTTCTCATCTAATTTTCGTTTTAAATGATTGCCGTTTGTTTGATTTCCATTTTGAGGTTTATCGGCTTTGTCAAACGATTCAATAACACTCCATATTTCGTCTAATTGTGAATCAGTTACATTATACGATCGAAAACTGTTTCGAACGAAATTAAAAAATTTGGCTTTCTTTCTAGGCACATTAGGATAATCGGTTAGCTTTTCAAGCAATGATTTAGCTTTTGGACTACCACGGAATGTTTCAACTGCTTTAAGTACTTTCTAGAGGCAAAAAATATAAATTTAATAAAACAATAATCTAAAAACAAAAAAATGCTCTTGGATTATTTATGTTAATTTTTTCAATCTTGTCAATCATTAATGAATAAAATTATGAATAAGAATCCCTAGATCCTAAAGGTAAATAATTAAAAGTAAAAAATCTCAAGATCCTAAAAGAGATTATTTTTAAAAAGCACAATTCTTAATTATTTATCTTAATTATCGATTATTTTTAAATTGCACAGATCTAACATTTATCGGCAATCAATCAATATTTTGAAATTTCTTTTTAAATACCAAGCTCTGTGTTTTTTTTATAATTGCTAACTAGCCTTGATTTATTAAAAAACATTCGTATGATAAAGTTTTACCTGTCAACAAATAAAAATGTTTTGCTTTCTTTAAAGAAGAAAAAGGTTATAAATACGTAATCGAATTATGGAACTCCAGAACGGAATTGAACCCCAAAACACATTTAATGGAACCTAGGGGAAAAAACAATTTTTTTATCACCGGAATGACTTAAAAGACGGATCTTCGGGTTAAAATTTTTTACTTTCATTCTAACCCTTAATTTAAAGCCTATATCTTCATTAGCCTTTTGTTTACTGTCGGGTTATTTATTTACTGGACTTGTACTTCATTTAAACCAACCTTATATGAAAATATTAAATGGCTTGTTCTGTCCCTGGAATTAATATGCATTTTCAACATAACAGTGTTTAAAAACAGTTCGGTGCTTCTTAGCGTTCTCAAAATACCACTCTAAGGCCTCTTGAATTCCAAGGACAATCGAAGAAAATTGAGGAAACCTTAAATTTGTAAGCATCTTGATCTTAATAGCCTTTCAAATCATTTTCAACAAATTAATTGCGTCGTACAGTAATGGTCATTCACGTGCTCCTCTTGTGAACTTACATGAACTAATGATTTGTAAAAGCTAATATTGATTTATGGGTATCTAATGAAAACTAGTTTTACAAGCTAAAACATTACTAAAACATTTTAGCTTTCATTTGATATTCATAAATCAATGGTAGCTTTTACAAATCATTAGTTCATGTAGGTACATAAGAAGAGAATGTGAATGACCACAAGTGTATATCCAAATTTATCGTAACGGTTTGGTGCTGCTTAGGTGTTCACCAAAAGAAAGATAGAAAATAAAGTGTATCTGGTTTCTTGATTGATGAGAAATAAACAAAAAAAATTAGCCTGCCTCCGTTAAAAAAAAGAATTATCGTTATTTTTATTTTTTATATAGCGTATTTTAGGATCCAATTACGTTCTGCTCAAAGTTCCGTAATCCGAATCGGATTCATACAGAATCCTCAATAATTAAAAGATCACCTTTAGAGGAAATTGTACTTTAAACAACTTCTTTTCTAAATTTTCGATTTTCTATTATTAGAAAAGCTAATTTTCTCTAGTTCTTTTGGAAGAAAAATTTGCCATTTAACTCTTGATTCCTATTATACTTTATGAACTCTATAGTCAAATTATAATTTAAAAACAAACGCACAACACAGTTGATCTCGCTAATAAAATTTGGACCAGATTAATACAACCTCGTTAATCTGACACTTGCTTATTCAGAATACTCTCTTATCAGCCATTTCTTAAATTTCCCACTATAACATTTTTTCTATTGGATTTACTTATGCTAATGCATTTCTTAACTAATTATAGTGTTGATAACCAACTTTGACCCAACTAAGCTAAAATCACAACTGTAACATTTTACACAGAAAACATATATGGATATTGTAGATATCATACCCTGCTTCAAAATGATACCCTAGTTGTCTTTATAGAACGGTTCCTTGAGGAGTAAATAAGGATTAGTTGACCAAGAAGATTGCTTTTGAATTCATCTAAAACATACTTACTCCCAAAGAAATCGTTCTATAAAGACAACTAGAGTATCATTTTGAAGCAGGCTATCAGATCTACAATATCCCTTCGAACGAACGATTCCAGGAATCGTTCTATAAAGACAACTAGGGTATCATTTTGAAGTAGACTATGAGATCTACAATATCCATATTTCCCTTTTTAGTTCAGTTGGGTCAAAAGTCGGTATTCAACACTAGCAAATAATAAATGTTGGCTATTTTTTAGGATATCCCTAAAACACGGACACAAACAGCCGGCCCCCGTATTTTGGAGTCCTAAAATATGGACACGGACTGAAATTTTTGAAAAACCCAAAATACGGACACGGAAAAAGCCTGTCTAGAATACGGAAGCGGGTTTTTTAATAATACTAAAATACGGATTAAGGAATCGCTTAAAAAAACTTGATAGGCAGATTCTAAACCCAAAATTACACAAGAACACCAAGTGTTATCTTGTCAAATATCATCTTCTTTGAGTCACCGGGTCTAAAAATTAATCATCCATTAAAAGTAAGTCCTTATTTCAGGACCCCAAATTTCCGAGCCCGACAGTATGTGTCAGGATTATAGGGACAGCTTTTTTTTACATTAAAGTGTAACACGTTTGATTTTTATTTCTAGAACATGTTTTATTTATTTACAAGCAAATGTTTGCCAACCAATTTTCTTGCCTCCCTGATTCCATACAATGTTCTTTTATATCTCTTCCAACTGTTTTGATTTATTTTTTATCTTTCATAATCTTCTTGAGAAAAAGATATTTTGTAAATTTAAAGATAAAAACAAAGACTTAACTAAATCGTATTATTTTTTTATTCTGTAAAAGAATTCATTACAAAACAAAACGCCTAAATCAAATAACGATAAGACGTTCTTCAAACAATACACTGCCTAATCTTCTATTTTCAAATAAAACTCATCTGAATTTATATATTACTAATCTTGCACAAGTTGAAATATTTAAGGTGTTTTCTAAAATAGTCAAGAAATTACGCGAAGTAAATTTTATTTTTAAATTTCAGGAATGGTTGTATGAGAATATAAAAATAAAAGAGCACATGTTTTTTTTCTAAAAAAAAAACTAAATTCAACTAACCTCGAACCAAGCGTTTTGTTTAACGTCACCCTTATTTTGTTTGGCTACATAATTTTTGCTTTCATAACGTTCTGATTCAGTCATACATTTAACATGTGATTTGTACTCGTCATTTCTTAAAAATGAAAAAATATAAAAATTTGTAATAATTTTTATCCAAAATAGTTATTACTTGAAATCTTTTTGGCAATCAATACAACTGTATACTCTTGAACGACACGATCTCATATGTGTTTCAACTTGGTTCTTTCTCAAACCAGTACCACATTGAGAACAATTAAAATAAACCATTTTTTTAAACTACTTTTTTGAATATTCTATGAAAAATTTTTACTAGAATAAAAAAATCTAAATAACACGCAACAAAAAAAACGTATGATTTCATAGTTATAATAATTTATACGAATATAGGAAGGGAAATGAAATCTTTGCGACATTGAGTCTCTCTACGACTTTTCGAAAAAATCGACGAAATTATTTTCGAATTTTAAACTTCGTAAAAACATAAATCACGATTTTATTTTTAAATTGAATTTAAACTTTTAATAATAATAAAAATTATAATAACCAATAGTTGTGCTCGTTTTAACTTTGTCTAGTTATATACTCGGTGTATATATTTTAAATGCAAATTAAAAATACACATACACACACACACATATATACCCACTAAATAATTTTATCATATGTTTGTAATGGGTTTTAATTTTTTTATTTTTTTTTTTCAAGTTAAATTTGTTTTTATTTTTTAATATCGTTGTTGCTGAAATTAATGCGCATAAATTTTCAAAATTATAATTGTTGCAAATTTATGATTTCAGTTGATTTTATTTTGCGTATCTTTGTTTCTTTTGTTTTCGTGGATTTTTAAAATATCTGATCTAAAAATATAATGCCTTCCTAAATTACCCTCGAATTTTTATAATTTTGTTATTCTCTTAATCAATAAAGTGACATGATTTTTTCATTATTATTTTAATAAATTATTTTAAATTTTTTTATCATAATTTTTCGATTTGATCAAAAAAGTGTTAAATTTATAATCCGTGTGAATTTTAGGGAAGTTGATTTAGAAAAATGTTGAGGGATTAATAAAAATTGATTTTTATAAATTTTGATTCCTAAGCAGAAACCTAATAGGTGAAAAATTTAAGATCTAGCCAGATCCTGGCCAGGATTTATGACATGGGTTTGTTTCGATCATGAACAGAGACCTAAAAATTCGCTTAAAGATTCTCGAAAATTACAAAAAGTTGTTTCAAGTTGCTTCTCAAAAGAGAAAAACTTAAAACAAAAATCTTTCAGTAAAAACAAGCATTTTTTGGTCTAAAAAAACCGTATAGCCGAATGATTTGCGAGCTAATTGACTTTCAAGCAGAGGATCGGGAGTTCGATCCTCGCAAGAGGAGAAAAAAATTCAGACTGTTTCTCTATTACCGGACGACGTGTATGATGTGAATGGTAGCTCAGCTGGTATCGTCGGTTGATCAATGCGTCATGAAGGTGCTAGTTGAAATCCCACTCGGGTTAAATTTGTTTCAAAGAAGCAAAGAAACTAGCATAAGCATTAAATGCCATTGGTGTAAAACACTGAAGCCTTAGCTCTTAAACTACATCAATTCACAGGTACAATACTTTGTACAACCCTTGTCATTCAAAGCTTCCAAAAATGAACGTTCATGATCATTCGAGTTCATTTGAATTCGTCCGAATGTTCAAGAGTTTTCAGAACCTTTCATATATTATCATTAACTTTCATAACTTTTGGGGAACTTTTCATGATTTTTTGGAGCCTTTCAAAATTTTTCATAAATTTTCGGATCCCGAAAGTCCACTTTTTGAATATCTCCGAAAAATAATGAAAAGGTTCTCAAAAGTTACGAAAGTTTTTGAAAGGATATTAAAGGTTCTGAAAACTTTTGAACATTCGGGCGAATTCGGGTGAACGCGAACGTTCATGAATGTTCATGAAAGGAATTGAACGTTCATTTTTTGGGCATTGTGAAGTTTAGTACAAAAGAACAGAACAATTTTGAAAAATTGAAATAATTTTTTATCTGTTGGTCTTATGACGGATCTGCGCATGTAACAAAGTGTAACAAACTTTGTTACACCACTGAGTAAACTCTGCAAAAACTCTGCAGTCTAATTGCGCATTTAGTTTCAATACTTTTTAATAGTGTGCATTTTGCAGAGACTTTGCATAAATTTAGCAGAGGTTGCCCAATGGTGTAACAAAGTTTGTTACACTTTGTTACATGCGCAGATCCGTCATAAGACCAACAGATAAAAAATTATTTCAATTTTTCAAAATTGTTCTGTTCTTTTGTACTAAACTTCACAATGCCCATTTTTTGAACATGTGAACGACCAGGTTAGTATACATGTATTTAAACTAATTAAACAGTCTAATTTCTAAAATCAACCATCTAAAATATGTTTCACTTGAAAATTTCCAATTTCACACTCAAATCTACACCCAAAATTTTGGTGCAGAAATATGATTTATTTAATTTTTGGATAGATTTAAACTTTCAACATTTTCATGAATTAAAAAAAAACGTACTTACCTGGTCGTTCCAAAAATGTTCCAAAAATGAACGGCCAGGAAAATGAATTCCTTGAAATTTTTGACCAAAATAAAAAAGGATACCTATAAAAGCGAATAAATATTTTTTTTATTAATTTTAGGTGTTGGTTTAAATTAAACTCCGGCTTAACCTAAAAAATATTGAAATTGATATTTCCCTTTGTAACATTGGGCTGATTGAGTTTTATGCATCAACCAATTTAGATTTATGTTTTACAGTATTGTGAAAAAATTAGAGAACGCTTATGATTTTTTTGTTTCATTTATATTCAAAGGCTAATAGTTCAACATTGGATCGGGATATCGATTTGGTTTTTCTTTTAGTCAAAAATATACGTTTTCTCCTTTCAAACGAACTCTCATTTATTGGTTGGCGACTTGTTTGAGTCTGGGCATTAAAATTATAAAAAAACACTCTTTTTTTTGTTAAAAAATTTTTTGTGAAAGATTTAGAGAACGACTTGAATTTAGCCCTCGTACTCAGTGAAAACTCAGCCGATCTTTATGAAATCTTTTATTTGAGCACAGAAACCTTCATTCAAGCCGAGGGAAAAATATCAGACTTTTCGGTAGACGGGTTTTCAAGAAAATGTCTCCGGAGTATAATAAGCACCCGAAGGGAACCTTTGTGGACAGTATGAAATATTGTAAGGTCAAGATAACTTGCACAATCGTTTCACGCTATCGAGAGCGAGTTAAATAAACTCAAATCATGTTTTGAAGATACATTTGACCTATAGAATAAAAAATAATCCAACCAAAGACGGATCTGGATTAGGTAGCCGCTTAAGTCAACTCTAAAAGTAAGCATGATCTGTATAGAATAAATTTTCCAACCCATCTCATGCCATATCAAATTAAAGGAAATCATCTAATTCAAAAGCTGGAATAATCTTTTTAGCGAGAAAAAAGTTATTCGAAGAAATATTCTGTCGAAAAGTAGTGATAAAGGAGCCGAGCCACTGTCTAGATTCTATCAAAGCCCTCTCGTTTGGTTCTAATGGTAAGAATTCGGTCTTTTCGAACATTATCTTGATTTATCGTCATGTAAAAACAAGAAAAAATTCTTATTTGGAATTCTAACATCACTTTACCGCCAGAATTCTACTTTTGAAATGATTCAACAAGATACTTGGTTTAAAGACAGCAACTATTCACTTGAGGAATTTTCCGAAAAAACATTTTCTTGCTTTAGAGGGTTGCCCAGTCTTTTAATTAGAAGATTTCGTTTAATTTGATATGGCATAAGGTGGGTTGGAACCTTTTTATTTGACTGAATTTGCTTACTTTTAAGGATAGACTCTAGCAGCTGCCTAGTACAGAGACGTTTTAGAATGGAATTTTTTTTCTTTCGAAGGTCGGGTCAAGCTTCAAGACATAATTTGGGCCTATTTAACTCGCTCTCGATAGCGTGAAACGATTGTGCAAGTTATCTTGACCTTACAATATTCATACTGTCCACAAAGGTTCCCTTCGGGTGCTTATTATACTCCGGAGACATTTTCTTGAAAACCCGTCTACCGAAAAGTCTGATATTTTTCCCTCGGCTTGAATGAAGGTTTCTGTGCTCAAATAAAAGATTTCATAAAGATCGGCTGAGTTTTCGCTGAGTACGAGGGCTAAATTCAAGTCGTTCTCTAAATCTTTCACAAAAAATTTTTTAACAAAAAAAAGAGTGTTTTTTTATAATTTTAATGCCCAGACTCAAACAAGCCGCCAACCAATAAATGAGAGTTCGTTTGAAAGGAGAAAACGTATATTTTTGACTAAAAGAAAAACCAAATCGAAATTCCGATCCTATGACGAACTATCGGCCAATGAATAAAAATGAAAGAAAAAAATCAAAAGCGTTCTCTAATTTTTTCACAATGCTCTAGTTTTTACGAACAAGTTTTTCAAAGCATACGGTAATTAGA
The DNA here is from genome assembly GCA_022207745.1 of Brachionus rubens. Taxonomy (NCBI): domain Eukaryota; kingdom Metazoa; phylum Rotifera; class Eurotatoria; order Ploima; family Brachionidae; genus Brachionus; species Brachionus rubens. Next base: position 221,563 of record JAJVHD010000009.1, on the reverse strand, counting down.
TTACAAACTATTTCGAAACAAAATAGAGACATGAAATTTAAAAACTGATCTTGAAAGAAGTATCTTTTGAAATGAACATACACTGTCTAACTAATGTGTGTGCTGTTTGCTACTAAAGTATTCTTATTTAAATGTTTACCTTCTCAATTTCTTGATACCACGCTTTATCTAGCTAATGAATCTCGAAAATATTCTAATTTTTATAACGCTTTTTTGAATCTATAAATATTTTAAACCAAACCGATGGATCGAATCTCAAGTTTCATTTAGAAAGATCAAATTAAATTATCCATGAAATTGAAATTAATACCACTTCCTTTTTACAGACGAACATCATTTATCCATTATTTATTTAAGAATAGGGATGAGTCTATGATAATGAGTCTTGATTTTTTTGTTGAAATTAATGTTTAATCCTACTTTTTTCGAGTCGGTGGACTTTTTTAAGATTTGAATTTAATGTTGTAACAAATATCCAGCATGTATCCTTTTAATAGTCTTTTAAGAGAAAAGATGAAAAACTTGTTGGCAAACAATGTCTAAAAACCAAAAACATAATCGAAGAAACCCAACCATAAATATAAGCCATAGTTATCAAATGTAACGTTCCGTTTGTATCGCAAGCGGTCTGTAAAAATAGTCCCATTCGAGCTCACAATGGTTTCAATAATGTTTCGTTCTGTTCTCAGAATCATTCGCGGACAGGCTGAGAACGGACACTAAATGCTAAGGCCGAAAGAACTCGAATAGGAATATTTTAAAAGACTATTTAAGACGCGTTTTTCGCAAGAATCACTGTGATATCTCTTTCCAATCATTGATTATTAAATTTTTAAAAAGTACCTCTTGAAAAAAAGACATTTGGCTACAAAAATCTTAGGGGTCGGTTGATTTTTTACCACAATGATAAACATAAATGATATCAAAAATCTTATATTTAGATAGTAAGGACATTTTTCGCCCTGCGCACATAAGTAAAATAAAACTATAATTTTTAAAAAAAATTCATGAGCTTTTCTCCTTTCGATTACTTAAGATATCTCAAATTTTTTCGCCGATCTAAATACCTTTAAGATGACAAGCTCTGTTTACGTCATGGTATTTGTTGGAAATTTTTTAAAATACAGTCAAACTTCGTTAATCCAAATAGGTTTTCTGAAACTTATCTGTTCGGACTGTATATTAATGCTTAATGCATTTTTTTTAATTTAGAATTTGTTATGAATCTTCCATGCGCCAAAATTAAAATAAAAAAATTCAAATTCCTTCATCCTTTAGGTTTTTGATTTTTAGCACCTTTTTAGGCAAATTGTTTCAATTCTATAGGTTTCAATTCAAAATCTAAAACCTATATTTTGTTCAGAATTACACTTATGATTTTTTTAGCACAATAATCAAATTTACACTTGTAAAATTTTACGCTCTTTCAGAATCTGTATCATAAATACTGTTAGCAGGTGCTTATGCCACCTAACTGCTTACTCGGTTAAGGGTCCTTACCTTAACGTAATATAATGTTACTTCTTGTTCTAATTTTTTTTAGCGTGGAAGTTTTGCATGACGCGAACCTTAATAAATATTCTTATTTTAAGATTTATAAAGATATAAATACATGCCTTCACTTGCATCAATGTCACGATCTTGATTTCTTAAATAAGTAAACCTTCACGATCGTTTCGGATCAACGAGAAAAGTTTTCTATGACAATAATTCACGAGTAAAGTCACAAGGAAGTCGTGAACGAGAAGTTTTTTTGAATTTTGAACCTAATAAAAACCCATTTTAGATGCATGAATTATTTATCACAAACCACTAATTTTCGTTTAATATTTATATAAGGTCTAAGAAGCGCTCGTGTAAGTACTTTATTTAGCATGTTTATTTTCACATTTGCTAGGTCTAAACGAGTTATTTACGAAAATTCAATTTCATTACGGTATGATAGATAATTTGACGCTAGACAACTCTTCATTTTTGACTTCAAGATTATGGTAAAAAGTAAATAAGGCTAAATACAGGGTTACATTCAAGGACACAAACCGCGGAAAAATGAGGCTTTTCAGTTAGTCTCATTTCAGTCTCTTTATTTTCGTGTTCACCTTTTTTTTAGATAGAATCAAACCTTTTTTTTTGTACGCCGGATTTTACAACCCTGGTCATTCAAAACTTCCAAAAATGAACCTTCATGAACCTTCAAGGGGTTTCTGAAGGTTCAAATTTTCAAATATTTTCATTAAGTTTCATTGACCAGGGTTGTATAAAAGAATCAGGTGAAAATTTTGTTCTGACCCGTGAACATGATTTTCTCACACATGTTCACTCAATCGAGCAAACTTCTCGTTCAAATATAAATTAGAAATACAACGATTATAAGTGTGTGAGGGTTATAATCGAAGACTGACTCCAGGTCTATTTCAATTCCATAAAAGCCAATATATCAAAGTAATACTTTATTTAATAAAGTAAATTATATTTTATTATACATATCTGACCATAATGATTTGCTCTAATAGTCTAATAAGCCTTTTATCAAAATATCAATTATTATTTGATTTGATTGTCACTTGGAAAAAAAAAGATAAAATTTATTTTAAAACAAATCAACTATTTAAGATCAAATGAAAAGGTCATAGTCTACTTAGTCATTTCAAAAAAAAATTGCTTAAAGTTTTTAAGCGAAGCAAAAAATAACTCTTTGGTAAAAATAGAGAAAATATTTATTTTTTTAAATCAAAAAATTTTTTTTCTTATTGATAATTTATCAATTGCTTAAAGTTATAATTTCAAAAATTTTTTAAATATAAAGAATACAAGCATAATTTAATTTTTTGTTTCACTTCTAAAACTAAACTTTAAAAGTTTGCTTTTAGTTTCAAAAAAAATTAAAATTTTTTGGGTAGAAAGTTTAGCGTTAAATAAAATTGATTCCATCGTGGTGAGTTTTTTTTTTTTTTTTTTTTGTTGAAACTATTTTTAGACTTGTTCGTTTGTTTTACGTGGGTGTACGAAAAGCTCTTTTCTTTTTTTAGAACATAAGTCTTTATTTAAACTTTTATAAAGCAAATAAAAATTATGAAACTTTTGTTGTTGTTGTTGTTGTTGTTTGAAACTTTGCTTTTTAGAGAACTCTATGTTTTTGCTCTCTTAGAGTGCCTTTTTAGGAATAAATTAAAAAAAGTGACGTGATTTTTTTACTCAAAAAAATCAGTGACTTAGCTAACGAAAAGAACAGCCTGATTTTAATTAGTAATTATTGCCGAAAAGCTTTCAAACGAGTTAAAATCTTACCTTTAAACCTTATTAAAGAGGATTTTATTAAGTATTAACATTTCAATTTTATTTTTCTGTTTAAGTTTAAATGGCTAAGGATTCATGGTAATAACCTCTCTAGAAGAGAAGGTTAAAATTGAAATCGAGTCATTAGGTGAACTAGTGACTTTTTAATGGGTAAATAAAAAAAAATAAAGTTTTAAGTACATACTCTCAATTTTTTTTTTGAATTCATTTTAATAGTTTTTTTTTGTTTTTTTTTTTAAATAAAAAAAATGCATGTTTTCATTAAAATTTCAAGATTTTTTCAAAGCTTAAGTTTTTTGTTTTGTTTATTAATTCGAGAAGCTTTATCAAACTTTACCATTTCAATATTCACTTTTATCAATAAAACATTACCACAGACACATGTTATTAAGAAGAATCCATCAGTTTTCCATTATATTTGAATACTTAATGAGTTATTATTATAAGTTTTTCTAAGAATGTTTTGTGAATGATTATGTTGATTACATAAGGAGCGATTTCTGACATAGCCTTGGCTCGATCCCCGGTCCATGTTACACATACTGCTGATTATCATTGCCTGGGCACAATGAAATAGGGTATAAGTAGATCTGTTTTTTTCTATTTAAGTTTTGTAAAATTTGTAAATAAAAGCCGACTCGGTCTGTCCACTTGGTCAACGTCGGTCAAAACATTTTGTTTGGTTTCTCAGGTTTTTAATATGAGTGTTCATTATGTTCTCGCTCGTCAGCTAAGCCTGTCGACGACCCCTCAATGTATATCACGAACTCAGTCAGGTGTGACTAGCCGTCTTACGCCGAAGGGAACGTTATAAATGTAACTTTATTTTATTGTATTTTTCAGTTTTTATCAAATTTAAATAAAAACATTGTGGTTCTAGCTTGACCACTTAACTGACGAGGGAGAACATAATGAACACTCATATTAAAAACCTGAGAAACCAAACAAAATGTTTTGACCGGTATGGACCAAGTGGACAGACCGAGTCGGTTTTTATTTCTAAATTTAAAAAAATGAAAAAATAATAAGAAAAAAACAGATCTACTTATACCCTATTCCATTGTGCCCAGGCAAAGCTAACCAGCAGCAGTATCTGTGGGCTGCCAAAGGAAGGAACCGAGGATAAGTAGAAAAAAAAGAAGAATGACGGAACTTTTACCAAATTAAGACGGGAATAAGATGTTTCGGAGATCAATTATTTCAATTCAAAGTCTAGCTTAATGTATTGACCATGCGACCCGAGTTTGGTATTCTTAGATCCAACGGATAATGTGAAGTATCATGCTTAACACTAGAAGCACCGGCCATTTTTAGCTGATTTTTCAAACTAGATTATATCATTAAATACAGATTATAACATTTCAAAAGGGAGCTCACTTTGAAGCTCGAAATAAAGGCTACAAAATAGTCAAATTTTTGGAAATTCGGTGCTTCTAGTGTTAAATGTTAAGCATCAGCTCGAAGATATTAATAAAATATTTTTTGTTTGTATAATAAAAATTATTTTGATGATATTTGGAATAATAATTACTCCATGAAAACATATGTCACTTAAAAAAGGACGTTTATCTTCCAAAATTAAATATATTTAACGTTTTCTGTATACTCTGAAATCTTCTATTTTTAAAAAGTCTTTACATATATTTTATAAATTCTTTTAAATAACCCTAAAGATCTCTTAATAGTTTTATCGATTTAAAGTTTTGTTGATTATAATGTCATTAGCAAATGTCATAATTGTTCTAAGTCTAATCAAAGTTTTCATTTTTTGTTTTTATAAGGAGATCAAATTGATGTATTATCTTAATTATTGATAATTTATAATATTAATTTTGTCCTCGTACTTTCTCGACAAAATTATAATTTCAAGCTTTTCTTAAAATTAAACTTGATTTTGTTGTTGTTGAAAAAAGTCATTTGGTCTAAATAGCTTGTGATAAGAGTGTCCAGTTTTGTGAACAAAATTAAACTTTAAGTTTCTATGCATAATATATAGCTATTTGAATGAAAAAAAATAATCGAAATTGATCTTATAAACACTCGTTTATCATCATAAACAAATAAATTTACATCAACCATTTTAAAATTTTCTAAAAACAAAAGAAGAGTGTTCTTTTTAAAATTTATAAAACCCAAAAAAAAAAGATTTTTTTTTAAATTAAACTCTTCTCTTTTTTTTTTTATCCATATCTAGGCCTCAGGATTTTCGAATACTTTGTTTCTTTTGGTTCAAAATTAATTTCGACTTTAGAAGAGAAATAGCTCTCAAGAATTTTTTTTAAAACAAGAAAAATATTTGGATTATTTATATTACACAAATTTTAAGAACAGATGAAACCATTTTTTTCTATTTTTGGATGCTTCTTTTTTTCTACGAGTCTAAATTAGACACAATTCTAAGAATACAAATTTTATATTTCTTTCTAAGCAAATTTGGAGCGATTTAAATATCGCTTTAAACGAGAAGATGATGTGTGCTTTATTCTTAGTCACTTTTTATTTTTTTTCTAAATCAAATTATTTTTTAATTCAAAACATAAACTTTTATTTGTTCGCATAGGAGAAAATAAAACGAAACATAAAAAAAAAATTAAAAATGTTTAGATGGATATTCTTGAATTAATGAAAATTCTTTTTTTTGATTTAGCTGATAGAATGCACTTATAAGATTTTTAAACTTTTAGATATTTTCATTATTTATCATCGTGTGCGCTCAAAAAGCACGATTAAAATTCAAAAATGAACGATCATTCGAGTACCAAAATTGTGTCAAAAACAAGTTTTACCAAATATAGAAAACTCAAAACAGGACGAGTCAAAACAAACTTTAATCCTGTTCTATCCGACATTCTCGACTCAGAACCGAAACCATTTGTTTTTAAATTTGAACCAATTGATCAAACAGGATTGCAATTACGCCATATAGATCCAAATGACCAACCAAATTTTAGACTAAGTGATCAAGTGTCGTACAACAAAGACGACTATTTTCAAGTGGAAATTGAAACGACGCGTGAAATCGAAAAATCTGGAATACAAAATTCACTTTTTCTTGCCGTTTCAAGGGCTTTGTTGTATAAAATTTATTTTTTTGATGAAAAATATGAATTTTTTCTCAGAAAAACAATATTAAATTATGTACTTTTGGACAAAGATTATCGTTTTGACTCCGATATGAGGCTACAAAAGGAATTAAGAAAGGTTCTTTGTGTTTATTGGCTTAAATTTGTTGAAAATGGAAAGTATGTTCAAAATGCAAAATATGCCGAGTAAGTCGCCGCACAAAAAATTTTTATTCTAAAGCCAAATAAAAAATTTTTTTCTAGAGTGTTTCCAAATGCGTTGGAGTTTATTTATCAAGTATACCAATTGAGTGTAAATAATTATTGTAATAACAAACTCTTCACGACTTACGCAATTGATGATCTTTCAAATATTTTCAATTTAAAAATAGTTTTATTTAATAATGAAAATATTCATGTTAAAAATAAGAAGTTAAAAATATGCGAGTCATTTGAATCGAAACGACTCAAAATAAACGATTTTGTATTTTTAGACTTTGTCAATGAACACGAATATAAATGGGTTATGCCTAAAAATAAACTCGATTTCATAAATTCAATATTCACATCAAAAGAGGTCAAGTATTATTATTTTAAGACAGATCAAAATTATTCGGTTCAAAAAATTCTCATTGAGCCTAATCATGTCAAAAAATGTTTTGGTGACGAGATCAAAATAAATCAAAATTTTATTCTATTTCATAAATTTTTAAGCGAAATAGCAGTTCATAGTTTGATTTCACTTGAAACGCTCAATTTTAATCTACTCTTGAACTCGAAAGATTCGAAAGAAATAATTGGTTATCTCAATGGTCTATGGGGACAAAATCATTTTAATTTGAAACATGTCCTTAAAGAAATCGAACCAAATAAACAAGTATGAAACATTTTTTTTGCTGATTACATAACTCTTGAAAAAAAAAAAAAGGTGGGTTAAAGTACGTTTTTTTTTTTCATGAGTTCTTTATTAAATTTGTTGAAGCATAAAAAATCTAGAATTTTAATTATTTTTTTGTTTCAAGTTAAATTCCGACAGTGCTGAACGTAAACCAGTTTGTACAAAGATTTCAACTAGTAGTTGTGATCATTCGATCAAGTTAGAACCTGTGTATGAACTGAAATATAATATAAGCTCAGAAAGAACACGACACTGTTCCCTAGATCTTGATGAATCCCCTAAAAATAAGCATAATTTTTTAAAATTTAGTATTGAAAATTTGTTATGCGATGTAAATCCTGTAAATCGAATTAAAAAGAAAAAAGTATATGAATATTTTCAAAATGAAATTAGTTCGATAAGTCAAAATGATGAATCAAATAAACTCGATTGTTTTAATAGTCATTATAGAAATGTGACTAGTTCTAGTCTTGAGAGTGACATTGATAATAGCCCGGAAGACGATTCGTCTGAAAAGGATAGTCCAAAAAAATTGTCAAATTACATTCCAAACGAATATGTTAATACTAAAAATAATAAATTTTGTACAAGTAAAAAAAGATCATTAGATTTATGTCTAAGCTCTTTAATGAGACTTTCATCTGGTTCTTTATCTGATAAATGATTTCCATTCAATTTTTAGTATCTTTTTTTTTTTTTTATTGTAATTTTTTAGTAATTATATCTACTTTGTAATTTTTTTGAACTTTAATGAAATAAATTTTAAAAAAATTTTATTAATAAAACCATTAGTCTATGATGCTCGATGATAATTTATTGAAACGACAAATTTTTTTTTGTTTAATTTTTTTATACAATATTTATGTGACAAGATTTCACAAAAAATCTCAATTGGTAAAATTTTTAGACCATGAAAACAAAAATGCATGTCCATAAAAACATCAAAACAGCGGTGTAGCCAGGAATTTGAAAATCTCTAATCAGAACAGGTCATAATAGCAAAAAATTAGGGTGTATAGATTGATTTGTTTGAAGTTTTTGAACACTCATTCGTTACCAAAATGCCCAAAAAAGTTTTAGCGTTATGTAATTGACGATTCTTAAATCGGTTCTATCGGTATCCCAAATTTCTGTTTTAAACGTTCTAAGGTTATAAGTCAGCCTTTTAGAGGATTAAAGAAGTGCTGTCAAACTTTCACTTTCATGCTGTAAAAGCTCATAAAGAATCTGTCTGAGAATAAATGACCGAGAGAATATTTGAGTGCTTTGTTTTAAATTTCTTGGTTTGGGAAAAAATTATCATTGGAAAAGACTAAGTTCGCTGGTTTGACTAAACTCAAGGCTGACTATATCAGTTCTGTAAGAATTCCTTCAGAAAAATTTTCTTAAAATTTATTCCTTTTTCGATTTAGTCTTTATTTAAGTCATTGCTAGAGAAAATGTGTAGTGATGATCGAATAGTTTTATCTGTGATGCGCTCGTTTATCGTAGATTCTCATCCTCATTTGGGTGAGCTTTTAAAATTTTAACAATCATAGTGCAATTGTTACTCTACTCATCTCTTATTTAGATAAATATATATCTAGGTTCTCACATAAGCATTAGTTGTGTAATGAATTTAGAGTCAAATTTAGATATTTCAAAACTAACTAAAATCTTGTAATTTAGAATTAAATTGTTACTTAGAAATTCACATGAATGGAAGCATTAACATTTTATGGACCAAATCATCAAAGTTATTTTTTAAGCAATTAACACCTATTAAATTTTTTTTAAAGAATTTTTACGATTCAATAATTACCAAATTTAAGACAAAACAAAAATGATTTTATAGCCTGTCATTCTAATTTTTTCCATAACTAAAAAACTCGATTTAGATTTTGAAAAATAATAAAATATTGAGATTTTTTCTTTTTTTTTAAAGGCTTGGAAATCAATAGGTGAATTTTAACAAATCGGTAAGAAGACTCGAAGGAATGAATATAAAAAAACCCTAAAAAAATTAAAGGATAATAAAAGAGAGACTGTCTCTAAAATACGGACAAAGACGAACGGACACGGAATTTTGATTCCCGACCAAAAAAATTATACTAAAACACGGACACGGATCCTTATTGACTAAATTACGGACAAGGTTTTAACAAGTCTAAATTACAGTCTCAACAAGTATAATGTTCTTTCGGGTCCTTAAATTTTAATAAGTTATTATTTGAAAAATTCCGAACGACCCTAAAGGTTTGTGGCTTTGTAAAGTTTCGTTCAAAAATTTCAGTTCAGAATTTAAAAATTGAAAAAATTTTTATAGGAAGTGAACATGGAGTAAAAAATATATACTAAAAGGACAATTTTACACAAATTGCAATAAAAAAATAATCAAAAGTAAAATTAGATCAATCGATTATTGATTTTCGTTTAAAACGGCTGTTATTTTAAGTGTTTTTTTTTCTCATTTCAATTTGTGTAACATTTTTTGTTACACCTTTTATTAAAATTTTTTTACTCCATTTTCATTTCCTATAAAAAATTATTCTATTTTTAAATTTTGAACTGAAATTTTTTACGAAACTTCACAGAGCCAAGGCTTGTGCAGTTTTTGATGAGCTTAAAGACGATTTGTTGATCTTGTCATAAAAACTAAGGAAAAGCATCAATTATCAGCTAATAGCTTAAAAGGACACCCAACTTTTGATGGTTGGTCAACTTATAGACCGGAGTTCTCAAAGAAGATGATATTTGACAAGCTAATCCTGGATATCCCTATCAAGTCGTTTTTCAAAAAAACTTAAAATGAACTGTCCGTGTCCATTTTTTAGGGATAGGCAATAAAAGATATAGCTTCTAATCTTAAATAAAAATCTCGCTAGTACATGAATCACTTATTATTTAAAATATTCCGAGATCTCTCTGATTTTGTTCACAAATAATGCTATCGGTCAAATAATGCATAATTACGAACTATCAGACTTTATAAAATAATAATTTATAAATAAAAAAATTTCATTAGGATAAACAAAAACTTACAGAAATTAAAATGCACTTGTTGAATAGCTTTCGCAACTGAAAAAGATTAATAGAAAAAAAATCCCCAAAAAAATCAAGAATACTTACGGACTCACGAATTAATTGAGCGAACGTTCACTATATTAATTCGTGAATGGACATCTATGTTGTTAGCATTTATTTCTTATTTAAAACCTGATTTGAGTCCGTAATTATTAGATATCGGCGCTGCCAAGTTCCTAGCAATAAAACAATAGCAACTATACCGAATCGTTATCGGTCCTCTCTAATCCGGTCTAATCGGGAAGGAGAAATTTTGCCGGTTTATCGAAATTGCCGGATTAGAGATTCAATTATAATGTATTATTAATATTGAGACGAGAATCGTATCAATTATGCAGAATCGTTATACAAGTTGTTTTAGAGGTGCTATACCCCAAATAATACCTATCTTATCTTAAACTAAATTTGTCTAATCCAAATCTTAAATTGCTGGGTACATTGTCGAGTAATTCAGATGGATCTCTGCAACTTCAACAAGACTTGCATGTACTGACAGAGTGGTCTAAATTATGGTCAACTGAACTGAATTTATCGAAGTGCAAAGCCATGTATCTGGGCGGGAACAGATTAAAACATGAGTATCAAATGAACAGCCCTAATGGTTTTCACACCCTTAATGAGACAATAGAGGAAAGGGATCTTGGAGTTATGGTAACAAATGATTTGAAATGGAATAAACAATGTACAATTGCTGCTGCAAAAGCAAACAGAGTTTTGGGCCAAATTAAAAATTCTTTTGTGAATCTGGATATCCAAATAATCAAACCGTTGTATACAGCACTAGTTAGACCTCATCTTGAATATGCCGTAAGTATGTGGTGTCCGTCATTTAAAACTGACATTTCGATTCTTGAAAGGGTACAAAGAAGAGCAACAAAACTCGTAAAATCAATAAAAGACAAGTCCTATGATGAAAGATTGGGTATCTTGAACTTGCAAAATCTTGAAGATAGGAGATTGAGGGGTGACTTGATTCAAACGTATAAGTTGGTTAATGGTGTAGAGAAAATCAACCTAGTTAATGGAATTAATTACGCCAAAAGTCTGTCACTTAACCTAAGAAGGTCAAACGACAAGAGACTTGTCAGAGAAATCAACAAAAAGAGCTCATGTCGATATAATTTTTTGTCAAATAGAATAGTCTCTACTTGGAATATGTTATCAGCTAGTACAGTGTCAGCCAAATCGGTTAACAAATTCAAAGCGTGTATTGATAGAGAAGTGTTTTCTGAAAACTCACTCCGTCAACAAAGATTTAAATTAACTGCGTAATTAATTTGCAGAGTTTTTGCAGACTCTTAATTTGAATTAGAAATATTTAGTTTAAGATAAGATAAGTATTATTTAGGGTATAGCACCTCTAAAACAACTTGTATAAGGATTCTGCATAATTGATATGCTTTGAACTTCATCAGCATTTTCAAGTTTTCAAGAATTGAACGGTTCGTACAATCGCTCATACACAAACTTCTGCTGTACTCCCCTTATCAACATATTTTTAACAGTTGAATATACAGTCGAACCTCTCTAATCCGGCAAATTCGATATAATTGAATCTATAATCCGTCAATTTCGATAAACCGGCAAATTTTTTCCTTCCCGATTAGACCGGATTAGAGAGGTTCGACTGTATTCACTTCTGAACGGTATTTTAGAACACAAATGTCCATTTTAAATGAATTTGATGACAAAAAAAATATTCTTTTTTCTTAAATTTTTATTCAAGTCTTTAAAAAACTTAATTTTTTTGTCTTTTCGCTTTTTGATATTCTCCTTCTTGATTCGCCAATGAACCCATAATCTCCTTAACCTTTTGAGAACGTTTTGCGTCTCTTTAAAAATTAAATTTTCATTTTTTTTTGTTCAGTTAAAAATAAAGTTTGTTTGAAAAAAAATTTTACTTTTCCATTTGTTCTTGTAATTGTACTCGAGCCAAAAATTGATTATCTTGCCTTATTTCTTTGATCGCTGATTTCATTTCTTTCTTGTATTTTTTGGTCAAAAGTTGTTTTTCACTAATGACTGAATTGTGATGTCTTGGATCAAATTTAGTCCTTAAAGAGAATTTTATTTTACCGAATCTGTTAAACATTATTTATGCAAATCTATTTTACTTTGATTGGATTTTCGGTTCATGTTGTTTAGCAACGATTGGCCTCTTAACCAAACATTTCAAGTGTTCTCTTGGGGTTTTATTTGTCTCTTCAATAAATTCACTTAATTTTATAATTCTTTCCTAAAAAAAAAAGTTGAATTAATCACTATAAACAGTAAATAGAAAAAATTGTTACATTTAGTCCAAGTGGGTTGTTATCAGATTTGACCTCATCTAAAAGTTTTTTAGTCAAACTGAATATTTCTCTAAAAGATACCATATCTTGGTACATTTTTGAATAGCTCAACAAAAGATCTATACAATATGATACAATCGTGCATTTTGTAGAATCGTCAATTTGAGTCTTCTCATTCGCACTCAAATTAACCAAACTTAACTCGGTCAATTTTTCGCTAAAACGAAAAAAAAATTCATTCAAGTCCAGCTAAAAAGTTTTATGTACCTTTTTTTGTTAATAGAAAATTTGACTTTAGTTCTCTTGAAGGATTCGTAAATAGTCGATAATTCATATTCACTAAGATCCGATTTTGTATCACCATTGCCTGAATTTTTTAAATCACTAAATAAGTATAGAACTCCATTTAAAAATTGAACACACTCTGGTATGTATCGTTGAGCTTTGTTAACGAACTTGATACAAAAAAAGTTAATATTTTAAGAAGATTTAAAGAAGACTTGAAAATTAGATGTTACCTCATAGCATAAATTAACCAAAAATATTCCTCTGAATAAATCTCCGATGTTGTGGATTTGACACTTAAAAAAAATAGTCTTTGGTAATCTTTTTTGGTCAGGTTTAAAGTTTTTCAAAAAATGTTTACCTCTATTAAGTAGCGTGACATTATCAAAAGACATGGTGTAACTATTTGATGTCTAAAATCAGATGTTGGAAATACATTTGATATCAATTTGAATGTAAACAGCTAAAAAAATAAAATAAATTTAAGGTTATTTAAAACTGTAATAAATGATAATCTATGATCAACCCCCAAATAATCAAAAAGATTAACCAATTTCTGGTGTAATAAGAATATGGTAAGCTATACTTTTTTGAGATCAGATTTTGAAAATTTTCATGGAATCGGTGTTTTTTTGGAACTGGAAAAACACTTTTAGAAATTTTAAATAAATAATTTAAATGAAAAGATTGCTCCGATATTTTTTTTCTAAATATCATGGTACCATTTATTATGCATCTGAATTTTGTTTTTGGGGATAATCATAAGTCATGAACCCATGCTGTCTCAAAAAAATCTATTTTCCGGACTATCTCATGAAATCTATGGCATTTTCATTTGAGCCTGTAGCATAATTTTCCAGGCTAATACTTACTTTAAGCGCGAAAAGAAATATTTCTAAAATACAGGCATTATTAGAGAAAACAAAATTTATTCAAGCAACTTTTTTCCTTTTTTTAAAAATTACCGTCTGTTATTCTCAGAAAATACCGCGCCCTTGCAGGAGCGTCCTCGCCGAACTCACCGTGCCTACCGTCCTTTGATTTTCTTAATTAAAAAAACAATAAGCAAAAAAATCGTTTTATCTTTTTTTATGTAAAACAATAGAAATCTTTGGAAAAAAAAGTAATTTTCCTAATTTTGCGATTTTTTATGATTGCTGCGAACATAATTCCAAGTGAAACTAAAAACAACTCAAGTGAGACTAACTTAAATGATAAAGAATTGCAAAATTAAAAAAATTCCTTTGATTGATTGTGTTTTAGTTTACACTTAAAAGAACACCACTCAAAACATACGTAAGACCGATAATGTATTATGGTATTGAAAATTGCAATTTAAGTAAAACCTAGCGCAAGAATATCCAGACAGTGGAAGGAAAAATGATAAAACAGATGTTATCGCTAGGTAAAAGATCGAGAACGACAAACCTGCTATATGCACTCAACCTAGAACCAGTTGAATCAAAAATTAGAAAAAAGAAACTCAGCTTTGAGTCTTGGAGAATGAATTTACAATTAAAACAAGGTCAACTATAAAATACTGCCTAAACAACATCAAAGAAAGAAGTAACGAAATAAAATTACTAGCAAAAGTGTACTTATCGTAGAAATTTTTTTAACGTCTTAACATTAATTTTAATTTAAAAATAAGAAAAAAATTATCTTTTAAAAAAAAAAGGACGACGGATGGTAGGTAGGGTAGCTCCGTTTTTTGGTACAGTTCGCAAAGGGTAAGCTTCGCTGCGGCTACACAAGTGATGAAAATTCGGTGTGACATGATTAAACATTTATGGAACTTTTGTTTTCACACTTGTCTGGGGTAATTATCCATGCTGAAGAACGTGGTGTAGTTTTTCTTAAAATTTAAATTAGAAGATGTGAAGATTCAAAGCTTAAACAAATCATAAATTAGCCTTGTTATTTTGTCGTTTTAATCTCGAATGCCTCTCCGTTACTTCTTTATTAATCTAAACTTTGATATTCTTTTGAAGGAATGCTGATTTTAGCTCTTTTTACTTGATAGCTCGACAATTTTGAAGTCTCTCTAAATCTTTGACTCTTATATGACTAGTCTAAGCGTAACTTGTATTCATTTTTCTGCAGTTCGCAAGGGTTAATCAAATTACTGGATCACCTAGTATTAGGTAAGACGCTCGAAAAATTTTATTTCCTACAAATAATTATGCTCTAAAAAATGATTGAAATCTAACGGTTTTTCTAATTAGCTTTAAGGGTAGTTTCTGGACATTAATTAAGAAGAATCCTTTTGACAAAAATGCATTCCCTAAAACCCCGATATCTGTGCAAGGTCTTGTTATTTTATATCGAATGAAGTAGAACTTCGCATCATCGTATGAATTAAATTTCTTAAAAAGTTCAAGATAGTTTGCATAAAGAAAAATCAACTTACGGTATCAAGATGAGGAAATCTTCGTTCACTGACTTTGAGATTTAAAAACTCTTTGTTCAAATCTGTTAAAATAGTTTTGAATATTTCAACATATGGAGATGGATCTTTTTTTGTCGACTTATTTCCATATTTCATAGTCAAATCATAAATGTACTTAGTCAATAAATTAACAAGTTGCATATCGATTGATAATTTTGACGGTGTTGTAAATTTAAATAAAGATTGATAATAAGTTATCAAATGTTTGGTTAGAAAACAAATTCGTTTTTTGTTGTTATCGTCTTTGGATGGATCCAATTTTTCGAGTAATGTTTTCAATAAACCTTCAAATTGTTTCAAATCAATCGAATTTTGGTTCATTTTGAGACAAATATTTTCAAAATTTTTCACCCATTTTTCATTCTTAAAATCACCATCTTCAGATTTACCAATTTCTGCCTCTTCATCTTCATCTTCTTCTTCTGACTCTTCTTTTTCTTCGTCTCCATCCTCTTCTTCTCCTTCTTCCTCTTCCTCTTTTTCATCTTCTTCTCGTCTTGCTTTCTCTAAATCTTCGTTCATTTGTTTATGTTTTTTTGACAATTCATCTCTTTTTATCATATCCAAGTATTCAGGATCATCGAACTCGATGTCATCGGCCGAAATGTGATTCGATGATACTTTTTTTAAACCTTTTTTCTTTCGCTTTGTGTCTTCATCCTCTTCCAATTCTTCGACTTCTTTTGTCATTCTGTCCCTGAGTTCTTTTTCGTTTTTACTCAAGGCTTCTTGGCGTTCTTTTTCAAGATCTTCAGGTGTTTTAAGCTTGTTCGAAGGCTAAAAAAATGGCTAATTTTAAACAATTGCAATGACTAGTTAAATTCTTAAAGGACTTACAGTGGCTTTGGCTGATTCGAATTGTAAGGATCTGACAAGAACATCATAATCGTCTGGTTTCGTGTTTGTTGGAGCTTTTGTATCTTCTTCTCTTTTGAGGTCTCGGTCCATTTTTCCGATTAATGGCATTATTTGTCTCCATTCTTTGTCCAATTCTTCAGTCATATCCAAAGTTCTGTCTCGTTCTTTTTGTCGTTCGTACTTTAACGTTTTTGATTTGGCAATCATTTCCTCGATCCATTCTTTTCGATTCTTTCTTTTGCCCTCTTGATCATCGTTATTATCCTTGAAACCACCGAAAAAATTTTTTGATACAAAATCAGCTTTAAAAAAAAAAAAAATTTAGAAATGATTAAATTTTTTGGTTTGTGGTTAATTTTTTATGAACCATTTATTTTTCCTCTGTCTGGATCATTTTCATCGTCTTCATCATCGTCACTCATTTGGACTCTTTCAAAACGTTCGATTTGAGACAAACTTTGACCATAATGAGTAAGTTCGTATTTGTTTCCAGACTCGTCGTCATCGTTCAAATTGAATTTACTTCCTTTTCGATCTTTTGATTTCTATTAATTGATATTTTTGTCAAGAATGGCTTGGTTTTCTTAAAAAATAAAATTAGTTTACTTGACGTTCAGTAACAAAACGTTTGAACATCTTGTCTTCCAAAGACATGTTTTTATCATTTTCACCGATACGTTTGTCATTGAAATTGTTTCCTTTAAATTGATTTTTGTATTCAACTAAAAGAGTTTTGACTCTCTTTAGAAAAATTAGAAAAATTAAACCAATTCCAAGAGGTTTAGAAAAAAAATAAAAGTTACTTTATCGTGTGCTTTAAACGACATTTCGTTAATACTTTATCTTTAAGTTTAAATCTATGGAAGTTGATTAAAAGATTTTTTAAATTTTTGGATTTTTTAATTTTGATTTTTAAAATTTGAAGAAAATAAATCCACATGTGATACAAAAGTTTTTGCATTCATTAAAATACTTATTTGAAATAATTCATTCAAATTAATTATTTTCTATTGAAATATGTTTAAATTTGTTTAGTGTGATTTAAAGACTTGAATTTAGTCCTTTTGTTAACTTTTATCGTGCAGATACTAATCAACTTTACCTCAATTTTGATTCTATTAAAGATTTCGCGCAAATAGAAGCTTCTTATAGCCGTCCTACACTGTAATCTGTATAAGTAAATAGTAAACTTTTGTGAAAGTATCGTGGACTGACCCTTATACTTATACTAGGTAAAAGTCTCTATCACTATAGACAAAAGCTATATAATATTTTGATTTTAAAATTACCGTAAACTCTTGTCTACATCTCTAATGCCGAATGATTGGAAATTCCCATTCATCTCCATTAGAGTTATATGTAAGAGTTTACGGTATTTTATTTTACAATCTGGCAATTATTTTTTGGTAAATTTTTTTCCAACTAAGGATTTTAATAAAACGCCAAAATTTCAAAAAATTTTGTCAGGTACTAATAATTAATTTGGTAGAAAAAGTAATTTGAATTCGATTGTTAATGCTAAAAGTCGATAGATTTATACTTTGTTCAGTTTTATACGTTTCAATGTGGCTGATGATTTTAAACAAAAAATTTTGAGAAATTGGTTTTGCAATAAGTTTTTCTTTTTGTCTAATTTGCTCACCGTAGGACCTGGAAGCTGTGACTTCGGGCAGTTTGGGGTCGATCTTAGACTCGGCTCTACTCTTGCTGTAGAATTTAGCTTCATTTTTAATTTTTATGAAGACTGGACAAGGCCGTTTTGTTTACAATTGGAATACAGTTTTTTTGAAAAACATTCTTCTTCGTCGTGATCTTAACTAAAAATTTATAAATTTGTATTTAACCCTAAACCACCCGTTGGATCATGATACATTTTTAAAACATCTTAGTAATATGTCTTACAATAACCAAAACTTATGCACGATTTAAATTTAACTCTCGAAGGTATCATTTAATAAAGATTTTAATTAAATTTTAGGAAATAAACGTTTTCTACGTATTCGAAAGCCTATAAAAAAATTATTCTCTTAATAGAATTTATGATTCTTCAAACAAAGAGATATTCAGGACTAAATGTCTGAATACAACTTTTGTGGTTATATTTTGCGGAAAACGTGGTAATTTTTGACAGGAACACTATGGACAACTGAAAATTTGCCAGTTAGTAGAGCTTTTAATGAGCTTCAAGATGATAGGTCGCTCTTGATACTTAAATTAGATGAAGGGACCAAAGCCTAATTTAAAGCTCTTAAAGACGCATTTTTTAGAATTTGGGCAAACATACGTAATTTTACGTGCAGAATATCGCTATGATATTATTATTTTGGAAATCGTAAATTGGATATTCGATAATTGGCAAAAAGTTTCCTTCTTTCGTCCTGTTGTATCATACAAATCCGGTCTTTCACAATGCTCATTTCTCTTTCATGACTTTTCATGAAACTTCATGATAGTTCATGAAAGTTCCTGAATTTTCTACTCACTAAAAAATATTTTTTTTGTCATTTTTGACCCAATATACTGTTGTGCTCATTCACGTGTTTCTCTTGTGTACTTCCATGAACTAATGGTTTTGAAAAGCAGCCATTGATTTATTGGTACCAAATTTTCATACTCACTAAAAAACCAACTCGAAAATTTAAGATGATAATATTTTCAACCGAAAAAATCAGAAATTCCGTTATGAATGCATTTCATATATACTTTTATACGAATTTTTATCTCTCCCAAATAAACTTAGCGGGTCAAATTTACTGGATTTTTTACAAGATTACTTTCGGTAGATTATTTCGTTCACTTGAAACTTGAAAATGTCGAGGCAATCGGTTCTGATTCTTCTAAGCTCAAGAATTGATAAAATTATTTTTTCGAAGAGTTGGATTTAGCTAAGGATTGGGTCAAAAATGACAAAAAAATTATTTTTTAGTGAGTAGAAAATTCAGAAACTTTCATGAACTTTCATGAACAATCATGAACTATCATGAAGTTTCATGAAAAGTCATGAATGTTCATGAAAGTTCACGAAAGTTCATGAAAGCCTTGAAAGTTCATGAAAGTTCATGAACTTCTATAGAAAACACAGATTGATAAACTAAAGATCTATTTCTTGGAAGGGGTCTGGGGCGGAGCCTTAGGTAGGGTTCGGGTAAGGATAAAGTGAGGGTAAGGCATATTGATAAACGATTAAAGCATTCCTCGGAAGGGTCTGTTAGGTTATAGACTTAAAAATGTGTCTTCTATAAGAAAAGGACACAAAAGGTAGAAAAGGACAGTTGATGGGTTAGTAGAATAAACAAAATCCATTTCCAAAATCCTGACCAGGATCTGCACAGATCAAAATATTTCGAAAAACTGTTGGAAAAGATTATTTTTCTTGTCAGAATCCTTTAAAAATATCTTTGATCGGATTGAGTTCAAAATATTTTATTCAAGAAAATCATGGAAAGCCAAAGAAAATATGAATCATTAGGATTCTTGTGCAGAACAAGCAGATTTTATCTATCAGGATCCTGTTCAGGAATCAAAACCTGAGAAGACAGAAAAGAATCTTTTACTAAACATTGATTTCATTGCCTATTGCTCACTATTTAGGAAAACCAAGAGGATGATGACTCTATGTTAAAATAGCAACGATTAAAAAAGCATTATTAAATTAGCAGTGTTAAAACAGCACAATTAAAAAAAAGCATTATCAAAATAGCAAGTGTCAAAAATAAAAGTGTCAAAAAAAGCAAATTCAAAATAGCACAGGCAAAACGTGTAAACTTTCTCTATAGTATTTCCTTCTATTACAAATTTGAGTCCTTTTAAAGAAAAAATGTTAAAATTACTAACAGGACAAGTCAATCTGATATAAAAAATGATATAAGAAATTAAGGATTTACCATTTAATGGCTAAAATCAACTTTTAAATGCTTAAATTTTCTAATTTAAGTTTTTATTTAACGACCCCTTATGGAGTACGCGTTGTTGTGTACCTGCATTTATTAAGTACCTCTTGTTGTGTTTAATATATATCTTTGATAGGGATAATAATTTTCGTAAAATACTTCATACTTAAAGTTTATTTTGTTAGGAGGGTATCGTTTGACGCATAAAATATTTTTTTACAGTATAAAAAAAAGTTTTATAGAATAAAGTAAAATTAGTTTCGCATAAAAAAATGATGTATTCTATAGAATAAAAAATGAAAGTATAGAATAAAAAATTGCAATATAGCATAAAAGTTTACTTTTGAAGTACAAAAAAATCAACATAAAAAATATTCCAAAAAGCTAAAATGCCGAAGAAAAAATATGAATGGAATAAAATAAAAGTGTTTACAAATTATGCCGATACTGAAACCTTTCTCCGTAACGACGATCATCGTAACATTTCAAAGAGTGGTCCCCAAACCCAACGATGCCAAGAATGTTCAAATGAATTGTCTCATAACATGAGCGTTAATTACCGTAGCTGTTCTTCGATTAAATGTCATACCAATGAAAATGATAGCTGTCCTTTCCGGTACAAAATACAAAAATGTTTACTTAGTAATGCCTCTCATGTCTATCAAACAGTAGCCAGGCATCTAGACAATGACATAAATTTAGTTGACAAACCGTATGGTTTACATAGTGTTATTAAAGATGAAATACAAAAATGTTATAGTCAAAGAATTAGAAAAGCTATGGACATTTGTATCACGTTAACCTCAAATAAAGTTAACAATGGTCTTTATCAAGGCTTGCAACTTCCAAGTACAGATCAAGTCAATCGTCAGATAAATAAAATAAGAAACCCTGAAGAAGATAATGAATACGATCGAGTTGAGAGTAAAATAAACGAATTGAATTATCAACCGAACAAATATTATCAACCAGAGCAGGCTTTTTGTTTTGGTTGTAAGTTGGGAGATGGTTCAAATAGCTCACATTTTATCGTTAACCTCACTTCACTTCGATTATTAGAATCGATAACACACATCGATCTATGTATCACAAGTCAATCAATATACCATATTGATGGGACTTATAAAATTACCAAAACAAGGTATCCACTAATTGTAATTGGTAGATCCGACCATAATGGTACATTTTTTCCAATAAGTATTTCTATTGTTAGTCACGAACAGACCGCTGATTTTATTCATATATTAAATTCATTGAAAGAATTATGTCAAAATCTAAATATTGCGTTTAATCCGACTTGTTTTATTCAAGATGCGTGTGTGAGTAGTAAAAATGCAATAAAGACAGTTTTTCCGTCTTGTCAAATTCTTATGTGTTGGTTTCATGTATTAGAAGCTGTGAAACGAAACGGAAAAATTATACCTGTGAACGAGTACAATCAAGTTATGCAAGAAATTCAAAACATTCACTATTGTAAAAATAAAAATGAATTTGACACAATTAAAGATAAAGCGTTAATTAGATGGGATAATGAAAATTTATTACCATTCAAAGAATATTTCACCAATTATTGGCTAAACAGTGATTTCAACAACTGGCAAATATACGCAAGCATTCCAGGTTTTGCCTCAACAAATAATACACTTGAAAGTTTTAATGGTCGTATCAAAAAATTTTTCACAAAAAGAGAGTTGTTGAGTATCAGTACCGCAATCGAGTTAATCTGTAAAGAACTGGTTAGTTATTATTCTGTATACAAACCTGATTTTAAATGGATTCGGCTTCCGGGCCCAAAAGTAAAAAAAATATCCAAGTTATTACCCGATCAATCTTTTGTACGTCAAGATTCAACTACAATAGTCCATCATGGGCTTACTTCAAGCCATGTAATAAATACGTTAACAAAGAGTTGTAGTTGTCGTTGGTATTTAGCTTATTGTATGTGCGGTTATTAAATCTGCTTTGACCATTCAATAGTTTGTTTTATACGTTTTTTCGTTTTTTTTTTTCTATTTGTACTCGAGTTTATTCTTTAATTTCTTTTTTTATTCTAGATTAATTGTTTTCATACTAAAGATAAATTTTTTTATACTACGAAAAATAAATTTTTTTTTATACTGTAAATGTTTTTTTTTCATTCTATAGAAAAATATTTTTATGCGTCAAAAGATATTTCCCATTTTGTTAAACTAATCTGAGACAAAAATCATCTAAAATAATGCAACTTAAAAAAATTTATCCCTTTTTTAATTAATGCTGTTTTGACACTTTTTTTTTCTTGCCATTTTAATTGCTTGCTGTTATGAACGTGATATTTTGACACAGTGCTATTTCGATAAAGTTGTTTTGACACTTGTTATTTTGATCCGACCCCGAGGATGATATATACGAGCGGCGACGCTTAGAATTTAGATTCCGAATGGTCAAGTCTTTATTTCAAACCAAAATAGAATTTCCATCAAACAAAATTCTATTAACGGTAAAGTAATCAAAATTAAAATTTAAGACTCAATTGTCTGAGAATTGATCTTCTAAAAACAAATTTTTTTAAGAGATGTCAATTATTCAGTATTTTATACACTAAAATCCAAGGTATTTGCGTTTGGTGTAGGTTTATCAAACACATACACTTAATTCGATCCAGATCCGTGTTTGAGAGACATCTTTTCATAAATGAAAAAGCACAAAAACGAACCATTGGATGCTTATAGCAAAATTTTGCTTAGGTTTTTTTACTAGTTCATGGTCAGTTTACACAAGTAAACATGGGTAACCGGGATTTGACTCAATATTCTACCTCTATTTATCGATGCAAATCGACGAAAGTTAAATTTTTTCTTGAATAACTGTGTAAATTCGGTTTATTATGTTACATAAAAATAAATTATTTATTTAAAAATATTTTTTTTTCAAAACGAATATATAAACCAAAAGAAATGATGACTTTATTAAACTTAAAAGCTTTTCGAAAAAATAGTCATCTTATCCTTCATATGATTTAGTGATAAAAAGCTATCTAAAATAAACTACCGTAAACTCTCGCAAATTATCTCGGGTTAAAGGTTGAAATGTTTTTGACCCCAATTTTAGTACTCTTTTTGGTTCAGTCTAGAAACAGTTTAAGACCAGGGAAATTTACGGGTCATTCGAATTGAAGGACATACTTTTCAATATAAACGGTTTTAATGGGACTTTAAGCAACATATTTCAATTATATTTTAAAATTCTACTAGCTTTAAATTTAGAATCTAAGCTCGACAACATTACTCCCATTATTTCTCTCTTTATTACCCCAGGGTCAAAATTGCTCCTTATAAAACATCAAAATTAACTTTAAATTTAATCTTCTGCTTGAGACAAAAATGATAAAAAATTTGTAGTTTAGTACTTTTATTTCAATGGGATAAATTTAGAAAATATATTGAATGCTTTTCATGTAAGATCACGTGCAAAAAGAGGCTTGTGAGTCTTTTGTTAACTTTGTTCGCTTAGTGAGTTTCATTAAGACATTTTTGTTTGTTCCTAATTTTTAAAATTTTTTTTGAATTCATATTTTTTAAAAGCAATAAAATTTGTTAAAAAATATTGTATCAAGTTAGCTTGACGAAGATAAAAATTAATTCAGGTCAGTTATCGTTTTGGCCAAAAAACAGAAAGAGCATCCACATGGCAAAATTTACGATTTTAAATTTACATTTATTTCAAAACTCATACGTTCACTAGCTTTGATTTTTTTCAAATGCAATATTTCAATTTTTGTGTTATATAATTTGAAAAATTTCATGTAAAACACTAGTAGTTTTTTCTTTGTTCATAGCAAAATATTGCAGTATTATCTTATGAACAAAAATTTTCAAAAAAGCTTATTTTTTGAAACATTTCATCAGACTAATAATTCTAAGTCTTAT
Organism: Brachionus rubens; assembly: GCA_022207745.1. Classification (NCBI taxonomy): domain Eukaryota; kingdom Metazoa; phylum Rotifera; class Eurotatoria; order Ploima; family Brachionidae; genus Brachionus; species Brachionus rubens. Next base: position 197,562 of record JAJVHD010000009.1, on the reverse strand, counting down.
ATAAAAATGAAATTTTTTATCGCTTTTTTATAGTAAATTTTTTAAAATTTAAAAAAAAAAACGAGGGTTCTAGAAACTTCTCCTTAAGAATATCCAACAATTATAAAACGAATAAAGAAAAATTCATTTTTATTTCATTGTTTAGAAATTTAAAACACAAAAATGTTGAGATTGGGACGAAATATTGCTTCACCATTGGGTAGAATAGCCACACAATCTAGATTCCAAATCAGAAATAAATCGTAATTTTCTTTTTAAAAATGTACTCTCCCCTACAGGGTTTAAATGAGTTTTTTTTGAAGGGATGAAAAAGTTAAAGGACATGTTATTGGTATTGATTTAGGTACCACAAACTCTTGTGTTGCTGTAATGGAAGGCAAAACACCAAGAGTATTAGAAAATGCTGAAGGTTTACGTACAACACCATCAGTAGTTGCATTTACTAAAGACGGTGAACGTCTTGTTGGTACACCAGCTAAACGTCAAGCTGTAACAAATCCTGAAAACACATTTTATGCCACAAAGCGTTTGATTGGTCGTCGTTTTGATGACCCTGAAGTCAAAAAAGAATCTCAATCAGTTTCTTTTAAAATTGTTAAAGCCTCAAATGGTGACGCTTGGGTCGAATCAATGGGAAAAATGTACTCACCATCACAAATTGGTGCTTTTGTTTTAACTAAAATGAAAGAAACAGCTGAATCGTACTTGAACACTCCAGTTAAAAATGCTGTAATCACAGTACCAGCTTATTTCAATGATTCACAACGTCAAGCCACTAAAGACGCAGGTCAAATTGCTGGTTTGAATGTATTGCGTGTAATCAACGAACCAACTGCTGCTGCTTTGGCTTACGGTTTGGAGAATAAAAAAGATTTAATTGTTGCTGTTTACGATTTGGGTGGTGGTACTTTTGATATTTCAATCTTGGAAATGCAAGCTGGTGTATTCGAAGTTAGATCAACTAATGGTGATACATTCTTGGGTGGTGAAGATTTTGATAACGCTATATTGAAACATTTAGTCGCTGAATTCAAAAAACAAACTGGTTGTGATGTAACTAAAGATCCACAAGCTATGCAAAGATTACGTGAAGCTGCCGAAAAGGCTAAATGTGAATTGTCATCAGGTCTTCAAACCGACATTAACTTGCCATACTTGACTGTTGATAGTTCAGGACCAAAACACATGAATTATAAATTGTCACGTTCACAATTGGAATCAATCGTAGGACCATACATTAAGAGAACAATTGAACCATGTATGAAAGCTGTTAAAGACGCTAAAGTTAAAAATACTGATATCAATGAAGTTCTTTTGGTCGGAGGTATGACTCGTATGCCAAAAGTACAACAAACAGTACAAGAAGTATTCGGCAAAGCACCAAGTAAATCAGTTAATCCAGATGAAGCTGTTGCTATTGGTGCTGCTATTCAAGGTGCCGTATTGGCTGGTAATGTATCAGATGTATTGTTACTTGATGTTACTCCATTGTCGTTGGGTATTGAAACTTTGGGTGGTGTATTCACTAAATTGATTAGTCGTAACACAACTATTCCAACAAGAAAGGGTCAAGTTTTCTCAACAGCTGCTGATGGTCAAACTCAAGTTCAAATAAGTGTTTTCCAAGGTGAACGTGAAATGGCCAAGGACAACAAAATGTTGGGTCAATTCTCTTTGATGGGAATCATGCCTGCTCCACGTGGTGTTCCAAAGATCGAAGTAACATTCGATATCGATGCCAATGGTATCGTACATGTATCAGCTAAAGATCAAGCTACAGGCAAAGAACAACAAAGTAATTTTTTAAAAATTCTATCTTGTAAAATATTTTAGGTTTTTAATTTTATTTTCAATTTTAGTTGCCATTCAATCAAGTGGTGGTTTGAGCAAAGACGATATTGAAAACATGGTTAGAGAATCAGAGAAATACGCTGAAAAGGACAAGAAGAGACGTGAATTGATCGAAGAAATTAACAAAGGCGAAGCCATTTTACACGACACAGAAACCAAAATGGAAGAGTTTAAAGATCAATTACCAAAAGAAGAATACGAAAAATTGAAGGAAGGTATTGTTAAAATTAGAGAAAAATTGGGTTCAGTTGATAGAGAAACCGAGACTGTTGAGTCAATCAAACCAATGATTGATGACTTCCAAAAAGACTCACTCAAATTATTCGAGATGGCTTACAAAAAAGTAAAATTATTTTAATAGAAAAAATTTTTCGCTGTTAATTTCTAAACGTTTTTCATTTTTTTCTAGATGCAATCTGCTCGTGAATCAGGTCAATCATCTTCATCATCATCCTCAGAGCAAACTGAAGAGAAAAAAGACGAAACTAAACAAAATTAAATAATCAGAATTAAGTTTTGAAATAAGAAACACCGGATTTTTTTAAATTTTTAGTTTATAATAGTCTTTTTTTTTAAATTAATTGTTACTGTTTTGTTAATACTATGTTTTGATTATGTATTATTAAATAAACCGTTTGAATGATGGAAATAAAAATTTTCATTTTAATCTATTTTTTGATGCTTTCGAAATCTTCTTTCAAATATTTGGATATTTTTTACTGAAAACTATAGAAATCGCTTTTTGAGCAAAAATTCTAGGAAGTTTTGCGACTTATTATAAAATACTTTTACCGAAATTACGACTCTCTCCAACTAGTTGCTACTCAATAGTGCAAGTTGGTACTGACAGTCGATACCCTGGTACCTGGTTAAACTAAAAGCTAATCACAAGTTTTGAAAACAATCATTATTTTTCACAATCCCGAAACTGAAGTTAAACAAAAGAACTTTATTTTTAGGATTTTGGTGAAAGCTTAAATTTTAATCAAGACCGAGGCTTATTCCAATAATGAAATTTAATCGGTGACAGTTCAATCAATTTAAAGCTGTGATAATTCTTTGCCTTAGCACCATTTGTCCGTTCATTTGTTCTAAACCAGTCATCAAGTTTCGCTTTGAACGAATTTAATGAAGTTGTGTCCACAACATTCTCGAGTAAACTGTTAGTAATTTAGTTGTATCGTATCGGACAGTTTTTGATAAGTTCTCTTGAAAATACTTTGGAGTGATCCCTTCTCTGCTGAACTATGCCTGATACCATTCATTAAGTTGACAGCTTATAACCTATCTTGTTCCAAATTGAATTAAATCGCCCCTTCTTCTTCTTGTTAATAGTGACATAAGATCCATCCTTGCTAACCGTTCTTCGTAAACCCGGAATCATTCTCGTTGCTAAAACCGTATTCCATTAGCAGTCTCACTACTTACGTGTAAAGAAGCTTAACCAAATTTACATCCAAGTACTCAAAATTCTTCCATCATACACAGTAATTTTTTTGCTCTGCCTGATGAGTAGTCAACATGTGCATCGCATTTAAGGTCACTCTGAACATACACGCCAAGATCCTTTTCCAAACTAGTTATATTTAAAGGCTCAGTACCGTGTTTATTGAAAATTGTGTATTCATATTGTCGATTCTTCTGTCCGATTTGCATAGCTTTGTATTTCTCAATGCTCAAATCAGTAGCCCATGTAATTGACAAACTAGACAAGGTGTCCAAATCTCTTTGTAATGTTTGCTTATCAATAAAATTGTTAACTGTTGATATGATTTTCATTTCATCAGCACAATTCTTAGCTTCGTTGCAAAGTGATTCTGATAAGTCGTTTATAAAGATTACAAATAACAGCGGTCCGAGAACTGATCCTTGAGGGACACCACTTGTACAGTCGACTCGCGATAATCCGTATACAGTTTAATCCGAATAATTTGACATCCGAACAGAAATGCCCAGGCTCGGAGCCCTTTCCGATACTATTACATGTATTTGATTATCCGTAGATTTTAATCCGTACAACCATTTTCTAGGGCTTTTTGTATACGGATTATCGCGAGTCGACTGTAACATCCAGCTATTCGGATGCAACATCTCTTAAGACGATTCTTTGTTATCTATCTTTTAGAAAATGTTTAATCTATATTAAGATTTTATCATCAAATACATAGATTTATAGAGTCGATGTGAGACTTTATCGAATACTTAAGCAAAGACGATGTACACGATGTCAATTGAATTTCCAGACGCCAGTAAATTTTAAATGAGATCCATTGACTCAAGCAAATTGGTAGAACAAGATTTTTCGGAACAAAACCATGCTGGGAACACGATAATAGTCCATTTTTTAATAAATTTGATCTCCTCTTTGAAAATACTCTCTAAAATTTTACAAACAGCGCTGGACGGTAGTTTCCACACTCTTAAAAATTTAAAGTCATCTTTTTGCCCTTTTTGAAGACGGATCTTACGTAACTTATTAGATGACTTAAAGACGTTTATCTAAAAACTTAGACCCACTAAGACTGCCTTAAAGTATTAAGACTCTTTATAAGCGTCTATAAGTCCACACACATAATTTTTAAACAGTCAAAAGTGTATAGGTCGTTAGTATGTGTCTGAATAAAAATTAGACGCTTATAATGTGACTTTGAGTTGTGAAAGAAGAGACTTAGCCGACTAATAAGCGTCTATTAAAACGGGAAAAAAACGTCTTAAAATTTTTTAGAGTTCAGGGTACTCTCTACTTCCTTTTTTGTAAAACGGAGTAAAGCTTGCATTCTTCCAACTTGTGGAAACTTCTCCAGTTGAAAGGTATAATATATTCTTGAATAGTTAAAAAAAAGACAAATTTTTATTGACGGGGAGTGGGAGTGGCTTTACGCTTTGGGATTGTAATTGAAAAGGGTTTTGTTTGTAGGAAAATACTTTATTTGACTTATACTTACTTTGAGTGGTTCGGCTTATGCGAACATAAGCACCAGCTAAAAATATTTTTGAAAAATTAAATAAAGACAAATTTTTATTGAAAAAACTTTTAATTAATATTAATTTAAAACAAATGATGACTTCTAAAAATGTTATAGTTTTGATTTAAAATTAACAAAAGTAATGGATTAATCAACGATTGTATATAACCAATCCAATAAGATATTTGATAAATTCGAACAGGAATACACGATGGGCAAACAGAAACAATTGGCCATATTATACAAAAAGGCAACCATAATATACAAAATGTAATAACAACAATACTCAATTTGAAATAACAATTTACTCTCATTTTTTGTCTTATGATACTGTTAAACCTAGTCAAATGTGTTAGATTCGAAAAACGTGTCCTTTCTCTGTATACTCGATTTTCATTTGATGATGAGATTTCTTGGTCATAGAGTTCGATTGGCGAGCTTGTTTTGTACAAATTTTTACCAAACGATAAAATATCTAAATTCGATTCAGAACCAAACGAGTGCATTCGTCCAAGTGATTTTTTTTTTTGGATTTTTCTCGATTCATGTAAAAGTTTAATTGTGTATAAAGTAATTGAAATAATCAACGATATTGGTAGAATATACGCCAATAAGTCTTGGATGATTATGTAAATAGGATGAAAATTGAAATAACAATGACGATTTTGAAAGTTTTTGCTTATTATTAAATTTATCGAAGGCAACCAAATGAGTCCCGATACAGTCCATAAAGCTATAATAACTATTATTGGATGTTTAATCAAAAATTCGTCTTGATAACTTTTGGGAACCATTAGACTTCTTAGTCTTGCATAAGCTATAAAAATCATGTGCAATATTCCAACATGACAAATAGTGTAATCTAATGAGACGAATAAATGACACAAATTTTTACCCAATGGCCAATAGCCAAAAACAGAGTATATACAATAGTTTGGAATGACAAAGAGTCCCACTTGAGCATCAACAAAACAATGACCAGTGAAAACAATATCGAATACCGATTTTTTTTGCTTTGATTTATTAATACTTATTATTAAAACAATATTTACAATAAAAGTTAGAAGAGCAAAAAAAGTGATTGCTATAGTTTTGAACAAAGATTTAAGTGCAAAAAATTTGAAACAATTTGTGAATTCATTGAACGATTCCATTGAATTTTTGTGAATACAATTGTATTCGATTAATGTACTATTTTGAATGATCAAAAAATTCGTATCTTCGTATGGATGTTGATGCATTTTTTGGTGTAAACTTTTGAGGAGTCTATTTTGCGGAAGTTGAAATTCGTCTTGTTAAAACAAATCAATTTTTTGGAAATAATCTTCATTTATTTTTTTGTAAGCTACGTGTCTGTAAAAATTTGCATAAAGATTATTTTTAAATTTAGATCAGGATTAATTTACAAATTTCTCTGAAGAATTTTTTTTATTTCAAAATTCATTATGGAAAACAACTAAGTAAGAGTGATGACATCAATAAATTTACATTATTGATTAATTAACTTAATATAAATTTAGGCATGCTTTACCATACTCTAACTATTCCGAATTCGTTAATTTTTGAGATGCTTTTTTTTTGTGATAAAAATTAGCTTTAATTATTAAAAAAAATTTGATTAAATCAAAAAATATTTGATATGATTAGGAAATAAAATGTAAGACAAAAGTCTCTAGCTCTTTTACTAACTTTCATTAAGTTTCTGAAGGTTTAAATTTAAAACTTTTGTGTTGGAGAGCTTTGGTGCAATAAAAGATTCAATAGGATCCATTGAAAATAGGGGTTAGTCAGTAAACTTCTCTCTAAAAAATAAACAAATCAAATTAAAAATTTTAAAAAAAATTCTAATCACTTGACATTCAAAATAGTTAAAAAAATTATTCTCTTCTTTGTTAAAATGACGAAGAAAATTAAGACTTGAAAATTTATCAATTACATTAATCTTTTAGATATCTATTTTTGGAGTCGAGAAGTATAATCTGATTTGAGTCGGAATTAAATTTGAATTTTCAATTTGTATCTGAACACAATCTCAAGGGGAAAATTTTATTTCATTGAGTTTAAAAATCGCCATCTACTTTAAAATTAACTGCAGCAAACAGAAATCAGCTACCCAGTCAATCAATTTCAAATGTAAAACCGCTGAATCATTAATGAGGAAGGAGCTGTTTCATCAATTGCCTTTTTTCCTTTCCTCAAAATTATTATCAAGGTCTAATATCATGTCTTAAATTTTGAAAGTATATGTACAGTTGTTGTCATTCACGTGTTCCTTTTGTGAACTTTCATGAACTAATGATTTGGAAAAGCCAACATTGATTCCATCATCATCATCATCATTCGGGCGTTTTTACGAGAGCCAATCACTCGACCTTCGTAGTACACGCGACCACAATTTTTCTCCACTCTTTCCGATTTTGTGCTGCCCTCTCGATCTCTTCAACAGACAGTGGATGTTTTTACTTATTAGGTTTGCTATGTATCTAGCGTAATTCGTTGCTTGTCTTCCTTGTCTTGGTTTTTCCATTTGCTGGCTCGGTTCATACAGACTGTATGTTCTTATTGGTTCATCTGATTGTCGACGAAGCATATGACCAACCCAAGTCAGTTGTCGTTTTGAAAGTTTCAATGAAATTGGTATTTGGTCAACCATTTTGTACACTTGTTCGTTCGGTATTTTGTCTAATCTCTTTATTCCCAGCATGTGTCTGTAACAGCTGGTTGCAAAACTATCAAGTTCGCTGAGATGTTTTTGATCAAAAACCCATGTCTCGCTTCCATAAAGTAGAACAGATAAACAGGAGGCTTGGAAAATTCTTACCTTCAGTTCTATTGATGTTATTTTTGAAGTCCAGATTTTCTCAAGTTTTCTAAACGCAAACCATGCTTGTCCCTTTCTATTCTTCTTTTGCGACCGACTTCTTTTGCGTTATTTGATGTTTCGTTGAGTTGATTTTGAGCCCCATCGAAACTTTCTTCGAGAAGTGCTATGTCATCAGCGTAGTCCAAGTCGTTTAGTTTCTTTTGTGGGTGTCTTTGAGACTTTCTTAGATGAGTAACGAATCCAAAGTCTCCTTCTGATTTTCTCATTACATAGTCTAGAACAATAATGAACAGTGATGGTGCCAAAACATCTCCTTGGAGAACTCCTGTTGTTATTTTAAATTCTTCTGAAAGTGCTCCATTTACAAAAACCCGGCTTTTAGAGTCCTTAAAGAGTACTTCGATAGCACGTTTCGCGGATTATTGTGATTGTCGAAAATCATAATTGTTTTACAAAACTGGTGATTAGCCTGTAGTTTTAACCTGGTGCCCGCTTGCACTATTGAGTAGCGACTCGTTATTAGAAGTCGGCCAGACCATGTTTAATTGATTTATGGGTATAAAATGAAAGCTAGTTTTACAAGCTTTAACAAGAGCATTTTAGCTTTCAGTTGATACTCATAAATCAATGGTAGCTTTTCGAAATCAATAGTTCATGAAACTTCACAAAAGGAACACGTGAATGACCACAACTGTAAGTGCAAATCTATTTAAAATCGACTGTCGTTGATCTTATTATGCTTACAAAAATTATTCTTACCGAGAGGAATATGTAGAAGTTTATTCTGGTGTCTGAATCTTAAGGATAATTATTTTGAACAAGGCATGTATCATATGAAAAGATTTGCACTTGCACATACTTTCAAAATTTAAGACTGGAACCTTGATAATAATTTTGAGGAAAGGAAAAAAGGCAATTGATGAAACAGCTCCTTCCTCATTAATGATTCAGCGGTTTTACATTTGAAATTGATTGACTGGGTATTAAAATCCAGTAATTTGTTTTGTTGTAAAAATATGATGTAGCGTGGCATATGATGTAACATTCGAGTAAAAAGAATGTTTCCAAAGGTTTCGTTCTGGTTATTCGTTATTTTGATTCGATTTTTTCATCCCATTCGTTCGTGCGAGACAAATATGAATACCATAAATGCTAACGGAAGGATATTCGTTCCAAAGATTTCTAGCGATAAATGGCTTATTGAAAGGGTTCAGTTCGGTTTCTTGTTACTGGAAACCAGAAACTATTGAAATGGAATCCTTAGAATCCTTTTTTATCGTTTTTGAAACGGAATTTTCGCGACAATCTTTTAAAAACCACGGATAACACACTATATTTTTTACTTGGCTTTTATCTGTTTTCAATTATTGAAGCCGGACACATTTAAGCCATAAAAAAATTGTTCATTTTCACTTAAGCTAAAATACACTAAAATTATCTTTACAGTATAACCTAGATCTTGTAAAGTGCTAAAAAGAGTAAATGCAAAATTTTTCACAGATTTCAATTCCATAGTGTTAGCGAAGTAAAGAACTAGATGCTAGTTCGTAGCTAACACTAGACTTCTTGTTTCCTATTTTTATAATTAATATTTTTTATTTGACTCGAAATAAACTCTAATTGGTGACTTGGTTATGAATATGAATTCATATTTTATAAAAATAGTTATATCTTGTGTAAAGTGGAATAGTTTTCTTGGTTTGAATATGTTAGAAAATGTATCTTTATGACAATGTTAGTATAAAATGATTACGAACTAACATACTTCTTTTCTTGATTCTATCAAAATCCAGTAGGCTATTCAGCCTGCAACATAAAACCAAAAGGATTAGGACTTCATATTCCGCAACAAAATTCCGCATAAAAATAGTGATACTAAAAAGCGGAATTACGCATTTTTGTAGGTCATTTTGCAGAATAAAATGCTAAAATTCTTTGCGGAATTCCGCAAAAAAATTCCGCAATACACATTCCGCGTTTTAGGTATAACCATTGATTCTATCAAAAAAATAATAAGTAAAAAGCGTCTACTACGGTGGAATACCTTAAGTTGAGGATAACTTGGATTGGATGACTACGAGAATGATTAAGACTGAGATTAACAAAATCAAAGTTTGATTCGCTCATCATCTGTGTTATAAATAGGCTTTTCACTTGAAACACTGTGTCGTTACATTAATTTGATTAGATTTTGAATTAGATGAAAATTGCAACGAGAATAGGTCGAGTTTGAATATGAATCGAATTTCAAATCGAACTAGAACCATGACTTTTTTTTGAGATTATAGTTGTAAGTTGATGTGGGGACTTTTTAGTGAGATGATCGTGATATTGCTTGTAAGGTTTTTTTGCAATTTTAAATGATATTTTTATTGAGAGTTTTAGAATTGAATTCAAAATGAAGTGTGACGGCAAAGTTTTGTTGAGAATTCTTCAATTATTTTTAAATTACAAGGCTTACAAGTTCCAAGATATTTCCGAGGCATAAAAAATTTTAAAAAAATTCCGATTTTTAAATTTATGTTTTTTTTTCAAGTAAAATTGAGCGCCCAAGGTATTTCAAGAGTTTTCTAAGAAAAACACGACTTCCCTGTTTGTAATGTCATTAAATCAGAGATTTTTTTCAGGAATAAGTAAAAAAGATTCAATAATGAATTTCAGTTAACCGTCAAAAAAACGGCCAATTAACTAGTTACAATTTAATTAGCTTAATATTAAGGCGATTAAGTACAATTTAAAATTTAATATTGAAAAAAATATATAAAAAAAAAATCTTAATAAACTGCTACAAACCATCAATCAACTGAATAATTATTTTTGTTCTTGTCAACTTGAGTACATATCATGCTGTGCTTTACGAAAATCGATTAACCTGAATGTACTATCGTAAAAACTTAATCTTAAACAAAAAAATTTTAAAATTTGATTAAACATTCTAAACGATTATTTGCAAAGATTTGGTTAATATTTAAAATAAACCTTAATTTAATAGACTATCTTAAAGTTATTCAAACAGATAATTACAAAATGAAAACATATTTTTGAAAATTCTTTCGTGGGTAAACATGTGAATTTACCGTTACCCGAATAAATTTACATGTTTCAAAACAAAAATACAAAATAAACTTTAATGAATAAATTAAATATAATTTTTTGGTTTTAATTTAGTCACATTATTTATGTTTGACCAGTTACGTTTATTAAGTCTACTTTTTTTTAATTTTGCATTTAACAATAAACATCCTGGACAAGTTAAGCGTCTAATTTTAATAACCGTTCACGCTGAAAAATCCTTTTTTGACTTGTGAAACTCAACAGATATCTTGTCTTAAAATCTATGTAATTATGACTTAACATTAAAATAACATCTGCTCTACTTGAAATCATTGATTATTTAATAAAAAAAAATTGATAAAATCTTTAACAAATAATTGTGAATGTTTAGTAAGAGATGTCTGTGTTTTAGTATCCTGCATTTGGACCAAAACAGACAGTTGATTGAAATACCCAATTTTTTATTTTAACCATAGTCTTTAATTATGAATCAAGCGATCTTTCGAAAGATTGAGTACTTGACATTGTAAATCAAATAAAAGCAACAACAACAAAAAAAACGAATCTGATAAATTCAATTAAGAGATATCTCCTAGTACTTAAAAAGATCAAGTAATGGATAAGATCATGCAAAAAGAAAGAGTTTAAACCTAAAAGCCGATTTGTTTTTTTTTTTTTATCATGCAATTTATGTACGATAAGAAACTTTCGAAATAGTCGTTGAGTTTTTCTTAAAGCTCTTAAAAAGACAATCAGTTTATTGATTGAATTGGAATCCAATTGAGGTAAGTAAGTATTAAAAACAATTAAAATCTGATTGAATTGGATTTTGAGAGAGATGGGAAAATTTGATTGCTCACTTATTTTTTTTTTTTTCGAGTACGGAAATACCACATTGACTTATTTTAGCCGGGAAAGTAAACATTTGAAAAAATTGTTTTTCTTGCGTAATGTTTCTTCTTTTTTGTTTCGAAAATATTTTTGTTTAAAGAACCTCGACTTCAGGTAGTCATTTAAAAGGAAATATTTATTGTTTATTTAAAATATTAAATATTTTAATAAACATTGAGAAGAACAAACATTGCGCTTTGAGTTTAAAAGGAGAGAGAAAGAAATGAGGCTAAAAAATCAAAGTTTAACAAACTGTTCAGAGAGTTAACTTTTGTTTGATTTACTCATTAGTATTTAAACTGTTTTTGTTGATTGTTTGACGTCTACGGCTAAGGGATGAGAAACTAAACATTCGTTTAGATTTCAACTTTTTTGTGTAAAAGGCTCTATGAATCTCAACATGAAGCTTCAAAAAATGTAAACTAATCTATCGAAATTCTATATCAACAAAATCAACTATTATGTAAACACTAACAATCAGTAGCATCAATTATCTTATCTGATTTTAACAATTGTTTCCTCGAAATTACAGAATTAGATTAAAATTTTCTTATCGTTTAGACAAAATCTTTAGTGCTTTAAGGAAACTATGGAGCCGTTGGCATTCGGATGCCCCCGTTACTGTTACAGTCACCAGATGTATACATTTCAGTGAATATTTTTTTTTAAATTTCATTTTAATAGATAAAGTTAATTTTCAAATAATTTAAAAATAGTTATCTTGTCAAAGCTGTCAGAATTTAATTTATTAGTTTTTCTGTTATCTACTCATGAATGATTGCAGTATTCACGATCATGGAATTTAGAAGGAATTAGTTAAGATGTTGAATACCAATGTATTTTTTAATAAGTGGATAATATAAGAGATTTAGTCATTGTATTAGATCAATTGGATGCCCAAGGTAATATACTGTTAGACGAGATTAAACATTGATAATAAAACTGTGATTATAATTTTCAAGATTTCTTGAATAAAGGACTCGTTAAACGGTTTTAAGAGCTTAGTTTAGTTATTCCATTTTTTATTTAAGATACTTATGTTTCATTATTCAAGCTAAATTTTGTATCACGTTGATTTTAAAGTAAGAGCACTTCAGGAAGAGCTTAGTTTTAATCTTTCAAGGTTATGAAAATGGGAAAACGAAAGCCCAAATTTCAATCGTCTTTAGGTTTCAGGATGAAGTTAAAAAAAAAACTTACCGTAATTCCTTGCAAGAGTTCCCCTAATACCCCCTTTTTGTAGACTGATGGACATTTGTCGCATCCTTATGATTTTGAAGTAGATCGAACTGAGTTCCCTAAAGAACCTGAAATTCAATTCGCTTTGGCGTTATTTAATTTTTAGTCGCTTATAAGCAAGGAAATACGGTAGATAAGATGGACGAGGTCTAGGACATTATAAATTTTAATACGAACAGTACGTGGTTTGTAGTGTAATTTTTTGTCCACAAAAAGAATGAGATTATTCTTCGTAATAAACTAAACGATCCAAGTGATTAAGAACAAATGAAGGAAATCATCTTGATTTGGATTGTAAATGTTTACTAATTATTCTTGAGCATGACTAAAAATTTATTAAAATCAGTAAAAGGAAATGAAATTTCACATTTGCTCGCAAATAAACGTATGTAAAACTAAATGACCATTAAATTTATGGAACAACATTCATTCAAAAACAGTAAATAAACACAACCGATTTTGTAAAACAAACTCATGGCATTAGCTTTAAGCGATTCATTAATCCTTTACGTTTTAAATTGTTTAAAGAGTTTATTCTCTTAGGAAATAGAGCGAGTAAATAAAGTCGCTCTTGGAAATTTTAGCTTCTTTTTTTTTGTAACGTTTCGGCATTTCTTATTTGTTTATTTACTCTGAGAATAATAAGTAAATAATATAAATCTATTTAGCATTTGTACGAAATCACTTCTTATTTGATCGCTAATTGTTTTTTTTTCTTAAACGAGTAAAAAACATGTTCGTCTAGTTACGGCTCGTAACAAACATTTCAAGGTTTTAAACAACAACTGAGATCTAGTTAGCATTCAATTCACTATAGAGCAAGCTCAATTTTCAATGTTTTATTTTAACCGATAATTCTCACATATAAATACTTTTAAAAAGAAATAAATCTTCTTGTTTTAGATAATCTGAAACAAATACCTTGCCTTTAGTAATAATAAAATTTTTTTAAAAAAAAATGAATTTATCAACGTTATCATTTTGTATCAATTGTAATCCAAAATTTGCTAATGGAAATGACAAGTTTAAATCATCAATTTGTAATACAATGACTATGTGTAATAGACATTCAACACTAATAGAACAGCCTCGGGTAAGTTATTTTAGATTTATTGCAATAAGTAAGCTGTAAAATTTTAATAATTCTTAAATTAGTTTAATAGAGTATAAAAAAATCAGCATGGGGACTTTGACACTTTGAGTTAATTATACGACTATTTGAAATTTGATACTAAATCGACTTTTTTTTTCTCAAACTATTAAGAACTAATTAATTACGTAATAAACGATTCGAATTTCTAAATATAGGGTACCCTCATGTAATTAAATTAATTAGAATTTTTACGGTTAGTTTTCATCTAAGTTTATGCCACACTAGCCTCACAAACAAACAACACTGGCATAATCTTTCAAAAAAATTGACAAAGTTTTTTTTTTGTTTTGAACGGTACGAATTGTTTAAAAGCTTTGGCACGTCATGTCTTTGAATATTGTTGTAATGTTATTAAAGTTTTTTTTTTAATATTTCAAATCTCTTTGGAGGATTATGAGCGGTATACAAATTGAATATTTATAAAACCCTGTGGAGTTCTTAAAAACGTCAAGCAAAACATTCTCATAGATATTTTTTAAAGTTCAGTTAGGTCTTGTTGATATTTAACAATTCTGCCAGTATGAGTATTTAATTACATTCTTTCAAACATTGATTCACCTGACCAATTTCGGGAAATTATTTTTTAAATATTAACACAAGAGAACTAATTTGTGCAGATGATCAAAAGGAGAAAAAAAAGTAGTTTTTTTTTCGATCAAATAGATACATAGTTTGATCAATGTAGCATGAGTTGTGTGTGTATTCCTCAAAAGAATTCGATGATCTCTATCTAACTGCTTGAAGGTATACATACTTTTCAATAGTGATTAATATCAAAATTATTAGACCTCCAAGAAAACATGCGTCTTGAGACATTACATTTTTTCTCGTAAAATTTAGAAGAGACAGTCATTCAAATTTTCGACTTGACATTTTCTGTTAATAGAAATAAATCACGATATTCTAACAGGGTACCCTCTTCTCTTCAAATTAAAAAACAATAAAAAAAAATAAGCAGATAATTTAAGTTAATTTATTGGAAATTGAATTTTTCACGTGTCACTTAACTAAACAGCATTTAATAGAAAAGAAACGTTACTGTCCACTTGAAAACAATTTCTTATATAAATATTTTTACAATGATAAGTACTCGAAAATTCAATCAAGAATTTTTTATTATTTCGTTGAGGTGTGTGCTTTATTATTTTAAGTACTTAAAACAAGTTTTTACTTCAGAATGTTTTTGTTTAGCAGGAATTTCTTCTTAATAATCAAAGAGGTGTTGATTTATAATTGAGTTTAGTATTTATAAGTTTACGAAATTTGTTAAGACTTTATGTCAATTCTATTGAGATAAAAATCTGGCTGAAATTAGTAAAAATTTCAGCATGACTCTATGTTAACACCCTGACAAATCTCGACATTTGTAACTGAAAACCTCCCGTCTTTTAAAAATAAAACGGTTTTGTCCTAGATTTGTTTCATTTGATTGAAGAAGTCTTAATAGAAAAATGTCGAACTCGTTCAATTTCAATAGCGGTTGTTCGTTTATTTATTTATCTAAAAACTAGACTCGAGATTTAATTAAAAACCGCAGTGTTTTAAATTCAAATTTATACTTCCTTTATTTTCGAACATATTGCACTAAAAGCTAATTAAACCGGCAGGTGAATTAAGAATTTCTATTTGATCTAAACATATTTTTTCATTAATTTCGAATATGCGTTCGTGCTCATGAATTTTTGGCTCTTATCTTAAGAGATAAGCTTCCGAATTTTTAAGATAACGTCTGGTTATAAATGAAAATTTTTAATGGTTCTTTATTTTTAGAGTGAAAAAAATCAATTGTTACAATCAACTCTATTGACTTCGATTGGTAAGAAATCTTATTTTAAAAATAAAATGTTTATACGAAATCTAATCTTCTCTTTTTTTTGGTCTTACAGGAATTCAAAATTTTCGAACTTATCATCGTTTAAACAAACATCACTTGAAAGGTATGGAATATATTTTTTTTACGTACAGAGAGAGAGAGTCCAACTGTCTTGAGAATTCCCATAACATACCAAATCAATTAAAATAGTTCAAGTCACCCCCAGCATGATTATAAACAATATTTCCTGTATTTAAAAATACTTCATTCAGATAGAAAAGTTATAACGTATATTTCAGGATTTAAGTATTATATAATTCAAACGCATCGATTCTTAATCACATTTTGATCTTGTTAAATATCCTTCTTCTTTTTTTTTGTTCTCGTTGATCTTGTTGTTTATTAAAATCATTGCAAGATTGCGGCAACACTTACAAACAAACAAAATCCACCTAACTTAATTATATAATACCTAAACAATGATTTCAAGTTGTTTATTGTGAACCGAATGACCACACAGTGTAATAATCCGAATCAATCAAAAAAAAATTTTTTTTATCTTATTTAATTAATTTAAGAAAGGTGGGCGTTGTCGACCAATAGAATATTTTGTTAATTAAAGCAATTTGTCGTAAGGAAATTACAAAATATTTTTCCCGTTCGGTTTGAAAAAAAAATAGTTTTTATTTTATAAATAAGGAAGAACAGGTTTGTGAAAGGACTTTATCTATTATAAAAACGTGTCGGTATAAAATAAAATACTTTTTTTTGTCAAACGGCGTTTACGTTTGTTCGTTACAAATGTTTTAAATGAGAACAGATGGGTACGTAGTCAGAGTATATTCAACACACAGTTGATTTAAATGCCAAATAAAAATAAGATTATTAAATTTTATTTTTTATTTTGAGATCGGATTATGCAATTAGTTGATTTAGGGGTACAAGAAAAAAAAAACAAAAACTTTATAGATCTATCTCATGGTTTAATTAGTTGGAGCGTATAAAAATTTACAACTCATTCTCCACAGTTAGTATCAAGGAAATTTGATTCTTGTAAATTTAAATTTAATGAGTTTTTCATTTTATTGCTTTGATTTATCTCGTTTACATCATACTATGAGAAATTTTCTATAGGATACCCATGTAAATGAGTTATTAATGATAGTAGGTGGTTCAGTTCTAGTTGAATGATTTATTCGAAACATCAAATTATATGCTAATATTGAGTAATTTTATAGTAAAAAATACTCACTGGAGATTTCCGAAAATAAAAAAAATCTTTAAAATCAATGAATAAATTAAGGCTACTAAATAATACAAAATCAATATTTAATAAGTTGTTAATGCATTAATAATACAACAATTCATATGTTAAACTAAAATTTTTTTTAATTTGTCAACATTCGAAAACATTTAGTCAATAGAACGGTCTTTAAAATAAGATTTTATTTTTTTTCACTGAGTCAAATTAAATGATAAAACATACAAACAATCAAGCCGGGGTTTCTTTTTTTAAAAAAAAGCTTATTCTCAGACAGTGGGGACTAAATTGTCACGTTTTTTATAAAATAACAAATTTATCTTTTATTTTAGATTTAAAAACATTCTCAACAAAAACGAAGAATCGAAAGGTAAGAATTTTTTTAAATTTTTTTTTTAGCTTGAGGACATTGGAATTTTGTTTATTTTAAGTCTGACTAGGGGATTTTGTTTTTCCGTATCTAATTTGTTTATTCAAAGTATTATTTGTACTTAGAGAGAAAGAAATCGAGAACCGTTAATACCCTTATTTTTCTTATTGATTAAATTTCTGTATTCATAAAATAACAAAAACATACATTTAGATTTCTATCTTATCTTTAGTGTTAAATTTTAAGTAAATCAGAAAATCTAAATTTGTAACAAGATTCAAAGTCTTCTTTTTTATTCTTATTTTTTTGTTTGAAATAATAGACTCTAAAGAGAAATTTATTTTTTTTTAAGATCGAGAGCTATTTAGTAGAAAATCAAAACGACATATATAATAGTCTAGTCTCATCCAATTTAAAGTTTGTATTTTTTTTTATTTTCTTGTTACTTGTTTCTATTTTGAGAAAAAATTATAATTTTATTTTTTTTTTACTTAAAGTAGATTAAATAAGAAGACAAATGAGATTTTATTGAAGCAAAAAATGAGTGAAACACCCAAAATGAATAAGATCGTACCAAGACGAGACACGTTTAAACTAAAAGCTAGAAATTTGATTAAATTTTTTACACAAAAAACTAAAAAAACTGAAATATCATCGACATCAACTAATTCGTCCGATATTACTGAATCTTACAAAAATTTAAGACTTAGCTCCGAATCGATTAAAATTAAGTTCAAACAAATACAAGTTGTATTGGAATGTGATAATCAAACTAGTTTTGGATTTACAGTACAAGGCTATTGTCCATGTCAAGTTGGTAAAATAGAAAAAAATTCAATATCAGAATCACAAGGTCTGTTGCCAGGTGATTTGATTATTAAAATAAATGGTAAAAATGTGAGTCGAGCTACATGTGATTCAACAGTTAAACTTATAAAATCAAATCAACAACGTTTAGTGCTTGATTTGATGAGACCGTGTAAGGTTAATGATAAAAAACAACGTGCACAAAACACGTATGAATCAGTGCCAATGTGTAGTCAACCAGTGAGTGTTGCCAATTCGACCGAGAATGACTTGGTTGCCGAATATAATCATTTAAACGAGTTAGTTAAACATAAAAAAACAAAAAAAATAAATAATAAAAAAAATAAGTACGCTGCCACTAAGCGTGCTGTTCACCAACAACGTCACACTAGACAAAGTGTTTACGATTATTCGATTAATATTAATCAAACAATGCCATCACCAATACCTCATATGTCACCAGTTAATTGTGAAAATAAAAAATTGAGTATCATTACAGACAGTGATTATAAGACTCAATCGTCAGCTGTCACTGAAAATGACCCTGGAAATATGAGTCTAAGCGCATCGAATTCACCTTCTTCTGATGAACACTTGAATCTATGCGAAAAGTTGTTGAATTTAGAAGAGAAATTTATTGATTTGATGCAAAAAGGGGTTCAACAATACTCGAGACCATTGAGACACTGTTTAATGATTGATCAAGTACAACATTGTACTCTTTTTCAAAACATCGAAAAAATCCTAGCCATCTCAGAGTATCAATTGAACCAGTTGATAAGTCAAGACGACTCTATTTTGTTGGACATGTTCAACACAATTGGTAAATTGTACGAGAACAAGATTAGAATGAGCTGCGAAGCTTTCGATATCTATTTAAATGGTATCGAAAAATCAATCAATTTGTTAAACCAAATGTGCTCGAATTCAAACTTGAGCAGATTTCTATTAGAAGCTAAAGACGATATTGATATGGACTTGAAAACTTTTTTGTTAGTACCAATCTTTTATGTTAACGAAATTTACGATTGCCTTAGTCAAATAAAAGAGAAAACATCTCAAAGTACTAGTGATTACCAATTTTTGGTAAGTTTAACACAAAATTTAGAAGCCTATTGTCGTAAATCGAAATTAGTCATGTCAAAATTCGAATGCGAAAACATTGTTAATCCATTAAAAAATTTTGAAATAAACATGGATGAAGAAGAATTTCAAGACTATGAACAAGAAGGGTCAGAAAATTCAAAAAATCAATCAAAAGTAAATCTTGTCTACTCGAGTTGTGTACAATATAGACAATCATGTAACAAATGGAAACGTATAAAATTATTGTTTTTCCATGATCGAATTATTTTGTTATCAAACAATTCAAATGTGGAAAAGTTTTTAAGTCTCTTGACAAAATCATGTTCAAATAGCTTGTCAATTTTGGACTCATTAAACGAGTTTACATTTAAATCAATTAGTTTTAAGAATATTTTAAATGTTAAATTTGACGATAAAAAATGTGAATTCAATTTATCCTATTCACGTTCATCAACAGTACAATCGAAAACAAACACTATTAATTTAAAATGTTCATCACAAGAAGACAAGCTGAACTGGAATAGGCTGTTTAGCGCACATTTGTTCGATTTTTAGGGGTTTAAAGTTAATTTTTTAAGAATTTTTTTTTTGGTTACCATTTTTTTTGATTTATTTAATTTAAAACAGTTTTTTTTTTGATCAAAAAAGTTAAAAAAAATTTTGAAAAAAAAAAATTAAATTATTAAAAATATGTTTTTTTTTTCGTTAATTAAAAAAAAATAAAATTAAAAATTTTTTTTTTTGTAAAGTTTTATTTATATAATCGTCATTTCCTTTTTTTTGCTTTTTTTTTACATTCTGTGTCTTTGTTTAGGTCTTTTTTGAATGGAACTTGGTTTTTTTTTGTTTTTTCTAAATGTTTTGAGTACTTTTTTTTTTGTTGAAAAAAAAAGAATTTTTTAAAAACAAAAAAAAGAAACAAGGTAACATGACAAAAGATTCAAGAGAACTTCTCTATTGAAAACAAATCTTTTTCTGTCTGTCTCTTTTTTCGTTTAAATTTCTTTTTTTTATATTTAAATGATCTATTTAATTAATTTTATTATTTAAAAAATTATAAAATAAAATATATTTTTTCTAATAAATAATTTAAAAAATTTAAACTAGATCTTTTTTGTTCTATCACCCCCTCCCTCTTTGGACAATCTTAAAGTCTTCTAAGTTATAATGAATCAAAAATGAATAATTCAACCCTTAAACTTACCAATTGACTCTCTTTATAGACTTATCCTAAATTTATGGAGAATTCGACTGATGAAAGATGCAAAGACAATTGTGTGTTTGAAGAAGTAAAGCAAGACAGTAAAGATACGAAATAGGGTCGAGTATGATAAAAACGCATTATAGACGATAAAAGTATGATAAACGCCCGCTTGTTCTATTTCCGTGATATCAAAAAACGTATACAATCTGAAAAAGTTAGGCCAGAAAATGTTTAAAAAAGACAGATGATCCGGGTTAAGGCATTCATGTGCAAGAAAAACCTTTTAAGCCATTTAACTCTTGATCCAATATCAGCTGATTCCGCATGTTTTTCTACTTTAGATTCGTTATTCTTACATTTGATTAGATATACTAGCTTTATTTGAGCTAAAATTGATAAATTTTAGTTTAAGACTTTCCTAAAAATTTGAAAATTTTAGAAGAAGTTTATAAACACACGAAGGTGAAGCTAATTTTTAAGGGGATTTTCTGTACAAACAAGGGTACAAAGATTAGATCCTTTCACGATCTTGAACTTAATGTATAATTCATGATTATTAGGTAATGTTAACACACGACCCTTAACTGTTTAAGAAATGTATCACGTATGATCCAACGGACAGTTAAGGGTTAAGATCTTGTATCGTCGGAAAATTGTCTTTAGAGTCTTAAGACAATTTTCCGACAATTTTCAGTCTAAAGGTCTGAAGTTTGGGCCATCAATTGGCCAAACTTTTAGGTCATGAATTTTTATCATTTTCCAGACGACAAAAAATATTTTTTAAATATTGATAACTTGAGCCTTTTGACAATCAAATAAAAATATCTTGAAAACTAAACTTGCAGATAGAATTTTAACCATTTTTTTTAGAATTCTTCAAGTTTCTTCTTTCAAAAAATCAATAGTCTATTGCAAAATATCAGTGATCTGCGAAGGGTTAGAACCACTGAAAAAGTAAATGAAATAAGTTATTTTCATGATAAGATATCAAGAGATTTTAAGGTCGGTTGTGGGTAGACCCATTTGGCATAAATTTTAAATATTGTCACCTCAAAGAGGATCATCAAATTTATCATCAAGTCATTTAAATTCCAACTTTAAAATCAATATTTTCATTCAAGGGTCAAGCTAATCAAGAGTATATTCAATGATTCAGATAATTTTAAGATTAAGTCAAAGTAGATTGGTTTAAATGACACGGTCCAAGTAATTTCAGATCAAATTTTAATCAAATGTGTTAAATAGCTCTAAATCTGATTTTTTTAAACGAGTATTGGGAATATACTAACAAGTCATGGTCCCAGAAGATGTTTATTTTTCGAAAAATAATCCGATTGGTTACTCGATTACTAACCAATGAGATATTTTTTATGATTTCACATCCTATCATATTTCAAAAAAATCTATAATTTAGTAAACAAATGTGAAAAGTTATTAAAACATTGCACGGTAAGTAAAATTAAATGTTTATTTGATTATTCATGGGAAGTTTTGACGGATTTAGTTGCATAATAATGCAGGCTTATTTTTTGCTCGTTTGAATTGTTTTGAGATATCCGAATTTGATAATTATAATGTAATTAAACATTTTGTCAATGATTAAAAACAACAATACGAAAACGCGTTAAATTTATCACGCTAATTAAAAGCTTAGAGAACATAAAATATACAATTAAATAAACATTATAATTTGTACGTTTTTGTTGTTGTTGTTTTCTTTAAAGATCATATAGATCAGATAAAGAACGTACAAGCATAAATATCAGATAAATTGTGACATGACACGTTCTATGTGTACACACACACACACATCATGCGGCTTGTTTCCAACATAGCACAAAAAAAATTACGCATGTTTTATTTCAAAATTTGATCAAGATAATAAATTCAAATATCAAACAAATGTTGATGCGATAACAAACAAGAACTTGAGTTTTTTTAAAAAAAAAAAGAAGATTTTATCAAAAACAAGATAGCTTGTATCTTTATTTCCGAAATCCGGTCTAATGAGCAAAAAATAATTTTAATCATGTTTTATATCATTTTGTTTCAAGTCTTTGACGTAAAAAATAAACAAAAAAAAAAGGAATCGGATAAAAAAGAAATTTATTAAAAATCAAAATATTCGGATTCACTCTGTAAACCAGAAAAAAAAGAAGCAACCTGTTGTGTTTCAATCTAAACTAAAAAAAAAAAGACCCTGGAAGTATTTTAACAATAATTATAAACAAATGAATAATAGACGAGTGTTTCGTTTAAGAACCAAGTTTATCATGCTGTTTACTCATTGATATGTGGATTGATCCATCACAAGTGTACTCGAATGTGGTAGCCGATTCAGATTTGTTGTTGTTTGATTCACAAATCATTGTGGATTTTTTAATCGTTTCATATTTCTCGTTATCGTTATGTTCTCTAGTGGTTAATGCTTTCTCGGGAACTATCGATTGAGTTTCAATGTTAATCGAATTTTCAAGTTGAGTTTTTAATTCAATTGATATTGGCAGAATACAATAAGTTTGTTGATACTCAACTTCAGACCGATCTTCAACTTGATTTTTCTTCTAAAAAAAAATAATTTTTTTTTTAATTCTTTCTCTAATAGGGTATTAATGATACGTGAGAAATCACTACTGTTATGAATTAAAATTTTATTTTGTTTCCGTATTAAGGATATTTCTTTTTAATAAGGATAATCATTAATTATGTGTCTACTAACATGAATTATAAAAGATTTGAATTATTTTCGAAAAGGATTATGTTTTTGGCATTTGATGAAATTAAAGAAAAAAAACGGAAATTCGACTTGAAAATTACTTGACTCATTAAGACCGGAAATTTAAAGCTGTTTTGAAAAACTACTGATATACTCACCCATTCACGTTTAATTAAAAGATTTTAATTATTCACAAAAATTTTGAGAATCAAAGGGAAATTGCTTTATCTTAACGAACATGTGATATATATAAAATTGAAAAAGAATTTTAAAATTATTGAAAATAACACATCTACTATCCTGGTCGTTCACATGTTCTAAAAATGAACTTTCATATTTACTCGAATTCGTCCTAATGCTCAAAAGCTTTAAAAGTTTTCAAATATTTTTGAGGCATTGGAATTTTTTTTGCAGGCTCCGTACTTCCCGAAAATTATTTTTCGGATATTCAATAAATTGGCTTGCCTTGTCCTAAATTCTGAATATTTTATCCAAGAAAACCTTGTAAAGTCAAAGGAAAATGAATCGTTAGGATTCTTGTACAGAACAGGCAGATTTTACCTATCAGGATCCTGTTCAGGAATCAAAATCTTGGTTTGAAAGAAAAAAAAATATATTAAATAAGTGGTAAAAGAATATTTGTTATACTTTTTTTATTAAGGCTTAGATTCCAAACTTTCTTCTTCCGACCTTTAGAGACACTAATTTCTCTAAAAGAGCGTTATAAAAATTTTCAATAAGAAATTATTAATAACCTCCCAAACTCTTCCAAAATATTAATATTTTGAACTAATTTTGATGATTACCTATTTTTTTGAGACAAGTACCTATCTTTTATTAAAAAATATAAACGGCACATGTCAAAAATCTAGCCAAGGTGCACGAGATTGAAAGAGTTCACGACAAATTTTAAGGGTTATTGAAGAAAATTTTCAAAATCCGATCATTTTGAGATTTTCAGGGGCACTGAAAACGAATATTTACTAATTTTCAGCTTTTCGGCGTTTCTTAGATTTTTACAAAAAGAAACAAAAACTTCATTTTAATTATGCTTGTCTTTGACGCGATATTCAGCTGAAACTTATATCGATCGGAAAAACTTTAAATTCTGAATCCTCGTATAGAAAAAAACCAGAAAACATATATATTTCGATAGTGAACATTTTATTTTTACAAGTCGCTTTGGGCGCTAAAAAATGGATAAATTTAATACAAAAATATATGTTTTTTAGGGTTTTTCTATACGAGGATTCACAATTTAAAGTGGTAAATCCCTTTTATTTTTAGTTTTTCATTTTTATGACTTTTTTCGTCCACTAGCATTCAAAAATGAAAAAATAAAAAATCGAATTCCTGGGGTTTGTAGAGAATCGCTTCTTGTATAAGCAGATACAAAAAAAATTGGGTATTGCGGTTCCCCTATGAGAAGATGCGGTTTGACTGAAAAATTCCCTTATTTATACCGTTTTCATCCTTGCATTGCTTTATGGAATTTTTTTCCCTCATCGACAATGGTCCCAGCGTCAATGGTAGCTCTTTAGCTTTCAGAAAATATCTTTACATCAATTTCTAATCATGTTTACTAAAATGCTAAAAATAAGCATCTTAACGTTTTACTGCTAAAAGCGGGTGACTATAAAAATTAATTTTTTGAGGTTTTCGAGGTCGTACTTTCAAAATAGAGATATTACACACTGGTGTATGCATTTGGATCAAAATTGGGTGTTGCTTTTTCAAGGATCAAAAGTTTCGAAATCTTTTGAACTTCATGAAAGTTCATTTTCGTAACATGTGAACGAAGAGGTTGGGGGAATTCTTTAAAATAATAGAAAATTGAATTTCTCAAATTGCACCGCTGTCCTTTTTAGAATTGGTGCAGGACAGTAACAACCCAGAAAAACACACGTCTTTTTGTAATATCAATGCATATCAAGTATCAATGATACTTTTTAGTATTTTCCTTAAAGTCTTGCTCTGATTCACTTTTATTTAAATTATTGAATGATACTAATGGAGTTCAAAAAGTTGAATCTTTTCTGAAAGAATAAATTAAAAAAAAAATCATTTTGCCATGTGCGCTACAAGACAATAGCTTCTATTAAAAATGTTTGCAAAAAAAATTTTGGTAATTTTTTTTGAAAATTAATGATCGCTAAGTGATATTTACGCTGGACTTTGGTTCTGAACTAACTGAAAAACTTTCTGTTTCCCCCCGAAGATGAGTGGTCATCTTGGCAGATTCTGTCAGCAAGGGTTAACGGTGGGTGACTTGAAATAGATCTGCAAGGTCGTAATTAGTTTAGATTGAAACCTTGTGTAAAATGATTAATACTTCTAGATTTTGTTCTTAGTAACCATGGACCATGGTCCATGGGCTACCAAAGAATGCCAAAAGTAGGCAAAAGACGTCTTTAAAAACAAGCTTCTTAGCTTCTTGCAACATATTTTTATGTACCGTAATCATTACAAACGTTGTAAATGAGTTTTAGTTTCTTTTCAAAAAAAGTTCCTTTAGATTATATCGTAGGAGTTTAAGAGGAGTTAACATTTTTCCAAATAACAATATTCTTAAATCCTCAATTCATAATTGAACTCAAAAAACTTTAGATTGTCTCTCAACGTCACCTATCGTCCCAAATCTATTTGAAATCTCTACCCTTATTTGCTCGACTTCAGTAACGGTTTTGGTTTAGTTTTCGGTTGCAAACCCCTAAAAAATAAGGTTAATTTTAAGAGTTAAAAATTTTCTTTGAATAAAGACTCTTAGATAATTATTTTAACTTCTTGGTACACCATAGAAAAGACTTGGTGAATATTCATTCTAAAAATATTGCAGGATAGACGTTCCTGATTATAATGCTCATAAAATTAAATCGTGTATTAAAATTTCAACTTTTATTCCCGTATTTTTTTTTATCAGTAAGTCGTTATTGATATCAAGGGAACAATTAATCAGTAATGATAAAAAATAGATAAATAAAAACCATTAAAATAAAATTTGACTTACATTTTTAATATAAATATTCTTATCATTTGTGTGATCGTTTTTGTTGATTGTAAATTCTACAAAACATTTAACTTTAAAAAAGGTATCCTTCAATTTTTAAAATAAAAATTCAAGTACTTATAGGAACATCTTTTGATGAATTAACTGTACAAGCAACATATTTAAAATCCGAAACAACATTTTTGACTGATGAAACTTTTTGACTTTTAGACTCTAAAGTCATTTTACTTGGTTCCCCTATTTGATTAATACAATTATACGATCCTTGAATCGGTTCTCTCCAATTTGTCAACTCTTTCTCGGAAAAGTTTGCACTAGATTTGTTTTTATGGCTTAAAACAATATCCGTTAAACTTGGATTTGTTTGCTTTAAATTGTTATCATAAATATTTTCATTTCTGCTTTTATAACTCGGCGCTTTTGGTGAAGAATTTAAACCCAATGTTGAACCTTGAACATATTGATTTTGCTGAGATTTTGATCGATATTTTCCTAATGTTGTGATTGTTCGATTTATTTTACCCTGAATTTTTGGAGTTCTTTTTCGTGTTGAATGTGCAACTGGCTGTTTAATTGAAGATTCGACACAAAATTGGTCTAACAAAATTTGTAGATTATTTGTTGATTTTGACTTTTTATTTGTTTTTGAATGCTCGGTAAGGTTCGTTTGTGTGGTCGATGGTCTTCTTAAACTTTTGCATCTTCTAATTATCATTTTTAACTCATTTGACTTTTTAAATATTTGTAAAGTACGGTAAAAATCTTCCAAAGTCTCAACTTTCTTGTTATTTAGAATAATTATTTCATCATGAACTTTCAAGTTTGTCAGCCCAGCAAGAGAATCACCATGTACACTTTTTTAAAAACTAAATCAAATATTTGATTCATTGAAATTTTGATCTATTTACCTTGTAACTACAAATTTATTTCGCTTTTGTTCCTCTATTACAAAATTTATTGTAAATCCAAAACGATTACTTAGATCAGATCGATTCATTTGAATGTATTCGTAAACGTATTTTGAAGCTTCTTTTCGAGAGCCAATAGGTCTGCCAGGTATTCTCGAATTTCTTTTAATAACTATTCGCGCTGATTTGACAGTCGAAAGTATATGAACTGCTTCTTGTATTTTAAACTTTGTAAAATCGTAATCATTAACATACATGACTAAATCGTAGACCCTAAGTCCTGTCACGTCTTAATAAAAATAAAAATTTCAATTGAAATTAAATAATAAACAAGTTAAACAAACCCGCAAGGCTGTTCTTTTCAATTTCACTGATATAAATTCCAATAGGTTTATCCTCGCCGCCTTTAATACAAAATCCAAAGATACTCTCGTTTCTTTCCAAGTGAAATTCAAAAATTTTTTCTATTATTCAAAAACTTAATAAAAGTATCGTTTGGATTAGTTTAAAGTAAAATACCTTTATCTGATAGCATTTTAAAATTTTAATAATTTTGTTCAAGAGATTTTTATTTTTGTTGTAAAATTGAACGATTTCTGACGAAAAGATGTTTATCGAAAAAAAATGAATGTTTTAATTTTTTTCTTGTTGAAACGACCAACCTGGTGCCTTGTTTGAATTCAAATTTTTAAAACTTATTAATTTATTCAGTTCAACAATAATCAAACATAATTTGAAATCTCAAATAGAAGAAAATTGCTTTAAATTTGTATTTTAAGAATATGTGATTGATTATTGTTGAAATTTTAGATTTTTTAATTCTAACGAGGTATCATACTTTCCTAAGTGGTTTCTCTTTTTTAATTTGTAAATTTAACAAAATTGTAGTCAAATTTCAAATTTTTCAAGATTAGATTCTCACAAATTGTAGACGAATGTTTATTAAGCAAAGTTGGAAATTACATGATTATTTGATTTAGTTTTTTGATTTTTTCTAAAAAATTGGAAACTGCTATATCAACTCGAATGTAAAGCAAAGACATTATTTTTAATGTTTTTATATCAAATCAAATTTATTACGATGCCGCTTTTAGAATTAAGATAGAATAGCTTATCCTTCTGTTTAAAAAATATGGTTCAGGAAATATTTTGAATTAAAAAAATTTTGAGCAAGACGGGTCCGATTTTTCAAAGTTCATCCAGATAAAAAGATGAGCCTCTTTTCTTAATTAAAAAAATTGTCTTTCAAGCACATTGTGAGTAAATCTGTAATATGTTATAGTACAGTGCTTTTATATAAAAATTTACTTTTTTTCAAAAAGCGCGAGAGAGTGTGAATTCAAAAAAAAGAAGTGCTAAACATACGCGAGCTTTTTGTGATTATGTGAGAAAGTTTTTTGAAGGGCGTTAGACCAAGTGAGAGAGAGTTAGAGTGAACGATATCCCAAGTGAGAGAGGGTTAGAGTGAGCGATAGGCCAAGTGAGAAAGGGTTAAACCTAGTGAGAAAGAGTTAAATTTTTTATTTATTTTAAAATTTAAATTTTTAAAAGACTTCACCATTATACTCTTACTCTCTCTCACTTGGCCTAACGCTCTCTGGCTTAGTCTCTCTCCTTATTATCTAAGGTATCGCTCTCCTATCGCTTTTTAAAAAAAATCTTCGGATATTTATTTTTCTAACGGTTTCTTTCGCTGAAAGTAAAAAATTGAATAAAAGTACCGTAAAATTTTCAATAATAGGCTCTTGTTATAATATGCTAGGAATTGTATTATGATTCTTCTGAGAAAGTGTTATTCCATTTAGCGTTATTTCCAGTCAATCAATTTCAAATGTAAAACCGCTGAATGATCACTGAGGAAGGGGCTGTTTCATCAATTGTCCTTTTTACTTAAATCATAATTCTTATCAAGGATCCAGTATGCGATTTCGGAAGAATATACTTATACTAATCTTTTTATAAGTCGATGTCTTTGATCTAATTATTTATAGACAAATTATTTCTACCAAAAATAATATGAACAAGTTTTCAGAAAACTTATTGTCTGAAACTTAAGCATAATAATTTTGAACAAGGCATGTAGCATATCAAACGATTGCCACTTGTATATACTACAGAAATTTTATGTTGGATCCTTAATAAGAATTATGAGTAAAGTTAAAAGGACAATTGATGAAACAGCCCATTCCTCAGTGATCATTCAGCGGTTTTACATTTGAAATTGATTGACTGGGTTCTACCGTAATAACTTGTATAGAAACGCATTGCATTTATACTTGGAAACTCGGGTTTAAATGGCGCATCTTAGAGGTAAAACGATTTTTCAAAAAATAATTATAAAAGCCGCATTTAATTCTAAAATCTTTGAGTTAATACAGCACTTAAAGTCGAAATTACGTTTACATTTTGAGAATTTATAAATCGTTTTTTAAAAAAATTCAAAAAAAAATTTTCCTTTCATATTTCAATTTTCATTTCACGATTTCCAAGATGGTTGTATGTAAAATAAGAAATCTTTAGATCTGTTGAATTGGATGATTGAGTTGATCGGTCAGAATCATATGTTCAAGTCTATGTGAATTTAAGCTTTTAGTTGATTTTATACTGTTATGTCCACTCACGTGTTCCTTTGGTGGACGTTCATGAACATTCTGCGACTTTTTGTTTGCGTCTAACTTTTCAACACAATAAAAAAACTTTCGGTACAAACCGAAACTGAAAAGCACAAAATTTGAAAAGACATTAAATAACTATTCAACACAGATTTTTTTTCCATAAAAACTATTTAATACTCACAAAATGTAAATGTCCAAATACGACTATACCATCTAGATGCAGCGGCGTAGCCAGGATTTTTAACTTGTGGGGGCTCTGATCAAATAGGGTCGCAAAAATTTAGAGTGTATAAAATTGATTTTTTCATTCTCAAAGTTTTTGTACACTCATTCTAAAATAGTTTGAGCGCTAAGTAAATAACGGTTCTTAAATACGTTATATCGGTATCCCAGTGATCTGTTATACGTAAGGCTCTAGGTCAGTATTTTAGAGGATTAAATAGGTGCTGTCAAACTTTGACTCTCATGTTGAAGCCCAAAAGAGATCGTATTTGTAAGGGAATATCAACCAAAATTGTTTTATTCTGAAAAAAAATTATCGCGAAAATATTGGATTGTTTTTTTAAATCTTTTCGTTTAGCATCGGAAAAGTCTAAGTTCTCTGGATTTGACTATACTCAGGTAAGGGGCATGGTATATGATGGATCTCAAGGAACTACTCACAGTCATACTCAACAGACACAATTACACCTACTTGAAGCGTACCCGTACCCATATTCTCGAATAATAGAAATAATAGATTTTTTTAAATTCAGAAATTCATTTTTATGTAAATAATAAAGTTTTTTCTCACAATGGTCTTCGTCACTTTCTTCTGCCATATCATCTGAGTAAACGTCCTTTGGTCATTCCTATTTCTAAAAAAACTTTCAGGCATTGGAACTGTATGAGTACGCTTTTAGAACGATCCGGTACGGTACGGATATGGAAAGCATTTAATTCGGTGGAAGTGAATTATATATGATACATTTGACCTATTCGACGAAGTTGAACTCTATTTAACCGTCAAAAGAATAAAGTTCGCATAAAAATTTTGTTTTTAGAGGTGCGTCACTAATCAAGAGTTCAGGGTATAAATTAAAAACACGTTAACGCCAGAAAATAATTTTTTTGATTGGAATAATAAACTAAACATATTACCCCTTACCCTTCGCCTATTTCAGCCAAATTTTAAGAAGCTTTATAATGATTTAGTTTGAGATGGAAGCTTACTCGATCTGGAAAATAATCCACCTTGGAATTAAGCTGAAATAGGAGAAAGATTAGGGATAATATTTTAGATTTTTACACCCATAAAAAAGTGGTTTTCGGGGTCACAGAACGAACTATAAAAAAATGAGTTTTTATAAATTTTGCTATGATAAGCTTCTAAAAATTTTTAATTCTAATTTTGGATTTCGTTAATGATGAAAGTGAGGTATAGATTAGAGAACTCCTGTGAAATACCAAAAGTCGGATAAAATTATTGAACGTTAACCAGAGGAACTCGTGAGTGACTTTATAAAATTAATAACAATTGAACTGGTTAATTAGGGAAAAAATCTTTGATACATAAAACATCGGATCTCAAATCAGTTGACTTTTCATTAAGGTGAATCGCGGAAATGATAAAGATGATCAGTTATTTTTTGTTTTTTGTAAATAAGGTTTACTAAATTTTTTGATAAAATAACTTTACTTACTTGAAAACAAAAAAGCTTATTCAAAAATAAATTGCGAACAAAAAAGAAAAAGTCTGATTTCGACTCGACTGGCCAATGATAAAATCTAAAGATAACATTCATTTTTTTACGAAGGTTATTTCACAATCTTGAGAAACGAATAAAAAATTGATTTATTGAAAAAAAAAATGCGCCAAAAATTTCTAATTTTTTTGGCGCCAACCAATTAATGAATGAATTTTTGGAGCCAAAAAAAAACTAAAAATAAAATCGAGTCTAACTGAAATTTCTCTATATAATCTCCCTTCAAAAATGCTCGTTTAAATTTAAAACAAAAAAGAACAAAAAGCTCTAAATTTTTATCATCCTCAAAAAATCCTTAACTCATTTTGCGATGAACTCTAAATCAATATCATCACTCAACTCATGGTCCTCGTCTTTATCGTCTTGGTCAGAACAACAAATTCAACAACTTACGCCGAATACTCAATTTCAAATACTTTACACAAATATTCCTGAATATTCGGTTTATAACGAGCATAATCATGACGAATACCAAGATCAAACTCAAAAACTTCCATTTCAATTTAAAAGACCCATTACTGGTATTCAACATTTAAATCTAAAGAACAAACACATACCGAACATGTCTCTCATTAGTTCATCTCAAATCGGATTAACAAACGCTAAATATTCTCGTAAAGTCTTCATTGGTGGTTTACCACCAGATATCGCAGAAAGTATGTCTTTTTAATTTTTTTATAAAAAATTTTCATCTTATTTTTTTTTGTATTCAAAGATGAAATAGTGCTGCATTTTCGTCGATACGGTCAATTAATTGTCGATTGGCCTCACAAATCCGATACAAAATCCTCATTTCCTCCCAAAGGTTACGCTTTTTTAATTTTCGAAAAAGAAAGCAGTGTTCAAGAATTAATCAACTATTGCGTAACAGACAAAGACAAATTTTACATTTGTATATCAAGTCCGAGCATCAAAGACAAGCCAGTACTTAGATTTTTATTTTAAATTAAATAATATCGAATTTTTATTTTCGTTTTTAAGGTTCAAATAAGACCATGGACACTTTCGGACTCTCATTTTTTGATGGACAATTCGCAACCTATCGATCCAAGAAAGACTATTTTTGTTGGTGGAGTACCTCGTCCATTAAAAGCTTGTAAGTGTTATAATTTAATCAGAATAAGATACAAAGACTCAATGACTAATTATTAAGATGAGTTGGCAAACATAATGAACAGACTTTATGGAGGTGTATGCTATGCCGGTATCGACATAGACCCAGAGCTTAAATACCCAAAAGGAGCCGGAAGAGTTTCATTCTCGAATCACAGTAGTTATGTATCAGCTATAAGCGCTAGATTTGTTCAACTTCAACATTGTGAGATCGAAAAGCGAGTAAGGATTATTCAACTTTTGTTTAAAATGTCTTGTTTATTAAACAACTTTTTGTTTTTTTTTGCAAGGCTGAAGTGAAACCTTATGTCTTAGACGATCAAATATGCGATTTTTGTAAAGGTTCAAAATGTAATGGTCGATTTGCCCCATTTTTTTGTGCAAATGTATCGTGTCTACAATATTTTTGTGAAAATTGTTGGATGGCACAACACTCAAAACAAGGAAAAGACTTTCACAAACCTCTAGTCAAAGAAGGCGCAGACAGACCACGTACAATTCCATTTAAATGGTGCTAATTTATTATGTAAACATTTCTATTTAATTATTAACTTGATGAAGCTTTTTTTTTTGGGAAAAGTTTTTTTTTTTAGGATTGTATTTTGTTTGATTTTGTAGTTCAATAGTTTTTGTATATTTTATTTTCAATTTTTAAAAAAAAAATTTAATTAATTTTAAATAAATTTTACATCAATCAAAATTTTGTTGTTTTCTTTTTAGCTTTTTGAAGAAAAAAAAAAGTAATTAAAAACAAATACACAAAGAGAACATGAACAATGAACAAAATATACACATCAAAAGAAAAAAAAAAACTTAACAAGAGAAAAAAACACCTTTGATCTAAACAATACTAAAATTTGTTTTTATATTTTTGTTGATGATTACTTGAAGGCACGTAATCAATGTGTAAATGTAATGGTCCTGTTTTTGTAGCTAAAATTTTAATTCTATAAATGTATTCTTCCAATTTTTCGTTAACTACGATTGCTTCTTTACCATCCGAATATGTTGCTTTACAGTTAATTCCGCCTTTGCCACATTTTTTTGTGTTTACTAAAAACAAATTTTTCCATTAAAAGATTTTATTAGAAAATGTTAAACCTTCCTAAACAGCAAACATGTCTGATTTTGACTTTTTATTTGACATATCTGCTTATAAAAACTTCAAAACCTAATTAAAAAATTCGATTTGATCACGTTCGAATGGAATTATTAAGCTAAAAATAAACTATCTAAATCTCTTTAGCTTTCAATGCTTAAATCCCAAATTCTAAGATTTTTTCCAGTGATGCTTTTATCTTTGTTTTTACAAAGTTTTACGTAAAATAACGCAAATTTACGTAAATTGTTATAAATATCAAAATTTTCAAACACAATTTTGACCCTAGACTCGATTGCAAAAGAAACATTGTAGACCGATTTTTTAGTTAGAAGCTTAAAGATTGTTGTTTCGAGTTATCTTCAAAAAGTTTAAATCTTGAGTTCTTATCATTGTAGCATTTTTCAGAATTAAATTCGGACATTTTGATATTTTAAAAAAAAATTACGTGAAATCTATTAAGATAATAGCACCACTGTTATTTGTGTTTTTGTAAAAATTATCGAGAATCAAATAAAATAATGTTTAAGAAACTTTGAGTTTGGATCCGGGAATAATTCAGAGAATTGGCTATTTGAGGTTAAATTATAAAGCCAGAAATTTTCGTAACCTTGTTGCAACGTAAAATAAAATTCTAAGTCCGTAGGGATATATACGCTGTTAAGTTTCAAATCTTAAACTACATGAATAAAACTCCAATAAAAACTATGCTTTAAGTTAATATTTAACTTTGAACGATTGAATTCGTAGTCTAAGTCAAGCGATAAGTTTAAGCCATGTTTTGATTAATCTGTACCTCTCTATTGTTTATGACCCATATGAGAGGGTTTGAATCCTCGTGAGATCAAATCGTGATTTAACACGAACTAATGGAAATTGACAGTGTAATTGCATGTCAGTTCAAGTGAAATAAACATGAGATATTATTTTAAAAGAAAAAAATCTTTAATACCTATAAACGATACATTGCCGATGTCTATGACAGGAACAACTGATTTGTATATAGCCATTTAATATCTCGGAAATTTGTAAAAATCTAAAAAAAAAAGCTTGTAAATATGACTTTAAAGAGTCTTTTTATTATTAAGGCTCTAACTAACTAAAAAAAATTCAAATGAAAATAAAAATTACAAATTTTTCGACAATTATTTATCAACTTTCATCACTACCAAAAAATTAATGATTATAAAAAAAATTTTTCAAATATTTAAAAAAAAATTAGAGGGTCTTAATGAACACACACACAACATAAAAAAAACAAAATGGGTGATAGTGGTGTAAAATTGTTAGTAACTCTCTCTCTCTCTCTTTTATTACTTTTTAAAAAACAACTAAAAAAAAAATGAAAAAAACATAGTCGGCAATCACTGGACTTTTTTTTGTGAGTTGGGAAAATAATTTAAAATTACAATAATAACGAGAATTTTGAACAAAAACTACACAAATCCAATAGAGTTTATTTTTTTATATAAAATTGAAAAAAAAAAATTTTTTTTGTTTTCCAATAAGTAACAAAAAATGTTTCAATCAGAGTCATTTTCACGTAAGCTAATTAAAAACAAGAGAAAGGGGCGGTCTAAATAGTTAATTTTTTGTTTATTAAATTTTTTTTTATTTTAAATTAGTTTTTGAACAAAATTTAATTTCATACTTCAATTTACTAATTAAAAATTTTAGTTATTAAAAAATAAAACCTATACAAAACTAGGAACGCATTAATAATTACATTATTAAAGTAAAAAAAAAAGTTGTTTAATTAAATTCTTTGGTAACGAGAACCCCCTGAAAAATACGTAAAAATTAATTTGGAAAATAAATGTAACCAAGGGTCTTCATCCTTGTTTGATATGTTTGTAGACTTTTTAAAAAAATCAATTTTAAGTAGTAAATTTTTTTAGAAGAAAATTATATATTTTTTATGCTTGGGTTTCAGTAACCTTGAATGTATCTTTAAAAAAAAATTTTAAATTAATTATTATCGGTCGAGTGCACAATTTTGCTCGAAATGAAAAAATAATCATGTTACAGTCAAACGTCGTTAATCCGAAGTCGGATAATCCGATTAAAATATGCAAAATCAGTGAAATTTCGTCT
Source organism: Brachionus rubens (assembly GCA_022207745.1). Lineage (NCBI taxonomy): Eukaryota > Metazoa > Rotifera > Eurotatoria > Ploima > Brachionidae > Brachionus > Brachionus rubens. The sequence continues at coordinate 161,746 of JAJVHD010000009.1, read as the reverse complement.
CTGTAATCCGAATTTTCGGCAATCCGAATGAAATTATATGAAATTTTATGAAATTTTCCTGCTCGGATTAACGAGGGATGACTGTATAGGATTTTAGCTCCCGGTATTGGTCCCGATTTAAAATTTTAGTCAAAAACATGTTTTTTAATCGAACTTACTTGTAGTAAGTCTATTTCATTTTTGTTTTTTTCCTAAAGTTCCTCAAAGATCGATACAGGATAAGTTTTTTTAAAGTGGTTCTTGCAAAAATGGAACATACATTAAAAAAGGTTCCTTTCCGTTCTTAACCGACTGCTCCGTTACAAAATTTAAGATTTCCCGTTCCCGAAAAGGTAAATAGTTTATTGATTACTCAACATACATATCCGATTTTCAGCTACTGTATCGATTTCCTTAACAAACCAAGGATATGTTTATACAGTTTTAAGATATTATGAGCTCATGTGTCTACCGAGGAAACAAGTGTTAAACCCATGACAACTGATCGTTTTGATCAAGAAATCATGTTAATTAAAACAGTGCTGACTAAACAGTTAGTAAACTCCCTCTATTTGTACCAAGTAATTTTTTTTTAAATATTTTGATTGGTGAAGCTCGATGTTATTAGAAGTACAGAGAGGTGGTAGATCTTCAAGAACACTAAATGAGTTTTTGTTGATCAACTTGTTAGGGAGTTTTCTTAAATTCTAATTCATTGCAGTTTTTTAGATTGCATTTATGAAAAAAACTAAGTAAAAATTTACAAATAAAAACGAATGAAGCAAAACATTTTAATTACGGGTAACGATGTAGATTTTTTTAACAAATTGAGAACATATTAATCAGAGATATGAACCCGGATATTTTTCAGGTTTTAAGTTTGGGTTGGGTTCGGGTGGACCACTCAAACTCGATACCCAATTACCCACTTTTTTGGGTAACCAACCCATAACCCATACCGATAACACTTTACTTTTCAGGTTACGTACCTGAATCCGATAACCACATACTCGATTTTTTCGGGTTTGTTTTGAGTAAAAAGGTATCAGATTCAGGTACGTAACCTGAAAAGTAAAGTGTTATGGGTATGGGTTATGGGTTGGTTACCCAAAAAAGTGGGTAATTGGGTATCGAGTTTGAGTGGTCCACCCGAACCCAACCCAAACTTAAAACCTGAAAAATATCCGGGTTCGTATTTCTGATATTAATTAAATTTGATTTTCATGTCATATAATTGGTTTAAAAATTAAAAGACTTACACAACTCCTCTGTTGAATTCATATATTAAATTCCTACAGTCAACTTAAATATTAAATCCACACATTTTTCCTAAAATTTGTCAACGATGTAACTTGAAAAGCACAGAATGAGACTATTTGAGGGTATCAACTAAAAGGTAAACAACTCAGCCAGCTGATACCCTTAAATCTCTTGCTTTTTACAGCCTAAGGTGCTTTGTTTAAAGACCTAATATCTCATGAATGGAAAATATATATATTGGATATAAATTATGTTTTTGATCTAAAGGTACGAGCTGAAACCTAAAAAGCCACCATTGACGCTGTGACCAAAATGGATGGGAGAAAAAAATTCCGGAAAGTCGCACTCGGGCGAAAAAAGCCTGTTTTTTCGTCAAATTGAATGCAGTCCTAGGGGTCAATATGACCCCACTTTTTCTCTTTAGACTAATAAACTAGACAATATTCGGTACAAAACTTTGGTTTTATTGTTTTCATTTTTAGCTTTATTTCATTAGTTTTGAACTTTATGAACTCAAAATAAAAGAATTTTGTCAGATATTTTTACCCAGTTATTTTCTAGTATTGGGTAGGATATAGGTTAGCCATAAATTTTGGGTTTTTGGGTATAGATTGGATTTGGTAACCCATAAAATAGGGTATTCGGGTTAAAAATTGGGTTTTGGGGTATACTTACCCTATTTTTTGGGTTACTCAAATCGACCCAATACCTAAAATTAAAGGAGATATATGCCTGAATTTTGTTAACTTTGTAAATTAGATAATATTTTTTAGCTATTATTTTAGAGATGCCCAAAAGTTACTCGAGCCAAAGCAGCTGTTTCAGTACTTTTAACTTTAAAAAAGTAACATTTGGCGTATCTGGTTTTTAGTAGATAAATTTTTTAAATGGGTTTATCAATTACCTAAAGATCTCTTATTTTCGATTGAAATAAGTTAATTTTTCCAACCCTTAAAAAGAAAAATTGGTTTGAAAGGTATCTAAAATAAAGACATCTATTTCAATTATTTAAAAAAAAAATGAAAATAAGAAAATAAAAGTAGTAACTATTTTCCTAGAAGCTACTAGTTCTCAACGTTTTATATATAATTTTTGGAAAAACTTTTTATCTTTTTTCATTAATCTAATTATAGCATCCTAAAAATTTCCAACAATGCTTTACCATTAGAACAAAGAAAAAAAAAAGAATTTTAGTAATTAGTACTTCATTTAAACTATTCATCTTTTTTGACAAGAATGCTAATTTGGGACTTGCAAACAATAAATTACCATACGAAAACGAAAATTTTTATTTTTTTCCAAAACAAGTTTAAATGATAATGATCTAATTAAGAAAAAAAAATAGAAGATAGCTGCAACTATTTAAAAAATTTACTATTTAATGATTTTGTTTACTCTTTTTTTAAAATTAAGTTTGTTTCAAAAGAATTCAATTTTATTTTATGAAAATGAGTGAAAACTTTCAGTTTACAGAATCTGAATCGATCGAGCACGATCAAAATGCAGTGCTTAATTTATTATCAAATCGAACTCTTGGCTACAAGACACCTCGTAAACCGACCAAAGTCGAAGCACATGATCTTATAAAACTCGATGAAAAAAACCAAATAGACGAATTTTTAAAATCAAACAAATCGTTTTGTCTCGATAGATTAGATGAGTTTTATTTAAAATTTTCAAAAGCCAATTCCCAATTAGACCATCAAAATAAAGAAATCTTAATCGATAGATTTAGATCATATGATAAAGATAATAATGGTCTACTTAACTATGAAGAGTTTATTAACTTTTATATTGAATTTAAACAAAATTTGAACCTTAGTTCATAACCAAAAAAATAAACTAAATTTTTAAGACAAAAACTTTTAATAAAATAAATTTCTAAATGCTTGCTTGTTCATTTATTCTCCTCTTAATTGAAATATACCATTTATTAAAAATACATTAACGATATTCCAAGTTCGATTAGGCATGGAACAATGGAACTATCTCTTAAATTTTTGTTTCAAAAGACTATTAGCATAACTTTGACGATTACTCAGTTTATTAAATCACTTTTTGTCTTTTTCAAAAATTTGGTATCTCAGAAAAAGGTAAAAAAAATTCCAAAAGCTTCTTAAATACTCTTAAAGAGACAAACGCCACATTAGTAATGGTGTCGGCTAAAAAAGACAAAATATTCAAGTCGACACGGTGGGACGTCCAAGTCGGACACTGTTCATCGAAGGCAAATAAAATGTTGGCCATGATCAAGAGATCGTTTAAGTTCCCTAGCGTGGACAATGTTGCCCTTCTTTACAAGTCTTTAGTTAGACCCCACTTGGAGTTTGCAATTGGTGCCTGGCGCCCTTATTTGAAGAAGGATATCAATGAATTGGAAAAGATACAAAGAAGAGCTACGAAGCTGGTACCGGGTCTTAAGAGCCTCAGTTACTCTGAAAGACTTGCAAAAATGAATCTTACAGATTTAGAAGCAAGAACAAATAGAGGTGACCTTATTCAAATTTTTAAAATAGTTAATAATTTAGAGAACGTGAGCTTGGTAAATGTATTGAATTTCGGACCAAATGCCAGGGGCGAAAGTCGAAGGTATAACTTGAGATGCCACAGCAAAGTTATTCACCGAGAAAAAATTATCATATTAATTTTGGGCCTCGTTTCAACTTTTCGACCAATAGAGTAACCAAATTATGGAATAAGCTACCAGAATATGTTGTCAGTGCGCGTAATATAAACAGTTTCAAAGCGAAATTGGATGCCTGGCCTGAAACGAACTCGGAAACGACTGCTATAGCCCTCTAGGGTTCTGCTTGGACTTTGTCCAAGTCGCAGTTTTTACTACTACTACTACTACTACTACAACATTCATAACATACAATCTATCCGTTTATTGTACAGTAAATTCTCGTTCAATGTTACAGTTGTGGTCATTCACGTGTTCCTCTTGTGAATTTTCATGAACTGAAGATTTAGAAAAGTTACCATTGATTTATGGGTATCTAATAAAAGCTAGTTTTACTAGAGCTTTTTAGCTTTCATTTGAAACCTGTAAATAAATATTAGCTTTTCCATACATTAGTTCATGAAAGTTCACAAGAGGAACATGTGAATGACCACAACTGTACATGTAACTAAATTAAATATTTACATGTACCAGCGACCATCTATCCCATGTTAAGCCTTCTTCGAATTTTGTTACCTGGATGGATGGTCCTTGACTTTCCCCATCTTCGTGTAATCACTTTTCTTATCTTTCACATGGATGAATTGAAAAATATTACGAAATGTTCAAAAACCATTAATTTCAATATCAATTAAGGCTCAACGTGGTCTTTATGGTTAAACCTGGTTTAGATTAGCTATGACCAAATTTTCAGCAGATACTCTAGATTAATGGGATAAAAGTTACGGACTCAATCCAGAAAATCTTTTAGTTGGTTATTTTTCCGGCTGCCTGGAATTAACCTCTAACTGGCAGACAATTTTAAAAAGCTTATTAAGAAGAGTTTTATGTTTTCCTACGAGGATTATAAATTTATGGTCAAAAATATGAAAATCCATCATCTTAGTGATTTTTTATTTTTTTTATTTTTCTCGGCCTCGATTATTTAAAAAGGAAAAATAAACTGAAAAAAGTAAAACCACAGTTTTGTTCTAAATTTTGCCTAGTTTCAGAATATTAATAAAAAACCCATTGATCATATAAATACAAAAATTTGTTCTCTTTCAGAATATGTATAAATATATGGACTTTTGTTTGAAAATTTTAGTGAAAAACCTAAAAAACTGGAACAACTTTTATAAAGGAACCCTAAATTCAAGACCCCCAAATCCAAATTTTTTTTTTTTTGACTCCCCCTAATGAAAGCAGTTTTCCTAGGTTTTCTTAGGCGTAGATTACGAATATGATATCGGAAATGGTCGATTAAGATATTGCTGTCATTTTGCATGACGCAAACCGTATAAGGGTTTTCTGTTGCAGTTTTTCAGTAGGAAATACTCCAACCCCAGTGTAGAAAATGAATTTTTTTTCCTCCCCTTTGATTTATAATTTTAAAAAAGACTCAGGGCGAAATTTTCCTGAATCTGGGATTTAGAGATGGATGTTCAAGCCCTAGTTTGCCGCATGGACGCTATGTCTCTGACCTAAATTTTCCCTTAAGTACCACTATAGAAAGATAAAAAAATCGTATTTTTTTAAGTATTCAAGCATAAAGTCCTTCTAAATAAAAATCTATCTTGAATTAATGGTTTTAGGACATAAACAAAGGAAGAAATAAATCTATTAAAAGAAAATAAAGTGATAAAAAGGTTAAACAAATACCCACCAGAAGCTTTAAAACAAAATGACTTAAGTCTAGAGAATTGAATGTCCATTAATTCGTCTTAAAAACATAATGCACTTTTTTGTACTTTTTGTATGTACTTTAAAACATATTTATGTACTTAGAGGCATTAAAAAAAAACTAGTCTTGTGTCTCTAAAATGGTTAGATTATCCCTTACAGTGAAATATTTGATATTTTATTCATTTTTACACAGTCGAATCTTTGTAATCCGGCTTCGTACATCCGGCAAATTCGATTGCCGAATTATTTTTCGTTTTCCCATTTCTATTTTTAATAAATTGAATCGATGACCGAGCAAAATTTTCTCGTCTCAAGTGCGTTACCCTTTACTGATTTTGATGGAATACATGAATTATTCCGACTCTCTTATTTTTAATCAAATATGCAAGAAATTTAAAGTCGATTTGTTTAATGAAGGCTTGTTAAAGAGGTTCATGGGTCGTGTATTTTTAAATTGTTTCACAGTGACAAGCAAAGAGTCGAAAATATAAAAAAGTCGAAAATTCTGACAAAACGCTACTTCAATCGATCCCAAATAGTGTTGAGCAACGAACAGATGGCAAATTGGCCTGCAATTTTTTAAATTTGGCCGTTTGCAGTAAATTTCAATTGGCTCTTAATTTTTGTAAAAAAAATGGCTACACAATCCTTGGTTTTTGGCATTATATGAAAAAGTCTGACTACACCCAATAATAAAAGATTCGAACCGGACGATCGACTCCTTTCTTTTTTTAAAACAAAAAAATTTTTCGATATAAATCATATACATTGGTGATTTAATAGGAGGATTTTACTAAAATTTACGTAAATTACCGTAAATTATTGAATTTTTACCACAAATAACGTTGAATACCGTAAAATCACAAAATCAAAAAATGACAGTCATATTTTCGGTCAAATTTTTTATGAGTCTAAGTACGAGGTCACAAAAGATCGAGTTTTTGAAACTAAATCTTTCAAACAATTTATCTACCTCTCTTTTTTGGTTTTAGCGGAAAATATTCAAAATTTAGCAGAAAAAATGACTGGCATTTTTTATTTTTACCAAATTTACCTGAAATACCGTTAAAAATGGTAAAATCCGTATGGTAAAATTACTTTTGTGATTTTACGGTATTTTACGTTATTTTTGGTAAAAATTCAATATTTTACGTAAATTTTAGTAAAATCCTCCTATCAAATCACCACTGTATCTTTTTAGAAAGAAACCTTCATTATCTCTATGTTCAAAAGAGTACATAAACAGCAAAGGAACGAAAAACTACTGACAGAGGATTCTCAGACAAGCCAACCCAATTTTTTTGACAACCAGGGCTCATAACTTTATATATTTTCGGAGGGTGCCGAATCAAAGAATAGATTAGAAAAGCTCATTATTATACTACACTTCCAACGAATTAAAGGCTTAGCCGTACTGAACCGTACCGGACCGTGCTAAAAGCGTACCCGTACCCGTATATGTACCGTACCCATATCATAATCGCAAAATCACGCGTTAGAAATTTAGAGAGTTTTTAGTACGGTTACGGTAAGGGTACGGTGCGGGTACCGAAAGCATTTAATTCGTCTAGCATTAAAAAAATAATAATCAAAGTTTAAAAGTTCCATTTACTCTCGACTTATTTTTTTGATTTATTTATTTTTTGCTAAAAAGTAGCCCGAAGTTGTTTTTAAAATCAAGTTTAAAAGCCGTGCAAAAAAATTAATTTTAAGTCTTAATTTAAGAAAAAAAAATGCTTGAATGATTTGAAATGACATATCTTTTTTTGTCTCTCTAAAATCTCTTTATTCAAGTCACCAAAGATTTTTTTTATTGAACAAAATATGTAAACGTGAACGTGAATCCTTTAACTTCAAATAAAACTTGAGCACGCATTTAAAATTTTGAAAAAATTATAATATTAAAATTTTTTCTTTTTAATTTGGATGCAAAATTTTTGAAATTAAAAGTTTAAATTAAAAAAAAAAAAACCCAAATGAAAAATTGATTTTTTTGTGAAAAGATTATTAAAAGTCAATATGACTCAAACATACTTTAATTCAATAATTATCATTGCCGTCGTCACGAATTTTTGCTTTGTTCAAAATCTTGCCCATGAACATACCGGGCAATTTGTAAATAGTTTTAGCGAAACTAATTTAGTTAATTACAAGTAATTTTGTATCCCTAAGCTCTTTTCTAAACAAAAAAAAAATCTTTTGTTAAAGATTAAGAATAAAAGATATGTTTTACCATGCGTACGACAATTATATTTATAATGCCTATCCATACGACGAACTGAAGCCAATTAGTTGTAAAGGCTTTGACACCTGGGGAAGGTATTTTACTTTTTAAAACCCTAATCTCAAGAATTTTTTTTAAAATCTTGTCTTTATAAAGCTACTCATTGACTTTGATTGATGCACTAGACATGTTAATTATTCTCGGAAACCGAACCGAGTTTGAACGAGTCTCAAATTTGTTAGAACAAACAATCAACTTTGATAAAGATATAAATGTTTCTGTCTTTGAAACAAACATAAGAAGTAAAAAATTTTTTGACTTTGACCGCCTTCGGAGTTTAATTATATTTTTAAAAGTTATCGGTGGTTTAATATCTGCTCATTTACTTTCATACAAATTGTATATGAACCAAAGTAATCATGAATTGGATGTAACTGGAATTAAAAATCTTCACCCGGAATGGCCATGTGATGGTCCTTTGTTAAGACTTGCTGTTAAAGCTGCTGAAAAAATTTTACCAGGTAACCTTATAAATCTTTACTGAAATACTTAAACTAAAGGTTTTGAGGCTTGGAGATAAAAGAACAAATTTTTTTTTATTTATTTCATTTTTCAAACGCTCAATCCAATTTTAAACCTCTTTTGAAGTCAAGAGTTTCTCTATAATTATTATACTTTTAGGGTTCCAGGTTCGGGTATAGGTTTATATTTCACTTAACAGCCCAAAATCTAATCGCGAAAGGCCTTTCAAATAAACCAAATACTCATTTTAAGTAACTTGAATTCAGAAAGATCTTAACATCACATAACATGAGGTTTAGCATTTTCATAAAAAAGATTTGATTTTTTGGGACTTGGTGTTGGTTTCTTCATTCTCAAACATTCTTAAGAGAACCTACGAAATTTTCTCAATTATAAATGTTAACTATATAAATTTTTCTCCTGACTATCTCTTTATGATCTGGAAAGTTTTCATTTAGCATCTAAAATACACAACAAACTTGAATAGCCTTCTACTGTAAAACAATCGCGATACGACGAAAAATAAATATTTAATACACCTTCAGGTACGGATTCTGATGTAACTACAAGGTCAGTCTCCTCAATCAAATTTTTTAAAATCAAAATCTATTGATTCTATTTCTTGTCTTATTCTATTTCTATTTCTGTTTTTTGCTGACAAAATCTTCGGGTAAACAAGCGTTGACTTTATTTTTTCAGTACCCGATTCTTGACTAGGATTCGGTCCATCATTTTCTCCAATTAAACCAACCCTTATTACAATAAATAAAATTGCATTTTGTATTTTTTGTTGCAATTGTAGATATTTGGATGTTCATTTTTTTAAACTAAAGCTTTTGAATTTTTCACTTACGGAATCTTCTGTCCGTATAGCTATTCCGTGTGCGGATTTTATAAATTCAAAAAAGTTCACTCCGGATTTTAGATAGTTGAAATTCCGCGTCAGGCTGTCCGTGTCCGGATTTTAGTTACAGCCATTAATGATTTTTTTCTGCTCAAACTCTCAGTGTTTGCAAGAATTGTCTGATGAGTTGATTTTTAATCAAATTTACGGCGATGACCGGCCTTTTTAACTACATCATATAAATCCCCTCTTTATCCGTTGGTTGTCAATTAGCCCATGGTCGATCCAATGAGAGCACTGCTATTGAAAAGTAAAATGGCCGGACAAGATCAGTAAAATAAATCCCTAATTCAAAACAATCTCGGCTTCGATTTGATGCATAGAAATTCTATGTATTTCTTGGATTGGTAGGAAAATTCGGTCAATATCTTAGATAGGTTTCGAATAGATTTCTTGATAAGAGATTTTTCTCCAAGTGTTCAATTTATTTTTTGAGCATACATTTATATGCAAACTGAATTAAACGAATCTTTTTAACATATTAACTAATCTGTGAAATAAAGTGTAACTTTTTTTTAGCTTTTAATACCCATACCGGTATGCCTTACGGCACAATTAACTTGAAACACGGTGTTCCAAAAGATGAAACTCCCGTTACATGGTAAAAAATTAAAAAATTATTTAAATCTTTTGCTTATTGATTTAAATTTAAATTAAGTGTTGCAGGTGTTGGTACATTTTTGCTAGAATTTTCAGCTTTATCAAGATTGACCGGTGATGAAAAATATGAAAAAATAGCTTTAAAGGCGATGAATGAAATTTGGAGTCAACGTTCATCAATTGATTTAATTGGAAATCATATAGATACTATAACAGGACAATGGAAAGGTGTTGATGCCACAATTGGAAGTGGAGTTGATTCTTATTTTGAGTATTTAGTCAAAGCTGGTATGATGTTAAATAGTCCAGAATTAATCGAACAGTTTAGAATTTACAAACGAGCAATTGACAAATATTTGTTGTATGATGATTGGTTTTTTTGGGCTAATATGAACACTGGTCAAAAAACTTTACCTCTATTTTCATCGCTTGAAGCATTTTATCCCGGTATCTTGGTTCTAATGGGAGATTTAGACCAAGCTATAAAACACGTCGAAAATTATCATTTGTTATGGCGTCAATACGGAAGTAAATTTTTCATTATTCGAAAATCTTTAAAAATTTGTTTCCTCAAATTTTTTCTTAAGGTTTACCTGAATTTTTTAATATCCAATCAAATACGATTCATAACAAACGCGAGGCTTATCCTCTACGGCCAGAGTTAATCGAATCATTAATGTACATAATTAAAGCTAAAAATTATGATTCTAAATTTGTCGAAATGGCTGTTGATTATTTAGAATCAATCGATAAAATAAGCAAACTTGAATGCGGATTTGCAACAGTAAGATTATATTTAACAAACCATGTTGTCTTATAAGAGTTATATTAGCACTACTAGTAATTTAGATTAAAGATGTTAGGGATCACAAATTGGATGATCGAATGGAATCGTTCTTTTTGGCCGAAACCCTCAAGTATTTGTATTTAATTTTCGACAAAGATAACTTTTTGAACAAAGATGCTTCGTCTCAGTCTTATACAATCATCAAAAATAAAAAAGGTAAAAACTCTTATCTTAACCTTTAAGTAGTTTTAAAATCTATCAAAAAAGGGGAGTGTTTGTTAGAAACAGGGTTGTATTTTTTCAATACCGAAGCCCACCCAATCGATGGAGGTTCTCTTGAATGTTGTCGATTAATGAGACTAAAAGAGAATAAACATGATAAATTGTTCGAGAGTTTAGAGATCGAAAGCTTGATTGATCGATACGTTGATTTAAAAATGTCCGATGAAGATCAACTTATTGAAGATTTTATAAATTCCAACACTACCAAAACAATGCGACAAGAATACGATGAATTAAAACTAAAACTCCAAGAACAAGAAGAAAAAGAAGCCAAAAACTTGGAAGACTACTGCAATAAAGTTAAAAAAAATAAAAATTTATTTTTTCCAAATTACGTACAAACTCAACCAATGAGCTCTTGTTCATTGAATCAAAGTTTTAGTTTATTTTCATCAACATTAAACACTCGGAGTTTTTTCCCATGATTTTTTAAAATAAATTTTAGACTCCATGTTCCTTTTTTTTATCGTTTTCCAAATCTGGTATGACTAACCAGAACCCTATGGTAAAAAAATAAACATTGAAACAATTATTAATTTTTAGAATGTCTTTTTCTCCCATTTTCTTCAAAGGTCCAATTACAAGTTGCGAGTATTTGAATAATGAAAAAATATTGATAGGTAAGAATTTTTGGTATAGATGACTCCGGCCAACCTACTTTTTGGCATGTATTCTCGAATACATATTATGTATTTTTTAAAATCAAAAGAATACATATTTTTTTTAAACGAATACAAATATGGATTCTTTTAAGAAGCATACATAGAAGAATACATAGGAGAATACATAGGGGAATACATAGGAGAATGCATACTTAATGGATAATTAATGATGTCAGCCGAGTCCTATGGAGCGAGAGGTGATAAGGTGGAATCTATTGACTTTTTTGTCTATTTTGTAAAACTGAATTAAATCATCTCTTTTTCTTCCAAAATTGTTTTTTAGACGCTCCGTGTAATTTTTATTTCGAAGAAATGGAACTAACTTCGTTGCTCTACGTAGTACTTACTCAATTTGTTTTATATCGTGTTTACGGTTATACCCAATCACCCAAAACCCAAATTCTTCTTCAGGCCATCAATTTCAAAAAGAATACAAAACAACTTGTTTATAAACAGGGTTATTCTTCACTGGAACGAGCTGCCAGACGAAATTAAAAATGCTGAATCCGTCAATAGAGTTATAATGTACCGTATGTTGCACATCCGTATGGCTGTGTGTTTGTCATGCAAGTCGATACAATCGTCTTCTAAATTGCGTTGAACACCATACGATGATTGAAAATTTTCTTACCCTAGCGGGAATTGAACCTAAGACCTCTCGCTCCATAGCACTCGACTCACATCATTAAGTATTTATTAAGTATGCATTCTACACTGTATTCCCCTATGTATTCTTGAATACATATTTATGTACTCTTTTGATTTTAAAAAATAATAAATACAAAATATATATTCGGAATACATAAATGTATTCAAGAATACATGCCAAAAAGTAGGTTCGCACGAGTCATCTATACCGAATTTTTGAATGTGTCAAATTTTGAGTTATTTTTTAAATTTAATACAAAAGGCTACGGTCCTTACTTGTCTTTGATTGATTCAACCTCGTTCGAAGAACTTACAAAATCAATTTCTCTCAAATATAGAGTCATTCACAAGATTGTAATCAATCCTAAAAACACGAATAAAATCTGTGTTTTTGGACAAAAAACTTTTAACTTGATTCAATTAAATGAAGACAATACTTTTTCGAGTATTCTTGAAGAGTATATTGAACTAAACGATTGGATTTTCGATATTTTTTGGATTGACTCGGATGATCAAAACGATCGCTTAGGTATTGTTCTAGCTCATAATCAATGTGTCATTTATAATTTAGACAACAAGTTAATCGAAAAAATTGTTCAATGTGATCAAAAATGCATGCTGTAAATTTTATTCCAAGAAATTGAGAAAATTTTTTTCTAAAATTTTATTTTCAAGATACTCGGCCAAAATTCTTAAATTTTCAATGTCAGACAGTCAAATTGAGAATTTAATAGTTGCTTCGGGAACCATTTTTAACGAAGTCTTATTATGGTCTTTAAGTACCGGTGAGATTCGAATCACCCTAAAAGGTCATCAAGGCGTCATTTTCAACATCGAATACTCTTACAAGACAAACTTTTTATATTCGACTTCAGATGATCGGTCGATCAATGTTTGGAAAATAAATCTTAACGATAAGATTGGAGAATTGTACACTCGATTTTATGGACATGACGCTCGTGTGTGGCAATGTAAACCATTTTCTAAAAATGAAACCGAATATCTGTGCAGCATTGGCGAGGATTTGAAATGTTGTCTATGGAATGTCAATGATAAGACGTTAGTTTATAGATTCGATGCCATGAGAAAAGGTTCAAAAAATATCTGGTCTTTGGCAGTTAACGAGAACAAGATGCAAATCGTAACCGGTTGGGGTGATGGTGGACTCAGAAAATTCGAGTTAGATCATTACTTGACCAAAGAAGAAGACAATAACGATTCCTTAGAAAAACATCAAGAACACTTTGACTTAGACTTGATAGTCGAAAATGACAAGGATTTTATCCGAAGCTTGATTTTATTAAACAGTCGAGTAATATGTTGCACAAATCTTGGATTTTTGTACATGATCGATTCTGTTAATCGAAATCAAAAGCTTTTGTTTAAGAGTATTCTACTTGCAAGTTATAATGTAATGGCTAAAAACTACCTCGACGAAAGCCATTGGTGTCTTGCTATTGGAACTTTGAAAGGCTTTGTCTACTTGTTAAATTTAAGATTTAATAAAGACCAAGCCGATCAAATAACCATTGATTGCATAAATTGTTCTGGTATTGAAGAAGAAATAGCCGAGTCAAATTCTGATGGCTCTACTAAAGTAAATCTTTTAACCCAAGGCTCATCGAAAATATTCAACCTCATATGGATCAAATACAATAACAGAAATTTTCTTCTAGTCTGTTTTAGTTTACTCGATGGATTGGTTCATTTTTACCAATTAAACACTTTCGGTCAACTAGAACTTGTTTCGCGTTTATACTTACCTGTTTGTAAACATAGATGGTTGACATCGGGTTGTATCATAAATATCAAAACTTCAAACGATGATGATGAAATTGATAATTCAGTTGAAGAAATTTATTTAATAACCGGGGATAAATGCGGAAATTTGCATTTATACAAAATGGAAAATGATAAAACAAAAAAAGAAAAGTCTGATTCCGAAGATTTAGAAGAATCAACGGGGCTTAAGTTGATAAAGCCTTTAGAAAGTGTTGTTAACGTTACCAAAGAAAATTCTCCCATCTCTGCCATTTATGCGCGGAATTTAGAGTCTAGTGATTACGACGAGTCGTTAAGTTATTCAATCATTTGTTGCGCTAAAGACGGGTTTTATCGTGTATTCGAGTTTAATTCGTCATATTTCAATGATTTTGATGAAGATGATTCACAAATTTCAAACAACGACGAGACACCGGACTCGAAAATTCCTTTTCAAGTGTCTAGAAAAATGCTTAAACTTATCAATAAGTATCAAATAAACTCGTATATTGACCTAATTGAACAGTTTCTATTCGAATCCGATGACCGACGTGAGTTTGAAATATTGAAAAAATTTTCGAACCGAAAAACCGACGAAAGTTCTGACAACTTTAATTTGGAGACAGATCTTAAATTAGCTTTATGTTTTTATGGTGATAAGTTCATGTTATGGAACTTTCAATTGAATCGCTCGTTGTTCGAGTCCAAATGCGGTGGGGCTAATCGTTCATGGGATTTTGAGTTTAGCGATACAAATACAAGCGATAATCTTCTGTTCCGATTTGTTTTTGTCAAAAATAAAAGTATCTCAGAGACAAAAAAGATAATCAACAAAAACGAAATTGAACGTCCAATAACTCAAATCAAAAATCATTTATGTCAAATATTTCATGGAAATACAATAACAGTATGTAAATATTTGAAAAAATATTTATTAACAGGTTCCGAGGATACTCAATTGATAGTCACTAAAATAGATAATGATTTAATTCACGAATTTCATTTACAAGGACACGATTCTGTTGTTAAATGTTTAGATTTTTACTTTTTAAATGAAAATGAAATACTGTTAGTAAGTGCTGGTGGTAAGGCGAATATTAAAATTTGGAAAATTTTTTTGAATGAAAATTCAAAAAATGGCGATATTAATAGAATCATTAGTTTGTACGAGTTTAAGCGAAAGTTGTCTCAGAATAAAAAAAGTCCCTCGATTGGCAAAACCGAAAAACCATGGCTTTTTATTGATCTAAAATCGAATCCGGACATTAGATTTATGGATGTCTGTATGTTCAATTCAATTGAAACCAACGAGGCTATTTTGTGTTTTGCTTGTTCTGATGGTTGCATTCGGTAAGATTTTGACCACTGGATGCCAAATTATGAATACCTAAAAATTTGTTTAAATAGAATATTTCGTTATTCAATTGAAACGAATAAATTGTACCTTACCAGCAAGTACGAGTATTCAAAATGTTTGTTGTGTATTCGAAGACTTAAAGTAAAAATATCATCTATTGAAAAGTCATACTTGTTAGCTTTTGGTACAGATGGTAATCTTTTGTTTTGGAAAATTAACAATTCAGACAAGGAGAAACCGCAAAAAATTGAAAATCTAAATCAATCGGGTATAAATGATGTCGATTTGTTAACATGCTCGGACGAAAAACAAACTTTAATAGCTACAGTTGGAGATGATACTTGTTTAAGCATAACAAAAATTCATGTGACTTTGGAAGAAAAAATCGAACAAATACTTCCAATAATTAAATTGGAGATGGCTCACGCTTCAGGGATTGTCGGTAAGAAAAAAATCTCGAATATTCATAAAATCAAAATTTCACCTATCTTCAACAGGGAAGGTAAAAAATTTTTGAGGTCAAAAAGAATACTTTTGAAAAATAAATAATTTGGCAAGGATTAATGGGTGTTCCTAAATGGATGTCGCCATTTTAGAATCTAAAAAAATATGAACTGAAAATCGGAAATTTTTTCACTTGTACCTTGTCCTTTCTAGTTTACATAAAACTGATTGGCTTTACAGCATAAGTTTTTCTTAGGGATTAAGGTCTTTGGAAGTGACCCAATACAAGGTACAAGTGTAGAAAATTTCATTGATTTCCGATTTTCCGTTCATATTTTTTTAATTCTAAAATGGCGACATCCATTTTGGAACACCCGTTAGAAAAACTGGATTTTAATACTTAAAACTTTTTAAATTTTATTCCTACATAAATACCTCCCCTCTACATTACTCTTTATCTTACTTGAGAAACACTTATAAAATCTTAGAAGATTTTATTTCAAAAGTTCAACAGTAAAATCTTTTTGGACCGATCCAAATTTTTTTTTTCGTTTTTTATCGTGTTTTAAATAAAAATCAAATGGATTTCAGGATCACCATTGACATTGGTTCTAAAAATTTTTAATTTAAAGGAGTTAAATTTTTAAATGAGAATTTGGTAGCAACAGTTTCTAAAGATCAGCGTTTAGTAATATGGAGAATTAATTACGAGACCGAAAAAGTAATTTATTTTAAAAAAATTTGTTAAAAAAATAATAAAAACCTTTTCTTTAAAGATAACGGCTGTCAAAGTCTATTTCATAAATGTTCCAGATGTCTCCTCAATGGACATGATTCAATTAGAACAGTATTTTTTATTTAGTTTAAACAGTTACCGTAAACTCTTGCCCACTTCTCTAAGAACAAAGCCGAAATTGAGGTTTGTTCTATATGGAACTAATACCATCGAAACCATGTTATAACAATTTTTTTAATTTTTTTAGAATAAACCTCAACTCCTGACTTAAGACTAATGGAAAGGATGCTTGCGAGTTAGAATAAAAAAAAAATCAAAAATTTAATTAATTATCCTTTCCATTAGTCTTAAGTCAGGAGTTGAAGTTTATTCTAAAAAAATTAAAAAAATTGTTATAACATGGTTTCGATGGTATTAGTTCCATATAGAACAAACCTCAATTTCGGCTTTGTTCTTAGAGAAGTGGGCAAGAGTTTACGGTAGTTAAAAGAAAATTCATTAATTTTTTTCTTTAAAGTAATTTGTATCAGTTTACAGTCGTTGGTGTTGGAATGGAAATTTTTAATTTCAAACTTGACTAAAAGAAAGCCACAAAATAAAATAAAATAAAAAAAAACTTTTCTTTTTTTTTTCATAAAAAAAGATCATTAAACATTTAATTAGAAACCATCATGTCAATTGGATTACACTTAATCGAAATGAAACGTCTTAAATTATTATAAACCTGTTTATGTACGTCTTTTTGTTATAAACCATCCCTTCAGTTAAAGATTGTGGAGATTTTAAAGCACCTTAGTTAAAAATTTAATGAAGTCAAAAGGTTCCGGAAATGCAAAGCGTCCAAACTATCTAAAGAAGTGATTTTTGACCTCAAATTCGTAATCAGCACATATGAAAACCTAGGAAAGCCAATTTTTTAGGGTTAGTCCAAAATAATTTTTTCAGACCCAAGGAATCTAAAGTGACAAGCTCTTCAAAAATAATTCTTTAATTTTTAACCTATAACTTTTTTAATAACCCATCAACCCCGTAATATTTATACATATTTTGAAAGAGAGTAAAATTTACTACTAAAAAAACGTTTCATTTTTTGAAAAATTTTAAAAATGTGTGTCCTGATTTACCGCTAAAACCATTGAGAGCCAAAGGAAAAAAATTTAATAAAAAAATTTTATTTTAAATTTAAGTAATAAACAATTTGGTAACAATTTAAGTTAATAAGAACAATACTAAAAATTTTAGTAAAATTTAAACAAAATCGAAATCTAAAATTATTTGTTGTCATTTTCGCATCGTAGATATTGTAAAAAAAAGAACCAAAATAGCTAAATACAATAAGAAACTTAACAAAAATGTTTAATTAAAATTTACTCGTTTTGAGCTTTCTCTTCGACTAAAAAATGTCCTAAAAACTGCATATGCAGTATAACCAGCAAATAAAACGACTCCAGAACAATACGTTCCAAATTTGAAATCTTCTAATTCAGGTGACGTTGCTTTACCATTGCGAACCACTGAACAAAATGTTTGACAATTATTTCTAGTTAAACTATAGCCTCTTTCACCCAAGCGTTTTTTAGCTTCTTTTAAGATTTCTTCTTTAGGTCTAAAAATTTTTTATTAATTTCACATTAAACAAAAAAGAAAAACACTTTTCAATTACTTTGGCTTGTGAAAATTGTCGTATAAGTGATTGGCTTTATGAATCTTACTGTGTCCTGCCACTTCAATTAAAAATGCTTCACCAACACATGCTTTATCTGGATTGACCCCAATTAAACTTCTGAATGAAAAGGCACTACGGATTGGCATATTCGGATCTCCTGATTTGTGTGTAACTTTCATGTAACCACGATCTAGAAGTAATCGTCGTTTATTGTCAAAATTAAGCTTTTTTTTCTATAAAACTTACTTGTCAAAACTGCGTGGTGACTGTAAAGTCCACGTTCAAACTTAACCACGTCAGTTACTTCTAATGTGTGAATTTGTTTCAAATTGTGTTTCAAAACTAGAATTAATTCTCTCACTCCAATTTTTTTTTCACGAATCAAATCAAAAAAATTAAGTTTATAACAAACAATATGATATTCGCGGTCCAAAAGAGACTCCAAGTTACGAACGTTTTGCCAAGACCAATTGTTACTCATAAAGCTCTGTTTTGTAATATTCCAAATTTTTGAAATTTCATCAAAAGCTGATTCATTTAAACCTTTTCTTTGATCATATAGGCTAAGAATTTGACTATTTCCTTTCCAATTTAATCATTTAAATCAAAATTAAATAAATATCTTGTCCAAATAACCAACCTATGTAAATAGCGAACGACCATTCATCTTCTGAAGGGTCTGTAATTCCTAAATAATTACCCACCCTTTCATTATTTTCAGTGAAAGCTTCGAAAATATTTTGGTTTTGCATTTTGTAAGCAAGTTCTGTTCGTACTGAAACAGTTTTTTTTTAATGAAAATAAAATTTTCAATCTTTTGTAGTCATAGACCTTTTTTACGATTTGCAAAAAATCGTTAAGTTGAAGGTTGTCAATTTGATGATCTGTAATCATTCATAGTTTGTTTTAAAATGGCGAATTAGTAGTAAAACATGTGATTCTTTAACATTGAATAAAACAATTGAGAAGTCTTTAGACACAACTTTTTTTCTTCAAGCGCATACAGTTTTATGAAAAAAATAATTTGACAACACTGAAAAATATTTGATGCAAGATTCAGACCCTCTTCACTTGAAACATGAAAAAATTCTAAAGCCATTTCTTTTGTTTTTTTTAGTTTCTTCATTTAGCTTTTTTATTCAATCATTTTTTTTTAGAGTCTTTTTTGTATCTAAGCCTTGAATTAATTTAAAATCATTGGTTAACAAATATCGGCAAGTTTTAGAAATGAGTTTTCAATTTAACATTCATTAAAAAATTTTATTTCCTAATTGGATGGAATAATATAAATGAATAAAATATTTTAAAAAATTTTCATAAAAATTTTTGAAAAATTTGATATGTAAAAAATTTCGTCATCACTTTCTGCACCGTATAAACAATAATAAAAAATGTCCATAATAAAAATTAAGAAAGCACTTTAATCTCTTTTTTCTCTTCTTTTTTAGAAACAGCTCTTGAAAACATATAAGCTGATGCTGCGACTATTATAGCAACCCCTGAATAAATAATTCCAGTTTTTACCTCTTCAACTTCAGGTGATCTCGGCACACCGTTACGAACTAATGAACAAAATGTTTGACAGTTGTTTTTAGTAACACTGTATCCAATTTCACCCAAACGTTTTCTTGCTTCGGCTAAAATTTCTTCTCTCGGTCTAAACAATACATTTTTACATGTATATTAAAGGGATTTAATTAATGATTACTTTGCCTTGTGAGCTTTGTCATAAAGGTGATTGCCTTTTTCAAGTTTTCTATAATCGGCTACTTCAATTAGAAAATCTTCAGCCACACATGCTTTGTCTGTAGCACTACCAATTAAGCTTTTTAAGGTTACAACACATCCAGCTGGGATTTCAGGTTCGCCCCATTTATGTGTAACTTTCATATAAGCGCGATCTAAAACAAAACTTGTCTTAAAAATTTTCAAATAAAAAGTTTGTTTCGACTTACCGGTCAAAATAGCGTGATGGCTGTAAAAGCCTCGCTCAAACTTGACTACATCTCCTTCTTCTAATGTGTGTATTTGTTCCAAATTATGTTTCAATACTTTAATTAATTCGTTGGGCTTAATACTCTTTCCTAAACAAATGTCGATTAGATTCATTTTGTAATACACGATATGGTACTCGTAATTCATCAGTGACTCTAGGTCTCGGACATTCTGTGTAGACCATTTATGATTAATTAGACTTTGTTTGATAATAATCCTAATTTGTAAAATTTCTTCAAAAGCCGACTGATTCAAACCCTTTCTTTGATCGTAAAGACTAAGAATTCTACCCTTTCCTTAAAAATTACGCAGTTAAAATTATAATTTATTGATTCTAGAATAAGCTTCTTACCAACATAAATAGCAAATGCCCATTCTCCTTTTGACGGGTCTGTTATTCCTAAGTATTCGCCAACCGATCCATCATTCTCTGTTAAGGAGTAAAATAAATCTTCTATATTCAACAAACTACGCATAGTTTTATCAATTTTCTAATCGTTTTCGCTTATTCTTATGAAATTAAAAAATATTATGATTTTTTTTTTATTTTGTGCAGTTTTGTTTTAAACTTTTTTATTATTTGCGATTTGCAATTGAAAATTTGAAATTAATCATAGACTTTGAAGGTTGATTTTAATCATTCAAGTTCTTTTTTAAAAAAATCTAGGAAGCAATTGAAAACATGTGATTTTAATAAAAAATTTTAAAAAAAATACTTCAGAGTATTTTATGAATAAAATGAATTTACATAATAATTTTATAATTTTAATTGAAAATTAATTATGTATTTTCTTATTATTGAAATATTCAGCACAATATCCAACCCTATGGCTGTAAAAAATCATTGGTGAATAATCCAGAGCAGCTTTTCAGTTTACTTAGACAAAGATTTAGAATATTCAAAACTCTCTTGTGAAGTTTACATCCAGAACCATGATACCATTACAATTGGCATACTGAGGAAGTTTTGGAAGGCAAAGTAACTATAGATCTATGAATATCACGACCAGGGACGACCAAAAGTTGCTTGAGCATCTTTAGCAACTTTTGAGCAATTTTAGAAATTTTTAGAAATTTTTTCTGAAAAGTCAACATTTAAAATTCATTTTTTTAACACTCCAATTATGATTTAAGGATTTATAAATATTTTTACGAAACAATCATAACTACTTTTAAACGCCTATGATAAATGTAAACGAACGTCCTTAAGCTTCCTTTAGCATTCTGATGCCAAGATTTTTATGAACAAAAATTCCAAAAAGGAAAAAAAGTTGAAGTTTTAATCATGTTAGGCAAGGTTTTAATTTTAGCTCCTCGCGTATGTTAAATCTTAGAGAACAATTAAGATTAAAAATTTGACGAAGATTTATATAGGTAACGATTCTGAAAAAACAAAAGATGGTTGAAAAAATAATGTTACTCGAATAGATAGAATTCACTTAAGGTGTATTGTATAAAATTTTAGAAGATTTAAAAAAATTCTGAATGTAAAAACCTCAAAATAATTAGTAACCCCTGCAACTTATGAGAAACTTTTGCAACTGTTATTGAAAAAAAAGCAACTTTTGGTCATCCCTGATCACGATCTTTAAAGTACAGAAAAGTTTTTTATTATTAAAAAATTAGATTGGTACTCAAACATTGCAAAATTCAGAAGACTAAGATTAAAGAAACAAACAAAAGTTGAAGATTGATTTTTATTAAAGGAAAAATAAAGAAAAAAATTAAAGTTATTTTGGTGAAAGCATTTCTTCAGGTCTAACCCAAGCGTCAAATTGTTCGCTGGTAACATAGCCAAGCTCAACAGCTACTTGTTTCAAATTTTTATCTTCTTTATAAGCTTTTTTGGCTATTTGAGCAGCTTTTTCATAACCAATCTTCGAATTCAAAGCTGTTACCAACATTAAAGATTCTTTTGTATAAAATTCTAAACGACCTTGATTAGCTTGTATACCCTTGACACAATGATTATTAAAACTACGGATCGAATCACTTAACAACCGTATCGATTGTAAAATATTTTTAGCTATCAATGGCTTATAAACATTCAATTGTAAATGTCCGTTGGCACCACCAAAAGTTACCGAAACATGATTACCCATAACTTGAGCTGCGACCATTGTTAACGCTTCACATTGAGTAGGATTAACTTTACCGGGCATTATCGAACTACCAGGCTCGTTTTCCGGAATAGTGATTTCTCCTAATCCACATCGTGGTCCGCTTGATAAGAGCCGTATATCATTAGCTATTTTAGTTACACTCACAGCTAAAGTATTCAAAACACCACTGACTTCGACAAGAGTATCATGAGTTGCAAGTGATTCAAATTTGTTCTCGGCTGATTTGAATTGTAAACCAGTTAAAAACGAAATTTCTTTGCAACATTTTTCGTCGAAGCCAATTCGAGTATTCAAACCAGTACCAACTGCAGTACCACCAATAGCTAGTAAATAAAGTCGAGGTAGAGTTGATTGTAATCGAACGATTGAAAATTTTATTTGTTGACAATATGCTGAGAATTCTTGACCCAAAGTGATTGGAACAGCATCTTGCATGTGTGTTCTACCTATTTTTATCATCTTAGAAAACTCCTCGCTCTTTTCATTCAAACTTTTTAACAAATCTTCTAATTCAGGAAAAAGTCTTTCTTTAAGTTCTAAAGCGACTGCTATGTGCATAGCTGTTGGAAATGTATCATTTGAACTTTGACTCATATTTACATGATCATTTGGATTTATTAGTTTTGATCCTAATTGACCGCCTAATATTTCGGTAGCTCTATTACTTATTACTTCATTAACGTTCATGTTTGTTTGTGTTCCTGAACCTGTTTGCCAAATTGATAGTGGAAAATGTTCAACGTCTAATTTCATGTCGATTACTTCTTCTGAAGCTTTAATAATTGCATCTGCTTTTTGTTCTTCGAGACCGTAGGTTTTGTTGACTTTTGCTGCAGCTTTTTTAAGAATACCAAAAGCTTTGATTATTGGCAACTAGAAAATAAATAAAATTGAAAATAAGAGGTAAGAATAATAGAATAATTTTGAAAAAAAAAAGCAAAACGATAGCAGGTTTAACAATCATTTGTAGTTAATGAGAATCT
This sequence comes from Brachionus rubens, assembly GCA_022207745.1. NCBI lineage: Eukaryota > Metazoa > Rotifera > Eurotatoria > Ploima > Brachionidae > Brachionus > Brachionus rubens. The sequence goes on along the minus strand of JAJVHD010000009.1, from coordinate 138,465 downwards.
TGAACTAAGGGTTCATTGAAACGGGCTCTGTTCGGAACTCGGTGTTTAAACAAGTGTCATTTGAGTTCAAAAGACTTCCAATAAGGTTTCACTCTGTTTTCAAACTCATCATTAAGGCGAGTGTAGTCTTAAAACGGGGACTGAATCCTTTTTTGTCTTTTTAATTCAAAATTGGACCGTTTAGAGACCGTTCTGGACGGTTTCCGAATAGAAAAGACACACTGTAGAAATGCATTGCAGACTAATTTCTGGAATAAGATAATTGGGAAGCTGAATTTTCGCAACTTTTACTTATTATTAAACCCATTGGAATGCCCAAAATAATTTTACAGATGTTGGAAACTACACAAAAAATCAGTACTTTCTAAGAAGAGATGTCTGGCATGAAACCATTATCTTACCTCGTCATCGGAATCACCTTATGAATGCTTTTAGAAAAAAACATATCAAAAAAATGCTAAGGTTCCGAGCCGGCGCCTTAGTCAAATGAGTTATTTTTTATGTCGGAAATCTAAAATCTTAGATTAAATATCGGATTGGTCTTCACTAGATGGAAAATCATTTAAACTTTTTTTAGAATAATAATTTCTTACAGGCATGCGTTCATCGGTGCCTCCGATGGCAAAATGTATCAATGATCGAGCAGTGTTAGCTCCATAATATTTATCAGCCGGAACTTTGATATCACCAAAAGTGTCTCGTTCAATTCTATGTTGTTCCATTTTCAAAAATCTTGTCGTAATAAATGGCCTAAATTGGTTATCTTTGAAATAAAATAAAATTAATTTCATATTCAAAAAGTTTAAGGATTTCTTGTTACAGGTTCCCGTATAATTGAGAATCCTTTTAATCGGAAGCTTTAAGTGGGATAATACCATTTTTTCTTTTCAATTTTAATAGAAAAAACAATTTTTTTTTATCAAAAAATTTTATTTAAAAGATCCCAAAAAAAATCATAAGATCATCATGAAAGGGAAATCCTTTTCTATCCCAGCCAATGCTAAAAATAACAAAATTTATTTTTAGGTACTGTGTATATCGTTCTAATTTTTAGGACTCAGGACCCAAATCTATGTAATCATTTAAATTGATTTTTGAAAATTTACCTTGTTTAGAGAGAATCTTAGAAGAGTTGCATCAAATTTTGTAAAAAAAAAAAAAGCTTTTTATTTAATGTATAATTCCATAATTTAAAACTTATGTTTTTTGAGTTTGAATTTAGTTAAAATTTAAGAAAAATAAATTTAACTATTTTTTTATTAAAAAATGCAATTACTTAAACATTTCAAATAATTTTAATTCACATGAAGAAGAGGTTTAAAGCGACCATTTTAGGTGAAAAACAATATCGGTCTTTTCATAGATATTTTGATCAGAGTTCGAAATATTTAAAAAAGCTATTAGGTTTCTCAAAATCGTATCATCAGTCTGGCTATTATGATTATATATAGTTTCCGAGGTTCACCACTATAGTTACTATTACATATTTCTTATTAAGAAAATGAATTCAAAATATGTAGCTTTAATAATCTATTGTCGGACATCCGCGTTGACTTGAACCATTGATATTGAGGTTCGTGAAGATTGAAAATTTTGACAGGCTCTACACGCGATCTCTGTCGCACAGTTTAAACAACAGACTTTTGTTCTCCTTTCTCGTATGACTCTTCACTTTTAAGACTTTCCCAATCCATTTTCTATACCATGTAGTCACAAAACTATTGAACTTCTTTTTTAGATCGTTCGAGATTGTCCATTCTTTGCAATTAGAACAGAGACGACTGATGCAACGATTATGATACAAGAATGTCCATTTCTGAACTTTCATGAGCGTTTTTTTAGCTCTTTAAAATGAGTTAATGTAATGTTCCGAAGTTGTTTTTTGAAAAGAAATAAATCTTTAAATTTTTAAATTGATGGGTTAAATTTATGTCAAAAATAATGGCTTTTATCCTCTTGTCAGTAGGAAAAGCTTAATTCCAAAAAGAGACAATTAAACTTTAAGACCTCAAAAATTGGAAAATCCTCACATAGACCGAAAAATCTTAGAAATTTAAGAAAAATAAATCTTTGGTAGACAGTTAAAATAAGAAAAGCATATTTCTAACCCGAAAGCGGTTCGGATTAACTCGCGACTTCATCTTTACATGCAGATATGTTCAGATTCTGTAAATACTGATAACGAGGAAGTTTAACATTGCGTGAAACTAAAAATTTGGAATTTTAAGATTTATTTCTTTTTAAAAAACAACCTTAGCAGAAAAAAGTTATCTTCGGAACATTACATTAACTCATTTTAAAAAACTAAAAAAACGTTCATTAACGTTTATGAAAGTTCACGAAAGTTCAGAAATGGACATTCTGAAAGACCAGTGTTGTAGCTTTTAGACTGTTGAAATCTAAAGATGAGACCAACTTTGAAAAGAGATATTAGAAGTTGACAACTCTCTTATAGTTTTTTTTACAGGGGGAGTCTTATAAATAAAATACTTAGGGTATACAAAAAGTTTTGATAATTCTGTCATTATTTTTAACCAAAGTACACTCCTATCGACATACATTATTTTAAACAGTATGCGATTCTCTATTAATTGAACCACTATTCAAGATTATATCTTAATTCTAACTGATTTTTATTTAGCACTGAGTAGACCATACTTTTTAAAAATTAAAAAAAAATGCAAAATTTTAATTTTCCGTTTTATATTATGATAATTGGGATCCAATGCAGCTACGATCCAAAATAACTTTAAACAAGTTTATGGGGACAACGCCCTTTAATATGCAACAGTTGCTCGATGGGTGAAAATATGTAAACGCTCTGAACGACGGAGAACAACAGTTGTTGACTCGAACATTGACCTAGTTCGAAATGTTATAGAGGATAACCCATATTGTACATACAGTATAATCGCTTTAATCCGAATACATCTTTATCCGAAATATTCTATTATTCGAAAAAAATCGTAGGCTCATGGCTATGTGTTAACTAGACAATGTAAAAATTTCTCATTAATCCGAAAATTCATGTTCGGTTTATTTTGTTAGTTCGAATAAATTTTATTGGCTAAAATAGTGCATGTTGATTGTTTTATGTTTCTTTTGTTCGAAAAAATTACAAACAAATAAAAATTACATATCAAAAAAAAACACGCGTCATATAATCATAAATATAAAATGAATAAACAAAAAAGGGCAAAAGTTGAATTGTCCATTGACAATAAAAGAGAGATTTGTATGTTTTATGTCGAAAATCCAAATTACAAACAAGTAGAGTTAATTCGATATTTTTCGTCAAAATTTAATCATGTACTTCCAGCTTCAACAATGCATGACATATTACAAAGAAAAAAATGTATTTAGAAGGACATGCCAATAAGTTTAGAGCACGGGAATCTAAGTACCCTGAATTGGAGGAAGCTCTATTTTTATGGTTTTGTGATAAACGTTCGTTATATCTCGATGAAAACTGCTTTGTTTTTTTAAGTTACAACCCAACAAAACATTATCGAATTGTAAAGAACCTGGTAAAAAGTCAAATAAAGATAGAATTACAGTTGCGATTTGTTGTAATGCAACTGGGTAAGAAAGACCATTTCAATTAGTAAACGGCAAAATCGTGCGTCCACATTGTTTCAACAATATTACCACTAGTGATATTCTTCCCTATTATTCAAATCGAACCGCTTGGATGACCAGTCTAATCTTCGATGACATTTTGAAAAAGTTAAACGAACGTATTAAACAATCCGATCCTAAACGTAAAGTTCTACTGTTAGTAGACAATGCATCATCGCATAATACACAACAAGAGTACAGTAACATAACAGTGAAATTTTTGCCACCAAATTGTACTTCGGTCTTACAGCCATGTGATGCTGGCATTATACATTCATTTAAGTCTAATTACAGAAAACTTTTGGTCGAGTTTTTCTTAAATTCGATCGAAATGGTAAACAAGATTGAATTACCTAACTTGAAAGATGCACTGTACATGGTTCGTAATGCATGGAAAAAAGTTGATAATTTAACTATTTCAAATTGTTGGTTGAAATGTGACATTATTAAACATGTACAAACGCCGACAAGTTCAACATCAACAAATTCCGTTACACTTAGCTTAGAAGAGTTGTTAAGTCGTCTAAGAAATGGTTATTACAGCTATGTCTGTTCAGCTCAAGAGTACATTGATAGTGAAATCAATGAACCAACTGGTGAGTTGTTAACAGATGCAGACATAGTTGAACTAGTTAAAAAGCCAGATGAATCTGATAATGATCAAGAATGTATTCAAGAGGTACAAATCGAAATAAAAAAATTACGATTGCCGAAGCTGCCGAAAGTTTCAATATTTTTTGTTAATTTGTAGAACAGTCTATAGCTTGTTTAGACGAAGATATAGACAAGATTTCTTATTTTAAATCCCGTTTTACCATTTTAAGAGAATCAGGCATGGTTCAATCGAACTTGAATTCATTTTTTAGAACAGATTAATATTTTATGGAAACTTCTTTTTTCTTATTAGTGTAAAACTCTATTTTAATTATCCTTTTGTTATTGTTATAAAAGTCTTTCAATAAAAAATTTGTAATTAATCCGAATTTTTAACTTCTATAACTTAAAATCCGATTTATCGATATATCGGAAAAATTAATCCGAACTAAATTGAATTAAGGCGATTTTTCTTCGGATTAAAGCGATTATACTGTATGATGAAATTGAAGCTCAGACTTTTCTTAGTCGAGGTCATTATTCACGATCATCTTAAACTTCGAAAAATATCATCTCGGTTTGTATCCCATTTATTGACTGAAAAAAAAACATAGAGATAGGGTTCGAATTTGTCAAGTAAATTTGGCTAAATCTAAAAGCGGGCATGGCGAATATATGACGTAGTCACAGGTGATGAGTCATGGTTTTACTGGAGATAAATTGTCCGGAAGCAATCTAATACAAGTTGGGTTGCAGAGGGAAAGAGTCCAAGAACAGTAGTAAAAAGAGGAAAGTTTGAAGATAAAACAATGGTTTGTATTTTTATAGAACAAGTGGGTTGGATCTGATTACATATTGGGATAGAGAAGGCTGTGTGGATCACAAAACATATATAGATGATTGCTTAAAACTTTTGGTAAGGTTAATTAAGACGAGCAGAAAGACATTGGGTACCAAAAACTTGAAATTTCATCATGACAACGCTCGACCGCACGTTCATCAAGCTGTAATACACTTTAATGGAACGACCACCATACTGGCCAGACCTTGCTCTTTCAGACTTTTCGATTATTTCAAACAGCGTTTAGACAGTCACAGTAGCTCCAAAAGCTTAGTACTCCAAATAACGAAAATTGTCAAAGCCATACCTAAAGAAGAGTACATCGAAAGGATAAAATAAAATATAAAGGGGACTATTTTGAACATATTTTAAATAAAGATAAGTTTGCATTGATCTTTTTGCCGTTTTTATACCCGAGTATCAAAACTTTTGGTATGCCTAAGTATCAATTGGACTTAAGGATTCGCGTTGACGATAGGCCCGTCCTTTGATGAAATAAATGGTTTCAAGATTTAAATTTAAGTCTGGAAGAAACATTTTTTTTGTTTTCGTTGGTATTTTTTTACAAAACAAAATTAAAGTTATAATACAATTGCAATCTAAATATACGTCTTCTTATACTAAAAAAAATAACGTAAACTTAAAAAAATTCATTTTATTTCTTTTGAGGATATTTAACTAAGCTCTTTTATTAATTCAAATTTTTTGTTTGAAATCGGATTTGATTTCACTTAAAATAATCTCACCAAGTTTTTTAACGATTTGAAGCTCGAAAAATAAATATCTAAGACTATTTTTAAGTCTTCTTTTTCATTTTAGAATAATAATTTGGCATTTAGTGTTAAAATTAGAATACCTTAATTTCAAATTTAAAAAAAAATTTTTCAATTGCCAACTAAACAAATTGTTAAATTTGAAGTACCAACATTTTCAGAATTTTAAACTTCGATTTTAGAAAAAAAAATGATTAATTTTAAACTTAAATTATTGTTAATTTCAATTGTTTTATGCGTTTACTTGAATTGGAATAAAGTTGACTCTTGTGAACATGGTCATGCTCATCATGGTCACGGACATGACCACCATCATGGTCACGGACATGACCACCATCATGGCCATCACCATGGACATGCTCATGAAAAGCCTTCTTTTAAATATTCAAGAGAAGCCAATCAACCCAAACCGGATGCTCATGCCCATGCTCACGGAAGTCACGGTCATGCTCATTCTCATGGGGGTCATGATCACGCTCATACCCACTCACACGGTGGAAATGATCACGCCCATACCCACTCACACGGTGGAAATGATCACGGTCATGCACATGAACACGTCGAAAAACCAAAATCTAAAGAAACAAATGAACCGTCTTCCAAACATAACGGTCACTCACATGACCATACAGAAAAGTCTAAACGCTCAGTCGAACAACCAAAACCAAGAGATAAATTCACAATTGCCTTACACGCTGGTTTATCAACCGTTCTTATTAGTATCGCTCCATTCGTCATTTTATTCTTTATACCATTAAAAAATAACAATGTTGAAAATCAATCACTTTTAAAAGTCTTGTTAGCGTTTGCATCTGGCAGTTTGTTGGGTGATGCTTTTTTACATTTAATTCCACATGCTTTGCATCCACATGATCATCATGATGAACATAGTCATTCGCATTCACACGAACACGAAGCTCATGATCATTCAGCTCAAACAGCCGTCGGTTTATGGGTATTAGCTGGTATATTGGTATTTTTATTAGTTGAAAAAGTTGTTCGTAATCTCAATGGAGAAGGACACACTCACTCTCATGGAAACGTCACTGAAAAGAATGAAGAGAAAAAAGAAGAGCCAAAAGAAGATGAATCAAACAAGAAAGGTTCGAAAAAAGACCAAAAAAAAGATGAAAAGAAGGAAAAGAAAGAAAAAACAGTCCAAAAATCCGGTAATTTTTATATTCATTTTACAATAAAGCTAAAAAATAATAAAAAGTTCAAACTTTAGAAATCCAAGTCGCTGGTTACTTGAATTTAGCAGCTGACTTTGCTCACAATTTCACTGATGGTTTGGCTATTGGTGCATCTTTTTTGGCTGGTCAAAATATTGGTCTAGTTACAACATTGACCATCTTGTTCCATGAAATTCCCCATGAGATTGGAGATTTCGCTATTTTGATCCAATCTGGTTGCTCAAAAACTAAAGTAAGCCTTTAAACCTTCATAAAGTTAATCTTTGAATTAAATTGTTTGAAAATTTAAGGCCATCTATTTACAATTATTGACTGCTTTGGGCGCTTTAAGCGGAACCTTTTTGAGTTTATTCTTTGAATCAGCCGTTAGTGGTTTTGCTACATCTTGTATTTTGCCTTTTACTGCTGGTGGTTTTATTTACATTGCAACAGTTTCAATTATACCAGATTTAAAGGAGAGTTCTGGTTTAAAACAATCACTTAAAGAAATAATGGCTTTGGTAGCTGGTATAGCAATGATGGTTGTAATAGTTTTTGTTGAATAGATTTATTATTGTCTAATTAATCAGCTGGAATAGTTTTAAGATTTTATTTTAGTTTTTTTTTAAGCGTGTTTTTTTTCGATGGGTCATTTTGTTTAAATAAAATTATTATGTAATTTTTAAGAATAAAAATTTAAAAAATTTCAATTCTATTTTGTTACGATTTTAAATCTACATGCTCAAATTCTCAGTAAGGATTTTCCTTGGAGAGTTAAAACAGCTATCTTGTGGCTGTTTAATGGTTGTTGTTGAATATTTTTAGAACCAAAGTGTACTCCTTCAACATCATTCTGCTAATGTTAAACGATTTTCTTCAATTAAAACGATTGGGTGTTCTCTACAACAAGCAAAGAAATCAGAGATTTGCAGAAGCGAATCCTAAGACTTGCGGTAACAGCAAATACGAAAATCTTAAAAAATACAATCTAGTCCATGCAGAAGAGCGGATCAAAAAAATGAGTCTAAAAAAAGTTTCAAAGATCCTTCGATAAATCGAAGTTTCGTTTTAAGCTTTTTAAGAAAACCGACTTGATAGACATATTCCACGCCCTAAATAACATAGAAATACCCAAGATTTAGCTTGTCAAATATCATCTTCTTTGAGGAGTCGAGCCTGAAAGTTGACCATCAATCAACCTTCAGACATTCTATCTTTTAAAGCTCTTTGTAAATGATTGAAAAGGCATTTTATAATAATCGACCATGAAAACGTTAGAAGAGACCCTAAGCTACAATACGTTGTGTTTAGAAATATTTTTTTCAATGGACGCCAATTCTCAAATATTCGTTTAATGCTTCCCAAGAGCTATTTCATTAAGATTTATTGACTCTTTTGATCTTTTTTCAAAAACATTTGGATGCACCCTTAGCGATGAGCGATGAGCAATTATCCCAATTTATCCATATTATAGATAAAAATTAAGTATAGACCATTCTACAGTTGTTCTTGTGAAAATGAAAACGGACTTTAAAAAAGGTTTCATTCGAGTTCAAAATAAGGTTCTGAGCAACATCCTTAGGACGAAACTAATTCGAAAAACGGTGACTGAAACTGAGACAACCAAAAATTGGTACCAAATATCATAGCTCATTAGCTAAAGAAAAACAGTTGAAAATATTTTTTTAAATCTTCATTTAAATTTTATTAATGTTGATTCAAAAAAATAAACTATTTACAAAAGAGAGAAAAATCAAGGTTTTTATTCATAGCTAAAAGAGCTACAATTCTTCCATTTCTACTTCGGGAACTGTATATTTGTCACGTTTTGCATGAGTTTCTTTACTATCATCTTCCATTTCTTCATTATTACTTTCAATTATAGGAGATAACTGTTCACTTTTAGAATTGATTGAATCAATTTTATTACCTTGAGATTGTGACGAAATCTCAACAGATGAAGCTTCTTCTTCGTTCATGTTTACCGATTGTGAATTCAAATAATCATCGAAATTCGTATCAGTTTCGATTAAATTTTTGAGTGAACTCAACGATTGAAGTACAACTGAGAATTGTTTACGTCTAAGTTCAATCTTTCTATCATAATCACGGCGTTGTGAATTTCAGTTCAATTTTGACAAATTAAACAAAAATAATTCATTCAAAACCGAAAAAAATAAACAAATATTCTGATTTTTAAACTGAAAAATATGCAACATAGTGCAACATGATATGTTGCACCAAATAGAGGCCATTTTTTTTTTTTTGAATATTATTGATTAGAATTATCAATAAATTAAAATCAATCAAATTATGTTGTCTAATCTCGAGTCTTTGTGGCAAATAAAAAATTAATTTTTTTTTGCAACTTTTATTACAAAATTTAAACACGTCCATACATATAAAAAAAGAAAATATTATTTTTAAAATTAAAAAAAACAATTTCGTCAATAAAAAACTTGTATGATGATACTCTCACAGTGACCTAAACTCTTAGTGATTAAGTTAACCCGTAAGTTTTGATCTTTTAAAGGTTTTTTTTTTTAAATTAAAATTTGACATTTTTCAAGTGCTAATCTTCAAGTAATTAATTTGAGATTGTTCAGAAAGTTAGAACAAAGTCTCAACTCGCGACTCACAACTAAGACTAACTTTTTTACGTAAATTATTTTACGAATACTTTCACTCAAAACACGATCAAACTCAACAAATTAAAGATGATCAAAGCGTTTAGTCATTCGTCTTTAAGTGACATTAACGATAAGTTTAGTGATGTTGGCGAGTTTTGTTTGGTATGTTGAGCGAGTTTTGTCAAAGAAATTTTAGTCCGATGGCAGCTTTGGGTCGTTCACCGTTATGTTCATCGTCACTCAGACCAACCAACTGGAAGATCTTCAAACACTCTTCAAGTGAACCATACATAAACCAACTTTATCAGACCTTTACTCGAAGTCAACAACCAACCTTACAATGCAACTCAATTTCGAACCCCATTGAACATGAACTAACAAAATACAACCCTAAACTATTAACGCTCATTCACCCTCGAATCATAAACTCGTCAATTTGTGCCTTGAAGCCTTCAATCAAAGAGACCAAAGTGTTCATTTGAGGAAGCTGGTGACGATGACTGGGAGTTCATGTTCTCCTTGGTCTTGACGAAATTGAAACTCCTTAACCAAGAAGAGTGCTAAATGAACTCTTCAAAGATCTCATCCTTAGAGTTAAAATGCCAATTTTCAACCAATTTTCATCGAGACGGTCTTCCTTTTAGAAAAAGCTTAAAGGGTAACCTAAGGAAGTAGAGTTCGTGAATGGAGGTAATTTTTAGTCATCTCGTGCCGGGGTCACCCTCCGAAATCCCAATTGCGGTAAGTGTTTAACTTTAACCTCTACTTTTTACAGTCAGATTTAAGGGTGCTTTCGTGATGAAGAGGGTAAAAAAAAGTCTCGGTCTCTCATAAATTGAACACTTCCGAGTAGAAGATGACTAAAAGTGTGCTTTAATGGTTCATTTCCTAACGAAAAAGCTCTTGAACACTGGGTGCTTTACTTTAACATTCAAGAACTCCTCAATGGAATAAGCTATCAGTGACTTTAAGATATGAAAATGTAGCGAATGGGTCCCATTTGACGCTGACATCCTAATCGATCTGGGGAAAAAATCCATTCTTTTATGATGGGGAGTATGGGCACTGTCAGTAAGAAGAACGTGTTCATACTCTGGGATTTAAGGGTGATTTCGCTTGTTTTTAGTCAAGTAACGCCATCAGAGCCACCAAAATCTTTAACTCAAGAGAAGTATGTGACCCTTCGATGTAGCTACTTCCAACCTAAGATTCAAGACTATCGCATCAGGGGTTTATCAGCCATGCCGACATTCAGTCTTAGCGTTGGACTTAAATAAAGACCTAAGTCTACCTTTTGTCTCACATCAAATCTGGACTCTCTGGCTAAAAGAGGGACTCAAACTTGCATTGAAGATGAGACTAGACTGGCAGATAGGTAATAGCGGCCTTGGGTCAACTTTTTAAAAAGAAGGTGGAAGGTTTATGATTATTTATTTTTGGACCTTCCTTGGTCTTTCAGAAATTGAAACTCCTCAAGCTAGAAGAGTGTTAATTGAACCCTCCAACGATAGGGCCAACGTATTCAGATTCAGATACTTAACCCCTAGTTTGTCATTACTCCCCTTAGGGTTTAAAGAGTATACCTAAGTAGGGTCTTTAAGAATTTTGGTTGAAAGTTAAAATAAATTTTGAACAAAATCCGTCAACGCCTTAAACTCAGGTGACTCCTTGAATCTAGCCCATCGAAGTCCCACCAAAGGTTTTTGTCGCATCGGGGATCGAAGCTCACATAAATTGTGATAGTTTATCCTTCATGACGACCCTAAGTCTTACTCGAGTCTCCCTCCCATTTTTTCATCCGGACTTGGGACCGGCCGTAAAGGTATGGTTAAGACTCTAGTCTACTGTGGGACGTTCATCATAAACAGTGTCACTTATCCGAGCTGAAGCTGCGAACTCGACAACTATTTAGACTTCGCTTGGAACCACAAACCAAGCGTTATTCTCTACAAGAGAATACTTAACTTTAGTAACTAAGATTTAAAAATTTTCAACTTTTTAGATACATTTTGAACAAAGAAAAAGAACTTTGTCAAACAACAAATCTAAACAATCAAGGTTTATTGGAAAGTTTTCGTGAAAAGTACATTCAATCATCAAACTTTCAAGCCGTCGATACTTTTTTACAAAATACCCAAAACATTTCACAATAAAATTTTAACTCTGCCGGTTTCATACGTAAACACAAATTAGACAAATCATTTTCCTTTTGTGTGATTCTTCAATTTTTAAGAAAGGATCAATTGAGACCTCATGTTTGAAAGGTGCAAATAATGTTCAAGTCCAGAACAAAATATTTAATGAATATTTAACCGAATTTTTTCAAATCCTATTCGAACGATTTAAATCAAAGCGAGATCATTTTAAAATAAATGAACAAGTTTTGTCAAACAACATCATCTTGAAGAATTGTCCTGTCGAACGTTTGTGATTTAGACCACCCTCAAATATTTAAATATCAGAGTTACTAGTTAAACAAAAGAACGGGTACTCTAGTTTGTAGACATGGTTTAGAGTTCGAGTACACGTAAATTTGTGAGTCCGAACACAATTTTTGTTTACTTGGAACCGTCGGAGGAGTGCCCCCAATTTCTTTATTTGTAATCACCCGAACTTGATGCTTTCAAAAATCTGCTTAATCTTTTGGACCAAAAGACTTAGTCGATGGACTCAGCAAGTTGTATGAACCCAACCGGTATAGAGTTGTTTGGTTGTAGAGTTCAAACCGACTTTTAATAGAGTCAAAATGATTTGAAGGAAAATAGAAAACTAAAACTACTTCAATAAAGCAGAAATAAAACTCTGCTTTTTATCATAATTTTTTTAAAAATATTTTGCTAATTTGCTATTTTCTATAGATAAAAAAATGCAACAACAAAAAAATAAGAAACGAAGAGATATGGAAGGTTTTTTTTATTACAAGTGTTACTTGGCATTAAAAAAAACCTGCGATAGTGATTTTATGGATTTTAATCAAAAGCTGTTTTTACTCCATTTAAGAGGTATAATTTTTTTTTTAAAAAAAATAATTGTCTATGATTAAAAAACAAAATTCTAAATAAGAAAAAAACATCACCTTCTTCGAGGCTGATAAACTAACGGATGGTGAGCTACAAATGTCCGTAAGTTTTAACAGCACAAAACTGTTTTGAACTGTACGATGCTCAAGAAGCCTATTTAAATACTTTGGAGGAAACATTTAAAAACTTACAACAAGATAGAGTAATTATTGCTTTTTTCAATTGGGAAATCAATTAAATTTTGTTTTAGCAAAGTCAAAACGAGTTTTCTAAACGTTTCAACAGTCTAAATATGTTTAAACAAATTTTTTCGTCTGACACAGGCTCGACTAATAGTTCGGTTTCATTGTCTTCTAAAGTATTTATAAAATGAAAATAAAAGCTAACCTTTTTTAATAAATAATTAAATTAAGAAATCAAGCAGCAGCAAAAAGAGAGATCGAGTTAGAAGTTGTTTTTTTCGCTGTAAAATTCTTTACGCAATAATCACAAATAACTTGATTTCAAATGACGAATTCAAATTAAAAATCAAAGGTAAATTTTTATAAGAAACTACGCTTTAATTTATTTAACCTTTTATTTTTAATTAGATAATGATATTGTACCCGATTTTAAGAATCACAATGATGTGTCCGCTGACCATATAATCTTTAATTTTGAGACCGAAAAATTCGAAATACAGATGGATGAAATAGTTGTTGAAGAATTTTACTCAAATTTTATTCCGAAATACGTGAAAATAATGGTTGAGCAAAAAGAAGCTATTGAACAAAAAAAAATCAAAAAAGAAGCTCTTGAATACATGATCGAAGGGGAAGCGAATGTCGACAACCTCCAGATCGAAAATTCTCTTAAAAGAGCCAATCAAACTAATGAAGTGGAAGAGATATGTAACGACATAATACATGAAGATGTTGAAGTCGAAGAAGATGTTGATGTTGAAGACACGGTAGCCGGAAAAAATTCAGGTGCTGATTCTGAAAAAGGTAAAATGATAGAAAACAAACCAAAAGAAGCTCAAAAGAGAAAGATCAACTCTGAAGACAAGAGTATCGATAAAAATTCAGGTGGTGATGCAGAAAACAAGCAAAAGAAGCTCCAAAAAAGACAAATGTTCAAATAAATGTCTCAGGTCGTGATGCTGTAAGAGGCAAAATGACAGAAAACAAGCCAAAAGAAGTTCAAAAGAGAACGATCAACTCTAAAGGCAAGAGAACAGAAGAAAATGATGGTGGTGATGCTGTAAATAAGGCAAAAGAAGCTCAAAAAAAAACAATCGAACCCGCAAGCAAGAGAATCGATAAAAATTCAGGTGGTGATGCAAAAAACAAGGCAAAAGAATTTCAAAAGAAGACAAATGTTCAAAAAAGTGTGGTAGTTCGTGATGCTGTAAAAGGCAATATGATAGAAAACAAGCCAAAAGAAGTTCAAAAGAGAACGATCAACTCTAAAGACAAGAGAACAGAAGAAAATGATGGTGGTGATGCTGAAAATAAGGCAAAAGAAGCTCAAAAGAAAAAGATCGAAGTCGCAGGCAAGAAAACCGTAAATAATTCGGTTGGTGATATTGAGAGGAAAAAAAAGATAGATAACAAACCTATCAATGAGCCTAGTAATGAGCCTAGCAATGAGCCTAGCAATGAGCCTAGAAATGAGCTAACCAATGAGCCTAGCAATGCAGTGTTGGATGAACAACAAATCATGTCAATTGAGTTGAGATCCAGAAAACGTATGAAAACGTCTAATCAAGCAATGTTTGAAAATGGAAAAAATCAAGAGAAGAGAAAGAGACTCGAAGAACTTTTCAAAAACATGACGAATTATGATATTCGTAATGTTGAATATAAGGTAAATCCAATTCTAAATGATTTTAGGATCATCAAAAACATTTTATTTAAGCATCTCATTCATTCGTCTTGGAGTATTCCAGGGCGTTTGATTAATCAAAAGAAGCGATGAGGCAGACTCTGGCCTTGTCGTAACTTTTGAAAGCATCAACCTCTTATTCATTCGTCTTGGTGTTTTCCAGGGCGTTTGATTTATCAAAAGAAGCGATGAGGCAGACTCTGGCCTTGTCGTAACTTTTGAAAGCATCAACCTCTTATTCATTCGTCTTGGTGTTTTCCAGGGCGTTTGATTAATCAAAAGAAGCGATGAGGCAGACTCTGGCCTTGTCGTAACTTTTGAAAGCATCAACCTCTTATTCATTCGTCTTGGTGTTTTCCAGGGCGTTTGATTTATCAAAAGAAGCGATGAGGCAGACTCTGGCCTTGTCGTAACTATTGAAGCTATCAAATTTTTGTTCATTCGTCTTGGTGTTTTCCAGGACGTTTGATTAGCGATGAATAATGATTCGCAGCCGTTACCAAACTTACTCATTACATTTTTTAATAGATCAAATCAATTGTCAGTGATCGAGTTAATCCAATAACAAAAAAAACCGAATTACTTCTCGAATATTTTGATGTAATGAAGAAAACTTTTCCATTGTAATTTTAAAAATTTAATTCAAATAACTTCTTTTTGAAAAATTTTTTTTATAAGATCATGGGAAACAATTAGCATGGTAGAAGCTCAAACATTAATTGATGAATATGAATTTGAACACCGCAAGAAACTTGGTCCTAAAAGAGATCATCCTTTGTATAAAAATAATCCTGGAGCATCAAATGATTTTATTTGTGCTTTTGATCTCACCCAGGAGCAAAATGATATTGCAAATCAAATTTTTGCCCTTGATGGTAAAGGACCGATTGAGGATTCATCATGGGAGTCCGAAAAAAAAAAGCTTAAAAAATAAAAAAAATTTTTTTCCTTTTTTCAAATTTCGAAATTTCAAAATTAATTTCATTAAAAATTTAAAAAAATAAAAATCGTTTGGGTTAATGACATTCATAAATAATATCAATAAATTTTTTTATAATTTTTGAATTCACAAATAATTTTTAAAAAATTAGCTCCGATTTTTCTAATAGTTTCCAGATTCTGAATGCCGTTAACATCTGGAAAATTTGAGTTTTCTTGAAATCTTGGAATCCAGCTTGTTAAATAGCTTCTATAAATGTTTACCCTAAAAAATAAAGTCTGGTAGATTATAAATTGATTGCAACCATCAACAATCTTCAAAAATTAAATTTGCTCTTTCTAATTCAGGGTTAGCTTTAAAAAGCTTTCGAGACCTAGCCAAAGCCATTAAAGAAGAAACATCTTTACTAAAGAAGGTTGTTGGACAAACCCCTATAAGCTTCTAAGGCCTTACTTAGTGAAAGAGCTTGCAGCAAAAACGCCGTGCCCTAATGGGTTCATGGGTTCATTTTAAAAAAAAATTTTCACCCTAATATACTTTAAAATTTTTCCATTTTAAGAGTCATTATTTTAGATTCATTAAACACTAGTTATTGCTTATTGATTGAACAATGTCTCCAAAAAACAATCATTTTAAAGATGAAAAAAAACTTATTTTGATTACTGTCCAATACATGCTCGAAAACGGTTTAAAAAACTTGGAAGGGGGTTACAGACCAGAGAAAAATCATTTTAGGAGTATTTTGAAAAAATATCAAGATTGTGTAATTAGTGAGGAAGCTTTGGCCAACTTATATACAAGGTGGAATAGAAACGACAAGAATTTTAGAACAAACGTGCTCGACTTTTTAGCGGAAAAAGAAGAACTTTTAACATCAACCAAACATGATTCAAATGAGTTTCAAATCGATTTTTCTGGCGCAGAATGGAAGAAATTATCGCAGTGTATCTCTTTAGGGCAGAGGAAAAAATTTGTCGCTGCAGCAAACCAAGATTTTTCAAATAAGATACGGTCAAATGGTTTCGAATGCTTCTTCAAAATAAAATTTAATTTCTTTAGCACTGCGAAGAAGAATTTGGCTAACAAAAACTTTTGGAGCGGTGTTTTTAAATGCGAATGTTGTAAGAAAGACGTTCGGGCATTCATTAAAAATAAACCATCGGGAAATTTAGATTTTAAGTTAAAATTGTTGGCTGACAGCAAAAAATGTGTTCATTTAGGCAGACCAATCAAAATTCGTAAAAGAATAAGTGGAGATGAGAGAAAAAATCTAATGAACGAAATATTTTCTAAGGGTGTAGCTAGTTTTCGGAACGAAGCTTTTGCCTTTGGTAGGATAAGTTTCAGAAATTAAAATTTTCTTTTTCTTTTTATTTTTTTGATCTTTATTAAGGTAATACAGAAAAACAAGATATTAGCTATGAAAACATCAGAAAAATGAGTAGCCAGCATCGTCATAGACACCAGCTATCACATGATCTTAGATTAGATGCGGATTCGGCGAAAAATGTGTTTGATCAAATGCTACCTAGAAAAGATTACAAATCAATTAAAGGTTATATACAAGAAATCCAATCAAATCCTTTCGGGGTTCTTTTAATTTCCGAAATTCAAGTTAAAATTTGGACTTTGATCAAAGAATCAGATCCAGTTTGGTACTTCGACGCAACTGGTAGTTTAATGGCCAAATGTCCAAATCAAAATGAGACCCTTCTCTATTCAATCATTGTAAATGATTCGAAAAACAAAACAAGCATCAGTATCGCTGATTTTCTTTCAAGTGCAAACGACACAGTTACAATTAATTGCTATCTAACGAAAATAATTCAAAGGTTTGGACTTTATTTTTACTTTGAAAAGCCAAAAGTTGTTGTTACAGATTTTTCATGGGCAAACTTACATGCATTGTCTAAATCTTTCAATAATCTCGAAATAATCGATTATTTAAATTTGACCTACCAAATATTGGTTGAAAAGAAAAGATATGCTGTGGCACCTATTAAAACGTTAGTTTACCTTTGTTCTACACATTTTCTAAAAAATATAATCGATGAAACAAATGATGTTTTAAAAAACTTTGATCCTGATCAAAGAGGGATTATTAAACGGAAGTTTATCAAATCATTCATTTTATTACAAAACTGCGTCTGTTTTGATGAATTTTGCATTGCACTAAAAAGCATCAAAATTATTTTCACCAGAACACTCAAGGACGAAATTTTTATTGACAGTTTGGCTAAACTTGAAAAAATCAATTCAACTTGCAATTCAGATTGGATAAGAAATATAAAATTCGTTTCGAAAAAAAGGCAAATTTTCGAACAAGAATCTAAAATTTATTTCGTCGAGAATAGGAACATTAATTTTGTCCAAGATTCACCTTTTTCAAAATATTTCGACAAATTACTCTTCGATCAAAGTGTTGAGAGCAATCATATAAAGAATTTTAATAAAAATAATTTATTTTTTCCTAACTTGTTCAACATTATTAAAAAAAAACTTCATCTTGTTCCACTTTGGTCAGGACTTATGTTTAAGATTATCGGAATGGAAAGAACTCGGCTATCTAACAATTTTGTTGAGGGCTGGTTTAGTTATTTCAAAACGAAAGTATTAAAAATAAATAAAAGTGTTCGAAATTGCCGTAAACTTTATACGAACGAGTTAGCCACTCCGCTATTTTTTGAATTACATCGAAAATATTCGACCCTTTACGAAGACCGTTTTAATATCAATTATGAAAGATTAAACAAGAAAAAAGATTTTAACATTGGTGATAAAATTTCGACCGAAAAATATAGTTATAAAAACCCAATTAAATCGATTGCAAATTATTATAATTCGAATTTTAGTTTTCTTAACAATGAAGAAGATGATATTAAGGATTTAGTTGACAAAAAAACAAAATCTTTCGATATTTCAAAACACTTTGAGGATTATAATTTACAAGGTAATATATTTATTTATTATCAAATTCAAATTTTACTTTAAATTTCTTTCCAAAATAAATAATTATGATTTTTCAGAAGAACAAAGTGATTCAAGTTATGAACTGACTGAATATTTTGAAGAGCGTGATTCCTCAGAAATCATTATCGATGTAGAACCTTCTGAGTGTAGTCTAGGTAAAAAGAGAAAATCATTTTACTATGAATTCGAAAAACTAAAATTTTCTTTTTTGAAAGAAAAAATGGAAGTGGGAGCTGATTTGTTTAAGTCGACAGAAGATGTTTTTGGTGATAATGGGATTGAAAAAAATGAACTATATTACTACAAGGTTGAAAAAGTTTTGATTAGTAAGAGAGAGCTTGAAAATCTTCTGAATAATAATTGGCTTTCAGATACTGTATAGATTTATTCATTGAATTTCTGATCTTTATTTTTTAAAACGTTTTTTAAAAGATACTCGAAGCATGTGCAAGAATTTTTGTTAAAATTTCAAAAAAGATTGGTTTATTTTTGACAAGCTACAAGTGTAATCAATTAAGTGAAAAAGGAAAAATAACCAATGACCGATTTTTTAAAGTAATGACACATTTTAAATCTTCTCGTAATTTTCATTTTATTTCAATTCAACTTTAGCTTGAAAATTTGACATTTGTCAGCGGGTTTTACTTTCAAAATAACAATCATTGGTGTTTGATTTATCTAGATCTGAAAAAAAATTTTTTTTATTATATTGATCCACTGGGAGAAGATGAAACCAAATCACAATTTATTTTCAACAATTGGAAGTAAACAAAATTTTTTTCTTTTGTTTATAAGGAATCTCATTTTAGTTTTTTTTTAAAGTAAATACTTCATTAAGAACTTCAATCGAAAACTCATTTCAAGAAAAAAAGAACACACAAGACAGAAAGACTCGATCAACTGTGGTTTGTTTGTTTGTTTTTTCCTCAAACAATTTCTTGAGGAGAAAAAACTAAGTTTTGGCAACTCAAAATCATACCTCGAAAAGCAAAGGACTTCGATAAATCATTTGTTTAAGCAACATTCAAAGACGACATTTTGCTCTTTATGTGGAGCTGATTTCGAATCTGATGAAAAAATAGTTAAGAATGATTGTGAACATCGATTCCACGAGATATGTACTGAACACCGGAGCGGCGTTACCTTAAAATTAACCGATTATAAATTTGTTTGCCCACTTTGCTTTTAAATTTTAAATATTTTAATTTAAATAAATAAATTTTTTGGTGTTGAAAATTTTTTTTTAATGTAGAACTAAAATTGAGATTTTGGAATCTTATTTATATTAAACCATAAACCCTAGATCTTCTTTTTATTTAATTTAATGTTGTTAAAAATCTTAGATCTTTCAAAAAAATCAATATTTTATTTCGAAAAACCTGAAAATGAGTTCAGAATCCAATAAAAATAACTTAAAACGTCAATCGGAAATCAATCATGAAAACGAAAGTTTGGATGATAACGATGTTGTTAAAACTTATGTTGTTTCTAGTTCTAATCATCCTCAAGATTTTAAAGCAAACAATTTGGTTTCCTTAAATGAAAACAAAAAGGTCATGATCAAGATCGCAGAAAGCCCAAAATTTCAAAAAACTGCTTTCCTAATTGAGGATCTCGAAACAGAAATTGAGGTGGATAAGGTTGATACTGATGATTCATTTGGAGATGAACAAAAAACGAGTGAAAACATTTTAGTAAATATGACAGATCTTTAAATTATTTAAAATCTCCTTTTCGTAATTTTAATTTTTGTATAGAATTCATCCTTTGAAAAATTTAGTAATGTGTCAAAAACTTTAATAAAGGCTGTAAAATCATCTTTTAACAATATCGTTGATGTTGTCAAGGATAAACAGCCGAAAAAAACTTCAAAAAATCATGTAAATTTAGCATTGTTTAATTTTTTTCATAAATTTTTTTTTAAATATTATTGAATTATTAAGGAAAATTCGAGTCTAACTTCATCAACTCCGGTTCACGATAGAACACAAGATGAAGCCTTTGAATTCAATGAAGATGTAATCAGGTCAGATAAAGATTCTGAATCTAATTTGATTCGAGCTGAATTGGAAAACACTTTGAAGATTCTTAAGCTACAAAATAACGAATTTGAAGAAACTAAGAAAAAATATGAAGACATCTTAATGGATAAATTAACCGAATATAAATATTTGGAAAATGACTACAATAAATTAAAAGTAAATATTAATAAATATTAATGATTATTTAAATATTTAGGATAACACTTAAAAATTTATTATTTTAGAACTGCTACAAAAATAAGTGCGAAGAATTGACAAATATCATGGAAAGAGATGAGGCCATTGAAGAGGATTTATATCGACAGGTGAATGAATTAAAACGACAAGTAGAACAAAAGTAAGAATATTTAAAAAAAAATTATTGAATTTTTATAATAAGTATTTTATTTAAAAAGAAACATGGTCCACGAAAAAAAAGTTCTTGATATTGAAAATCGATTAAACCAATCAAAAAAAATGAATGAAGATTACGCTGAGAGAAATAAACAGCTTGAAGACGAAAACTCTGTTTTGAATTCAAAAAAAAAATGTCCACTCGATAAAATATGTAAGAGTGAAGGAAATATTCTTGGTCGACAAAATCATCAAGTTTTGCATAATTGTCCAATAAGAAAACAAGTAAAAATAAAAAAATTTAATTAAATCACAAAGAGTTTACAAAATTTTACCAAAGGAACAGGAACAATTGGAAAATTTCCAAAGAGAAAATCAACTTTTAATTGGTCAGTTAGAAAGAATAAGGTCCGACATCAAAGAAAAAGAAGAGCAAGTTTCTCGCCTTATTTCCGAAAAGTAAGTAAATATTGTTTTTAAATATTAATTCTTGTTTTAAATTGTCTTTATTTAACTAAAGTGAGGCCTCTGAAGCGTCCGGAGAGTCGGCCAAGGATGAAATTTCAAAGCTAACGAAACAATTAGCTGAATTTAATAAAAAACACGACGAACAACTAAATCAAAAAGTAGTCGAACATACAAATTTAGTTGCTCATAACAAAGAGCTTCAGAGTGAAATGTAAATTTTAGATAAAATCTTTGATATCTTCTAATTTACGTTAATGTTCTTTTTTCTAGCACTAATCTTCAAAGTGAAATCACCAGATTGGAAAATTTTCAGCAAAGCTCGAATAATGACCAAAATAACCAAGTTCAAGAGCTAGAAAGAAAATTAAAAGAAAAAGAAGAGCAAGTTTCTCGCCTTATTTCCGAAAAGTAAGTAAATATTGTTTTTAAATATTAATTCTTGTTTTAAATTGTCTTTATTTAACTAAAGTGAGGCCTCTGAAGCGTCCGGAGAGTCGGCCAAGGATGAAATTTCAAAGCTAACGAAACAATTAGCTGAATTTAATAAAAAACACGACGAACAACTAAATCAAAAAGTAGTCGAACATACAAATTTAGTTGCTCATAACAAAAAGCTTCAGAGTGAAATGTAAATTTTAGATAAAATCTTTGATATCTTCTAATTTACGTTAATGTTATTTTTTCTAGCACTAATCTTCAAAGTGAAATCACCAGATTGGAAAATTTTCAGCAAAGCTCGAATAATGACCAAAATAACCAAGTTCAAGAGCTAGAAAGAAAATTAAAAGAAAAAGAAGAGCAAGTTTCTCGCCTTATTTCCGAAAAGTAAGTAAATATTGTTTTTAAATATTAATTCTTGTTTTAAATTGTCTTTATTTAACTAAAGTGAGGCCTCTGAAGCGTCCGGAGAGTCGGCCAAGGATGAAATTTCAAAGCTAACGAAACAATTAGCTGAATTTAATAAAAAACACGACGAACAACTAAATCAAAAAGTAGTCGAACATACAAATTTAGTTGCTCATAACAAAAAGCTTCAGAGTGAAATGTAAATTTTAGATAAAATCTTTGATATCTTCTAATTTACGTTAATGTTATTTTTTCTAGCACTAATCTTCAAAGTGAAATCACCAGATTGGAAAATTTTCAGCAAAGCTCGAATAATGACCAAAATAACCAAGTTCAAGAGCTAGAAAGAAAATTAAAAGAAAAAGAAGAGCAAGTTTCTCGCCTTATTTCCGAAAAGTAAGTAAATATTGTTTTTAAATATTAATTCTTGTTTTAAATTGTCTTTATTTAACTAAAGTGAGGCCTCTGAAGAGTCCGGAGAGTCGGCCAAGGATGAAATTTCAAAGCTAACGAAACAATTAGCTGAATTTAATAAAAAACACGACGAACAACTAAATCAAAAAGTAGTCGAACATACAAATTTAGTTGCTCATAACAAAAAGCTTCAGAGTGAAATGTAAATTTTAGATAAAATCTTTGATATCTTCTAATTTACGTTAATGTTATTTTTTCTAGCACTAATCTTCAAAGTGAAATCACCAGATTGGAAAATTTTCAGCAAAGCTCGAATAATGACCAAAATAACCAAGTTCAAGAGCTAGAAAGAAAATTAAAAGAAAAAGAAGAGCAAGTTTCTCGCCTTATTTCCGAAAAGTAAGTAAATATTGTTTTTAAATATTAATTCTTGTTTTAAATTGTCTTTATTTAACTAAAGTGAGGCCTCTGAAGCGTCCGGAGAGTCGGCCAAGGATGAAATTTCAAAGCTAACGAAACAATTAGCTGAATTTAATAAAAAACACGACGAACAACTAAATCAAAAAGTAGTCGAACATACAAATTTAGTTGCTCATAACAAAAAGCTTCAGAGTGAAATGTAAATTTTAGATAAAATCTTTGATATCTTCTAATTTACGTTAATGTTATTTTTTCTAGCACTAATCTTCAAAGTGAAATCACCAGATTGGAAAATTTTCAGCAAAGCTCGAATAATGACCAAAATAACCAAGTTCAAGAGCTAGAAAGAAAATTAAAAGAAAAAGAAGAGCAAGTTTCTCGCCTTATTTCCGAAAAGTAAGTAAATATTGTTTTTAAATATTAATTCTTGTTTTAAATTGTCTTTATTTAACTAAAGTGAGGCCTCTGAAGAGTCCGGAGAGTCGGCCAAGGATGAAATTTCAAAGCTAACGAAACAATTAGCTGAATTTAATAAAAAACACGACGAACAACTAAATCAAAAAGTAGTCGAACATACAAATTTAGTTGCTCATAACAAAAAGCTTCAGAGTGAAATGTAAATTTTAGATAAAATCTTTGATATCTTCTAATTTACGTTAATGTTATTTTTTCTAGCACTAATCTTCAAAGTGAAATCACCAGATTGGAAAATTTTCAGCAAAGCTCGAATAATGACCAAAATAACCAAGTTCAAGAGCTAAAAAGAAAATTAAAAGAAAAAGAAGAGCAAGTTTCTCGCCTTATTTCCGAAAAGTAAAGGATATTTATATTACCTTTTTATATTTGACTTAAACTTTTAATTATTCGGCATATCTAGGGAATCGTTTTTATACGAGAAAATGATTGCAATCAATGAGTTAAAATTTAATACAATTAAAGAAAAAAAAGATTTACGACAAGTGATCCAGGAACTAAACCTTGAAATATTAGATTTAAAACGCCAAATGTATGTTTTGTATTCAGCTTTGTTTTGATTTTCTTTAGAGATGATATTTTTTTTTCTAGACATGTTTTAAATCAAAAAACTGAAGAGGATGATGGCCAAAGCATAATCTTTATTCAAGAGCAATATAATGAACTTCTAGAAAAAAGGTTTTTTTTTTTAATTTTTGTTTCTATTTATCTATTTCACTTTTTTGTTTAGACAAGTAGAAATAAGGAACCTAACGAATCAACTTGAGATTGAAAAGAGTCTTAAGTCAGCAAATATAAAATTGAAACAAGAATATATTGAAAAATTAAAAAAAGAATTAATAGAAAAGTATTTTATAAAGTTAAGTAAAATTTGTCAAATTTTATTCAAAAATTTTTTAGGAAAAATCAAAATGAATTATTGGGGAAACAACTCGATGAATTAAAAAAAAGTTTCAAATTGCCTAACGATCCAGATTTCTTAATTTTGAATTCAAAAAAATGTTCTTGCCCTTATGAAGTTTGTGGCGGCAAAGGAAATTTGAATCCATCAAAAAGTTCTCACAAAAAGTAAACCTAAAATTTTATTAAAAAAGAATTTAAAAATTATTAAATTATTTTTTTAGGGCTTTATTTTGTCCGTTCAAGCCATCGGATGCCGAAATTTTTCCTCCAAATTCAAAAGATGCAGAAAAAAGAACAGCTGATAAAAAAAAAGATCCAAATAATAAGTAACTCATTAAAATTTATAAGAAAAAAACAGTTCTTAAGATCTTTACCTTTAAGGAAAGCGTCAGATGAAGAGGCGCGTAGTGTAATTAATTCAACTGAAAACGATAATTTTTTTTCCTTTGATCTGATCTCAGAAGAAAGCAGCGATTCATATTCTGATAGTGATTACGATTCTGAAAATGAAAGGGAAATTAAAAAATCAAAGAAAGTTAAGTTTTCAGACTTCATAAAACCAATCAAGCCGATTTTAAAAAGACAAAGCTCAAATGTTGTTTTAAAAAAGGTAATTTATCTTTAAGTTAAATAAAAATTTATTTTATGAATTTTAATTTTTCTAGGCAACTCATCCGATCGATTTATTATACAAAACCACAGACGAAATTGTGGGAATTTACAAGAGTAGAGGGAAAGCGAACGGGAGATTTGTATATAAAGGTCCATATGATGGCCTGTATTATATTACAGAGAGTGGAGCACCATGTTATGTTACAAAACGTGCCAATTTTTGTGTTGAATTATTTTCAAAATAGAATTTTTTTTTTTCTAAAGATGGTTCCCCTTTTTTTTCTTTTTTCTGTTATTAATCAAAACTTCGATTTTTTTTATTTAAATTTGACGGGAATGATTGATTTTTCCCAAGAATGACAAGGTTATTTGGTGGAAACATATGTAAGAGATCGAGGAAATTCGGCTAAAACATAGCAAAACTACTTACCCAGAAAATGGCCTTTTTAGCCAAACTTTTCAAAGCTTTTTAGGTTTAGCATCACTTATAACATGTATTGAGGAAGGTTAAAAAATGACCTGCATGGCCAAAATGGCAGTAAGTTCTCTTTACCTGATTGGGTTTTGTTAATCCAATAAAGTTTTAGAAAAGATTTGGTTAGATCAGCCACTTTCTTGGAGTAAATGGTTTTGTTTTATGTTTTACCGCTTTTTCTAAATCTCTTTTTGTATGGTTCCATCAAACTTGTCGTTCTTGTTTATCTCGAAATTTCATAACCCGTTTGATTTATAGTTTTAAAATTTAAAAAAATAGAGTTTTTGGTTAATAATTTTCATTGCCGTAAAGCCTTTCGAAGGAATACGACTTCTTGTTATTTCAAAACTTTTTTAACTTTTTTAAACTTTATTTACTCCGTTGTTTCAAATTTTAGTGAAAAACGTCATCTTTTAAAACAAATCATGTCATTAAAATTATTTTAGAACTCTTTTTGGCAATTATGCGGCTTTCGAATCACAAGCTTAACTCTTTGTACAATGGTTAAGTTGTCAAAGCATTTACGTAATTGATCTTAATGCAAAATGGAGATAAAATTTTTTGTTTTTTCTAAAAAAACTTAATTTTCTTAAAGAAAAAAAGAGTTTTGCATAGTTAATAAAAATTTAATCAATAAATGATAATTTTTTTAATTATTTTTTAAAAAAGAACAAAAAAATTCTTTGATTTTTGAACTGGGATTGAACCTGAGCCGGCTGGATCAAATTTTTATTGCAAAATAAACTTAACATTTTATTAGTTTGAAATTTTAAATCGATTTATTGAAAATAAGCATTAATAATTAGAAAAAATTTTCCTCAAATTTGTGCAACATATTATGTTGCACCTTTAAATTGTTTTATTTAGTGCATTAGTTCTATTCAATGAATTTTTATGAACATGTTATTTTTGTTTTTTGTTTTCTGATTTGAAATTCACAACGCCCATAATCACATTCTGCTTTTTTTAAATTTTCAACTTTGGCTTCTAAATTTTTAATTGTCTCTTGCATTTCAACGCGATCTGGATAATTTAAAATTTGTCTCGCTAGAACATCATATTCTTGACGATTTTTTCTTATTTTACGAGCTTCGACAAGCTCTGATTTGTTTTCAACAATTTTCTTTTTAGCCTTTTCGATTTCATTACTAATTTTTTGGTACAAAGCTTCATAATTTTCTTGTTCTGCTTTGTTCATATCATATATAAATTGATTTCTAAGCAAACCAAATTCAGCATGAGACAAATTTGCAATTAACTGTTCGTACAGATTCTCTGGACAATCTTCTTCGTTTACAACACCATTTTCATTATTCAAATTAGAATAACAACTATTAGTCCATTTGACAAAATTTTTCATTAATTTATTTATAAGTCTGTCTTCGTTACCACTATCACCTTCGATTAATAGTCTTTTTTTGATGATATCATCTTCAGAAGTCGCCATTTTTGAGATCTATCAAAAAATTAGGTTTAAATATTTCTAAGGGTTAGAGTAACTGACCAAGATAGAGAATAAAGTCTATCTTGAATTTTATCTTAAAAATAAAAAATTTCCAATTTTTTTTATTAAAACACGTAAAAAAGAATAAAAAATTATTTGTTAAGAATTTTGTCTGTAAATTGCTTAAACTTTGCTTCCAATCTTTTTGAATAAGCATCTAACTTTAAAGCTGACTGTTCTAATTCGCTAACAGAGTTTTCAACTTCATCGATTTGAGAAAGCAATGGTGTTAAAGCATTGTACGCTTCATTTAATTTCTTCATCTCACCACTAATTCCAGATGTTGATTGTGTTAAATTTTTGTATTTCTCCGCGACTAGTTTGTTCATTTGTTCGAGAAGTTTGTAATCCGAAATGCAAATGTCAATTTCATCTTTAATGTATTCGCCAGTCGATTTGATCATGTCTTTACTAAGTTGTTCAAGAACTTTTTTCGAATGTTTTGAAATTGGATCTTGATATGGACTAGCTAAACTAGCAGGAGTTGAAGGACTCATTGATGTAGGTTCTTGGATAGTTTCTGTTGGTGTTGTTGCATCCGTATTTACATTTTCAATGCCTTCAGTAGTTTCATCTGTTCTGGTATTCTCTACTTGGTTTAGTTCTGACATAATTTATCATTGAAAAAAAAGAAGAATATCTGATTAAATTAAAATTAAATTTGAATTTTATTTAAGAGTATGTGTTGAAATCACATGCCTTTACCATAAGTATAGACCACTTTAATTAAATTTAGAGTATTTATTTTTATTTCACAATTCTGTTAACATTATCTTAAAGATTTTAATTAACTTTAAAATATAATGTAATTTTTTAAAAGATTTTCTTTTATTAACAGTTTGTTAAGCAAAGAATCAATTAGCAAATTTAAGCAAATAAACCAAACAAGAAGGTCCAAAAGATTTAATAATCTAAATAAGTCATTTAAACTTGTCACTTGAACGAGCTTGAAAATTTATTTAAATAAAATATTGAGACGCTTTTAATACTTCTGATGTGTCTATATTTTAATTTTCTTAATTGCCCGACTCGGACTCATAAGTCTCTGAAAATTTTTCATAAGAAACAGACTCGAGTCTTAGTCCCTATCTCTGGTTTCGAAAAAAAAATAATCGTCGTCGAAAAAAATCGACATTGTCGATTAGGATTTTTAAAAAGTTGACTTTTGTCGATTGGAAAAAAAAAATTGTCGACTTCAGTCGACTTACAAATTTTCAAGTCGACTAACAACACTACTTTTTACAAATAGGGTAACAAGTGTTTGGAATAGACCAACAAAAGAAATTTTTAACTCAACTATTGTCAAAGAATTTAAAAGCAACGAACCGAACCCTATGGGTGTAGAGGATGTAGGGTTCCAGAATGGCTTAAAAAAAATAAAAGGATAAAAAGGATGTTGAGCATGAAATGACATATGATTTCTCTAGAAATTCATGTATTTTTCGCAAAAAATTCTTTCTTTTTTTTTCTTAAAGGATTATTCTGTTGTTTAAATTTCTTGTGGTCAATTTGTGGGAAAATGTGATTATCCTGGAAAATTTTAAGCACAAATTTATTTATTGCTTAATACAACGTTTGAAGATAATCTACGCCAAAGAATGGTCAAATGAGCTTGAACCATGAATTCAGCATGATGAAAAAGTGTCACAATGTTAGAATTTCATTTAAGTTATTCTGCTCTTTCGTTGCAGCGTCTTCTCGTCTTTCTCTAGAACACACCAGTTAAATCTAAATTTTACAATAGAACTTTTTTTATTAAGAAAATCCTTGGTAAGCAATAA
This sequence comes from Brachionus rubens, assembly GCA_022207745.1. NCBI lineage: Eukaryota > Metazoa > Rotifera > Eurotatoria > Ploima > Brachionidae > Brachionus > Brachionus rubens. The sequence goes on along the minus strand of JAJVHD010000009.1, from coordinate 109,769 downwards.
AAAATATTGTTAACACAAAAAATAAAAGAATAAGCCCATCGAATACATAATCAAATATTTTAGAATATTTTTCAAGTTTAGCCATTTTGCCATTATTTTCCATTGTATCTTCCATTTCAATAGTTACATTTTGAAAATCAACATTGAATCTTCTTCTTTTTTCCATTTTTAATTGTTTTTCAAAATCAAGATCTCTTAGTAGACTTTCAATTGATTTTCCAGTTAATTTTTTCATGTCATTTACCGAATAACTACCTTTAAAATCTCCTTCAGGTAAATTTTTTTCAGTTGATGTTAAGTCAGACACAGCTCGAGTTAAACAATTTTCTCTAGAATTGCGTAGTGTTTGCTCGAATAAGGGTTCAATATCAAGTGAAGTTTCAGTTATATTATTTTCAATAATACTTCGAATGGAAGAAACATGAGCCAAAGTTCCTCCTCTTGAATTGAATATTTTGTTTAATTCAATAATTGCATTTATGTGCTCGATTGAAGCAAGAGCATGTGTTTGAATCAAACCTTGAACAACATCAACATTAATCAATTGAACATTTTCTTTATAAGTTTTTTTTTTGATTGAATTTTCTAAAAAGTTGAACAAAGTATCCAAATTTCTGTAAATTACTTCTTTTGACTTGTCATAAACCCCATAAATAGACGGTTGTAAAATGAACCAAACCATTTCATTATTGAGTTTAACAAGAGGTAAATTGAATGAAATTCTTCGAAGAAAGGCCAAGCTTCGAGGATAATCAAAATTGTAATCTACTACAATATATCTTAAGACGTGACGATCAATCATCAATTTTGTCGGGTCCAAAAACTGCTTTAATTCATTGGTTAGTTTGAAAAGAAAATTTTTAAAGCCTTGAATTGTATTTTCATGAGCTGGTAGATCACCATCTTCAGCAAAAAGTAAGAATAATTGTAAATGAAATTCATTTAGCTCATTGAGACTCTCTTTTCCAAAAAAATAGTAAATTTCATACAAAACCTCTATTCCTTTGACAGATATCTTTTGTTTATAGTTAACATCTGTATTCAAGCAGATTATTTGATCAAGTACATAATTATGAAAAAACTTATTTGGCAATGTGTATTTTGAGAGATCTAATGACAATAAATATTCTATGATATCATTAATTGTTTTAAGTTTTTCTGGACTCATGTTGTATTCATTTAAAAATTCAATTGGAATTATCAAAACTAACTGACACATTGAACCTGGTACATATCCTGCTAAATGTTTGTTCAATTTTCGAATTTTTTCTAGTCCATTCAAGTCAATGGCCTCGATCTCAAAAGAATGTGAGTACAAGTATTTTACAACCTCTGGATCAAGTAACTGGTTATACTCTTTATTATTTAATTTTTGAGATAGTGTATCAAAAAAGTCAAAAGCACTCTCAAATCCAGACTTTTCTGGTGGTACATTGTTGCGAATAATTTTTTGAAAATGTGTATTGTAACGTTCATAATGTGGAAAACCAAAATTCATGTATTTTTGAACACTATCTAATTTTTGTTTTATGTTAAATCGAGAATTTTTTTGCGCAACACCAATTTGTCTTTCGTTTAAACGCTCTTCATTATCATAAGGATACAAGTACTTGAGTTGTAATTTCAATGGCGAATCAACATTTATAACACTCATTATTAAGAAACAAAAAAAAATACTACCAAAACTCAAAATACAAAATTAAATTTATTTTTTTTTAAATAAAAAAATTCTTTGACTTAAAGATATTTTTAATATTAAGAAATTTCCAAGGATACTTTTTTTTTTGGGTTTAAAAAAATTAGAGTAACTATTTTAAAAGATTATTAAATTTTTTTTGGTTGTTGTTGTTCATATTTTTTTGCGCATCCCGAGGTCTAACATAATTATGTAATCTTACTTTCATTTTTGAGAATTATCTCACAACTTATCTTGTTAATTATAAAGATAAATAACACGACGAACAAACACAAACGAATTTTTTTTATTAGAAATTTTTCTTTCTTTTAAATCATATGTTTGAAAATTTTTTTAGAAATATTTTAGAATTAGTCACTTTTTTGTATCATGAATCATGTTGGAATCTACTCTTTATTTTAAATGGTTTCAGTTGTTAACAAACATTTTATGAGATTCTTGAACGAAAGTAGGACTTGACTATAACTGTGTACGCTTAATTAGAGTTAATCTTTATGTGAGCTAGATAAATTTTAAAAAAAAATTTTTAGGTCGAAGTTGTTTTGTTATTATTCTGTCAATTATAAATTTGTTAAGTTTTGGACTAGTAAGATAATCACGTTAGTTTTCTATAGATTATTGATGCAAGATCTAAAAAGATTTGAGCTAAACTAGGCTTTTAATTTATGATCAAATTTCTGTTGAGATTAAAATTCAATCTTGACTATCAAAATTAAAGTTTTTTTATTTCTAACCCCTTATTTCAGATTTCTTTCTAGATTTTCAACTATCTTGGAACTAAAATTTTGATAAAAATGTTCTAGAATTCTTACCGTAATCCCCCATTTTTTGTATCGTACCGTTATGGACAACAAAATTTCAGTGTGTTTGTAGCAATTGAATTTTTTATTTAAAAAAATCAAAAATCTGCTAAGTAACAACATGGTGTAGTAGTGTTGAAATTAAGAGAAAAAGATGACCCTACATCAAAAATTTTGATAAGCTACAGAGATGCAGAAATTTTTTTCCCCATGGTACAAAAAATGAGGGTTTACAGTATGAAAAATGATTCTTCACGAAGCCCTGAATTTATTTTATTTATCGAAACGATTATTTATATTACAGTTATGATCATTCACGTGTTGCTCTTGTGAACTTTCATGAAAAGCCTTCATTGATTAATAGGTATCAAATGAAAGCTAGTTTTACAAGCTTTAACTAGACTTTTTTAGCTTTCAGTTGAAACTCATAAATCAATGAAGGCTTTTCAAAAATCATTTGTTCATGAAAGTTCACAAGAGTAACACGTGAATGACTACAATAGTAAATGCGATTGACCAAGTGTATGATTCTCGTATAAAAGATAATAATTTCTCTCATAACAAGGTGGGGATTTTATAAATTTAGTAGAAATTTTTGAGACAAGAGGTATAGTTTTATTTGGGACATAAAGCAGGCTCTTGATCGTTATGTATAAAATTCTAAGACAGACTAAACTTGATTGTTTATTCCTTTAAACAAACAACACAAGTTCGTTTAAGCTCTTGTTTATTCTTTCATTAGCTATAAAGTTTTTTTGCTGATAAAACTAATTCATAATTTTTATCCGAGTAAAAACTTCCTGTTTTTTAAGTTTTTGTTAAATTTTATAAATAGTCAATTATTGTTGTATCTTAATTATAAATCAGAATATATTTTTTTGCTAAATGAGTTATTCTAAAATAGAATTTTTTAATTAGAATTTCTCAAAAGCGACAATACAATGCTTATTTAACTTTATAATCTCCCAAGTCAAGTGGTTAAAGTAAAGAAAACTCTTAATGATTAATAAAATTTTTTTTTGAATCGATTTTTTTCCAATAATGTTTTTTTTGTAATCAAAAATTAACTTTATTTAGGCTTAAAATTTAGTGAGTTTTTTGTTTATCCTGTTTGAGTAAATAGTGTGCAATACCATGTGCTCAAATAATTTCAAGAAATTAGAATTTTTTCTCAGGTTCTTTTTATGCAAGTTATAAAGTCAAATTTTCTTTATGATTCTATATTAAGCGATTTCGATACTTAAATTGGAAACATATCGCGAAACTACAGCAATAAAAATTCATCCTATAAAGCTAACAAAGGACTTGTTCTCCAAAACTTTAAAACATAATTTTGATGTTTTGTAGATATTTTTTATTCGGTCATTGCTGGAAAGGTCTCACCATTTTGTAAAACCGGGTTCTAATCAATTATGTGACCAGCTGGTCACGTATTAGGTGATCAATAGAGATTTTAATGATAGGTGGCTAAGATAAATAAACAATTTAATTTTCAAAAATTACGTGACCAACAATTGTGTTAGGTGGCCAATCTCAAAATAAGTGAAATCTAATAATTTGATGTTGTTCCACAAGAAGTTGAGTTATTTTTAGATTTAACTTGAACACGATTCACTGTGTTATTCAGAAAAGGTGGACCAATCTTTCAATGCTCAGTCAAAGAATATTTTACTTTTTTAAATCCTCGTAAAATTTTCAAGAAGTACCATAATAATCATTTAAAAAACAATCATAAGTAAAAAATTTAATTTTTTTATCTCTTTGGAACTGAGGTAAACCGATATGACCAATTTTAAATTCATTCATGTAACATATTTTTTGGTTACATTTTACGTGGCCAATTGGTCACATAATACATAAGATCCAAAAACCCATCTTTCTTAAAATCCATTTCTGAACGTTCATAAATTTATCGTGGGTATTCAATGTCGTAGATTACAATTATTATTGAAAATATTATGAAAGACCGGAGTAGTAACAATCGGTAATTCTTTTTTAAGCGTTAAGATCTTGTTTTATTCGCTATCTAAATGGATCATTAGTTTTTAGTAATATCGAGAGTTTACTGTTTCAATTTTCATAATTTATTTTTCTAGTATATAACTCAAGTGCCGTAAAGGCGCGACATTTACGTCATGTCATTAATATCGAATTCAAGAAAAGCTGTCCATCTTTTACATTTAGATGACTGTCTTTGAATTCGATATTAATGCATAACGTAAATGTCGCGCCTTTATGTGAGTTTGTCTTAAAGCCAAAGCAAGATCGAGAGAGTGGTATAAACGAATGTCTACTAAATTTAAAATTAAAATACCAGAAAACAAAATATAAAAATCACAAAATAATTTAATTCGATTTTTTAAAAAACATGAAAAATCCAATTCTTAAGGGAATTTTATTTTCAAGATTTAACTTGTTCGATGGTTCTCATTTCAAGTAAATAGGGTTATCTAGGTTCTAAAGTAATGATTCAAATTTTGAAAATACTTGAAAAAAAGTATCATTCAAACTATTTTTTTTGCTAACCATTGCGTTTATTTTTTTTTTGCTAAATCACAATAAAAGAAGTATGACTCGAAATGATTTTTAAAACACACCCTCACGTTTCAAATTCTCATACTGCTTTTATTCCAAAAATTTTCAATATAAATTTCAACTAAATAAAAATTAAAAACAAAAATAATGTCGTATTATGTAATATGTCGTTTTTTTTTGTTTTAATCACCTTGGAATAGACTTGACTTTAATACGCAATTGTTATATTGACATATGACTTCGTCGTTGTTTTCTTCAATTAGATAAATTCAACAAGCTCTTCTAATGGGTTTTCAAGTGCCTAACCTAAATAAAAATTTAAAATTTTTGTAATTTTGTTAAAGAAACATATGTCTATTTTTAAATACAAAATCGCAATTTTTAGAAATTTTTTTATTTTTGCACTATAAATTGCACACATAGACAAATTATGCACTTTCGAAAAAACAACAAAAAATGATCATAATTATTTTCGTTTTATTTATTTCGTTCATATTTGACAGTCATTGAGAATTATTCCATTGTTAAATGAGTAGTTCTGATTTTTTTTAATTTTAGTCATAAAATTTAAAAATCCTAAACTTCATAATCATATGACATTATCTTTTATCATTGTCTCTTTATCTCCCAAGAGCTGAACTTTAATTCACTTGGCTTAGCTATTTCACAATAATATAACAGTTACTCTATTATTTTATTTTTAATTTATGTTAATTTTGTCATAATATATGCTTAAATTAACTCCTAGGATCAGACTTGAAAAAAAAATTTTTTCTCTCTTTCTTTTTTTTGCTATTTCAATTGCGCAACTTAATTTTATTTAAGTAACAAGAAATTATGAAAATAAAAAAAAAGATCATTTGATTTGAAGAATTTTTCAAAAAAGATCATACTTTTTTTAAAAAAAAAAGAGATTTTAGTTTTTAACTTTGAGTTCTTCTGTATACATTTCGAAAAAAAAATTATTTTTACATATTCGTCTTTTAATTCTAAGCGTTTTATTTTAAAATAAATCTTTGTTTTTATTAGAAAATTATAAATACACATTCACAACACACACACACACAAACTCACAGATAAAAATGGCTTCGAGAAAAAAAGTTCTATTAAAAGTTATCATTCTTGGAGACAGTGGGTAATAAACAATTTTTTTTGTTGACCATTTAATGTCAACCCTAGTTAATTTAAATCATGATTTAAGTGTTGGTAAAACATCATTGATGAATCAATATGTTAACAAAAAGTTTAATAATCAATATAAAGCGACTATTGGAGCTGATTTTTTGACTAAAGAAGTCATGATTGACGATCGTTTGGTGACCATGCAAATTTGGGATACAGCTGGTCAAGAGAGATTTCAAAGTTTGGGTGTTGCTTTTTATCGTGGTGCCGATTGTTGTGTTCTAGTCTATGATGTTACATCGCCGAGCTCATTCAAAAATTTAGACAGTTGGCGTGACGAGTTTTTAATACAAGCATCGCCAAGAGACCCAGAAAATTTTCCATTTGTAGTCATTGGTAATAAAGTCGATTTGGCCGATAGTCGAACAGTGACTACTAAAAAAGCGCAACAATGGTGCACTGAAAAAAATAATGTGCCATACTTTGAAACAAGCGCCAAAGAAGCCATAAATGTCGAGCAAGCTTTTCAGACAATAGCCAAAAATGCATTGGCACGAGAAAAAGAACAAGATACTTATGAAGATGTACCGTCAATTGTAAATGTTGGTAATGATACAAACCGACCACAATCGTCATCATGCAATTGTTAGCCAACCATTCAAACAAGAAACTTTAAAGAAAATTTTCCTCTTTCTTTCTTACAGTTTTTTTTTGTTCGATTTTTTATAAAATCAAGAAGGAATTTACATTTTTTGTACTTGGTTTATTTCAGTTTTTTTTCTACAGCCCTTTTATCACTTTTTTTTGATTATTATTAACTTTAAACTTTAAAATTATTATTATTATTATTATTATTAAAAAAACGAATTTTTTTAATTATAAAAAACTTTTTTGAAATAAAAAAAAATCAAAATTTTTAACATGAAAAAGTATTGGATTTTTAAAGATCAATGAATACGAGGTCAAATTGATCTTTCTTGATTTAAATTGAATTCGTTATGCAGATCAACCAGTAGATGATATTTTGAAATTTTTTTTTAATTGTTAATTTCTATAAATTTAAGATCACGCATTAAAAAATGGAGTAAAATCGAGCAACTAACGGTTTTGGGTGAGAGAAAATGTTTATCTTTGAGCTTATTTTTTTCCGTTAAAAATATTCAGTTATTTGTAACACACTTGAAAAATTGAATGCTAATATTTAAGAACCAAATGTGAGACTCTTTGGGAGTCCATCAAGACGTCGAAGAAATGTCACTATTTAAACTTGTCACATGTCACTATGACCAAATACCCTACTATAGTGACATGTAACTAAAATCGAGCAATTACGTTAAGACTGATGTTTTTCTTTGAGAATAATCCTATCAGTACAAGGAATTTTAAAGGCATTTCGAGAATTTCATGTTTTTTAAATTTGCGTAAACGAACTTGGTATGGAAAATTACCGTTCATGTTTTAGTCCAATTGTAGATTTCCAAAACTACAATTAAAAATTTTGTTTCATATATACTTGATAAACAGTGGGTTTGAGTATTCTCGGAGGAGAATTCAGTATTTAAAAGTTTAAGACTAGACTGGGGTTTTATGCAATCATTTTATGCGGAAGATTTTACTCGAAAATTATTCATTTGATTTATTAATGTTCGTGATTTAATGAACATAAATCGAACTTTTGTTGGACAACGAGCCATCGCTTAGCCGTACCTAAACAAATCTCCGTATCCCCTGACCCAAAAAAAGTGAAGAATTCTCAATTATTCGTAGCGAACCGTTCCAAATCGTATTATACCATATCATAGCGAATCGTACCGTATCCAAACGTATCAACCGGGCAGAAACGATATTTTAGAATTTTTTTAAAAAGTGCTTTTGAATAATTATTCAATAGAAAACATACCGTAAAAACCCTGCTAAATAGCGAACATGTCAGATTTGAAAGCTCTTTTTTTTGCCTTACTAAGATTGTAGTATATTGCCTGAGCAGAAGCATTAAAATTTGGTGATAGTAAAAAATCAAATTTTTTCGACTTTATTCCGGCATAGTAAGCGGGGTCTTTCGGTAAAAAAGGTATTCTATGAAAGCAACACCCCTAATTTAAATGAAACCAACACCATGGTGTGGAGGCCACAATTCGAAAAAGATTTTAGTGCATTCAACCAAGACACACTTGATTTTTTGGTAAAAACAAGTGATCGGAGACATGATCAAACAAATTTGATCGGAAACATGATCAAACAAACTCGATAAGCAGCTTAATTTTGTCTAGGACTGATGCTTTGGGATTTTTAGAATATCGTCATAGAGAGGTAATGAGAATTTAAAAAAATCAGACTTTATTTTTGCATTCTCCATTTATGAAAACCCCAAAATCCATCACTGATTTTCATCTCTGAAAAAATCGAATTTATAAGATAGAGGATGCTAACCCTTGAGAGAGGTGCTTCTGGAAAACCATTAATTTCTATGTTAAATCATCAAATATTAAATGTTTATTATATCAATTCTAGTAAAGAATTTAATTTTACACACACCTAAGTGTTTTACTCGACCGGAAAAAAATGCTTGGTACCCGATTGAGAGTGAAATTCCATAAAATTCCAAATTCCGAGGTTTTTTCGGATATGTTTTTTTTTAAGAATTCTAGTATTTATGGAAACACATGTTGTTGATCAATTTTCTAGCGAGTACTTGTCCTTTCTGTTTTAGCTCCCGATACCTCTGTCACCTACGGTATCTGAGTAACTACGCGAGAGAGTCGTCATCACTACGATTACGATCTCGCAAGGAGGCGATGTAGGAGCTGACTCAACTACGAAGTCACCAGCCGAAGAGTATATTGACTTAATATCATCCGCTTGGATAACCCAATCACGCAACAGATGAAAAACATCGTGCGCTAATATTCAAATATTTTATCCATTTTTTGATAAAATTAAAATTGAACAATTAGGAATTTTGGGGTTAAATAAGATATTATTGAAATTCATTTTCAACTTCAGATAACCTGGTTTACTAAATGGAAAATAAACTAAAGAAAAATAAGTTCTGGACCAAAATAGACTCAATTAACTGCGCAGTTCAGCCGATATGCTTTATTCAGAACAATCTTGCTCTGAATAAAGCATATCGGCTAGCTTTCGAATAAATGAATAGTTACAATAATTAATCCAATTTCTGTATCACTGAGGCTTGAAAAGGGACAGTTTACTTTTGGTTTCAAAATGATGATCTATTAGTTAAAGCTTGTATATACTGAGTAAGTAATCGAGAAATAAAATTTAAATGAGTTAGTAAAGAAATATTAACAGAAGCTTTTGACAACAAGGTCTTGAAGTCTGAATAAAATTAATGACTTCACTTTTCGAAAGTACATTCGAATGATGGTAACTATGAAAAATATATAAGACAAATCTAGTGTTTCATTTTTTTGATCATAGATTTTCTTAGAATTGCAACTAAACAAAAAAAAGTTAATAAATGCAAAAATAAGAATTCAAAAAAAAGAAAATTAAAAATTAAAACTAACATTAAAGCATATTATTTACCAAAATAAGTTTGAATCAAAACGAATAAAAATGTTATCGATTGAGCTAGGAGACATAACAGTCCACAACATTAAACAACTCAAAAAAATCAATCAAGTCGTTTTTCCAGTTTCATACAACGACAAATTTTACAAAGATGTTCTTGATTTAGGTCCATTAGCAAAATTAGCGTATTTCAATGATATTGTTGTTGGTGGTGTTTGTTGTCGTATTGATTTAACCGAAAACAAGCGAAGGCTATACATAATGACTTTGGGATGTTTGTCGGCGTTTCGCAAATATGGCATAGGTAAACATTAAATTTGCATTGAATCCTCAATTTTTTGTTAACCAAATTTTTTTCTAAGGAAAAATGTTACTCAATCATGTCTTGAATTATTGCGAAAAAGACGGAAACTTTGAATCCGTTTATTTGTGAATATATTTTGTTAAAACTTATTTTAGGATTAAGTTATTGATTTATGTAAATTTTTTTTGAAGGCATGTTCAAATAAACAATGAAGGTGCTATTGCATTTTATAAAAAGTTTGGTTTTGAGATTGTTGAAAAGAAAGAACAATATTACAAACGAATTGAACCATCTGATGCTTTTGTCCTAAAAAAATCATTCGAAAAAAAATAAAAACTCAAAAATTAAACTTGTGTGGTTTCGACTGATCAATCATTTTTTTTTTTAATTTTAAAAAATAAATCTTTTAAACCGATTATTCTAGATATAATAGGAACCCTTTTTGTGTGCTCATGATATATTGTGAGTGTGAGCATTTCAACGCTTCATTATGGTACAAAGATCAACTCTACTTAAATTCAAAATAATGATTCCAAAAATTGTTAAATAAATACCCCATGAATATATATTTAGCCGAATTGAACTTCCTAGGGCTTAAGATATCATTTCATTATTTAGGGACAAGTGGTAACTACATTTGTAGTTAAAGGGAACTTAAGTCCGAATAATTTCGAGTCGTGTTATTTTCCAAATATGAATTTATCTTAATATGCATTCAAAAATGTGTGCCTCCCAAAGACCCGGTCAACGCAGCAAACTTTTTGTCATAAGAATGCACGGTATAAGGTATAAGTAATTACTACGGAAAGATAGTTTATCTTTATGTAGTACGTTCTTCTGAGCGATAATTATATTTACCTAGCCAGGTAATTTTTTTTAGATAAAAAATATCTTTTTCAGGATTAGGCTTCTTAACGTTAATTAGTAAGAATGTATGCAAACAATTCTTACCAGAAACTTTTGCTTGAATAATTTTATTAAGTTATTTTAAGATTATTTTAATCTTCCTTTTAATTTAGTAAATTTTTTACGTTTTAAATGTTTAATTACCTATGTGATTTTTTTTCTAACTTCTAACAAATTCTACGTTCTAACTAAAAGATAGGGAAGCAAGGCTTTATATGCGAGTAACGAGACGTTAGCTTGTATCAAGTTAGGGAAGTAATAACTAAGAAAATGTTAAGTTAGAAGTGAATTTTTTCATACATGAATTAATTGATTTATTTTTATAAAAAATACATGTAGATTTTTTTTGTGTTTGTATAGTCTATTGACGATTTACGTCCAGAATTTTTTTTAAAACAGTTCAGTATTTGTTTTTTATTCGTGTGTATGTCTGCTTAATATGCTCGTCACGCAACGCTCGTTCCTCGCAAATTAGTTAGAATGAGAAAAAGTTCTATTCTAACTTAACATTTTTGTTAGAATGGCGCGAAATTTTAACGAATTCTATATTCTGAAAGATTTCTAACTTTATAACTTTTAGTCTTAATGAGAGTCTTAATAAAGCAAATTTAAGGCAATCTAAAATCAGTGACATAATGATCAAATCGAAATTTTGAATGCATATTAAGATAAATTCATATTTGGAAAATAACACGACTCGAAATTATTCGGACTTAAGTTCCCTTTAACTACAAATGTAGTTACCACTTGTCCCTAAATAATGAAATGATATCTTAAGCCCTTAGATATCATTTCCTTAGAAAAAAAATTACGTACGTATAAATACTGATATATTTTGAATACAACAAAAAAATCAAAAATTAATAAAATGAAAGATTTTTCTTCTTTAAACAATTTTTAATTCTAGTCTGCATATATTTTGTTTGTGTTTCGTATAATTGGAGAAACACTTCAGCAGCATCAGGAAAAAAGCATTTTGCCTTATTCATTGTTTGATTGTAATAATTTTTAGGGATTAAATTATATTCAGCGTGTCTCTTCCATTCCGTAAATACCAAAAGTTGTCTTTCATCCCCTTTCCCGACGAATTTGAATTCTGTGCATCTTTTCACGGTCCACTGGAGGTTTATAGGTTGAGGTCTGTCTGAATTGAATCTTTTATTTGCACCTTAAAATTCCCAATCAGCATCAAAATGATCCCATATGAATCCATAAAATGCTCGACTATGCTTAGCTAGATTTTTTTCGATTGTATATTTTCTCTTTGTTTTGTCTTAGGGCAATTTTTCGGGAATTATCAACTTTGTTTTATTGATAAACTGTTCAAATACTTTCGTTTAATTTCCTTGTAGTCCTCATTTTCTGCCAAACCAACAGATGAAATTTTTCGAAAGACGTTTTTCCCTTCAGATAAGTCTTCAAGCACACACATATTTGTTGAGCTTTTCGATACTGATTTTTGATAATACAAATCAAAAGAATAGTACTCCTTATAAATGTTGTGGGGTGAAGGCTGTAGACATGACCCGGATGATTTTTCTGTGAGATAATATTATCAAATTCCGTTTAATCTTTCATCATTTTTTTGTTTTGGTGTTTTCTTAAAAAATTGGAATCTTACATTATGAAGAGATCCTTCGAGATCGTCATCAGAGGTTTCGTCAACTATATCTGTTACCTTATTTTTATTGTCTAATAGTTTTTTTGGAATTGGTAACTTAGTCGATTCTAAAAAAACATCTTTGACATCTAATTCTGCTACTTTAGCATTAAAACCAAAAACGACATGTTTCTCTAAAACCTTGTTGTCACTTTTAAGAATAATTTCAAATGTTCATTGATTCTTATTTTTGTCAATAGCCTTTTTAAAAAAGTGATTTTTTTTGTATTCTTGAAAATATCGAGTGTCTCGATCGGTCATTCTTAATTTTTGGTAAGGAAACAAGCTTTTTTTAATTACCGAGGAATAAAGACTGTTAGATTCAGACTTAGACATAATTGAATTATTTTATGATTAATATATTTTAATATTATCTTACTATTTAAAATAATAAAGTGTGAAAAGATTATCTCCAATACAAATACATGTGTGCAACTGTGCTAGCGAATATCACAGAAAATTCACAGCCTTGCTAAAGAGAAAAAAAAATCCCACGCTAATTACAGTCGACTCGCGATAATCCGTATACAAAAAGCCCTAGAAAATTGTTGTACGGATTAAAATCTACGGATAATCAAATACATGTAATAGTATCGGAAAGGGCTTCGAGCCCGGGTATTTCTGTTCGGATGTCAAATTATTCGGATTAAACTGTATACGGATTATCGCGAGTCGACTGTAAATAATTCACAGATGTATTGTTTTCGTTAAAAATACCGGATCATCGCTTTTTTCCACTTTTATTGTTCTCCAATTAAGAAAAATATGTGAAAAGCGGTTAAAGATAAAATAAATTGTGGAAATAAACGACTAATTATAACTGACCAATTAAATTTATTTTATCTAAATTATCATAAAATTATAATAATAAAAACAAAATACTGGACCATAAATGCAAATTATGTCTAAAAAGGATCAAAAGAATACCATAACAATTTGTTTAAGTTGGCATGTCTTCATTGGGGATGTTATAGAAACTTTTATCAAACAATGATATTTCCGTATTTCGGAATGTTCTTAGCTTTCTGGCCTCGACAACCAAATTATTGATTTCAGATCGATATATTTGACTGGAGGAAAACTGCAGTATGGATTTTGTCAATACCATGGCAATTAAGCACTAAGCCCAATAATGGGTCATTGTATCAGCTGAATTTAAACACTACTCTTTCAATACAGGCTTTGAATTTGTTAACCAAATTGGCCGACACTGTACTAGCTAATAACATATTCCAAGTAGAGACTATTGCATTTGAAAAAAAATTATATCGACATGACTTCTTTTTGTTGATTTCTCCAACAAGTCTCCTGTCGTTTGACCTTCTTAGGTTAAGTGAATGAATTGAATCAAGGCACTCCTCAATATTCTATCTCCAATATTTTGAAATTTCCAATCTTTTACAAAGGAGAATGTATTTCAATCCCTAACTCAAGCAAAGGTATTGATTAATGCCTATAGTCGTGACAGATGCTGCACAATGCCACTTGGTATGGTATTCTTTACACCGACAATATACGACGGTGATTATTAATCACCAATTCAATCTTTTGGACTTGCATTTTTATTTCAACTCAAGTATATTAGTTTCAAATTCAAGCAAAGGTATTTAAAGGGAAGGAATATTCAATTAATTTTAAGATCATTTTTTTAACATTAGTATTAAGCTTAATTAGATGAGCAATAAGTATTCCAATTAAAGGATATTTCAAGATTATACCCTTAACGTTCAAAATTTCAATTATTGCAATTGTGTAAAAAAGCGACTAATTAGTATTACAGTTTATTTATTTCACACTGAATTTATAATTAGTTAACACCTTAAAACATAAAACTACGAAAAATTTATTTTTAGGGAGGAGTTTAATAAAAGTGGAAAAAAGCGACGTAGCCAAAAATACACAGTGATTTTTATTTTGCAAAATTTTACCTTTAACAAATTATCTATTTTTTGTCGAATAAGATTTCTTCTAAAAAACAAAAACAACTAATTATCTAAAAATAAGTTTGAAATAAATCCAATCAGAGCCTGAATCGTTTTTAGGATAAGAGAGAATACAGGAGTTGAGGTACCCTATTTTTCAATGACGAACTTCTTGAGTGTATGACCTGATCCGTTTTTAACTTTTCAGTAAGTGAATAGCTGGATTCCAGCAATAATGAGGAATTTTATTTTTTTTTGCTCTTGGATTTAGGCATGTTAAATTTTTTTATCAATTTCTCTATTTCTCTATTTTATTGCTTCTTTGCAAATGGGATAGAATATTCGTGGATGAAAATTTTCAAAAATGAAAATGCAGCTTTATGCAGCAAAAATTGCTGCATCCACTGGTAAAGTCTGCAAGAGATCTGCAATTTTAATTGCGTAGTTAATCAAGACATTTTTCAATGAAATGTGATTGTGCAATATTTTGCAACTTTTGCAGAGTTGCAGACAATTGAAAAATGTTATATTTAACTGCGCAATTAAAGTTGCAGATCTTTTGCAGAATTTTTTGAAGACTTTACCAGTGGATGCAGCAATTTTTGCTGCATAAAGCTGCATTTGCATTCTTTGAAAATTTTCAGCCACGAATATTTTATCCCATTTGCAAAGAAGCAAAAAATAGAGAAATAGAGAAATTGATAAAAAAATTTAACATGCCTTGGATTTAAGGTCTATAGAAAAATGTCTTTGAATGTTAATCATTTCTTTAACACACAAATGACCCACATTTTCTTTACCGTAGATTACCAAAGGTGTCAAAATGACATCACGGTAATGGTGAACAGTAGAAGTAAGGAAATGTCGGATTGTGTCATTTTTTTTTCAAAAGTATAACTAAAGTCTGAAAATTACTGCCTTTGATAAAATATTTTTAGCTAAGGTCTTTTTAGCTAACCCTTTTGATTTCGAGATACATCTTGACATTGATTTAAACAATTCTAATGTCAAACAAAAAACAAAAATTGTGTAAAAGGAATTTAGGTTTTTTCCTTATAAATTAATTTTTTTTTGGTTTTATCCCAATTTATTTGAGCACGCCAGTGCCCTGCCATAATATGTTTCAAATCAAAAGTGCAAAATTAACAAATTTATAACTTGGGATTGCCACTAGGATTTTCACATATATATCACGTTTATCTGTTTTGACAAATGCAGTGATATAACAGATTTTTCCCTTTGACCTTAAATTGATACAAAAGTTTAAAAAAGTTAGCGTAGATCCTTTTATTTTAAAATTTTCCAGGAATTATGGCTAAAAAGTGTCAATTTGACACCGCAGTCATTAGACTGTTAACGGTAGAAAGAGTAGGACGTCTAATTGAAAAATAAACCATTTTCAGAATTAATGATCGTGATTGGAAACTATAGTGTCCAATTAATTCGTTTTAAACCGGATCAAACATAGTCTAAAATCGGGAGCTAGAGACAGAAACATATTGCGGAAAAGCTTAGACTCATGTAATAATATCAGCATCTGAGAGGGTGTTTTGTCTTGAACAATAAAAGCTATTTAGTGATCCAAAGTTATTCAGAATCTAATGATTAAAATTATTTCAGTAAGTTAAAATCTATGTCGAGAATTTTACTTTTAGTTTTAAGGCTTTTTATTCTTAACTAAACCAGAACGCAGCTCTTTATTCATATTCTGAGGCTTAATGTGCAACACAATGTCACACTGCAGGTACAACTAATGTGGTAAATTACTTATTTTGGAAAATATACAAACAAACACAAACAAAAAGTTAGAATTCTCACGATTAGAGAGAAAAATTTATGATTTAGCCCTAAGTAAGCTCTATTGAAAGAGAAATTTGCATGAATTTTTCATCAGCCGATATGACTCTAAGATGTGAAGCGTCCTAACACCCTACTGAAAAAAGAAAATAACTCAAAAATCTAAACTAAAAACTAAATTCTTGAGGAGCGTTTTAGCTATTAATCTCTTAATTCAGTGAATCACTTTGAAAGTTTGTTCAATGAAATTGTTCAATGATTTTTTGAAATTAAGCTTCTTTTGAAAAAAATAAAAAAATTCGTTTAAAAAGATTTAAATTTTAAAATTCTTAATTAAAATTGATATTTATTTTTTAGCAAATCGTTTACCATTATCGGGATGTTCTAGTTTGTTTTAAATGAAAATATCACTTGAGACATTAATATTGACGTTTGATTGAACAGTTCATCGATTTGAAATTGAGAAAAAATATCGTCACTCAAGGAAGATCTTCTTTGAAAGCCGAGAGTCTAAAAATCCTTAATTTAAGCATACAACTTGAATTTTCGGTGATCGCTCGATTTCAGCCGAGTCACAAAAGCTGAGTCTTATTATTCAAAACGACAAGAACAGAGATTTACTTGTCAATTTGATTAGTGATGTGAATTTGATTCTTCAAATTTGAGTCGGTGTTCAAATCAAACCGATTTTACGACTTTTTTATTCAAATTCATAAATCAATTTAAAAAAAAATTGGATTAGGGAAATCAATTATTTAATTATATTTAAACAAAAAATTGAATCATTTTAAACAAAAATAAAATGATTTGACTAATTCGTGGCTAAAAGTCTGATTTTTGATTAAAAAAATATTTTTTTTGGTTTTCGGTATTTGTTTGGCTTCTATAAATCATCATCGATTAATTTAATTTTCCTCATTGTTGGTTTTGTCTTTAGTTTTGAGTCTTTCTTTTAAAATAGGTTTGTTCCTTTTTTGTTTAACTTTAAGTTCAAAATCAACCCCATCTTGAAACCCAACATTTTATTGTGTTAATGAATACGGTATTTGTTTGCTACTTTGATCAGCATCATACACATACTCGAAATCCTCACATGGAGACTTTGTTTTGATTGAAATGTTTTTATCCACTACTGAAAGGTCTTTCTCTTGTTCACGAGTTGAAACTTTCAAGTCAAAAGTCTTGATTTGTGACTTTTTAAGATCAATCTTTTTATTAGAATGGACAAATGTTTTTGCAGCTTCGGCGTCATCATCATCGCTAAAATCACATATATCATCTGTTTTACTTTCTTTAGTTCAATCATCGTCATAAACGTCATTGTCAAAGTCATCTTCCGAAATCACTATTCCACTATTCAAATCGAGTAAATTTTTGTTATTTAGTGATTTTTATTGAGTATAGACAGTTCGAGAATATTAACTAGTTGTTTAGACTGGTTACGATTTTTTAACAATTGGATAAGTTTCTGGTATTCCTGTTGGCACAACCGAATATTATTTTTTAACGAACAAACGAAGGCGATTGAATAAAAATGGTCATGATTTCTTCCTGCATCGAGCTAAAACAATGTTTTGCACCAAGTTTTGAAAACGATTTTGTAAAACGATGCATGGTGTGAGCTGCACATGATACTATATACGATTATTTATCATCATCTTTTGTTTTTTGGCCTCTTATAAGTCTCAAAATTATCTTCGGTTCTTATAAATTTAAGGCATTTAATACTGAATTGAGGCCCAAGAATAATCGATAACCACTAAAAGAAAGGGTAACTTTTCCTTGGTGTATTTTGAATATACTGAGGCCAGCGTTAAGAGAAAATGTCTGATTTGGAATACATCGTGTCGGCTTGTGCTCATTTCACCAACGATTGCTAAAATCTCGCTCAATTAAATTGCTTAAATCTCGCCTGTCTGATCACCTCTTTCGAAAGTGGGTTTTCATCATTAGCCAGCATAGCTAAGAATTTTTTTTTGATGACCATTTATGAAGATCGACTTGCTTTTGACCACGGTATTGATTTGACTTGTCGTCATTATGATCGTGATTGTGTTCGCCAACAACTTTTGTTTTGGAAACGAAATAATCTTTACTATCATCAAATTTATTCGGCGTTGTTAAAAATAATTAGTCTGTTGGCCTTATGATGAATCTGCGCATGTAACAAAGTGTAACAAGCTTTGTTACACCATTCAGCAAACTCTGCAAAAACTCTGCAGTCTAATTGCGCATTTAGTCTTAATACTTTTTAATAGTGTGCATTTTGCAGAGACTCTGCATAAATTTAGCAGAGTTTGCTGAATGGTGTAACATAGTTTGTTACACTTTGTTACATGCGCAGGTTCATCATAAGGCCAACAGAATAAATAAAAATTATTTCAATTTTTCAAAGTGGTTCTGTTTTTTTGTACTAAACTTCACAATGCCTCAAATTTATTCGGCGTTGTTAAAAATAATTAGTCTTCGGCGCATTCGGGCATGCAGAACAATATCCGTCGTTATTTTTAAACATTCGGAATTCTGAATCTTTAAATAAGAAAAAATTTTAAAAAAATAAAGGAGTCTTTAATTTTTGTTTAACTTACTAAAATAATACAAAAATTGAGGAGTCCACTTTTTTCATATGAATATTTGAGTGTGGCTCACATGATTTTTCAAGAAAAGCCTTTATGTCACCGACTGTGATCATTATGTCATACTCAGATTTCGACATTTCTTTCAATTTAGTTTGATCAAAATTTATTTTTAAGTGTTTTTTGTTATCAGAAGAATATTTTATCAGTAAGATTTTTATTCATGACATATAAGAGCCAGAGTTTTGGCGCGCTAATTTTAATTGTCATGATACCAACATGGGACATGCCTAGATTACTCAAAGCCTCAAAGATATTTAACTTTGAAGAACTTTGTCTCTTCTCAAGCTTTCATTCATCAACTCAATTAAATTTGACTATCTTTCATCACTTATGTTTTATTCGATGTGCGAGGAAGTACCATCAAAAAAATGTGCTTCTCTCAATTGGAGGTTAATCAATAGAACAAATAAAGGTGTAAAATCAATAGTCAAATGGGTGTTTCTAATAAAAAAAAGAAAATTATTTTTTAAACCATGTGTCAAAATTTTTAAATCAAACTTAATATTTTTATCCATTCACAATATTCTCATAAAACAACGAGAATAAACTTACGCCAATCTATTACGTTTTAGGTATAAATAAATTTTGATTTAATTTTTCAAAAGGATTTTTATAGCCCTCGTTGTAACAAGCTTCAAAAAAACTTATTTTGAAAGAATGTACAAAATTTTATGCTTTTTAGCTGTGATTAGCGCTGCTTTTGCCCAAGGCAAAGTACAATGGTCGTTTTGTGGTTCTTCAGTATTAGAAATAAACCATTTAGATTTGGGTCCAATGCCAATTCTACAACCAGGTAAAATGCCATTTATCTTATCTGGTAGAACCCTTCGTGAAATAAGAGGAAACGTTAAAAGTGTTTTGAAAATTGCGAGAACTTTTACGGGTTTGAGTTTACCAATTACTTGCTATTTGGTCAATGGTAATCAAGTTGGTTCATGCAGTTATCCTGATTTGTGTGTTTTATTAAAACAAATATTTGGTTCTAATACAAACTGCTCACAAAATTTGATAGATAATAGTATTGATTGTAGTTGTCCATTCGAAATTCCAGCTAGAAATTTGGACATAAACACTGAAGCTTATGTACCTGATATGAGCGCTTCTGTGTTTTCATTTTTCGGGTAAATATTAATTACTCAAAACAAAAAAAATTAATCTTTTTAAAAACTAAATAATAATCTTTTCTTTTGTAGAAACGGAGACTACGACATCAATATTAAAGCTAGTGACGCTGTTGGTCAAATTACTTGTTTGGATCTCAAATTAAGCCTTAAACCAAAAACTGCTTAAACAGTTCGAAATAAAAAAAAACACGAAATAATTTTTAACAAATTTAACTAAAAATTTTATTAATTATGTACAGTTCTGGTCGTTCACGAATTAACTCTGCGAATGTTCGCCGAATGGAAAAAACATAAATTTCCGTTCGTGACGATTCGTGGCGTTTCGTCGACGTTCGTGAAAATATTTTTTTTAAAGAACGCGAACATGAACGTTCGCAGATTCAATTCGTGAACGGCCAGAACTGTACTTAAATTTTTTCAACTAAATCTCTTCGATAATTAAAAACAGTTATTTTTTTTCGAAATATCAAACTTTTTGACAAAATATCCAACGAACTTTTTTTTTAAATTCATTTTGAATGAATAGAGTCAGAAAGAGTTTACAAATATTAAAATTAAATTATTAGGGTGATTCATAAAATTCCGCGTTTTTTAGATGGTAAGTTATAATTGATTCTAGCTCTTATAGTAGCAACCCACAAAATATGTCAAGGAGAAGATGAGAATGTCCTTAAAGTAAGAAAGGCACAAGCTTGGTTCAATAAGTTTAACAGTGGTGATACTAGCCTTCTAAGAAAAAAGGGTTCTGGAAGACCAGTGAGTTTCGATCGGGACGCCCTGCGTTCGGCGGAGAGCAACCCCCGGGTTAGTATTCCGAATCATCAAATGACCTTAGCACTTCACAGTCGACCATATTTAGTCACCTTAAGTTGATTCATAACGTTAATAGACGCTGCCTCGACTCTAATTCGAGCATAAGCTGGGGATTTTACAGCTCCATTCACGAGGTAGATTAAGTCTTCGATTGAACGAGTTGGATACCGAACTCGTCCGATTCACAGGTGAGCCTTACTTTGGTGTCACATGTACTGACTTCATTTTTGTCACCTTTTGGTACAAGATTTAAGATCCATGTAGTTGGTCCGATTGAGGAACCAATTCGTTCAAGAGTACTTTCGTCGACCTGTTTTTGGAGTTCTTTCTCAACAACTTCTTGAAGGTGGACTGCAACTGGACTAGGGTTTCGTAAGATTTAGTTTGGTTAACACAAAAGTTAACCTAATTTGGTTAACTAATATTGTGTTAACCACATGTTCGTTGTACTTGTAGTGGTGAACCGTTCAACTAGTGTTATTATGACGATCCCTTTTTGCCTGAGACCCATGTCTACTCGAAATATTAAAATTCCGAGCAGGTAGGGGAGCCTAAGAACTTTAAACAAGCAAAATTAAGGTGTGAATGAAGAAAAAAATTTAAAAAAAATTCATAAGGCCGCTAAATAACTCATCGATTTGAGTGTTAAAAACATGCAATTTTCGACTGTCTATAAAATACGGAACTCAATAACGGAAAAACGTAACACGGAACATGGGGCAGTTTTTTAGATGCTGAATATATTCTGAAGGTTCAAAACGCCTCATTAATTTTTTTTTGGGGTACCCCACCCTCAAAGATTAGCTAAAAGTTTTTGAGCTTCATCCTTTTGTGCCTAAATACTTATCAACTAACTTAGATAATTGCATAAGTTTACACATATTCTTAAAGCTCATAATCTCAGCAACAAAACGGTGTATTTGGTTTCCCGGAAAAAATTTGCCCGAGATAATGCCGCGGAAACGGAAAAATTCATGTCTTTTTTCAGTTTTTTTGTATCTAGTCACTGGTTTACGGCCTAATCCCTAATTTTCTATACAGATTCGAAAACGAGACAAAATTCTTAACAAAATTTTGAGCTAACTTATCTTACTATTTAAAATAATAAAGTGTGAAAAAATTATCTCCAATAGAAATACATGTGTGCAACTGTGCTAGCGAATATCAAAGAACATGCACAGCTCTGCTAAAGAGAAAAAAATTCCGACGCTAATTAAATACTTCACACATGTATTGTTTTCGTTAAAAATACACAGATTTTTATTTTGCAAAATTTTACCTGTTACAAATTATCTATTTTTTTGTCGAATAAGATTTCTTCTTAAAAACAAAAAACAACTAATTATCTAAGTTTTCGAAGTTTTAGTTTTTAAAATCCGATCAAAGCGTGAATCGTTTTTGGGACAAGAGAGAATACTATAAAAAGTTAAAAACAGAGTACCCTCTGTTTTTAACTTTTCAGTAAGCGAATAGCTGGAGTCCAGCAATATCAGACATGTGTAACCATTTATTTTCGGGTATTGGGTCGGGTTGAGTAACCCAAAAAAAATGGGTTTTAGGGTTCGGGTAGGGTAAAGGTTACCCTTAATTTTGGGTTTTTGGGTATAGGTTGGTTTGGGTTACCCATAAAAATAGGTTACTTAGATTAAAAATTTTTTTTCTAATTGGAGTTTTGTGGTATACCTACTCTATTTTTATGGGTTACCCAAACCAACCTATTCCCAAAAACCCAAAATTAAGGGTAACCTTTACCCTACCCGAACCCTAAAACACATTTTTTTTGGGTTACTCAACCCGACCCAATACCCGAAAATAAATGGGTACACATGTCTGAGCAATATTGAGGAATTTTTTGTTCTTGGATTTAAGTTCTGTAGAAAAATAAGCAATAAGACCATGTGGAATTCTTTCGAAAAGAAGATGTTAGTTTAGCGTAAGATTTAGTTTCATGAGTTTAATTTGTTCTTAGATTCAAATTAGAATAAGATAGCTGAATGTTTCTGTAAAAAAATGTCTTTGAATGTTAATTGTTCTTTAACACACAAATGACCCAAATTTTCTTTACCGTAGACCGACAAAGCTGTCAAAACGGTAATGTAATTGTGAACGGTAATGGTTAACAGTAAAAGTAAGGACAAATGTCTGATTGTGTCATTTTTTTTCAAAAGGATAACTATAGTCGGAAAATTACTGCTCTTGAAAAAAGATTTTTAGTAAATGTCTTTAACCCTTTTGATTTTAAGATACACCTAGGCATCGATTCCAACAATTCTCTATGTCAAACAAAGAACAAAAATTGTGTATCTCTTGAGTTTAAAGGAATTTAAGTTTTTTCCTTATAAATTAATTTTTTTTGGTTTTAATCCAATTTATCATGTTTATCTGTCTTGACAAATGCAGTAGATTTTTCAACCCCTTTGGCCTCGAATTGATACATAAGTTTAAAAAAATTAGTGTAGGCCCTTTTTTTTTTAAATTTTCCAGGAATTATGGCTAAAAAGTGTCAATTTGACACCGCAGTCATTAGACTGTTAACGGTAGCAAGAGTAGGACGTCTAATTGAAAAATAAACCATTTTCAGAAAAATAAAACATATTCTATAATCGGGAGCTAGCGACAGAAACATATTGCGGAAAAGCTTAGACTCATGTAATAATATCAGTATCTGAGAGGGTGTTTTGTCTTGAACAATAAAAGCTATTTAGTGATCTAAAGTTATTCAGAATCTAATGATTAAAATTATTTCAGTAAGTTAAAATCTATGTCGAGAATTTTACTTTTAGTTTTAAGGCTTTTTATTCTTAACTAAACCAGAACGCAGCTCTTTATTCATATTCTGAGGCTTAATGTGCAACACAATGTCACACTGCAGGTACAACTAATGTGGTAAATTACTTATTTTGGAAAATATACAAACAAACACAAACAAAAAGTTAGAATTTTCACGATTAGAGAGAAAAATTTATGATTAAGCCCTAAGTAAGCTCTATTGAAAGAGAAATTTGCATGAATTTTTCATCAGCCGATATGACTCTAAGATGTGAAGCGTCCTAACACCCTACTGAAAAAAGAAAATAACTGAAAAATCTAAACTAAAAACTAAATTCTTGAGGAGCGTTTTAGCTATTAATCTGTTAATTCAGGGAATCACTTGGAAAGTTTGTTCAATGATTTTTTGAAATTAAGCTTCTTTTGAAAAAAAATTAAAAAATTTGTTTAAAAGATTTAAATTTTAAATTTCTTAACCAAAATTGATTTTTATTTTTTTGCAATCGTTTACCATTATCGGGATGTTCTAGTTTCAATTTATTTTTACTTTTTTTATAATCGAGGCCGAAATAAATCAAAAAAATCAAAAATCACTAAGATGATGAGTTTTTATATTTTTGACAATTAATTCGTAATTCTGGCGGAGAAAAAATTTTGCTCAAATTTCAATTTGCTCATTTTGCTCAAAAATATTAAATCCGCAATTCATGTGCACTGCAGTTCACAGAACTAACTTAACTGTTAAAAGATTTATTTTTATATTTAAAAAACAAGGATAACCTTCTGTAATTTTGCAATGCATTCAATTGCGTATTTAAATTTCTTGAGAAAAATGAGCAAATTGAAATTTGAGCAAAATTCTTACTTTGCCGTAATTCTTATGCAGTAAACCCAAGAAAACATAAATGATTATTGAATAAAAAAATTCTTTCGATTTTTCAAAAAATTACCTTTTTTTAATCATTTTCAGCACCCAAAATTTAATATTTTAGAAAAAATGTTTTTTAAAAAGAGTTTAATGTTTTTTAGGGTGGGGTACCCCCAAAAAAATTTTTTGACCAGCCTTGCGAAGAGTTCGGTATCCAACTCGTTCATTCGAAGACTTAATCTACCTCGTGAAATTTTTACATCGAGCTGTAAAATTCTTAACACTAGACATAAGAAAAGCTATTCCCCAGCTTATGCTCGAATTAGAGTCGAGGCAGCGTCTATTAACGTTATGAATCAACTTAAGGTGACGAAATATGGTCGACTGTGAAGTGCTAAGGTCATTTGATAATTCGGAATACTAACCCGGGGGTTGCTCTCCGCCGAACGCAGGGCGTCCCGATCGAAACTCACTGGTCTTCCAGAACCCTTTTTTCTTAGTATTAGAAGGCTAGTATCACCACTGTTAAACTTATTGAACCAAGTTTCAATAGTTTCAATAGTTTATTCAATAATTTAAAAGGCTTGAGCAATGCTCTTTAACCTTCCGGTTAGATGTTAGTTAATTAAAAGTACAAGAATAAAAACAAAACAAAAAAAGAATCAAAAAGTTTTACAAAAAATAAAAAAAATTTAACTAAACAAATTGACAAGTTCGATTGGCGTGATACCATTTGTCGTGTATGTGATTTGGTCCAATATTTCTAAAATTAAAGGGTTCGAGCTAATTATATTTTTCTCAAAATAGTTTTGGCTTAGTTTATAGAGTCTATTGTCAATCATTTCAATGCCAGATAAATGATGAAGAAAGGTACTTGAACACTGTGGTTTTTCTTTGTGTATGATTTGAAGAGCTTTGTACTGGATGCCACTTAATCTCTCAATATTTTTTACGTTTAGTAACAGGACTTGTGGCGCATACTCGATTTTTGATCTAATAAGTGTTTGATATACGTTTATCTTTTCTTTTAAACCAAGAGACCAATTTTTGTAAGTTAAGCACTTCATAATATTTAATAATTTTAAACATTTTTCTCTTATCATCTCTGTATGTGATCGGAAGTTCATGTTTCTATCAAATGTTACACCTAGGTATCTTGGGTTGTGGTTAATTGGTATCTCTTCATTGAATATTCTTAACTTAAAACTACCATCAGATAATTCTTTTGGAACTTTACCTTTTGAATAAATAGTAAACGAGCATTTTTGAGCTGCCGTACACAGTCTCCATTTGTTAAACCATTTTTCGAGTTCGAGTAGGTATCTCTGCATCTGGATTTTTAATCGATTAATGTTTTTGTCTCGATTGAATGCAAATAGATCATCGGCAAATAATAAACTTTTAATTTTATCATTCGGATAGTTGTTACACTCGATTATGTCATTAATAAAAGTTAGGAAGAGAATCGGTGAAAGAATTGAGCCTTGTGGTACTCCAGTTCCGATTTGAAAAAGACTTGATTTGATTTTGTCTACTTGTACAAAAAATTTTCGGTCTTTAAGGAAATTTTTAATCCAATTACCAAGGCGATGCGGAACTCCATGTTTACTAAGTTTAAATATAAGACCGTTGTGCCAGACCTTGTCGAAGGCTTTCATAATATCAAATACAATACCACACAGTTTCTCATTACCATCAAACGCTTCGAAGGCTTTTTGACAAAAGTAAATTATGTTGTCAGTTGTCAGCAGTTGTCACACTGAAGCTTATGTACCTGATATGAGCGCTTCTGTGTTTTCATTTTTCGGGTAAATATTAATTACTCAAAACAAAAAAAATTAATCTTTTTAAAAACTAAATAATAATCTTTTCTTTTGTAGAAACGGAGACTACGACATCAATATTAAAGCTAGTGACGCTGTTGGTCAAATTACTTGTTTGGATCTCAAATTAAGCCTTAAACCAAAAACTGCTTAAACAGTTCGAAATTAAAAAAAAACACGAAATAATTTTTAACAAATTTAACTAAAAATTTTATTAATTATGTACAGTTCTGGTCGTTCACGAATTAACTCTACGAAAGTTCGTGAACGTTCATGAACGTTCGCCGAATGGAAAAAAACATAAGTTTCCGTTCGTGAACGGCCAGAACTGTATTCAATTTTTTTCAACTAAATCTCTCCGATAATTAAAAACAGTTATTTTGTTTTTCGACAAAATATCCAACGAACTTTTTTTTTTAATTCATTTTGAATGAATAGAGTCAGAAAGAGTTTACAAATATTGAAATTAAATTATTAGGGTGATTAATGGCATTGTGAAGTTTAGTACAAAAAAACGGGACTAGATTAAAATCGCTAATGTCAAAATAAAACTGTCAAAATAGCCAATTTACAAAATAGATAGATTCAAAATCGCTTAATTAAAATAAATTGTCAAATAGCTTTAATCGCCGGGTAATTAAATAATCTCAGTTAAAATAGCCAGGTGAATTAATTAGCACTATCAAAAAAGCAAGATTAAAAAAGTTTATTAGAACGAAGCTTTAAGTCTGTTTATGTAAATAAGATAGTTTAATATTTGACAATTAATGATAAATTATGATAAAAATCATCGAATGACTCTTTTTTATACTTTCTTAACAATTCTCTGATTCTATTGTCTAAAACAACATGCTCCAAATTTCTCCCGTTACTAACACCAGTGTTTAATTTGATCAACTTATCGTTTGTTTTTTTTTGTTCTTTTCTTAACCAATCTATCAAATCATACACACATGGATGGCTCTTAAGCATGTTCCCGAATGCATTATGCCACGATTCAACATAGTTTGTTGTACGAGGTAAATCATTTAGTATTCTACTATGAATGCTCCAATGATCAATACTAAACATAGGATTTTGTCTTACCAATTCTTCTCTTACACCTCGTCCACGACCAGTTTTAACAAGCTTTAATTTTCCGACATACGTGTCTTCAAAATAGCAAAAGAACTCATTAATTTTTAAGTGAATCGGGTCATCTTGGTTTATCATATTTTTAGTCTTTTCAAAAAGCTCGATGACGTCTGATGGGGGCACATAACTTAACACTACAGGCAATTTTAACAATTAACGATATTTATCGTTCGTGTAGGCAGACTCTAACTGTGTGTTTTGTATTTTTTTCCACAAAAACGCTCTTTATCATCTTCACCCGAATCGTATGGGGGTACCCCGGATAAGATAAATGGCATTTTACCTGGTTGTAGAATTGGCATTGGACCCAAATCTAAATGGTTTATTTCTAATACTGAAGAACCACAAAACGACCATTGTACTTTGCCTTGGGCAAAAGCAGCGCTAATCACAGCTAAAAAGCATAAAATTTTGTACATTCTTTCAAAATAAGTCTTTTTGAAGCTTGTTACAACGAGGGCAATAAAAATCCTTTTGAAAAATTAAATCAAAATTTATTTATACCTAAAACGTAATAGATTGGCGTAAGTTTATTCTCGTTGTTTTATGAGAATATTGTGAATGGATAAAAATATTAAGTTTGATTTGAAAATTTTGACACATGGTTTAAAAAATAATTTTCTTTTTTTTATTAGAAACACCCATTTGACTATTGATTTTACACCTTTATTTGTTCTATTGATTAACCTCCAATTGGGAGTGATGAAAGATTGTCAAATTTAATTGAGTTGATGAATGACAGCTTTGAGAGATTAAGAGAGGCTTTATGGACACAATCGAATGTAAAATTTTCAAGACCGTAATTAATTTAAGTAAGTTTTTTTAAATGAAGGATTTGAGATCGGGAAAGGATTCTGCTATGTTTTGCATATATTACGAGCAACCAAAAAAACTTCTTCGAAGTTCTCTATCACATGGATTTTGAAGTCAAGAGCAGATCTTAAGTGTGTACTAAGGTAGTTAATCTGATAAGATTTCTTTAGAAGTGAATGATTGAGATAAAAATTGGATTCGAAAAGAAAAGGACAACAGTTGATTATGCATGATTAATTGTGATTGTGGATAATCATTTAGAGGCTAAAAAGAAGTTAAGAGAAGCAGGAGCGTATTTCAATTACAATAATTTTAAATTTTTTCAACTAAATCTCTTCGATAATTAAAAACAATTATTTTTTTTTCGACGATATTTTGGTGCTGTTGCGTCATTATTGGGAAAAAGACCTCACAGTAACAGCAGCAACCCACAAAATATGTCAAGGAGAAGATGAGAATGTCCTTAAAGTAAGAAAGGCACAAGCTTGGTTCAATAAGTTTAACAGTGGTGATACTAGCCTTCTAATACTAAGAAAAAAGGGTTCTGGAAGACCAGTGAGTTTCGATCGGGACGCCCTGCGTTCGGCGGAGAGCAACCCCCGGGTTAGTATTCCGAATTATCAAATGACCTTAGCACTTCACAGTCGACCATATTTCGTCACCTTAAGTTGATTCATAACGTTA
Organism: Brachionus rubens; assembly: GCA_022207745.1. Taxonomy (NCBI): domain Eukaryota; kingdom Metazoa; phylum Rotifera; class Eurotatoria; order Ploima; family Brachionidae; genus Brachionus; species Brachionus rubens. Next base: position 80,826 of record JAJVHD010000009.1, on the reverse strand, counting down.
ATAGACGCTGCCTCGACTCTAATTCGAGCATAAGCTGGGGAATAGCTTTTCTTATGTCTAGTGTTAAGAATTTTACAGCTCGATGTAAAAATTTCACGAGATAGATTAAGTCTTCGAATGAACGAGTTGGATACCGAACTCTTCGCAAGGCTGGTCAAAAATTTTTTTTGGGGGTACCCCACCCTAAAAAACATTAAACTCTTTTTAAAAAACATTTTTTCTAAAATATTAAATTTTGGGTGCTGAAAATGATTAAAAAAAGGTAATTTTTTGAAAAATTGAAAGAATTTTTTTTATTCAATAATCATTTATGTTTTCTTATGTTTTACCACATAAGGATTACGAATTTATGGTCAAAAATATAAAAATTCATCATCTTAGTGATTTTTGATTTTTTTGATTTATTTCGGCCTCGATTATACAAAAAGTAAAAATAAATTGAAAAAAGTGAGCTCAAAATTTTGTTCAGAATTTAGTCTAGTTTTCGAATCTGTATAGAAAATTAGGGATTAGGCCGTAAACCAGTGACTAGATACAAAAAAACTGAAAAAAGACATGAATTTTTCCGTTTCCGCGGCATTATCTCGGTCAAATTTTTTCCGGGAAACCAAATACACCGTTTTGTTGCTGAGATTATGAGCTTTAAGAATATGTGTAAACTTTTGCAATGATGAAAGTTAGTTGATAAGTATTTAGGCATAAAAGGATGAAGCTCAAAAACTTTTAGCTTATCTTTGAGGGTGGGGTATAGTGCCCCAGATCATAAAGTCTAGTCCAAAGAAAAAGAAAAATTTAAACAAAAAAAATGCCTAACTATAGGTAATCAGATATGCTGATTTCAAATCTGAAGAAATTTTTTCATTCTCAGTTACCGTTTAATATTTTAGAGACAATATTTTTGTTAGAAAATTATTAAAATCTCAGGTCTAGGAAATTTCGCAAAACTGATATTATATTCGTAATCAGCGTATATAAAAACCTTAGAATTGTCCAATTTTGAAAAGTAAATGAAAGAAGGAATTATGACCAGTGAAGGGTCATTTTAAAGTAGCCTTTAGAGGGGTTTGTCAGGGGAAGTGTCTCTTTTAATGGAATTTTATTTTATTGAAGATCTTTTCCATATATCGCCTGAAAGCTGACAAAATTCTGAACATGCTATAATTATTATTATTGCAAAAAAAGTATGATTGTTATAAGAATCAACAAGAAAAGATGGAAAAATGGTGTATTTTTAGAGTTTCTTTGTAACAACTCTTGAAGAAATATTTCTAAATCCCCAAAAAATATTAAAAGTTGTAGATCTGAATGTCCTCTACAAAAGTTGGTAGGCTCTTGACGAGGGTCCTATTTATACCTTTTCTACGACCCCACCCAAGAACATATACTTTTGGCTCATGTCATGTTTTAAGCTTTTTGGTCGGTTTTTATAAAATTTAAAAAATTTTATCGAAATCTACGGATCAGAAGACCTAGAAATTGATGTAAGCATGATGAATTATTGACCTGTTTGGCCTGTAAGGAATTTCAGTGCAATATAAAAGGCAACAAGTTACCAAAAAATAAATTTATTCAAAGGAAACATTTCAGACTCTCAAGATATCAGTAATAGGGTTTTCTGACTCGGAGAATTCGAAAAAAATGCTCAAATTTTACATAAAATGGAAAAAAACACAAAACATATCATAGTATATGTTCTTTAGTACGATCGCACGATATGTATATATAGGACACTCGCCAAGAGCCTACTAAGTTTTATAGAGGAAGGGACGAGGAACATTTTAAAAATAAAATTGGATGTTTTTTTCGGGAGTTGTTACATTTTTTCTGGAAAAATGATATTTTTTTTTTAAAAAAATAAAATGAGCTGTAGCAAAATAAGTTGAAATTTTTTTTTTATTTCCAAAAAAAAGTTAACTAATCAAATTTAATGTACTCTTAACGCTTAAAGCAAAAAAAAAGGCATGTTGACTTTTTTTTCAGGACTTATAGCTCATAACCCTTAAAAATCGATGAGGGTCTGGTACATATACTCGACTTGGACCTATAGTTTTTTTAGTGAAAAATTCTTTTCTTTCGCTTCTAAAAACCCTAAAATAGTAATTTTGGGTGTTTATTTTGATCCCTGACCGACTAAACTTTATGATCTGGGGCAATATACCCCAAAAAAAAATTAATGAGGCGTTTTGAACCTTCAGAAACCCCTTGAAGCTTCGTAAAACTTCATGAAAGTTCAGTTTTGGAAGTTTTGAATGGAGGGTTGTACCTTCTTCGACCTGTTTTTGGAATTCTTTCTTAACAACTTCTTGAAAGTGGACTTCAACTGGACGCAGTTTTTGCTTAATTGGCCTTAAGTTCGGATCGATTTCAAGTTTGACCAAAGCATTCTTTATACAGCCCATTTTATCTGAGAAAAACTTTGAGAATAGTTTTTTAAACTTTTCTTTGAGATCCGGCTCCTTGAGATCATGCTTAATGGGCTGAGGATCTGGATGGAGCCAATGTATATTGCCGTTTTGTGTCCAAGTAGTAGCTCAGCTCGTCCACGAATGACGATGAATCCGGCTCTCTTTGTTCTAGCATTGGTACAATTGTTAACATTCGGCGTGAATGCTAATGACCATAGAACATAATGGTGAATATTTAGATGGATTAGATGTTTGATTGTTTTTTCCATAAAACAATTCATAAAGATCATTTTTTAGAGTCTTGGAATATTTTGAATTAAAATTTTTTTAGATGCTGAATAAACAAGATAAAATTTGGAAAAAAAAATCCCATTTCAAAGTAAAAGAGTGCTTTAGAAGATTACTAAAACTGTTGGGCACAAAACTTGGAAGGAGGAAACTTTTAAGATATGAAGAGCATAAATAGTTTTTTTTAAAGAATTAATTTATTTACAAATTTTAAATATTGAATTAAACAATTAAAATAAAACAAAAATTCAACAAAAAAATAAAATTATTTAACATAACGAAAGTTCCTTATTGCTTAAAGTTAATTTTGATTTGTATTTACCATTTGGTTCATAGCTTGATATAAATTGATTTGAATTCACTTTTTGATACATTTTTAATTTATCTAATTCAGCTATGGCTTCACTCGAGTTAATTCTTCCTAAATTTCTTGAATTAGACAAATAACTGGTCAAAGCATTCATATCTACACTTTTATGTAAATTATCTAAAGAGTAACGTTTTTTTCTAAAATCAAGATTATTTCTCAATAGTAAATGAGGCTCTTCCCACGGTTCGTTTATTGAATGCATTGAAGCTGGCAACGAAAAAGTCTCCAATAATTGATTCGATTCAACCGGACTTTCTTCATCAATATTATATAAAATATGAGCTTGATTCGTATTTTGATTGCACTTGTTCATGTTTGAATTCGAACCGTCGCATGTAAAAATTGGTGTGCCTGGTTTTAACAAATAAACAATATCACCTGGTTTTAAAAAAAGATCGCAATGAGGATTTATTAAAACAAATGAAAATTTTTCAGATTGATCATCACAACTTTTGTATTTATCTGGATCAATACCCAATTTTGTCATTTTTATTTGGATCATTTGCTGAATGTCTTGTTTAGACTTTGAACAAAAACAAAAAATAAGTTTTCAAATAAAAATTTCATAAAAGTTAAAATGAAAAATCCTCACTGAAACTCTAATGTATTTTGAATTTTGACTTTGAGTTCTATAAATACCAATTGGTATCTCACCGGAAGTTGTAACTAATTTTCTATACAAATTGCCATATGTCTTTAACCACATGTCATCATCAGTCAAAGGAATCTAGTTATAAAAAACAAATAAAGTTGCTGATACGTTTTTTAAAATGTTTAATCTTACCGAAGTCAAATTTCCAGATCCTGGTGTTTGACTAATGCCTATCAAAAGTCGCAATAATTCAATTAGATACGGTTTACCGAATGTTTGATACAAAAGTGTGTCTATCATTGACGCACTAAAAACATTTCCAGCGGCAAACGGAAGACGAAACATATAAGCCATGTTTGTTCCACTTTCTTTTATAGTCTTAAATTTAAATAAAATTAAGATTGCCCAGACAATTGGTCACCCTAAGACTCACCTCTTTGGCTCGAAATTTCATAAACCTTATATTAGATGCTTTTGTGAGTTCAGCAACTACTTTTATCTTGGGAAATAATCTGTATAAATTTTGAACTGAAACAATATTTGAACAGTCCGTAAGTGAATCGTCGTGAATATGAGTGTTCTTTTCAGGAGAAACAACGACTACAGTATCTGAGTCCATTACACCAGCTTTTAAAATAGTGCTTATATTATTAATAGAGCCTTGTAACCAAAATACCAATGGAAAACAACTAATCGATTCCAAAAATTCAATCGTTGGTCTTAACAATTAAAAGTTACAGCTTTTTTAAGAAAAATATTGAAGGTTGTTTAACTTACGGGTTTTCCAAAAGAAGAACTATGGGCTTCAAAAACATGGTCGATCTCACTTGGGCTCTCAATGGAAGAATAAAATTAAACAAACCATTAGTTGCAAATTCAGCCACCACTAATATACATTTATTTCTCCATTTGTAATCAGATGCTTGTACACAAGTCTTATGACCGCATTCTCGATTTAATTCTAAACAACATAAATGACTAGGTGATTTTAATAATTTACACAATGTCGGATTGCAGCCAATGTATAAGGGATTAGGTGGTCGCCCAATAATAAGACTTAAATACAAAAATGTTCAACACTTGACATAATTGAGATTTAAAAATTATTTTTATTACTCTGAATTATTAATGCTGTGATGATTTTTAGGCATTGAAGGTAATGAAAATTGTGTAGAAAACGTTTGAGTATCCTCAAATGTATTTGTAGCTGATTGTTCTTCATTTGCATCACAAAACTCTTCAGCATGTGCCTCTAAAACCTTAATTAAATAGGCCATGAGTTCAATAAAATAGTTCATTTTTTAAATCCCATTTTGAAGTTTGTTTTTGGCAAATAAAACAAGGAAAAGTGCGATGTTTTATTTAATCAGAAAACGCAATCATTTTACAAGTAAATATTGAAAACTTTAGAAATCAATTAAGAAAACCTCTAAAGGGGTTCTTGAGAAACTTTTTTAGGGATAACATAATATTGGGCTGTCCCTAAAATACGAAACTGATGCTCGGAATAAATCGTCATAAAATTCGGAACTGCTACTGCGGAACAGGTTGAAATAAACTAGGAATATTCATGGAACAAAATGTTTATTTTTTCTAAAAATTTCTATCATAATGACACCTTTCACAAATGAATGAGTGGTTTACAAGTAAATTTAGTAATCACATAACTGTTGAAAAAGACTTACCATATTGCCCCACAATATCGTACGGTGCCATATTAATTTTTAACTTCGTTTTTACGAATTACACTCAATCTAACTCCTCTTTTAATCTACTTGTTTTGAACCTCTTACTTTTAAAATAAATCTATCGAATTCCAACTCATTAATCCCGAATTTCCACATACACACAGAAAAGCTCATTGATCAGATTCACGTGGATGGTCTTTTAAATTATTACTGCACTTCTACCGAACTTTTGGTGACAAGCGTAGTCGTACCGAAGGGTACAATATCCACTCCGAAGCATACCGTTTTTTTTTGAAAAATAAGGTGTTGAATAATTTAAAAAAAAAATTTTGTTGAGTGCGGAAATGCTAAACAAATTAAGTCTTAGCTTCCCAATTGTTATTTCGTAGAAGTCCTACGAAAAATTCCCATTTATGTGATTACTAAACTCCCCCATGTTCCGTGTTACGTTTTTCCGTTATTGAGTTCCGTATTTTATAGACAGTCGAAAATTGCATGTTTTTAACACTCAAATCGATGAGTTATTTAGCGGCCTTATGAATTTTTTTAAAATTTTTATCTTCATTCACACCTTAATTTTGCTTGTTTAAAGTTCTTAGGCTCCCCTACCTGTTCGGAATTTTGATGTTTCGAGTAGACATGGGTCTCAGGCAAAAAGGGATCGTCATAATAACACTAGTTGAACGGCTCACCACTACAAGTACTTGATACAAGACTTTTTTAAGGACTTTTTGATTAAAAAAAAGAATTGATCTATTAAACTAAAAATGGGCAGTAATTTATAAAATGCAATTTCAAAATCGGATTTTTAGTGCAAAAAATAAGTGCAAAATTAAAACAAACTGGAAATATTACAGAACTAACATTAAAGCTTCCATCTTTGTTTTCTTCATTTGCTCTTTCGTTTGCTTTTCGTCTCATACTCAAATCTGGTCCAGTAACTAAAAGATTTTGGCATAAATCTTCGACAGCAACTAGAAACAATAAGCAAAAATAAACATAAAAGAAAGCACACAAAAAAAAAGAGTTCTTTTTCAAGCCAAAACTAAAAGTTTTAGATTAAAAATGTTCTCTTCAAAAAATAAAATAATAATAGAACTAATAAGAATAAAACGAATAGAGAACATTTAAGTATATACCAAAATATTTACATAATTTAAGTCGAGCTGCCTTCCAATTGTAGTTTTCTTCTTTAACTAAACTTATATAAAAACAAGTATCATGTGACTCGATTTCATAATTTGGTCCCGGATTGAGTAAAATTTGTTTATTCATAAATGTGTTTGAGAGTATATTTTTTGTCACCATTTCATCTAAAGGTTTCGATACCGAATTAACAAATAGCTTTGAAGGTGCTTCGGACATTTTGGGTCGATACTTTGCCACTCCAATCAAACAAACATTATACCTTTAAAAATTAAGTTAGACATCAAAGTTTTGCTGTATATAAACACTTATTGTTATTACTTTTTATGAGCCAAAAAAGAGGTCTCTGAAAAAGACTTTCCAATGAACTCTTGAAAAAATTTACTATTTTCGGCAACTATCGAATGAATTTCATTTCCAGCCAATTTTGAATAATTCTCTTGCCAACTTTCCAAATTGTGTTCCTCTTTGTGTTGCCTGTAAATTTTAATAATTTAAAATTTTGATTGACTAAGAATCCCAATTAAAATTACGCTATCGTTGATTTGTGAAGTAAAAGAGTGATAAGGGTCGATATACCGGGACATAAACAGTTATTAGCCAAAAGAGCATATTTAAATTCGTCTTCACAGACAACGTATTCGGCAAATTTTATATTTATTTTATTTTCTGGTCTAAACAATTGAACAAATTGTGGTGTTTGTGGAGCAAAATCTTTTATCGCCCATGATCTTAAGATACTATGTTGATCGGCGAGGTCTTTATCAATTCCTCTCGATGCCTTAAAAATGGTTTCAATGTTTAAAATTTTACATAAAAAATAATTGATAATTCTTACAATTATGAAAACAGCTTTGGCTTGATGTACTCTTGACAAAAAATTAAATGGGATTTATTTTATTTTGATTGTTTTTTTTTTAAATATTACTTGGCTCTTTCCAAATCGTTATCTCGTAATGCTGAACCATGAATGTAAAATACTCGTTGTTTCCAGATTGGCGTATGCAATAAACTCCTTAGTTGTATATCTAATTCAGATGATGATAAAAGGATTGTATGAATCGACTAGAGAAATTAAAAATTTAAGAATTTGGATTTTTTTATTTTAGCTCGTTTTCAAATCTTTCAAAAGACTTGTAAATTTCTAACACAGATAATTTATTTCAGAATTAAGTCGATCAAATAAATCTAAAGTAGTTTAGGAATAAAACTTTGAACTAAAATGTAAAACTAATTATGATGCCTGTGTTACAGATATAAGTTAAAATGTTATGAGCTACAACAGATTTTGGGTATTTTTTTATTATTGAAACTAATTTTACAGTATTTTTTGAAAGTTGTAGAAAATTAACGCTTGCATGATTTGTTAACACGTTTCATTATTCAATCAGAAAAAGAAAAAAATCAAGCAGAACAAGAAGAGCTGGATTCGGCTTCTTCTCTGTAACCAGAAGCTGTTAAACATCGGCTCTGAAAAACGTCGAATCATCGGTTCGGTCATTTTATAAAATGCCTTGCTAAATGCTATACTTTCACTTTTTAAACCGTTATATAGTTTGAAATTGTCATTTTGTAATCTGACAGTGGTTTATTGAGATAAGTCATCTTTAGTTGTGACCCTTACCTTCAATAAGAACGATCGAACTCCATTAAAAGACTATACAAATCCGGTCTTTCACAATGCTCATTTTATAGTTTATAGTTTATTTAATTCATATAAAATGGCACAATAATTGATACACACTCATAAGTGTTGTATCTGTGAATTACTTTATATTAGTTTACATCGGTAAAAAAAATTTAAATTAAGGATAAAAAATAAAAATAAAATAAGTGTGAAATTGAAAAATAAAATAAAATAAAATATGAGGTTCGTTATGTGAAGTTATATTATTTTTGGAACATGGCATGATCTCATATGTGTTTTGATCCCGATCTTTGCTTCAAAATATTTACCACAATTTAGGCACTCTGTTTTAGGTTTAATTGACGTTATAAGAACTTTTGTTTGTACGTTATTATCGTTGGTTGGTTTTGCAAAATTAAGTAAATTTTTCTTGCTTTCGTCATCTCTTAGGATTCGGATAGTTTTTTGTACTATACTATCGTTGTATGTGTTCGTTTTAGCCGGTTTTGTTTTGTAGCAAAAATCAGAGTTAGATCTGTCGGTGTTTCGATATTTTATGGACACTTCGTTATTCGGGTCGACGAGGAGCTTTGATACTTTTTTAAGGCTCATTGTTTCGATTCGTTCAACAGCATCAAAAGTTCATAATTTTGGAGTGGATTAGTACGGATAAAATTTTTATTCTTTTAAACCACCAAAAACATGGTAATCCCATATTTTCCTGGCCGTGGATTACATTAATTGAGTCGACAGTTGACAAAATTTTGATCTATAGTAAAATTAAAATTCATGAGCTTTAAGGAATGAGCATTGTGAAAGGCCAGATTTGTACTTAAGCAAAAGTATCATAATATAAACAAATGAAATGAAATAAAACTGTACTGTTTGAAGGAAACTTGTTTTTTTATATATTGGCCGACTGCTTAGGAATTTAGGACTGCTTAAGATTTGCTTACACTTATTGGCAAATTTAATCTTGTAATGATGAATATTCTGTAGTTATTATTTCTTGAATGACAACGACTATCGTCGTCTTCTAAATTACAGTTGTGGTCATTCACGTGTTCCTTTTGTGAACTTTCATTAAATAATGATTTCGAAAAGCTACCATTGATTTATAGGTATCAAATGAAAGCTAGTTTTACAAGCTATAATTTAAATCATTAGTTCATGAGAGTTCAAAAGAGGAACACGTGAATGGCCACAAATGTACTAAAATTATATTTTTGATCCAATGACAATACAGTATACACTCATCACTTCAGAAGTTTTGGTCAAGAAATTTTAGACTGTATTAAAATTAAGTTGAAACCGAAAATAAATCTAATGGAATATGTCGGGGAACTGATTCTAAAGTTCATCAAGTCATAAACCTTAGTTTCCAAGAAAAGTTTCATCAACTTTTTACTATGTGTAAAAGGAACTGAAAATTTTTCTGTGGATATAACTTTTATTTAAAATGATTTTTTATCTAAAAATGAAAGGCTTCAAAAGTTTGAAAAGCGGGATTTCACTGAAAATTTTCAAAAATGTAACAGGATCCAACATTAGAAAAACGAACACATACCAATCGTTAAAATAAACAATCCTTGAATTTCTTCACTAAAAGAAAAATAATATTATTCAACATCCTACTCTCTTGTTTGTTCTCCTGTTTTTTTTAGCTGAAACAGATATCTAAAACAGATCTATTAATTATGATTTTTAAATTATACATGAAAAAATCAACATCAATTCTTGTGGGATCCTGGCAAACAAAACAAAATATTGATCTATTTTAAAATTATTATGCTAAATAAATAAATAGATTAAAAGTCAGTAAAGCGTTTTTTTTTCTTATATAATTTAGTTCATCATTTTAAACCAAAACATTGATTTGATAAAACAGAAAATGTTTGATTCAAAAACGAGCTTTAGATGTCAAATTTAAAAATTCAAATCTACTTGATTTTTCCTATGAGCGTAAAACTCATTCAAAAAATCGAAAATCAAATCATACTGTAAAGCAGTCGAGCAAACAACTATATGTTTTTCATGAGCAGCACGGTGATTACCTAAATATTCATGACTAACGAATTCATTCTATAATAAATTATTTTGCTAAATGAGTATTACTATAAGATGCTCCCAAATTTTGTCTCTCAAACCATAATGAAGCCAAATGCTCTAACTTTAATTCAAAATTAAAAAAATTATTTGCCTTTTCAAAAACGAAAAATGTTTTTTAATACTAACTTGGGTGGGTACTACAACTAATGCTACAATTATAATTACACCCATAAATAATTTTGCTGGCCAAGTAGTCGGGGTTATATCACCTATTGATATTTTTAACTTATTAAATTGTTTTGGTTTATTTGAAATAAATATTTACCATAGCCAACAGTACTAAAAAATAGCTCTTAAAAGAATGTTTTGAAAAATCAGTTATGTTACAAAAATTACCTGAAAGTTATAATTATGTAGTAAAGAGAATCGAATAATGAGACTGATTTTTTGGGATTTGCTCGTTGTAAATGATGAAAACCACATGAACTAAAAAAAAAGTTTAAATTAAAGGACTATCCATTTGATTCAAATAAATAATGTTTAATACCTTGTAAATATTAAACATGATAAAAGAGTGCCAAGAGATATTAAATGTTGACCTATAACCGAATTGTGATGCTTTATATTTATATTGTTAAAATCTCTCTTAAAATTAACAGTTTTAAAAGATGTTTTGAATGAAATTTTTTAAAAGTTTCAAAAAAAATTACAAAAATATAGTTCAAAAGTCGTTTAATTAGCCAACAATTTAAAAAAACTGGTATAAAAATATCTTTTGCTTTTGGGATTGTATACTTTAAAAAATATTTTAATCATTAAAGTAACTGTCAAGATGTTTATTGTGAACAAACTTCAATTATCCAAGGTATTGTTGTAATTAATTCGATGAATAAAAATATGTCTTTGATACGATCAAAAAAATTACCCTTTAAACAAATTATAAATTAAAATTTCGAAATTGATAACGACTAGAAAACAATCTTAACACGAGACAGAAAGATCGAATTTCTTATTTTAGAGAATTTGTTTCAAATTATTCAGAATTATAAAATTAGTTGAAATCGTTTTAAAGAGGCGTATACAATCCAGAGAACTCTCATGTGAAAAAAATCATTAGCAAAGTTATTGAGAAAAAGTGTACCGTTCTTCACGAGAGCTTACGATACAAAGTCTATCAAAGCTACATTTCAGTACGCCCCAGTCATTTTAAAATCTAAAACCGCTGAATGATTACTGAGGAAAGAGCTGTTTCATTAATTGATTTTTTTCCTTTACTCAAAATTCTTATCAAGATTCCAGTGCTAATCTTTTGATATGTTACATGTCTTGTTCAAAATAATTATCCTTAAGTTAAAAATAATAGTATAATAACATAAAAATAATTAGATCAACGACATTGGACTACAAATAGATTAGCACTAGTATATACTTTCAAAATTTTAAACTGGAACCCTAATAAGAATTTTAAGTAAAGTAAAAAAGGCAATTGATGAAACAACTCCTTCCTCATTAATCATTCAACGGTTTTAAATTTAAAATTGATTGACTGGACTTTCCTTAAAATTCGGTAAATAGAGTATTTAGTTTAACCATGGAAAACGGGATTCGCAAGTTTAGGTTTTGTTCCGGAGACTCGAATTTATTTATCATGTAAAATTGCTTTCCAGTCTATGCGAAATTAAGAAATATTCACATTATAACATAAATAAAAGTAAAATATAGTTTCACAAAGTCCATAAACAGCGATTACTAATTGTGCATTTCGAATTAACGGATCACGTTTAACAAAAAAAATATTGTTCCAATTGATATTATTCGAATCGGATATATTAGATAAATCGGTAAAATTATCAATATTATCATAAGTTGATTTATCGGGTAATAACGATGAGCTTATTTGGCTACAAAAAAGAAGATATAAAATTTTTAAAATTAAATTTTAAAATTCTTACTTGAATAACTTGTGACTTGACAAAGAGGAATAAAATGGGACATTAGGGTCCATAACAGCTTCTAAAACATACAACACACAAGCTGCTAGTTTGAGTATTAGGTTAAAAATTCGAAATTTGATAGCTTTAAAAAAATTATAAAAATTATTGTCGTGAAACATCATGTCTTTTTTGTATGACTCACCTTTTTGATGATCCTTGATGAACCATATTTCCAATTTTTCTTTAAGGGTTTTATCAGATGCATATTTTAGCCTTTGACAATGAATTTTCATTTAGAACAAACCAAAAAAAGGTTTCAGTTTACATTAAAAAAAATTTTTTTTAGATCAAACCCTAAAGTCAAATGTTTCTAATCACTGCAAAAATGAAAAAAAAATTAGAATATTTTTGAATAATTTTATTGGCTTGTTTATAAATGATTGAGCTCTTTTCCTTATATTTTTATCAAAAACAAAAATAGAAACAAAAAAACGAAAAGGAAGAAAACCATATTTGTTATCTTGTTGTTGCTTTTCTTTGATAGCTTTGTTCATTATCATTATGAAACAAATTTATAAGCAAAACTTAACTTTTTTGTTTTTTGAGATAGATTAGCTAATATCTTTTCTTCTGCTGTAAGATATTCCATTTTATCTATCTCTATTTACACTAGAGAGTTCGTTCAAAATTTTTTTTTTTTTTGTTTGTTTGTTAAATAACAAAGCTTGTGAATTAAAATATGTTTATTTTAGAGAGAAGAGAATGAGAGAAAAAATAAACGGAATACTAGTTTTTGGAATTATCTCTAAAGAATTATGAAGTTTTAAGAATTTCTCAATTTTGTGTTCAAGTTTGTTACGTTTTTCAGAAACATAAGGATCAAGAAATTTCTAAAGGTGATTAAGTATGTAACATTAGTTTCAAGTATCGTTGCAATAAAAACAAAAAAAAATTTACATTCATTTTTGGAATTAGTTGATTAAAGGATTGAAAGAATCGCTTTTATTTGTTAATTAAGTTTTGTTTTAACACAGATGACTTGAGGAACATATATATTTGTTATATTTCTTTAATGTAAACGTAATTTTCCTTTTAACTGTAACTATAATTAAAGAATCTCGAATATACTTTATAAACTTTTGATCTCCATAGAAGTTAAGTTAAACTTTTTTCATTTAAATAAAAATTCCAGATTTTCGTTACCATTTTCTCTAAGAGTAAATTTAAAATGTTTAGAATAAGAGCTGAATTTTCATGTTACGGTTCTTAAAACCGATGTTACTATGCTATAGTTGACCAATTCATATACTGTTGTCAAAGAATTAATAACAAAGATTAGTTAAATTAATAATCTAGCTGAACGGAAAATAGAAAACTGTCAGCTATATAATTTTTGGTTGAAATTTGGTTATGATTTAACTTTGAACTATTAAACGATCCCGACAAGAACATGGACTTTCACCAATTCTTGATTTATTATAACACTGGACAATAATTTAAAATGTAAATGTGAGTTCTTTTGAAAGCAGTTAAAAAGGGCATATAAAAAACTAATTTAGGACGTAATGAATACATTGATTATATTTTTGACCTAATATTTCTGTTTGTAAATTAAAAATTGAATGCTCAAAAATTTAGTGTGCAAAAAGGGTGATCATCGTATCGGGACTCGCTGGTCGCTGTGACTTAAAATAAGGTCACCGTAAGATACAAACTTAGCGAGGATAAAAAAATTCTGTTAAAGCCTACTACTGTTACAGCTAATGAGGTCTAGGATTGGTCTACTAAATGTCAGATATGTCAGAAAAAGCACAACTACTACTACAGTCGACTCGCTTTAATCCGAACCACGTTAATCCGAATTTTTTAACAACTGGGCGAAAATTTGTCTTCCAAACAAGTCACGATACATGTAAATTAAAGCGTTTCAACTCAATTATATGCCTCCGAAATTGTTCGGATTAAAGTGAGTCCACTGTATTATATCAGTAACTAAAGCTTAACCTAATTGACCTCTGAATTAAGTTTGAAATATCGTATTAGATTCCATATTTATTTTAAACATGATATTATACAAACCCTTGATATATCTTTAATGTGGTGAATTAAAAGGAACAAAGGGATAACGGAAAAACAAAAAGAAAAGTTTATTTTCTATTAATTTTTTTTTCATTTTGGACAAAAGTTTCCTTTTTGTTTCAATTTCTAACCAAGTAAAGCACGGCTAGCTAATAAAAAGCGCACCGCGCCGCACTAAAAATTTGGCTGATTTTTGTGGATTCGTTATAAGGAATGCATCACCAAAAAATTAAATAAATAGAACCTATTAAGACGAATTTTTTAATATTAAAAAATGAACTCTTTTCTACGTTTTTTCGATTTTTATAACCAAAGTATTTTACCGAAACTGAAATTCCACTATTTCAAATAAAGTCCTATTTATGCTGAGTCCAGATTGATTTTGAAAAAAAGAAAAAGTTTGAGATGAATGAAAAATTTTCTAATTCGGATATAGATTTGGCGTTCAAAAAATTACATAAATGATCGCAATTTTTATTACTGAAATATTTGTAAAAACTAAAAATTTAATCATTGATTTACAATAAAACTTAACAATAAAATAAAATAAAATATAGCTTCGCATGTTGTTTTATTGTAGAACAATGATTGAATTTTAAGTTATTACAATAATTTCAGAAATAAAAATTACGTTCATTTATGCGATTTTTTTGTCCCGAATTACAGATTTGGTCGTTTTACATGAATTAGCTCTGCGAACGTTTATGACCAGGAACTGTAAGTTGCTTGGCTAAAAACAACACTCAAGAGATTAGCTTTAATTTTTAATCTTTTATGAGCTTCAAAGCCAAATCTACCGAACTGAACCTCCTTGCGTGTTTTACTACCGTATTTCCTTTGCTTACAAGTGCCCCCCCCCCCCTAATACCCCTTTTTATAGACCAATGGAGATCAGATCAATTCTAATCTTGTGATTATGAATTAGATTTGCCTGAGTTGTAAATAACACGTCCCAAAAGAATCTCAAATTCAATTCGCTTTAGTGTTATAAGCAAGGAAATACGGTACATGTCAGCAAAACATGACAACAAAGAGATCTTAATGAATTAGACAATTTATTGCGAATTTTTAAAGACATTTTATTAGTACAAATCAAATGAACTCATGAGAGTAAATAAATAAAACACAAAGCAACGCAAGATATCCAGAAAATGTTGTGAAGAAAAGTTCTGTTATGAAAATCGTGGCCGTTTGTTCAGTAAATTTTGAGTGATTTTCAAAATTCACTTTTAGGACTACTAACCTGATCGTTCACATGTTCCAAAAATGAACGTATGAACATTCAAAAGTTTTCAAAACCTTTCCTAAGAGTTCGGACCATTTTCAGGATTTTCAAAGCCTTTTATAAATTTTCGAGATCAATGAAAATAAGAAATCCTTATTTTTCTGATCCATTGCTAATTTACTCTCTGATAGGCTCTTCTTTCTAGTAAATGAGTAAACATAAGCATTTAAAAACAAAATAAACGTAACTCTTTATTTTAGATAATTTTAGAACAAAACAGAACTAAGTTTGAAAGATTTAAAATAAAATAATTGAATATTAAACCCATTTGGTTTTGAATGCAATCATACGGAATTAAAAAAAAGAAAAAAATAGAAACTAATTTTTTAATCAGCAAAAATAGTCTTAAAAGTTTCTGTTCCAAAATTAATAAATTGATTTTTCTACAGAGCCATGACTCTAAGTGATGGTTAAAAAATATTAAACTTTGAAACCAAAATCGATGTTTCATTCATCTTATACTTTTAAAAATAGATTTAAACACAAATACAATATAATCAATTGAAATATTTTTTGCTTGTAAATCATCAATATTAAAAGACGCATTATCAAACGTGTGATTCCGCACCCGCTCATTTAAACATGTTAAAAAAAAATTTAGTGAAAAATTATTATAAGAAGTAATTTAGATAGGATCTAAGTGGCATTAATTATAAATTAAGAGAAAAATATAACTGAAAATTTATTTATTTTTTAGCAATCATAGGAAATTATGAAACACCTTGCTTGATATTCCTTGTAATCAATTAATAATGGTACCTAATAGTACAAAAATACATACATTTTTGGTATCCGATCATTTGAGATATGAATTCTTTTTTCTTTGTGAAAAAGGCCTGATGTTTTTCTCACGTTTTCCCTAGCATATATCATCATTTGCTAAAAATTAAGCTACTAAAATCTGAAAATAAAAACGATTAATTAAAAACAACAAAATAGAAAAAAACTATTGATTAAACTTTTAAATTTATCGAGTCTCTAATTTTAACAATACAGCTATAATACTTGTAAAAAAAATAAAAAATGCATATGATGTAAGAATATTTTTAAACAAACTTCAAAATATTTAGCTGTCTTTTCCAACAACAACAACAAAATTTTCTTAATTAATTACACTAGAAGTTTTTTCTTTTTTATGGGTGCTCTATTCCTTTGTTCGACAAAAAAAATTAAAAATTTCTAGCTGACAATAAATTTTTGAATTGCTTTTATGATCAATTCAAAGATAATTTAATTTTGTTCTTTAATTCGAGACTTTTTAACGCTCTATCTCAGCCTTGGTAAATAATAATTAGGTTGAATAAAAACGGATATAAGGAAATCAATAAATTTCTAATTATAAATGTTTAAATATTTATTTTTAAATGAATCAATTATTAAATAGAGATTGTGACAAAAGTAAACAACAAGTCGCATACTCGGGTATAGATTGTATGAGGGCGTCTATAAAAGATTATTATGTAAACGAAAAAGAAAATTATTCGCTGGTATTAAAATCATAAACGCTTTAATCGGGTTCTTTATCCAATTTTGAGTTTATAAACTCAAAATAAACATTTCAACACACTTTTTTTTACAGCTGTTTATTTTATTTCTTTTCGATTATTGAAAAATAATTATTCTTTGAATAAACAATTTTTATCTTAAGACAAATCGATATCTAGAGACATTTAATTTTTGAAATTTGTGTGGTGTTTTTTAGAAAATATGGAAGAAAGTTAAAAGAAGCTTGTATTTTCTTATTGGTTTAGGATGCAAACCCAAGTTGACGGAGTTCAAGCAATTTGCTCAGTCAATTTTTAGGTACTCATTAGACAATTTGTATATTGGTGAGGCGTAACTAGAAGAGTTAGATGTGAGAAAGAATTTCTTAATCAAGAGGGCTATTGGAATTAAGAAGTAGCCCATTAAATCAGGCTCTAAAGATTGACAGTATTCAAAAATTTTATATGAAATACAAGTTTTACTTCTTGAGACAATTAATGAATGATAAAATTTGTAAAGATGTTTTATTAATTCTTAAAAATTACTATAAAAAGTTACTAGACAAAACACAACATTCTGCAAGCAACTTGATTACATCGAGAGAAAGGTATTTATTGAACAGACTATGGTGTAACTATTTAATTGATTCTAATTGATGAGTTATTCAAATGCAAAATGAAGGCTTGGTGGACTCGTTAAAGTCTATTTTTATGCTTATAAAAGACAACATGAACTGAAATTTAAAATATTTTTATTTATATGAACAAGTACATGATCTTCTCAAGATTAATTTTAATTTAAATTTGTAAAAAAGTTCTTTTTTTTGAACAGGGGTTGATTTTTTTCCGGAATTTTTACACGAGGCCGGGTTAGGCCGGTAGTTTATGTGGGAAGAAAAGTGAAGAGGAAAAATCTTCTTACCAGGTTTGGGGTGGTTTGTAAAAGTTCAAAAAGGAAAAAAAACTGTGTCGGTTGGTCTTTCTGAGAAAAAAATAAATAAAAAGAAAAAAAATCAAGTAAAAACGAAGCGGTCTGATAAATAATCTTAAAAATAGGCTTGTTTTTTAATTGATCATGATTAACATCATTTTGAAATTAATTTGTTTAATAATTTGGATTGAGTTTGATGATAATTTAAGAATTATAAAAAATAGCCGGATAAGATTTACATTCTTCATCCAGCGTTTGTATGCATACTCAATTCACATTTTTTAGATAAGTTATGAGAACTAAAATTGGAAATTAACATGCCACATGTTCCTGCGGTTCGGGCTCGATCCTTCGTGTAGAAGAAATAATCTGATCTGATTCCTATTATCGTAAAATACGACCATTTTAAAATTATTTTGAAACCAGTAAATACATTTTTAGGTGTAGAATTGGCAATTGAAGACAAATTAACACTACTTTAAATTTTTAGGGATGGGCAGTAAAAAGTTCCCGAGGGTCGATATATTTGGCGGAATATTTTTGACCCCCCGCCTTGTGTTAGAATTTTTTTTTACTACCCCGTGCTGCCTATGAGGCTTAAACGAATAAAATAATAATAATAAAATTGAACATTTCAACACACTTTTTTTTACAGCTGTTTATTTTATTTCTTTTCGATTATTGAAAAATAATTATTCTTTGATTAACAATTTTTATCTTAAGACAAATCGATATCTAAAGACATTTAATTTTTGAAATTTGTATGGTGTGTTTTTAGAAACGGAATTTTAGACTAAATTAAAGGAACAATTGTCAATAAAATTAAAAAAAAATGAAATTCTATTGTTTTTTTAAGTAAAAACAAAAATGAAATTGAATGCAATCGCCGAGTTTTTTTTTGTTTGTGTAATTTGAAAATCAAAAAAACATCTAATAAAAAATTTTATTTTATTTTTGTTTCGTGGTTTTATTTTTCCTTGAAGAGAATCGAGTTTTTTATTGTTTCTTAAAGTGTTTAATATTAGTTTTTAACTTTAAACTTGTAATAAAAAAAAATTTCTATTTGCTCTCATTTTTTTTCTCCTTTTATTTTTGTTAACTTGGTAATTCTAACAAAAATCAATTTTGACTAATTAATAATAATAATTAAAAAAGAGCTGGATTGATTGTTTTTGAGAATTAAACAAATTTCTTGAAATCCTGTTGCATTTTGATTTTCGGAAAAGATGGATAACTTTTTGTTGTTGTTGTTGTTTCATTAACTCGAAACATATCTTGAAAGAAAAAAATTAGATCTTGAATATTTAACTAAAACATATCATTTACAAAATAATTAAGGATTACCGGTGCTAATTTTTTCACCCTTTAAGAATATGTTTTCTATTATAAGCGTTTTCTTCAACTAAACAAGAAGATAAACACATAATCTTATGGATTATAAATTAAAGCGGTAAATGCCGTAATGCTATTCCATTTAAAATTCGCAAAACCTAAAAATTGTTGAGTTCTCATATCTTATAAAATTACTAGCTAATATATTAAAATATTAATCGATATCTGTATATGAACATTTCAAATCCTACGAGGCATTTTTTTTCTTTAAAAAATAAAAAAGAAACGTAACATCTACCGCTACAGTGCGCAATTTTTAAAAGATGCCCTGTTCCAAAAAAGCACTTAGAATTTGAAGCAATTTTGATTGAAGCAAAAACACTAAATTTATGACATGTCTTAATTCATCAAAAATACAAATGCTTGAGGCGTCGAAAAAACTGAGTTGTCGGATCTTTAAATAAAATTAAACTCAAATAAACGTTCTCAAACTTGGATGCAGGAATATTTAAAGTACACGGTTTAATAAGACTAATTTTGGTATCCCTTGAATTAAAATAGCTGGAAGTATCAGAAATTGTTATACAGTGCGACCTCGATTTTTTCAAGTGTCTGGGTAAATGTAAAAAATTTCACAATAGAAAAAATTCACAAATTCAAATCAGAAATACATTAAAAGTATTAGGAGCGTCTCTCTTTTTTATTTCAAAAAATAGAGGGTAACAAAATCGAGGTTACATCGTACTTCTAATCAAGGCCGGCACCTGACCAAAATTTTAGGGTGTGCTAAAATCCGAAATAAATGACCAAAATTGTTCAAATCTCTTTATCAGATTTTCTATGGATATCAAAAAAAGTAGTAGAGAGAGAATCCCTCCTTATCTCACTGCCATCGTCGTTTTGAAAGGCTGAACATTATACATGCTTATTTAATTTTCAGATTGCGAAAAGAAAGTTTAGTTGAGACTTTCGACTTTCAACTAAACTTAGATGTCCACTAAAATTTTAAGCATCTCTTGATTTTAGATTTAAAAACTGTTGATCGAATCTTGTTGTTTTTCTTCTTTAAAATAATCTTTTTATAATATTGAGCTTGACTATTTGAACAAGTACAATGCTGCCTTTAAAATATTAAAGACAATGCGGCTATAATATGCTGATCATGCAAAGGTAAAGAGACAAGCCAACAAGGGAAAATAGTATAACCCTTCCAATTGATAAAATTAAATTAAATGAAATAACGTAAAATCTCACTAACTGGATTTCTCTGAAATTTTCAAAATGAATTCGTTATACGAAAAGTTCAATTTGCAAGAAGAACCGGGCTTAGATGCTGAATTAAAATTTAATGACATGACATTAATAGCGAATTCACAGATTTTGAAAACTCAGTGTCCGTTAATATATGACAAATCACTAAACTCAA
This sequence comes from Brachionus rubens, assembly GCA_022207745.1. Taxonomy (NCBI): domain Eukaryota; kingdom Metazoa; phylum Rotifera; class Eurotatoria; order Ploima; family Brachionidae; genus Brachionus; species Brachionus rubens. Next base: position 60,190 of record JAJVHD010000009.1, on the reverse strand, counting down.
GCACTCAATTTTAGTGGCATGTCATATTTATCGAGCTTGACGTTATTTAATTGAGAAATTAAAATTAATGAATTACAATTGGAAGGGTTATAATATGTTCCCTTGTTGGCTTGTCTCTTTACCTTTGCATGATCAGCATATTATAGCCGCATTGTCTTTAATATTTTGAAGGCAGCATTGTACTCGTCTCTCTCCCATTGAATCTTTTTTTAAAAAAAGATTAATTATTTATTTATTTTACAAATGTCCTGTAATTAATTAAGAAAATAAGCAAATAAGTTGAATATAAAAAAAAAGAAATTTTTCAAATTAAAAATAGCAAGTTCATTGCACATAGTTTTGAGTAGCACTAAAGCTCTAAATTTATGCTTACGTAAGTATACGTGATTTACCTATATTTTTTCGATGTTTAATATTGCAAGAGATTACTATTTCAGAATATTTATAGAATGTCATGTCTTTTTATTAGCACTTTTCAACCCTGGTCATTCAGAACTTCCAAAAATGAACGTTCATGAACCTTCGTGAACCTTCGTGAACCTTCATGAACGTTCATGAAGCTTCAAGGGGTTGCTGAAGGTTCAAATATCCTCAAATAATTTCATTATTTTTCTAAAATTTTCATATTTTCAAATTTGAAAAAAAATGAAAATTTTAGAAAACGTTCATTTTTGAAAGTTCTGAATGTTCAGGGTTGTAAGTTAATCTAAATCTAATCTTAATAGTAAAAGGGGTCTCTTTTTAACTATTATATATTTGATATCAATCCTTTGATAATTTCATTAGTTTCCTGTTGTTGATTGATTTAATTCATCTTGATTATTTAAATTCTTTATCCGGAATAGAAAATGGAAATATTAATTAATTTCTAAAGACAGTTTAATTCAAGAAATTATACCTGAGCATGTTTTCTTCGATAATTATTTCCTATTATTACTTTATTAGAAGTTTTGTTTAGTGTATTTTTTTTTGCTTTTACATCTTTGTTAAATGAAATCGCTTTGTCTTTAATCACAAGAATTCACCAGATTTTTTATGCCTTAATCAAATTGAAACTCTCTTCGTATCAAAAAAATTTAGTTTTACCTTCTCTTTTAGAATAGAACTAAAAGTCGAATCACACATTGGATGGGTAAGAAAAGTTATTTCTACACGGCATAAAAAATCTGGTGAATTAAAGACAAAGCGATTTCATTTAACCAAGATTTAAAAGCAAAAAAAATACACCACACTAAACTTCTAATAAAGTAATACATAATAGAAAATAATTATTGAAGAAAACATGCTCAGGTCATTCACTTGTTCCTCTTGTGAACTTTTCTGAACTACTGATTTGGAAAAGCTAATATTGACTTATAGGTATAAAATGAAAGCTAAAAAGCTCTAGTTAAAGCTTGTAAAACTAACTTTCATTAGATACCCACAAATCAATATTAGCTTTTCAAAATCATTATTTCATGAAAGTTCACAAGTTTGAGAATCTTTGCTTACTTTTCATACAAACCCTTGTTTATATAATCTTGTATACAAAGACTTAATCTACGATGTTAAAAGATTTTAGGCCTCAAAAGCCACAAAAAACAAAGTAAAGTAAGAATGCATCCCACAGTGGTGATTTCATAACAAATTTTACAAAAATTTACTGAAAATTTTTGTAAAAATAAAAAATGGCAGCTATTTTTTCAGTTGAATTACGAAAGATGTTTAAGGCGATCACTTAAAGGGTTAAGTTTCGGAAATTAATGGTATCAAACAGAATAATTACTCTTCCATTTAATTGAAAAAATCATTTTGTATCTACAGTCCCGACAATTTACTTGTCACATGATATCATATGATATCAGTTGACCTTATCCGATGTCATCTGGTATCATCTGATATCAGTTTCCACCAGTATTCGCAATTCATAATGTTTGTAATTCTCTTAATGGTATCATATGATATCATTTGATTTAAACTGATCGGAGCTGACATCATCTGGTACCATTATGGTCATAAATTCTGATACGAACTGGTTTCAGTTATATTATATGATTTAATTTGACAAGTTAATTTACGGGACAGTATTAGCTTTTATTTTTAAATCGTTTCAAACAAATATAACTATTTATAAACTATGAGCTTATAAGTCCAAAAAATTGGAACAAGTATTATAAGAATACAACACTGGTCATTCAAAACTTCCAAAAATAAACCTTCATGAACGTTCAAGATTTAGAAGATTCAAGGATCCATGAAGCTTCATATTTTTTCATATATTTTCATTACTTTTCAAATTTGAAAGTATGGAAATTTAGAAAAAATTTGAAAATAAATGAAATTGTTTTGAGCAGATTTGAACCTTCAGAAACCCCTTGAAGCTTCTAAAATGTTTTTTGTACCTTCATGAAGATTCATTTTTTGAAGTTTTGAATGACCAGGGTTTTACGCTCAGGTTGTTTTTAAATGTTGATGCTTTCTAGTGTAGCGATATTCATACACAAATCGAAAAAGAATCTGAGTAAAAATATTGCATACTTTGAAAAAAAATCTTACTAATATATAAACCTGCGTGAAGAAAGCTCTTAGATCTTTGAAATCTTAGTTTTTAGAAGATTTCCAAGAACGAAAAAATTTTTGGTTCTTAGATCTTAGATTTCTAAGAACATCTAAGAATAACCAAGTTTTCTAAGAAAATTCAGACTTTATCGAATTAGAAAAAATGTTCAAAACATCTTAATTTATACCAAAATTCGATAGAGATAAGAACCAATAGTATCCAACTTAATCATTGAATGAAAAACAGTCATGTCTTGTTTGCAACGGTTATTCTAAAAAAAATTGCGCCAAAATTATTTATTTTCTGATGACTGAATGAAAGTTAATTATGTTAAGATCATTTACTGATATTAGATTAACATTCTGTTTTTGTGCTGGTGGGTCCTAAAAGTATGATGATTCAGCCGGATTCGAATAGAAGGAACCCACAAGTTCTCGGTTGTCTCGTAGTAGATGATTATGTATTTTGTCAAAGTTTAAGCTAAAAAATTAACATAATCGAATATAAGTAAGAAAATCTCAATTTTGGCGCAATTTTTTTTAGAATAACCGTTGCAAACAAGAAATGACTGTTTTTCATTCAATGATTAAGTTGGATACTATTGGTTCTTATCTCTATCGAATTTTGGTATAAATAAAGATGTTTTGAACATTTTTTCTAATTCGATAAAGTCTGAATTTTCTTAGAAAACTTGGTTATTCTTAGATTTTCTTAGAAATCTAAGATCTAAGAACCAAAAATTTTTTCGTTCTTAGAAATCTTCTAAGAACTAAGATTTGTAAGATCTAAGAGCTTTCTTCACGTAGGTAATATATAATTGTAATTCGAAAATCAAATAAAATTACAATGAGAATTCTTTGATATTTTCAAAGGTCCCAGGATAAATATAAATAAAAAATTTTGAGTACTAAGTGAAATATAAGTCTAAAAAGAAGATTTATTACCGCCAAATAATAATTGTAATTTGAATTTTTGAGATTTCTACAATGTTTCATTATAGATAATTTGTTATTTTTATTAAATTTGAACGTTTCCTTATTAAAATTATGTTATACGATACTAATTTACGTCATATTAAGCTATTCAGCCTTATCAAGCTTGATTATAATGGGTAATTGTTAAGTGGTTCAAATGAACCGAATGCGATGCATTTTAAATTAACGTTTTTGAATATCTAGAGACTTATATTGGCAACTAAAACTCATCTATTCTTTTAATTTAAACCTATATTTTTATTTTAAGAACACAGTAAGAATTCAACTAAGATAAATTTCATAAATATAGGCAATTGATAATGAATAACTCGAAAAGATCGATTTATTTTTTTAAACTGTCAAAATTTAGATTTATCAAATATATTTTGTATTCATCTCAATCATTTCTTTATAAAAAGCATTCTAAATTAATTTTTTATTTTTTTTTAAACCAAGTGTATCGATTTTTTATTCGATTTGAAATGCCATGTCGCAATAAGTGTTTTCAAGTTCTAAAATGAATATATTATTGATTTTGCACCTGATTCTAAACTATACATTACTGACACGATTTTAGTAAAAAGGGTTCAGTAAGATCAAGAAAAACTTAATGGAATTAGTGATGTTGGTTAAGCTTGGTTATTAAAACCAGGTTAAACAAAGGTCGGTTAACATCACTAAATGGAATACAGTCAAGTCCCACTTGTATCACCACACACTTAAGTCACTATTACACTTATATCACTGGATTAAGACCAAAGGGTTACTTTTAAAGCAAATCGATCCCAGTTAAGTCACATTTCATTTTTATCACTGGAAAATGGCTTGACAAATAGGATGACATAAGTGCAACTCGACTGTATATTCATAATTTACTAAAGATAGCTAAAACACTTAAAGGATGCTTTTTATATTACATAACAGATAATGGCCGAGTTAAAGTTTTTTCAAGATTTTATTTTTCTCTATTTTAAAAGCGGTAAAAAATCTGTGCAAACGGGGGTTAGTACCGTAAACTTTTTTTTTTTTTAACGCTGCACTAAAAATCAAGAATACACTAATGGAGCAGGCACCTTTTACCATCGATCCCATGTTAAAGTTTTTTCGATTTGAAGCGTCTGTCTTAACCATGTTTTTTCAAGTTTTAACAATGCACTATGTCCATAAGATTAGGAAAAATAATCGAATTTTAGTGGATTAATGTATTGTTAAATCTTGAAAAAACATGTTTAAGGCAGTAAATCGAACACAATATATCATGGAATCGATGGTAAGAGATGCCTGCTCTATAAGTGAATTTTTGATTTTTAGTGTGGCGTTAAAAAACAAATATTTACGGTAAATGCAAAATTCATCTTAAAGGATAATTTTGATCTCGAAGTCTAAATTTATTTTATCAAAAAAATACGTGGAAAAGGATGAGGAGTTGTTCTTCAGAAAATCTCCTCAAAGAATAGATATTTATCCATTGAGAATAGGTCGAAAGTACAAAATATTTTGATTTAAAATATTAGAGAGATGATGATAAAATAAAAACAAAATTGGCATCATTTATTTTATTAATAAATTTTCGATTATACCCTTAAGTTTAAGAAAGTTGAATGTAATTTAAATAAATAGAGGTGATGTAATCATAAAAAAAAACCTTTAAAAAATAAATAAGAAAATTTTTTTAAAATTTAAAAAAAAAAAGTTTTCGTTCCAATGGTATTTTATAACAGAGCAAAAAAAATTTTTACTTAAAGTTTTTTTTTATAAAAAAAAAGTCAACCGAAATGATTAAAAAAAAATATTTGAAAAATCTTTTAGAATTTCAAATTATCACAATACTAATGAAACATGATTCGAAAGAAAAATAAATAAACTAAAGAAAATTCACCGAATAAGACAGAAATTAAGTTTTTTTTTTTTTTTGTTTTTGTTTTGATTTAAAATCGAAAATCATGTGCTTAGAGCTTCGTACAGAATATAATCGAAAAAATTTATTCTTTTTTGTTTGTTTTGTTTTGTAATAAATAAATAAATATTTTTTATTTTTTAAAATAAATTGGTTCCGCAAGTGAAATAGTTTTTTTGTTTTTTTTTTAATTTTCTTTTTCGATAAAATAAAACAGCATTTTTTTTTATCAAAATCTTCTATTTGTGCCAAGGTTTTTTATCGATACCTCTATGTTTTTTGACGTGTTCATAATGGCATTTATCACCATACAAACAACCGGTAGTGCGCCAAAAATAGCATTCATTACCATTTACTGGTCCGCTTAGTTTTAACCCATTTGAATCTGTTATAATTTTTGAAATTTCGTCAGGTTTTTTTTTTAATTTTGGATCAACTATTTTCTTATCGTTACCTCTGCAAACAAACAAACAAAAAAACATTTTAGATTTCGATTTTTATTTTAATTTTAAATGGAACTTACGTTTTATTAGTCGATTGGGTTTTGGCTAGAAGGGTCCCTAGAATAGCAGTGTTCGGATTATCCGGATATTTTATCAAAATTCTTTGGCCTTCAAGATTTTTGCCCTTCAAAAAAAAAAAAGAAAATCCAATTTTAATGCTGTTCTCAATTAAAAAACAAAATATCAAAGAGTAAAAACTTGTAAATTTTGCAAAGCTTTTTGAGCGTCATCTTTCGACTTAAAATTAACAAAAGCACAATATTTTTCTGGTAGACATCTAACGTTCGATAATTGTCCATAAGCTGAGAACAATTCGCTTAGCATTTCTTCCGTTACATTTGGATCAACGTTACCAATCCATAAAGACGTTGAAGGTTGATTTTGACTATTTGAACCATTCGTTTCTTTTTTTTGTTGATTATTGAATTCAATAAATTTATCAGTCTCTATTGAATTGCTTGTTGAGCTATTACTACTGTTACTGCTAGCTGATTTTATTTTTAGGTTAATTGAATTTGAAGCCGGTACTGTTTTGAATTTGTTGCCCGTGTTTGGAACTAGATTCGATTGTAATTTTTTCGAAAACGTATTCACTATTTTTAATTAAATTTCTTAAAATTCGATTTAAAAAAAATAATTTTTCTTAACAAACTCTTACTGTCTTCTCCATTTTCACTATCATTTTCAGCATAATCCAATTCATTGTTATCAAAATCAGAACAGCTTTCATTCGCTAAAAAATTTAAATGGTTAAATTTTGAGCCAACATTTAGACAAAAAAATCCTACATTTATCAGTCTCTGAGCACATTAAAATAGTTTCTAAAGCAGTCTGAACAGTGGCGCAACTTCTAATTGCATTTTCTGATTGAATTTTAGAAAATCCCATTTCTTGTAATTGAAGTGCTCTAACTTTATATAATTCTTCTTCCAACTCGGGGTCATCAATATTTTCAATAGTCAAGACATTTTCATAAGCTTCCTCGGCTTCTTTATAGCACTAGAAACAAAAGGTTTAAAAAATTTATTCCATAATGAGTTTCCCAAAATCATACTTTTAGGCCGTATAGAGCTCTTCCTTTTCTAAAATATCCTTTTGCCCATAACGGTTCAATCAAAATAGCCTTATTAGCATCATTCAGTGCTCTTTACAAAAAAAATAAAACCTCAATAAAATTTATTCTAATAAGTTAATGGCGAAATACACTTACTCTTGAAATTGTCCAACTTTATCAAAACAATAAGACCGATTGCCGTATAGCCTTGAATTTTTACGAATTTTAATTTTTCTTAATTTTAATAAATAGATTATGATACCTTTGATCGTTCGTATCATATTTCATAGCCTCGGTGAATTTTTCAATAGCTTTTAAAAATTCGCCTTGTTTTGCTAACTCGTTGCCTTTGAGCGCTAAAGATTGAGCCATTTTTTTGGCAAGACGCTAAATTGAACAAAAAGTTTAAGAAAAAAAAATCGTTTTTTTTTTTTTTTTTGAAAACGAAATTTACAATTTGTTCGATTTGATCCTCTTTTCTTTGATACTGATTCTCGTAGTTCTCTTCATTGTTATTATTATTATCGTTATAAATTTTTAATTTTGAATTTTTATTATTATTATTAATTTGTTCTAGTTGTTTTTGTTGACTAACGTTCGTATTCGAACTATGACTATTTAAATTTTTATTATTTATAAAATTGTTATTGTTGTTTAATTCATGTAGGGTATTTTTATTTGAATTTTTTATAACATCGTTTAGATTAGTTGTTGTTTGACCTGCAATTAATTTATCTTGAACAAAAAAATTGAAACCAAATTTTTTTTTTTTTTGGAAAAAAAATTTACTTTTTTTCATGCTCTCGTTATGAAATACTTGACGATATTGATCAAACATTTCGTGTAACGTTATATCCTTGTCATCTCTCTCGTTGAAAATCAGTTTTCTATAGGCTATGTTTATACTTTTGAAATTCTTTTATGATTCGAAAAAATAAAAAACAAACTCAATTACAAGCAAGTTTTAATTTAAGTTACTTTTAAAGCTTCTTGGATATTTTTATTAGTTGTATATTTTTCTGGATGCCATTTGACGGCTAATTTTTTATAACTTTGCTCGATTGCATCTTTAGATGCGCCTAAAATATAAAATAAAATAATTTAACAGACTTTAAAGCAGTTGAGTAAAAATTTTGTGAGTGTATTAAGTCCGTATTGTAATCAACTCAGAACAGACTGACAAATTTCCTTGAAGGTCCTGCTGCCGCTTCTAATATTAGAGCACGGCTAGTGAAAAAAACCCGCAACTTCCATTGTATCGTGCCTTATTTTCATTAGCCGTGCTGTACTAATTCAACTATTCGAATCATGAATGTTAAAAGCAGTGTTCATAAAAATTTCTCATCTAAGGAACATCAAGCAACAATTTAATTCATATCGGATGGTGTTTATCTTACAGTTGAATCTTGTTTACTTAGCTTAATAATTCCTGATGAAAAGAAATGATATAAATTAGTAGTAATCATAACATCAATAAGGAAATTTTTTATTGCAAGGAAATCAATTTCTAGAAAATTTATTAGTGAAATTGTTTTTTTTCTTTTTTGGTGGAAATAATAATGCATTACCGTATTTTTGTGTTAAAGAATGCGCGCATTAAAACCCAATTCACCAATTCTGTCGCATGCACCTAAATAGACCTCACAATGTTATAAAAAATAAAGGCGCGACCCACTTGCATTGGCTACTCGAGTATTAAAACTTTTTTTTCGAGTATTGACGCGTTGATATTGACCGAGAAACTTTGTTTAGGGCAGGGTATATTTTTTAATATTTAAAAAGTCTTCCTTTTTTTTGGAAAATTCTATTCTATCGAATATTAAAAAATATTTTTGAATTCTTTCGAGTATTTATTTTTTATAACATTGTGAGGTCTATTTAGGTGCATGCGGCAGGATTGGTGAATTGGGTTTTGATGCGCGCATTCTTAAACACGAAAATAAACAAGTAAATCAAAGTTATGAAATCCAAATTTGACTAAAACGTCAATTTAAATTAAAAATGAGATGTCTTTATTAAAATCAACAACTGTTTGTTTGCATAAATTAAATCATCTCATGCCTCTTCAACATCCACATATATGCATTTTTCTCAGCAGAACTGTCGGTTTCAATAAACTTTTTATAAAACTTTAAAAGTGTATGGTAGATATCGGTTGAGCCCGACTCAAATGATAAAGAAGTGTTTTCAATAGTACTCAATGCAATGCAAAAACAATTGAAAACTGAAAGGATTAAGGTATAAAAAATCTAAAAAAAAAAACTTTACCCAAAGGCAAATTTAATATCTCGTAAGCTTTTTCGGTTGATATCGCCATATGAATCCGATTTAATTTCGTTTTTTTTTTGATTTTGTTTTTTTTTTATAAATTTTTACGCAATGAAAAAAAAAAAAAAAAAAATTTTTGGAAAATTTTCTCTTAAAAAAAAAATAATTTTTTTACAACTTTCTAGTTCAAAAAAAAAAGAAAAAAAAATTTTAATTATTTTTGAAAATTAAAGAATGGAGCTATATGAAATATTATAAAATAAAAATTGAAAGAGAAAAAAAAAAGTAGAGATGGAAAATTTTTTTTTGCTATTAAAACAACGCTTTTTTGATTCACTTGATTATATACATGGCTAACAAAAAAAAAAAAAATGAAAACTTTAAACAAAATAAAATTACAAAAAATTCATGCAAATCACCTTTTACTTAATTTTAGGCCCTTTTTTTTCAACACACACAATTATGATTAAATTTTAAACTAAAATAGATAGATCTCTTTAAAAAAAAAAAACTAAAATCGTTTATTTTCAAATTATCGTCTAAGATTATATGTATGATTTTTATTTTTTTGAAAAAAAATGATGATGATGATGATGATGCGTTCGTTTGTTAAATGAAATCAAAATGTGTTTTATTTTAGTTTTTTATTTTTAACAATTGCAACTTGGCTTTATAAGTTTATTTTTTTTATGGACAATTATTTTAGCATTTTATGTGCAAAGTTAAAATGAAAGAATTTTTTCTCTATTGTACAAGCTTAATTACCAAAATTCCTAAAACCAAAAAATATCCCTGATTTAACACAAAGTTTCTCATTTAGATGCTTTCTTGTTCAATTTGAATGATTCTTTCTCTCTCTCTCGCTCTTGTTCTTAAGCATTTTTTTTATTTTAATAATTAATTCGTAAGATCTTTCTAGTTTTTAGCTTTTTTTTTCTTTTATAAATTATGAAAATAAGAGAGAAATAAAAGCAAAACAAAAATTATAAAGATTGCGCTTTAAAGTATAAGCAAACAAATAAATTAATAACTTAGACTTTTATTGCATTAGAGAATAAAAAATATGATGACGACTTCAAAAAAAAATTTCAGCTTTTTTTATTTTTTTTAAAAAAAAAAAGTAACTATGTTTAGCCTTTAAAATAAAATACTTCTTGTTCTTCTTTAAAAAAAGCAACAACTTAGGGATCATACTCTTTAAATCAAATTTTCCTATTGAAATAATTATAATTTTTATTTTAAGAAGTATTTTTTATGATAAAATAATCTAGACAGACTTTCAGTTGTTTTAGCTTTCTTTTTTTGAATTCGTAATGCTTTAAACAGTTGTTTTTTGTTGGGTAAAAAAATTAACCTTTAGGAATACTTTCATCTGGAAATACTATTAATATATTGTACCTTAGTAAGAATATTAAAGCCTTATTAGAAAATTATACTTTTTTTGCTAGGTCTTAGATTATTTTTTTTCAATAAATTTTTTAAATTTGAATATTTTTCAATAATCTGATCGAGTTACCTTAAAAAACAGACGAATAAATTACAAGATTTTTGTTGATCATCTCGAAATGATTGACTTTTCTTTGAAATTGAACTATTTGAGTCTATCATTAAATTTCTGTTTTCATTAAATTATTTTTAACAAATAAAAAAACAGTGAGAGACATGACACTTAATTTCTAATATTTAATGAAATAATTTTTTGAAAAGATACGGTGAAGGGAACTTTGACGAGAGTCCTGGATGATCACAAAATGAATCAATTGATCCTTACTCTTTTAAGATATTAGATCGATTTGAGTTCGAAATAAATCCTGTATTTGTCCATTTATTTGAAATTAAATTGAACGCTTTATAAACTCAAATCAAAAAATGACTTTTCATTAACTCTGCGGTTGTTTTAAAATTATTACATGTCTTATTTCGGAAAAAAATTTACATTATTTTTTAATTTGTTGACAGATTGAATATTGGATTGCACTTCAACAAAATTAATGAGTTACCGTACCAAAACTGTACTAAAAGCTTATTTGTATTCCAACCGTACCTGTCCCTGAACGGTTTTTTAGGAAAAAAGTATTATTTTTTATTTGTTTGATTCGGGTACGAGTACGCCTTTAACTCTGTGGAAGTGCAGTATAAGAATATTTATTTAAAATGTTATTCAGATAAAAGATGTTCGAAAATCGTTAATCCAATTAATGTTGTGGTCATTCACGTGTTCCTCTCGTGAACTTCCATGAACTAATGATTTTAAAATCTATCATTCATTTATCGGTATCAGCTGAAGACTAAAAAGCTTGTAAAGCTAGCTTTAAGTCGATACCCATAAATCAATGATAGATTTTAAAATCATTAGTTCATGGAAGTTCACGAGAGAAACACGTGAATGACCACAAAAGTAGCTTTTTATTTATTTTTTCTAGCCAAATTGAATTACAGTCATCTCGCGCTATAGTCAAACCATCGGGTCTCTCAATTTTATGTGATTTAATCAAATTGTGACAGAATTTAGAAGCATAGTTTTTTTTTAACTCAACATTAGGCAAGTAAGATCTAAATAAATGTTATGAAATTTATTTAACATTAGTCTGCTCGATAATCTTTCGGACAAACTAAAGAGAACAAAAACAATCGAACATAAACTGCTAATTTTCATTCACGTTGCTACTAAGTTTAACATTAATATGATATATTAATATGGAAACTTGTTGGACCCTTGAAAAACATACACCCAGGTGTAACTTTTACACGAAGTGAGGTATGCAAAAAATTATTTTCATATAAGGTAGAGTAAATGAAGGACTACAAAATTATACCATATTTAGACCTCCTGTGAAGTTATTTGGGGAAGAAAACGGAGTTTTCACTTTTCAGTCTTGAAGGACCATTAATCTAGTTGTTGCCCCCATAGTTGTTGTATACACCCAACATTTTTTATATATCAATCGAAAGCTCTCAATGAGACCTACATAGATATAAAAAAGGCACTTATTTTCATTAGGGATAACGGCGAATTGACTAAACATGGTAACTGTTCTAATATATGTTCTAATATGCCTTACAAGCTTTTCGAAAATGTTTGTTTGCTATACTAAAAGTTAAAAATACACTTTTAAAGCATGTACATCTACAAATTGCTGTTTTTGTATCTGGAGCGTTTGCACAAATATTTGCTTTTAAGAATTAACAATATATTATACCTCATCAAAATACAAGTCATTATTTGACTAAGTTTACTTCTTTTACTTAAAATTAAATTTTCTAAAGAGTGAACTGAGGTATAATCGGTAATTGTAAAAGAAAATTAAAAGACTAAAGGTAATTAAAAGACTTGAAGTATCTAAATTGATATTTTTATTTTAGCTTTTATCGACTTAAATTATATATTGGCGTGTAAGGAAGACTAATAAGAATAAATTATGAAAAGAAAATTTGGTTTAAGAGCACCCACTTGTCAAAAGAAAGATACGAAGGGTTTCTTGATGATCTCGACATGGTAGGACCCAATGTCTTTCAATGGGTTATTTAGTTGCTTTAAACAGAACCAGCCGAATAATTCCAAATGAATTTAATTGTTTAATATTACAATATCCGGATCCTATAATCTAAGTGGCGTTCTAAAAAAAACGTTTTAAAAAATGTAAGGCGTCTTAACAGTTTTTTAAATTTTAAATCTCAAGTTTCTGTCTTTAATTTTTGGCTTCTATTATCCTTCCAATAAAGAATTAAAAGCTGCCTTAAAGAGAAGTTTTTTTTTCATAGAAAATTTGTTGTTTAGAATATCTTTTTTGAATCGTGCTACCCATGAAACAAATATTAGGCGAAATCTTAACAAGAACGTGACTACTTCTTGTTCAAGAACGGTATAAAATCTTAATTAATCCTAAATAGATTTAAGATTCTTGAGGCTTTCTGGTTAAATCTTAATTACAATTTTTTTGAAGACTTAAGATCTTTTAGGATCCTAAATTTTCTAAATTTTAAATTTCATAGATCTTAAAAATAATATCCCTTTGGTGTCTAATAGGATCTTATCGGATTATTAAGATTTAACTAGACAAGCTCAAGAATCTTAATTCTATTTAGGATTAATTAAGATCCTCTACCGTTCTTGAACAAGTACTAGTAACGTTCCTGTCAAAATTTGCCGTAAGATTTGTTTTATGCGTATTTTATCACTGCTTTGATGATAATTTTAGAAGGCCACAAATAAACAAGCTATCTAGTTCTTTTGACCAAATATTGACATATAGCCTATAAAAAAACAATGAGACTTTAATTTCCAAAATGCATAAAATTAAAGAAAAAATGTGTCATTCCTTTTCAATTAATTTTTACAAAAGTATTTAGGAAAAATATTTGTGAAACCCTGAGGAAGTAGAAAATGTCCATCTAAAGCTATAAATAAGACATTCAATTATTATCTTCATTTGTAAGATATATAACTAGATAGTTAAATTAAGCCTGAATTCTGTACTAAATCGATAAAATAAGTTTTCCGCCTCTTTCAAGACTCAAATTTCTATACAAGGCCGAAAATTTCTACTCAACATTTCGTTCTTTAGATTTTATGTAATAAAAAAAAAGTTAATGAATAATCTAAAACCAAAATTTTTAGGAATGTAGAAAATGAAAAAAAACTTAAACTTTTAGAAAAAATTGCTCAAGTTAAAGCATAGTCTCCCTCTAAAAAAAAATTAATTTTAATAAAAAATTTTCAAAAAATTTTGGCGATAAAAAATTCCATAATTTATTTCAATAAACTTTGGAATTCACACTGAAAAAAATAGTGTATTAGCTAATGCAAGTCCTCGATTTAGTAATAGTAAAAAGACAGAAACAAAACACAAAAAAGACAAAAATTTTAATTAAAATATAATTGCTATTAAAATCATATTTAATTTAATAACATTATATGATTGTAGCCATAGTTACTTAATAGCTATTTCATACTAATATTAGGAAAACCATATTGAACGCCTTATGCGTAACAAAAATAATCTTCATAAAAAAAAAATATACAAGTTTATTTTTAATAAAATATCATTTGAAAATATAAAAAATTGTTTTTGTAAAGAAACTAAACTATCCCATCAATGAAATTTCTATTTTCTATTTTTGAGCTAAACTTTATTTGATGCACATGTTTTAAATATTTTTAGTTTTAATCTCTATGAAATGTTAAATGAAAATAAAAAATGATTTCAAAGATCATGTTAAAAAAAAAACGAATTTTATGTTTATGGTCAAATCAAGCTTAACCTTAATAGCGAAAGAAAACACTTGGTACAGTTTGTTTGCTTTTCTTGTTGTTCAAATTTAAAATCCAAATCAAATTAATCTATAAATAAATTTGTTAAGCTTTGAATATTTTATTTTTAAAGCTATTTGCTTGTAAAACAGGTTATTTTTAATCTCGTTTCATTTTGATATTGAACTAAATTGGACAAGAAATGTTATCCTTTAATTCATTCATAAATAGACTTGATTGACAAGATTTTTTTTGTTTTGTTATTAAACTAACCAAATCTTAATTAAAAAAGATTAAATTTTTAAAAGATTCATGAATTTTTGTATTGCTCAAGAAAATAAACCTAAAACTCAGTTTTCCCAAATTATTGTAAGCTAAACAAATTAAGTTATGAAGATAAGAAAAACTTTAAATCCTTGAAAAGCTTGGTTAGGTTTGGTTAGATGAGGATGAATATTTTAACTTAATATTTTAAGTAATATCCCTTTAATAGATATAAGACTATATAAGATATTTAATAAAAAAAATTATCTTTCATTATTGATTGTCTGTTTTTTTTTATTTAGTTATATCAAAAGGTTTGATTAAATTAAGATAACAAAGTGAATAATTAATATTTTATAATTATTAGCAAACGCTATTTAGATTTTGAGAAATAACTCGTTCGTTTATGAATAGGGCATTGTGAAGTTTAGTACAAAAAAACAGAACAATTTTGAAAAATTGAAATAATTTTTATTCTGTTGGCCTTATGATGAATCTGCGCATGTAACAAAGTGTAACAAACTTAGTTACACCATTGAGCAACCTCTGCTAAATTTATGCAAAGTCTCTGCAAAATGCACACTATTAAAAAGTATTATAACTAAATGCGCAATTAGACTGCAGAGTTTTTGCAGAGTTTGCTGAATGGTGTAACAAAGTTTGTTACACTTTGTTACATGCGCAGATTCATCATAAGGCCAACAGAATAAAAATTATTTCAATTTTTCAAAATTGTTCTGTTTTTTTGTACTAAACTTCACAATGCCTATGAATAGAAATTTATTTGGATAATTTGGCAACGTAAGATTTAATTCAATCATTTACTTTTTAGGTTGCTTCAACATCATTTTTATAAGAGAAAAGTGTACTAATTGTTAACGAGTGAATATCTGTACTACTCTCTTAGTTAATAATACCTTTCATACCAGTTGCTATTTGTAACTAGTTACAGTTAAAATTCGGAAGTAGTTATAGTCGGAAGTAGAATCTCTAATCCGGCAATTTTGATAAACCGGCAAAATCTTTATCTTCTCCCGGTTTGATCGGATTCGAGAGGTTCCACTGTAGTTGCTTTGTTAATAAAATTAATTTGGTATCTCTAGACTTTGATATAGAGAATGCATTTAGGAGGCTGTGAAGTTTTTTTCAATTTACTCATTTCAATTCAGCTGAATTTCAAAAAAATTTTTTTCTAGATGAGATAAATTCATTCTGCAAAATGCTAGAACTTGTAACAAATTTGCTAGACCTTAGATTCTTGTCAGCAAAAACTCTGCAAACTCATTGCATTTTTAATCATAAGCTTTTTAATGGGTGCAAAATATTAAAAATAAGTTATATTAGAGAGTTACGAAAAGCACATAGTACTATTACACTTATTCTTTTCATTGGTGTAAGTCTCACTTGAGTTGTTTTTAGTTGAACTAAGAGTTAGGTTTGCAGCAATCACGAAGAATCGCAAAATTAGAAAAAATGACGGTGTGCACGGTGAGTTCGGTAAGTACGGTACTGTTAGGTGCGCTATGGGTACGCTACGGTACGGTGAGGGTACGGTGGTACGGTAGGTACGGTTCGCTCCGCAAAAGGTGAAAGTTCTGAACAATTGCAGGAAATTGTAAATAATAAAATATATTGAAAATTGTAAATAACTTCACTAAAAATGGAAGTCCAAAAATACAATGTGACTCTTCGAGTTGTGGATCTTCAAAACTTATGTATACGATACAAACTTGAGTATAATGTTGTAATTCAAAATGAATCCAAATCAATACAAACCTAAAACGAATTGACAGTTGTGACAACGAGTGGAACGATGAAGGAGACGATTATCAGCTTAACTCAAAAATAAAAGAGTTCGTCAATTTTGGTCATAAATTAAAAATTTTGGACAAAACGTAAATAGATTAAATTAGTTAATTTGAGAATAAAAAAAATAGACAGAAATTGAATTTTTTTGTTTTTTATTTAGACATTTTTTAACAAAAAAAGCAGGAGGTTGAACATTCTCTCTTAAAAAGTGACTGCCAAAAAAAAAATTCCCCAAATATTCTTTCTGCTTATGTTCCAGCCTTAATTTTTTAATTCAGTTACACTGCTTATCACTGACCAAAATGGTCATCCTAAGTATGCTTTCGCCTAAGAATTTATGAAAATGTACAGAAACATTTATGTCAAAATATCCGTAGACATTGCTGAAACATTACTGTTTTTGGGACTGAAACATTAATTTTAAAGTTAGTTTTGACAGAGATTGACTGGGTTAGGGTAAAATGATAAAAACAGATTTTATGCTTTTATTTTTGAATAATAATATTGCAAAGCTTCGTAAAATTTTTAATATTAATTTCGATTTTTTAATAAGGAAACAGATTACACGTCTTCTTGTTCATCTTTCATGAAATCAAAAAACCGAAAAAATCTATGTATTTTGCGGCAAAAATTAAGCTAGAAAATGTTTTTAAAAAAAGGAAGTTACTGCACTGAAGGGATTACTGCACGCAACATCAAAGTCATTTAACTCATCTAACTACCATCTGGATCCTTGTGTTAAAAGTTTGAGTAGATAAACTTTCTTAATTAAAGTAAAAATTGATAGGCAATAATTAGATCTTCACGCTCTTGAACTTGATAATTAATAAATGATTTTAGCGGAATGCTAATACGATACCCTTAACAAAATTATCACATCCACGGGCGGTTAGACACTATGGAACTCTTTGGACCCGCTTTAAAGTGAAAATCTGTTTTTTCTATAATAATTTATTGAATTTAAAAAATGAAGAAAAAATTGGATTACAAATAATTAAAAAATTTAAAATAAAAATTGCTTGTGATAATTTGAATTGAATATTAATTTTTTTTCTAGATGTCTGTATTTTATCTACATTCAATATCTAACATAAAAATTCAATTTCGAAATAATCAATTTAAATAAATTGGTCAAAAAGAAAAAAAATTTCAAAATAAAGACATTTTTGAAAAAAAATTGATTGACTGAAAAAATTGATTAGATTATTTAACTTTTTTTTTTGTTTTTGTTTTTCGATTCACATCTTTCACAATTTTGGTTTTCGAGATTAACGATGTTTTCCGTTCGTTCAAACCTAAAATGATAAATGTTAAATTATTTTTTCAGTCATTAATATTTATGAAGAAAACTTCTAGCTAACCAGAGATTTGAAACTGAAGAAAAGCAAAGACAGTATCACAGTTAAGCTAAATCTAAAGCTATAATACAAAACCAAGGTTCTCAAAATTTTTGTTTGCTTGCCTTTAGACACACAGCTTACTAAATGACGTTTTATATGAATTAATTCTTAAAAAAATATCAAGTTCTTGACACGATTTTTCAAGTTCAAGAATCGATCTCGAAGATTTCAGTTAAAAATGAGAAATGTGAATCTTGAAATATTGGTTTTGCTTCCAGTCCATTCCAAATTGGTCAGTAAAAAAATTTAAATATTTTAAAGAAGCTTTAAGAATCTTACTTCTTATTTTTTCATGATATCTTTTTACTTAATATTTGTTTAAATTTCTTTTAACTGGAATCTTTCAGGATCGATTCGTGATCTCGAAAAAATCGTGAGATAAGACAGTTTTTAAAAAATAAATCCTTGGATATAAATCAGCATTGGAAGTATTATTAAACAGTTTATTGAAGCAATCAAACCAAACTGATTTTCTAAACAAACAATAAGCGAATTTTAAATTACTTTCTTAGAGAATGAAAAATTTCGAAAATGAGGGACTGATTTCTCAGCTGAATATCATCCATTAAGGAGGGGAAGGCCCCTCCATTTTTGGTCTTTTTTGAACTTTTTGTAATTGATCACCGAGCTGGTTTGTCGTTTTATTTTCACTGCTCACTCACTAAATTCCAAAAAGTCTCTAGCGGATCTCAAACGGACTCTTAAATGCATGGATTTTGATTTCAAAAAGTTCAAAAGGTTCAAAAAGAGGCGATCCCACCTCAATAAATGTCTAAATGTCTGGATAAATGTCTAATAGTCTAATAGTCTCTAGCGGATCTCAAACGGATTCTTAAATGCATGGATTTGTATTGCAAATTCTTACCTAAAAAAAAATATTCTCCAACAGATCTCAGTAGAGATTTTTTGCTCTGCTTGGCGATAGGTGCTTTTTTAACTCCTTTTCAATTATTTAGATGTTAGTGGCCCTAGCAGTATAAATAGAAGACCCTTTTCAGATTTGAAAAATTACTGTATTTGGACTTTTAATGAACTTTCTCTGGTTAGCTTTTTAAATTTCGAGAGTGACACATGAACTTTTGTGTTATAAGAATAAGATCTAGGCAAATAAAAATTGAAAGTTTTTCAAGATTCTTATCCAAATCTGATTCTTATCAATTTTTAGAAATTTAAAGAATTGATTCCAATATCGGTTACAAGAATTGAAAATCGTGTCAAGAATTTATTAAGATCTTAACATAAGAATAATCTCATGAGCCCGTATGTTTTAAAATTAATGAAAAAACTTACCGTTAAGCTTGTACATTGACTATTTAGCTTCGTTCAAATTGATACAATTTTCATTATTATTATTCAAGGTATTTGTAATACGACCATCACATTTCACATATTGATTATCTATTTTAAAATCAACATTTTTAATTTTACTTTTATTATTATTATTATTAATATTGGTTGATGGTGTACTGGTTTGATTGAATAAAAGATATTTTTTGAATGTATTATTTCTATTAAGTAATAACTTGAGATAATTGTATGTACAAGACAATGTCAAAAATTTATATATTTCATTTAATAGAAACAATGAATTAGCTGAGTATTCAAACGGAATAGTACTGTCTATCTCCTCTACAAATTCTTTATTTTTTCGATCATTTTTACCGACTTTTTCTTCTAGAATTTTAATACTCTCATCCAAAAATGAGTATAAATGTTTTAATTTAAAAAAATTTCCATTCAATGTATTTAGAAAAAAATTAAAAAAAAATGATTTATCCGATCCACAGCCTTTAAACTTTTTACAACTTGTCTCATTCAATTTATTAAACAAACATTCTTCACAACTAGTCGATTTATTAAAAATACTTATGTATTCAAGAATTGATTTGAGCCATGGATTTAATTTTATTTTAGTATCTGAAGTTTTTGTTGAAGACGTGTTTAGATTGTCTATAACATAATGAGCAAATTTCGAAAACTGACTATGATGCTTAACTAGCGATACATTATTGAATAAAGCATTGTCATGAAGATCTACCGTATTATCTTGAAGATTTATTAATTTATTATTTAAGTAGACATAATTGAGTGGGTATGTTAGTGTATTTATATTATTAATTATGTTATTACTGTGTTTTTCGGTCGAATGAGCCTTTTGGTCATGTAAAACAAAATACAAAAATATCGGCTTTAATTTAAAAAAAAAACAAATGTTTAGCAAGTCGTTTAAACTGTTAAATTGAAAAAAAATTACTTTATGGTCTCCCATGCAAACGTTCTCTCCAATCATGCCATACTCTATTTTTTCCGAGTCTCTTTCAATATATTTCATAAAATTACTATTCATTAATATTCTATCACACCAAGCGGGACATCTTGAATCCATGTATTTGTCTGGATTCTCTAATTCTTCCATAAATGGATAACTCGGTGGAAAATTTCTTTCGACTTCGAACAAAGGCTCTTCGAACATTGAAAGCTCAATGTCGTATTTTAAAAGCTTAAATAATTTATATCAAAAATTTTCTTCTTAAAAAGTCATAAAATTTTGAAATTACCTCGTTTTTAACACATTGTATAGTAGAGTCATGATGCCATTTGAATTTTTTCTCTTCAATTGTAAAAATTTCCTTGTCATTAGATGCTTTGCAAATTATTTTGAGCAGTTTGTTATTATTGTCTTTGAATTCAATTGAATTCGTTTTGTTAGCAAAATCCTGATGTAAAAAATCAAGTTGTAATAATTTAAATAAACCGTAAAAACATTTTTTCTTACGTTAATCAATGAGGCAAGGTCTAATCTAAAATTAAAATCACCAAATATTGAAAACATATACTGATCGTTTCCTTCATTTACACTATTATTTTTAATCTTTTGTATTGAATATTCTAAAGCTTTTTTCCTATTCTCACTATAGATTGACGGCGTTGAAGTCATAGCTATTAAATTGG
Source organism: Brachionus rubens (assembly GCA_022207745.1). Taxonomy (NCBI): domain Eukaryota; kingdom Metazoa; phylum Rotifera; class Eurotatoria; order Ploima; family Brachionidae; genus Brachionus; species Brachionus rubens. The sequence continues at coordinate 39,279 of JAJVHD010000009.1, read as the reverse complement.
AAGGGTCATGGAATAGATGAATATTAACAAGGTCGAAATTGCTAGAAAAAAAGACAAATGTTTTCAATAAAGTCTTGATTAAAAATTTTAATTATTCGTACTGTTTTTTGAGACGCCATCTTGTTTGTAAGAAACCTTTCCTTGACCATTGAAACTAAATTTAATGAATTTTAAAATTAAAAAAAATAACGTTTTCATTAAATACTAATGATATAACAAAACTTACGTCTGGAAAATAATTTTTCATATACCTTTCTTTGTATATAATGTGATTATTGTTCAAATTTCCACTAAAAATTTGTCTACTTGTGTAATTGAAAAATGTTTTATCTAAGAAAATTTAAATTTGAAAAATTTTCGTTTAAAAATTAAATGCTACTCTTAAAATTACCACTAAAATTGAATAATTGAACTTCATCTTCTTTTAAACTTTCATGAATCAAATAAACATTACAAAGACTCTTAAATAAAAAAAATATATATATATTTTATTTTAAAATCGAATTGTAAAATATTTTTTAAATTAGCCATAGCTGATTTTCGATTTTGCAAAATAAATTAACTGATATAAAAACTTAACACTGTAAAGTCCGATAAGTCTTTCTGATCCGTTTCATTAAATATGAATATTTGCTAAGTCATCTTTTAGGGTCCGTAGACACAAGCTGTTTAATTATCAATTAATTGAATCATTTTGAACTTTGGTCTGAAGAAATCTGCTGAAAACCGCGAAATTTCAGGTTCATACAGACTTCTTGAAGCTTTTATAAAAGGCTGATTTATCTTTTTATTTTCATTTTCAAAAAGTAATTTTTCTTTTTTTAGAAAAATAAATGATTCTTATAATATATTTTATAATGCAAAATTGGTTAACGCCAAACCATGCTTACTATTCCGGGTAAAGCTTCAAGAAGTCTGTATGAACCAAAGCTTATTTAAAAAAAAAATTAGATCCGAGTAAGATTTGAACATCAGTCTAAGGATCCTATTCTAGCATTCTAACCGCTAATCCAAGCCGTTTCTTGAAAATTCATGAAAAAAATATAGTTTTAAAAATAAGAATGATTTACTGAAAGGATTGGTGTTGCAATCTTCTTTTCCTATAGATTTTACTAAAAAAATTAATTTCAATCGAACTTTGAATATTTATAACTCATTTGTTTTAAAGAATTAGAAAAATCTAATTTCAGAAATACAAATGCCGATATTTACTTTACCTACATATAAAAATTTAGTTGAACTGGTTCAGTATTCTCTATAAAAATACCTTCTAACTTTAACCACCAAAAAATTATTTTTTCATTAGAGAAAAAAGCTGCCTATTTTTAGATCTACTAGTTGCCTTTGAATCAAAAGTTAAAATAGTCATGTGATTAGAGATTTTTGATGAAGAGATTTTTAGGTACATTTTTATTTAAAAAGTTCTCTAAAAATACAGGAAATTTTTGGGCTTTTTTTACTCGAAAAATCAGGTTGAAAGTTAAAAGTAAAAAAAAAAGTTGCCAAATCGAATTTCAATTACATATATTTTACCTAGAAATGAACAAATTGGGTGGCATAAGAAGTTTTTGTACATGTCATACCTAAGTGACCAGATTCATGTAACATGATTCTCTAAAACGGAATCATATAAAAATATAAGTTGTATCTTTTAATCAGATACTCTTTTGGTTAGTTTTAACAAAATAAAAGATTTTTTCGACTATTGCATGAGATATAATTAATGTTAGCAAATAATCTCATTTCTGCGGTTTCTTGTGGATTTTACAAGAATAAAATCCTCTAAAGGGTAGAAATCTAAATCTAAAGAAAGCTTTAAATGAGATTTATCGATTGGTATTGTAAAAGTTCACTTAGAACACTTTTTTCTTGGAAAATAAAAATCGGGTCAAACACACCCGTCGCGCGTTTTAGGTAAATTTTTTTAATCGGAAAAATTTTTAATTTTAGCTATTATAAAATAAAAATTTGATTGTTTAGTAGGTCTAGTTTGTAAATTTTTTGAACATTAGGTAGTTGATTCTTTGAGAAACATGAAAACGGAACAGAAAGACCCGCCGGACTTTCTAGTGTTAATAATAATTGAATGTTTGACGATTCTATTCGATCTAAGGGTAAGGTTCATTAAATTCAAAACTTCAATGCTAGCTGAATTTCTAAGAATTTAGTGAACCAAACTAGAAAAATCTTGGTTTCCAAAAAAAATGGGAAATCTTCTCTCGGTTTTCTGAAAATGTTAGATTATTGTTATGGAATTTAATAGAAATATATTTTAGTGAGAAGTTTAAGAAATTTCGTTCAAGAGAGAATTCCGGATTAACAAGACTGGACATGGTTGTCTATTCCGATATATCCACAAGAAAGATTACCAACTTAAACTAAATGACATCATCGATAGTTCTGAAAGTGGTTGATAAGAGTAGTCAACTATAACGGTTGATAAGAGTAGTCAACTATGCCAGAAAAATGTTTAAGTTTTCTATAAGCTTAAAATTCATCGAGGGTCTAGGGGGATTAAAGTTTAATGATTTAACTAAATAATTCAGCAAAAAACCTCTTAAGTTTTATTATTTTTAAAATAATCCCTTAAAAAATAAACCCTTAAGCTCTTTTATTAGAAAAAACGCTTACCGTAAAATTATTTTCATCGGTAAAGTCTGAATCAATCGCAATCAAATATCTGTCATATTGTTGAATAATATTATTCGACAAAAATTTCCTAGTAAAAGATTTAATTTTTACCATTGAGTAAATCAAATATTAAGTTGGATTTACTTGAAAAAAGGGTCGATTGATTGCATAGATGTTTTATAATTTTTGCCTCCAATCTCTTGCATATGCAACGCAACAAATTGAGGTTTCAGACGAGAGAGTTTCTTCAAACAACAACAAAAATTATTCCTCGTAAAAAAAACGGAATGAAAAACTTACTTTTGTAAACTCGTCTAGCCAAGGTTCAAGTAGAACATCCAACTAAATCAAAGGTTTAAGTAAACTTCAAAATTTATTAATAATCTTTTTTAGTCTTACACTCTCAAATATGGTACCAACATTTGCAGTTATTAATAAAATTTTAGCCTTATGATTATCATTTTTGATTGAATTTGATTGTTCCATTTTTTTCTTAGGTTTTTCGGTTAATTATTATTTTTTAAAAATATAATAAAATTAAATCCACTAAAATCGCATAAACTGAATCAAAATGAAAAAAAAAATAATTTTCTAATTAATCTAAATTTCTATTAAAAGCAAAATAGAACAAAATAATTTAAAAATATTTCAACTACTAATTCAAATCGTTTAAGATTTATCAGATATTTTTTGTTTTATTTACTCGATTAAATTGATTGAATTATCTGAATCTATTAAAAGACTGACCGCGACGGATACAAATATGATAAACATAGAACGAGAAAAAAGAAATAATTTTTTATTTTCTAACTGATAGTAAAATGGGGTTTAAAAACAACAACAACAACAAAAATCAGAAGAAAATTTGAAATATAAAAAAATTCATAAAATTTATGCTAATTCAATCTTCTTGTAATTTTGAAAAAAAATAAAAATTTAGAATAAAATCCATGAAATTAATTAAGAAAAAATAACCCTAAAACCAAGTTAATTTTTAATCAATAATTGCCACTTCAAACCCCTGTGGCATAATGTTCAAAATAAAATAACAAAACTGTTCCTTTTTTTTTCTTTGCTTCTGTTTCAAAAATCTTCTTCAATTATAATTTTCGATTTGAATATACTTTTTTGTTGTTGTTGTTGTTGATAATTTTGTGAAAAATTATAAATTAGGATTATAATTTGAAATTTATTATAATTTTCGATGCAAATTTTGGCTCAATATTTGCTAGTTTTTTTATTGAGATAAGACTACATTTAACTAAGAATGGGAGGTTGCTTTGATCCAAAAATCAATTACAGGTTTCACATATTTTACAAAGTATTTTAAACACTTGAAATTAAAAAAAAAGAAGTAATTTCTTCCATAAATTATGTCTTTAAAATTTAGTAGCGAGTATGATTCAATTACAACTGATTTTTAGAGAACAAAAAAAATGACATAAATATTTATATAAAATCATGCGAATGGCATTTACATAATAAGATCCCTGAAATGATATTTAGTAAATATTTATTTTATAAACGTACTTTATTAATTTAGCGTTTAAAAAAAAAAACAAAAAAGCAATAAACTATTCGAAATTTAACAGCGCTCTTTTTTAAAGGATCCATATAGATAATGACGCAATTTAAATGCTTTACTTATTTTCCGAGTGATTTAAAAACTATATGAGATGATAATCAATGAAGACGAAATAATAAGAAAAATCTATTATATTGAATGTAAGTTTTAGATTAAGTTTTTGAGGCATGTGTGCTTAAAAAAAAACAAAATTTAGTGAAATGATTTTTTTGAATAATTGCTCTTATGAAATATCTATAACGCTTTAAGGTTTGAATGAAAACTTCTTTTTTTAGTTGAACAGATTTTTTTTACTAAAATGTTTATTTAATGTAAAAAAACATATTGTAGACTGGTTAAAATAATGTATTCCTCATCGATTTTAGTTAAATAACATACCAAATTATAGTAGTAGTAGGAGTAAAAACTGCGACTTGGACATAGTCCAAGCAGAACCCTAGAGGGCTATAGCAGTCGTTTCCGAGTTCATTTCAAGCCAGGCATCCAATTTCGCTTTGAAACTGTTTATATTACGCGCACTGACAACATCTTTTGGTAGCTTATTCCATAATTTGGTTACTCTATTGGTCAAAAAGTTGAAACGAGGCAGAAAATTGACAATTTTTTCTCGGTGAATAACTTTGCTGTGGCATCTCAAGTTATACCTAAATCTGTAAGATTTATTTTTGTAAGTCTTTCAGAGTAACTGAGGCTCTTAAGACCCGGTACCAGCTTCGTAGCTCTTCTTTGTATCTTTTCCAATTCATTGATATCCTTCTTCAAGTAAGGGCGCCAGGCACTAATTGCAAACTCCAAGTGGGGTCTAACTAAAGACTTGTAAAGAAGGGCAACATTGTCCACGCTAGGGAACTTAAACGATCTCTTGATCATGGCCAACATTTTATTTGCCTTCGATGAACAGTGTCCTACTTGGACGTCCCACTTTAGATCACCTTTGATAAAAATACCGAGATCTTTTTCGCATTCAGACTTGTTCAGAATTCGTTTTTCGCCAGCATAGGAACTAATTTCAAAGTCAAACCGCGGGTTTGATTTGCCTAAATGTAGTACTTTACATTTTTCTGCATTTAATACCGTTGGCCACTCGTTGGACCATCTACAAATTCGATCAACGTCATCTTGAAGCTGTATGTGGTAAAATAAATTCTTGATAACAGTGATAATTTTTGTGTCATCGGCATAAGCTTCACAATTGTTTTGTATCATTTCTAGCATTTCGTTTATATAGATTATGAAAAGCAGAGGACCAAGGACAGAGCCCTGTGGCAACCCACTGAACACTGTAAGCCAGATTGAAAAAAACTGTCCACTCAAGAAGGCTTTTATCAAATTTACCAACCTTTCTCCAAATCCATACTGTCTCAATCGAAAATCTAGCTTTGCATGTGAAATTTTGTCAAAGGCTTTCGAGAAATCGGTGCAAATGATGTCGACCGGAAAGCCAAAAGCAAAAGCATTGGTGATTATGTCAAGGGACTCTAATAAATTTGTGGAGCACGATTTAAACGGTAAAAACCCATGCTGGGCTTTTGAGATGAGTTGATTATCAATGAGATGTTTCACCATGATGTCTTTGATTAAGCTTTCCATAATTTTACACAAAATACATGTTAATGAAACAGGCCGATAATTGCTCACAAGCAATCTACTTCCTAATTTTTGTAGGGGTGTTATGTTGGCTTTTTTCCGAAACGTTGGGACTACATCTGAATCGAAGGACTTTCTGAAAATTAAAGCAATTGGAGTTTCAAACGCAACAGCGGCATTTTTTAGCACTGTGCCGTGTATTTTATCGGGTCCAATCGCTTTATTAGGGTTTAAAGACTTAAACTTATTAATTAAAGAATCTGTATTTACCACTTCTGATGTACTCGGATCACATTTTTTATCTGTTTTCAGCTTACAATGCGGTGTTGAATACTCGGAATCAGGACAAAAGACTGACTGAAAATAATCGTTCAACTCATTTGCTATTTTAACTTGATCTGTAACTACTTGGTCACTAACTCGTAAAGCTCTAATCGGTTGTTTAGTCTGTTGTTTACTGTTTAAATACCGGTAAACTAATTTCGGATCTGATTTAGCTTTCTTTGCAAGATTTGTTTCATACTGCTTAACAGATGACAAAATTTCTTTTCGACACTGCTTGTTAACCTTTAATACTCAGTTTGTTTGCTCGATGACCAGCCACTTGCCTCGCAAGCTTTCCAAGCTGAATATTTCTCACGAATCAGGTTTTTTAAGTCACAATGCAACCATGGAGGCTTACTCTTACGAGAGGTTTTTTTTAGGGACGAATAATGAGCAAGCATTTTCGTAGACGGCTAAGAATTTCTCGTACATTTGGTCAACATCTAAGCCGTCGAAAAATTTTGACCAATCAATATTTTTGATGTAGCTAGACATCGCAGAATAATTCCCTTTTGAGTAGTTGTATTCTGATGTACGAAAGCTTCCTTGCCGCGCCGCAAACTTTACGTTTAGATTATAGTCCCAGAAAAGCGTATGGTGACCCTTATTGGTTAATCCCAAAGGAGCTCCATGCTCGATATTAAAGACCTGATCGTTTAAGTCTGTTATAACAAGATCAAGAACACTCTTTGAACTTGCATTCGCATCTTGAAAAGTTGGTTCATAGACATGTTGATGATAAAAGCAGTCCATAATCGTATCGATTAACAATGATTCAAAAGAATCCTCGCCTAGTTCACAGGTACTGAATTCACCAGAATGCCAGTCGATCTTTGGACAATTAAAATCGCCGCACAGGATTATCTCGTCATACTTTGGCCCATTCACTAATACATATGACCTTCTAATGCTGTTTAAGATTTTAATATCAATTAAAATTATGAATACTAAAGTTAAAGCTTTACCGTTTTATGCGTTTAGGCGTACAAAGTTCGGTTTAATCGGTTTTTTTGTTAAAATTTCCATTCATTCACAAACACGCTTTTTCACAAAGTCTTTTCATTTTTAGAAAAACAGTCATTTTTAAAACAATTTATAGTAAGATTTGCAGGTAATATTGAAAACTATATCCATAAAAAATTCCAGTTTCCATCTACACATGGTGGTGGTGAAAGTTTTCTTGGAAACTAAGGTTTATGACTTGGTGAACCTTAACTCCAGAAGACTATTTAGAAAAAAACTTAAAATAAATTTGACCGAAAGGAATGAAAGATTATCTACATTTTTTGGTAGGATCTTTGTAATCTATGTGTAACATTAAGTAAAGAAAAATGCCTAAAGTTGAAAAAAACTCGTTCTTTTTTCTAGAGTTTTCAAAAATTTACCTTTACAGTGATTCTTGCGAAAATGTAACGTTCCGTTTGGAACGCGTTCAGAACGGTCTTTAAAAACAGTTCCGTTCTAGTTCCAAACGTCTTCCAAAAGGTACCGGGACAGTTTCTCGTTTTTCCTTAGAGGGAAACGAGTTTAGGAATTGAAACGAAACCCTTTTGGAAAACGTTTGGAATTAGAACGGAACTGTTTTTAAAGACCGTTCTGAACGCGTTCCAAACGGAACGTTACATTTTCGCAAGAATCACTGTAAATGCTAAATTTTTTAAAAACTATCAATATTTGTAATGGTTTTCTTAAAAAATTTTCTCGAAACACTTTCAAAGATTTTGATTGCGGTTTAAGGTTTGGCGAACCTTAAGTTCTATCCAAGAGGCTGTCCTTAAATTCCGGACACGATCGGTCGGACCTGGAATTTCGACTCCTAAAATACGGACGAGTGCTTGGCTAGAATTTTCTAAAGAAGGGACAACATTTTTAAATCCTAAATTACAGTCTCAAGTATAAATGTTGTTATTGGGTCTGTAATATACTGAACAATCGAAGGAAAAAAACGAAACAGATCATTTTCAAATTCGAATTATTGCGAATTTAAGAAATGTAGCGGGGAAAATCAATTAATCAATTAATTTCAGTGCGAAATGATCATGGTAAGTAACAATATGCGGAAATAAATTTGTGCGCTTGTTTTCAAGTAATTATTGTTAAAAATGAAAACTGCCAAGTAGAAATATGTTTTAGGAAAAATTATAAATATTTCGTTATGAATAATAAATCAATCGATTTATGTAAAATAAAACACAACTTAAAGAAAATTGATATTTGTTTAGAAAAAATGTTGTTTTTTTTAATTATTTAACAAAGTTTACAGCTTAAACTTAAGAATTGAGGCCGATTAAGAACACTTTAAGTCAAAAAAAGAGGTTTTAACTACTTTTATTTTTGAAATAAACTTTTAAGCTATTTTAAAAAAAATATCTAAATTTTCTTTTTAAACTTCTTTTGGGATGTTTAAAAAAATTACGTGCTTAGAAATTTAAATAGTTGATAATAAATATGTAAAATAAATGGAAATTTAAGTCGAACACTTTGTAATCAATACAGTAAAAATTTGTTTTTTAATGATTTATAACTAATTTAATCAACTTAAAAAAGTAACTCAATAGCTTAAAGAAAAACTAAAATAAACCAAAATTTTCTATAGACACCCAAAATTGACAGCTAAGTAATTGTATCATGAGACACAAGTCTTTAAAACACAGAAGTAAAATAAGCATAAATTTTTACTAATTGATTTAAGAAGCAATTCTGTAATAATCGTTAAAAAAAAATAAAAGACTTGAATATATTAGGTTTCATCTAATGATTAAACATCAATAAAAACAGGAGCTCTATTTATTTATTTAATCTTTGTTATTCTTAAAGAACAGTTCGAGGCCCGTTGGTTTGGATTCAGGTTTATCTTGTTAATAAAAATAAAATTATTATGTGTAAAATTTAATCAACACTTTAACGCTGAGATAATATAAATACTTTCATAAAAACGAATAAAGAATTATTTTTTTTTGTTGTTTTCTTAAGAATCAAATGAATTTTGAAATCTCATTTTTAATTTTTTTCTTATTGCTTTCATCTAAGCAAATTATTTGTTGCATGCTAATATGAACTCTATAAAAAGACAAGGAATTCTTAAAATAAGTTAATTATTGTTAAAATGAATGCCCTTGCATATCAATTTGGTCTAGATCCTTTATTAATTACAAAATTGATCTTTGCAGCGTGATCAGATCCTTCACTGTCAAAAAGAACGAAATTAAAATCATCCTTATGAAAATTCACAATAAATTTTGCTTTAGAGTCGTAACAATAAAGGCATTACAGTGTCATTTTCCGTTTAATTGGAAAAAAAACTACAACTTTATACTAATATTCTAGTATCTTTCTATACTTGGATTAAATTTTTGAATGAGCTAAAAGTCAAATAAAGATGAGCCAATTCGAAAACTGAGTTGCTAATAACGATAAATGTTAGCAAACATGCTTTATCAAATATGAATTGGTTTATTAGATAGTAGACAAACGCACTTATTCTGTTACCACCACAATTATAGAATATCTGAAAAAAGCACATGCCCCCTAAATCGATAAAAGAACACAAGGATGTAATTTTTTTTGCATTATTTAAATGAACTCTTTTTCCAAAATTAGATTCCTCGTTCCAAGAGCTTTCATTTGGTACCCATTTAATGCAACTTTTTTTTTTATTTCAAAGGAAAATTAAAGTTTTTTAACCTAAATCGGGTGTACTTTATTGTAGCTCCTCGCAATCCATCAAGCAAAGCCTATAAAAAAGATAGCTTATTAATTTTAGCTCTCGACTTTGCTTCATTGACCAGACAACAATTGAAAATAGATTGATCTTTTAAAAAAGCAAACTCTTCCAAGCTTTTGAAATATTAAATTTGGCTTATTTAAAATGCTCATATCTAGTGTAATTAAGTTCGCTGATTTGAAATTTTTTTCTCTTTTTGATTCTCTGATTTCAAAATGGATAAGTTCAGAACCTTTTTCTAATTTTAAAACTTAATTGAAAATCAATGACAATGGCCCTACAACCCTACCCTCTTTTTCTAGTTGCTCTAGAAGCTTTTTTACAATATTTACAATTCAAAAGTTTTTTTAAACTCGAAAAAGCTTCGTCCTTAAAAAAATGCTCTAAATTAATATGTGACATCACCTGAAATTTGTTCAGGGATAGTTTTAAGCATGGTTTCATTGATTAACATCAGAATTTCTGTTAAAACATCTATATCATTTATAAAGTAGGATAATGTTTTCAGACTTAGTGTACTCTCAAAAAAAGCTTATTAAGAACTTATAGTTTTTTTTTTGGTTCCGGATAAAATTATTTGGAAGCAAATTTACCGTTCAACAAGCTAACTAGAGAAAATTTAGTTAGCCTCGTCTACACTTAAAACTTCAGAGCATAGTTTAAAAAAGTTGCTTTTTTCTTAAAATTGAAAGAGCTTAAGATTTTAATTTTCACTCTTTTTGCAACACCCATCCTTCAAATTATCATAATTTTTATCTTTGAAATAAAAATTTTTCCGTGTTCCGGTTCCGAGTTTTACAACATCGTAATTTATCTCGAAATCTCACCATAAATAATTTTAAAATAACGCTTTTACGTTATATTTAAATATGGGAAAATAGAGGCGTATAATGTTCGGTTTTAACGTGTTTTTGTGAAAATTTTCATTGAAAACCCGTTTTTAAACTTTTTCAGGCCCTTCAATTTTAGAAAAAAAATCGGTTGTACCTAAAATACGGAATCCATAAAACGTAAATTACTAAAATACGGAATTTTTTTTTACGGAATGCCTACTAAATTACGGAATACGGAATAAGCCAAAAATACGGAAGTGTTTTTAAAAAATGCGGAAATTCTGAATGACTTGGTGAATCTTATCTTTAAGCCAAAATTTTATGGCTAAACAGCCTTTTTTCGTCACTAGAACAAGTGGGTTCCCTGAAACATGATAACCGAAACCATACATAACCACACCTTGTCCTAGTGTTGTGCTGGTCCGGACATTTTGGTCTGGAAAAAACTCGGCTAACCGTCAAGGTAACAATTGCAGATCTTTATTTAAAATCCTAAATGTTAATTCACTTACTTATTGAAGCTTTTTTTTAAAAAAAGGAAAGAAACTCTTCAAATTGATCCTAAAACAATAAACTCTATTTCCTAAATTATGAAGATTTAAAACTGTTCTATTTATAATTCGATTGAATTCTTAGCGAAAACATAATAATTTTATACAAAAATTTATAAGCGCAAAATAAAAAACATTCTAAAATAAGGATTGGTTAGACGCTTTTGTCTTAAAAATTTAAAACAGAAGTCTCATTCGAAATACATTTGAGCATATTCAATGGAAGATGTCATATTAAATTGTTTAATTTAAAACAAAAGGTTTTTTAATATCATATAAACTTTACGTTATTTCTCAATTGATTTATAGCATTTTTAATTTGTCTCGAAATGGTGCCTGTATCGTCAGACTTGGCTTTGAAAGGTGCTCAAATAAATAAATAACAACGATGCCGTTTTGTCTTTAAGAAAACTCTGCTCCCTAGCTCTAGAATTCTTTTTTTTTGTAAACAAAAAAAAACAATAAGTATTTAAATCAATAAAATATTTATCTTATTCAAACATATACAACATGTTTTAGCAATTAAACAACATGGTAATGCTTTAAATCATAATCACTTTGTATGATGAAATAATATTATTATGAAAATTAATTAAAAAAGGCATTTTCTACAAAATAAAAAAGGTTAATCTCAATAGAAAGTTTTTTTTTCTAAGGTCTTTTTTATTATTTATTGCTCGGAAATAAATAGAAATCACTCAAGTTTATTATTATTGTTTTAAAATTTAAATTTTATTTTTCGCATAGATTAAGTGAAATCATAGAACGTGGTATACTCAATTATTTTGTTTGTTTTTTTAATGTTTTTTTAATGTTATTTTAATTGGATTCTCTTTTAAAAAAGCTTTGAACTTATCAATTCTTATTTCATGATTCAAATAACAAGTGAGTGAATTTTTTGTATAATAAACTCACTTATAGATTTTTTTTCTATTCTTGAAATCAAAGTTTGGATCCGGTAGGCTTTTTATTAAATTAAAACTGGTTAAATATCTAGTATACTATATGAAACATGTTGGTATAACCTCGGGTCAGCCTAAAACCCGGAATCGCCTGAACGGAACGGAATTTACATGCAACTCAATACCTAAAATCAGGAATTTTCTAGGACGGAGCAAATGACTAAAATACGGAATGAGTTCCGTGCATTTGACTAATATCCGGAACGTGTTCCGGAATATAGGTAAAGTTAAACTTACACATAATATAAAATCATGCCTTTTTTATTCGTAAAAGAAAACTTCTATCAAAAGAAGAAATTTTCTGACGACCAAGAGTGTCCAATAAATACGCAAGATGATTATAACCTCATATTTTTTTAACCATTACTTTTTTGCCGAAAAAATGAAAGGTTACAATTCAATCGGTAATATTTTACTCATTTCAGATATTTTTTAGGAAGATCAAAGTTTTTTTTCCCACAACCATACCGTACGGTACCATACCAAAATTGTCAGAATCGTGGTGTTTTTCGGCATTGTGAATTTTTGTACCAAAAAACAAATACAAAAATGATAAACAATCTAATTTTTACACAACTAGAGAAAAATAACTACTGCAAATTGTATCAGCTGATTATCACTTCAGCTGCAAATAAATTGCACATTTAATTTCCTTAATATGGAATTTATATTTTCCTTCAAACTTCACAATGCCGTGTTTCTCATAAATAAGTAATTCCCGTGCATTCCGAAAAATATTCCAATAACATCTTATTTCAAATATTTAACAAGCCAGATTTTAGTCAAATGCATAGAACTCATTTCGTATTGTAGTAATTTGTTCCGTCCTAGTTCGTTCCTGATTTTAGGTATTGAGTTGCATGTACATTCCGTTCCGTTCAGGCCATTCCGGGTTTTAGGGTGACCAAATAACCTCGTATAAAACTACGATTTTTACCAACTTGAAATAAATAACATCGGTCAGCTATCAAAGAAAAAAAATATTTCTTTGTCGATTCGTCTTTGTTTATTATAAAGTGAAAAAAATCTACTTTTTAATTGAAAAAAATCTACGTTTTAAATTATATACGTGGTGTAAAATTTACAGCATGAGTCCGGGACGACCGAACGATAACAACCTTTTTCATTGACTTCAGCTTAGGTAGCACAATTTAGATTTATACCTCGTCCCACGCAGCCGCAAGTGACAATAGTACTCAATCACGTCTTTGTCTCAAAGCTCAGCACGTTTTCTAAAAATACTTTTAAGTCCTAAGAAAGAGCGTAACGAGAAGCTTGAGCATTTTAGAGTTAGCGTTAAAACTAATAAAACTGGCAAAAAATACTCTTATGAAAGAGTTAAAAAACCAATTGATCGATTAAAGAATGAGTTCAACTCCGAAATAAATATGTTGAGATTTGTAAATGATTAAAGGCACAGAGGAAGCATATATTCGAAACATCAAAAATAGTGAAAGAAAAGAAAAGAACGAGAAAGAAGTGAGACAGATGAGTTCAAGTATATTGGTCGTTATGCTAGTAAAAGTTTTTATGTTTGCCATAAAGTTGAACATTAAATATTCGAATAAAGCTACAGTTACTACTTAAGATTTTGGTTTTAAAACCGATTCATTAATAAATGGAAATTAAACTTATTTAAAATTTTCTTTATTTGATCCCTATATCTATCGCAGGTCTTATAGTGACCAGTGCTCTACTAATGAAAACTCTGAATCTCTAAATGAAAATCAAAAGTGACAGAAAGACTCGAGATTCTTACAACAGTTCAAAAAAGGAGTATTTTATCTATTTTGAAAAGTTAGATTTTATAATTGCTAAAACGCACTTTTTTGATTGCTTTTTTGGTATAGATTTTGTCAAAATTTGATGTGACAGTCAGACGAGCGAATAAAAATGTAACCTTAGACTCAGAATATAATCATCTAGATCCATCGTACCAAAAGAAAAAATTATTTTGCTTGTAGCAAGCCGAAGAATTGTATTTTAGCTTGAAATTTAGTGACAGAAAGACTTATTTTTTTGGAAAATTCGCGATCTCATTCTCGAGATAGTCAAACATCACTAACCACAAGCGTCCAGAGTTGTTAACGCGAGCCTCGTCAATTATGTTTCCTCGGAATCCGAACGTAATTTATTTGGCACTGATAAATATACTAGACAGAAAAGCTTTACAGTCAGAACAAATTAAAAACAAGAGCTAAAAAATAAAAAAAAAAACATTTATTAAAAAATTAAAATTTTCAACCAGATCATATAAAAAAACGCTTAATAAATTTTTGTTTTTTATTTTTGGCCGACTAGAAAGACTCTGTGTCACTCTTTAATTTCTATATCGCGTTTGATAATCCTTATTCAATTTATCCAATTGATTTTTAATCTTTTTGTTTGCATTATTAGAATTATTTAAAATTTGAGGATTTGTTACAAACTGTTTTTCTAATAAAGTTATTGGTTTTAGTCTTGGCGATTGACTTAGAGCTAAAAATTGATTTTCTATTTGATTTACGGTTGTTTGATTTTGCATCGGATTAGACACCACTTGGGGTGAACTTTGTACCAAACCATTAAAATATATTTGCGGTTGTTGTTGTAATTGTTGTTGCTCACAAAAGTATATTTCAGCTTTGATTCGATCATCTTCGCTAACTTCAATCATGTCGAGAATTTTCAATCGTTTTATCTTGAAAACCATTGTTATTCGATAGTGTGGTCGTCTTGATATCTAAGTAGATAAAAATATAAAATACAGAAAAGAAACTCCTTTATGATCTTTAAATTACTGGGTTATTTATCATGGAAATTTCGTACAAATTGTTCATTTCCATAAGTTTTTCAATATCAGAATAATCGTTCATTTTGTTATTGGCTACGTAAATTTTTTGTAAATGTTTAAGTACTTGAATGTTGTTTAAATCGCGAATTCTATTTTCTTCCATGTGTAATTCAAGAAGCCTATTACCTTGACCAATAAATGAAAATTCACCTATTGATTTGATTTTATTTTTATCAAGAACAAGTTCTCGTAATTCTCGTAATGTATCCAAGCCTTCAATTTTGGATATTTCGTTTCCTTTAAAAAAATTCAAATCATTACATCTTTTATTTTGAAAAAATGAACGAGTTAAAAAGTCCCTTTGAATCAATAGGATTGATAGGAAAAAACTCAGGTGTAAGGAAAGTTATTTTGATTCTACATAACATATAACCCATAACATACCCTGTTTCTATTAAACCAAGAATTTCGTTTAAAAAATCGATATGAAGAATGTTCCAAAACATCAATTTTTCGATGTCAGATGCTTAACCAAATCTGAAAAAAATGTAATTTCTAAAAGTTGGAAAAAATTTCAAAAAGCAGAAAATAAAGTTTTGGCATAAAAAATTTAGCCTATCCCTAAAATCCGGACATGAAATTTTCATTACCTAAAATATTCAAATGAAAGGGGGTTAAATATGTCAAACGACGAAATAAAGAGAGTTTAAATATCTTGGCTCAAAATTGGCCTCATCTGAAACGGTTATCGAAAACATATTGTCTCTGGCCTGGATTGCATGCTTGAGGCTGGAGAAAATTTGGAAAACAAAACACATCCCAACCAGTTTAAAAGCCAACATATTCGTAGCCGTTTCCGTTCTCTTATACGGCTGAGAAGCAAAGGGCAGTAAAGTTAATACGGCAGGAAAGTTTCTAAAGATCTGTAATAGAGGCTTAAAAACTTCTGCGACTGCATGCGGCTTGGGTTATCCCCTCTTGATCGTGTTAACGATGAAAAGGTATATACGAAAGGAGACCTTGGTTAGACCTTGTGGAAGAGACACCTGCAGTGTCTCGGAAACGCGTTGCTTAGAAACGAAAACGGATTCGCCAAAATTTTGGGTCAAGTCAAGTCAAATGCGAAATACAAACAGTAAACCATCATAGCTACATATAGGGAAATCGTTTCGCTAATAAGAAAGATGTAACGATAACTGAAGTGGTGAACCTCGCAAATGACCGGTTAACAAGACATTACAAATTTATTTAAAAAATTTTTTTTTAAGACTAGAAAGCCCACTTTTGATATCTACCTAAAACGCCCGACGGGTCTTATCATTAAAAATGGATATTAATATCTGCTAAGTCATCTTTTAGAGTATCAATCGGTAGCTTTAGACATAAGCTGTTTAAAAATCGATTAATTGAATCATTTTTGACCTCTGGTCTCAAGAAGTTTGCGGTCGGCAGCAACAACTCAATCAACAGCTTCAACGACCAAAGAAAGTTTAAAAAAAAAATTTTCTTAATAAATTTGTCTTTTAATCTTTTTGTGCTCAAATACTTAAGAAAAAATAGGAGTTGAAACTTTTTGTTACCTTGAAGGAACAGAGCCTTTAAAGATGTTAACTTTCCAATTTGAAATCCAACAAGATCATTAATTCCATTGAAAGCCAAATGTAAAACTTCTAAATTGGGTAAAATTTGATCTGGTACGGTTTGATTTTGATTTTTTTGTTTCGGAAAAATGCCCTCAATTTTATTATTATTCAAACACAATATTTTCAAATTCTTGAGATAAATCAAACCAGAGAACGATGTTAAATTGTTATTTTCAAGATTAAGCGAGCGTAAACTTTCGAATTGCTCGGCTACAATTTGAGCGGTAGGGCCTAAATCAACCATTCGAATAGCACATTGTGGAAATTCTAATGATCGTATATCACTTAATCGTGTATGAGTAAATTTTTCAGCAATAAAATCACATGTTAATTTTCCACCGAACGAATCTCTTGATTCAACGACCTCACTTGACTCTACCAAACAACCGTCCATTGATTTTAAATTTTTAAGATGATAAATTACAAATAGTCTGTATTTAGGATCAGCTGACATTGGATTCGAACTCATATCCAATATGGCTAAAGCATTTAAATTTTTTAAATGAAATATTTCGCGTAAATTTTGTAATCGATTTAAACTTGAATAAAATTCAATTAATGCTGGAAGTTTACTTGCAAATTTAATACTTGAAATTTTATTATTCGAAATTGACAAATAAGTTAAACGAGGCAAGTTTAACTCCCAATTTTTAAACGGATAATCGATTAGATTATTCAAGTCATCGTAATAAAATATTTCATTATTGTTAACGTTTAGTTTTCTTAAATTTTCCAAATTGTCGATACCGCTTAAAGATTGAATCAAATTGTTTTCTAAAGAAAGTTCTTCGAGTTTTAAGCATCGATCGATACCCTTGGATAAAGAAGTGTTTAGAAGTTTTTTTTTTAAATCTTCAATATTCTTCTAAATACCTCTATTTTTGTCAGACAGTTGTTTTTAAATGAAGCGTACTTTAAGTTTACCAAATAGTCGATGTTATTCAATTTCAATAATCCTTGGTTTTCGATAATCAAAACTGTGACCTAGTGAGAAAAAAATTAGAGTTTTAAATCTGAAAAAATAATTTTTTTTTCAATTTTAACTTTTTCAAAATAATTGGCAGCTTCCGAAATCAAGTCAATCACGGAACTAAAACTATGATTCATGTCACCGTTTGAAATTCCATTTGAAGCGTGATTAGTTGAATGGGAGTCATCTGAAAATAGATCGGTAATAAACGAATACTTCAAACTTCTTGGCTTTTGTGACACAACAAAAGCATTATTTTTGACCATGTCTGGATTCAATTTTAATTTGTTTTCGTTAAAATCTCTTTCATGATCGTCTATTGATTCTTTGTTGTATTTAACTAAATTTCGTAGCATATACAAAATTAAAAGACGAACTTTTTTTGGCTTAAAACAAAAAAGGGTTTCATTATTAAATAAAATTTAAATTCTTAAAGTTTTAAACGGAGTAACCAAATTTTAATCATGAATTGACAAAAAAAACATTATATAAGCTCTTGCATGCTCCTTGTTTTTTTAAGAAGCTATGTACCCTACAGTACATTTCTAAAATAAGCTTACATCCTTCGGATGTAAAGATGAGGAATTATCACTTTCGGACCAAAAAATCGAAATTCTCTTTTATGAAAATCTCTAAAAAAACATAAATGATTATATTTAAAAGTGATTCTTTCAGTTTTCCTAAAAAGATCCTTTATTGTACCGTTTTCAGCACCCAAAGTCGATTTTCAAAAATAGACAATTTTATGGAAAGATATATATTTTTTTTTTAGGGTTTTCATATACGAGAATTTCGATTTTGTGGTCAGAAAGTGATATTTGTGTTTTTTCTTTTTGTCTGCTTTTTTAAATCAAGATAAAAATGAAAAAAAGTAAAACCAAAGATTTGTTCAGGGTTTTGTCTAGTTTTAACGTAAATAAAAAAAAGTGGGTGAAAAGTGACCCTTGGGACTACATACAATTTGACTAAAAAAACGCCATTTTTACCGTTTTTTTCCGAGGGTGACTTTCCGGAAATTATTTCTTCGGCCAATTTGGGTAGTTGCGTCAATGGGAGTTTTTTAGCTTTCAGGTGGTACAGTACATACTAAAACTAACTTGTACGTTTTCTTTCCTTTCCTCTTCCTTTCCTCTTCCTTTCCCCTTCCTTTCCTCTTCCTTTCCCCTTCCTTGCCCCTTCCTTGCCCCTTCCTTTCCCCTTCCTTTCCCCTTCCTTTCCCCTTCCTTTCCCCTTCCTTTCCCCTTCCTTTCCCCTTCCTTTCCCCTTCCTTTCCCCTTCCTTTCCCCTTCCTTTCCCCTTCCTTTCCCCTTCCTTTCCCCTTCCTTTCCCCTTCCTTTCCCCTTCCTTTCCCCTTCCTTTCCCCTTCCTTTCCCCTTCCTTTCCCCTTCCTTTCCCCTTCCTTTCCCCTTCCTTTCCCCTTCCTTTCCCCTTCCTTTCCCCTTCCTTTCCTCTTCCTTTCCTCTTCCTTTCCTTTCCTGAGTTTTCCTCACGAATAAATTATCTAAATTATTCATGCAATAAAACGCAATTTTCAAATTTTTATTTAGTACATGCATTAAAAAAAAAAATTGATGGACATTTTTGAACTTTTATGAACTTTTTAACGTATTATTTTAAAAATTATTTTCTTCACAGGAAATGAGAGGAAAGGAAGAGGTAAGGAAGAAGTGAGGAAGGGGAAAGGAAGAGGAAAGGAAGAAGTGAGGAAGAAGAAAGGAAGGGGAAAGGAATAAATCGCGTACAAGTTAGTTTTAGTATGTACTGTACCTCCAGATCAAAAATATCTTTTTCCAATCATGAGTTCTTAAATGTTTAAGTTAAGCAACTTATCTTTAGTCTGCAAAAGGGGGAGGAGTAGGGGTAGAATTTTAGATTTTTTACCCACATAAAAAAATGATTATTTGGAGTTTTCGGGATCGTAGACTACGGCTCAGATGTCAAAAATGACAAATTCAGATAGCACTAAAGTTTTGAACCTTACAATGGTTGTCGATTTTCTGATCTGCATCGGCATAGGTTTTCAAAAAGAGGACTTCAATTATGAGGAAGTTCAGACAAGTACTGTTTATGTTTCGATTATGCTGCATCGTAACACGAAATCCAAAAGTTTAGGAAGCTCTTTTTACCAATTGGCCTTTGTTAAAATATTCTAAGCAGACTCTGCTTTCAAAACTAGAGTGTGACGAATGTCTTAAGCATGTTTTAGCATTTTTCTAATCGTTAAAAAACCCTCCTAAAAATTTGGATTTTGGGTCGTGATACTGCATAATCAAACGAGGAAATACGGTAATTTATACATGATTCTGGGGAGGGAAGAGTTACCCACTCTATTCTAGGGGTCCCTTCTGAAATCAATTATTGATTCGTTTGATATCATGTCAAGGTTCTGTTTTAAGAGGTTCAAAACTGAAGTGGAAATCGCTTTATTACCTACTACATCATGCCTCAATCCTCAAATTCTATGGATAAACTTTTTTTGCTTGAAATCCGACTTAATGTCCAAAATTATACCAAGTCAAATTATGCAGTTGATAAGAAGTCTTAGTTCTTTGAGACAGTTTCAATACGTCTAGTTGCTACGTCTTCAAAAAAAGGTAAAAAGCTACTCAATTATTTTTAAAGGGCATTACATTATTCCGTTTCATTTAAGTAATTAGGTTTTCTTTTGTTTAGAAATGGCACCCAGAACAAATGAAAATCTAAACTCAAAAGCAAGTGAGGTCTTTTGGGTTCTGTAAAATGGAAATTTGTACTTAAACTTTTTTTCAAACTTGTTAAAAATTCAAGCATTACGTGAACTTACTTTTTTGATTGGATTATTTTCAATATCCAAATAAGTTAATATTGGAAAATTTGACTTTAAAGCAAAACACAATGATACTGAGTCATCAATTTTATTGTTGCTCAAATCAAGATGGTTGATTTTAGTTATTTTCTTAAAACAAAAAAATCAAAATTAATTAAAACATAATAAATTTTTTGAACAAAAAAAAATACCCTCATATCGTTAAGACTTCCAATCTTGTTATAACTTAAATCTAAATACTCCAAATTATTCTAAAACAAAATAATTTTTTATCGATACCAAAACAAAAATTAGTAGACCTAATCTTACCAAATTGGTTATTTCACCGATAGATGTCAACCTATTGAATGAGGCTATAAATTTTTTCAAATTTTTTAAATTCAATAATGAAGCAATATCTATTGTAGTTAATCCAACATTATGTAAATTGAGTTCGCTTATACTTTCTGGTCTTAGCTCTTCATGTCTTGGATGTTGCAATTCAATTTGATTCATAACCATTGATTCGAAATCTAATTCTTCTTCCTTTTCCGATTCACCGTCATCATCGTCATCAAATTCGTTGAATATTTTTTCACTTATGTTTGCTGTTGTAAATTCTCTGTCAAATATGTTGTCTGAGTTGTACTTAAAAAAAATACAAAGTTAATGAGTTTTAAGTTTTTTTTGTTAGTGCTAAAAAAGTTGTTACTTTATTAAGATATTCGAATTCGATCACGTATTCGGGTAACGCTAGATTTTTTTTGAATAAATACCATTCGGTTTGTTTTGATTTACAGTCACATTTTGTTTGATCACTGCCATCTTTACAACAACAACAAAAAAGAAAATTCATTTTAAAAATTTTGGGAAATTTTTTTTTGTTTAAATTACCATCAGAAATAGAATAGTTAGTTGTCACCGGGCGTTTAACTCCAAAATTATCCGAATAGTTTTGCGAAGATATTCTAAATTAGATTAAAAGTTAACATTAAAGCTTAATGATCAGTAATTTAATATCAGACCCGGACCGCCTCAAAATTAACTTAAAAGTTTGACAAAGAATATTCAAAAATATTTTTTAGTTTATCCGGATCAATCGACTGCAATCACGTCAATTTTAGCCCTGCTTTTACTTCTTTTTACACATGAAACCCAAAATCTAACAATTTAATATCGATGCATTTTGCTATTTCTATCGTTCGAATACGGAATCCTTGATTCATTATTTTTTTCAGAATTCGGCCTTAAAATTATCTTACATACCTTTCTCACTTTTTAAAACTAATAGAAAGATCTTGGTGAAATAGGATATACTCTACAGTACTTTTTCAATTAGAGTTTTTGGCTTTAGAGAAATGAATAATTAAGAGTGTTACATACACATGCCTGGAATAAAGCGATTGGACAAGATACCGAACAAACAAGTGTAAAAGATGATTAAACGAATTCTGATTTGATTGATGCTTGCAATAAGACAACTGACTTAAGAACTTATAGTCTGTATGAACCTGGGAAAACCATGAATTGACAACGATCAATTGAACCTTATGTAAGCTTCCATTCTATATGTTCGTTTAAGAAACTACGTCTTCTACGTCTTTTATGTCTTTTAGATAATTTACGTGCTTTATGTCTTTCTCGATATAAAGCACGTAGAGGACTTAAAGCATAATAGAGATTACATCTAGTATTTTTATGCATCCGTTTATACACCCATTTTTGTTGAGAATATCGAGACGTCAACTAAAAAACGGATAGAGTGGAGGAAACTAGTGGTTGCATGTACTACGAATGTTGAGTGAGTACATTTCAAAAAGACAGATGCGTTTTTTGCTAAAATACGCTGAAATCAAGTGGCCTAGAAACAAGCCAAAAAAACGGAAAAGTTTTGATACTATTTTTGAAAAAGGCTTTGTTGCCGTCTTCAAATACTTTAGTCAATTACTTAATATTACTAAATCAATAGAGTCATACGGTACACTGTTGAAATAGTTTTATAAATAATTTATTTGTGGTATCGTCAAATAGGATCCTAAAATCTTTTTTATATATTTCCCCCTGTTAAAAAAAAAACTTTGACTCCGTTTCAGATCCGGTACTTTTGTTACTTTTATAATGGTTTTACATGCATTTTGATTTCCTTTTTGAGATTTTTTGAGTTACTTTTACAATTTTCTAAACCTACTCCCTTATTCAAATTGAAATAGTTTCTAAAGAATTCATTTTGATCTCAAAACTTTTTTTGCCTTGGAAATATATTTCTTATACCTAAATTTATAAGAGAAATCGAGGCAGTCATGGTCGTTTATTTGGTTATCAAGAAAATCGCTAGTTTTTTAACACCCAGAGTAAAAATGTTTGTAATACAAGATTTAGAAATAATTTTTATTTTTTTCCTCTAATTACAAACATAAAACATTAAAATTTTAATTTCTTACGATCCTGAAGAATTTTCAACAAATCGATTTGTATACACTTTACATAATAATATATAACCATTTTTATACGCTAGATTATTATTCATCTTCGAATTATTAGATGACTTTCGCGTGTTTTCGATTCGATTCATGTCACTTGTGTAAAGATTATTGCTAAATGGTATCGCTTCTTCGTACCCTTTTGCTTTATAGACTGAACAATCATGAAATCCATTTTTGACTATATGATAAAGTTCTTCAACTTGTGATCCCATTTTAGATCGCCAACAATACATCAGATAATCAATTTTTTTTCTAACCGATGGCCTAAATATTCCAATAACTTAAAACTATATTAAAAATAGTTTTAAATTGAAAAATTACTTGTTATTAATGTAATCGCTTTCGTCAACATCCGTAAGAAGTTTTTCTTCGTATTTGGCTGTTAGAACTCGGTTATTTATCCTCACGACTCGTTTTATGCGTATTCCGTTAATAGACTTAGATGCGTAATCGGATGAACAAAATCTTGATGTTATTAAATCATGACACAGTTTAAACCTTTAAGAGAAAAAAACTTCCTTAAAAGTTGAAGAGTTTTTTAATTATTACAGAACTTACCAGCTATCGTCTTTGTTGGTACTAAAATCAAATCGAATATTTCCTCCATTTTCTAGTTCCATAAATATAAAGTTTCTTTTAACTTCAGCCTCTAGATACAAATTTTCCAAAAACTTCTTGTACTGAAGGTCCATGCTTTTAATTTTAAAAAATCAGTTACAAGCATTACATTAAAAACTTGAACTTACTAATTGATATTTTGATCGATTTCTTTAAGTTTATCTTGTAATGGTTTTATTAGACTCTCTTTTTCGGCTATTTGTGGCTCATTTTGTTCCTTAAAAAACGATAAATAAACTACCTCAATACATCGTGGTCCCAAAAGATAAATTACTTTTGCTATTGAGAGAATATTGACTTGTTTGTAAATTTCTTTCAAATGTAAATTTATGTTTTTAATTTGATCAAAGTACGATCGACTCTGTTTAAATTTGATTCGTTTAGCAAGTTCAATCATTTCTTCAAGTTCTCTTTTGACTGTGTTCAATTTCATAAAGTACCATAATTTTTTTTTGTTAATTGTCGACTAAAAAAAATATTTAAAATTGAAAAAAAAAAATTTATAAAAACTTACATCTGCAAATTCTTTGACAATTTTATTCGATATTGGAAGGCTATCTAAGCTAACAAGACCGGGCAAATGATACAATACATACAAAGAATAATTACATAAAATAGTAGCTGGATTTTGACCGTATTGAGGGTCTTTGAAATACAAATGCTTCAAATTTGATAGATTTTGTAAATATGTTATCTCCTTTTGATGAATACAAAATTAAAAAAAAATTTTTTGTTATTCGTTATATTCATGAGCTTACCTTGAAGCTTTCGATCAAATTTGCAGATAAATTCAAAATTTCTAAATTTTTTAAGCTGGTCAATGAGTTTCCTTTAATGAAAAACAATAAAATATAAAATTTTAAAAAAGAATGTTTGACTCAAACGAGACCTACCTATTGAATCAATACTATTCTTTGCCAAGTTAAGTTCTATTAATTCGCTCATATGACCAAGACCCTAAAAGAAAAAAAAACTTAATTTTATAAAAGGATGAGCTATGGAATGGCCATCAAAAAACTTCAATCTGCAATGGTTTGAGGGTCATGACAAAGAGTTTCATCATGTTTTCTAAAAAGATGCGTTGACAATTTGCTTTATTCATAATCTTTCTTTGATTTTCATACCGTAAAACGTTTTTAAACAACTCTCTTAGTTTGATAAAAATGCAGCTCCAGTCCAAAAAACTTTCAAAAAAGCTTCGTTCAGTGCCTAAAATGATCTCTAGTTCTTTTGGTTAAAATTCTTTTGGTAATTTTTAATAAAAGACTCCTCTCTGTAAAAAAGGGTTAAAAAATTTTGGATCGATCCCAAAAGAATTTACTGTTGATCTTTTGAACGTGAGGTCGTGACTCCTTGCCTTCTTAAACCCTTATACTCTTTTGGAATCCCAGGCTTTGATTCCTATTTAAGATACTAAAGGTTCATTATCCGATTTTCATCAAGTTCAGTACAAGATCTTTTAAGAGTTTAAGGAATTCTTAAAATTTCCCGCCAATCTTTGAAAATCTTACTTAAGGATTTTTAACAAAATAAATATTAAGCTTTAGATAAGACTCTTCAAGATTTCTTCAGTAATTTTTTTCTTATTTTTCCATCAAAGTTTCTTAAATAAGATTTTGGGAGTTTGAAAATTTCTTAGACTCCTAAAAGATCTTGTAGTGAACTTGATAAAAATCGAATCGTGAATCGTTAGGGTCTTAAATATGAATTAAGCCCGGGATGGCTTTACATCCATTTAGAATGCCTTTTGTGATTTTTTTTGAATCCTTCCGCTATTCAAAACTGTTTTTCCATTTTGGGAAAAGTAAAAAAAAAATTAAAAAGGTTTCCTTTTGACCTGAAATTATTTTAGACTTCCCTGTTAGGGATAGTTGACATTTCT
The DNA here is from genome assembly GCA_022207745.1 of Brachionus rubens. Taxonomy (NCBI): domain Eukaryota; kingdom Metazoa; phylum Rotifera; class Eurotatoria; order Ploima; family Brachionidae; genus Brachionus; species Brachionus rubens. The sequence continues at coordinate 13,928 of JAJVHD010000009.1, read as the reverse complement.
AAATGTATTCCAGTATATTTTCTGTCATAAAATGGGAAAAGTTTGCCAGATTGTGCTTTTGAATTCAACAAAACAAACTCAAAGATTGAAAATCGAAGCTTTGTGATAAATCGATACAGAAATAATTATGAGATTCATTTGCTCAGCCATTGAATTTTATAAAATAATTAACAATACCTCTATAACTGAAATATTATTGTCACATAGCCACAAGACTTCTAAATTAATTTGTTCTAGATTCTCGATTTTTGTCAATTTGTTTGAATATAAAAATAATTTTTTGAGATTTCGGCAATTTTTTAGACCACTTATTTTCTTTATTAAAAATAAAACATTAACTTCAATTTTCAAAAAAGAAAATTCAACAAAAAATATAATTACAGTCAATTTACATTCTGCAATCCAAAGTTCAGTTAAATTCAAACAAGTCTCTAGACCATGAATAGTTGTAAGCTCTTGTGCTATTATTTTAAGTTCAGTTAGATTTGGAAATTTATCCATATGGAGTATATACGGAAATCCATTGAAAAACATTTCAAGATATCTAACACTTTCATTGACTCTGTTAGCTTTAAGTTCGGTAAAATTGAGTCCATTTGTGAAACACTTTAAAACAAGAGAAATAAAATGATTTGATTTTTTAACAGTTTAAGGATATTTACCAGATCTTCTAGGATCTGTTCTGCTTCAAGAGCACTTATCATTTTTATTTTTGTGTTATTCTATAAGTTAATTAAAAATTTTCTTAATAATAAATATTCAGGATAATATAAAGTTGAGTTTTATTATAATTAGAAAATCAATTTTGAATTTTTTTCGTTTAGCCTCTACACATCAAAAATTTAGTTGCCATGGTTTTCGTCGTTTAAAATTCAAGCGAATAAAATTTATTTTTTAAAGAGGATTTTTTTTAAAAAAAAAGAAAAAAGAAAGTGAATTAAAAAACTTGCATGTGAGATGCAATTGAATGTTTTGTTTTATGAGTTTTAAGCATTAGATGTTACATAATGGTTTAAAAGTTTATGACTAAATTTTTCTTTAATAAAATTAAGTGTTCTTAGTTTAGTTGGTATCATAAACAATAAATTTATGATATTGCTTAACTTGTCTTGCTATAGTAGATTTAAATCAAGTACCGAAGTCATTGAGATTTTTAAGGGTTGAGTTTTATAGATGCTTTTGTAAGGGGTATTCTCTCATATTTTAAAAAAGCTGAAAACTTGAATTTTTCTAAATTGGCTGAAAAAAAACGATATTTTTCTTAAAAAATCGTCTTTTTTAGTTTTTAATGCAACTCACCGCAACATAGACATAGATAAATATTCCTCTGAATAGTTCGATATTGGTGAATCTATCGAATGGACTGAATGTGTCAGCTAGAGCGGGTGTGACTTTTGGAAGTTATTTAACAGTTGGTTGAATACTTAAATTTATAATAACAGCCGACAATAACATGCTAAAAATTGTCTGTTTATATTGTTTAAGCATAAAAAACTCTAAAAATTATACTTGCCTAAGGGTATTTTTTACCTTTATTAATTGGTTCAGCATTTTTTGTTTATAAAATAATTTTAAACCTCGAAGTATATTTATTCATCGTAAACTCCTACTGAAAGGATTTGATCCTATGATTTAAAGAGGTCTAGAAAGTCTATTTTTGCGATTAGTCTGAAACCAAAGCCTATAGTAAAAGGTGTACCAAATTAACGAGAAAAATTTGGTCTATCTAAGGTTAACCAAATCATAAACAGTAGTTTCCAAAAGTTACAGCACCTTTAAACTATGTTTGAAGGAAAGTGTAAATTTCTTACTCGGGCACATAGTTTTCATTATTATCTACAAATCTTACTATGAATTTTTTTGAATGTAAGTTTGGTATGGTAGGTAATCATCATCATCATCATCATCATTTGGGCGTTTTTACGAGAGCCAATCACTCGAAATTCGTAGTACACGCGACCACAAGTTTTCTCCACTCTTTACGATTTTGTGCTGCCTTCTCGATCTCTTCAACAGACAGGGGGATTTTTTTGCTTATTAGATTTTCGCTATGTATCTAGCGTAATTCGTAGCTTGTCTTCCTTGTCTTGGTTTTCCCATTTGCTGGCTCGGTTCATACAGAGTATATGTTCTTATTGATTCATCTGTTTGTCGATGAAGCATATGTCCAACCCAAATCAGTTGTCGTTTTGAAAGTTTCAATGAAATTGGTATTTGATCAACCATTTTGTACAATTGTTCGTTCGGTATTTAATCTCTTTATTCCAGCATGTGCCTGTAACAGCTTGATCCAAAACCCATGTCTCGCTTCCATAAAGTAGAACAGATAAACAGGAGGCTTGGAAAATTCTTACCTTCAGTTCTATTGATGTTATTTTTGAAGTCCAGATTTTCTCAAGTTTTCTAAACGCCAACCATGCTTGTTCCTTTGTATCTTTCATATCTTTTTCTCGTGAAGACATGTTTGACTCGAGATATTTGAATTCATCTACGATTTCTAATTTCTCGTCGTTTATTTCTAGTGATGGTTCTTTTGACTCGTTAATTATGGTACGGTACAGTACTCATTGCTTTGGTAAATTTACTACGGTAGAGGTACGCTTCGGTTTGCTTGCCACTAAAAGTTCGGTAGAAGTGCAGTAACGAAAAAATTCAATAAGAAATGAAAATAATAGCTTGTCTAGGCAATCCACAGCATGCTCAGAAACTTTGCTTAAAATGCGAAAGAGCAATGCATAAATTATTTTCAAATCCGATTGTCAAATAATTTTTCGTTTTCCCATTTTAATTTTATTAAACTATCATTGAATACATAATCCGTCTATTTCGATAATCCGGAAATTAGCGATTTGGCTTGATTAACCTGTAACTAGCAATTATTTGCACCAGTTTTGAAAGAAAAGTTAATTTGGAATTGAATGTCAATATTAAGCAGTCAAATCGGAGGCCCTTTTGTAAACTAATAATGTGGCGAGGAAATGTTATTTTTAAAAACTCGCCGCCTGTAACTATCACCGAATACCCTACAATAGTGACGATTCACAAAAATCGAGTAATTACCCTATAACCTTTTTTGCAGCACTTTGAAATTAGGCTGTAAAAAGTGGACTGGTAGTTATAAATTTATGATTTTTTACTCCCATGAAAATATGATTTTTTTGGGTCTTGGGGTCGTCGATTAGAGTTAGAATGTCGAAAATAGCATGATAGTTTTGAATGTACTTAGCGTTCTTTGATTGATTTTTTCATACAATAAATTAAATTGTTGTCTTAATTTCTTTTGTCTAGCTTTTAGACAATTTCCCACATTATTCTGATGGATTGGTTGAAAGTTTGTTTTTAGTTTTATAAAAAACCAAAGGTCCGTGAAAAAGAATGAAAAGTGTAAACTCTTGAAAAAAAATTACAAGTGCAAGTCTGGTGTACCCAAAGAAAGAGGTAAAGTTGGTCAAACAAGACCGATAAAAGACAAAAACATCAGAAAGGCGACAATGGTACAAGAATTCTTTGTGTAAAATGCCCTAAATCAAGTAAGTATTTCTCTTCAAAATTAGGTGAGGATTTTTCAAACGATAAGTAACTTTTGATACAACCGTATGTCTTAAGTATCAATTTTCGTAAATTTTCAAGGAAAAATGCTCAAATTTTTGGAGGAATCGTTTGTATCAAAGCAACTTATTTGTTTAATGATAAACCCTCACCTATCTCTAGAGAGATTTATGAGAGAAAGATGTTGAGACACTTTTTTACTTGGTTTTATTGTATCACAGGGGAGGAATAGAATTTAAAGCGTCTAACCTTTATGATTTGGGGCATTTTAGCATTACATGAATGTGATGATTAGATGAATAATAAAAATTTTATTAAAATTAAGCAAACAATCAAAATAAAAAATCCACTAAATAATTGACTTATATGTATAATAATTATTGATTCAAAAATAAAAAAAAGTTTAACATTTTAATAAAATAATTCTAATATTCAAAATTAATTAAAAAACGCATTGTGTATTTCAGATATTTCTTTAAGAGCATCGGAAATAATTTCATTTGAATTAATACGAACTCTTTAATGGCTGGCAGGCTAGATAAATTGGAACGTTTCTTTTGACCCACTATACCCCCAGATCTCTTATTATGATTTAGATTCAAAGCGGGCAGATTGATCTTTATTTTATTTTTTTGACTCTCGGAATAGCCGCAGTCACCCGCGGTTGGAGTGGCTTTTGCTCGCTTCGCTCGTCTTGTGCAGCTTCGCTGCTAACGGTGCTCGCCTTTGGCTCGCAAAAGTTTGCCCTTTTAAATGGTTAGTTGGGCGCCTTCGGCGCCTTAAGAGGCATCGCTTCGCTCGCCTCAGTGGCTTTTGCGCGGCTTCGCCGCGTTTTCAAATTAGTGCCGCTTCGCGGCATTGACTCTCTATTCAGGCTGGACCGTCATATTTTAGTTTAATTATCTCGAATTTCCGCGGATTTTCGCGGTTGTGTATGACTCGCGGAAATTTTTATTTTGGTCTAGGCATCTAGGGGAGATGATTCCATACATTTTGATATATTTTTCTCTCATATTACCTTTTATCATGACACTCTACAATCAATTCTAAAATGATATACTTTTAAAGGCAGCCTGGAAAAATTGAGGTTTTTAAAAAGTTTGGTACCATAGGGGGGTATAATGAATATATATCGAGCCAAAACTAAATATATGGGATTATAGTTTAAAAGTTTCTCTACAAAATGAGCCTACTCTCAGATTTGTAGGATGAAAATTAAGGTCACACGGACGCTTCAAAAATCGAAAAAAAAGGCAATTTTTCGACTTTGAGGCGCTATATCTCAAAAACTAATAGGGGTTCCTTAGGAAAGGAAGGGTGCATTCTGAAGCATTTTTTGTGCTCTTTCAGAAAATATATAGATATGGTATGATTTCGAAACTTTGTCACCCCCATCCTTTAACATGGGAAATTTTTTAAAAAGGTCCGACACTTCCGTGCACCCCTGGATACCCTAGAAAGGTTCCTGATTTTTTCCTCGCCCAAATGGTACGAATGGTGACGCGTGCCCTACACCCTAGTATGCTTAGAATTGTTCCAGTGTGTTGGGTTAAATAGATCTAGATTAAAGTAAAATTCCACTTTTCCGAGCTTATGCGTTTATTAGAATATATACCAGCCTTTAACACGGCGGGCATGCGCCCGCCTATATTCCAGGCTGGCAGTTTATAAAGTCACAAACCTGTTTTTTGACTCACTATACCGCCAGATCTCACTTTAATTGCTTTGATTGTAAGCGGGCAGATGGATCGTAATTCAATTATTTTGACTCTCGGAATAGCCGCAGTCACCCGCGGATGGAGTGGCTTTTGCTCGCTTCGCTCGTCTTGTTTAAATTTGATAAAATCAAAAACATGACTTTTGACTCACTTATTCCTATAAAACTTTTAAACTCTTTTGTTTGTAAGCCGTTACTTTTAATCACTTGAGATATTTTGACCCTCTACTTGATAAAAAATTTATCTTTTAATGTAAAGTTGGCGCCGTAGGCGCCAATTCATTTCCTTTACTTGAAATATTAATTTATATTATCATGCCGCGAAGCGGCATGACTTTTAGTGCGGCGAGGCCGCATTTTATTAATACTTTATTTTTCTAACTTTGTGTTTTTTAAACAATTAAAATCCGGAAGGAAAGAGCCCGTCTAATGCGGACTCATCCCCGGATACGACTCTTACATCGCACCATGGTTAACCTAAAAAAAAAAAAAATTAATAAAATTTAAACTATTTATTACTTACAAAAAAAATTTTCATAAAACAAAACAAACAAAAACACTAAAATTTATAATGACACATCCATCAACATTTCATTCTCGCGTTCTTCTTCCGAGTTGTATGCATCATCCACTTGCATTTGAACCACTGTTTCTTGTTGAATTGATGCTTCTTCCATGTCAAATACGGAATTCAACAACACATCATCTTCGGCCGATTCGAGTACACTCTCATTGAAATTCTCATACGGTTGAGGCGGATCCATTTGGGGACCATCAAAATATTCAATGTTATTTTGAGGTTCAATTTCACACTCATCATAGTCCATTCTTGGTTCCACAATACAAAAATTACCAATTGTATTGAGTGCTGGCAAACCATTTTGAGCTCGAACAAAATTGATAAAATCAATGTCCTCTTGACTGCCTTGAGACGCCTGTACAGGATGAGCCAACATGTAATTTGTCAAGCTTAAAAAAAAAGATGTAAAATTTTTAAATCTTTTATTTTAAACAACTTGAATTGATGACACCTACTCGTTGGTCAAGACTTCCTTACATACAATATTCTTTGTATAGTAATCTGGATGCCCGGTTATTATCGTACCATGTCTGTTTACTCCATATCGCCGTTGAACAATGAGGACCTTGACAGCATCAAACCGACGGACACGAGAAAAGGCAACATAGAGTTGTCCATGAGCAAAAACTGGCTCGGGCAAGTATATGGAAATCCTATCAAAAGTTTGACCCTGGGACTTGTTAATTGTCATGGCAAAGGCGAGCTTAAGAGGGAATTGAAATCTTTCGAAAGCACACGCTGGTGGATTATGCAAATCAGGACCAAAACGATGCTTACTTATGTAGTATCGTTTGCCCTTGTGTCTTCCGTAGAGAATTTCACATTCGATCAATTCATTGTGCATCTTTATAACCTTCATTCGTGTTCCATTACACAGTCCTAAATGAATGCCAATGTTTTTCAAACACATGACAATACATCCCTCTTTTAGATCAAGATCATGATGAGGAAAGCCACTTGGTGTCTGTGAATGAATACTCTCGATGGGATATAGATCCCGTTCGATTTCGTCATCGGTTATAAGTCTGTCTGCACTCAGATAAGTTCGCTTTACGCCAGTCATCCTCTCCAATATGAGCAAGTTAATTTTATCTGCATCACTATTCAATGGTGTTAGAATAGCAGAATTAAAAGAACTTGTAATCATATCAGGGGTAATGTCTCCCGTTCCACCAAAAGCAAAATCAGCCAAGAGTTGAGGTCTTCGTTCCAACATTACATTTGGAGGAATACGACAATACTCTGGCATCTGTGAATTTGGTGTCTGATGAGTACCATTACCAATATCCATAAGCCATTTAGAGAATTCCGCATCTTCGGATGCTCTCATATTTTCGGCTAATGAATATTTTCGTACCATGGGCCAAAGCTCTTGACAGTTTTTAAAACATATACTCACCGACTTGGCTACGCCACCTCCCTTGACAATCGGTAGAGTTTGTCTAAAGTCCCCTGCAAACACGACAATTTTACCACCAAATGGTTCGTTTACTTGACACAAGTCTCTCATAAACCTGTCTACGCCCATAATTATGTGCTTTGAACACATCGATACCTCATCCCATAAAATCAATTTGCACGATTTGAGTTCATCGTATTTTGGATCTTCGTGTCTCCATGTTGTAGTCGAGTCGACATTGAGTGGCACACCGAATCTTGAATGAATCGTTTGCCCATCTTCAAGCAACGAAGCTGCTATTCCAGTAAACGCAACTGGAATAACCGATTCACTTTTTGACCGGGTATAGTGAATTAATGTCTTTTAAGGGAAAAAATTAAGTTGAATGTAAATTACGTTAAGCATTAAACTTACCTCCAACAAAAATGTTTTACCCGTGCCACCTGGACCATCAACAAAGAACAGACGACGTGGATTTGAGCCTGGATTTTCCATAGTCTCTACAACAGCCTCTGACACTTCGCGTTGTTTAACATTTAACGTACTGTTGTTTGTGTTAAACATTTCGAGTCTTTGTTGTACAGTTATGATCTCGTCATCTGATTCATCAAACTGAATACCAAGATCATTGTTGGGTTCTGGAAGACCTGATGCCGCATAATCAGCATTCGCTTTGGTGAATTGATATTTAATGTACTTGAAACATAAATACATTAAATATTAATTACTTGCTACTAAAGTAAAGTTTAAACTTACCCGAAGAGCTTTTGAAACAGCTACTTCAATTGAATCACCATGATATGTAAAGTCCGATATGAGAGCGTCTCTATAGGTTGACCATAACTCTTTGGCTGACGGATGGGTTGGACTACAATGAATACAAATCATCGCAAATAATAAACGAATTTTGCGAATATTTGTCTCGACATCAATGGCTTCTTTGATACATTTGGCCCACTGTTCTTCTTCATTGATTAGTCCAAGAGCTATTGCTGCCTCCCTAAACGTTGGGTGAACATGACCATTGACTGTTCTTAAAAATTCATAACTGGTAGCTCCTTTAAATTTAGAAAAATTTAAAACCAATTATTTCAAATACCACACCAATTAAAAAACTTACCTCTAACGTGTAACAACAGTATACGTAGACAAAATAATTCAATGTTCCTTGGGCTAATCGAGTGGATTCGAACAATTAAATTATTTACACGACGTTGTCTTCTTACCCATTTATTGTCTTTGAACACGTAGTATTGTGGAATGTCTTCGTACAACAGGTCCTTGGCATGTGGTTCGGGATCGTTTAATTGCTCCAAATTCAACTTGAACCACGCCAATAATTTGGTATCACGGTTGAGACACGCATGGACATTGTTATTATTTACATCCTGAGGTAAAACCACAGTATGTAAATTTTCGGGATGTAGTGGCATACGATCTACTTGATGGCTCATTTTAATCAACTCGTAAGAATTGATCCGATACATTGCTTCGAAAGCCGAGACTGATCGACCGTTGACATGATGATCGATTTCGTTGTAACTCACGTCTCCCTGTATTCTGATCTTGGCCAAGTCGTGTCCTTTGAATATGTATTTAAATAAATACTTGACACACTTTATGCTGCTGCACCATTCAAAATTGATGTGGCAATTGTATTTCATTACAAAATACGGATTGTACGGGACTATTTGTTGATTTGTTGCCACTTGACCATTACTTAATACAACTCGAGGTTGTTCTCGACGTTTGTATTTGGTAATACCATTGTCCATAATAATGGTTTCATCCGAGTATGGTTTGGGAAAATACTTGTTGCATTTGTTTCCATCTCGGTTGAGGCATCGTTCGTCGCACTTGTGTCTCATGTTTTTCAGTACAAAGTCGTGTAATTCGGGAAACTTTACGGGATCGGGTATCTCAGCCCAGATAATACGATCAACTTGATCTGGGGATGTTAACTTGTCGGCCGCTTTAAATGTTATTATCATGTGAGCATGAGGAAGACCACGCATTTGGAACTCAATCACAAACACATCAGCTTCCACTTGACCCAACATTTGTTCCTCGAGAATGTCTTTGAGAAACTCCTTGAGCTTACAACGAAACACACGTACACACACATCTGGTCGACTTGTATACGGTTGGCCATTTAATTCATTTTGAATTTCTTCCCATTGTGGATTAGCTGTAAACGTTATAAATAAATCTGGCTTACCGTATTTACGAACAATAGCCATAGCGTCTTGATATGCTTGACGCATATAACGTTCACCTCCAACAAATGACGAAGGTAAAATAAATAGAGACCCAACTGTTGTGTTTCGAATGTCTGCTTGACGTTCAAGATGATCGATTAGTCCTTGATAGCTCACAATTCTCAAATTTTCTTGATGCGAGCTGAAATAATCCAAACGGGATTTTTCAATTCGAGTATACGCATCGACTATACTCTGCTGGAATAGTTTACCCGTTTTGAATATGTCATTTGGCAACATACCTCGATACATGTAACGGTGGCAATAAAACTCCCGTAACGATATATTTTTGACTTGATTGTTTCTTGATTGGTACCCTGGACGACTATGGGAAATTTTCTCAATATGACCAAATGTCCCAAACGGATATAAAATCGGATAACACATGGGATCCGCATGGGCATTACGGTGGCATAAAGTCATGAGACTTCGACCTTTTGGCTTGACAACAACCTTAAATTAAAAAAATTTAATTATTTTTCTTACCCATATATACCATTAACACTTACATAAATGTCGGGTGGAAAACCTTGATCTTCCATGGTGAAGATGGCAGCTATTTGGCCCCCTGCAGCATTGGCATTATATCTCCGATGAGTAAAGTCACCTGGCGTAGTTGGAGTAACGGTATTTCTGTGAATGACCATTGACAGATTAACCGTCTCACCTGCATCCGGTTCTTCCATTAGAGTTCGATAATTTTCGAACAACTCGGCATATGGATTCACTCGGGCCAACATGTCTTCCAACACATTTAGAATCTTAAAAAATACAAATTAGAAAAGTCGAAACTTGTAAATTAGTACTTATTAAGATTACGTCTGGATCAACGTTCGGGTTATTTTCAACCCTTTGATCATGAGCTTGATCTGTGTCCAGGATGTAATATTGACCACCTTGCATGTGAAAATGTTGATCCGGTTCACGTATCACTGGAGCAATGTTACGGTACAAATTTCCGTGAATTTTATACACGTAATGATTTCTCCAATTGCGAACTTTGGTGTCCAATTTGGCTGATACCGCGGCAAACGACAATACGCTATTGTAGAGTCTTATGTTGGTTAAAAACTCTTTTGACTTGGCAACTTGATCACGATCATTTTTGTTTGGCTCGATTAGTTGTTTGAGTTCAGGTGGAAACTCGGGTAATGGATCTATTTTAATTTTACCCTCCATGCAGCATGTTGTAAACCTACCACTTAGGTTTGTCTCGCCATGAAAAAATAAAGCATTACAAAATACACATATTAAATCATAGTCGATTACTTGTCCACTGTCATCTGTTACTTTATTTCCACCCAATGCACCGAGTTTAAAAATTGGAACTGGATCTAGAGCTAGTTCCCTGTCCATACACGCTTGAAGGTACGTTGCTGGCCGATTAAGTCGATACATGTACGCATCTTCACGAATATTGAAAGCATGGGCTTGGGAACCTGGCAAAGCAACATTTTCACCATCAATGATATGTTGCATAAGATCTTGGGGTTGATTCGGTACTGGAGATGGAGTGCTTCTTCGACTTGCCAAATAATTATTGTGACGCCTAACTTGTACTTGATATGTTAGTGGTCTTCGACGTCTTCTCCTCGAAACTCGGCTTGAGTTTGTAGAACCTGTTGATTCGTCCATGTCCGAGTTTTCTGAACTATCATCCATTTCAGAATTTATACTCTCGCTGTTTACTGATGTTCTAGACTGATTGTCATGAGAATCCATTAATTGCTGTTGTGCCGAATTAAAAAGACTTGATGGCTGAATTGGCACGATTAAACTTGACTGGTTTATACGGTTTGTATCGAATCGAGTAATTGAGTAATTTATTTCGGTAGACTGAAAACAAATAAGACTGTAATAGTTGTTAATTTGTTGTGATTCTTGATTGTTTTTGACCTGTTTTAACACTACATAGTCAATATTTGTTTCATGCCCGTAGAAATAAATTATGACATGGTTTGTTGATCTTGTATCGAGTACATAAACGTTTAAATTGAACAAATAAGGCACCAAATCCATTAAATATTCAACTTGATCCAAATCCCTACCGGTGTCAAGGCAATGATTTATGTCCAACAATAAATCATTTCGGTCGCTTGTGGTGAATTTGTCTATTAATTCATCATCTAATTGTTCAAATAGTACTTTAATATCAGCCAAATTGATTTGCCGATTTTTAAACACTGCTAAAAACAATCGTATAGATGAAAACAGACTGAATCCATCGTCAGGTACGTTACATTCTTTGAGTGAATAATCCCTTAAGAATACTTCCAGTGTTGACTCGATTATATGCCTTCTTTTAATGGGTACCAAAAGAGATTGAAGTGCTTCTGGATATGGATATTGCGTTGTTGTGTTCACTGTCATTTGAGCCGGTGTATTTAAAATGACAATGGGATCCACATTTTGTCCGTTTCGAATACTTAGCATTCGACTTAATTGAGTTGAAACAACTTCAACCATATCTTGTTCGACATCTTGAGTCCCATTAGATGAAACTGACTGGCTATGATGATGAATTGGTATAAGAGGTGCTATATTTATTGTAATATCAATACAATCATCACATAATTGATCGTTAAACAATCCTTTTCTTTTTGCTTGAGAAAATCTATCGCGTAAAGTTCTGGCTGAAATTTTTGAATACATTGAATCAGGAAATTTTATTTTAAACATCTCAGTTAAAATTTCATCCCGACTTTTACCACCATTTTGCTGTTTTAGTGTTTCCATTTGATTCAAAATTTGAGAAATATATACATAGTGCTCATTGTTTAACACGTACTTGACACGGCGACCTTTTTGACCTTTTGATAAGAAATATTAATTATCCTTTAATATTAATTACCTGTGTTTTAATTACCTTTAGATGTATTAGAACCCAACGAACTAATATTACTTGTGTTGACTGTTTCTTTAGACGAAATAGATTCATTATCAATATCGACTATTGACGGGATTTCATCCATTGGTGTGATATTTGTTATTGGATGAATGCTATTGGGATTAATAGCCGCCATTGTGGTAATGCCATTCGGTTCTTCTTCACGATTGGCCCTATTTCCAAGTAGCTCTTCGACTATTAAAAGAACTCCTATATTTAAATGATAGGTTTTTGTTTACTAAAAAATCCTTACTTATTTGAACAGTGCCCGGTTCTAGATTATCAAAAGAATCATCCCTATTGACTCTTTTGGATAAGACATTATAACTGACGATTTTATTAAACTGCATCTGGAACAGATTTGGAACAGTTTTATTTACAGGCAACCCATGCTTTTGACAGTAATGGTACGCAACATTGACAAAATGTACTTCATCACCTGTCAAAACAATTTTTGGCGGCATGTTTCGTAAATGACTAATTAAACATTTAATAACTATACGTCTATAAATATCTAAAAAAAATTTGAAAAAATACAAATTAATATATGGATAATGATAGGTATAGAAATATTTCCCTCTGTATTTATCCGGGCTTGGGACCGGCTAATTGCCCCATTATTCAAAACAGAGGATGTTTAATATGGAACACTTAGGCTACATTAAAATTTAAAAAAAAAACGGCAATGAATAATACAGAATTATTTTACTAATTCAATACTATTCATTGCAATTCACAATTCTACACCAAAAATTTAAGTCGGCAATGAATAACCCGGAATTTTTCACTAATTCGAAATTATTCATTGCCGACATCTTATTCTACACATGCTCTTTATTTTTAAAATAATAAATTTAAAGCGTAATTGTTTGATTAATGGCCCGGTGAATTCCAACCATTAGAGTAGATGGTTAAGTATAAGAAAAGTGTGGAGTGCAGTCTTTTTCTTCGTGTTCAAACACACTTTTCTTATACGTTAATATACGCTATGTATTAAACAAACAATCACTGGCTTTAAATTAATATTTTAAACAGGCCCAGGCTTTAAGTCGGCAATGAACAACACCGAAGTGATTTGCTATTTCGAAGTTATTCATTGCCAACTTCAGTACTCATGCACCACAATTATTAATAGGCCCAGGCTTTTTTTCGGCAATGAACATCTTCGAAGTGATTTGCTATTTCGAAATTATTCATTGCCGATTACTTATTCCACACTATCTCATTATTTTTGAAAATTAATTTACCGCGTGATTGTTTGTTTAATAGGTTCCGTCAATTCCAACCATTAGAGTAGATGGTTAAGTATAAGAAAAGTGTGGACTGCAGTCTATGTCTTCATGAATAAACACACTTTTCTTATACGTTAATATACGCTATGTGTTAAACAAACAATCACTGGCTTTAATTACATTCAAACAGGCCCAGGCTTTAAGTCGGCAATGAATAATTTCGAAGTGATTTGCTATCTCGAAGTAATTCATTGCCGACTTCAGTACTCATGCACCACAATCATAAACAGGCCCAGGCTTTTTTTC